>OY979644.1:5905663-7250757 GCA_963855885.1 Coenonympha glycerion
AGTGCCGCGTCTCTTTTTATCATCCGCAATATGGAAAGGTTAATATAATGGTTTACAAATATTTTTTAACTCTTAGGTCTCATCGATCCTAACCGACTGACTGTCATCTAAGGTCTTTTTATACGTAAAGAAATATATAGCCATTGCCCATTCTGATGTTTTGGATTGTATTGAGATGAAGCAAAGATTTTTAAAAGACTCTTATATTATGTTGGGCTGGAGAATATTGTTAGTAGACTATTTTATCCCAGTGGTACCTACCCGGCCGAACTCTGAAAGAAGAGTTCTACCACCAGTACAACTTTTCACATGGTTTAATGATTTTTGACATATTTCATGGTTTCAGAATAAAAATCACAATGAAAAGGACGATCTTAACTGTCGATATTTCGATACATTGGTAAAAGTCGTGGTCACGTAGTGACTACGACCTGTGCCACTAGGTCGAAATATCGACTGTTAAAATTGTCCTTTTGATCTTTCAACTACGTATTAATGAAACTTTATATTATTATTAAGAAAAAGGAGTTTTCAAAATCACCACAAGATAACCCGTGCAAAGTAAGAACAGGTTTCTGTACAACATCAGACCGTAATCCCGCGAAAAATCAAGGAATTCCAGTAGGAAGGTATATTATGTTAAAAAATCGTTATTCACGCGGGCGGAGGCGCGGGCAACAGCTAGTCTTTCATAAACTTTAACGATGTTTTCCCCATTTCAAATCACGAAAGAGCTATGTCATTCGTAGTGCATTTGAAAAGATTATCCGATTAAACGATTTTAGTTTGGTGCTTTCGACTCGAATTACTCTTGACTTTATTAAAATGTTCTATGTTGTTACTTGTTAGCAGACTCGACTTCGAGCTTTTTGTGGGAAAATTTAATTAAAACTGACTGACATTAATGCATCATAATTTAGGTAAAAGTTATCATGAAGTAATGATTAAGTGCAAGTGACATTTTAAGCAGTGATATCTCAGTGGTTCTGACCTCTGCCTCTCATAAGAAGGTCGCGGGTTCGAATACTAGGCACGCATCTCTGACTTTTCCGAGTTATGTACGTTTTTAGGAAACTAAATATCACTTGCTTAGCGGTGAAGGAAAACATTGTGAGGAAACCTGCATGCTTGAGAGTTTACAAAAATGTTCTCGAAGGTGTGTGAGGCCCGCCAACCCGCACTTGGCCAGCGTGATGGGCTATGGCCAAAACCAGTCTGAGAGGAGACCCGTGCCCAGCTGTGGGCCATATTGAGATGATAATGATCGTGACATTTAATTTTGGGCTACCATGTATTTTCATTACTTTCAGCATAAATAACATGTAAGTACTCAAAGCCATTTTTGCAAATAAGAGCATGATTCGGAGGAAAAATACTTCAGTCTGTTTTACGAATCGTCGGTTTTATCTTTTCTATAAAATACGTTTAGGTACACGCCATTACAACATCAACGCAGGTGAATAAAATTTTAACCCCCGTGTTATGGCCGTTAAATAGCGTTTTCTATTTCCTATTACAGATTTATGTGTATGATAAACCTTTCCGTTACAGAAAGCTTTGTTGAACCTTTTCAATGGGACGAATCCTTGCAAATACAAGCATATTAGCGGCTTTTCTTTGAAACCAGATTTTCCTTCGTAGCATTGCTCGAAAACAAAATACCAAATATTTGCTTAATTCCAACCGCATACCTATTCTTAATTTTATATTCATTCCTGTATTTCTATAATAACAAGAATACTAATTAGGTATTCACGCCAAGTGATAGCCATTCAGACACTAAAGTTGAGAGAAAAAATAAAAATTTCAAAATTTTTCATTACGATATCTCACGCTAGCAACACTGTGTCTGTCCTTCCATTAGCGTTCTAGTGCTCGGCCGTTCAACACAACATTATTAAACTCGTATAAAAAAAAAAAAGTGAGTGATTATAAGTATTTCTTGCGGAAATCAAAGTATCCGAAAAGAAATATTCAAAATTATCGGATTCATCGTCAAAACGAATTGTGAAATCTACGGAATTGTTATTATTGGTTCAGAAAATCCATATTGCTCCAGTGTTGGGTACACCTCTTAGAGGGTGTTACGTTCACAGCAGTATACATTGAGGGTAGTTGGAAGGACTATCGCCTTTGTTTTAATTACTGCAAGAGGAGCTAATCAAGATGCATTCTTCGGTGATGGGTACACTTCATTTAGAGGGTGTGACCTTCACGACAACATACATTGAGGGTAGTTGGTAGGTGAAAAACCTGAGGACTATCGCCTTTGTATTAATAATTGCAAAAAATAATTGCAAAGCATCTATGTTGAGGACACTGCATAAGAGGATGTGATCATCACGACGACATACATGAGGGTGAGTTAATAAGATTATCGTCTCTATATTAATAATTGCAAAAAAGTCAATCAACATAATATATTCTGCAGTCTATGCTTCAGTGTTGGGTACACTTCATTAGAGAGTGTGACCTTCACGACAATATACATTGAGGATGGTTATTGGGACAACGCCTATGGATTAATCATTCCCAAAAATGACAAGATTATCTTGTAACCAAAATAGCAAATTGGTGCTTAAACGCCCCCATACCATGTTGAAAACACCGGTTGACGGTTCTCGTCCGATCACCGAAGTTAAGCAACATCGGGCGCAGTTAATACTTGGATGGGTGACCACCTGGGAACACCGCGCGATGCTGTTTTTTTTTTTTATCACCAACTGTATTGGAATGATATAAAGGATCAAAACGATTACCTTTAGAAACTATTTCGATATACCCTCATATCAATATTTTCTTTTACTGTCTGCTAATTTAAATGAACCAAGATTACTTTACTAGACCAGTTCTGAAAAGTACCCGCAATCAAATGCACTATTTACAATTATTTTAGTCTTCCACACGAATCGTTTCTTGTTGTGGTCATTATTTATAGATACATCAATAAAAAGTCCATTGACAACGTCTTACAAAATCAACTAGTAATACTACTCAAAATTTGAAATGTACGAGTGAGACACAAAAATTTTATTTGATAATATAATATTCTAATAACTTCTGTGTATATTATGTCTTTTATCAATAATATGAAATGCAGTTAATCAAGATCCAATATTAACTGGCACTGGAGGAATATCTGAGCAATCCACCTGTCGGTCCATGGTGGACCCACGGGCCAAATCGCAGGACAGCACTCGTCTCTAGCGACGACTTTTCTCGAAGATTTACCCAGGACAGAAGAGTCTTAATTTCCCCACAAGAACAGCACCAGGAGCAAAACAGCCTTGCAAGTACTTATCGATGTCCTCTTTTGACATCTCTGTCGACCTGTCATGTCAGGCGCCGCGCGGCCGCCGATCGGAGTGCTGGCGGAGTGCTGCGCTGTTTCGAACCTCGTGCGGACTCGCGCATGTTCGCCTATAGTTGGTTCGGGATAAGAAGGCACACCTACTTACTCGTACGTTTGCCGCTTATAGAATAACCACTTTCATAAAATATTCGAGCCTGATGATATTATTTTATCGTGCTTAAATATGAGTTAAAAATATATTTTTTTCTCTCTTTATGTTATCAAAACTATGAACAGAATTTAATGTGTAATTTTTTTTTTCTCTTCTTTAGTTCGCATGTAGTGCAATGACACTAGGTATCTAGGTATCTAGGTACTATCCTAGTTTCTTTCATCATAATTTACTTTTATACAAAAAGGTTTTATATTATGAGGATTTATAAACTATTGAACCAGTAACATTACAATTAATTTTCATGTTTAAGTAATTAAAAATGGAAATGATGATCTTTATTAATTTCACATGGACTTGATCTACAGGCTTTTATGAAAGCTTGAATCTGAAAAGCGGGTTGCACTGAGAAGGTCGGGCAAAAAACTCGGCTATTATATTCTGTTCACATACAATTGAATATGAGACAACCTATTCGATAACATACTTAATTTTTTTTTGTTATTCCATTACAAATACATGTATTTAATACAACCATTCTTTCATCGTAACTCGATGTGTTAGATATTACATCAAATTTATCAATGCTTTAACTGAGTTATGATGCATGCTTTTAAAAGAATGCAATATTTTTGAATATCAAAGTTATTTTTAGTTTCTATAATTGACTATTTCTTAAATTTCTTAAATGAGTAATAAATATGGAAAAAGTAGAAAACAATCGATGATATGTTTATTTAAATTTATTTTTAGGTATCCTTGTACCTATATCTACAGGAATATCGGTATCCATACCTAGGAATAACGTTACGCAATGGAAATTAATATATTTAAAGACCAAATTAATTTTTGCGAGATCAAATATTTTTATTTTCAGGCTATCACGCCGCTAATTATTAACTAATGGTTATCTATGCATCAAAAATGTTAAAGGATTTGGAAATTACCAATAGATATATAAGATCATAGAATCATTAAATACTTCATTGGATTTATGATAATATGAACAATGATGGTTCATAATTTTGGCTTGCATGTATCATAATATTTTTTTTTTGTTCTTTTAGAGTTGATACATAGCCTACATTTTATATTTTCTGTATTTAATCATTATTAAATAAATCTAATATTTTGTTTAACTTTCATGCCGATGGATGACGCCGCTGCAAGGATTTAGCTCTCGATGATGACTGACCAAGGTCAAATGATAATTGAAAATTGGTTCATCACTGCGTCACTAGGAACTTGAATACCAGTACAGTAGTACTTCAGCAGTCAGCTGTGGTATGTAATTACCTGATTATTATTAAACGAAGATTAGAGACTTTTATCTTCTGTGATGACATTGGAATTATTGGGTAAGTGACAAAAAAAAAAAAAAAAAAAATTTTTCATCGTCGCAACAAGTCAACAAAGCATTAATCGCGAACAATCGCGAATAACATTTCGACATGTCTACCTATTGACATGTTACATTTGCTCGTTGTTTTTTGCGATTATCAACTTGGAAAAATCAGATCACATTTTTTAACTGAAAGACTGCTAAATTGAAAAATGGTCTTGATGCAGAAATTCAAGAATTTTAAAAGTATTGTCTAATATTTGTATTCCAATCGTATATGTGTTTTTTTTTTTGTTTACAACTAACCAGTACAACAGCGATATTAGTGTTGGGGTGACTGTTAAAATAACAATTAATGATATTAAACAACATTATTATAACACATGAATAAGAATAACAATTATGCCTTCAGTTAAAATTTTAATATTATGTGAAATGAGAAACTCAACACGGTTTTACATACTATAATATTGTAAAAGATGTTTACTGTCTGACAATATTAGAAAACATGCTTTTTTCAGACTATCTTAAGTTTCTATTATTATCACTTTATTAGAACTCAGGAATAAACAGTAGATACAGTTACTTCATCAGCCTTTGTCTCAGAATCAACTTTAAAATAGGCTTATAAGATGATTTCTTTATGGCTTTTTTTAAAATCTCTTGAGAATATTCTTACTTCACCCTATTCAGTTAAAAATATAATTTAAGGTCACTTTAAATCTTAATGACCTTATTAAAGCTGTACCTACACCAAAACCCAAATAACAATATTATTATGCAAATTAAATAAAAATAACATTGTTAACTCCTTTAAAAGAAATAACTCTAAAGAGCTATGAATAAAAGTAAAGGACACTTTACGAAAATACTAATGCCTACAGTCAAGATGAACAAAAATTTACGAACTAGTTCTCTGCAACCCATAGATTTATTAATCTTTTATATTAATAAATTGATTTTATTTTTTTTCGGTCCAAAAATATGTCTCGGTAATATTTATTCTACTCAAGTTTATAAAATATATTCGTGATCAATTTACTGTTTAAATATATATTTCATGGTTGCATATTAACAGCCCAATTTATTACGATTAATCAAGAGTTTTAACTGATACAAATATTTTAAAGCTTGTTGAAAGAGGTTTAAAACCTCTTTTAATCGTCAAGACTACATACAAGCAGTACTGCTAGATAGTCTTAATATACCCTCGGTATTCGCACATATAAAAATATATGTATTTGTACATATATTATTATTAATATATTATACTAATAATATTGATTTACTATAGCTAACTATAGTACAGTTTTAGTATTTCTACAAAATTATGCCATTATTTATTAATTTGCTTTGAATATCAACTTAAGTTGTTATTTTTATTTTTTTGGTCAATGTTAAGCGATTATGCTTATTATTCTATTAATTTAAAAGCATTTCTTATTTACAAATGTCATGGCTCTAAACATCTACCTAATTAGTATTCTTGTTATTATAGAAATACAGGAATGAATATAAAATTGATGATTAAACGAACTTACCTTAAGTGAAGTTCTATCATAATTTTATGAATTCCTGTATGAAGATAATAACACCCTCCCGCCCCTGTTTTGTGGAAAAACCCATGTATGAATTTGTAAATAAAAAATATACATATTATAATAAATATTTATTGAAGACTATATAACCCATTTATATATATATTATTATATTTACATATATAATATTGTGTGGTTATGTATAATATTGTGTAGTTATGTATATATTATATGATACATATTTGGGTGCTCTGTAGTGCTCCTACCAAGACGAGCTTATCGAAGCACAAAGGCACTCTTATAATAATTACTCTGAACTAAATGAAAGGACAGACACAGTGTTGCTAGCGTGAGATATCGTAATGAAAAATTTTGAAATTTTTATTTTTTCTCTCAACTTTAGTGTCTGAATGGCTATCACTTGGCGTGAATACCTAATTAGTATTCTTGTTATTATCTTCATACAGGAATTCATAAAATTATGATAGAACTTCACTTAAGGTAAGTTCGTTTAATCATCAATTATATTGCCGGAGTTTGCTTCACAAAAAGGCAATACAAAATATTAGGTGATAAGTTTTCAAATACTTACATATGTACGTATGTACATACGTCCTGGAGTTATTAGCAAATCAATAAGAATTTGATGAAGATTGCAATGACGATAAATATAATATTTTCTTACACAAAGACAGGGCTCAGAAATACAGCAAAACTCATCCTCAGAGATTTTTTACCGAAGCCATCAAGAGAAATAAGGCACCATTCCTTATGTTTTTCATGTTATCTCTTTAAATCTAAAAGCTTGAGAAATATTATCACAAAGTACTTCATACAAAATCCTATTTAAATTTCATGCACTGAAAAGTTCCTAGATTAATGATGTTATAAAGTTCAGCTTTACCTCGTTTAGACATGTTACTCTTTAGCTTATGAGAAAATAGATTTGCATTTTAAAATATTGTTCATAAACTGATATTAAATCTACTTTTATCTTTTTTGCCAGATGTAGGGTACATACTCTATTGAGAGGGCACATTATAAAAAAATTGCCAATCGTAGATTGATTTTTACAGTACAGTAGACCAAGATTAAATCACCTCTATAAAAACATGTGCCTACATTGAATAAAAATATCGAATATCAAGGATCAGAAGAAAACATTAAGTCCATTATTGGAGACATAGAGGAAGAATGAAGAAGAGATGGATGTATTGAGTGAAAGAGGATTGCATGTTGACAGCTGACAGAGAGAAAGTTAGAAGATTCCATTATTGACCATTTGAACCAAGTAACTTATCGCGTGAAAAATCAAGGAATTCCGCGGCATTTGAAACAACCGTACTCCACGCGGGGAAGCCGCGGGCAACAGCTAGTATTCTAGTATGTATTAAATTTGCGTAAATACTTGCTAACTACACAGACACATACATTATATTTATATTACTCGCCAGTGAACTGTTTGTACGGCTCATAATGTGTTGACTTATTAGTAAGTAGGTACAACTATCTTGCCTCGGAGGATTCTCGTTTAAATCAACAAGAAATATAGGATACTTCTCATCTACTATTCAACATGCTTACGCTTAAAACATGAGCTTGCTCTAACCCTGGAATTCCACTTCTGTATAATTATCGACCTATTAAGGCTTTTGCTTTTAACCCCGAGGCAAAAAGAGGGGTGTTATAAGTTTGACGTCAACATCTGTCTGTCTGTGTGTGTCTCTCTGTGGCATCGTAGCTCTCAAACGGAAGGAACAATTTCGATGCTGTTTTTTTCATTTGAAAGCCAGTTTTCTTGCGGCGATTCTTAGCTATGTCTTGTTAAAATTCGTCCAGCAGTGTAAAAGCTCTTTTCCAAAATGATGTAAGTAATATATTATGAACCTACCGTCTCCTTGGATATCTACCAATAGTAAAACATTAATATCCAGAACTACGAGAGAGCCCGTCGAATGCGAAAGGTTCCGTATATAAATAGCAATTAGGGGAATGTAATTGAAAGACCACTCCAAATATTGACTTGTTAACATAGGGCTCGTGTGTCCAAAAATTGACTTTCGTTACTTATTGCGGTCACCTAAATTGATTGACGTGGGAACGACTTGTTTTAAGAGTAAGTTTTTTATAATCATCGCGAGCAAACGAGCGGGCGGGTCACCTGATGGTAAGGAACACCGCCGCCCATGGACATTTGCAGCACCAGAGGCCCAGAGGAACTAGAAATGGATTGCCAGCTCTTCCCTTCTCTTCTTTAAATCTTCCTACAGACTGCGGTCAGTTTACTACTGATGCTATCGGTGCCAAAACAAACATTTTTGACACCGGTAATCTGGCAACACTTTTTTTCGCGGTCCGCTGCATGCAGGGTAATTATTTTTATAGGTATATAAACGTTTTCTATCAATTCATACCACTGCAATATACCGTTTAAGTATATAAATATAGTGGCCCGTAGTTCGCGGCATGGTGTAATATGAACCATACTTAAACTTTTGGTCAATAAACCTTGATGAATATGAAATTGGAAGAAATGACTACGTAAAATCTTGTCGAGTCACAAGCAATTTCTTCGTCACGCGGACATTTCTCGCAAGGATACTCGGCATACTCACAAGTCACGCCGGATGCCGGCATTTTCATTACTCCCTTTCATAGGAGAACTGGGAAGCGACAGGGAAATATGGTATTTGATTACAGGACTCTGGACATTTTAGACCATTACCTATTTCCTTTTAAGAGGATATACTGAGTTTATTTTTCTCTTACGAATACGTTGGTGGGTGCAACATGCAGCGTTGCGGAAGAATGTAACGGAAAAACGACGTTAATTAATTAACTAAAAAAATTGGTCAAGCGCGAGTCGGGATCGCGCACTAAGGGTTCCGTACCATCGAGAGTATATTCCTTTTCTCTATAGTAATAAAGTAAACTAAACGTACCCCTGCCCACTAAATCAAAAACCGTGTTAATTTTTTATTTTATTGTAATTTAACTATTTATCTCTACAGTAAGTATGTAACTAAATATTCTGTGAAAATTTGAAACGTGCACCAGTTACCGTTATTAATATTGAACAAAAACAAGCAAAAAGATCACGTTTGTTGTATGGGAGCCCCATGAAATATTTTTTTTCTATTTTTTAGCATCTGTGAAAATTTCAAGTCTCTAGCTATCACGATTCCAGAGATACAGCCTGGTGACAGACGGACTGACGGACGGACGGACAGACAGACAGCGAAGTCTTGCTAATAGGGTTCCTTTTTTCCCCTTCGCGTACAGAACCCTAAAAACTAAATCCAGTTATCTAAAATCTGCTTCTGAGTATTTTTGGATATTTTTATTACCGACACATTAAAACAAAAGGTACAATTCCATTTATTGTAGTTTCCGATAAAAATGTCAAAAATTTAGATTCTGAAACAGTTTTTGGAAGAACTTTAAAATTTAATCTACATAATAGTGTTTCTGCTTCTGAGCAAATTTAGATTAAAGACCCAAAATACATGACGTTTTTTGAAAGCAATTTTCTTGATAGATTTTAAACTGAAAGTCGCTGAAAATCGCTTAAAACGACCGTTTATGCCGTTAAATCCAATCGGAAACCAAACTTCCCACCACTAAGCATGAAAATTTTAACAAACTCCCTTGGCGCAGTGCCGCTTGCTCGGATTCGAGAGATCGTGGGTTTGTGGTTCATTTCTGGTGGGAGGCGTGCTAACTTGTAGGTACTTATAGTTCGTAAAAAAATGTGTAGTTACGTCAAGAGAACACTTGGAACATACTTATATTTCATGTTCATAACTTTATTTATTAAATTTCCCAAGGGATTGTAAAGGTGCTTACACTTTGTTTCCTGTTTATCGATTTTGTTCCCTTTGATTAATACAGAACACAATTTACGAAAACCACAAAGCGAGCAACTAAAGTTCTAATTGAACGGTAAAAGTCCAACGACATTTAAATCTATTCGAACTTTTCCCATTTAAAACACTTCATTTATATGCGCTGGAAAACAACAAACATAAATAGTTTTGGATGTTTTAGAATCACATGGATTTTTTTTTAAATCCTTCATATTTTATAAAATAAACGCTTAATAATAAACCGTGAAACTACATACCATATACCTTGTACTTATACTGATAATCTGGTAAAATTCAAACCCATGCATTTATGGAATCGCAGGCTTTACAGGTCGCAGCCTTGGGTACAGTATGTTTAGGTAGCAAGTAGCTCAGCAAACTTAGCTCTAATAAATTTACACCTAGTAAATGTTTTCTACGCAAATGTATCCCCGTATGCCAGATCCTTCCAAGCACATGCAAAGTATGGTACCAGCTACCAGCAACAGTGTTTCCTCAAAACTATAACATGGGGTTATTAAGGGGGGGGGCACTGAGCTCTATCTATATCTCTGGAATGCTGACTGTCAACGTAAAAATGAAGACACTTGATTTTCGCCATTTTGGCGCTGATTGTTGCGTAACCTGGCGTGAGCGTCTATGGAACTAAAATCAAATGACATTCAAAACGACGGTCCACTTTCAACAAATGTCAATTTAGGCGCTTCATATCGGCACAAAAAATGAACTGTCAGATGTATGGAGTAAGCTATCCAGAGTATATTCTATATATACTCTATGGAGATCAGGGGCGGAATGCGGATAGACAAATTTTAGAGCCGGAAACGCATTTTCAATTCCTCTGGTACTGCAAATGTCCATACTCCATGTGTGACGATAATCGCTTACTATCAGGTGACCAGTCCGCTAATTGACTATTAAAAAAATCTATCATTTACTGGGCGTTAGGCAAAAGAATGTTCTGTTAGTAATAACATAGAACTTTATTGAATTATCGTTATGAAGCTCGCCTTTGAAGCCATAAAACAAAATATTTATATAAATTCTTGTCAATATTAACTTACAGCTTGAGCTTCCACAATGCCTTAGGCATAATTTAAATGTAAAACTTTGAAGGTCTTTTAATTAAATTCCACAGTTTTCACATAGCTTTCCCACTTTTCCTATGACGCAAAGTAATGAAAACACGGGAATTTACGGCAACTATGCTAAAAATGTTCCAGAAAGAAATTTAAATGTAAATATAATGCTATCATAGCGTACGAGTAGAAAAACCAAAAGGAAAAAGAAAATACTTAAAAAATTAAAGGAAGACTTTAAAAAAATTACGGGATTGAAAGTTTCTTAAATAAGACATCGAAAAATTACATCAGAGTTACCTTGTTACTTACTGTATTTCTACTATTGCTCATGGAACGAAATTCGAAAGTGTACCTGAACCTATGATTAAAACATCAAGATGAGCCCATCCGAAAATTTTACGTAAACCTTCTTCATACAAGAAAATGTAGCGCCATCTGTCGAAACTCCTGCGAAATACTGCGTAGGCTTACAGTTTCGGAAAATAATGTGCGTAAATTACTCGTACGAGTATATCGCGCCCATATAAAAAGGTCGAATAACTTACTTACTTTCAGATTAACTTTGTGGTGAGAACGTGTCTCAATAACAAATAATATGATCTCCTTGTAACAAACTTTGGCACATTTGCGTGGAATAACAATGAAAATTATTTGCATTGTGATCGAATTATTTTATTAAACTTTTTTATTACGAACGTGTAAGGATTTAAAAGGATTCCCTGTTTGAGTTGTACTTGTAATTCAGTGCAAATAGCACTTTTAAATTTTGTAATTTTTAAATTGGCTCAAGTTGGTGGCCGCCCCTAGATGGTGTAAGCAAAACGTATTCATCGTTATCGTAGTCGTTTATAAATTCTACCCGGTGATTGCTTTCTTGATTTACGTCAGCTGATCGGGGGGTAGAATTCGCTAATGATCACGATAACGATGAATACATTTTTCTTACACAATCAGACCCCAGGTCTGGTGGAAGCTCCGGCCGCAGGTATTTGTTACCACCATACTGGCAAAAATGCACCGATATCGGACATGGCGTTCCAGTGCGATGTCCACCATTAGAGGTCGTTAGTGCTTATCCTCCTTCCAAATTAGTTCGATATCTTCGGCTACATCATCACTTACCACTAGGTTTTATCGCATTTTTGGCGGTTTTTTTTATTATTTATCAAAACCTCGAACGTCGAACGTTTGTTTTTTTTTCTTATCAGGGGTTTCAAAAGATTTAGCGGTGCGCAACTAAAACATATAAAACAAAGCGGATGATATACATATTGTTTCAGAATTCTAGTCCGAGCAATAAGCTACACAGTCCACGGGCTGATTCCGGCGTCTTGCGTCTTCGCCGACCGCTACAACCGGGAGGAAGTGGTCAGGTCGCTCGGGAAGGAAGTGAACATCAACCCGCCCCTCATCCTCGGACAGCTGCCCGACACGCCTGAAGAACTGCTGAAACTAGACCAAGTAAGTCATTGCGCTGATTCTTTATCGTTCAGTTTGTTAGTTAGTAACTCCTGGCTGGTTTATTAACTAAGAAACCGGAGGCAAAAATTCCAACCTACGTCGGTATGGTATCATGTCAATATTGTTAGTTGCTAACTTGATCATTAGGTATTATATACTATACCTTTAAACTAGCAATTCTTGTATATATATATATATTTCTATATAATCTGAATCTCGGAAACGGCTCGAACGATTTTCATGAAATTTAGTATACAGGGGGTTTTGGGGGCGATAAATCGATCTAGTTAGGATTCATTTTTAGAAAATGTCGAATTTACCAAAAATAAATAAAATATGACTCCTGCTGCCATCTATTGGCCAGTAGTTATACTACCGAGCGAAGCTTGGTCACATATTATTAGTTAAAGTGTCATATCCTAACTACCATAAAAATTCATAGCTAACTACCAAAGAGTCTCGTAGAGCTGCGAAAACTGTAGAGCAAGTAAAACAACAAGTGAACATATTTCATGGTAATTTTTTGGTATATGCATCTTCTTCTCATCTCATCCAAAAGGAAGCAGCTTGCCCAATAAGCATCCAGTATCCATACTTAGCTAATTCAATGTCAACTATGAGACACGAACAAAAAATTTAATAAAACTGGAAAGCGAGTCGTGCCCACGCCTTTACGTTGCAATATCATACAGCACACTGCAATGAGCTCATCATCCTGAGAAATAATCTCTTTAGCATTTACTACCCTCCAAAGAATACCGTAACTAATACATTACTGCTTCAAGATAGACTAACTGACACTTCAATTATACCTACCCGGACGAACTCCACAAGAAAAGTTCTACCAGCAGTATTCAAAACTGACTCTTCCTTGGTTCCTCTTAAATAGATTAGGTGGACATATTTGTTTTCTTACTCAAACTATAATGCAGATTAAAATAGCCCTTTTGAAACCTTCATCTTATAAAATCTATCTAGATATTTAAGTACCCAACATTATTCCGGGGCTCTTTGTGTGTGCTCATTTTACAAAAGGATTACAACCCTTCCCACAAACTCGTATTAGGTATTTACGCTTTAGGATGGTTTAAGTATTCCCAGGATTTCCCTTGAGATATGCAGATAGCTAACATTTTCCTCTAACGAAAAGCATGTGAGCAGTGTGAACTGTACCCAAATATCCATTTTTGTTTAAATAAGAATGTCTTTATTAAATGTGACAGGTATACATTACCAGGTCTTCTTCATCGTCAGAAAATACAGACAAGAATATTAATCACAGTCATTAATATCCATTCTTCAATAATAATTTCACCAAATAATATTACATTTTGGAATTTTTCGCGACTTTAACAACCATGGCTTTATCTGAAATATAAGGCTATGGGTTAGTCCAAGTTATCTCTAAGCTAAAACGTTACAATAGTCTTGGCGTGATAGAGTAAAGAACATGCTAATAACATACTGTATATAACATTATTAATAAAACATTAAACATGTCACTAAAAGGATTCTTTAAAATAGAAGGACTCACTCAACCTAAGTACGTACCCAACAATATAAAATCTATAATAACAGCTGATATTCAAAATCTTCACATTTCAGTTCTTGCTAAGACCAAATATGGTATTTTGTTTTAGACGACAAACACGTATTTGCACTATGCCGACAAATAACATCAGTATTTAAATTCATCCATCGTTATCAATCTCAAGCTTGAGATGGAATACCTTAGTAATTTGTGCCGGGAAAAAAGGAAAACAATATCCCAAAAAACCTCGCTTTGACTTTCAAATCAACGATAATGAGGGCTTCGGCTTTCGAAAAACTGATTACAGATTTTATTTCTGCGCAAATAAATTCACCCCAAGCGATTTTACACTAGCGGATCTTCCTGATTACCTGGGACAGTGAAGACCAGGAACTAAGAATGTTTTTTTTTTGGGAAATTTCTTTTATGACTCGTAGATACAACACGTGACCAAAATGTTGACCATTATTTTGCTCAAAGAATAAGTATAAATCAAAAAATAAAGCTCAAAGAATATCATACAACGGGGAGATATTTTAAAAGTGCACGACTAGACTTCTTTAGCAACTTTGGGAATTTTGAGATGGGTGAAACTCGTAACTGTAACGTAACTGATACCTCACATTGTTATTGTAACCGACACCTCGTATATAATTTTGAGTTTTCACTTCTGTCGGCACTTCACCACGAATGCCACTTGTTTTTAAGCTATTGCATAGCTTCTATCGCGGGCTTTGACGGTGCAGACCGAATCCAGAAATTCCGTAACGAAAATAACCTGGCACTCCTAAAGTAGAGCTTTTGGTACTAGGCTACCATGAAAGCAGGGAGCGCAACTCCACAACTTTTTAGTTTTTAGTTTGCCATCTATCAAAAAATAGCAGAACTTTTTAATGACTCTTTGAAATATCACGTGCGTACATGGCAGCCTGGTACCAAAAGTTCTACTTTTCGATTGATGGCAAAACTAAAAATAACTTTAAATTCTATGCAATAGCTTTACCGCGGCAGTCTCCGAGTGCCACACGCCTTTTTTAATTAGTTTTGTATATTGTAGACTTTTAATTTAAATAAATAAAATGGAATTTCTTGAGTTAATAAAATAACTGTGGAAACACAACCCTTAAGTGGAACAGTGCCTTATCTCTTTTGGCATCCGACGGGGCCAAGTGAAACGGTGGTAAACGTCTCAGTTAATGAGCTAGTTAAAATGTTTTGTTTAAAAATATGTTAATGTTACTGCGGATTTTTAAAAAACAGTACTCTGCCACCTGAAACGCTATGTAAGTACATTCTTAATATATATAAATCTCGTGTCACAATGTTTGTCCTCAATGGACTCCTAATAAAATTCGGACACCATGTGCAGTTCGATCCAACTTGAGAGATAGGATAGCTTAAATGTCAATCTATCTATTTTTTATATCCGTAATGGCAAAACGACGTTTGCCAGGTCAGCTAGTAATATAACAATTTTTTGTTACCTTTTAATCGCGTTATGAACTCACTAAACACGAAAATTCTACCGACATTGAGTTAGTTTCATACCTTCAGACTTAACTTTACCACGTACGAATATATTCCTTGAAAGATACAGACATACAATTAGACGGTTTTCAAATATTGCTCCTACAAGGGAGTTAAATACAATTCATGTTTTTACAGACTTTAAAATGATAATAAAATAGGTATTTGGAAAAATTTATTTCAAAATTTTACCTTAATTTAAGTTTAAGTTTTTATGCTGTTCTTTAGAAATACATTATTTGAATTAAAATCGACTTAACTCCTTTTTGTGACACACTAATGAGCAGGAATAGTATACATTAATTAATTAATAAAAAAATCGACTTAAACTCTCATCAAAGTACTGTAATCAAAAAAAGAATCATCGGAATCGGTTAGCGTGATATTGATTTATTTGTCCCATTAGTCATGAACATACTTAATGCAGACTTATATAGTTTTTCAGGAATGCCACTGTCAGACTTGGACCATATTGAAATGAGACCTCACGGAAAACACCAGCTTTGAAATAAAAAAGAATCATCAAAATCGGTTCACCTACTTGAAAGTTCTGAGGTGACAAACGTAAAAAAAAATACAATCGAATTGAAAATCTCTTTCTTTGAAGTCGGTTGATAATTTGGGTATAGCCACATAGGTATAAACGGAGAAAACACCTCAAACAATCTGTTCACCTTCTCCCAGTGTTGTTTTTGCCGCGATTGTTTTTTCATTTCCCAATTACGAAGTAAGCGGCGCCGCCGTTCATAGTCGTGAAACATTAATGAGCGTCGGAGGGGAAGAGGGGGCACCTAACCCTCCCCTTACCTCCAGAGCAACCCTCCCACTTGCAACTAATCACGGTAATGAACTAATGACAAGTTTCAAGCAAAACTACGGGTACATCGGAGGCGTATAAACTTGGCCTTAACGAAAATGGAGCGTCTTCAAAATGAACTTGTTATGAATACACCTGACTTTTAGAGTGTATCAGTGTGGGAGTGCCTTTACAATATTAAAATATAACTGTTTTACTTATTAGGGTTTCGTACCCTAAGGGTAAAACGGGAACCTATTACCCTATTATTACGTTAGTAATATTAGGTGCTATAACTAAGACTTCTCCGTCCGTCTATCCGTCTATCCGTCCGTCTATCACCAGGCTGTATCTCTTGAACCGTGATAGTTAGACAGTTGATCACAAATGACGCATTTTTGTTGCCGCTATAACAATAAATACTAAAAAATAGAATAAAATAAATATTTAATTGGGCTCCCATATAAAACGTGATTTTTTGCTTGTTTTTGCTCGATATTGATACTAACGGTAAAAGTTAGATAGGTAAAGAGGCTTCAAATAATAAAAAAATTATATAATATATAAATAAAATACAATGAGTATTTATTTATATGCTCATTTCAAAAATATATAGTTAATTCAAAATAAAACAACTATTTAAGAGGGGTCTCCCATACAACAAACGTGACTTTTTACTCGTTTTTTAATTTGATGGGCAGGGTTACTTAGTTTATTTTAATATTATTGAAAATTTCGTTTTATTAGATAGTACGGAACCCCCAGTACACGAGCCCAACTCGCGCTTGACCAATTTCAATATATATTTGTAGGTAATTGTTTTACTTATAATGTCTGGATGAATTACCAATATTCACAATGAAGTAGGCCATCAGATCGACCTACAATAAAGCTCATTCTTTTAATAAAGAGCTATACAATAAAAGCTCATTAGAGCTTGTCTGATAACATTAAACATTTCAACTAGGCAGTTAGATACGGATAATTTGCAGTCTATATTTGACTAACTGTACTAATAGAGTACTCTCTCGCAGACTAGCACATCGCATAATAACCATAAAACAAACAACATACGGTTTTCCGAAAACGTAATCCATTTTAAATCGTTAATCCTGAAATGGACCATTTACTCTGTAAGGAAATGGATTCTATGGATATTTACATAAAGCCTGTTTTTCGTAAGCTTCTACAGCAAGTTCATCCGATCCAGTGAACTGCCAATTTTCATTAGGTGCCGTCGGAGGTATAAGTCAAAACTTTGTTGAGAGACTCACTCCCGCTGTCCGTCCTTTATGCTCGGAATTCACTGGAATACGTCGGCTTTTATGAATATAACAGGCGGGCATGTGTGAATTAATGCCAAGAAATGGAATTTCACCAGGAATTGTTGCCGAGTTCAGACAAAGCCTTTCAGAAAAATTTGTTTGCATGACGGCTTTTGCGATGCGATGATAAAACTTTTTGGGAGCTCTTTGCGAGCTGTAATAAATGGGTTTTATTATGATGTGGGGCGCCGGCCACTCACTGTTGAAGTACTCTTTATGGAAAACGTTTTAACGTTCATCAACTGCTAGATACAGATAAGTGCAGCTCAGCAAACGCCTAATTCAACACTTCCAACGTGTTTCAATAATTAAAACTTAAAATAGCAACTTTTATTGAGTTACCTAAGTATTTTGGGACTTTTTACTTTAACATAACCAGGAAATACTTAAAGCCAAGGCTGAAATGACACTTGCTAAATTAAAAAAATATCGCGAGATACGAGTAGTTTCAGAGGTCGTATAGACGTTTCGTTTGAAACAAAACTATAATATAATACCTAAAATTAAATCTAAACTAATATTATTAAAATTAAACATATCTAAATTAAAATTAAATCTAAACTAATTTAAAAAAGAAGTGAAAAAAATAACAATAAGAACTACAATTTTATTTTAAGCGTCAAAATATTCCTAAATAAATATTTACCTGTCCTCGTAGGTTCCTCGATGAAATCTAAAATCTTGAAAACAGGTAAAAACTGAAAACTTAATAAAAGACCAATATTGAGTGAGTTACGTTTTAAGATATAAATATATATATATATATTATTTTTGTTGATATAAGTTGTTTCTTTTGGGGTCAATAGTCACAAATTAAAACATGAATTCGTTAATAATGAAATAAACATATGTCTCAATTACGCTAATGAGGAACCTAAGGAATCCTAAAAAAGTAGAATGTACGAACGAGCGCACATCTAAAGTAACGGACTGCAAATATCCAATTCCATTAATGCTACACGTGGTAGAGACGAGAATACTAATGCTACTTATTCAGCCTCCCCAACGATTATACCCTACATTGCACTGATTGTAATCCAAAAATAAAAGAGGTTTAGGTATCTTGTTGGGCTTATAGCCGTTTTTAGGGTCCATGTTTGGTTATCTCTTTGTTGGGTTTCTAGCCGTTTTTAGAGTCCATACCAAAATGTTAAAAATAGAACGCAAAACAGACATCACTTGGTTTTTTATAGTATAAAAATCCTTACCTTCTATATAATATATTTAATATTATTATATGTACACTCTGCAGTGGTATATATATTTTGAAGTCGGGATTTTGAAATTATTTTATGACGAAGTAGTTGTGGCCCGCGGCACCACCAACGAGTTTTGGTTTTTAGAGTACCGTCTTCAAAGGGTAAAACGGGACCATATTACTAAGACTCCGCCGACGGTCCGTTCGTCCGGCCGTCTGTTAACAGTCTGTATCTCTTGAACCGTGATAGTTAGGCAGTTGAAATTATGTAAGTATTTCTGTTGCCACTTTAACAAAAAATAATTCATATTAAAGGTCTCATGCAGCAAACGTGATATATTTCTCTTTTTTTGTTAATATTACTCTACTATTAGTCGGGTAATATTGGAGCTTCTGCCATCATCATCATCATCATCTCGCTGCGTTCGTGTGATGTAGAAGCACGAAACGTGCTTTAGAGTGTGTTCGAAATCGACTTTATTTAGATAATGGTACGGAACCCTTCGTGTGGGAGTCCGACTCGCACTTGACTGAGTTTTCACAAATCTAACGAAGCGTTGAGATGTCTGTCTGTAAGTCTGTATCGCTTTATCAACTAACACGAGCTTATATTTCATATTGCTGCAGAGTTGCGGACCGAGCAAGTAAAGCAATAAAGTACCTACGCATAAAAAAGTATTCGTATGTAGCATGTAATACTTTTATGTGAACTTTATTAGGTAGAAGGGTCGTAAAATGTATTCTCATCAGACGACTATACCCTTGTTTGGGCGTAATGTACAATATGCGCCCTATGTTAAGGGCTGTGCCGCTTAAATTGTTGTAGTACAAAAAATAGAGATCTTTACTCGTATTATATCAAGAAAATAATAATATTATAGTAATGAAATCTAACAAAAATCCAATTCATTTCAAGGAAATATATTTTTTCATTTATAAGCTTTTGGGTAAAAGTCAAAACTCTACCACTATATAGGCTCAGAAAGTACCTAATTAATCACCAAGAAGAACTGGTAAGAAACTCGGCACTTACTCGAGAATTCTTAGCCACACTCTTGAAGAAACCCAGTAGGTATGCTTTTATTCCGTGGACTATAACACTTGTACATTAGTTTGATGCATCACCTATACTAAGTAAGCTATTAATACCAATTTCCATCTCGTTCTCGCTAATCAAAGACACGGTACTATACCAGATAGCTTCCCTGTGAAGATTCACTTATAACGTATACTCCGAGCGAAGAGAAAATATGAGATTAAACGAGATTACATCTGCCTCGTATCCTTTGTATCGTAGATGTACAAGATACCTATTAAAACCTAGTCTTATATAAAAGTGATGTCTCGTATCAAATTTAAGTATAATATACAGTATAGTATTTATGGTAGAAACTTTGAAATAACACAATATACATTTTTAGGGTTCCATACCAAAATGGTAAAAATGAAACCCTTATGGTGAGACTTTCTCCGTCCGTCCGTCTGTCACACCCGATTATTTCAGTAACTACTAAAGCTATCAACCTGAAATTTAGAATAGTTGTAGGTAATTGCGGCGCGCCGTCATTGCAATCATAAAAAGTAGAAAATCTTTTTTATTTTTATTATCTGGTACGTTTTAGAATACACAAGTGACGCCCTTTAATATGATACTCCACTCAATATTGTTAAGTATCTCATTTTGAAATTTCGACGACCCGGTTTTCCCCCCCTTTTTAAATAAAAATAAAAAAGATTTTCTACTTTTTATGATTGCAATGACGGCGCGCCGCAATTACCTACAACTATTCTAAATTTCAGTACGTTAGTAATATTATTATATATTCGTTGATTTCAGGTTGATATCTTTAGAAGTTACTGAAATAATCGGGTCTGACAGACGGACGGACGGAGAAAGTCTCACCATAAGGGTTCTATTTTTACCATTTTGGTATGGAACCCTAAAAATGTATATTGTGTTATATATTAAGTTAATACTTAGATTAAGTTATGTAATTTTGTATGCTTAAAAAGTAATAAAAAAATGTAGTTATTCTTAAATGCTTCATAAATTAGGTTTCATTTTACCTAAATAAACCCCAAGTTATCGTAAATATCCCATATAAATTGAGTATACCAACTTATCAGTAGATGCCCACGACCTTATTACCCGTTTAGTGGCGAGACCCTCAAGAGAAACAATGTAAAGATAGGAACGAAGAAAGATAATTATCTTCCCCATTATCATAATGATTCTGCAATGTCCCCTGAGCCTAATGTTATAGGTTTAATCACACATATCTAGGTTCCGGGCTATCTAGGCTCTTGGCGTCCACGCGGAAGAAGTTATTGATTATATGTCAATAGTGGGTTACACTTTAAGATATAGGAGCATGATAAACTACCAACATATTAAGTAATAACTAAAATTTTAACGATAAACCCAAGCCTTAAATCTGGAAAGTTCGAACTGCTAGAGAATAATCTCTTCTTATAAACATACCTGACATAAAATAATTTGGCCGTTGGTAAATACGAAATGACAATAGGGATTTTCATAAATAATTATTGTTTATCGTAGATTTATGTGGAAAATCACATTTCTTAAATTGCCAATAACACGTACTTACAATATAATAATTTGTATGAGTGATTGTGTGGAGGACGACATATCCCGATCTCGGATATGTCTAAACACACCTTTACACGATATCGTGTATACGGATACTTGTTGATCAAAGACATAAACCGAAATAGATTGCCTCCTCGTCTCGTAACTTACTTATGAATTTTCCCGTGCTTCGCGTAGAAAATATGGGACTTAACGATATTATATGAGAATCTGATACGTAGTGAGTGTTTTATACGTTTTGTATTAAATGCAAAGAGCACTGAACTCTCTTTTAGGAATGTATTTCTTCCCGTTACATTAGTTTTTGTTCTTGGCAGTTTTCCTAGTGTTCACAAAGATGTGTATAGCCTCACGACTCTCAGAACTCTCTAAGTCATGAAAACATCTGAGAAATGTATGTTTGTATTTTATATTTACATGTTATCAGAATTTATTTTCATTGAACTAACAATTAAATCAATCAACTTAGGGTCAACGGATAGTGAAATTTATGGTAAATAATATAAAAAAAGAAGTATTTTTTTTCATTTCGACGACCGGATGACGTAGCGGTAGCGATCATGCCGGCCGTCTGCGTCGAAGGTTATGGGTTCGATTCCCGCTACTAGTCGAAATGTATGTGTGATGAGCATAAATGTTTTCAAGTGAATGGGTGTTATTCAATGCATTGTATTTTTGTATATTAAATACTAGCTCACCCGCAAACGTTGTTTTGCCCTTTGGGATATAAAAAATAGGTAAATTGAGATTTATGTTATCCTATCTTTTAAGTGAGATCAAACTGCACAATGTGTGCAAATTTTATTAAAATAGGTTAAGTAGTTTAGGAGTGAATCGCGGACAAACAACGTGACGCGTAATTTACATATTATCAGTGATCCAGTACCTATCACAAGCTATCGCTTACTTTGAGGCTAGATTACGATCTGTACAATGTAATAGGTACGCTACGCTAAGAGGACGGGAAAGATGTGACGTATGTTGAAGCCAAAAATTTCTCAAATATGGGGTACATTTCGGTACCGCTGAGAGCACATACCGCTGTCGGTCGCATACATTAGCGCCATTTTATAGTTTTGACAAATTAAAAATCCGGCTTCAGGGCGTAGTCTAAAAATGTATGCGTGACGTCAGTAACTTTAATATGTTTAATCAATAGTGAAATGTCTTAGTAAAAAAACAGGGCATTATTAATAAAATCGTAACGTTTATTATTTCCGCACAGGTGTTCATAAAATCGGAGCTGAAGGTGGGAGTAATATACGTGAAGGAGAACCAGTACACGGAGGAGGAAATATTAGACAATAACGAGAACTCGCCGCTTTTCGACGAGTTCCTGCAAGTTCTCGGCGAGAAAGTTCGTCTCAAAGGTCGGTGTTCAATCTATTGCCTATTACTTATTTTTGCAAATAGGCCAATATTTGATTTCATATTTATGAGTATCTACTTACTACCAGTAGGTACCTACGTCTCTAACCTCGTTATTTGGCAAATGTAAGAACGTCATATCACACACATATAGTTATGTTCTTTGAAGGGCTGTACCCTTCAAGGAACATAACTATCTATCTATGTGGTGGTTGCTGACCGAACTACAGCGTGGCCTTACTGGTGGTGGCAAAACAAGCATTTTTGGCACCGATAAAGTCGCGACATTTTTTGGCGTCATCCGCCCTGTCCAGGTTGTATGTTTATAGAATTGGGACATTTATTTATTACGCGAAATAAAAACAACCAATCTCTTACAGGCTTCGATAAGTACAAAGGTGGTCTAGACACGGTCCACGACCTCACGGGCCTGTACTCTGTATACACGAACTGGCGCAGCATCGAGATTATGTTCCACGTGTCGACCCTCCTGCCCTACGAGAAACACGACGCGCAGAAGTTGCAGAGGAAGCGACACATAGGCAACGACATCGTGTGCGTCGTTTTCTTAGAGGCTGATAACACCGCGTTTTCACCCGCATGCATAAAGAGCCACTTTCTTCATACTTTTATATTAGGTGAGTAACGATGCCACGTATCAAACTTCTGTAACCCAACCTTATACAGATGTTGGGAGTTCGAATACCTACCAGCTGCGTTAGCCAAGTCACTAATAGCGTTACTTCGCGACGCTCGTTCGTTTCAGCCGACGGACGTCCACTGCTGGACATAGGCCTCCTGCAATGATTTCCAGCCCGCACGGTCCTGCGCCACTTGTAGCCAGCGCCTTTCCGCGACTCTTTTAATGTCGTCAGTCCACCTGGTCGGAGGTCTGCCAACACTGCGCTTCCCCGTGCGGGGTCGCGAAATCAGACTTCAACTCTCATCAAATTTCGATCGAATACATCCTTTCCAATTAAAATAAAAAGATTTATATTTACTTATAGATACTATCATCAGAACTGGACTTAATTGAAATGGAACCATACGGGAAGTGTCAGCTTCCTTATAAAATAACAATCATCAAAGTATAGATTCACCCAGTCAAAAAAGTTATGAGGTAAAAAACTTACAGTTGAATTGAGAACCTCCTCCTTTTTTGAAGTTGGTTGAAAATGGAACAAAAAATATCATGCGAGCTGACTCATACCCATAGTGCGTTGAGGTAGTGTAGGTACGCTGAAATTTTCCCAAATATGGGGATATTTGGGAAAATTTCAGCGTACTGAAACTTTCTGATGTTGATAAGACAATATCTAAGTACTCAAAGTCCGAATATCGAGTTTGAAGTAAGACTCGCGCATTTAATTGGACACTTATTTTTATAAACACACATGAAAATGATACTGGCATTTCCCCAATTTTGCTACCATAAGCCTTATGTGTTATTAGCAAAAAAGTTGCAGAAAACCTCAAACATTTTGAATTTTTGGTAATATGGAATACTTCAAAATTTCAGTGCGAGTGTCTGCTAAAATTAAGAGGCGTCCCACTAGATACGAAGTGTCGGTCGTAACCCGCGACGAGGTCGGCGCTTACAAGCCCTACTTGTGGGAGCAGAGTGTGTTCGACAAAGGACCCATGTTCAGGTGAGGAGCGTTCGACAACTTCCGATCTATTTGTTCAGCCAAATGGAGTGGTCCGACGTATAGTTAGGCACTGAAATTTTTTTGAGTTCTGTTTTCAAGATATCTTGATAACTTACCGTTTTCCACTTTGCAGTTCAAGTTTTCTAGTTTTCTTTATAGTTAGTTAATGATGAAGAGTAATGTATACATGATACAATTGTTAGTTAAACTCTTTCACTTTTCTCCTTCTTCGTCATAACAGCCTCGCTAATGGAGGCTGTTTCTCTCCGTAACTAATGCGAAGATGCGAAGAGTATAAATCTTAAAATACATACGTATTCTAAAACAATATTTTAATAGAAAAATTACTTTTGCATTGCAGAGAATGGCTACTTACTAAAATAGTGAACGGTGAAAGAGCATCGTATTCTGCGCCTAAGTTCGCAAGAATGCAGGAACGCACGCGCAGTCAGATGCTAGAAGATATAGTGGCCAACTTACAGAACCATGCGGAGACTGGACAGATACCAAAGCCTTACAGAAGAGGTAGGTTTATAAATCTTTAATACTGTATATCGATATAGCCCTACCAAATCAGTAGCATTAGGGACTGTTGTCTAGCTGAAATGAACTTTAGGAATTTAGCTGTGAATAGTAGCTTGTAAATAAGTAAATTAAAATCAACTTAGAAATGCTTTTAAATCGAAGAGTCCCTGTCTTAAAACGAGATAACTGAGTAACAAGGTGATGGTAATTTCAAATTTCGAACCGAAAGAGTTGTTCTTTTATTGTTCCTATAAGTAAGTATACGGCAGCGTTTCACTTTTTCTGGACTATAATAATTATAACTATCATGTACCTAGTGATATTTCATTGTACTTTCTGCCTTAGTCCTCACAAAATCAGTATAAAAACAGCATGAAAATTACTGTAGCAACTTTAAGTATATTTCTATTTTGTTTTTATAGGATCATGGCGTCCTATAGGCCACATGCGGCCTTCCTCGCCGCTACTCGACTCAGTGAGGGACCAGTTTGAGGACTACGACCAGCTAGCCAAGGATTTCACGAGAGTTTTCCTCAACAGCGAACTGAATTGCGCGCAGAACGCTCAGCTTTTCGACGTAGTATTTCTGGTTGGACAGTCAAAACAAAAAACTAAGTTTATCGGTGTTCGAGCTATACTGGGCGTTAGGAGCAGGTAGGTACAATATTTTCTATAGGGGAATAAAAATAAATCTAAAACGAAGAAAATTGGGCAATTTTTCTCGTCATAACAATAAGCCAGATGACAATCAGATTAGAGTTGGGACTAGGGAGTAATGAGTAGCGTGTCTGTTTATTTCATTCTGAGCTAATCTTTGATGATGATGAGACGGATCTTTAAATCATTGAGCATAGAAATCTGCAGCCCATCCGTAGCCATATAATGATATATTTTAATTCGATTCGTGTAATAGAATTAAACGAAATTCAGAATATCACTGACCTCTATTATACAAGTACGCTGGACCTTAGACTGTCAACGTAAAAATGAAGACACTTTATTTTCGCCATTTTGGCGCAGATTGTTGCATAACCTGGCGTGAGCGTCCATGGAACTAAAATAAAATCACATTCAAAACTACGGTTAATGTCAATTAAACCGTGGTCCGTGGACCTTCGAGGGGGGTGCTTCAAATCGGCGCAAAAAAGTAACTGTCAATTGTATGGAATAGTTAGTCCAGCGTAGGAACTTCTATAATAAAGGTCACGGCTACAGCTGCTGACGTCACACCTGCGATATCCCCGATAGATTTAGCACCCGTTAATTTAAAGAATGCTTGCAGATTTTGAGAATGCCAAGCCCATAGAAGCAAACGATACGCTAGTCACGACCAATATGAGTAAGTTCTTGGAAAGTTTTTGACGCAAATATATTGCAACTTCCAGAGTGTTTCAAGAGATGCTGTACGGCATACAGACGGGCTTCGGCTCGCCGCAGGTGCCGGTGGCGGAGCTGCTGGCGCGGCCGGCGCCCACGCTGCTGTCGCCCACGCCCGCGCGCCAGAAGAGCAGCAACTTCCTGCAAGTACCCGACATTGAGTCGCCGAGGTTCGTAATGTTTCATGTATTGAATATCTTTCTATCCTTGTCGTCTCCAATAAAAGGCCTCAACGCTTTGCCTCGTTGGCCAAGCGTATCCCTCACAGGCAGCGCCACTATCTACCAGAGCTTTTCTTTTCAGAGCTTTTTATCCGCAGCTATCTGGCGTTAACCTTGAAGGTCTGGAATCATCATGACAGACTTCAGGCGAAGACGCTTCACGCAGACTAAACTTTGTAGGTGTCTATTCCCAGTAGAGGGATGCAATATTTGAGGTTTCAAATCTGGTGCGTAGTTCTCTTCGTGAACACAGATGCTTTTGTTGGTCGGCGCCACTAGTTAAGGGAGTAAGAGCTCGTGTGGCAAGAGACACCTGCCAGTTAGTCTCGTCAGTTGGTACTTTATTTCTTTACGAGTTTTACTTCTTAACACGGCGCAAAAGCTCGCACATATGTCACATATTATGCATAACTCACACTGTTCAACAACGGCCAGCTTACAAAACCTGACATGCTTTTTACAAAAAAAGCTGTTCGGTTTCCCTTACACATAAAATTAACTTGACCATTCGTGCAGCGTTTAATCTACAGCTATCCTGTGAAGAGAACTTCATCTTTTATCGTTTTACTTCTTTGATAGTATGGAACCCACGGTGCGCGCGAGTCCGACTAGCACTTGGCCGGAATTTTATTATTTTTGTTGTTATAGCGGCAGTGTTATTTATCGATTACGGGCGGACGAAAAGTGTAGGCTTGGTAACAATGGCACTTAGAGAAGTACCAATTTCGGTTTTTTCTAGACCGAAAAGCGTCCCAAGCTCACCGATGGTAAAGCGCGCCTTCTCGCGCCTCGGCACCATCACAGCGGGCTGGGGGCGCTCCATACGCAAGCAGCACTCGCAGCTCAACGCCGACGACAAAAAGAAGTGGGCCAGCTCGCAGGACTGTTCCAGTGAGTGATGAACTTAACCTAGGAAGCAACTGTAGTGGGCTGCTTGTATATTGAACCCTGTGCAGAACATATTTTCTGGTGTCAACTGAGATGCGATATGAGGCCGAAAGGCGAAGCGCGAGGAGATTTACCTGCGTAGATGGCCGCTATTTTGGATTAATTGTCCCGTACTATACTTTAAAAACACACAATTGGGTATTTTTAAGCTGAAAAGAGGAACTGAACTGAACCCCCTAAAAAGCACCCCCCTGCTAAAGCACCCCCCTGGCTACGCCCATGCGACAGATACTTATCTATATGTAGCAGATTCAACTAGATGACTGCGACATATACACTGAGTTCTTGGTAGCAGTATCTATCGCGAGTAGAATGGTTTTTTCCATCTTAAAAATTCGCAACGTGACTAAAGAAGTTTTCACTTCAAAAAGTGCCCGCAATTTGCTTTATGAGAGTGGGATAATGTAGATACTCGTACACAAAATAACATAATACATACTCTAACATCAGCATCATAAGATAGAGTGGTTATTTGGTGAAGTTTACTTACTTCTTTCTATAGAGTTCTTTATATTATTTAAATTTTGGTGTTTTCTAAGTGATAAATATAATATTACTCACAGATAAGGAGAGCAAAGACAAGGAGAAGGATAAAAACGCAGCACTAGCGGTGCCGAGGCTGTCGGTGTGCGCCGACGCGCAAAAAGTTGACCGCGCCAAGCTCGCGCAGACCGAGGTGTGTATAGCGGTGCACCCTATTAAATCACGAAGATGACCTCCCTGGCGAAGTTAGTAGCACAGAAGGATAAGAACTGGAGGTCCACGGTTCGATTCCCGACCACTGTGTAGTTTTATTATCCCTTAATTTACTCCCATCAGACGTGGTGGCTTCAGCCGCGTCTAGTCATCATATAGATTTAGCGTGTCGGTCATAACGCTGTGTATCAGCCAACAGTGGTGCTACTATTTACTTACCCCTTCCAAGTTAGGCTCTTCGCACACGGCTCTTAAGCGTAAGCGTAGCGTAATCTTCGCGTAAGACGAGAGCAGTACGAGCACAAACATTTTCAACCATGTCCGCAGACGAAGCGGTGTTGCAGCGAAACGTAGGAGGCGTAATTGTCATAGTGTTATGCGAAGCGTCATAACGATACGCTTACGCTTACGATCTGTTGATCGAGCTTGGAACGATACTCAAAAATATATATGTGACTTACCGAAGACAACTGTTTGTCCTATGCATAATTTTATTTTCCTTCCTAAACCTTCTTATTTCTTTACAGTTCTCTATAATAGAATTCGACCCCGAAACCTTCCGGATCCTCTTGGACTACCTGCATACAGGCAGCTGTCCCCTCACCTGCGCCTCCATACCGGGCCTGATCTGCGCTGCTGAGCACTACGACCTGCCGGAGCTGCTGCAGGCGTGCTTCCATCACGCTAAACAATTCCTTAGGATAGAAGTGGTAAGCGATTATGTGCTATTAATTTTACTGGATAATTTAGTCGTCAGGCTGCGGGCATTCGCCTTTTCTAGAGAGCGCCACTACACCCAGTCCTGAGCCTTTCTCATCCAGCTGCCGCTTTATGTCGTCGGTCCAACGAGCTGGATCGAAAGTCTCTACTAGCGAATTTTTTTTGGGATACTTACTCCATAAACTTATCCATAATAAACTTACAAAACAAATGTCAATTTATATTTCCATAGAAATTCCAACACAGCTTATAAGTCACGAGTAAAGAAATTAATATTATAAATGACGGACATCTAAAGTGAAGGGAATTGGATATAGTTATCCTCGTAAATAAGAAAGTACAATTGTTTTAGGTGTGCACGATGCTCATATCATTGGAGAACTACTACTGGCGGTACACGTCAGCTTCGGAACTGGTCAACATGATACTAGCCTTCATCGAACAGAGGGCGTACGCGCTGTTCCAGACCTCGGAATTCCTCAACCTCTCCGAGTCCATGGTGCAAATGATCATGTGCAGGAACCTCGAAGTGCCCGAGGTCAGAAAATTCGAGGCCATGCTGAGTTGGGCCAGGAATAAGATTAAAGCTAAATCTGCCAATAAGACTGACGCTAAAAATGAGTTTAAATGCATTATGGAGAGGCTGGCGAGAGACTTGAAGCTGTATAGGATCTCGCCGCAGGAGTTGATAAAAGTGGTTCTGCCGTCGAAGGCGATAAAGAACGAGCGCATCTTGGAGACGCTCATGTACCAGGCCAACTCGGGCATGTACCGGATCCAGGACAGCTACATAGAAGCCTGCCAGCAACGCCTCCAGAAACAAGACTCGAGGTTTTCGGAATTTGAAAGTTTCGACTACGGGATATAAACTTGGAGCTGTGAGGATATCAGTGTAATAGAATTACGAGGAGCGATAAGGATTGGGTTCTTCTCATTGTGGTATGTGACGCCTTCAAAGAGTATTATTGTTATAGATGTACTTTATAGTAGAGGTGCGAGAAACATTTGTACACTTCTCGGATACCGATTCCTTGTTGTTGTTTATCATTGATACCTATATATATTTTTTACATCTACGAGTAGCTAGACGTGTTCAGTAGAATCATCTCTATTTTTGGTACCAAAGTTTGAGATAATAAGTAGTCTGGCGAATAAAGACGAAACGATTTTGGACGTAATGAGATTTATATTGATGTAGCAACCGATGCATATGAGATTTTCTTCTGTAATCCATGTTTAGAAGAAATCGCACTGGGCTCAAGCACGTGTAAATACTTATTTACCTATATGTTGTATAAATTACCTTATGAAGTAAAAAATATCCGCCCTGACAGTTAACTAAAAGCGGAATAATTTTGCTCACTGTTACAAATTAAAATTTGGAGGCATCTTTCTATCTTTAAGCCCCGGAGAGACTCGCCATAAACTGCTGGTAGAAAACGTCAAGCATGAAAAATGACTGATTGCTGATAAAAAGTTAGGTATATTTATTACAAACACATGTAATCGAATTCTAAATGTTAGATGTATAAAATGTTACATAATTTCGTAACATGTAATGTATTCAATGATTAAAAATGATTTGCAAACGATTTTGGTTAACGTAGGATAGACAAAACGTGTAGAGATTTCTTCCTTTCCTTCTGTAACCTTTTAATTTCCTATCAATTAACTGTGTAAAAGTGGTCTTCCTCTGGTCCACAAGATTGCACATGTAAAATATAATATGTAATCGTACACATAACACATAATACATGTTTTGTAGAAACAAAAGAAGCTTTAAACTTCCATTGAACCTTGGTGTGCCTATGATGTAATTTTTACCTACCTGTAATATTAACAAAGATACGTCGGTATATTTATGACACGCAAGTCACTTTTCTTGTCATATGAGCAATTGTCTTAGCCCCTTCGAACACGACTCGTAAGCGTAGCGTAATCCTCGAGTACGACGAGAGCAGTACGAGCACGATCATTTTTAAACATGTCCGTAGACGAAGCGGTGTTGGACCGAATCGTAGGATGCGTAATTGTCATATTGCTATGCGTAGCGTCATAACGATACGATTACGCTTACGAGCCGTGTGCGAAGGGGCACAAACCCTTTTTACTTCCCACTACTGGGCACGTTTGCCTCTAACCACGCTAGCTTAGCAGGCTTCACACACGTTTGAGGACATCCTAGTGAACTATGAGGTTTCCTCGTGATTTTCCTTCACCGTGAAGCAAGTGGTAGTCAGTTCTCTAAAAAACACAACTCCAAAAAGTCAGAGGTGCATTGCCCGAGTTTCGAACCTCCGACCCTTTGTCGAAAAGCGAGGTGTAAACCAATGGGTTATTCCTACTATGTAGCAGTTTTCGTATTTCCGTCTGTCTGTCTGTCCGTCTGTAACTAGGCTGAATCTCATGAACCGTGATAGGTAGACAATTCAAATTTTCCCAGATTGTGTATGTATTTCTATTGCCGTTATAACAACAAATAACAAAAAAATTAAGGGGCTCGTGAAGCAACAAACGTGCTTTTTGTTCGTTTTTGTCCGATATTTGATAACAGTAACAAGTTGAACAAGTTGAAATACATGAGACTAGTTATATATTTAGATAGTTTAAAATTAAGTTTAAAATTGGTATTTAAGGGTGGATGGATCCCATATAACAGACATGATTTATTGCCGTATAAATTTGTAGATAAATGATAATCCGTTATCGAATTACGTTAAAACCAGCTATCAAACTGATATTTTGCTCCGCTTCACGACGTAAAAAATGCGTTCCGTTCCGCGCTGGCCAGTTTGTATCCATAGTCATATTAACTAAACGAGAAGAGAAACTAAAATCCAAAAGTAATCTACGCTGCATCTCAATGCAAATTTTATTTACTTAAAATTTACATTAAGTGCGACTTTGTAATTATTCAGGATAAATAATATCTTATTCACAGATGAATTAATGTTACGGTAAATTATATCTAGTCGGATAAAAATATACCTACGCTTACTTCGCATTGAATATTACAAAGGTCCAATCGTTAGTATTATTTTGAAATTGGAGTCTATATCGCTTTTATTCTGTGTATAATTGTATAACCATACAAATATCATGTATTTTTTTAGCTGCCTATTACTAATTTTATGTTAAGTTATATTTTTTAAGAAACAACTATCCTATTGTTATATGTATAGTAACAATGTATATTTTTAATGTACTGCTAGTGTGATTGGATACCTCTATTGCAAGCCATACTAGACATTACTTTGTGTCAAAACACATTTTTATCTTTTTATCTAAGAGTGTTACATACAAATAAACTTGTGAACTCATCGTAATTAAATTATTTTAATTTTTTTTTTTGCAATAAGTATTTTCTAAAATAAAAAAGTGTTTTGTGCTAACTTGAACATGTTTTGCTACAACAAAAGCTAAGGTTTTAAAATGTTTGCTACTTATATCGCTAGATAGACGACTTTGGCTGTAACGTACATAAGTATATAGATATTTTTATCTGAAAGATTTAAAATATGTTGAAAGTATCCTTTAAATGAATGTTTAGGATGAAGAGTGATTTATGTTTTGTTACCTACGTAGACACCCTGCTGAAACAAATGTTACAGAGTAACTAAGTATCTATAAATACATATAATATATAAATTATAAAATATAAATGTGGTGACCCATTAAAAAAAAATTAAACAAACTCAGTATCAATTTAAATACTAAATTGGAAAAATATAATATTCTAAATAAACTAAGATAATATATAACATCTTATAAAGGATTATTATTTTGATAACTAAACATTATATTTCTGTAAAATCATATCGAATTCATTTCGATAAGATTTAAGAGAAAATTTATTCTAATTACAGCACAAAAGTTTTTGGTTAAATTCTTAATATTATGAGAACGTGCATTTAGTATAATATTTATGTGAAATGGGTCTTAAAGTTTTAAACTGTTGAAAATAGGATAAAAAATATTTAAAATGTAGCCTAAAGTATTGTATTTAAAAAATCCGACATTTCCGGATATCTCGTACCTTATAAAAAAGTTAACTTGTTTATAAAAATTTTATACTTCCGAAGTTTTACTCATGAATCTTTTTGTTAATGATCAAAATACAAATAAATGAACTTTATGCTATGTATAAAGAGGAAAAAATCATTTGTTTATTTTAAGTACTTATCAATTGTTGTCAGTGCATATTCCGATAAATGTTTCGTTGTTAATGTTGCTCAAGTGCTCCAATCCATGCAATGTTTATCTCAAAGGAAGTAATAACCAGACTCCGGTCCACAGACAATCATACTGGATCCGTCTTCAAATGCTTAAAATTTAAAAGTTTAAAACAGGCATTAAACAGGCATTCCAATTTCCAGCGCGATTTTCCCATAGATCAGCATTAAACAGGCATTCCAATTTCCAGCGCGATTTTCTCTAATATATATTGATCTATGGATTTTCCAAAAAAACTTTTTTATACATGATGTTTTGAAATCGTTACATCAATCAATGTCAGCAGAAAGAAAATTACATAAGCCGTTCTCTCAACCGAGAGGCATCCAGAATATTGTAAATTATTATGATTTTAGTTATTCTCAAAGATGAAAAGATATTATAATATTTATAACTACTATTCTGTGCCTATACCCTGTAATTACGGTTTCTTCTCGATTAATGTTTATTTAACCGAAAATGCCTCAACCGCTAATTATATATAAACGGAAATCGCTCACTAGGGGGCGCTATAATAAATATTTATATTGCAAACGAATGGTCCCAATTACTCAAGCAGCAATGCATAACGAACCATAGACATCACAGCGATCATTTTTGCAAATGTAAAACTTGCAGCATAGCTCTGGATCAAGGATACGCCTTTCCTCTCAGAAATTGAACCCTGGAAAAGGCGGACGGCTCGAAAAAATGTCGCCACTTTATTGGTGCCAAAAAATGTTTTGCCACCAACAGTAAGGCCACGCTGTAGTTCGCTCAGAAGCCACCTTATAGAATTTTGACAGATGGCGATACTGTTTGCTTGTACGAAAAAGGTTTACGTGCCATTACCCTGAGGTTTCTTATCGGTATATTATTTTTGTAATGTAGCCGGAAACCGGAAACTCCCAAAAAAAAAACTTATTTCAGGGCTCTCCAAACTCAGGATCTCTAAGCTTAAACGTGTCGCTTTGTCTGTGGAAGCTAAAATATTTTAATAAATACTTTGCATTTCAATAAATGTTGCATATTATGCTTTTAGAACAGATTTTCATTATGTGTAATACTCATAAATGTATGAATGTATAAAAAATAGTTTTAATTTGTAGTAACACCAAATATGTAGGTAATGGATGTGACGACTTCTATAACGGTTAAATAACTTTTCTATTCCAAAATTTTAACCTTCCTGTGATCGTGGATGTTGCTATAAAGTATGTTAATATATGGGAATCTTCAAAGAATACAAGAAAATTATATCTAAATCTGTTATTTTGCGTGATGGAAGATTCATGAAAATTTTATGTGGTGAATAAATTTTTTTTTGTGTATTTTTTCTGTCGTTTTATTGCACCTATGCGTAATATCGTCCATAAACATCGAATTTTCATTCTATGAAATATAATTTCAATATATTCTATTCTACGAGTAGGTATGAACGCTTTTTGTTTTTAGCAAGACATTTGGGTTGTTACCCACGACGGAACGGAGTACGGGTATATGCGTTTAGGGTGAGAGACCGTTTGTACATTAGTTTGTTGATGAGATTTTTTTGTTTGTTTGTGTGTTAAATTGTTCACACAAAACGAATATCCAATAAAAAAATGTTTGTTTGTTTGTTCGTTTGTGCACATTCAATGTTCCCATTTATTTCCAAAACGGCTTAACCGATTTAGATTCAGTTTTCTGTTTTGTGTTTGGTATTCATTGACGATGGTTCGTAGATAGTTGTTACGAACATCGATCACCAGGAGGCGCCATAAAAATATTTATAGCGCAAATGAAATAAATGGTATTTCTAAAACGGCAAAACCCATTTTGATAGTTTTCTATAAAATATTAGTGACTTACTGGCGATGGTTCATAGATAGTAGTTACCAACATCGCTCACCAGGGGGCGCCATAAAAACATTTAGAGTGCAAACGAATTTTTCTAATTACTCCCAAAAACGATTGAACCGATTTGGATACATTTGTAGATATTTGTTAAAGAAATGGCTCGCCAGGGGACGCCATATTAACCATAGCAGCCCGCCCCGGCTTCGCACGGGTATTATAAGGGTTCCGTACCTCAAAGAAAAAAAACGGAACCCTTATAAGATCACTTTGTTGTCCGTCTGTCCGTCTGTCTGTGTGTCACGACGCTTTATTTCAGTAACTATTAAAGATATCGGCATGAAATTTGGAATATGTGTAGATAATGATGGCCCGCCGTCAGTGCAATCAGAAAAAATTGAAAATCGTTTTTATTTTTATTTACAAAGGGGGGTAAACCAGGTCGTCGAGATTTCAAAATGAGATAGCAATATTGAGTGGGGTATCATATGAAAGGACGTTACTTGCGTATTCTAAAACCGATTTTTATTTGTTGTTATACCCGATAATTTTTGATTTATTGAGCAAACTGTTGAAAAAAATAACGTTCCCTCCCCTTCATCTCCGATGTTTACCAATCGCAAATTCTGAAATAATTATGATTAATAGGGATCAATGTATATTTTACGGGATAATAAATATCAACTCTGTATCTATACTATTTTTGGTATAGCAATTAACCTCATAAAACAAAGTTAAGTTTGCGGTTCGGTAAAAACGTGATTCTTAGGCCTGGGTTCCATCAAAGCAGAACGGAGTGGAGCCGTGTTTGAGTAACTAATCAGATTTCACCATTTTGACATCTCCGAAACTGAGAGGAGGAGGACGAAAGCTGATTGGTGTCTCAAACCATGGACGTAACATAAAGGATCAGCACTAAGTGACGTCACGTATGTATTTTTAAGCTCCGCCCAGAAGCCGGATTTTTAATTTGTCAAAAGTGTCAAATGGCGTTAATATAAGCGCCCGACAGCGGTATGTGCTGTCAGCGGTACCAAAATGTACGACGCGCGAGGCCATATTTAAAACATTTTTGACTTCAACATACGTCACATCTTTCCCGTCCTCTTAGCGTAGTCATTGACTCAAACACAGCTCCGCGCTCGTATTCTGTATCTCGGTGCCTATCAAAGAATGATAACCACTGGCATATGTTTTTTATCCATTAAAAGTTTGCTATGAAATAAAAATAACATTTCCTTAGCAAAACTTCAATGGATGAAAAACATTTGCTAGTGGCTATCATTCTTTGATAGGCACCGAGTTACTGAATAGGGCTACCGGTCCGCTTTGGTGACAACTGGGCCTTATGGTTTAACTTTTTCTAATATAGTACGTAACCCTCGGTGCGCGAGTCCGACTCGCACTTGGCCGATTTTTTATTTGTATTATTATTTTTCTTTATTTCTCGACATTGAACCCCGTCCCCCGAAGCCGTACCCCAGTGACGGCTACATTCTAATATAAAGGTGGGCGACCATGCGATATTTTTCAAATAACTTACATTTTTAAACTTGTGATATCTTTCGAATGGAATGTCCAAATTGAATAATTCAAAAAGTTATATAATGGTTTTGAAGCAGACTTAATTATGAAGTCATTTATTTTGATAAGGATAAATTCCAAAGTATAAATAAAAGAGCTTTTGTAGCGGTAGCATTTATATTAATTTTTTTTAATGAAAAACCACTTATTGTGACATAACTATAATAGTTAGACATATGCTGTTGCGACATTTTTTGTAGATAATTATGTGTTCTACAAAAACGTAGTGCATTATTTTGTTCTATAGTCAATAGTTTTCGCGGCGCACGCGATGTAAGAAAGTTTTCTGGTAATTTTTTCACACCTTGGGTTACATAATTGGAGTTTTAGTGCGGATCCCTAACTTTTTTCAAAATTTAATATAGCCTATGTTCACCGGAGATAGTATAGCTTCCTAATAGTGAAAGAATTTTTCAAATCGGTCAAGTAGTTTCGGAGCCTATTCAATGCAAACAAACAAAAAAACAAAAAACAAACAATCAAATCTTTCCTCTTTATAATATTAGTGTAGATAGTGTAGATGTAGATGTAGATTATATTGTAAATGAACGTTCCCAATTATTTAAAAAACGGTTGAACCGATTTGGATGTAATTTTCTGTATCATATGAGTGAATTATTGGTAATGGTTGGTAGGTAGTTGTTACGGTGATTGCACAGCAGGGGGCGTCACAATAAACGTTTCTTTGTCACTTGGTAGCGAAATTCTTTCTTATGTGTCTTGTAATGTTTCTAGTAAACTCCTAGTGTTAGAGATTGTTTGATATGTTTTAACTAGGCTCACACATTCTATTTGGTGACGAGGGTCTGATGATGCAACTTGGGATTGAGTGTTACTCAACAATCGTAACTAGTAAATACTTCGAGTTTAGATTCATTTGGTTTGGTTTAACCATTCTTACATATTCGGCTTGGCGGCAAGGGTTAATGATTCTGGACCTGCAAAGTGGAACTCATGAGTGGTACCACTCGAGTCTGGACTCATTTCATATTTGATCTATTGACAAGGGTCAAGATGATGCCTTTCGACGCTACATAGTGCTAACTGCTAGTGGCTAGTTTGAAAATTACTTTTTATTTTGTAATAATATCGTTTGATTTTTTTATAATAGGTATATTAATTGAAAAAGTATAAAACAAGTGGAAAACTAAAAAACTTTAAACACCCACGGTTCTTGTAGACTTGAAATTGAAAAAGGCTTAAATAAGTAATTTTTTTTAAACTCCCCGACTAATGTAAAGTAAGAACTAAGAACCTATCAGTATAATTACAAATCCAAGAAAATCCGTCGGAGCTGCTATTGCTATTTCCGTTTCCAATATCAATTAATGTAGTTAATAGGTATAATATAGGTAAGCTACAGGTATATGAGAAGTATCGAAAAATTGAATTAGTTATCAAATGAATAAAGTAAACACACACACTGGTAAACAGCAACATCTTGCACCATCAACACTGGCACAGGCAGGACATACTTAGCAGCTCCGGCGGATTTTCTTGGATTTGTAATTATACTGATAGGTTCTTAGTTCTTACTTCACTTTAGTCGGGGAGTTTAAAAAAATAATAATAATCCTTTTTCAATTTCTACAGGAGTCGTGGGTGTTTAAATTTTTTTAATTTTCCACTTGTTGAATCGATGAATTTGAAATACTTTGGAAGTAATCTTTGAGTTCCTATTTATAAACATCTAAAACTAAAAAAATGCAGGAAACAGCAGCTAGAATCTATTAAAATTTAACACTACGGTACACGCGCCTCTTTTTTTTACTTGAGTACACGCGTGGCCTACTATAGTAGCCCATTTTAAAAAGTCAATAAATTGTATATTTATAACTATTTGATTAAAATAACAAATGGAATGGAAAAAATATTTATTTACGTTAACATAACAACAATACAATTTAAATAAAATATTTAAAATAGTGAACAATTAGCAATTTATTAAATATCTACGAAAAAGTAACAAAAATGACAATACTGAGATCAACGTATTTTTGTTTTTACTTAAACCACTCTCCATTACTATTTTCTTCATTTTCGTAGCATTCAGGATATACTACTGCTTAGTGATCGTGAAAAATCTTCTAGTAGCAAGTCTTTCACCACTTTTTTGTCGACCGATTTCGGGCTCTCGAGCAGAGTGCACATCGACCATCTCGTGCTGTCTTTGGTGTCAAATCATGATTTAGATACTTGGGAATCCTTAATTGTGCTGCCGAAAAGTGCCCCAATCCTCAATTTAAGTTGTCGGGTTCGGGTTGTTTGAAACTGGATAATGGATCCTTAGCATTTCTAGCTCTATCTCCTTTTGGGCTTGCTTATCTAATACTTAGGTTTTGGGTTCGAGTTCGCGTTGCCGATGGATTTTTTTTGTGCCAAATGGTTCCGTTCGTCAATTTGTAGATTAGACCTAGCTAGATTAGCCTTTCAGATAGAGTGGAGTGTTATCCGAATCTGATGTTTCGTCAGACCTTTCATTTAACCTTTCCACTTCATTTTCCTGAAGCTCTGACTCATGCGGAGCTAGGGCCTGTTGTTAGTCTGGTTCTGGCTCAATTTTATCATCTTCACTCTCTGTCACATCTTCATCATCAGTGTCTAGCTTAAGTAGCAACAAAGATTCACAAGTGGAAACACTTGTGAATCACTCATGACCTAAATGTTATAAATCTGTAAAAAATAAAAAAAATGTCATTTTCCAATTTTAAAATAACAATAATTAAACAAAGGTATAAGTATACATACATAACATAGCTGGAGAATATTATTTTAGCGTTATAATTCGATAATACACGAAAAGTTACCTGATTTTGGTACATCAATACACGCGTGGTCTACTATAGTAGGCCGCGCGTGTACTCTAGTGTTAAATGTTATTTAATATACTTTTTAACGTCCACCTATTAAAGAAGTTATAACAATTAATTTCTGATAAAGCCATGAAAATGACCATAGTAGACACTGATTGAGGGCAATGGGGTAATATCGGTCGGGCATAATCCGTTAACTCAGTGATAAATTATAAAAATAAAAATGTCAGTCATTGACAGCAGTCAGACAGTGACAGCAGCTGCGAACGTGAAACCTCGTGAAACTACGGACTTTGTATGAAGCATACATGAGCGGTGAGCGTTCAGCGTAGGTTTTTAGGTACGTGAAACGGAACGCGTTGAAAAAGTTCACCGCGCCGCCGCGAGGAAGCGCCTGTGTGCTGGCCGCCAGTCTTCTCACAGCAGCGCGGCCGGCTGCTTGTTGCGGTGCGTGGAGCGAACTGGGACACACGAGTTCGCGGTCATAGGCTCGAACGAACATCGAAACCGACGGTCAGTGCGGTGACCATGATGATGGACAACGGGTTGATAACTAATAATTATGAGTACGGGGACGGGTACATGGAACAGGAGGAGGAGTGGGAGCGCGAGGGTCTCCTAGACCCGGCGTGGGAGAAGCAACAGAAAAAGGTCAGTCCCAACGAATTGACATCGGAAACCGGAATACCAGATGCGATTGTTTAGTACGCGATCCAATAAAAACAGTGGACCGTACGAACTGTACGAGTATCCTTATCATACGTTCGTGACTCATGTTTATGGTGTTTACTTAAATAACATTTTTTGTATTATTGACGAATATTGCGAGTACCCCCTCATCAGTAAATGTGAGGATTTTCCTAATCTACGCCCGGCCACATTTTTGTTGATAGTAATCCAAAACAGATAAGTAGTCTATTTTAAATCTGCGACTGACTTCAGACCGTATCAATAGTATAATTATTGAATTTTTTTTGCGCACCTAATTCGACATTTATAATTATATCACTGAAAAAAAATTATAATTGTATCTTTCGTGAAAAATAATATAAACTGTTCGTGTGCAAAAATATTGTGAGTAAAAGTGATCTGTCATTAATTATTGTAAAACAATTTAATTCGTCATGCCCAATATGTGAAGTAAAATAACGTAGTTATTTATCGTGCTGTATAACGCGCGAAAATCTGAAAATTTAAAGAAAACCCCGGTTTCCCGCTCCGAGTTGAAAGTAGATCGCGGCCGTGGACACTATTAAAAGATTCTTGAATCTTTTGGTGCGAGTGAGACGGGCGCACGCCGCTTCCCACGAGCGGGAACGGGCCGGAGCGAGAGGAATCGAATTTCCGTTAGTCATGTCCTAAAATGGGTCCGACGCAGGCGCCGCTGAAAGCGCGGGCGTGCAACTTTACGTCATGAAACCCAAGTTTCAGGGAAACTGTGTGGCCTGGTCCGCGTGAAAATGCATCACTTGGATGCTATTTACGTGGAGGTCCAGTGACGAGTGCGCTGACGCACCCTGTGAGCTCAGATCGAAGAATGTCATTAACGAGTTGCGAAAGCACCGTTCGGAGGGCTCGGGTGTTTTTGACAACAGTTCAGTAGAAGTTGAGTAGAAGCACAATTGAATGAAATCGTAGGTATTATACGCGATATGTATGATATAACGATTTCTTATCAGTTTAATATGATTACAGTGCCGTAGCCTACGATACCCAGACAGGATACTGACCAAGGCTAGTAGGCTACATAAAGCTTCTAAAACCGCTAGGGGTATGGGCGCTCAAGTCTATAATCGAATACCCCTAGCGGTTAGAAATGCACCTAGCTTAATGAGTTTTAAAAACAAGCTGAAATCCTGGCTTGTCGAGAGGGCTTTCTATAGCTACAGGGAATTCTTAGAATGTAAAATTGTATAATGATAATAAAATGCCAATGAATAATGTTACAATTTAATTGTAAATATATAAGATATTTATGTGCCTACACGTAGGTATATACTCATATATTTTGTGAATAATGATTTATTTAATGACTTGTATACCATTGGATACCAATAAATTGACTATTGACTATTGACTATTTACAGGATTTTATATCAATACTGGCCATAATCTGATCCTGTTTACTTACTTACCTATAATAAGCACATTATTATTTTGTTATTCTCTAATAAGACATCCTCTTAATAAATATTCAAAAATAATTTAAGCACATCGTGATTTAATAATTGTAATAATTTCTGATTTCATCTTACTTATCGACCCCTACTACTACTCCGTTCACTGTATTCAAATCAGAGATTTTCTCAGAAGCGTGCTCATTAATTTCTAAATTGGCCATTGCTTGTGAAGCGATTCCACTATCAATAAAAACCTTGTTATTATTGAAGTGCGGAATTGATGGCCCATCATTACGGTTTTTGCCGTCATGTCGTTAGATACTTGCGGCACAGGTAGCCGATAGGCAAGCACGTCGCGCAGGACTACCGAGCTAACGAGCGGTGCGTGTGGAGTCACGAAGGATACAAACACAACATAAACAAAGAGCCTGCGACACCCGGGCGGCGGGCCCGACCGGTGCATTGCCCGTGCGTGCCAGGCGGGTCAATGTCGCGGTCGATTCCGACCAACTTGAGATGCGTCGGAGAACCCACCCGACCACTCGCACTCCGCACTCTGGGAGCCCGCAAGGAGGTCACTGGTACAATGTTTTCCTTATTGGGCACCAGAAAAGGCAAACCTGAAGCGACCGCTGATAAATTCGTCAATTATGATTCATTATGTTTGCGGAATGTGCGGTTCTCGTCCCAGAAAAAAGCATCATGATTATAGTATACATATTCTGAATTCCTTGATGAAAACCAAATTTAAATATAAGCAACCATAATTATGATAATGTTTATTGTTTTAATTAAACTAAAACTTTTAAAAGGTTATTCGAAAGCATTTAATATTTCAAAGATGAACATGAATATCACGAAGAGAACGTTAGCATACATGTGAATTAAATGTTTATATTATTTTAACAGCTGCACACAAAGATACGAATGAAAAGTAAAATCTGGTTGCGATAGAAATCAGCCGTGAAAGTGTGAGGACGAGTCCGGAACAGCTACCTACTAATAAATTTGCTCATTTACATAAAACCATTACAACTCTCTCTATAAATGCCACTATGTTAAACTATTGCTTCAATAAAATTCTTATGAATTGGTAAATAAAATGTAATTGTTTAAAGATAGATGCGCTGAAAAGTAAAGACCATTTCAAAAATAAACTCCGGTTGAACATAGAAAATTTAGACCAATAAATTGGCACAGAAGCTGTTACGGTACTGGAATCTGGATCCGTTAGAAGTGGAAATGCCACCACAATTAATTTTATATGTCACGGTTACAGCTTTGGTAAGATCACTTCAACCTAATGTTACCATATAAGATACCATATATCCCGCTAACATAATCATGTCATCAGGTCCATCTAGTGAATGCAATCCCGCCCGATAATTTCAATCCCGGTATTTGCGGGATTGAACTATGTTAATCCCGCTGGATCCCGGTATTTGCGGAATCCCGCAGGGTAGACTTAAACTTTTGAAATTTTAATCGTAATGAAGTATATCAGTCTATCAATCTTTTCGTTTTCATGGTCTTAATTATTACCAAAATTAAACAAGCTTCATGGTACACTTAATAGGGATTATTGGTACTTTAAGACTTACATATAAAAACTAGACATTATTTTGGAAATGGCTAACGGATTCTGATATACGACAGAAGGTATCCGGCGGCTGAAAAAGCCCGCTCAGCTTCCACCCTGGTTGGTACAATAGTCATTAACGAATTATAGGTGAATTGAAGGTACGTGCCTTTTAATCTACCGGACTCGAAATAGTTCATTTCCTTCATAATCATCACCTCGAGGTTGCTTATAATACCAGACCTATGCTGTTGGGCAGTTAATCCAGAACTGTTCATACTGGTCCTCTTATACCCTCGCATCGTTTTGTCTAGCCCAGACAGTTCACGCGCCGCCTCACGCAGAGTAACATACATGAACCACGCTTCTTTGCAATCCCGCCAGTCCCGCGGGATCCCGCTAAAATTTAGACCGGGATTAGTCCCGCTAAAGGCATGCGGGATCCCGGTATTTCGGGATCCCGGTATCCCGGTATTGCATTCTCTAGGTCCATCCTATTTGGTTGGGAATGCAATTCTTAGTAATTCTGTTGCCACAAAGTGAATTATCACCTTGGCATACCTTTCGCATAACTTTCCGAATTCGAGGTCATTGACTGACTCCAAATATAACACACGAAGTACAGATTTTTATCGTCCTACAGTAAATTAATTGCATCAACATTAGCTTACAAATCCACAAGACTTTTATTTTTGTATGCATTGTTTTGGCATTTTGCATTCATTTGAAAATAAAGGTGCTTTTTCCTTCTATACTTTTTGGAAAAACTGTAAGTAATTTTAAAAATTAAAGTGAAAATTGACTTCAAACTAAATGGACCAATAAACCAAGGAGTATCCACCACCGACGATCTCATTAATTGATCATCAAACTGAAATGACACAAACTATACGCCAAACTATTTCAAACAAAAATAATCATCAGTATAGGTAACCAATAAATATATAATTGGTATAACAAAGCAACAGTAAGTGACAAAGTTTTGAAAGAATACAGGCGTTTCATCCTGATACAAACTTCCATCCTGATCCTGACCTTCAAAGATTTTCTAAATCCTAAATACGTTCAATAAGGCACCACACCACACCCATGATTACTTGATGTTACAACATTCTTTTTTGGAGTCTGATAAAACCTACTCCCTCTTTTGTTTTTGGAGGTCTTTTAAAACCTTCTCCTTCTTGGGTTTGTGGAAGTCTGTTAAAACTCTTTCCCCCATCTTTTGATTTAGAAGTCTGTTAACAACTAAAACAGAGTTCAATTCCCGTCGAATGCTGTTTGTTAAAACTGTCGAGTGTCGACGCAGTGTTATGTCGGTTACGTCGGTTAGGTAACATTGACAGCTATTTTTTCCTTGTCGTCGTTAGGCCGTTGTTGGCTCTCATCCAAATAATACAAAACTGAGTCTTGCAGTTTTCAGTCTTTCATCATGAACTACATTGTAAACCCATACTATAAATTAAATTTTACATGCATTTTATCGATTCACACTTTCGATTTTATACTCTGTTGTAACTTATACACAAGTTAGTAACTCTTCCTACGATCCGATTAATATTAACAATCTTAAAGTATTTATGTTTGTAAGGTACCTTATAATCTGGCTAGTGGCTAAGAACACAAAAGTTACTTATCAAATATTTCTAAAGAGTCCAGTAACTTTATTTTATACAGTATACTATGAAAACACGAATAAGCAAATAAGATTGCACGTTAGCTACATGAAATATTTAAAGCAAGATAAAGATGTTGAATTAACTGCAGGTACCTTTTATAATTGTTAGAAGACATAGAAACTTTGAAATCGAGGAATCAAAATTTGGAATGAAATGAAAAGGGGGGGGGGTTGTGTATCGTGGATATGGGCTCATTGAATGTGTCCAGATCCACGATATCGAGATTTATCTATATATATAAAAGAAGAAACTGACTGACTGACTGACTGACTGACTGACTGACTGACTGACTCACTGACATATCAACGCACAGCCCAAACCGCTGGGTCTAGAGACTCCAAATTTGGCACACATGTTCCTTGTGAGGTCTAGGGGTGCACTAAGAAAGGATTTTTCAAAATTCACCCTCTAAGGGGGTGAAACGGGGGTCCGAAGTTTGGATTTTATCAAGTTAAAATACGTCTTCACGCCGCAACTACTGTACCGATTTGGCTAAAATTTGGAATGGAGGTATATTATATCTTGCATTACCATATAGGCTATTTTTCATCCCGAAAAAATTCATGGTTCCCGTGGGATAAGTTAAAAACCGAAATTCACGCGGAAAAAAAAATCTCACGCCGCAAGTACACAAGCGATTTGGATGAAATTTGGAATGGAGATAGATTATATCCTGGGTTAATAAATAGGGTACTTCTCATCCCGGAAAAATCCATGGGTTTTGCAGGAGAAGGGAAAAACCGATAATCACGCGGGAAAAATACTACTTCCCGCCGTAATTACTGAACTGATATGGCTGAAATTTGAAAAAGAGATAGACTATATCCTGGATTAATACGAAGGCTACTTTTCGTCCCGAAAAAAATCATGGTTCCCGTGGGATTAGTAAAAAACCGAAATTCACGCGGAAAAAAATCTTCATGCCGCAAGTGCACAACCGATTTGGCTGGAATTTGGAATGGAGATAGATTATATGCTGGGTTAATAAATAGGGTACTTTTTATCCCAGAAGAATCCATGGTTTTTGCAGGAAAAGTGAAAAACCGATATTCTCGCGAGAAAAATACTTCTTCACGCCGTAATTACTAAACTGATATGGCTGAAATTTGGAACAAACTTAGACTATATCCTGAATTAATACGGAGGCTACTTTTCGTCCCGAAAAAATTCATAGTTCCCGTGGGATTAGTAAAAAAGCCGAAATTCAGGCGGAAAAAAATCTTCATGCCGCAAGTGCACTACCGATTTGGCTGTAATTTGGAATGAAGATAGATTATATCCTGGGTTAATAAATAGGCTACTTTTTATCCCGGAAAAATCCATGGTTTTTGCAGGAAAAAGAAAAACAGATATTCATACGCAAAAAATACTACTTCACGCCGTATTTACTGAACTGATATGGCTGAAATTCGCAATAAAGATAGATTATATCCTGGATTAATACGAAGGCTACTTTTCATCCCAGAAAAATCCATGGTTTCCGCGGGAAAACTGAAAAATTGATGTTCACGCGCGAAAAGTATTACTTTACGCTGTAATTACTGAACTGAAATGACTAAAATTCGGTAAGGAGATTCGGATTATTACATAGGCTACCATTCATCCCGGAAAATTCCATGGTTGATATAATACGAGTGAAAAGCTGATATTCACGAGGCAAAAATATTCCTTCATGCCATAATTACTGAATTAATTTAGCTGAAATTTGGAAGAGATATATAGATTATCTCCTGGATTAATACATTTACTACTTTTTATCCCGGGAAAATCCATGGTTTCTTTGATAATAGTGAAAAATAGATATCCACGCGGGAAAACATTCCTTCACGCCGTAATTACTGAACAGATTTGCCTGAAATTTGAAATGGAGATAGATTATATCCTAGATTAATAGATATGGTACTGGGAATCCACAATTACTGCGGAAATAGTGAAAACAAATATTTATGCGGGAGATATACCTACTCCTTTACGGCGCAACTGCTGAATTTTTTTGGCTGAAAATTGGAATGAAGACAGATTTCGTTCCAATTTAGCACAAAGGCTACTTTTTATTCCGGAAAATAGATGGTTCCCGTGTGTAGGGAAAACTAAAATTTACGCGGGCGAAGCTGCGGGTTTCTGCTAGTATCAAATAAAATTATTTTTAAAAAAAATTGAACCGACTTCAAAACCACAAATAGGCACTCAAAAGCGAAAAATAAATTAATATAATTATCATAACCGCTACTACCCACTCATCTATTTTGAAGTCGGTGCCAGCCAATTCAAATAGATAAGTAAATCTTTATAATAGTGCAAAACTACATCCATAGTATGTAGTAGTAGTAAGCTTCGCTGGCACCGACTTCAAAATAAATGAGTGGGTAGTAGCGGTTATAATAATTATATTAATTTATTTTTCGCTTTTGAGTGCCTATTTGTGGTTTTGAAGTCGGTTCAATTTTTTAAAAAAATAATTTATTTTACCCTTTTTAGTGCAAAAAAGTTTTTAAAGACAAGCTTTTATGATGTAGTTGCCACGTTTTAACCAAATTTAAAACGGACTATCACAATAAAATACATGTACAATAATCACGGAAAATCCTAAATACGGAATACCGATATAGGGTTTAAACAGAGAACCTCTTTTTTTGACGTCGGTCAATTAAAACATATATTTCAGTCAACTTGAGAATCTCCTTCTCTTTTGAAGTCCGATAAAATCTACACTGTACACTATTATACCGATCGCAAGCGATTTACTATTTTCCGTTGAGGAGTTCCGCTCTCCATCTCCGAAGATATTCATTAAATCTCGACGAAATTAAAACGAGTCTACCTGTGATGTATGGCCTATCTAACAAAAAAAGAATCATCTAAATCCGTTTTGCCGAACTCGAGATAATCGCGAACAAACTTAAATACAAATATGTCGATCAAACTAAGAACCTCTTATTTTTTTAAGTTGGTTAATATACTAAAACCTTCTCCAGAATGTAACAAATACTTTCCTGAAAACCGCATTAAAATCGGTTCAGCCAAACGTGAAATAATCGCGGACAAACATACATACATACATACACACACACATACATACATACATACGGGTCGAATACAGAACCTCTTTCTTTTTTTGAAGTCGGTTAAAAAATATAACAGTGGTGGTTGTAAACAGGGCTTCACAATAATCACAATAGAACTTATAGAGAATAGATACGGGTTACCTGCTTAAGTGACGACCTATCTTCTCTACATAGTGTTATCTACAAAATTATCGTAAGCAGTAAGCACACAAATTAGAACGGAAGTTGACTCCGTTAACATGCCTACAAACATTAATAATGCAAAAAATGTCCCTGATGGTTTTCTTTTCTACTAACAAATAACCATTATTTCGCTTTACTTTGATAGAAATTGACAATATATAGGTATTTAATAAAACGGATCTGCCTAACCAAATTCAAATTTTATTTGGTTTTTCACTGTTTGTAAGCTAATAAGACATCATATTAGACTATTGGCAGTAAAATTGCGGCAGTTAAAGTATCTTCACTTCACATATTTATTTTTAAATCTTTGCTTAACGTGTCTTATTGAAGAAATTAGTACAAATTCGATACTTAAGACTTTAGCAACTCAAAAAAAAAAAAACAATTCTCCGACTAATTTTTTTTAGCAAACATTTCTATTTAAACGTTTAAAAAAGATTGTGCCTTCCGAAATTTTACCATCATCAGCCTACAATCAGCTAACAAATTGCGAAAACCCAAATAAAAAATTAATTTGGTGACTGTTCACCCAAATCAGTAACGGCAGAAATAAGTAACCTAACCTAGATTCGCCCTAACCTAGAGATGACATAAGCTCCATACAAGTTTTGTCCTATCTCTGGTATGACAAATCCGCATAGGATTGGTTATTTATTTCGACCGATAATAAATAATCGATATATAAGGTGATTATAAAATTACTGCCGTCGTTTCACGTGGTGATTGTGTCATACACATGCAATTCAATAGTGAAGAAATCTCAGTCCCCGGGCTCAATAAAATATTTTATTATTTAATTAAAAATTATTAACACATCGTATCATGTTGCATAACCACGTTAACTATAAAATAGCCTTACTTTTAATTTTACGTCCACTGTTTGATTTCAAGTTTTAACTGTAGAAAACGAGTTCTGTAAACACAATGCACTTTTAGAAACGTGTCAACCGCTGTTGTGCGGCGGTTGGGTCAAATTTCAATGCAACTAAACCTACTCGTAAAGGCAGTATTCATACACTACACTACACGGTCACCAAGCGAACACCCTACGTGGTTGACCTTGAACATTGAACTCTATGCCGATAGTGGAAGTGAATTTACATTAGCCTAAGGTAAGAGAAACGTAACTTTCTAACTACCTATCACATATTAACACATCGTACAAAACCAATACGTTGCTTTATGTATAGAAGTTGAGAATATCCTAATTTATACACGTAGTCGTCTTTACAAAATTTTCATCAACTTCTTCTTGCAACCTAATAGATCTACAGTTAAAGGATTGTTTACACTCTACGGTCGTACACCGTTGTCTTTCTATCCCCATTGCATTTTCATCTACCGTCCTACCCATAGATGTGGTCCTACCGATCTCATTTCAAAAGGAGTAAACATACTTTCTGCTTTTGTAGTTGTCGGATCTCTTACTAGAGAAAGCATAAATATATCCATCCATATAGTTTCAGAGCATTTGGTCAAAAACAAAATGTTAACTTAACTCTTGAGTACTGAGTTCTTGGTTGGTCATAAAAGCCATCTTTAGCATCGTCATAAAACGAGTCCAAGCTTGTGAGTTGTGAATCATTCACTTTTTAAAACAATTTTCTTTATTGCACATAATCTTTACTCAAATGCAATTGTGTGTCGAGTGTGAATTATTGTTGTAAAAATTTGTAATAATGTTAAATAGATAAATTATACAAGTTCATTTAGTTTTTAGTTATTTAATTATAATGTTATCGCAGGTTACCGTTTGGCGTTTATCAACAACTGTTTTTCTATACTGAACATGATATCATATATCACGTACGCATTAAATCGCTTTCTTACTGCTCTACCTACGTTTTTCTTTTGTACGAAATTTAATAAACAACAAATAGATCATACTCATTGTTACACATGAGATCCCCGTCATTATTCTTCAACTTGTTATTGTACGTATTTCAAAACAAACTCGTAGAGATAGTGGCCCGCCGCCCGTCGCCTTCCGCCCACTCGCTGTATCCAGGTGTGGTGTATACCATGATACCAACAACTCTTATCTTACACAATGATGTGGGTTCAAACCTTGAGCCACCATTACTATTTTTGTAGTTGAAAATTTAGAAAAAGCTTTCTCTAATGCTGAACAGAATGTCGATCACACATTTTTGTACGTTTAACGAATTGATGAGGAAAAGATTGAAAAATTGAAAAAAAGCTTAACGTCATGAAAATTATTATTCCTATCACAGGTCCACTTAATCATTAATCTATGATAATAATTTAATAAAGTCTGCTATGATTGTGTTGAAAATATCTCTTAAATTTCAAACTTCAGACTCCCATTTGAACGCGAAGGAAGTACTTACCTAGATATAAATGGAGACAAATTATGATTACGAAATTCCTACTAAATCGATAAAGACTTTGAAACTTCAAACATAAATTAATACGAAACTCTCTTTGATCAAAGCTAATCAAACTGGGAAGTCAAATGAATAATGGGACTACGATATTACTGGATTGACTGACAAGAATAAAAGAAAGAAAATTTTAAACTACGGGATCTTTGATCACAGTGAAAAATATGATGAATATAAGACGTGCGAATCCATACAAATAGAAAAATAGATAGATTGAACCATTCGGTTGCAAGCCATCCGTTGCCAAAGTTTATTTCGGGGCCTGTCCTCCCGCCAACGCAAATTGCTTACACTCACTTGCTAGTATAATTAGAAAATAGTTTATACTATATTTAAATCTGATGCTGTTATGTCACGTATGATCTATATCGCTCTAAATCATCACTATCTGATATAATCCATGCAAGATCTATGATTTAACATTGGTCGATGATTTTATTGCGTTCTTCGTCATTCAAGCCCAACTGTTTATCCGTTTATTGCAAAATGCATTGAACAATTTATCTATTGCTGTCCTTATCGCTCCCACGAGTATCTCAGATGATAATCTACTCAGATAAATCCAGCAGCCGTTCAGCGCGAGGGGAACTTTCAAATTATTATTTGAGGTTTGAACCCCACATTTGTGCCATGCGTATAAATGATAAAAGAGGGACAACGACTCGAAACGTGAACATAGCCACAGATGTTTGATCTTAGTTAAATAATTAGAAACAGCGATTTTGATATTCATTCAGAGATATTGTAGAACAAGTGGAAAATTAAAAAATTTTAAACACCCACGACTCTAATGGACTTGAAATTTAAAAAGGATTAAATAATATTTTTAAAACTCCCCGACTAAAGGAAAGTAAGGACTAAGAACCTATCAGTATAATTACAAATCCAAAAAATCCGCCGGAGCTGCTATGTTCTGCCTGTGCCGGTGTTGATGGTGCAAGATGTTGCTGTTTACCAATGTGTGTGTTTACTTTATTCATTTGGTAACTAATTCAATTTCTCGATCTTCTTACCTATAGGTACTAACTGCATTAATTGATATTGGAAACAGAAATGGCAATGGCAATGTAATGTGTGAGCCTCGATAGAATATGTATATCAAACAATCGCTAACACTAGGAGTTTACTAGAAACATTACCAGACACATTAGAAAATCTCGCTACCCAATGATAAAGAAACGTTTATTGTGGCGCCCCCTGCTGTGCAATCACCGTAACAACCTACCTACGAACCATTACCAATAATTCACTCATATTGTACAGAAAACTGTATCCAAATCTTTTCAGTTGATTTAGAAATGATTTGAAACATTTGTTTGCAATATTAATGTTTATTATCGCGCCCCCTGGTGAGTAATTTCCGTAACAACTATCTATTAATGTATCCAAATCGATTCAGTCGATTTTATTCCAAAAGCTTAAATTGGGAACATTCGTTTGCATTCTAAATGTATTTATGGCGCCCCCTGGTGAGCGATGTTCGTAACTACTATCTACGAACCATCGCCAATGAATACCAAACATTATACAGAAAACTGAATCTAAATCGGTTCAGCCGTTTTGGAAATAAATGGGAACATTCGATGTGCACAAACAAACAAACAAACAAACAAACAAACATTTTTTTTTATTGGATTTTCGTTTTGTGTGAACAATTTAACACACAAACATACAAAAAATTTCATCAACAAACTAATGTACAAAATACCCGTACTCCGTTCCGTCGTGGGTAAAAAGACAGTCGATAATAAACTGAACCTAAAAAATATGCAAAACAATGAAGAAAAGGCATTACAAAATAGAAATGCAGAGCATGTTTCTCAAGACCTTTAACTGAAGTCACAGCCCTTTATTAACGCTTTTTTATTTATAAACAATTAGGTATCACAAGTTCACTATAATATAATAATCATTATTATAGTTTATATTATAATAATTTGATTAATCAAAGCAACAAAGTTGTTATTAGTAGAAAAAAGAATCCACTGATAAATAAATCGATTTCATTTAACAAATACGGTGAATTTTAGGCGTTATAATGATTTACTATATTTTTATTTACGTTATTTGAGGAAAATATCGTTAAACATTTTTAAGCTGAAGAGATACCAAAAAAATGATTATTAGGAGCTGTCATGTCCATATCCACTTTTCGAATTTTTTGCGTTTTTTAATACAGCTGGTTTGATTTCATCGAAAGTTGCTTCGAATTCAAGTCTTAAAATTGATTCAAGTATAAGTATTTTAAATCCGTCTTATTTATTTTAGATAGTTATTTAGTTAATCCGTTCAAAAAATGTTTGCCGTAACATTAAAAAATAAGTTCATTAACTGTCGTACATTTGAAGGGTTTAAACTTTAAATCGAGTAGGGATAAAATAGTTACAACAATACAATAATATATACAATTTAAAATTAGAATGAACACCTACGCAGCTGTAGCCTGTGCCTACAGCCGTTTTTTGTCCCAGAAGCTTTTGTGTTCCAAAAAAACCGGCATGACCTAATTCCAAACCAGTTTTGCCCGTCTTGCTTTGAATTCATTTCATTCATCGTGGATCCTTTTTGCCATCATTAAAGAAACAGTTGTAATTTAAAAGTTATTCTCATAAAGGCTAATGCGGGTTTTTAGTTATTCATCAAATTACACAAAAACGTGGGTGATTATACGCCTTCACATTATAAAAATATTTGTTTTTCTAACTCTCGTTTTATTTATTATCTATTTGACCGGTGCTTCAAACATATTTTTGCTGCTAAAAAACCCAAGGTTTTAATTTAGTAAACAAATCTCTACACTCTTCTCTACAAAAAGAAAAAAGCTTCTCTACACTCTTGAACTTCATTATAATATATATCTATATATTATAATTTATTAAGTTATATTTTAGTTTTGTTTATTATTAGTAAGCGAGCCAGCAATTAGTTAACTACATCAAAATGACAATGAATTAAAGTAATCTCAGTTTTCATATTTAACACTTCATTATGGAAATTCTAAAATTCCTTCTTTTAATTTTTATACCATTATAAATTTTTATCCGGATTTTATATTGTGCAACGGAGTTAGGTCCTACTCAATTCTTGTTCGTAATTTAATATGATTAAAATTTGTAATCTCACATCATACTCTCACGGTCGCTGTTTCATGATCATAGGATATGGTCATAGAGATTAGTGGTCCACAGTAGCAGTTCTTATCACGACTTCCATAACAGTTGGTTGAAAGCGTCCAAGTGTGCTGTATGACCTTTTATTTACATACGAGATTGCTTTTTAAGGGCTTCATGACATTAGGTATGCTGCAGCGTGCTCATTGTGTTTATCTAGGGCTGTCTCTCTGCTTTTCATTGTTTCCCAATATGCTACATTAAAAGCAAAAATTTGAGATTATTGTTTTGAGCATATTTACCCAAAACTTGCTAGTGAGACCCACTAGGTCCCATCTGTCTGTTCTAACAGACTCTGATCTGTGTGTAAACACAATATGCTACATTAAAAGCAACAATTTGAGATTATTTTTTGAGCATATTTACCCAAAACTTGCTAGTGAGACCCACAAGGTCCCATCTGGCTGTCCTATCTTTAAAGGGCTCTTTTGAACAGAAATAGGTGACCAGCTACAATAAAAACACTTTATTTATATGGCGTATTTACACTAAGTAACAGTTTTTGTTTAGATGATAGCTATATTGGGTTGTTTTGAAAGTTTCAGGACAAATTAAAATACAGTGACGTCCCTAGTACGTTCAACCATATGCGTCACAAATAATATTATGACTGTTCACACGATGCCTTTATGTTTGAGCCTTCCGTTGTGACTGTGTTATCTCATAGCATGTATAAAATATGAATATATTTCAGTATAACATGCTCAATAAAAGCTTAGCCCTTTCCACTGAAATGTAGTGATTATCTATGGCTATCTCCCTAGCCTCGAACTTCCGGAGGTCCACTAAAAATGATACTCTTGTGCTGTGAAGTGCGCTTATCAAAAATTAGATGCCAGTATTGATAGTGCCAGTCACATTATTTTCATTGGATCGGTGATCAATAGAAGCTTAGCCTCTTGTGTTGTGCATCACTCCAATCAACTTGCCGCCATGTCAATGTTGCCTAACAAACGCAAATATTTCCATGTTGTTGCAACTAGGCCACACCAGAATCTATTCTGAGAATAAAGCTTGCATTTCGGGGCGTGCCGTGCGGCGAAGGCGTAATGAGACTTGTCTCTATTTTAGGGAAAACAATTGATTCCAACTCGCCTGCATAGCTACAATTAATAATAGCATTGCAATTATGAATGAATTATTATTCATTAATTTCGTGATTCAGATTATTAATTAATTATAAACTATTAGGGATTCCGTTTCACAGATAAATCTTAGGGATTCCTTTTAAAATACCTATATATTTTTCCACGTTGTATGTACAAGAATTGTTCGTTTAAAGGTATCAGATAATATAAACTTCTACCTAAACTTTAATTTCAATTTTGGAGAGTTATTTATTTAAATTCATAAAGCACATAAATAGTCCTTGATCAAATTAGATTTATGTATTTTGAAAGGCACCTATTGGTGATTATTTTCGTAATTCTAATGTTTATTCTATTTAGTTCTCTAACTCTTGACAAATCGTCAATTTTCTTTATCGCAAAATTTTTACTTAGCCAAGCTTTCAGCGAGTTTAACATATAAGCTTGGCCACGTAGTACGTAGACATAACGTCAGCGCTCAGGCATAAACATGAACGTTTTTCTTAGAAGTAATAGTGTGAATATTACTAAGCATCTATCTACCTAAGCTGGTGTTGAAACATTGGGTTACCAATCACCATGTTTGGACTTCAAAGAATTATTATGAGTAAATTCAACTTAAAGCATCTCATGTACGTAAATCATATTGTTCAGGTAATGGGTAGGTACGTCACAAGTGATGATTATTATTTTTGAAGACTAAGTAGAATAAATAATTCTTTGGTGACTCTGATAACTAACACTTTGGTATAACACGGCTTGAAACATGCCTACTAATTATTTACTTATTTTGTTTGCTTATGTTGTGGAAAAAGTTCTTAATAATCACTTAATCTAGGAAAGTCGCGGTTACAAACTTTTATAAAGAGGTATGAGAGGAATCCTACTTTTTTTTCAGTAAAAGCTATCAATGACTCTCATACCTCACTCTACAGTCTACAACCACTTCATAGTTTTTCTTGTGTTGATATTTTAGCGTAACTTGAACAATAGATCATTTAGAATGGCGACCGTCCAAATTGAAATAAACACAGTGGGCGTTTGGATATGTACTTGGAGCGTAAACTTGTTGTTTATTTTGTAACACGTTTAAATTTACACTAATTAGCAATACGTTAAACAATGCAAGTCTTTTTACCTGTATTTGTTACACACGATTTTAACAAAAGGAGATTGAGTCGTGTACATAAGACGTTGTCTTTTGTGTGATGCATAAAATTGAGAAAATACGCAATGTAATCAACGGACATTTTTAACGTTAGTCAGTTGTTGCCTTTCCAGAAAAAGAGCTTTGTAGTTTCAAGTGGGAAATTAATGGAGTTCGTAAAACAAATGGATAAAGTGCTCGCTTTTATCCTTCCGTTGCCGATTTTGTTTTACGTACCTAGTACCTACTACCTACCCACTGCCAGAAATTGAGCAGTAACTAAGTGGATGGGCAGATGTTTATTTATGAACTTACGACTGAATGCTACGTATACATACTTAAAATAATTATAGCGTAACATCGATGACCTAACCTGAAGTAGGTAAGTTAGGTTAAGATTAGTTAGCGCACTCCTGTATTATTTAAATTGTAATTTGCAGCCCTAGGTAGACTAGGTGGGTATTGTACCTACTTACTTGTTTGTCTAACCTTGCCGGTAACCTGAATATTTTAACACATCTGCAAAGATTCATGCATTACATTTACTAGGTACTTTGCTGCTCCATATACATGATGGTGAAGAACAGATATAAAATTAGGTGCATACAATATTTATGACATTTGGAAATTGAAGTTATGCATATACAATATGCATAACTTCAATATTTAAGTAAGTAGCTACAATAACTTCTCAATATCCCATATTTCTAGTAGGACATAATATAAGGTTATTAGAAAATGACACTTAGGTACAAAAATAAAGTTTTGTAAAGATAAAATTAATTAATGGTGAAGAAATACCTGATAAGACTTTAAAAATATTTACCTTTGAACTTTATTTAGGTCTCAATTATGCAAACTTGGAAACAAATCTTCTCTACCGAGAGACAACCGTGGTATTTTAATAACATTAGAATTTCGGTAAGCTTTAAAGTGAATACCACTCAATCATCTTTAAGTAGCATAGTTTTGCTGCGTGGAAATTTCACAACTAGGCAGGAATAAGAAGTTTAAAAAGTCTACTCGAATTAGTCAGACTCTGGCTTTGTTTTTCACCTAACAGGGCTTCCTTTTGTTCTGTGTCTAATGTCACATTGTTTTAGTACGTACACTACTTAACCAAGCACTTATGCCGAGACTTGACCGTATATGGAGGAAGTATTTTCGTACAAAACACAACAGCTCCATTTTGAGGGATAAAATTGGCAAATGAGTTTACGAGTAGGCATTTAGATTCCCGCCACGGATGTTATACACTGATATTTTTTAATGATTCATATTTTCCATAACAAATACGAAATATTTAGAACCCTGCACTTATTATTTTTATCACTTATCACGTATGTATAATACCTAACATATTGTGGAAAACTAAATTTGGATTAGGATAGCAGGCAATCACCAGATACTTAGATACAGTAGAAGAAGTGTTAAGCCCAATCGCCCCATTGACCTAATAGGTAATACCTAATATATTATGGCAAACCAAATTTGGATAAGGATAACAGGCATTAATCACCGGATATTTACAGTAGAAGCAGTGTTAAGCTCTAACACCCAATTGACCTAATACTTATCAATTCAAACCAAACGCCTGTGAACCATGAATCTGTTCTATATAAGTGAACCGAAACGTTCTCGATGATTGTTACTTTTCGACCGGAACGAGTATCTGAACTCTCGAATCGCGACTCTAAATACTCTCAAAAGCTGCAGTCGTAGCGATATGACTTATCTATTCTGTTTCTACGATTCCTATTTTAAGACGCTTGTGGTACAAATAAAAAAATATATGGGAATGATAATATATGTATTATCCGATCCATATATCGACCCCTCGTAAATTTTTTGTCTTTCGTTCCACTGTCCATAAGCTTACTAAAAATATTTAAAAGTATATAAATATTCTATTACTATTATATAAACGAGTATTCCGATGAGTTTTTATTATTGTTATTATTATTATTGAATTGCTTTAAAAAAAACCTGCATAAAAAGATCACTCGTAAAATCGAAAAAGTTAAGAAGCAGTAATTTAATTTTACCTGCTAATAATCGCATTAACTCGTAATAAAATAGGAAGTCTGAAATCCGATTCCCAAACCTCCGATTTTTCAGAGATCGCACACAATAAGTAAATAACTCCTAGAACTGCGGAACAGATCTTCAGAGAGAATTTGCAAAGAGTGCACCTGAGGAGTGCACAGCCAACTGCTCCAAGGAGTTTAAAAAAGTTCGAGGTCGAGGGTTGATAAAATTGAGATGGTGAAAGCGAGATAAGTAATCGCCTCTACCTTTCTTTAGGAACCAGCATCGACGTGTAATCACTATAATAACTCAAAGAAGAAAAAATACATCAAAGTATAAGTGAAATTGCTATATCAAATGTAATAGATACGTGCAGTACTAGGCTTTCCACTCCGACTTCACACGAGTTGGCTCACAATAAAAGCGAAAACAATAGAGGGCTGGCTCGAGTTACCGCAAAAACGTTAGCAGACGCAGGAAAGCTGAACAACTGAGCACATTTGAATCACCTAAATTATTACACTTTTCTACGCCCGTATTGTATTACTTTCATGGGCATAAATCTATTCTTTCACTACAATGTTGCTCGTGAAGCAGCGGCTACAGTTTCGCTGATGTCACAACCTCTAATCAAACAATTGCGACTGTCTTGAGTGAATGAAATTAAAATGATCTTGTGGATTTTGTTTCAGCCAAATAGTAACTTTCTACTTATAACATATTATTAGGATGGTGATAGTAATGACGGAGAAATTTTCTCCATCATAGTAATTCTTAATGATTATTATCGTATTTGTAAAGACGCTAATACGAAGCGCCAAGGTTTGGAACACTTTTGAGCTTTCGTGTTCCCAGCCAAGTACAATGTTCGACAATGAATCGACATTTTCTAGCCACGCACGGTGCAACCTAGACCTTATCATTGGCATGATTATCGTCAAGCATACATATACAGGGTTATAGAAAAAATATCGGAAACCTCTCGACACCTAAATGATATCATTAAAAGTAACAACTTTTGTTCTACAACTTTTGTTTTAACTCGATATTTTGAGAAATATCACTTATTCAATATTTTGCATACATTCTTTCTTTGTAACTACTCTGTAGTCTACTACGTAATATCGGCAACGTCGCAGCGGTTTGGCAACAGGGATAGTCATAATCGCTGATTACCTGTATTTTGTTTCACAGTGTAATGTCACTTTACAGAAATAACATAATTGATTAAATTTTTGTATGACACAAATTAATACGAAATTTTGGAAAGTTATAGAACAAAAGTTTTTAGTTATAATGATATCATTTAGGTGCCGAGAGGTTTCCGATATTTTATCTATAACCCTGTATATGAAAAATACCAAGCTTTCTGTTATCTACGGATTCTATGCCACTTTCGAATGATTGACATTCATTCGAAAAATCATTGTCCATTAGAGTAACTTCGTAATCTACGGATCAATCGTTGACTGCTTCTTTGTCTTATTAAATTCATGATAAAGAATAAATTGAATCTAGTTATTTTTTGCTTTTTCTTTAGGTAACTTTTTAATTCTTTTAACTCTACTACGCAAATAGTACATTAAAGTAAATTAATACGAAGTCATAAAATAAACAAGGATGCAGTAATCTACATCAGAAAAAAGCGTCAAGGTGGGCAGAATGCAGGACCTGGTTTGTTTCCAAAACTGATTGAAATTGACTAACGAAGCAACTGTCATTGAGGGACCTATAATGCCGTTATTAAAATTTAAAAATCTGCAAGATGTTGTCCGCAACTTTTTGCACGTTTAGATTTGTAAGAAATCACTGTCCCCAAATGGTCTCGAAATCACTGTATTCAATTCCTTGCAAAAATTCCCAAACAACGGATTCCTCTGTAGATGCACGATGGAAGGTCAATTTTTGCATTTATTACAATATGGAGATCTTTAAAAACATATGTTGATAATTATTTTATGGTTTAACAGCCTTGAGTTACATGATCAACCTCTGTAACTTAATGCAATACGAATTCCCGTTTGGCAATCTTCACAAATCACAAGTAGGTACGTTATAATATTAGCTAGGGATACCGGATAATATTACCCAGTAAAAAAATTGTAAGGGTATCTTAAAAGTTTCTGGCTAAATATCGTTAGTCCTAAGTCCTAGGTATAAAAAGCCAAAAATGAATAGGTATGATGAGCTCACAACGTTATGAAAACTTTCAGCTGGATACAATTTCGTAGAGTTGTCCCTCTAGCCATGTTATTGTTTCTCTTTCTGTGATTACTATCGGATCGATGGGAATGACATTTTGTGACAACATAGCAACAGCAGTTGCTTCAATTTTAAAGAAACTTATGGTACTTCAAAATTCAAATTAATTCTGAAATCAATTTTATAAGCGAGAAAAGTTTGCGTACCTACTGCGACAACTTGGCACGACAGACATTCTTTTTTTTTATCTCAAAACTTTTAATATCGAAAGTTTTGAATGATACCTGTCCGCCTATGTTTGTGGGATTATATTTCCTGGCACGACTACTAACTGGAAAATATGTCAAGCAAAATGCTCAGTTATGCGTTATGCCTTCTTTAGGCAATCAAAAATCACGTTTATATACTTTTTTACCCTAGCGTGTAGGTACATTATTACATCAGTGTTCGTGTTTACACATTGTCAATTTCGGAACGCTTGCTAAGGATTTGTACGCGGTCGTATTTTTAGTTTGACAGCGAAGACATGGTGAGCTAAACGGATGTAGGTTTATAACCTGCGTGTATTTATAAAAATGCCTGAGTAATCGGCAGTCCAAAATACGCGCAACCATGTAATGTCTATAAAAAAACTGGATACTACGGAAGCGACATAAAAGACGGAACTCTTATACCTACCAATGAAAATCAACGAGAAGTAAACCTTCACGAGAATTAAATTTTAGGGTAGATTAGTCTTGCGTGTTTTCTGAAGATTTAAATCCCATAATTTCACAAAGTATTTACCTCGTTCTAAAAGAAGATTCATCCATTAGTGGTTCGTAAAATACCACAATAACTTACAATGTGTTAGCTGCTTTTGTTTAGCTTAGCTGTTTTATTTCTAGCTGGTGATATGAGTTCCTTCTGGAACACAAAATACAGATGTTTCTTTTTAATAATAGCCTTCGGTGCGTGAAAATATCCCAGACAGCGGATTTACGCGCCCACGCGGCAAAAATATTAGTACCATCTAGCTTAATACATCCGTTTTATCTGCTTTTTTTATCGTCTCTATGCCACTTTTGAACATGAACGATAATGATACATTCTTATCAGCTGTTGCAATACATTTACAGAGTCCAATAAAAACAGTAAGGTGCTCGTTACTTTAAACCGATACTTTACCGAGAATATTTAACTTCTAATTAAAATCTCATTACTGATTAACCTACAATTCGGGTTAACCTTATATTATAATCATGTGAAATATTTTTGGATGTACTCAAGCACATTTCTTTTACGTAGTTTAAAATTATTGATAAGTATGTTTAGTTGTTCTTTTATTTATATAAAATCTTTTTTTCTTCTTCTCCAGGTAGCTATCAGACCACATACGGATACTTAGTGGATTCACAATTGAAAACAAAATGGAATCATTGAAAACTGCAATAAGTTCAGGTATTGGTTAAACAGTGATTTTATAAAAATTGCATAAAATGTACGTAGACAGTATTTTAAATGTAGACGAGGAATTGAAATTGAGGAATATTTCGCATTGAAATATCATATAAGTAACACGCCATTTGCCAGATAATGAATTAATAGTAGGTACAAGTAAGTAAAACGAATGGCACAAACCCATCGAAATACTGCGAAAAAAATAGGCCCAACACCTTGGCGAGTTCTGATAAGCATATCGAAAGACAAATGTATAAAAGTAGTTCTATTAAAAATGGTGTTAAAGTTGATTATTATTACTAACACAATTCCTACCTGTAGTTAAAATTGCCATTGAAAAACCTCTTATCGTATCAACAACTTGTTATCGTACGTTGATCCTTATTAGCATGTGTGTTATCTTTAGACACGCCTTCAACCTCGTCTTCGAATTTAAGCTGACTTTTACGTAATTTTACATCTGTCATTCTTTAAAAGAATTCACGAGTTGTTGAACGACATTTTGGTTGCTAAATCAAGTTATTATCAGTTGTATATTTTAGATTTCATTATTATTGATATTACTGTTTATACGAAAAAAAAATATAATAGTCAAGAACTAACTTGAAATGAGTAAATTTACTATCAGGTTTCAAAATAAATCTCATTATCGCGTAGTAATATTTAAAAGAAGTATAATTTCTGTTCCCTTTTACTTTACTGACAGTAAGTATTTCGCATTTCTCAAAAAGTTGTCGCAATTTGGTCCCTCAGCTATTATAATTGCGACTCCTAAGCAATAGAAGTGTGTCAGGTAACGGTCAAACATAATATTGTTTATCGAAATGACAGGGGTGTTGGCTTTGTTACAAAACGGAACACCTTCGCAGGTGTGTCACTTGCTGATTAGCATTCTCATCGCGATCTGGTACACTCGGGGTCTATATAACGTCCAATTTAGCACCTTGACCGCGCATGCGCATGATCTTTAGTTATCGAGTACCGAAAAAATCCTAAAGTTTTTTTTAATGTCTGAAACTCTGCTATCCCTTTCACAATGGCACCTGTTTTAAGGGATAGCAATAGACTTTAAAATTGTGCTGTCCCTATCTTACCGAATTTGCCAGCTCCTCTTAATCTTAGTAAAGTGAAAATTAAATTCTTTTTTTTCTCATCAACTTATGAAAACTTACACGCACTTATGAAAATTTAAAAAAAAATGCAAAAGCAAGTTCGGAAAGCAATTTAGAACTGGTAAATAAACCCAGTGTTTGCTATCTTTTGCAATGCAAATAGAGTTTGAACATCAGCAGCTTTTCCCCACAATAAAATACCATAGATATGTCCTACACATGAACATAATATGAGATTCGTTTAATTTGGTTTCATTTGAATAAACATTGCCGAAATTGTTTACTCTGCGATATAATACGTAGAGGCTTGTAGACAATTAACTACTGTGATCATGATGTCATATTATACTCGTTAAGTAGACAATTTGGTAATCGCTTATCTACTTCGTTTGTTATTTGTTAATTCACTAAAGTTATTGGTTGAAGTTAATCCACTTAAAAATAAATAATAATAATCATCTACTGTTCTCTTTAAGATCATTCAGTTCTTTTTAAAGACTACTGAATTTCCAAACGTCAGTTTAGATATTAATTTTTTTACTTCTTTTTTTTCTCAGGTCTCTTCCCTCATTATGTGCAGGGGTCGGCACAACCATCTTGTTCTTCCATTCACTCTTATTAGCTTGCGTGCAATCCACTCCTTTCACATGCATCCTCTTTCACGCCTTCCATCCATCTCTTCTTTGGTCTTCCTCTACTTCTTTGTCTCTAGCTGAATACTCATCAGTTTTAGTAACATTATTTTCATCTCTCCGCATTGCTTTTCAATACAATGCTATTACTCCTCGTATTTCCTGTCACCTTATCTTATCAATTCTTACACATTTATCAAATAAAAAATATTTTACTGGTGGTAGGACTCTTCTTGCGTGAATCGGTCCACATATATAGCAGTAATAAGAATAAAAAAATGTATAAGAAATAATAAACAGTTCTGCGGGATGTTTCAAGCATTTTAAGCATCATTAAAACATCACCACCTCAATCACCACCCACTAGTAGTCACCGTTCGTCAATATAATCGCCGATTGTCTTGTCAGTCTGTCTGTCATGCCGTATTAGTTTCATCTGCCTTCATGTTAACTAATCGGTAAACAATGAGAAGTTTTTGCGAATGCATATGAATGAATGCTCCCCGTGTTTACTAGGGCCTCAGAATAATGAATTACGAGTGCTTTTCATACCTGTGCTTTTTGCAGTTTGAATTTTTTATAAAACAGTTTGTTAGACCCATCCCTATGGTTATACTTGTGAATGTTTCAATGTGTTACCCCCTTCACCGCTACACCGCCCGCTAACCGCTGACATCTAAGTTCTTTGCCTCCCCCACCGTCTGTCACCCCCCTGGAGGGTCGCGCACGAAGTTGCCAAACTATAGTCAACTGTTCAACACTACGCATGAATATAAATTGGCCTCTACAGTGGAAATTGGAACGCAATTCATGAAACCAATAATATAATAATATCTAATAGTAAAATCAGTTAATAGTACCTATAAATTTAAATAATTCAATTTCATAAGTGTGTAAAAACACTATAATATAAAATATAATTAGTCAGTTAATAGTAGTTTGAAACGTGTATTTCTTATTGCAGAATTTTGTCATTTAAATCCGCCGCGGGTAGAAATAAAGGATAGAAATAAATATAATACAAGGTTCGACAATTCATTAAACTCACGCATTCACGTAAAACATACGACCGTGTTATGAAGTGAAATTTTATGAAGTTCAAAGTTTTGCAAATTACTTACATCTTACTTTACTCGCGGTTTATCATTCAAAAACGATTAAACAAGAATCAAGCACTAAAGTGAACTTGGTCCCATTTAAAAATGCATAACAATTTTTCTCTCCTAATAAATATTCATTATTCAATTCAAGTTCTCGTTAATCGTAAGCTAATATCCAGTTTCTACATTGATAGCTTGCAGTTAAATAAAGCTTAGAAAACATGAATTTAATAACTTTCTAAATATGTTTTAGGATGCTTGATGATGTAAATCTATATTTGCTAATCATTTCACCATTATATTTTTTTATTATTAAAACTGCAATTTTTGCCATAACCACCAGCCATCGCTCAATCCGTAACTATATGGAACGACATTAAAAAAATCTATGAGAATGACAGTTATCGTCGATAAGTCACGTGATTTATGTGTTTGCTCCACCGCAAGGAACGGTCCAGCCAGATACCTAAATATTTCACACAATCAGCTGTAGACATGATATTAGGCCCAACAAGGTAGTGGGTTCATTAAAGTAGGTACGTATAAGAAGTGGAAACAACAACGTCTAAAAGTTAATGTGTCCATTACAACTTCACCTTCATAGCTCATTGAACTATATTGGTTATCAAGTTTCTTCAGGGTCTCTTAACTGACATAATTCGATTTCATTCAATTCGAGACAGCGTTATCACTTACAACACTCATTCGTAAATGAGATCATGGTCTTCGACCACCATGTGCAGGAAAGTTAGTGGACATACCAAAAAAATTGGTCAAGTGCAAGTCGAGCTCGCGCATTGAGGGTTCCGTCTTCCGTCCTATCAAGACCAATTCTCAATAGTATTAAAGTAAACTAAACACTCTGCACACCAAATTCAAAAACGAGAAAAAAACACGTATTTTATATGGGAGACCCCCTTCAATATTTGTTTTATTTTAAATGAACTATTTATTTCAAAGAGAATTTATTAATAAATAGTCCGGGTGAACATTTGAAACGTCTACCCGTTGCGTTATTAATATCGAGGAAAAAGAAGCAAAAAAATCACGTTTGTTGTCGGGGAGCACATTTAAATATTTATTTTATTCCATTTTTTTGGATTGGTTGAATATAATATTTTGAAATCTGTAACTCTCACAGTTCAAGAGATATACAGTTTGGTGACAGGCGAACGGACGGATAGCGAAGTCTAAATAATAGGATACCCGTTTTTACCTTTTGGGTAAGGTACCCAAAAAAATTAGATCATGGTCAAGCACGAATATTTCATCGTCATCAAAAAAGAAATGATGCTTGCGAAATCGTGATCTTCGTTAATCATGAACCAAAATGATAGATCGTTATTTGTCAAACATAAATAAAGGCAGCTTTATAATTATTACGCAGTGTTACAAGCCAAATATGTGGCATGCCAAATAATTCACTAACCGCTGACTTAGTTAATGCGCAAACCTTTAGTCATCATTTAGAACTAGAACGAGATTTCACAGTAGTTAATCAATGCAACTATGACGTTGAAGGATGTCTCATGCCTCTACATAATACTCGTAAACTGTTTTGTATGTGCTACCAACTTTTCCATGGCAATTCAATAAAGTACAAAGACGTTATTTCAGCGTGAGCCGATGATGGGTAAAATAAATACATAACAAAAAAAATAAAACAAAAATCCCATTTTGTACAATGGTACAAAAACCCAACTCTTTATCTAACCGTCCCAAATAATGTCTTTGAGGTTAAATTTTATAGACATAGGTACTTTGAATATCTTCTGTAATACATTAACATGTAAATTAATGCTGAAAGTTAAAATGTCGAATAATAAACGTAGTTCTGTTCTAGTTTGCCGCTACGTGTTCCCATCTTACTCATGTTACATTTATTTAAAAAAAATAAGTAGTAAAGTAATGTGTCACCATAATACCTACCTACGACAATAAAACATAGGAAGGTTAACCTACGTTCCTTTTGTAATCATTAGAAATTCTTTGGATTCCTATCGTGTTATATGTGATATTTCCAGTCGTAAAGACAGTCATGGCTAACAATATCTCATCTCATGAAAAGACAATTATAGTTGTTAAAGGAACGACTATTCTAGATTCAGACTATTGTGTAACGTTGCAGGAAAACGCAACAATAGGAGGCTAACGATCACAGCCTCTCCGACTTGTTAGCGACTGAATATCTACAGGACTGAATAGTAGACTAAAATATAATAAGTATTACACGTGTCCAACAGCTAGAAACTAAAAAAAACATCTCTAAATCTAATTTCAAAATATTCTTAAATTGAAAATTGGTGTGTATAAGTGACATGAGAAACTCATTTCGTAGTAAAAGCGCAAATAATAATAATAGTTACGAGTATTTTGTCAAATAATTAATTTAGTTTTTCGCAAATAGTAGACAAATAAATTACAGGTAAATAGATTTATTGATAACTGCGAAAATAATTGTATCGCAGTGACTTAAAAGAAAACCGATATGAGTTAAATGAGGATTTTTAAACAAACTTTTGATCAAAGACAATTACTTATGGTGATTTGAAACATTTGGTAAATTGTTCATATGACTGTTATAAGCGCAGTAAATAAATAAATAATCATTGCCATGCCTTTACGCATGTGTTTAGTCGAATGTTTACGAAAAACTAAATAAAATTTTAATTTTGGCGGAATAATTTTACTCTTTCCAGGTTTATGGAAAAAGTAAAAAATTAAAAAATGTACCAACTACATCCACGAAAATTGTAAGATTAGTAGAATAGAAATGGACTAAAACGCGGAAGTCGTTTTAAAAGAATTTATCTTACTTGCCTTGTACTAACCTTCGCTCGCGGTTTTCGAGTGTTGAAATGTCCACGGCGTTGAAACGATGCTACTCAATACTAATCTAAATAGCTCTACTACACCTGCACAAGTTATTTTGGATCCACGCCGACCGTGAGCATTGCAAGGTGATGCTAGATATTCTCACATTCTAGGCCGCATATGTTTTGTTTTGTCTCAAGGACATTTTCTCTGTACACGAGGCTGTGTTTTCTCAATATTTTTACGACACCGTCGTTTTAACTCATGAGACTTAAAACAAAATATTTATTGCTCCACAAATTATTATGTTCAGTGGTGTCGGTCGTTACTCGTTAATTTTCATGGTTCTACATATTTGTTTTTAGCTTTTAGCAGCCAAGAATCAGATACTCAAATCCCAAGCTCGCACTACTGACTTTTTGAATAGATAGATAGATAGATTAAAACTACCAAACTAAATAAGATAAAAACAACAAAAACAAAAAAATATGTTCAAAGGCCTTAGGGCAGCTTTATCACTGTTGTAGTTTTTGCGGCAAAGAAACATAAATTCTTTAAAATCACAAAAAGATAAAAAAGTTTCTTAAAGATTCTCATTTACTCACATCGTGAGTTTCATGAGGCATGCCTGAGAATTCTTCTACATATTTATTGTTGTCGGTCTGAAGGTAATATTGCTATTCTGCAAAGTTTCTATAAGTCTATTGATTATTCTGGGAGTCATTTTCTTAGATTTTACGAAAAATCTAATAAAATTTGAATTCTTCGGGCAGACCCTTGGTTTAGTTTAAAAACTTTTTTTAAACTATAGCAAAACATTTATGGTAAAGTAGATGCATATTATCATATAATTGAATATGATAATTATCATATAATTGAATTTGATAGAGTAGTACGAGCATATTGGAGCGTATTTCGTCATTGATATTGGGGCACTTAGACCTTTGGGGTCAAAACCGTTTCACTTCATTAGCTATAAATTAGCTACCGTGGTATCATATTCGTCAAAAGTACCTTTGCGTACCCAATTGATGGCTTCGAGGTCGTTCCGAAGATTTATGTTTATCATTGGAAACCTTTAAGTTACTTACGATGCTTGTAAAAATTTCTCCGTTACCGGAACCGTTAATTAAACGCTGGGAGTGTTTAAGACATTAACATAAAGGGTTGATAACATGAAACATCAGAAACATTTTCAATCAAACGGATTTTTAAGGTTTTTCAGTTACTGGATGGACAATGCTACGGTTTTGGTTACAATTAGTCAAATAAGTACTGATTAGAAATTGAGATACGCATTCTGATCATAGTTCATTTAGATATTCTCTAGATCATTTTCAGATAATAGAATTATGTAGTTATAAAATCGACAAAATCACAACTACAGAAGTTTCTCAGGAAAAGACTAACAAAAGAATTGTACACCAGCACTAATGTTTTACTGCCTACAGGACATGACCTCTTTATATATTACAACTAAACATCTAAGCTATACAAGAGTATCCGTAGAAACGATAAACTAAGAATAGTCTCAGAAACCTTTCTTGATTCACGACTTCAGTCTCTGACCCATTACTAACGTAGCGTTGAAATATCTTTGTACGGATGGTATAATGCACGTTGTAGGTCATGCGGCGTGCCGTAATGGCAGGTATACGGTTCCTTGTCCAGTGCCAAGATGCGTGCTCCAACATGACTCACATTACGAACTTCGATCTTACGAGTAGAATGCAGTTCGGTCACTTTAAATATTCCGTTTTGTTGACATTTTACTATCGCCGTAAACCTGTTTGCGTGATGTTTGTTGATCAAATTAATTTATATTGTTTATCCTTATTATTGTATCGAATTCTTCCTCCAAATGTCATTATTACAAAATTCGTCACACGTCTCTTGGAGATATTTTCGGTCTTGTCTTAAGTCGTTCGTTCGTGACGGATGTCCACTCTTTGACAAAAGCCTCCTAAAATGACTTCCAAGCTAAACGTTCTTGCATCACTAAGTATCCAACGCTTCCCGCGACTCTCTTAATATCTTCAGTCCATCTGGTCGGAGATCTACTGCTGGACCCCAGGTGCTGGATCGCCAATACAGCACCTGCGGTCCCCAACGTCCGTCAGTTCTACGACTCTACGAGCTATGCGCCATACCCATTGCCACTTTAGCTTCGCAGTACATTGAGCTATGCCAGTGATTTTGGGTTGTCTACGGATTTCTGATTTGATCACGTAGAGATACCTACTCCATCGCCCGCTGAGTGGTTCAATCGTCTAAATCTGGTATGTCTAATTTGGTATTCATTATATCCACTATGTCTATATCTACATTCTACATGTTCCCTAGTGCGAAGACCAATGGCAAACTATAAAAATGTACCAACTACTATAAATATTAATTGTAATTGTTACATTTACTTGCCACGAACTTTTAGTTAGGGAAGATACTTGAGTTTTGACAGTCTTTTAGTACGGATACACTACACGACTATAGCTCGTCCGCATTAAGACAATTGTGACTAATTTAATGTGAGGTTTGATCTTCACAAAATATAAAATATTTGAACTGTGTTTCCTTTACATTGATGACTTACTATTTTTAAGCACTCTAGTTTTGGTATCAATACCCTTATAACCCTAGAAATCTTTAATAATAATAGTCTAGGGTTACTCCAGTGAACTGGTTTAAATTGACAAAAACTTCTGTTCGCAGCTGTGTCAATATACCTACCGTTAATGGTTCTATTGATTTTTTGAAACGCAATTCTATAAGAGCTCTTGAATTGATGGGCTGGGCAGTTTAATTGGACGCTGTAGATAGGTAGGTACTTCAGTGTAACAATGACTAGAATTCGATGTAATCTAGACGAGATTCAGCGATTAAATCAATTACCGGTGCAGTGACGTAATTCTATTGTAGATTTTTTGGATCTTTTGAAATTTCGTGACAATATAATACGTACATACGAGTAGGTAGGGCTAAAAGGGTTTTCGGCTTCAAAATCAATTTTAGGTGAGGTTTAGGTACATAAAAGTTAATAATAGTATAGTATTATTTACTCAGAGGCATTATTTGTACTAAGTATTTAGGTACTATTTAGTATTTACCCACAATTAATAATGCCTCTGATCTGAGTAGAACATTTTATTTTCAACATTGCGACTGGTGGTCCATAGCAAATTAAATGTTTTTGTAATTTACATAAAAATACAACAAAATTGCCACAACCGATGTCGTGTAGCTTTCTTTTCCAATCTCACGTCATCATGCTAATTAATCTTTCAAATCTTCTGTGATAGTATTCACCGAAAATTTAATTAAATACATACAATTAATGAGTAGCTTGTACCTACTTTCGCAAAATTTTCTAATTTAAAAGTTTTAGATAGTAATTAACTTAAGAAGATATATATATGTAGGGCTAAGTATACTTAGTCTTTGAAATTCTTTAATAGGTAAACCAAATTAAGTATGTACCTATATTAATTTGGTCTACTCTACACTCTACAAGTCTACAGTTCAAAATACTATCAACAAAATATAAGTACCTACCTACGAGTATGTAGACAAAATACCTTTCTAAATTATTTAAGGTGAATATTATACCTATTATTGCTTATTCTTGTTACAAAACATAAAAGTACTCTTGCATCATCTTTTAAGAGGTACCTACCTAAGTAGGAAGTCGCTGATGGTTATTATTCATATTATAGATTTATTATTATCATAAAAAAACTTTAATGTTATAGCCTGCCTCGTAAAAATATGAATTTAGTTACTTACTTAAGTATCTTTTAAGTTTTACGGGGAACTTATGTCGATTGTGTTTTGAATTAAACGAGAGCGCTACTGAGTAGGATATAAATATAATCGGTCAATTGCGAGTCAGGCTTGCGCATTGAGATATTTTGAGGGTTCCGTACTAAGACCATTCAACAGTTCCAACAACCAAAACACCTCTGCCCACCGAATTCAAATATTCAGTGAACTGTTCAAATATTCTGTAATGTATTGTGTGAACATTTGAAGCGTCTACCTTTTCCCGTTATTAATATCGAGCAAAAACAAGCAAAAAATTACGTTTGTTCTATGGGAGCCCCCTTAAATGTTTAATTTATTTAATTTGTTGTTATAGCGGCAACAGAAATACATCGTCTGTGAAAATTTTAAATCTGCACCTATCACGGTTGAAGAGACAGCCTGGTGACAGACGGACGGGACAGCGAAGTCTTAGTAATAGGGTGCCGTTTTTACCCTTTGGGTACGGAACCCTAAAACATATTATAATTCGATTTTATTTGCTAATAAACATACTCGAGCAGCGTCTGGTTTCCTTAATACAAATAAAAGCGAAACGAGGCACTAAATCAATTTACTTTTATAACCGTTTTAAATAATAAAATTCATTTTGGCTTGTTAGGTAGGTACCGTCGCTGTTGAAAAAATGAGTGATACTAATAGATATAGGTCAACGCATTTATACGTCTTGCTAAGTCCTAAATACGAAAGTCAAAAAGTTTGAGCTAAAAGTTGGTAGTATTCTGTCGTAACTATCCATTTTTTATGAAAATTGAAGTCACACCCTATGGGGGATTAACTATAGGTAAATTCGGGTGAAAGAATCCGCAGGCGGTTCATCGTTATGACTTGAGATGTTGAGTTGACATAAACGCTCATAACTGCCGAAAAGTAAGAATTGGGCTCCAAACCCATGTTTCCCTGATGAGAGGCATTGTTTTATAATGTATCTAGCTCAGACTACATTAAATGTATCTAGTATCTACATTGTACTACATGCTAGGGCATTGTACTTACTCCTAAAAAACTGTTTGTCGTATCGCTCTCGCTCTACACTAGTGAGAGAGTGTCCTAATAATCGTCAGTCTCATTGCCAATAGAAGGCGGCCCGCTGAATGGGCTGGGGCTATTTATCAGATGTGGCCTTGGCGCTATTGGAACCGATCGTTTGCATTTCATAGGTGCGCCATTAGTGTACTATACATATAGTACAGGTATTTATGTACCTATCAGTCGATCAGAACCTACAAATCATGTAAACAAAGTTATCTACTCACGTAGACGTAGTAAGAGACAACGAAAATAATTCATAGGCAAGACAAAACAGAATAAAGCATATTGGCAGGACATGAGAAACGGGTACGTACGGGGACATAGGGTCCATCGTCCCGCTGCCAGACCTAGCAAGAAAGACGTTTGATCATTGATTCTTCAATGTTTATACATATAGTACTCTGTTGTCCCGTTTGTTTTTTCCACCCTGTTATAGTAATTATGTCGAATAAAATTAGATATAGGTACAACGTGTAGATTACTCTGCCCTAATTAGACGAAAGCCCAAAGTAGGGCACGATGTATAGATGTATGAAAAAATATCACAAGAAGTGTAGCTCATATCCTGAGGGAACAAGGTACAGGGATTTCAAAAATGTGCCATAAATTTTAAGTGACATCCCTAAAAACAGCTGGTTCAATTTCAATGAACTGGGAATAATGAAAATGATATCATGAGGTTTGGTGATGTCACAGTTAGGGTTGCGAAAAATATTTTTTCAAAATTAAATAATAAGCTTTTTATTGAAAATAAAATAAAATTATTGGGACTTCTTATCTCCATTAATGTGTTTCTAGGATCAAGTTAAAAGGTTAGCTGCGGGCACACTATACGAATTAACCTGCACCTTGTATATACCTACTAAGAGTGCTTTTGCGCAGTATACAGGTATTTTCTATAATGCAACTTTCATTCTTCCAAATGTAACGGGCAAACGAGGCCGCGCGTGATTGTAGCATTAGTTTTGTATAGAAAGGTCCTAGTTCCGGTTCCAAGGATAAAATAATACTTCCTATTTTTATTATTAGTAATGTACTATGTGCACTTAGGTATGTGCTATATATTATTAACTTGACTTTTGTAATCTTGTACATAAGTAAACCTATAGCATAGTGTTCTTGTCCACCAAGTAAAGATATATAAACATATCAACTTTTGAAAAGAATGTCAAAGAGGTGTATGAAACGCCGAGCATTTCCAAATTTTGCAATTTGCCTCCAGGAGGCTCCAGGTATTGGGTGAAAAATTAGGTAGGTACTTTTACACAAGAAGGCATATTGATCAGTATCATAATAGCATAATATAAAATCATATCATCATAGTAACATAATATGAAACTAAATATACACTAATGTTAACTATCTACCTAGCTTATTTTTCCATGAAATCTTGTTTCGTTGAATCTGTCTGGTAATTTGAACTCGTACGTACGAGTAACAGTGCTATTTTAAAAATTTGTAGTCGATAATCGTAAAACTGGGTAAGTTATGACTCATATAGTGGATATAGGTGACTAATCACTTTTTTTATCCTCATACGAATGGTTACTGACATACTAGTAAACCTAGTGGTGACTGGTGATCTAAATAGGATCCATCATCATAAATTCACAACCCACAGACTTTACAGACACCGCGCGCCGAACAATCGAGTGACTGCGAGTTTTGCCTATGTGTGCGTGACACGCGCTGCTTACACCGTAGCAACACGACGTTTGTTTGTGCGTGTAATGTTGCTAGTATCAGATATTAAAATAGTAAATACCCATAAACAAAATCTATTACTTTTTCTATGGCTCTTTTTTTAAATTAGGGCTCCCTATCAAAATTGAAGTATAATTAAGACGCACTAATTCATAAAAAATCACCTTTTACTGGCATGGTGATTTTTGAAGAAAATTCTTATCAGACCTCTCTGCAAAACTACCTACTGAAAAGATTCCGACGAAATTAGGTATGGTTATACGTTTATTTCTATTGATCATAATTATTTCAGATATTTCGATTGGTAAACTTCGGAGATAAGGGGGGGAACGGTATATTTTTCGACAGTTTGCCCAATAACTCAAAAACTATCAGGCATAAAAATAAAAATAAATTAGTTTTAGAATACACAAGTAACGCCCTTTCATTTGATACCCCACTCAATATTGTTGTCTCATTTTGAAATTTCGACGACCCGGTTTCCCTCCTTTTTAAATAAAAATAAAATAGATTTTCAATTTTTTATGATTTCAATGACGGCGCAACGCAATTACCTACAACTATTCCAAATTTCAGGTCGACAGCTTTAATAGTTACTGAAATAATCGAGTGTGACAGATGGACGGACGGACGGACGGACGGACGGACGGACGGACGGACGGACGGAGAAAGTCTCACCATAAGGGTTCCATTTTTACCATTTTGGTATGGAACCCTACAAACTGGGTTATAAATTACCCCAAAATTGGGGAAAATAAATAAAACAAATACTCGCAACACTGGTTAAGTGTGACGAAATATTGTTTAGGTTTTGTGTTCCAAGTCGTGTTTAGAAGACACAATACGACATTATGAGTACAAAATCTGCACAGCGAAGTACATTCACGAAGACGTGTAACACGATTGACACCCGGTGGCGTACTGAGCGCGAAAACGTATTACCCACGCATTTAGTAGCACCGAACTTGGCTTCGCTTGGTTGTTCGGCGCGCTGCGTCTGCCTTTATTTAATGTAGTCTGAGTCACAACCCTCCCAGATTCCATTAAATCTATAATGAAAAAAGTGGGAAAAGTTTACCAACTAAAACTTAATAGAAAAAAAATTTTTCTTCGAAAGCCTTCGAAATTCAAAATATATTATTTTTTCGGGTGCGTGCCTAAGAAAGGCTTATTTATGTAACACTTTGCCGATTGTTTTATTAATATTTTTCGCTACCACTTTGCAGCACCTATACTAGAGAAACTCTAACAGCCGTTTTCACTAAACCTAGGAAACGCCTAAACCGAATGCTTAAGCCGATAGGTGACAGTTTTCACGTACAACAACTGTCACCTTAGGGCTTAGGTGACTCTTAAAGTGTTGGTGAAAACGAGCATAAACGACTTAATTCTTTTACTACCACGCGTAGGTATAGGTAAGTGTTACTCGGAACGATGTTAGCTTAGCTGTAAAATAAACACTAAAACATAAGTACCGATAACTGTTAGCGAATTTTGACACGAGGGTGGCACCCTACGCGTCTGTCTGTCCCCCGGACCCCTCTAACACTGCAGTATCGATTAGAACCACTTGCGCTTGCATTTAAATGGGATCCAAGGTGTTTTACATTCACTTAACGTGAAATACACGGCTCATCCTCAGAGAGATTGCCGCTAGATGGCGCTGTTACTATAGTTACAGTTTTTAATTATTTACGCCAATCGTAATGAACTTTTTTTAATAATATTTGTTTTGCGAAAGTTAAACATTGTCTTTTATTTTATCACATCATTACTTCAAACTAAAACGTAGCCATTTTGTTATTTAGTTCAAGTATTAATATCTGTCATCTCGGTGAGTGTAAAGACACAACGCGCACGCATACATTGATGCTATGGTTCCAATCCTAGGGTCTGTGGTTCTTACGTGTACTATCAATTACTAGCGTGAAAAAGACATAGATGCAACATAGATGGCGTTAAAATTAAAATACTCAGAGATATCATTTTATAGTCCACAATATCAAATTTTTGGAGAGAAATCTAGGGCAAGACACTAAATTCAAAACTCCGAGCTGGTACTAAAATTTTCTTGATAAATAAAAACAAAAAAAAAAACTAGTTTTTGCCCGACCCAGGTATCGAACCCAGGAGCTCGTGATTACACCCACCTACTTCTTTTACTTGTAGGTTCTAACAAGTAATTACCTATAGATATTTCAATCCACGGAGACGCCCCATTCTGTGAAAATCGCTAATGTTTCATATGTTTATACCTATCTACTTATACTATACCTAATATTGATATCTATTATTTTGATAACCGAATAGCGTAGTGGTAGTGAACCTGCCGTTGCGTCGTCGGTCGGTCGTGGATTCGGTTCCCACTACTGGTAAAGATTTGTATGATATAAGCAGGAATGTTTTCCAGTGTCTGGGTGTTTTTCAGTATTTTATATATTATTCTATAATATATAAACTTCTCTCGCCAATCTTTGTTACTAAACTCCTCCGAAACGGCTCGACCGATTGTTATGAAATTTTCAGTGTTTGATCGGTAGATCTGAGAGCAGGAGGTTATCTATTTTTTATATCCCTAATGGCAAGACAAACGTTTGCCGGGTCAGCTAGTTTATGTATATACATAAATAATAATAAATAATATAATACATACACATATGTATGTGTATATATGTATACATATATAGGTATATGCATCAGATATCTAGTAGGTACCCATAAGACTAGCTATCGCTTACCTTGGGGCTATATTGCGATGTGTGTGATATGCTGATATAGGTATAAAGGTACCTAAACTGACACTCCACAATAACGTTGCTTTCTATTGGTGAAAGAATTTTGAAAATCGGTTCAGTAGATCCAGAGATTACCCCTTACAACGTCACAAACATCGTTACGCTTCCACTTTATAATATTAGTATAGAAGTATAGATGTACACTTACCAGAACCAAAGATACATATTTTTATTACTCTATGCCAGAACTACTGAATGTAGGTACTTCAATATAGGAAATACGATGTGTCAATCTTATTGTGCAAAGTAAATATAATTACACGAATATCGACGATGTTACGTTTTCAACGACAATCAATTTTACACTCTATGTCAATATGAGTAAAATTAGTTTTTCAGTGTTCCCAAAAAATGTTTTAATTTCAATGTCGTCTGCTTATTTATGTAAATGTAATAATCCTTTGTAAAAAAAAACCGGCCAAGTGCGAGTCGGACTCGCGCACCGAGGGTTCCATACCATAAAAGAAGTAAGACATTGAAAGAATCACTTTTGTTCATGAATTTACGAGTATAATTTACATGTAGGTACTTTTGTTGGCGAACCGCAAACGTAACTTTGTTTTTGGTGGTTTATTGTTATTATCAAAAAAAGTATAATAGTTAGGGAGTTGATTTTATTTTTCCTGTAAAATATACATTAATGTCTATTGATCATAATTATTTCAGACTTTTCGATCGATGAACTTCGGAGATAAGGGGGGGGAACGGTATTTTTTTCGACAGTTTGCCCAATAAATGAAAAACTATCAGGCATAAAAATAAATAAAATTGGTTTTAGAATATACAAGTAACGCCCTTTCATATGATACCCCACTCAATATTGTTATCTCATTTTGAAATTTTGGCGACCCGGTTTTCCCCCCTTTTTAAATAAAAATAAAAACAATTTTCAAATTTTTACGATTGCTATGATTTCGCGTCACTATTATCTATAACTATTCTAAATTTCAGGTCGATAGCTTGAATAGTTACTGAAATAATCGAGTGTGACAGACGGACGGACGGACGGACGGACGAATGGACGGAGAAAGTCTCACCATAAGGGTTCCATTTTTACCAAATTGGTATGGAACCCTAAAACCGGCCAAGTGCGAGTCGGACTCGCGCACCGAGGGTTCCATACCATAAAAGAAGTAAAACATTGAAAGAATCACTTTTGTTCATGAATTTACTAAGTTATATTTTACATATAGGTAGGTACTTTTGTTGGCGAACCGTAAACCTAACTTTGTTTTTGGCGGTTTATTGTTATTATCAAAAAAATTATGATAGAGAGTTGATTTTCTCTAGTAGTCCTCAGGGACGTCCTCCTATTTAGTACGGGAAGGGGCGTCCTCGTACCATCCTGAAATGCTTAGGTAGGTATAGTCCGACAAGGCTTTATTGGCACTTGAATAACATTGACAGGAGGGCGCTGATATAGAATAAAGGCTTCCAGAAAATTAAATCTCCTCAATTTTATTTCTATTTAAGTTTGAAAAAGTTAATAGTAAGAAAAAACAACTCAACATACAATAGTAATATACCGACAGAGCGAACTATCAAACAGTATCACAAGATAGCAGCGTTAGTACCAATTTTGGCCGTGCGCAAAGATAGCCTTGTCGCACTGCACTACAGTACTTTTATAATTTACTAGCCCGATTCGCATATTTATATTTGCGCGGCGCGGAGCGCGACGTTGCCAGTTCGGCACTGCGCGCGGAGTATATAAAATCAAAAACATAAATGTGAAATGAGAGCCAAGTTCAATATTATAATATTATGTGCCTTGGTTGTTGACTTCAACGACAAAATAAGTGAGATCTTAATGGGTGACAAGTTAAATGGTCTTTCCTGAAATTTATTTAAAACATCGTAAAATATCATATCTTCTTGTAACTTAGGATAATATATTGAAGCCTAAGGTCTGACTTGGCTACTTCTTATATAAGAATGTCCGATCGCTAGTTTCTACCAGCAGGCCAAATTTTCGGAATAATAAAAAATAAAAACCGACAAGTAACATATATATAACTTGCGAAGGTTAAAATAAAATTCGTATATGAAAACTAGCCAAGACAGACCTTAGGCTTCAATATCTATACTAATATTATAAAGAGGTAGCGTAACGATGTTTGTGACGTTGTAAGGGGTAATCTCTGGATCTACTAAACCGATTTTCAAAATTCTTTCACCAATAGAAAGCTACGTTATTGTGGAGTGTCATAGGCTATAATAATTTCCAAAATTAATTACTTAAATTTGAATAATGTAATCCAAGTCGTAAAAAAATTGCTTTCATCGCGTGCGCTGCGGAAACTATTGAGGATAGAACAAAACAATGTTCTACAATATTAAAGAACGTATCAAAATCTGTAAAAATGTCCGCGATAGCATATGCCTATCTCCTACGAGTAACTCACAATAACTGCTTTTAGTATTTAAATTGTGGTTAAAAAATAAATGATTTTTGTGAAGCTTATTTAGCCCATATGGTATTAATTTATATCTTTGTAAATATGTTTTTTCCTAACGGAAATTTAATATAGAATAATTGTGGCCTTTACTCTATTCAGTTTAAACAAATATCTTCAAAGATATTAGCGAAATAAAAAGGTGCGGTCGCGCTATTAAGTATCTCAATGGGTCGCGCTGCTCCGGCGCGGCCGTTGCGTGGCAATAGGTAGGAACACAGGGTAGGTAAGTATAAGTATAGGCAGTAGGTATCTATATGATTGCGTCGCATTCAGCGCTGTGGGGGAAGGGACTGGAGTGTGGGTATTACGCGGGACAATCAGGCCGGGACAAAAATATTTCTAACGCGGAACGGAGTCCGCGGGCACTGCTAGTATTATCCTAAGTTATAAGAAGATATGATACTTTACGTTGTTATAAATAAATTTCAGGATTGACCATTTAACTTGTCAGTTGGCACCCATTCTTTTTTCGTTGAAGTCAACAACCAAGGCATATCACACTAATATCACACTTAATATTATAAATGCGAAAGTTTGTGTGTATGTTTGTTACTCCTTCACGCCGCAACTACTGAACCGATTTGACTGAAATTTGGAACATAGATAGCTTATAATCTGGATTAAAACAAAGGCTACTTTTTATCCCGGAAAAATCCACAGTTCCCGAGGGATATTGAAAAACCCCAAAATTTCTACAGAAATCTATACCTACATCTAAAGGTAAATTGCTTTAGAAGACTTCCGTGAAAATAGGTAGGTAGGCAGGTAGGTAGGTTATGGGAATGGGAACGAGAATATCACGTTTCCCTCAGGATTTGTCTAAAGTCAAATTTAACGCGAGCGGGGCCGCGGGCGTAAGCTAATGATTGTTAACATAAATGTGAAAATGGGCATTTTGTTGGTTCTGAAATTATCACTGTTTGTGTTTTAGTTGAGAAATGGGATATCGATTACTAATCACATTAATACATGGAAAAGTAGAGATAGACGATATTCGGGAATTACCAGATTACCGCATTGGTATGCCGCAACTGCTAAAACGATTTAGCTGAAATTGGAATAAAGATAGACGATATCCTGGAATTACTAAATAGGCTACTTTCTAGTGAAAAATCGAATTCAACGCGGGCGGAGCCGCGGGCAAAAGCTAGTATGCTATGAATGCGAAAATGGATACCTATAAATAAGGTAAAGGTTTTGAAATTATTTCGCTCTTAAGCGGATACGTTGATTTCATTTTCGTCCTTCTCACTCTTATGAATACGTTGGTGGGTTAGGTTAGATTAGGTTAGTATGCAGCGTTGCGGAAGAATATAACAGAAAAACGTTAAAACAAAAACGAAAAATGTCGTTCTGAGCGTTTTTGGATATTATTTTTACCGATACATTAAAGGAAAAATTACAAATATGTCCATCGTAGTTTTCGATGAAAATTAGAAAAATGGAGATTTCGGAGCAATTTTTGGGAGAACTTTTTGGCGAGAATTTTTTATCCAATCGTGTTTCTGAATTTAGATTAACACATATGCTGTTTTTTATCCCAGAAAATCCATGACTCCCACGGGATTTGTAAAACCTCGAAATTCACGCGGGTGAAGCCGCGGGCAAAAGCTAGTATCTAAATAACCGTTTGAGATGTGTTTATAAAATTTGGAGCATATTGTATGTATCTTGCAAGTCTCAATATATGAACCAAATTTGACACGTTTATGTCAAACAGTTTTTGAGATATGAAGGTGTCAAAAGTGGCACCAAATGGTTCGTGTAATATTACACATGTTGCGGTTGCCAGTTTTGTTTTTGAACTTGGCTTGACACGCTACCGTGTGTCTAGACCTAATCAACGGCAAACAGCGGTCTTTTGAATCACGCGTGTTAGTGTGACCGTTACAAAATTGGCGAAACTGCCAGACACTGAAAAAAGATATATACCTATGTGATCTGCCACCTTGATTCCTGAACTGCATAATTACTTAAAATGCTTTCTTTTAAACGGTAAACGGGAAATGTCTTTAACGTAAACGAAAGGTTTAGGTAGTACCTATATAAATATCTTATAGGTAGGTATTATACCTATTCATGTTGATGGTACCTAAATCACGAAAGTTAGACATTTTCCGTTCTTTTCGCCAAGTTCTTTTAAAGTATGCAGTTCAGAATCAAGAATCAAGGTGGCAGATCACATAGTTATATATTATATTATAATATGTAAGCAATACATGTAATATAAATTATAGATTCACATATTAAAATATATTATAGGCATATAAGATATAGGTATATTTAAAGACTAGGGAGTACAAAGTAGACTGTAACTTTTTTTAGGAGTACTATTTAATGAAATCATACAAGAAAAATAGACATAAAATCATGCGATTTTTCATTTTATATCAAAGATTATAAGGACTTCCTTGTAATCTGTCACATTTTGCCACTTTTTTAAATCGTCAGCTTATTCTACCAGACTTAAAATTTATGGTCCAAATCTGCCTAATTGGCAGAAATCTGCCACAAACGGTCACACTGGGCCGCGTGGGCGCGGTAAATACCTACCAACTTCAGTTTCTAAGTAAAGTTATTATTCTTAGAGGAACCCTAAAAATGATAAAAATGGCAGCATTCACGGTACCTACCGTGATTATGATTAATTTATGGCAATTGGCAATAATTACTCCATTTTTATTACTCTACTAGCAAACCCGGCGAACTCCGTTTTGCCACCAGATGGCTTTCCCGCTAAAAAGATTTTCCCGCTTTTCTGTTGAAATTTTTCCTGAATTTTCTTTGCTATAAACCTCACGGAGCCCGAGACCTTTCCAACGAATGCAAAACCGTGGAAATCGGTTCGTCCGTTCTGGAGTTATAGCGTCAGGAAGGAAAACCCGACTTGTTTTTATATAGTAGATAAGATAAGATACGTCATCACTCATCATACTAAGATATGAACCTATCGAATTTCGAACAGCGTCCATATTAGCGACGTATTTTTATCATCTAATTATAGATGGCGCGGCGTTGTTCAAAATGAAGTTGTTTTAGGTAGTTATAATAGATGTCGCTTGTAAACATCACGTAAACATAGCTATAGGTATGTATTTTCTCACCCACACATCTTTAAATTTGGCGTTTTTTAATTGCTGTATTATTTTTTAACTAAAGTAAATATTTGCCTGATATTGAAATTGCGTGTATAAAAAGTCCTAAGTAAATCGTGAATATCAATAGATTTAACAACAAATGTATATTTTTCGAGATTAACTCAAGTAAAAAATGTATGAGAGCATCTCCTATGCTGTAGACCTTAAATACAGACAGGGTAATACAATCCATACGAATCAGATGTCAAAGGAAAAGCTACGAGAAATGAAGTAGGCACTTACTCGGTTACAAATAAAACTGAGTTATACGCGGATTTTTTTTATTAATACAAATGAATAATGACATGAGCAAGATGTTAACATAATGTTAAGTGATACTCCTTTACGTGAAAAATGTAGTGTGTCCCACGATTTGCATCATCCTGAGACATCAATTCTTAGGTCTTATTTTGCCCTATCATCTCGTTGGCTACAGTGCCCTTTAAACATAGTGAGACATCACTACTTCACGGAATAATAGACTGGAATAACTGACACCGTGACGGTCCTTGTCAACTATAGATATATTAATTACTATCAATCCACGATGACGCGCCCCACTCTGTCAAACTCTATACGAATCGAAAGAAACACAAGCGATTTTGACAAAGTAGGGCGCGTCTTCGCGGATTGAAATATCTATACCCGGACAGACTCCGCAAGGAATGTCCTAACACCAGTAGGTAAATTAGTAATAAGCATTAGAGATATTATGCTCGTAACTAATATTTTCGAATCTCTTTCCCCCTAACGTTAACGCAAATCATACCTATATTTATTAAACTGTCTGGAATACTCCAACTCAGAAGGACGACACCCTACACCCTTAAGCAGCAAGCAAACAGTTCTAAGGCAAACTCCTAAGCCATCATACACACCGTACTGTAATGTTATGGAAAGTTAAATACACAGAAAACACAAGTAGGTGGTAGGCACCTACTTAAATATACCTACTTATTTGATAATAGAAGGCCCTAAGGATAAAACTGTTAAGAACTAAGAAGTTTGTTATCTGTAATGACTCTCGACTAACACTTATACTAGACATAAGATACCTATCTTACTGACTCTTGGTAGACAGACGAATATGCATACAATAGGTATACCTAGTGTTATAACAAGTTACAACAAGCAAGATGTGAATCTAGATTATTTTGTTCGCTTGCAGACGTTCACAGCATGGTGCAACAGCCACCTGCGCAAAGCCGGCACCGGCATCGAGAACATCGACGAGGACTTCCGCAACGGCCTCAAGCTGATGCTGCTGCTCGAGGTGATCTCCGGGGAGACGCTGCCCAAGCCCGACCGCGGCAAGATGCGCTTCCACAAGATCGCCAACGTCAACAAGGCCTTGGACTTCATCGCGTCCAAAGGTATTCACATCTTTACCATTATCATAATAGTACCCAACGATACAGAAGGCTATCACCGCAAGATGATTTAAAGAAATAGCGACTCTAGCGCTGACACAAAAAGTGCAAATCAGTTCGCAATAGCACCTGGCTCGGCCCATCGCTATGCTCCTACAGCGATAGAAATAGGTGGTCTCTTTCTATCACGTAACTTTTTCTCATTCGACGTACTAAGGTTGTCTCGCAATCGGGCGCTAGCAGCACGTGAAATAGACTGTACAAGTCTGAACTAACGCAAGAAAAGAAGCCGGCGCGCGGCAGCCGTCTGAAATTAGTACGTCGAGATGGCTACCTGTAGTTTCTTCGATCACGTGATAAGTGAACGTGGCACATTACAATAAAAACACATTAGTGCAATAGCACTAATGCGTAAAAACAATAGTTCTTAAAGAAAGATCAAGTCTCTTAAAACCTTCAACTCTTGAAAAATATAAGACAGAAGACATGATTGGCATTACGTATCAGTAAGACTTGACCTGGTTATGATTATCGCGCTAAGTATGCTTTTTTAGAATCTTTTAAAAATATGGGTGCAAGTGGACCCCCTTGCGAAACCTGATTAATTCGGCTGTCCTTATAAGTAAGTATAGACATAAAACACGAAACGTTTATTGATCAGATAGTAAAATATTAATGTCGTTTAGTGGACGTACACTTACAAGTCACAAAGCAGATGTTCAGATTGCTAAGCCAGACAACAATAGAGCAAACACAAAAGTAAAGTCAAAGGTTACCTATTTAATAATAACACTCAACTATTAAAAACTTGAGGTATTAAATGTGAGCTGCTTAACTCTTTATAATGATAAATTATATGAACAATGACAATGGCATTATTAATTTACACCGAGTCATTTTTCAATGCTATTAAGTTTGCGACGATTATAATAATTATTATAGAAACATCGCAATATCGCATTTTTATAGCGTTGATCGTGGGAAATATTAATAAAATGGGTTGGTAGGTTAAAGATACCACGAACTTGTTATAAATTACAGGAAAAATCAGGGTCATTAAAGGTCAGGTTTAAACTGACTACCAAACGAAATTTTTGTAGTAAAAGTAAGATAAACGTAGTGGTCTGTGATTAAACATTTAACCTCAATAAAAGTTTACATTACTTTTAAACGATTAATTACTATCGCTGTTCAAACTAAAATAAGTACCATCGAGCAATATCATCTTGCCAGCAACTTTCTAAGTAGTATAGAATTTAAATGATCTCTAGTCTCTACCAGACTAAAGTAGTTGAGGTGTTTTATTCTCAGAGCCATTAGGTCAAGGCACCTGTCTTCAACCCACTTGTGGCTTCGTCTCTCTAAAAATAAATTAATGTATAAAGTACTATCCGGGTTTTACTAGAGATCGGAATGAATATGCTGCAGTTATATCTATACCTACCTACTGCATAACCTTCTACTCGTTATGTAGGTAACCAACACCCGCATGTTCGGTATCATCAGCGTATAAACTTGTATTTTAAAGATAGTCGCAAACCCTGTTAATATATTCGCCCAATGCTCTTGTCGTTGAGAATTCCCCATTATTGAACACCGTAAAGCCAAATAGGATTAAACGTTACACCATCATTTTATTAAGTACTCAATGACAGAGTGAACTGTCTTCACCCAGGATCCAGAACAAGTCTCTAAAATTATTGCAGATTTGGTATCATTTCTTTCTTATGTGGTCCTTCCATGTCAAGTTGCCGGTCCTTATGTAATCCAAGATAGTATATCCCACATACATATTAATGATGAAAACATACGGTCAAGGCTGTTTCAAAAAGAGAAGACAAAAATGGAAAGCTATGAAATGCTGAAAGCTATGGAATGCTTTCTACTTTCCACTATCGCACTTAATATCAAAAAATGCAACAAAAAGATACAGTATTAAGTAGCAAAGGTCTCGTCACTGATATTTTAGCGACCATTATAAATGATTCTCTTAATTCTCCATTATAGGCGTAAAATTGGTATCCATCGGTGCTGAAGAAATCGTCGACGGCAACCTTAAGATGACGCTTGGTATGATCTGGACCATCATCCTGAGATTCGCTATCCAGGACATCTCAGTAGAAGAAATGACCGCTAAGGTAAGATCGATATCTACTTCGAAATTAACATACCTATGTCATGATTTTATTTAATCTATGGCTTCCATTGTTGAGACCACAGAATGCTGACCAATCATAGCATTTCCCGCCATTGACATTGACAGCTGTAAAAAAAAAAAAGATATCTATGATGGAGAGAGGCTGGAGTAGAGCGAATAATTGAGATATTAATTAATTTGAAAGAAAAGCTATATGCTATTGAATTGTAATACCTACTAGAATTTAACAAATGAATGTCAAAGTTATGATGTATAAGCAAACAAGCTGCTTATTTATTAAACGAGATATTGTCACATGAAATAAAGTGTACGAAGTTAACAATGGGATTTAATTTACAATAATTCAGAAGTGACAGAACCTACGCGAACTGCTAACCCACATATTATTGAGGTATGATATTATTCTGATTTCATTTCGATTATTTATTTGCATGTTTAGCCGGTGGATTAAAATAGTTTTATTTAAATTTTTGTTTTAGTCTACCTACTAAGCAATTTGTTATACCTTGACGTGTAAAATAGGAAGCTATGAATGTTCTTACAAATATTAGTCAAAGTATAATATATATAATAGAATCTAGAACTCATAACGAAAACATAAAAGTCAAAGTAGAGCCAATTCGTAATTATACTTTGTTGAACCTCGTCAAGGTGAAGATAAAATACCAATTTTGATTTATTTGCAATCAGCAATGCCTTAAATCCCTATTGAACTGTATGAGTTTTGTTACTGCGAATACAGAGTGCAATAATAGGGTGTCGCTTTAGAGGAATAGAGGTTTTTGGTGCTTGTAGGTATAATTCGAGTAAATATTTTGTTCATACGAATTGTACCGTACTATCGTACAGCGCCATCTAGTGACAGCGCCATTAACAATTGTATTCTTATTAAGCATAGAGTGAGAAATGCTATGACTGTGCATAAAATACAATGTAATAGAATAAACATACATAGTTATTTTTGATTAAATTATTTTATGGAAACAGGCAGTTTTCTAGGTTAATTGCAGGTAACAGATCTTTTTCATACTGGACATACCTACGTTAGTTAAAATAAATAAAAATAAATTGATACCTACATATGGGACATAATATTATCACATAGCCCAATGTTCTGTGACTTAATTGAATAATAATTGATAATGACAGTCATTCGACTATGAATTGCTTCAAAAAAGCAAGTAGGTATTTATGCTAGAGTTATATTGGCGCCGCCGTATAGTTTGTTCATTGCTAGTGATGTTGAATATAGCTGAAGTTTTTAAGAAGAATAAGGACATTCGTGGATTTTCATAACATTTTGTACTTCAGTTTCCAGTATTATCGGACTATTGTATGTATGTATAGTCAACATAAGTTCAAGTAATTTGAATAATTTATGTAACGCAGCAATAATTTAGCAATTTCAAAAAAATGATGTAGGTATATAATAACCTACCTGAGCACAGAAACTTTTACTAGGCATATATCGTATATTGAAAATGGAAATAAATTAGTTCCTTTCCGCTGAGCAACATAAGTTATAGATATGAACAATAAAGAAGCGGTGAACAATTCCAAACTGACAGTTATTAAGAACAGTAGCGTATGATTTTGATTTTTTTTTGCAATTCTCTATAGTTCTTCAAAGATATGCCGTGGCAGGGATTATGAAATAAAGAAACATATTATTATTTTAATTCATTTGCAATTCCCTAGTACTTGAAATATTTAGACAGGAATTATGAAATACTGGCATGACGATAAAATTAATGTGATTCTGGTTGAGGCATTTACAACAATTGATGGGAGAGTTTATTAGTAATGTCAAGCAATTTTTAATAATGTTGATTTGGTGTTGGTTTATTAAAGATTGAATTAAATTAATTGGCAGTTAAGAGTGCCATGACTAAATTATAATATCATTCGGTTATGAGTGCCGTATTTAATTTTTCTATAGTGTCCTTGGTTATGTATGCCAAGGTGGAAATATGTATGTTCTATGATGAATAATGACCTTGGTTATGTGTGCCAAGATAGAACTATGTATGTTCTATGTTGAATAATGTCCTTGGTTATGTGTGCCAAGAGTTACTTGGTTATGTTTGCCAAGTGTTGCTTGGTTATGTGTGCCAAGTGTTGCTTGGTTATGTGTGCCAAGAGTTACTTGGTTAAGTGTGCCAAGAGTTACTTGGTTATGTGTGCCAAGATAGAACTATGTATTTTCCACAATTATTCGGTACACATAGTACCAAAATGATAATAATGAGTACTCAGTTGCAGTTTGTCGGTGTATAATAATAATAATAATAATAATATAATCTCTTTATTTGCAAAAATTACATACATGATATCAAAAATTATTATGGCCTCTAACTCCCAAAAAAGTATAAACTGTGATATGGGAGTTAGTGACTTCCCAATTACATAAAGTTGTTATATTTGTTTGCAACTAAAGGCATTGTTTGCATACAAAAATGTGCCTACTTATAATTATAAAAACATGGTTGTGTCATGTGTATATGTGCATTCATGAATGTCTGTGAGTATGTAAGTACATTTATATATATATATATATATATATATATATATAGATCTGTGTGTTTATATATATGTGATGTGTGTGTGCGTGTGTGTGTGTGTGTGTGTGTGTGTGTGTGTGTTATTATATATATATTAAAACACTAAATCACATTACTAACAATTTACTGTGATTGAAAAATTCGGAAAAGGGCAATAAACTTGTTTGGACTATATGTTAATGAATAGTGACAAAAAAAAATAATGGTAGAATGATAAATGGAATTTGAAACAATATTTTACTAAAAATAGACGTATTATTGAAAATAGTTTACTAATAATAAAATATATTTTTATGAATAATCTTTTTTGTATTACTAATGATTGATTTATATTAATTTATCATTGTTTATTTCATTTGCCGGGAACACGGCACGATCAACGAGCTGGTCATGGGAAAACGCTGCTCAAAGGCAAGCGCGTGAGAACGCAGTCTCCGTCAACAGAAGGGAGATGCATGGAACGAGCTAGCCGTGTACGAACGCGGCTCAGAGACAAGCGCGTGTAAACGCGACCCCCATCATAACTCCAGATAACTAAAGATGTTTCTCCACAAAGCACATAAATATTCCCATCAAGGATCATGGACATGTTGAGAATGTTAAATCAAGACACACGCAGCTTCGGCACTGCTCGCGGCTCACCGAAACGGAGCCGCTGTTGGAACAGGTACCAATATCAAACAGCAATGCAACAGCAAGCAATAAGCCTCCCAACAAATGAGGTGGTTAAACTTATTAAATCTTTACATCAAAAGGTTGACAAGACCCAGCGATCATTTTAATGTAATTCCAGACTTCGATCCGTCCAGCAAAGGACTTAGCGTAGTCGAATTGTTAAAGTATGCGCGTGAATGTCATTAATGAAGGGGCCAAAAGCGTACCGTACATTTTGCGTCATAGAGAATGTAGGAGTAGGTTTAAAAAAAAAAGTGACTCGAGGCTTAACTTCCGTACACATAACAGTTGGAACGAATGGCAAGGCAAGGTTCTAAAAGCATGATATTGAAATGAGCAAAATAACGGTCGTCTTTTGGATGAGATGCTTGTATGCATTTCACGAAGTAACAGAAATTTAAACCAATGCTATTATTGGCATTTTTAAATTAACGGTAATAAGGCAGTGGATTATATCATTCGCGGTAAATTAGTTCGGAACAGAGCGCAAGGATTGAATTGTAAGGAACCTAAAAATCAAGGTATATTGTATTTCCTAAATTAATAGCGATCTTAGCTAACAGATTTGTTTGAAAAAAAAAATCATTCGCTCGTCTATTCAATTAAATGATAGGTAGTGATAGTGGCACTTTAATGAGGAAAAGAGAATTATTTAGAAATGCCCAATATCCATATTAATGTGTCACAAATGGTTAAGAATTGGTCACGATTTTGTAGTGAACAAAGTCCGTTGACTATTTATTGTGAAATTTGTGAAACTGAAATAAATAAGTATTTTGTGATAATAACTAACAATAATTGTCCGGATGATAACACCTACTATGTGAAGAAGTGCTATCTAGGTTTTATTCAAGAGATTTTGAAAGCCTTTCATAAAGGCCTTCGGCAATTCTGTCGTGTCCTAATTTCAAATAGTAATTTAATTTCATTATTACTATTAATGACGTTGCAGCAAGCTCTTAGAGACACACTTCTTTTTGGTTTTTAAACATTATAATTATTAACCTAATATTCTTTACCAATAATACCTTGCAATAAGACAGACAATTCCTGAAGCTGACTTGATTGAATGAGGATTCAGCTGTAGTATCATTTGAATATTATTATCTCAGAATAATCATTTCTAAGAAATATTTCAATCATTGACGAACATTACTAATGTCAAAACATGGTTTTTGCTTCACGTAAGATCGTGACCGTTCTTAAAGAACCAATGCAGACAAAATACGAATTTGCATTACCGGGCGTCAATCACGTCACGAAATATAAAAAAAAACCGGAGAGGTGAGTAATCAAAGGATATCAACAGGAATTTTGTAAGTAAAATTATAAAGTGCAGAGAAAAGTGAAAGATAAGTTAGGTCATGTAGTAGGCATCTAGTGGTATCTGGTAGCACTAGGTTAGAAGTATGCAACTTAGTTAGTCAGTCTCCATCGGTATTGGTTGTCCAAATTACGTAATAAAAAAAAATACCCTATCACAGTGCATACAGTCTGACAGTCGCTTATCCACGAGCTTACAACCAAGCCGAACGCTTCAGTCAGATCATTTTAAATTCACTGACCAATACATAAATGTGACAGAGGTCGCCAGTGGCATCAAAAGTGCGGCAATAAATACTCTATTTAAATTAGCATACTCGAGCCGTCGAAACTCGCAATGATTTTTAACGCACCGTAGCATCCGCACTCCTATTAAGTTAGAAGTTATATTATACACAGTATAATGTAAAGTTGACGCACTCACGGAGCTATTGTTGTTAGGTAGGGCTTTATCTAGTTGGATTGTGACTTGTGAGCGACGACCTATTTTACATGAATCTATGGATGGACCAAAAGTAATTCATTCAAAGACGAACGTAATTGGGACGCGCAAAGATAAAATACCATTCGACTCGACTTACAATAAACACTTTCATTCGACAAATTATTTCAGAAGTTTTATAATATTGGTTTCCTTATGATTTTTTTTAATTAATTAATCGATTTTATCATTTTTGTAATCATTTTGTTAGTTGATAATTATATTTATTAAAACAAATTTAAAGGTTCGATATTTTGATTTCAGATAATTAAGTGTCCAATATTGTCTACATGTTAATATCACAAATTATACCTAATTTAAATTTTTAGAGCCTTACAAAATTGTTGAAGTTATGGAAACGATACAATACCATAGAGTAATAGCTAATATTGACAATACAGAAACAGCGCTATAACCGAGTTTGATATAATCTATTGTGATATTATAAGGGTCGTATATGGGTTATGACGTGTGACTATGAGATCGTCTTAACCTATCGGACGACGCTTTTCAATACATTTGTAAGAAAATAGACTATTTTTTTTTATAAATTGAAATATGGTATGTACTCGTACGTACGCACCTATTCAGTACTCACAATTGTGCAAGTTTGATTTGAAGTATTTTTCAGGACACACAAAGATCTATGTAATGGGCATTAAGTACTTTCTAAGGTAGATTACTTTTTGACTATCCATTGGAACCTGTATAGATAAGTCGTTTTATACTATAGAAAATGTGAAGAATAAAATTATTATAATCTTTTTTTTGAAAAATTGAGTTTGGTTTATACTGTTATAATTTTTAAAGATTATTTTAAAAATATTTTGAGTACTTTATTCTGTAATGTTATTGAGAATGAATTTTGATATATTTTATAGAAAAATGAATGATGATTTACCGCACTAATATCTTTTAACTCCTGTATACTGCTTCTGTAATTTTATTTTATTTTATTTTGGTCATATGCCTTCGTCATAATATACAAGTGTAAAAAAAAAAATCCATTTAAAACAACAGTTTTGCAGCAGACCGCATTTAGGCAATGTATGTCTGAATCAAACGTAACAATTTATTTGAGTCACCCGTCTCAAACAAGTGATGTTATGTTAATAATTTTGAGTTAGGTATTTATAATTTTCTAACATATTAGGTAAAATTAATAATTTTTAATGGATAATTTCCGTATTTTATATAAACTCATTATAATAATATTGTTAGGAATAATATTAATCTAAGAAACCAAATGTCATGATTATTTTAAAGAGATTTAGATGTATATTAAAGTCAGTATTATCATATATTATTTATTTGGTGGTATTATTTAGATATTGTAATTTAACAATACTGACTATTCATCAGTAAGTGGATGTGAGTTAGGCATATGTGAATTAAGTATTTGAATTGAGTTGTATTTTAAGCAATAATATTATAAGAGAAAAAGAGGATTGAATTAAATATATATTGTAATTTTGTTAATCATTAAGATAGAATAGTAAGTAGTTACTTAACATAATATTGTAACGACAAATTCTATATTTTATTAGATACAATAATGGCGTGGTGGCGTTGCTTGATTGGTGGTAGAAAATTTTACTGGAAAATTTAAGTATTGTGCACCGGGAGGTTGCACAAGTGTGGATGGCCGAATGTCATGATTTTATTTAATCTATGGCTTCCATTGTTGAGACCACAGAATGCTGACCAATCATAGCATTTCCCGCCATTGACATTGACAGCTGTAAAAAAAAAAAAGATATCTATGATGGAGAGAGGCTGGAGTAGAGCGAATAATTGAGATATTAATTAATTTGAAAGAAAAGCTATATGCTATTGAATTGTAATACCTACTAGAATTTAACAAATGAATGTCAAAGTTATGATGTATAAGCAAACAAGCTGCTTATTTATTAAACGAGATATTGTCACATGAAATAAAGTGTACGAAGTTAACAATGGGATTTAATTTACAATACCTATAACTACGATATTTTTATTCTATGGTTTTCTTGTGATAAATAAACGTAGAATATAAAAAAAAAAACTGGTCAGCTGAACCAATGTTATTCATCATCAAGACAATATAATTTCTCGGAATAATCATATTTTCGTTTTTTTCTTTGATAATGCCAATTCGTAAAATCTCTGAATGAAACTAAGATTAGCTATAAGTAGGCAAGTACGTAGAGATTGCTGCAATCCTTGAGATTTTATTAATTTTGACTCATTATTATTATCGTTTAGCAATGAGTGAGCCACCAGTACATTGCACCTTGAAAAATTTGCATATACATCATCGTGATATTATATGACTAAGTGAATTTTCACGTTTCGGATACGTCGCGGATCTTTTTAAAATGATCAATTTCAACTGGAACAGACTGTTAAAGGATTTTTCTCTTATTTTTTTTTGCTTCAAATTCAAAACACCAACAGATGAAACAACATTCAAATTTTATTTGGGTTTTCGTGATTTGTAAGCTAGCCAACCTATACATCGTCTAAGGTGCGATAGTAAAATCGCGGGAATGTAACTATCATCTTCACATGTAAAAAACTTATCTTGAAAGTGTCCAGAAAGTGTAATATTTTTCAGTTTAGTCCGAGAATTGATTATTTTGTGAGTTGCTCACTTCGAACTCGATACTCGGACTGATTTCTTAAAATGGTACCTACTTTCAAGCAAATATTTTGATATGAGCATGTGGAGATGATACTACACTCCCGCAATTTTACTGCTGCTTTAAGCGTGTATAAGTGTACAAATTGCGATTTGCGATAATCCAAATAAAATCTGAATTTCGCAGGCATAGGTACTTACGATTTTCGTCTGCCTCAAGTAACGCACACTTAACGTTATATATGTGTCTTTATTACAGGAAGGTCTGCTTCTCTGGTGCCAGCGCAAGACTGCGCCATACAAGAACGTAAACGTACAGAACTTCCACCTGTCGTTCAAGGACGGCCTGGCCTTCTGCGCCCTCATCCACAGGCACAGGCCCGACCTGATCGACTACAGCAAACTCTCCAAAGACAACCCTCTCGAGAACTTGAACACCGCATTCGATGTCGCTGAGAAATACCTCGACATCCCCCGCATGTTGGACCCAGACGGTAAGCATTTTGGATCATATGCCTTAAGTATTAGAATACAATTTATTTTAATTACATTCTCCCACTTTAAACCAGTGTGTTTGTTAGCTGAAGCAGTACTTTAAAAGTCCCAAATCTTAGCAACTACAGTTTCTCTGTATCTCTATGGTTTGGGAATTCCCCGTATTTTCTCAGTTAAGAAAACACTGTTTACGTAGAAGTTTTCTTTTCTTCAAAATTTTAAATTAATATGATGATAGAACATGAACGCCCTATACTAACGGCACACGCACGTTGAAAGAACATGTGGAGGGACATTCATTGTTAAATTAGACAATCTCTATAATGTTTCATGAAATTCTGTAAATCTATTCTGAGCATCACAAATTGAAGAAGAATGGGGGTCTTCAAATATCTAAGTATATAAAGCAGTAACCTTCAAAAATTGTATAACATTCGAAGCTTTTATAAGCTCGGGTGTATAATCAAGACGTGGAAGTTTGCACAACGCAAACAGTGAATCACAGTCACTACAGTGTATTATGCTGTACATTACAGACCTTATAAACACGCCTAAGCCGGACGAACGCGCGATTATGACCTATGTGTCATGTTACTACCACGCGTTCCAAGGCGCGCAACAGGTACTGAACAACAAAAATGGCTGCCAAAGAATCCGATCTCCTAACGCCAGTCTCTGTGTGTCACTTATAGCATGTACCGAATGTATTTTACTTCGTTGTTACGGCTCGTGTTCATTGATGTTTCGGGTTCATACTTTATGCTCTTGCTCGTAAAGATCTCACGTTCTTTCTGTAAGCATCACATTTGCCATAATCCAATTTAAATTTAGGTCGGCAGCCCACAACCCAATTTGCTTTTTGTTGCTATAGGAAGCCGAATAGTTAGCATTTCTACGGATGCTTATGGATTGAGGTATAAACTCTACAAATATCAATAGACACGAGCTTTAGTGTAGGGGAGTGCTTGAAAGGTTTTGGGAGCTATGAATTTGAACCATCACGTCTTGTCCATCATCTGTTTCTGTTGCTTAGCGCTTAAGGGGTTTCAATGTTCAAACAAAAAACTTCATCCTACCTATTTATTTCATAGAACTTATTTTTTTTCTTCTTAGTAGTACTTACGTACTCCGTAAGCTCCCGCCCTCCCCTACATTATTTTTAAATCAAAACGTCTTATTCACGTCCTTAAATGAATTATTCAATACCAATTAATTATCTGTAAGTGAATTGAACATTTATATCATTAAATAGTTCCCTGAATACCTTTTGAAGTGCAAAACATTTTAATAACCCTACGTCAAGCTTTATTTCTGTAATTAACGTAAAGTATAAAAAGAAAGTTTGGGAAGTTTGTATTCTAATAATACCCGCATATTTCATCAATCAATATACCTTATTTGCTTGTACGGTCGTTTGTTAGTACGCTAACCTTGAGTAAAGTAAAACGCAAAAAATATATAAATCAGTTAACATTAACATATAACTCAAAGAGAAAAGCCAATTCTGTTATTCCTCAAATCGTTACCTTAAAGTTGATTGAACCTACTATCTTAGCAGTATTATTACAATAGAAGCATCCCACATCTAAACCATAGTGTAAACATTGCATGAACTAACTCAGTGTCGCTTGCGTGATGCTTGCTAGATCTGCAGAACACCGCCATGCCGGACGAGCGGGCGGTCATGACCTACGTCTCTTCGTACTACCATTGCTTCTCTGGCGCTCAGAAGGTTTGTCATCGTCCTAACGTATCACGTAGTGTATACCGCAGTTATGTCAAAAATCAAAATCATTCCATTCAAATTCTTTGGGTTTATCCAGGGACTACTTCCTCAAAAAATATCATAAATTATTGCCATCTAACTTACAAGCAGTCCTTGTTTAATTTAATATGCTGGTAACGCAGACCAGCAGCCTAACATGGACGAAATAACTACCATGAAAGCAATTAAACTACTCAACCGGTAAAAGTTAAAAAGACATTCCCTTAGATAATAATATGCTTGATATTTTGGTATTAAAAAAAAGTAGTAACTGATAACTAAAGACAAGTAACTATAAACTAAAACTTTTTTTAATTTCCTACAGGCTGAAACGGCCGCGAACCGCATTTGCAAGGTTCTCAAAGTCAACCAAGAGAACGAACGCCTCATGGAAGAGTACGAGCGTCTTGCCAGCGACGTAAGTAAAATCGGCCTTTTTACATCCAACGCATTCTTACTTGACAACTTCCAGATTAAAAACAATTATTTTGAAATTACCATTGTCATCTTCATCTTTCGAACTAATTTGGATTCAAATTCACATTATCTCTCTTTAGGAGTCCTCATCCTTTGTTGGGTGATTGTTGGACATACGAGTAAGCCTCCTCGTAAGCACGCCATTTCTTGCGTTGATAGGCTACTCTCGTCCATGATTTCCCCAAGAGTTTGGCTATATCGTCAGACCAACGCATTGGTTGCCAGCCAACGTGTCACACACATTGTCTTGCTTAAAAATAGGGAAAAATGTAGATATTATATGATTATGTATCATTTATCAAAATGTGTTTTGCAGCTTCTTGACTGGATCCGGCGCACGATGCCGTGGCTGAACAGCCGCCAAACCGACAACTCGCTTGCGGGTTGCCAGAAAAAGCTGGAAGACTACCGTACTTACAGGTAAGACGATAAAACACCTGAAATAGCCAGTATGAAAACCTAAACTAAAATCTAATCAACCAAATATGAAACCAATGCAACCAATATTATGAATTTACGAAAGGAAATTTGGTTATAATATACAATGACCAATTCGAAGAAATCGGTACCCAAACGTCATAGGCATAAAAAGTATCAGATATTAAGCAAATATCCGTCCCTAAAATTCAGCCGAAGAATACAGTATGTATAAAATTGTCTACTAATATTTTTTCAGGCGTAAACACAAGCCACCCCGTGTAGAACAAAAAGCCAAGCTCGAGACCAATTTCAACACCTTGCAAACTAAACTGCGCCTCAGCAACCGCCCTGCTTACATGCCCACTGAAGGCAAGATGGTCTCTGTAAGTATGCAATACCTTTCTAAATATATCTCCTAACATTGCGAATATATAAAACATCTTATACTCTTTATCATTCTAGATTTTACCTGATATTGACTATTAGGTAATTTTGACGAATTTCTGTTCGCCTCGATTAGCAATTTCAAGTCAATCAAGATGCAATTTTAGTCACAAAGTCTCGTTGTTGAGGGATCTATTACCAGATCAAATTTCTTGCAGAAAAAACAATATATTAATTTTTCTTAAGCAACACTTTTGATATTTTTAGGACATCGCCGGAGCTTGGAAGGGCCTCGAAATCGCTGAAAAAGCGTTTGAGGAATGGCTTTTGAGTGAAATGATGCGCCTTGAGCGTCTTGAATACCTCGCGCAGAAGTTCAAGCACAAGGCAGACATCCACGAAGACTGGACCAGAGGTCAGTCCAATATTTCCCATGAAACTAAAATAAGATCTTAAAATCCATATACATACATATTATGTTGTTAATTTAAATACCAACTAGCTGAACCGATAAAGACTGTTTTGCCATTTTTATAAATACAAATACAATATTCATAAATAAGTAAACTACAAAGCAATTTCCATTAAAAAAAAAATTACCACCTCAAGTGGTGCAAGCAGCTTGCGTGCGCTTGGTTTTAACCGATTCCAGGATCGATTCCTGGCACGAAACAGTTAAGGATTTTATAATTTCTATATTGGCTTAGGTCTGGTCTGATGTAAGGCTTCGGCCACGGGTGGCAAAGATGTACCGCCAAGCGTTTCGGTACGATGGTATGCACCAACGGTCAGGGGGTTATTAACACTTTCCATCCATCAGGTGAGATTAAAGTCAAAAATTAGCTTGCAATGAATAAAAATAAATGTTACGTTCACAGGCAAGGAAGAAATGCTTCAATCGCAGGACTTCCGCCAATGCAAGCTGTACGACATCAAGGCTCTAAAGAAGAAGCACGAAGCTTTCGAGTCAGACCTCGCCGCGCACCAGGACCGCGTAGAGCAAATTGCAGCTATCGCACAGGAATTAAAGTAAGTGGTATGCAATTAAAGTAGGATACCCCTATGTGTTTTCCAATATAATCCGGCTCGTAGGACCAAAAATGTTTTACTAATCACTAACACTTTAGCACTACAAATTATTACTTGTCTGCGATCACCTGTGAATTCTTATGATAATTTATTGATAATGATCTTAATGTTTCCAGCACCCTGGAGTACCACGAGGTGGCGTCAGTGAACACGCGGTGCCAGCGCATCTGCTCGCAGTGGGACCGCCTGGGCGCGCTCACGCAGCGCCGCCGCCTCGCGCTCGACGACGCCGAGCGCGTGCTGGAGCAGATCGACCTGCTCCACCTCGAGTTCGCGAAACGTGCCGCACCATTCAACAACTGGTATGCCATGACTTCATTCATCATTATCGAAATGGCCGCGTCGGAGGCCGCCCTCTGGCGCCGGGTACGAAAATACTTAAGACTCCTGACACTGATTGGGGATTTGTGGTCTGAAGAACCATGTTTAACCTCAATCTCCGTGACACAAGAGATGTGCAGACTCTGCAACGAGGAGGGGAAAACTCCTATTTACATACTGTTTCGATGACCATGGAATAGTACATTCTCCGCTCAGGGGAGGTCAAGTATACCCACGAAACACCGGGCAACCGGACATGGAGGGGAAATGTAGACAGTGCCGAGCTCAAATGATCGGAAATAGTCAATGGCGTATACCTACTGGCGTATAACTACTGGGAGTATAAGAGCCTTGAACGGCCACGTCATCAAGAAGATAAAAGACGTTTTGTCTTTAGCCAATACGTAGCCAAATTATCGCACCCGGCGGGATTAGCCTCCATAACGATACAGAATCAGCACACAGAAACCAGTCTTGCGGTAGTTCACAATGTTTTTATAAGTGCCCCCCGTTCCGTTGTAATCAATGCACTTATTGGACAATTGAAAAGCAACCAACACCATTTTCAGACGTTTAATATTACCTCCTCAGGTTGGACGGCACCCGGGAGGATCTGGTGGACATGTTTATCGTTCACACGATCGAGGAGATCTCGGGGCTGATGGACGCGCACGCGCGCTTCAAAGCCACGCTGGGCGAGGCCGACAAGGAGTACCAGGCCATCGTCAACCTGGTGCACCAAGTCGAGTCCATCGTCAAGCAGCACCAGATCCCCGGCGGCCTGGAGAACCCCTACACCACTCTTACAGCACACGTATGTTTAGTCAGTTGTTGAAATTATTATGTTGCTTAAAAGAGAGAAGAAATCAGTGAAAGAATCAATCAGCTCGCAATCATTAATTTAAATTAATTCTTTCAACCGACTTCAAAAAAGGAGGAGGTTCTCAATTCGACTGTATGTTTTTTTTTTATGTTTGTTACCTCATAACTTTTAACTGGGTGAATCGATTTTGATGATTCTTTTTTATTAGAAAGCTGACGCTTTCCGTGTGGTCCCATTTCAATTTAGTCCAGGGGCCCTACCACCATCTCTTATAGCAGTATTATTGTAATATTGTTAGGACATTTGCATACAATGTCAGTATGTAAATTTAAGGAGAAGGAGAAAAGGGTGTATTGAACAGTAGTTTGATGAGAGTTAAAGTCAGTTTTTTTGTTAATTAACTAACGTATATTATTGTATGTGTCCAAAGGAACTAAACCGCAAATGGTCGGACGTGAGGCAACTAGTGCCGCAGCGCGACGGCACGCTGGCCGCCGAGCTACGCAAGCAGCAGAACAACGAAACTCTTCGACGACAGTTCGCGGAGAAGGCCAACGCCGTCGGACCCTGGATCGAGCGCCAGATGGACGCCGTCACCGCCATTGGAATGGGCTTGCAGGTAACAACATGAGTTAATGACTGCCACACCTCTAGTTGTGTAAAAAAACTGATTCATAGTAATTGGTACATTGGCTAACCAGCGGCGAACAGAATTTGTTTACGATAACGATGAATAATTTTTTTTTACATTATTAGTCGCTAGAAAACTAAACAAGTTAGTTTTTTGGCGCATAGCCGTTGCATAGGTACTTGATGTTAATGTTATATACTTATGTCTGATATTCTTAAACCTGGGATTGTATTGACCAGTAGGTACGAGATCACTGACCTCTATTACACTGGTACGCTGGACCTCAGACTGTCAACGTAAAAATGAAGACGCTTGATTTTCACCATTTTAGCGCTGATTGTTGCGTAAACTAGCGTGAGCGTGGAAGCATGGAACTAAAATAAAATGACATTCAAAAACACGTTCACTAGCAACAAATGTCAATTCAGTGCCGTGGACCATCGCTCCAATTCAATAGCTTCAAATCGGCACAAAAAATGAACTGTCAATTGTATAGAATGTTTGATCTAGCGTACGAGTACTATAGTATAATAGAAATCAATGAGTAGAATGGCAAGGGTGTTTGCAGGGCTCGCTGGAGGACCAGCTGCACCGGCTCAAGGAGTACGAGGCGGGCGTGTACGCGTACAAGCCGCACATCGAGGAGCTGGAGCGCATCCACCAGGCCGTGCAGGAGGGCATGATCTTCGAGAACAGGTGCTTTTTTGAAGATCCCTTAAAAGATCACTTAGTTGTCCGTCAAAATTTCAATTTCAAAATGAGTTAAATAATGATAATTAAGTGGGGTATCATATGAAAGGGCGTTATTTCTGTATTCTAAAACCGACCTTTATTTATTTTTATGCCTGATAGTTTTGACAGTTTACTTAGACATATTTTACTTTGATATTTTTTAATTACTTATAATACAATTTCAGTTCAGCTTACATCGCAGTAAAAAATTAAAATCGCAAGATGGGAACCTAAGCCTACATTGCGCACATCAAAAACGTAAATTAATTATTATTGTGAATTGACATGCCATATGATGTGTAATTTGCCTCAAACACGTACGTTGCATTGGATTTAATTTTCAACTCTTGACCCTTTGACCTTGACCTTGAATCAAATTTTCCTCCAGATATTCACAATACACGATGGAGACGCTGCGCGTGGGCTGGGAGCAGCTGCTGACGTCCATCAACCGCACCATCAACGAGGTGGAGAACCAGATCCTGACGCGCGACTCCAAGGGCATCACGCAGGAACAGCTCACCGAGTTCCGCGCCTCCTTCAACCACTTCGACAAGAATCGCACCGGTATGTGGATTGAAACAGAGAACTAAGGAGACGGCCCATTCATTAATTCTAGCCTAGCGTGACAAACGGCGCCATGTTGAGCGCCAACATTTGATGTCAAATATTCGTGTACTGAGTTTACTTCCCTAGGTGACGCCATCTTATGCGCCAATTTACAGATTAAAAATAGTCATGTTTATTTTGTAGACGGAGTCTAGTCCTAGATCTGTGGATTGAAGCAACTTACTTCTGTCGCCAGCTTATCTACAACTTTTCCTGAAATTTTTGACAACAGAATTGCATTAATTAGCTGACCTCATTCTAAAATTCAATATGGCGGACGCCCTAAGATAGCGATTCTCCTCCGCCCAAAGAAGTGAAGCATTAAAAGGGGATCGTTGCTTGCAGGTCGCCTGGCACCTGAAGAGCTGAAATCGTGCCTGGTATCGCTGGGTTACAGCATCGGCAAAGACCGACAAGGCGAGCTGGACTTCCAGCGCATCCTGGCCGTCGTCGACCCTAACAACAGTGGTAAGTTATCACTGTTCTGGTTGTCGTTGTGAAAGTAGCCTCCTTTTGTCTTCCTTGTTGACTCAAATTGATCAAAAAGATCTCACAGTGACATAATGGTTCAAAATTCAGATAAAGATCAGATTAGGTTTTAAAGCTTAATTTGGACTTCTTTTGCTCGTGAAGCTGAAGATAAAAATGTAGATTTAAATATAAATTATATGTTTTTTTGTTCCTCAGGCTACGTGTCTTTCGATGCGTTCTTAGACTTCATGACGAGAGAATCTACAGACACAGACACCGCTGAGCAGGTCATCGACAGCTTTAGGATTTTGGCTGGTGACAAGGTAAGCACTTTTTTGCCATCTGGTGGATGGCACTCGCATAATGTATTCATAAGAGTGAAGCGTGAAATTTCTCAAGCAAACAATATTTATAACATACTATATGGCCCCGCTTCCACCAAAGTGGAGGGTAGTGGAGAAAAGTTTTGAGTAGCCAATCGTTATTTTCACATCTCCTTGCTTAGCTTAGTGAAAATGGATCGAGCGAAAAGGAGGGACGTCTCTTTTTTTATAGAGTTTCGTGGTGCGGCAGAGCGAAGATGTCTCTCAAGAGGCTGGCCCTCGCGCAGCTCACCCGCCACCTTTTCTTTGCGCCTCGCACACCCAAAAACATCAAACGTCAGTTGATGCTACGACGTACAGCTCACATTTCCGCAACGCATCTCCTCTGCATTGGTGGAAATAACCAGACAGCTACGTCGAGCATTTCCACTTATCTCCTATTTAGTGAAAAGCGGGCCTATTAAGTGTGTTAACAATTTCAATTATTTCGTTTTCAGCCGTACATAACAGCGGAGGAGCTGAGACGCGAGCTGCCGCCGGACCAGGCGGAGTACTGCGTGGCGCGCATGCCGCCGTACCGCGGGCCCAACGCGCCGCCGCACGCGCTCGACTACATGGCCTTCTCCACCGCGCTCTACGGAGAGACCGACCTCTAGGTACATCTTACTCATTGAACTGGGGGTCTGATTGCGTAAGAAAAACGTATCATAATCCCTTGCGAATTCTGTCTTTGATGAAAATCGAGTACCTCATTTGATTTTCACCGAGATTTGACTAATCGTATATCTCAGTAATCAATCACCTCAACAACAACAAAAGTTTCCCAAAAATTTTATCTCTAAACCAAAAAGGTTTAGAGATAAAATTTTTGGAAAACTTTTTGAACCCAGAGGTGTCTCATAAAGACTTGACTTGCCAAACCAACCTTGCCAAACAAACCTTGACAAGTAAACTAACACCTGCTTCAATGCAATGATCACAATCACAGAGAATTTTTCCCAGATGATATGTGTATTTCAAGCAAATAAAATATCGCTTGTGTAAGTAGTACCTAAGTAGAAGAAAAAAATATGTTCAAAAAAGTTTGCCTGCCTATGATGCCTCATAGATTTTTATAAGCCTTCCAATACAAACTTAGCTGAAAACCCTCTCATTGGAGTAGCAATAAAATTATTGGTTAGTCTATTGGACAAACTTCTACATGCTTCAATGTACCTAGCATACTGTGTACTGAGAATCATTGAATACTGTCCAATATAATATACCTACCTATCTATGTGCAAGATAATTTATTTCTAGCTCTCTGTTTTACCAAAATATTTTGGCATCCCTCCATATTTTTTTTTATTTTCATCTCTATTATCGTTATTTCTCACGAATTTTTTGTTTTATGTAAGAAAGTGCCATCTAGCATTAAATATTTCGTTAACATAATCTTTAAGGTAAATGAATGATATAATATTTTAATCATGTCTGTTCAGATACAGGTCCTACCATCAGAAATCGTTTTCAGAATCCCTATTGAAGGGTAGAAATCATCTCGACATGACAAGAGGAGAGAAGACCTCGGCCGAGTTACCCAACACTAAAAACAAGATGGCCAACAATGCAGTATTGTTACAATGATGTTACAACACAAAAATTATTTCCCTTAATTTGACCTCCTCATAATTTATCTCGCCCTAAACAGGTCAAATTCAAAGAAAATACATTTTTGTGAAAAAAAATATTAGTCTAGATAATTTATAACAGTTCTGTATTAAAAAAAGTGCAATGTTAAAACCAAAAATGCCATAACTTTTGTACCATGAAGTTAGTCCCTATTTACTTACTTTTGGCTCAAATCAGAAGGAACATCTGTATTTTAACTGTACTATTTATATATTAGTGTTAGGTATTTTTATCTTTTGTATGAAAATTATATCAGGGAAGTCACAAAACAATTATTTGTAAGTTGAAAATGGTGCTAATATTAGGCTTGACTAATGTGTGACACCAAAATAAGACTCATTCACATTGTAAGAATGTTTTTGTTACAGTTTATTTATTTATAAGCGAACATTATTATTTATATTAGTTTGACTTTTTTTTATTGACTGCCACTAGTAATTATTGTACTTGGTTGTAGGTACCTTTTACTTTTAACATTATGTAAGTGAATATTGAATCTAATAAAAGTTGCAGGGAAGTGTCACACAAATTATTTATTTATCCATAGAACGCCATAACTTGCCTGCATCTATTTATTTATTTGAATATATCATTTTTTTATGATATTCGTTTGTGAGAGTATTTATGTGCGAGTACTCGAAATAAATGATCTGCCATATTATTTTGTCTTTTAATCATGACTGTGTTGTTAATCCAACCGTTTATATTGAGGAAGCAGTGGTATGTAGATTAAGAATGAATTATTTGCCCAAAAAGTATACTAACTCGAATGTACAGCTAATTAAATAAAGAGCTCTAAAACTAATCAATCTTTTATTTATTTCATTTAAATATCAGTGGATACAGTATGGCACCATTTAAAAAATGTGGTGCAAAATAAATTTGCAATAATCAATATGTACATAGTGGAAATAAGGAATATAAGACAGCAATATCCCAAAACTGAATAGCTTTATTAAAACTAATTTTTAGATTGTACTAGGTCAATAACATATCAAAAACTCTAGTTGAATATCAGCAAAATTCTTGCTCAAATTCACCAAATACCTCTATGAAATTTTGAAATATTTCTTCTATTTAGAAAGAAACTTGTTTCCACACTGTAAAAATATTTATACTTATGAACTGTGGTTGAGTACAGTTTTTTCTTTTGATAACTTTTGATCATTTAACTTTTTTTATGACACAATATACTGTGCAGATTTAGATCATTTTCAGATTCCACAATAAATAATTATTTATTTGAATGTGGGAGTTTTAGATATAATACACTAATATAAATGTTACACACAATAATTTTAATATATAATAAAAATCTACTTTGACTTTAAAGTACAAATAAATATTAACAGTCACAACAAATAAAACCTATTTCTCTAAGACTTGTATAACATTATTATAATTTTGTCAACCTCAACATCAAAAGCAGAGGTAATGCTGCTTAAGTTATTTTGCAGATAACAAAATACTTAAAACTAGCAGAAATGCTCTAATCCTAAATGTACATTGCGCTAGGTATAAAGGAACCAAAAACCAGCCAACTTAAACAAGTATTTAAACAGATCTGTAGATACATTTCTTTTATAAGTTTCGGGAAACTTTAAAAAAATTTAAAATACTATTTTATATTACACATATTTTTTTATAAAATAGCAATAGCATTCCTTTTTTTATGTAAGAATATGCAATATGCACAATGGATTAGGCCAGGTTACTAAAGTGGTGTGTGCAAAATCAATGGAACTAAAGTCAAAACGGTCCTTCAAGATTTTTGGAGTGTGTACATCTCAATTCCAGGCATATTGTGGGTATCAAGCCAGAAGGGCATATAAGCAATACCCTTCATTTTTAGAAGACAAGAGAAAACTTAATAAGTTCTTGTTCAATGGATCTCTTTAACTAAAATTATAAGCATATGTCTATAGATATGTGCTTCTCATGAGGCAAAAAGCAGGCGTAATTGCTAATATGCCCTTCTGGCTTAAAGCCAGCTATATGCATAAACATATTAAATAATTAATGTTTCAACATTCACAACCAATACTAACAAACAGAAATTTCTTTAGGTGTGTTTGTATTGTTCATAAAAAAACAATTTAGAGTAAAATATGGTCATAGAAAATTTCTAAACAAAATCAGATTGAACTTGATTGCTTACTAAACAATGTACTATTACCTACTTGATTTTTTTTTAATATTACTTGCCCTCTCTTTCTTTTTTCGCCTCGGCAGCTGTTAACAATGCACTTTTAATTCCAACCTTCTTCAACTCCTCAACCAGTTCCCCGGATTGATGCATCTGAAGCATAATGTCGCAGCCCCCAACAAATTCACCATTGATAAACACTTGTGGGATCGTTGGCCAGTTTGAATACTCTTTGATGCCTGTAAGTGAAACAGTAAACTTTATTGTTGAGAAATGCAGTAAGTAATTAATATACCTTTCTTGGGCTGAACAGACAACATCAAATAAGTCTACTTGTCCCTTACAACACTAGACATTTTCTGTCTGGTTAGCTAATTACACCTGTCCTGCAGAAAACATGGATTTTACCAGGATAAAAAGATCATGGTGATAATCCAGGATCTTTTTATCCTGGTAAAATCCAGACAACATCAAATAAGTCTACTTGTACCTTATACAACACTAGACATTTTTTATCTGGCTAGCTAATTACAGCTGTCCTGCAGGAAACATGGATTTTACCAGGATAAAAAGACCATGGTGATAATCCAGGATACAATCTATCTTCATTCTAAATTTCAGTCAAATTATTTCTGCAGTTGCAGCATGAAGTAGAAAAAAGCACACAGACAATTACAAACACAATATTAGCCAATGAAAGATGTGAAGCTAGTAATAATGATATAATCATATGATCAGGGGCCATACCACCATCTCTTAAAGCAGTAAAGCTGCAGTACCTACTGTTTTAATATTTTCATACAAAAAACATGAAAATATCAAAACAATAATGCATTATTACTGCCTTATGAGACAGTGGTACAGCCTTAGATCATAGAAATCTAGAAATAGAATGGGTTTAAATACATAATACAAGAATCCTGCAAACAATACACCCCTCTCTTTTAGCAAATTATGTAAAAATAATAAAGATTTCAAACCAATTATATAATTTTAGGAAATAAACAAAACAAACCTACCTTGTCTTAGATTCTCGTCGGCCAAAACATCGTGGCTGTCGTAAGGCACGGCATGCATTCTCATTATTTGAACTACCGCATTACTGAAACCGCACCTCGGGGCGTCGGGGACACCTTTCATGAAGACGACAACCTTATTACTTTTTACTATTTTATCAATTTTATCATTGATCGCCGCATCCGCAAATAAACGGCAAGTTAACTTGAAAGTGTTGTTACAAATTGGAAAAACGTTTCTTCTTAGTATTGAGTTCATTGTGTCCTTTTTTCTATTTATTCAATTAAACTAATTATGATGAAATTTTATGAAATTGGAATTAAAAATAAATTTTCAATTTCACTTTTTCGGAAAATCTGTCAAAGATTGATTGTCAAATTTCAATTGTCATTTGTCACTGCCCACTGGAAAAATCTATAGGTACCTACCTAAGTGAATTACGAATTAGGTACCTATACCTAACAAAAGTATGGAGGCGACCTATCACAGACCTAAGATTTAAGAATTAAGAAACATTATGAACTGGCCCCAACAACGGCCCCAAATGTGTACATTGTACAAAATTAATCTGTCTAGTGGCGTAAAAAAAATGGTTACTCAGTCAGTAGTCAGTACTTATATGAACTTTTGACCATAGACATAAAACACTATAGGGATATAGACAGGCAACTTCGAACTTCATTTTAAGACCAATAGCACACTAGTATACTACAGTAGTGTGAGTGTTTTTCGACATGATGTACATCTATATAAACACACCACAATTTCATTCATTTATTTTCGTGCATCTCCCTCATCCAACACTGGTTTTGCCTATAATCCCCTATTTCCCTCTCTTTCTAACATGATACGTATGTATACAACCATGACAGACGATAATGGCGGAACCTTTAGGGATGTTCTCATAAAACCGCCAACCGGTAAATAGTGATGTGTTTTAGGGTTTGCAATTATCGATTTTCCAAAGTACCGATTTTCTTCAATACCACTTGTGTCCTTTTTCCTTTCATGGATTGTCAATAACTATAGGATAACAAAAACTACATGAATTTTTAATGGCTGATTTATTCCGATCTTATTAATTACAAACTTTTTTTTTAATTCTTAAACGTAATTTAACACATTAAAAGGAAATGGTATATACTACACAACCAACCTAATTCAAATTTTATTTGGTTAACACAATATTACATAAAGTTAGTAAAATTGCAGGATTAACTATGAGTATCCTTCTTTTATTGCAAATGAATCCCACAATTGAGTATGACCTGAGTCACTTAACTCACAAATGAATGAATTATTGTTTAATTTCCCCAAATGAACACTAATGTAGATTTTAGTTTAAACAAATTGAGAAAATAATAGCCATGGTAGCTGCAAGTAAAGTAACAACCAACCCTTCTCTACCCCTAGTGGCCTCCTCCATCCCCTCATAGCCACCCCACGCCTCCAAGATAGAGATATGATTAAGATTTAACATACAATTACTTAGATTCTGTATCAACCTAACACTCGTATTTACAGACAAAACTAACACACTATTATCACAAAAGAGACTTGAGTCTGCCATGATAACTTCAAGTCATTATTATACATTAATATACAGAAAACTGGCTAATACACACATTATAACTATCTCAAAACTCGTATTTACAGACAACACTAACACATTATTATCACAAAAGAGACTTGAGTCTGTCATAATAATTTCAAGTCATTAATACATTTATTTAGGTACAGAAAACTGGCAAATACACACCTTATTATTATCTCAAAAGTTTGTCATTATTACATATTAATCATGAGCCCGAGAATTGACTATGACCTGAGCCATGTTACTGTAAAAGTAATTATTGATTAATTTCCCCAAATGAACACTGAAGTAAAGATTTTCATATAAACTTATTGTGAACAACCAACCCTACCTCCCCATCAGTGGCCTCCTCCATTCCCTTATAGCCACCCCACACCTCCAAGATGAATAAAAATACAATAAGATTCTTTATCATATTTACAGAAACCACTATCTAGTTGATAATTTATAAGCATTTACAGTTTGCTACATAAATTGAGGAGATGAGTGCAGAAATGTGCAGATAAATATAATTTGATAAATTGAAGACCAAAGGAAACAACATTAATTACTTCGACGACGCACAGATCTATAACTGGCACCTTTGGTAACTTTAGTAGCAATTAAAGTTTCCATTTCTGCTCCCTTTTTCCTAGAATCAACATTGTGAATTCTTCTATTGAAATTAATGCACCATTGTCTAACTTGCATTCTTATAACAAACAACCAGAATATTTTCAAAAACTGAAATTTGTGTTCATTGCATGTATACCAAGATGTATCGAGATTCTCAAACTGTTTAATAATATCAGTGTATATGTACACTTTACAGAGTTTTGGCAAGGTCTGTTCAATAACATAAATACAGTGCCATACTAAAGCAGACAAGTTACCAGATGGATAATACAATTTTCTGCTATTAGGATCATACTCCTTAATTGATATTAAAGAGTGAAATGGTTCAATTTCATTGGACAATAGTGCATTTTTACAGTTTGGACATTGTGCACAATCTAATCTGGGAAACAAAGATCGACAGACTGCACCAGCAATATATGATACAGCATGGGTCTGGAAAATGTTTTCAGATGGAATACATTTATCAATAAAAATAAGATTCTGAGTATCAGAACTCTGCTCAACGTCAATAATATCCGAATTCTGTTTTCGTGTGGAAACTAAATTTCTTAGACTTCCCAACATTTTATCATTATCATTGGTGCAGTTTGCATGCAATGATTGGCCAGTTGTTATATCATTAATAAGCAATGTTTTGTACAAAGCAACAAACTGATGGCAGTCAGGATGTGTGTTACACCCACCCTGTCCTCGAATCTGGCCAAAGAAATTTTCCAGTGGATCCTGGTTTAAACGCTTGAGACTCAAGAATTTTACGCCTGGAATCATTTGAAGGTCCGACCAAAGGTGTTTTACAGTTTTAATGTCATGTATAAAGTTACGTAACGATAATGGCTTACTTTCTCTTGAGTCTGTTGCGTCAAATCGCATTGATTCTAACTTTTTCACTGCATCATTCCAAAAATCTATGTGTTTGGAATTTAAAGACAAAGCATTACGGTATTGACCTCTGTCATTGCCAAAGCAATTGAGGCTGTCAAACAGATCATTAAAGAACAAAAGGATCTCAGCAGTGAAATAGCCATTATCAATGTTCACAGATGGTACAGTATAATTATGAACTATTTGGAGATCTTCATATGTCTTCATCTGGTTGGTCAGGACTCGCGATACACTGTTGCTAAACACTTGCGCAGCATACTTGACCTGAAAATATATAGTTATAGAAATAAGTGTTTTGTCATAGGAGGAGATAAGTTTTATAAATCTTTACTTTTAAGTTGCAAACCCTTTTCACAGTCCACAACTGGGTAAAAGTTTATTTTTAGAACAGAATGAAAGTGCTTTGCCCACCGTGCTGACAAAGTGTGTTGACAATATCAGTCAGTTGGTATACTCAACCTCCCTCTTTCTTTCACGAGATTGTTTTATATAGCCAAACACTACATTGTCAATTACAATACTCAAACACACATTATTGAAATTATTGTCTTTAGTGTTTAACATTGATAAAAATTAATCTTTGGAACGGCAGAACCAATTTTAACAAACTTTCACAGTCAAGTCAAGGATTTTTATATATACAAGAGGATATCCTAAGATTGTTTTTTTTTTGGGGAAAACGTCTATTTCACATGGGATTATCAAAAAAAAAACTAAAGTCACACAAGAAAGTTAGACTTGCCTTCATTTTATCATATGAATTTGGATTCACATGTTTGTCGGTTAGATTTGTAGATCTGGCAACACCACGTGCACCATCTATTGCATAAAGCCTCTCGATGAACATCCACTGTGCACGCTTGTGCCCAATGAGCAGGTCCTTCTTCTGTAAATTGTTACGAAAGCATTTTAACAAATGGGGTACATCATACACATGATAAATTTTTTTATCATCAATTTCATAATGGATCACATAGGGATCATTATCACCAGACCTGAGTAAGTTTTCACGTGTATCAGATATTAATGCATTTATCGCAGCTACATTAGCAGAGCCTTGATCAGACACAGTTGATCTCAAAACAAATCCAGTTTTAAAAATTTCAGCAATAATTTCTTTCAGGATCTTTTTAAGGAACATTGTTTTAATACCATCCCGAACAAAATAAAATGCAATAGGTATTTTCCAAGGGGAAAATAGCCCACGCAACATAAAAACTAAAGCTTTATCAGCAACATTATTGGTGCGTTCTCCACCCCCTAGATCCTCAAAACCTTCTATTACACCAGTATGAAAATTAAAGTACAAATTTTTGTTAACAGCCATTTCATCAAATAATAATACACATTGCAACCCCATTGGATCTTTGTTCTTGGCGGCATCTGCCAAATGTTGAAAGATACAATCATTAATACCAGGTCTTAAGGGAATGTCACTCAAAAGCGAGCCTATAGTCGATTTGGCTGGTAATCTTACATTACATTTTTGCAAATATCGGTAACACTTTGGGCTTAATTTGTATAAAGATAGTGCAAAAATTTTTTCATCCGTGGTGTATCTTACTCCTTTTGGTTTAACACCAGACAATCGTATCTGAGAGTCTACAAGTAATTTACCAAATCTGTTTAAAAGGGGGTACTTTTTTATAAACATTTGGCATTTTTGTTTTAATGATTGATACTTAGATTGAGCTTTTTGATACCTAGCAGTCATAATCTTTAAGTTGCGTTTTAATATAATATTTCCCTGATATAACTTTTTCTTACGAGGGGTGAGTTCATTTTGGTTCAAGCGGACTCTAGGTATTTTATCAGATCCCCTTGCACGTTTACGTGATATGTTACGTACTGGAGTGGTATGGTCTGGAGAAACAGTATTGCAAGAGATTGTGTTAGATGGGATGGGACTTTGTTGCAATTGATGTAAACAACTGACATTTGTTCTTGGCTCTATTGGCATATCTTCATCAAGCAGAGAATATATTACCGTCTCATGCATTTGTGAGCTTGTTGCGGGTTGTTCCCTTTCAGGAATAATTCCTGAAGGTAATGAGACAGGGCTTAATTGCGAGTAGTTAACAATATTTATTTGGGGCTCTAATGGCATATCCTGGTCGTGGGCAGTACCTAATGATTGCACTTTTTCAAGATTTTGAGGGGCTCTCAAGGAATGTTCTACATCAGCTGATGAAAGAAGTGACGCGCGAGAGGAAGTATCACAAGTAACTTGGTCTATTTGGCATTGGCCTGGAATTACACTTACAACTTTAATGTTGAGAGGTTCATTATCAAGTAGAGGAGTTATTTCGAGATATTTAACATTGGATAATTGAGGCGATGCCTCTAGAGGAGTTATTTCGAGATATTTAACATTGGATGGTTGAGGCGATGCCTCGACTGGGGTTTCATAGACAGGTAGATGCAAAGAAGGAACTGCATCTAAAGATAATCTAGAATTATTAAGAATGTGCTCTTGCTTGAAATGAATACGGCAAATCCTTACATCTTCCAATTGCTTGCGAGAGTATTTACACAAAAATGGACAAACATCCAACCATACCTTCCATCTATCAGGGTTAGTAAAAGGAATTCTATGTAAATTTAGCTTCTTATAACAAAAGGGAACACAGCAAATCTTCATCACGGTAAAAAAAAATTTGCACAACACTTGAAACACAATTTATCAATTTAAACAGCATAAATCGAATATATCTCGGCTTAAAACTTTTTAAAAGTGAAAACGAATAAATAAAAAATCAAATCCTGTTATTAAATTTTCGTCTCCTTGCTGTTGCTAAAATGCTAACACTTGCTATTTGCTAACACTGCTTCGTAGTTCGTAGTGGTTCGTAACGTCACCGCCGCCATTGAGAACGTGTGGTTCTCGAAGAGCGAGAAGGAAGGGGGGGCTGTCATACAAAATGAAAGAGATAGAAAAAACTGTTAACTGCCAACATTGGCTGTTCGAAGTCGGGAGGGACTGCTTTTGACAACGAATCTTTGCGCTCATAATGGCGCCGCATGTCACGCAAGGCTAGGTTAGAATTAATGAATGGGGCGCCTCCCTAGTTTTGTTATGTCATAGTAGTAAAGATTATGTATTAGGTCCATGACTCTTGTCTACACTATCACAGAACACTATTACTCCCACTATTCACTGGCGTTGTCTCTCTAGTCTCTATATAGGTACTATAATTATAGTCTTTATTTGACTCGAGTTACTCGAATTCGGAGAGCTACTGACCCGAGTTGCAATACGAGTTGACTCGACTCGTTTACTTTCAAGTCAACTCGTATTGCGACGACGACGACACGCTCGACTCTCATCTACACGAGTCAACTCGGTGTCTTTGTAGCCGCTAGTCAATACGAGTCAACTAATACCAATGTACGTAGGGGCGTAAAAAAGATTTATGATTCGAGCTCGTAGCAATAAATAGGTATGTTATAAATGAAAAATATAAAAGTAAAAAGAATACGTTTTATGAATACTAAAGAACACTTTGAAGTATTTTTTTTTTCGCTATACAAGTTAGTAATTGACTGCGATCTCACCAGATGGTAAGTGATGATGCAGCCGAAGATGTTAGCGTACTAACTTGGAAGGGGGAACACCCCAACGGTTTCTACACAGCATCGTACCGGAACGCTAAATCACTTGGCGGTACGTCTTTGCTGGTATTATTAATTAATGGCACCACTTTTCAGTTTAAAATAATACTAAAGTACCTAATAAATAATAAAAATTTCGTTTAAAAATACGTTTGGTAATATTATTAAAGAACACTTGGAAGTATTAATATTTTATATCACCAACAGGTGATATAAAATATTCAAGGCAAGGCAATATTCACAGTATATTTAATTATGGGTAGGTACATGAACTTTAAAAATGAATAGTTAAATTAAAATAAAACAAATATTAAGGGGTTTTTGAATTTGGTGGGCAGAGATGTTAAGTTTATTTAATACTTTTGAGAATGGTTCTTGATAGTAAAGAACCCTCCGTGCGTGAGCCCGATTCGCACTTGACCAATTTTTCGCAATTGTCTAGTCGAGCCGAGCCCGAAAGAGTCCCGAACCCAAAATTCCAAACACTCCAAACATTTTCTACTTCGCATTGCTTGAATGCGAGTCGAATACGGCGCCCAAGTTCAATGAGAGGGCGACTCGCCCGCAACTCGAGGCCCTCATAGCCCGTTGGGATTCAACGCGTCAAGCAACGCGAGTCGCGAATTCGCGACCCGGACCGCGCGAGTCGCGAACTCGCGACCCTACCGCGCGAGTCGCGAACTCGCGACCCGACCGCGCGAGTCACGAACTCGCGACGACCGTGCGAGTCGCGAGCCGCGCGTACTACAATATTAGTCATGATCCGAGTTGTTAATAATTGGACTCGACTTGACTCGTTTAAGGTTTGACTCGAGTTACTCGGGTCAAGTAACTCGAGTCGCACATCGCTAGTCTTAAGTCTATGTTGAGATACAATATCTTTAATCTGTGTCTATGTTGTCTTTGGAATTTCGATAACCAACAGCTTTCGGTTATCGTAATAAACGCTAGAATAATAGTTAAAAATGGAAAATACTGAAGAAATATTCCATTTCCTAGAAGAATTTTCTAAACGTAAGCCGAAAACCATACCACAAGAACTCAATAACTATTTGGCGTATGTGGCGCGCACCGGTGACCCCGTGTACCAGTGGTCCATTGTAAAGAGTTTGTTCAAAGAGAAGCTCCTCAACGTTCTGACTGACTTCTACGAAACTAATCCAGGTATTGAAATTCCTCCATACCCTAACGTGGACCCTTTTAACTACGATATAATGAAGAATAGCTTGATTGAAAAGCTTGATTCTTTCAACTCTGCTCCGTTTACCGTTCAACGAATCTGTGAGCTGCTGACCTTCCCTCGGAAGCAATATAATCGCATTGACAAGTATATGAGGGCAATAGAGAAGAACATACTAGTTGTGAGCACTAGAGAGCCTGGGCACCAGCGTCATCCTGAGCCAGAAAATGGTGAACCAATGGAACCTATTGTTAACGGGTCTGATAATAACTCGGATTACAATGTTGATGTTGAAATGGAAGATATGTCATGGAAAGACAACTCTGAGTCGAGGCTAGCTTCTGAGCCGCAGCCCAGCTCATCCGACGCACACATTTCTGTAGATGATATAGAAGCTCGACTTCATTCTAAAGAAAGCTCCATGGATACACAGACTAGAGTTTCTCCACAATACGAGTCTGTAACGCCTCCTGAATTGAATTTAAATGACAGTCCCGAAGATACTTTCCAACAAAATAAAGAAATGACTGCATCTACAAGTAGTAACGAAGATGCAACAAATAATAATAGCGCACCAATTGATGAGCCATCAGAGCCCAAAACTGATGTAGAAATGAAGTGTGACGATGAAGAACCAAGTCCAACAATTGTTATCCCAGAAATTAAGGTGGACGATGCTGAAATGACGGAGCTTAAGCTTAGAGAAGAGAAACCAGATCCCTTAGTAGAAGACATCAAGAATAAAAATGTTGAATCTTCACAGAGTCAAGTGTCAACAGATGACAGTAGCTCAGATTCCACTACCAAAGAAGAAGTAGAGTCGAAACTTGTGCCAGAAGTGTCATCAAGTGAAGAAAGCTCATCGTCCAGTGATAATACTGACGGCAACAGCAACTCGCCCAAAGATGATCAAGGGGATCAAGTGGATGTTCAAGAGGAACCCCTGGAAGACAAGAGTCCCATAAAAACACCTGAAGTTGAACCTACTGTAACAATTGAACCACAACACGCACACATTGAAACAATTCAAACACAAGAAGAGAATCCAACGGTTACTGATGAACCTAAAACTTTGCCTGATAAAATAGAATCAGATAACTACTCAATATCTGATGTGCAATCAGAATTGGCACAAGTTCCTATAGAAGAAAAAACAGAAGAAACTCCAACTGAAGAAACAGATAAAAAAGAAATTGAGGGTGAGAATAATACAAAAGAAGAGGCAAAGGAGGATAGCCCTGCTCCTATAGGTGAAACTGTAGAATCTTAAGATTTTTTTGAGAGTAGTTTAAGACTGAATGTGTAGAATGTAGAATATCAATAATTCCATATGTAAGCAATACACAGTTCTAAAGTAATACTTTGTACAAGTACACTATTTGAATTTTTAAATTATGCATGAGTTTCCTAAAAAATGTGAATGAGACAACATGTCAGATTTATTGCCGCCTTGATTATTAAAAAGAACTGAAGCTCAAAATTATAGATTATAGCAGTGAACATAGCCAATTTAATATGAACCTTACCTCTGAAGACTCAGGATTAAAACCTATTTGACAACTTTGATATCAAATTAGTTCAGCAAAACTAGTTTTTTTTTTTTATTTAAAACAAATTAGGTTAGCAAAGTTAAGCAAAGGTAGGTTATAATGATTATTATCTTATAAAGTGTAATTATATTGACATGAAAAATTTAAATTGAAATTGTATGTTTTCAAAGGAATTTTAAGTTATAGAACTTTATCATCTTCTCTAGAGATCTTTTTTTAAGATAAGGATACATATGAAAATGTCCTCTTTTAAATTTAATACTAAAAAAAATAATAGCCAAATTTTCCTTTCATAAAGTTTATTTTTTAAAACATAAACCATTAAAACAATATTCTACAAAAATGTAAAATGTCAAAATAATATTTTGCATACACTACCACAATTTCATAAGTACACACACCTCACAGGTTAGACCTATATTATGCAGAAAATAAAATTAACTAGATTAAAAGAACATCAGTCTAATTATACTATGTATACTTCATGGTACAAATATAATTTAATTATTTTCATACACCTGTATAAACATTCATGATACAAATAGGACCCGACGGGCCGCGTGGCAAAAAGTCTCTAGTTTATTGGTCATGGTGTCAAAAAATATTGTTTTGACACCAATGGCATCTGTAGGTAACCAACCGCAGTATAGTCCATGCACCGCGGTCCACGCTACAGTTTATCATCTATACTCTCAATGACCGCATGCTGGTTTGTACAGGGACAGTATCCACCACCATACAGTGGTGTATTTACTAGCGGGAATTTCGAGGGCACTACTTTTTCTTGTATAAAGAAAATTTGCTTAAATTGTTCTGATGGGCTCATCTTGGGTTTCATATAAGTGATTGGACACAGTACAATATCTATAATTTGTATGAAAGTGGATATTATATAAATAATATAAGTTCACAAATCTACTAACCTATAATGTAGTTAAGTAGGTATCTAGAGTCGTTGTCTAGAGGTCTATAATTATAATGTTTAAATTTTAATTATACTTCTTTACAGAATCGCGATATTCTGCATCCTAGTGGAGCGGGTACCCGTCGAGTATTTTTAAAAGATTGTTGATATAAAATATCTAGAGCTCTACTTCAAATTAAGTATTACTCAACATTACGCTTTGCGTTATCATGAATTAAAAAAAATACTATTTACAAAATATGCTATCTAGTTACAAATATTAGTATTTCATTCCTTAACGTTTTCCACCAAATACTTTAAGTTCGTTGCGCATAATTTTTCCCGCCACGTTACGGGGTATCGTATCTACGAAGGCTACACCTCCTTCAAGGTGTTTATATTTGGTCAGTTTTTGGGCGACAAAGTCATAGACTTGCTTCTCCGTAAGCTTTTGGTTCGGCTTTAAAACAACAAAGGCTTTAGGGACTTCCCCGGCAAGCGAGTGCGGCATGCCCACAACAGCCACATCTGCTACTTCGGGTTTCTCCATAATGACGCTTTCGATTTCGGTTGGTGATACCTGAAAAAGCAAAATGATAATCATTAAATCTCTTAAAAACACGTAAGTGTTGTGAAACACTAAGTAGAAACTGAAATAACACCTAAAATAAAACTCCACACTTCGTCTACAGCCTGCGGCGCTAACACTAGCGCCAATTTTCACTATTTACCTAATAATAATATGCGGCTCGCTACATTACGTAAGATAACAGCATAAAGAGACCAGGAATTTTTAAAACACAAACGCTTGTGTTTCAGTAGGTTTTGTGTTAATTTCACCCATCGCTCGATAGATGCCGCAGTCTACAGTTACCTCACGTTAACGAGTTCCATATCAAATCTTTATACGTATAATTGCATGCGTGCCCGTTCTATTGACTAGTAAAATAAACTCTCACTATAATTTTCGAAGACTTTCGTAGATTTCTTTGTGACGGGCTTTTCGTCACGAAAAGAATCAATTTTTTATAAAAAATGGATTATTTCGTTCATTTCGGAGGGTATGACGCCCTTGCGTCATGAAATGAAACAAGAAAATATTTTTCTCACTTATTGTACACAATCAAACAATTATTTTCTGTAGGTACATTTGAAATGAATCTACAGCTGCATTAAAATTTAAAACGTTAAATTCTTGCAAAAAAAAACCTTTTTTGCCTATTTTATAATTTTCTGGGTATATAAATCTGATAGTATCGGATCGTACCTGGTTACCCTTGACCTTGATGAGCTCTTTAGTGCGGTCAACTATGTAAAAGTAGTGATCTTCATCATAGTACGCGACGTCACCCGTGTGCAACCAGCCCTCACTGTCCACTGTTTCGTTGGTGGCTTTCTCGTTGTTCCAATAGCCTTTCATGATCTGGAAAAGCCAAAAGTTTCTATTTGAAAACCACTGCAGTCTTCCCTCGACTCCTTTTTAAAGTACTTCTGAGTTCTGAGTAAGGGCAAAAAGTATCTTTGGCAAGGGTCACCTCGAATGGGTGACGGGATGGGTTTGGCCGTAACCAACCACTCAGCCTTGCTTTGAGTTTGAATATCTAAGGGAAACCTTAAATTGGGTATTTTTAGGTTTTTAGACCTACTTATTACCTGATTTATTTGTGACTAAAACATTAAATTTGTGAGAAATATTACCTGCGGTCCTCTCAATAAAAGCTCTCCAGATTGATGAGGTCCCAGGGCTTCGCCTGTCGTCAGGGAGACCACCCTCGCCTGCGTTGAAGGCACCAGCTGTCCCACGGATCCCACTTTCCCGTACGGATAGATGTACGGTGTCATAAGCGTAACAGGGGAGCTCTCAGTCATACCGTAACCTGCAATGAGGGATACAAAATATTTTAAAAAGCTTTAGCTATAAAATATGGCCAATGAGTTTAGCTTTCAAGTTACCTGAACGTATTCATCCTAATAAAACTTTAGTTCCTTCCAGAATTTTAAATTATACACACCCATCAAACATCAAAAAATGATTTTCTAAAATCCTAAAGAACCCAAATCACCCGAAAGAAACAGGTACAGGTACTCTTAAATGAACTGTTTAATCCTTGGCATTTAACGGCCCATTATCCCGGTTTTTAGCGACTACGCCACTTTTCAAAGCAATTCAAAGTCATGAAAAAATTGTTTTTTTTCACTGTTAAAAATACATATTAAAGATACATGCTTTATCTCTATAATGGCCTCATGAAAACACGATAAGTTAAACTTGCCTCGATCATAAAAATTTTTGAAAACAGGTCGTTTTTGTTCATTTTTTTAATGGTATTTCCAAAGCTTTAGACTAAATCTCATAAAAATTATACGTAAAGTAATCTCATTGTATTGCCTATCCATTGAGCAGACAGATATTAAATAAAAAAATTGCTGCAAAATTTCGCCTAACAGAAGTCATAAAATGGTCTAACGCATTGAATAAACGATGTACTCAGTGGCTCACGAGCCTCCATACGAGACGGACCTGCGCAAGTTTTCACGACTCACGCTCCTTTCGCGCTAAAATTATTTATTTTTTAAATGCGCTGGAAAAAAAAACTATCTGACAGGAAACGAAGGAGAATTTAAAAAAATTATATAGTAAGTGTTTCTTGAGTTTATCAAAATACCTAGTCCTCAAAAGCTCCGAAGAAACTCTGATACGAACTAAGAAAATTATGGTAGGTAGTGTAAATTCCACCACGTGCAAATACCAACACGCGTAACCACAGTTTAAATACTGTTACTGTTTATCTGTTCAACTAAAATAACTCGTTTTTTACTTTTTACACGACTGCCCAAAAAAAGGAGTGTAATGTTTTTAGGGTTCATGTATGTATGTATGTATGTACGTATGTATGTGTGTATGTATGTATGTATGTATGTGATGTTTCTTTATTCCTCCATAACTTCTGAACGGCTGAACAGATTTGGATATATGGGGTATCGTTAGAATCCTTGGATCCTCCCGAGTAACAAAGACTATATTTTTTTGGAAAAATCAATATGGCGGATGTGAGGCGCCATTTTCAAAAGTGGAAAAAAATTTTTTTCTTCAACTACATAATATGGGTATCAAAATGAAGGTATTGGAGAGTAGTAACAGAAAATACCTTCACCTAACTGCTGACCATCAGTAAAAAACATAAAATAAAAATAAGTAATTAAAAAATTAAAAAAAAAAAACCGGCCAAGTGCGAGTCGGACTCGCGCACCGCTTCCATACTATAAAAGAAGTAAAACATTAAAAGAATTACTTTTGTTCAAGAATTTACGAGTATAATTTACATGTACCTAGGTACTTTTGTTGGCGAACCGCAAACCTAACTTTGTTTTCGGCGGTTTATTGCTATTATCAAAAAAAGTATAAAAGTTAGGGAGTTGATTTTATTTTTCCTGTAAAATATACGTTAATTTCTATTGATCATAATTATTTTAGATTTTTCGATTGATAAACTTCGGAGATAAGGGGGGGGGCTGGTATGTTTTTCGACAGTTTGCTCAATAAATCAAAAACTATCGGGCATAAAAATAAATAAAAATCGGTTTTAGAATATACAAGTAACGTCCTTTCATACCCCACTCAATATTGTTATCTCATTTTGAAAATTCAAAGCCCCGGTTTTCCCCCCTTTTTAAATAAAAATAAAATCAATTTGCAATGTTTTATAATTGCATTGGCGTTGGGTCACTATTACCTAAAACTATTCCAAATTTCAAGTCGATAGCTTTGATAGTTGCTGAAATAATCGAGTGTGACAGACGGACGGACGGACGGACGGACGGACGAGCGGACGGAGAAAGTCTCACCAAAAGGGTTCCATTTTTACCAAATTGATATGGAACCCTAAAAACACGAGTGCCCTGTTATGAAACGAACTAAAAAGTAAAAAACGAGTTATTACTTCGTTTTATAACAGGGCATTCGTGTTTTTTAATTGTTGAAACTGAAATTATTTTAGAAGGCTTCTTTTTCGATGAACGGTCTCATTTACAACATTGGAGATCACACAATGATTGGAGATAAATGTCGACTCGACATATGTAAGGATACTCAATTCCAAACCATATGAAAATCAAAATGTAACCGTTGAAAAAATTGAGTGTCGCAAGCGCATATTACGCAACTTTTGTAAAAAACTACGCAGACTGGCAGCAGAAACAAATGCCCTGAGACATCGAAAAACACTTACCAACATAAGAATTATGATAATGAGAAAAGCTATCGTGAAATATATAAAACTAGCAGTGCCCGCGGACTCCGTTCCGCGTTAGAAATATTTTTGTCCCACGCTAGGCCCGGTTTCCACGAAAGCGGAGCGAAGCGGAGCTGTGTTTGGATAACTAACCAGATTTCATCATTTAGACATCCCTCAGTTTCAAAAATATCAAAATGACGAAATCTGATTTGTTACTGAAATACAGCTCCGCTCCGCTTCGCTGTGGTGGAAAACGGGCCTTATACCCACAGCCCACAGCGCTGGACGCGAGGCATTCAGATAAATGAATGATAAATGCCTATCCTATCGCCACGCAACGACCGAAGCGGCGGCGGCGCGCTCCTGCATACCGCGCGTTTTTGTTTTGCTAATATCTTTGAAGATATGTATTTAAACTGTATAGAGTAATGGGCAGAACTATTCTACATTAAATTTCCGTTCTAAAAAACATATTTACAAAGATATAAATTAATACCATATGGGCTAAATAAGCTTCACAAAAATTATTTATTTTTAATCCACAATTTTAAAGTAAAAGCAGTTATTGCGAGTTACCCATAGGAGATAGGCATATGCTATTGCGGACTTTTTTGCAGATTTTGATACTGATTTGATGATTTTGATTTTGTTTTGTTCTATCCTCAATCGCAGCGTACGCGATGAAAGCAATTTTTTTGCGACTTGGATTACATTATTCAAGTTTTAGTAACAATGCATAGTTAATTTTGGAAATTATTATAGCCTATGACACTCCACGATAATGTATTGGTGAAAGAATTTTGAAAATCGGTTCAGTAGATCCAGAGATTACCCCTTACAACGTCACAAACTCACAAACATCGTTACGCTACCTTTTTATTATATTAGTATAGATATCACAAAATATCTGGGAACCCTAAAAACGTTGCCATATCAGTTCTGCACAACGATATTGTTAAACTCAATGCCGCACTCTTATGGTGATCACAGAATGTGTCAAAACTACTACTGTGAAAAGAAAGATGCGGACGGTAGCAAAGAAGATTAAAAAAAAATATAAAACTCTTCATTTCCCTAATATGTACAAGAAAAATTTCTAAAAATCCTGCTACTTTAGTAATACATAATTATTATAAATAAATACCTCGGTTGATATTATCGATTACCATAAAAAAGTCAAAATATACGTAAAAAACGCAACTTCCAGCATATATTTCGTGAAGCGAATTATAATGACAAATAGTCCAACTGTAACAGTACACTACTGCACAGTACTGTGACGCAAATATTTATGAATAGGTTCACGGAGTTCATTCTAACTTCTCGGCTCACGGCAATGGTCGCTAGGTATCGTTGAGCGGGTCTGACTGTGCGACAAATACCTAAAGTGCTGGGATATAGTCGCCTTAAAGAAGAAGAACATACTCGTATATAAATCGGCAAAATGCAGATAAAATATGACTAGGTATATGGATTGAATTCTTTCTCTCTAGCTGTACCTACCAATCCTATGCTCTAGCCTTTTCAAAGAGGAAGTCTTTTAGCTGTTATCCTAGCTTATGCCAGGGTCAGCTTTACTGTTTGCTTACGCCCTTTTGCTTACTTAAATTTCCACTTAGCGCGGTCTAAAGCACCTTCCTTAAGTTACTTATTCTTACGCAGTCCATTGGCACGATCATCAGAGAGTTATACTAGCTAATGCACCAAAAATGTCTAACTTAAAAGTTGCAAACCTTGTAGCAGTTTAATCTGGTCCTTAGTTTTTTCGCACTTCAGCAGGAACTTTTCTACCATACTATCCGTTGTTGGAGCTGCGCCCACCATGATGGTCTCCACTGATTGTAGATGCTCCTTCTTGACCATCGGGTGCGTGGCCATGAACGCCAGCAACGATGGCACTACGAACAGTGTGGTGGGCTGATACTCCATCAGACAGTTGATGTAATCGTCTGGCGTGAATCTAAACGAGATAAATTTTGTTTTAATAATGTGCACGTATTAAAATTACCTAGTGCCACAAATTATTCTGACTTGGTGACCAAAGTTATAGTTAGTTAAAGGCTAGATAAGTTGAAGGCACTATACTTACGTAGATAAAACTCATGCTGCCTTACAAATAAACGTGGATAGCGGTGATCTGGACCTATTGTGTTTGATGTGTTGTTTGATTGTCTCTGTGTATCAATAAATTGGTATTCGAAGGGAAAACACAAAACAGAGAATTCCACGTTTATTTGAAGAGGAGTTGGAAAATTAACAACGCCAAAAAAATCTGGATGAGTTAAATAACTTTAAAAGGCAAAAATTTAAAGATTGAATTAAAAGCAAAGAGATAATATCTTACTTTGGTATAGAAACAATGTGATATCCTAAGACGAGGTTATAGTTCAAAATTCCATTGAAACCGTAGATGTGGAAAAATGGAGGCACAGTTAAAACTACGTCTCCTTTACCTGAAAAAAATCACTAGTTTAAGAACTGTCAGAAATAGAGATAAGATTTGCACTTCACTGGCGCAGTCAGTAGCGTACTCGGAATTGTTGAGATGAGATGGAATCTTACCCTTTTCACCTTCGTATTTCATCATCTTAGGTGCCTGTACTTGCTTCAAATTGGAAACTAAATTTTTGTGTGTCAACATCACGCCTTTGGGCATGCCGGTCGTTCCACTGGAGTAGGGGATCAAGCAAAGGTCGTCCGCGCTCACTGACGGCAGGTCGGCTTTGTGGTCGGCCATTAGAAGCGATCTTAGGCCAAAAATACCTGTGAACCAAAATTCAGACGCAATCACAGGCTAGTAAACGTGGAAGTGACTCTTATCGAATGTGCGTCTTCGAATTTGCGCAAAGTGCCGCGCGGTGGCAGCGCGTCTGCAGCGCTGCTTTGTAAATCTATTATAACGCGCGGTAGCAATTTCCCCAGTTTATCGGTGACAAAAATGCTTGTTTTGTCGCCAGCAGTAGGCTAACGCCACGATGTAGTTCAACATTAATTATTCGTACCTTTGGCTTTGTCGTTTTCTCCCCCGACCCAAATGGTGCCCTTATAATCCTTGAGCGACTTGCTCACTTCCATCGCGACAGGCATGAACATCTCGATGGTGGCTATCGCCTTCACATTGCAGTCAGTGAATTGGCGACCCACCTCCTCTGAAATCAAATTAATTTAACCGTAACCACTGTTTAAAGATATACAAGCAGGCGTCATTTAGCGGAAATCCATAATTAGCACTTAGCAGGAGAAATTAATTTGTTTTACTATAATCCGCTACTTCAAAAGATTCTCTATGGTACAATGTGGGACGTAGGTACAGTATGCAAGAACACTATCCACATGAAACACCACACACAATTTTCCAACACTTTCATCGACGCACGTTTGGTCACTCTACGATTTCGCATTGTGAAGTCAACATCTCCTGAGGATATCCCAGTGTCGGGATTTGCCATGGTCTACGTGTAAGTCTATCCTATTTTCAGTAAACGAAAAATAACAACGTTGGTTAGACTGCGCTTTCTAAAATTAAGTACCTATTCGTAGTTGCGTGTTTAGAGACTAACTTAGTTACCTACTATGAGTTAATGACTAATCAAATCGATAAATCAAGTAATGTCTAGATACCTATTTATTTAATATTGTAGACACGACTAAGTATGGGTCAAGATTCAAGAAGTTATCTTTTCTTTCACATACTTAATATATTACGCGTATATTTATTATCAACACAATACGCGTAATACGAGGATGTAGATTGTAGACATGGAGTTATTAATTTTTATCTAAGTAGATATCTATACACGTATAGTCCCACAAAGTAATTGAGGGTGTCGCTGTCAGCGCCAAATTATGTTTAATTGGTAACCTCGAAGTACCGACGTGACCTTAGTTCCAGTTTTGGCCATCGAACCAGAAAAGTTGCAGTTAACCAATTAAGTATTATAATTTAAGTAGGTATTGTTTGTTTACCTATCATACTTAGGTACGAGTTACGGAACTCCGAGAACTTACGAAACCTTTTGAATAATTTCACATTTCAATTAGAGGAAAAGTTCGATAGGTACATGGTATTTCAGCAGTTTATTATCTCCTGTCCCTATTCATTCTTTTTTATACCAATAAATTAATTTTACTACCACACGACTGATAATTAAAACATCTTATTTATAGGTATCAATAAATGTTTGCATTGCATAAAAAATATTTTTATGGGTACAGTATTTCAGTTACCTACTTACGTATATATCACAGACAGTACAATCATGCAAAGAAAATATTATAGGTAATTAATAAAATATAATTAGAGCAATAATAAAAGTTTAGAAGATACCCTAAGTATATACCTACTTACATTATAATGGCCTACATAATTGTATTCTTAATTGTACCTATTGATATTTTTCTTTATTTTTTGCATAATTAGATAAATAATACTGTAATGGCCATGCAAGAAGAACCTGCACGCAAGGTTTTTACCTCAGATAAGAGAGACTGATAAATTAAAAATTGGTCAAGTGCGAGTCGGGCTCGCGCATTGAAGGTTCCTTACAATCAAGACCAATTCTTATAATAAGTACTAAAGTAAACTACCTAAACACCCCTGCCCACCCAATTCAAAAACGAGCAAAAAAATCATGTTTGTTGTATGGGAGCCCCCTTAAATATTTTTTTTATTTTGATTTAACTATTTATTTTAAAGTGAATACGTACATTTAAAGCATCTACCTGTTACATACAGTTATTAATATCGAGCAAAATCAAGCAAAATAATCACGTTTGTTGTAATGGAACCCCCTTAAATATTTATTTTATTCTATGGTTTTTGTTATAGCGGCAACAGAAAATCTGTGAAATTTTCAAGTCTGTAGCTATCATGGTTCAAGAGATACAGCCTGGTGACAGACGGACGGACGGACGGGCGAAGTCTTAGTAGTAGGGTTTTTACCCTTTGGGTACGGAATCCTAAAAACGGTAAAATCTCTTACTAGGTATAGATTAGTTATAAAGACGAAAGTTGGCAATATTATATCTATGGTGAGGATATCCGATATCCATAGCTGCAAGACGCTAAATATTTGCATATCTGTGCCTAGAGCAGCCTAGAGCGAGGTTTGTGTGGAGCCACTCTCGATGGACCAACGATAATAACGGGTGCCGGGAAAGAGTGGGCCGTGGATTTAATGGTCGTGGAGACACTAGCTCGGGAAGGCGTTAATGATGTTTCTGAAAGATCAACTTTAGTTTCTTTAACCCGGTTACAATATCTGTGGACCTGTCGATGACGTCACGTCGTGTCAGCGCTCTGATATGGTGCGCAAACAATGCTCGCCGGGGCGAGCGCGGGGAGGTGAAAGGAGAACGGGAAGGGGGTACGCATTCCAGCGAGGTCCACAGATATTGTAACCGGATTATAAGTGAGTTTGGTAATATTTTCCTCACCTGCAGTATACAATGGGTTGGCGAACGTGACCACGAGCCCCGCCTTCATGGCCCCGTGGATCAGCACCACGAACTCGGGGATGTTCGGCAGGATGAGTCCGATCCTGTCGCCCTTGCCCAGCTTCAGGGGCCCCGCCAGCGCGTTGGCGCAGCGCTCCACCAGCATTTTCGTCATCGCGTAGTCGTATGACCGGCCTGTTGCTCCGCATGTCTAACATAATATTAAAAATATGTAAGTAAAAAATAAAGGAAAAGTCATAAATAACCTGATAAAATAATATGCAAATCCTGAAAAGGCCGATAGTGGAAAGTAGAAATCTTACGGTAGTATACGGTATACCTATTTTTAAATAACTTAAAAATAAGGAGTAAGTACGTACCTAAGTAGTTACCCAAGTACGATGTCGGTCGCCGACATTTCTGAAATGATTTTTTACAGGCCGTCTGGACCCTCGAATAGATTCATGTAAGTTACAGCCTATAGGAAGGTACGAGTACCTTATATACCTACTTACATAATTATGCTTTTTTTAATTGCAATTTTAATAATAGTTATATAGGTACCTACATACTTCATCGAATTTATACTTACATTCGGATGTTAGAGAAGTTATTTTTTATTTTTTCTTTTCTATTTATAAGTACCTACCTAATAATTGAATTAAAGGATTTAAAATCGTGGTCTCTTTAAAGTTATGTATTCAAATTGCTTAATTTAAATATTCATTTGGTTAACAATCAACTAGGTTTCTTAACCTACTTCGGATGTAAATATAGGTATAAGTACCTACCTAACTACTAATTTGAACACGAATAGACTCAATTTTCCATCAGGCACGTTATGCAAGTCCCCGGGGCCCCGCAATCGTTGGGGCCCTCCTAGTTCCTGCTATCACCATTCACCAATCATAAAAAAAACACACACATAAATCAACAAGATAGAAGATAGAAGTATTTGTAAATCAACAATCATAAATTTTATGTGACAATGACCTAACGATATACTATCAAGATTATAATATTATCTTCATTTTACTAATAATAACCCCAGCGCCAAAGCAATGGCGGGATGGCTTTACTTCCGCCTGAAGTCAGGCTTTTCGATTTCAATATAGGTATTTCAAATAAATATACTCGTATATTTTGCTTTTCTATAACAAACAAAATAGTCCTTTTTTAAAGTAATCAATAGGGGCCGTACTATCTCGAAATACGCCCTAGGCATCCTATAGGTAGTTAAAAGACGGCCCTGGGGGCCTGGGCCTATTGATCTCAGATTCCTATAATTGTATTCCACTAAACTAAAGCATTAATTTTTTAAATGGCGCCCTTTGTGGTCGATTTTCAACACCTAAGTACTCGTAAGTAGGTGACAAGTTTGTCGTTCTTGCTTTCTGACGGTTCCGTATGCTACTTACTACTTAGTTCGTGACTACTAGGTACTACATGCAAACCTAGGCAATTATTTTGTCATATCGGTTCAGTAGGTAGTTATCTCGTAATTAAGTAGGTACAAACATCCAAACAATTAATATAGGTACAAAATTTAGATTTAATCACATTTATAATGTTTATCTATTATGAGGGAATTATATTCTAATAGGACAAATCAATGGATTATAAGGTAGGTAGCAGATTACAATGTAATTCATAATACGATACTAGTAAAAATAAAGAAACAAACGTGGGCAGCTAAAGATTATACTTGGCACGGAAATACTGACCGTTGGAGTCTGCCGCATAAATATAGGTTTACGGTTTACCTAGACTATATGAAAAACATAGACGGCCGAAGTTAATCAATACGACTCCATAAAAAAATGGGAAATGCTTTCCAAAAAACCAACTTCAAATGCCACTACAAAGAGTGAAATAATTTTTATTTAAATTTTAGGTACCTACACCAATTCGAAGTCGGGCAATGTTTCATACAATCCCTAATAGTCCTTCTTACTTACTTGATGTGCGAAGAAATGACGCAGTCATAGACAATCGCCCGACTTCGAATTGGTGTAGGTACCTAAAATTTAAATAAAAATTATTTCACTCTTTGTAGTGGCATTTGAAGTTGGTTTTTTGGAAAGCATTTCCCATTTTTATTTTATACTTTTTAGTGGAAAACAATAAAATGCACAAGGCGTTGTAAAATACCCAAATTGCTTGAGGTGTGTTCATAAAATCTGAAGAGATACCTCAAATTCACCAAGATCCCATCATCAGACCCTGACTTGATGACTTTAGTCATCAAATCAGTATCTGCTAGCAAATGCACCAGTAACTATAAAAAATACCCAACTCGCTTCAAGTATACTAGCAATTTGAAGAGTTCCCTCGATTTCACCAAGATCCCATCATCAGACCCTGACTTGATGACTTTAGTCATCAAATCAGTATCTGGTAGCATATGCACCAGTAACTATAAAAAATACCCAACTCGCTTTAAGTATACTAGCAAAATTTGAAGAGTTCCCTCGATTTCACCAAGATCCCATGATCAGATCCTGACCTGATGACCATAGGACAACTTGGAAAATATTACTCTTTCTAATAATACTCAAATAGTTTCATGTGTCCATACAAAATTTGAAGAGTTCCCTCGATTTCTCCAGGATCCCATCATCAGATCCTGACCTGACTAAAATGGGACCATCTGGAAACAAAACCCTCTTAAACAAAAAAAGAATTTTTCAAATCGGTCCACGCGTCTTCGAGTAATCGGTGAACATACATAGATAAAAAAATAATAATAAAAAAAAAAAAGATTCCGACGAATTGAGAACCTCCTCCTTTTTTTGAAGTCGGTTAAAAAGTTAAGCTACGAATTAAGATATTAGATAGACATCTTTATCTGGAGATTATCGACATTCATATTTTACAGAGAAGATACTTATTAAAGCCCCAAAGAGTCATGAATTGCTTTTAAAACCATACGTTACAAATCTTGCGCTGCTGTGATAGGCAAAAGTCTATTTTAGCACCGAATGTGTAATATTACTACGCGCTTTTAGTGAGGTTTAGTACATGATAAAAAGAAACTGCTGATTGGGATCGTAAGCGGAGACGAGACGCTTCATCTTCAGCTACCCATCATATTGAAATCCTGACGAAGGACCTTATCTCCCCTGAGACGAGCCAAAAGGGCACGATAGGCACAGATGTGTTCGTACTTCGAAGGAAGGCGTCGCGTCCTAGGCGGTTATAGTACCTACCTACTGGGTACAAATCACACATACCTACAATGAAGTGGCGACAACTGAAAATAGTTGCTTCAGTGCGGCAGTTAGGCTCAGATCAAAATAAAACTATAAAATGCGGGCAGCCCGTCACAACACAAATTTTATTAAACAATTAGTTAATTCAAATTTTATTTAGTTTTGCGCAAATATTTACGTCTTTTTTAGTCGCACTAACTACACGTGCCTACGACTTACCTGAAAGATATACCTACAGCCTACTATAAAAAAATTTCTAGATGTCATCTATTTTCTCCTTTAGTCTGTGAAGCTAATTCGACTTCACGCCTCCAATAGCCATAATTAGCTTTTTAAACTCTTTTAATATTAGATAGCTGTAAGTTTTCTATTCCTACATTTGGCTAAAATTTGGATTTTATTTGCTTTTTTCCCAGAAATCACCCCAGTATAAAAGGGGAAATTGAAATTTACACAAGGTCGTACCTAATCTTTGCCTATACTGAATAAATATAGGTAGCGACGCCGTCTCTATCTTATCTTTGTTTCTATCTAAATATTATTCAGTAGGGTAGGTAAATACATATAGGTAGTTAGATATTAAGCCAATCTAAATGAGGTATTACCTATATCAAAGGTAAACAAAGGTTATACTTAATCTTTTAAACTGGAAATCCTGTAACTTATATCATTTACCTACTAATAGCTGTTGTGTACGGCTCCTATTTCTACATAATAAATAATAAGTAACCTAGGTACTGTAACCTTTAAATTCAAAACGACGTGACGTGACGTCGCTGACTTTTTTAAACTATTAAATTATAATTTAAACAACGCAATCAATGTTCGCGTTACATATGCAATGGAAGCTCTCCGAAAGGAAGAATCTTTACGTTTTTGCAACATTTTTTTATTGATACTGCGCCCCTATCGTGATGTTATGTAGCCTAAAGCCTTCCTCGATAAATGGACCATCCAACGCAAAAAAAAAAAATATTCAGAACAGTAGTTTCTGAAATTAGCGTCTTCAAACAAACAAATTAAACTTAATACAAGTACTTATTTCAGTATTTTAGAAAGCCAATAATTCAATACCAACATAAAAAATATAATAGCCAATAGGCAGAAAAAAACTAAATGAAACTGGGTTTTTATTACAAAACGGTTTTCCAGCTGTAATTCAGTCTTCAGGTAGCCTTAACCTTCTATCTATTTATATTATCCTAGCATCGCTCGTGTTTGAAGAGTTTATCTGAACTTTGTACCCGTAACAAACATACAATTTACAGTCTCTTGCTGTAAATGTTAATACTAAACAATATTGTAAATATATGCGAGGTATTATCTACCTTTATAATTATTATTCTATTGAATATTTCCGATAGCAAGATTTCTCGCAATTACAAATTACTTAGACTTAATTATGTACGTAAGACCGATTTGTTTGTTACCGTTAGGCCATTTTTATACCTTGTATGGAACTTTTCACTTTTTCGTATTCCGTGGCTCTCCCGCTTATCCTCTTTAAAAAAATTTAACACATAGATAATATTTTTAAAGCCGGATATTAAAGTACGACAGTCGGAAGTCAACTTTTAAACTTTTACTTTTGAGTACTTCCCTATTCGCATAACTTTTTAATTAAAAAGTTGTTAAAAAGTATGTGTCGTTAAATAGCATTGGTTCCTATTACAGACACTAAAAAGTACTTACCACACAAGGTGCATCCGTCCACAAATCAATGTCTTTGAAAACAAAGTCCATCATTGTTTCATTGCCCACTGTGATTTCACCCCATGGTGAGCTCAGAACGTTTTGCTCTAACACCGTAGCAGTTTTGGTAGCAAAACCGCGATTCGAATTTAGAACCACAGAGACCGGAAGGGACGCTTTTAATTTTTTTTGTTTTTTGTGCGGCGAAAAATTTTTTAAAACTTGGCGCGTTAGAGTTCCGCGCAAAATTTTTAAATGAGACATCTTTCCGTTCGTTATGTTTGCTCGCGAACGGATGGCGCGTAAATGTTGATCTTCGACGGTAATGTTTTGGCGCGTAGACAAGCCCGCCGCAGGGCAAGGTCCATCTGCCTATCTACAACTGCACTCTAACGAGTAATCCTATGAACTATGAATAACTGGCCAAGCGCGAGGCGGACTCGCGCATTGATGGTTCCTTATCAGAGGACGTACCACCTCTTAAAGTACTTAGTAATATTTTAATACTGTTTGCATATAAAGACCTAGTATCTACTATAATTTTAAAACAGTATTAAAATATTACTAGGTACTAGGTATTTTAAGAGTACGGCCTCATAGTTAAGTAAGTCAGCTAGCTAAATCATAGCTTATACTTACTTCAGAACAATTGGAGGTTTGCCTCAGCCCACGATAGACTACTTACGTGCGGATTGGCAGCCATCCTACACCTTTAATAACTTATTTGAGAAATCTAAAGCGTACAAGTTTGACTATATTTTATACAAGGAATATACTAAGTACTTGACTTTATATTACCATCCGACGCAGCAAACGTTGGTTTGCGACCTACCGAATGTTGACCAAAATTTCACAAGAATCGGTCGAGCCGTTGCGCAGGAGTGGTTACAAACACTGTGACACGAGAATTTTATATACTTAAAAAAATTTATATACTGAAATGTTAGATGATGAGACCTTAATTACGTATTCTTCGGTCACCTAAAAGGTCTCGGATTCTAAATCCTTAAATAGAATTAAAATTCTAATAATTAATGGATAAATAGTTAATTGAGTGTCTCTATTTATATTTGTAGCGTTTTGAGCGTAAGAAAAGGGATAGAGCCCTTTTATACGGAACCCTAAAAACTGAGGGTTACGTACCTACTCTCGACTCGTTACGTAGCGTACTGTACCATATCGTTATCAATTAATTTAGATAGTTACAGAGTCATTATTTGTGTCTCACGTTTATTTACATGTTATAGTTAAAGATAAGATACCAACACCATGATTTTTTAAAATATATGTTTTCTTCTTTTGTCGCAAATCGAAAATTTTGTAAGATTCTCTACGTAGATTAAGCTAAGCTTAGTCCGTCAAAAAAGTTATGAAATAAATTCACGGAAACAATAATTTTTCTCTAACTCATACATTATGACTGTTTAAAAATTATGTAAATACGGAATAATAAAAAATAATTATGTATAATATTTGAAAATTTGACTATCTACTAAAAATATACTTTAGTTTTTATAATTAATTTTCAACTCTTTTTTTCATTACTTTTTTGACAGACTACCTTCAATTACGTAATGGTATTTTTTTGGTGAAAATTATTTCAATAAAACACGCTATAAGAAAATAACAACAACCATTTTTATTTAAATCAAATAAATTAATCCTTTACCCGTCATCACTGTACAATTTTAATATACATAAAATATACATTATTATACCCACATAATTTCATTTCATTTTATACATATTTCATCTTTCCTACTCTTGCGGTGATAGGACGATTCCCTTACCGACACCTTATTCTCGTACCATCCCGCGGACATATCTATCCGCGGATATCTGTATGACAAGTGACAACTGACATTGCGTAGGCAATCGCCTCTATATCAGAGAGCTCATGATTTGCGCGAAACTTTACACACCTATTTTATTTGAACTGTAAGCTATTTGTGTTTACATCAGAAAGCAGTAAGCCCCACACTATAATGTCTTACAGCATGGTCTAAATAATATATTATAGAAACAATGTTGCAAACAAAATTTATAGAATAATTCCTATAGTGAGGGCAAAGAGAAAATGTTGAAAGGCGTGAGCAGGCATGGCTATGTACTCGTAATATGTGGACTGGAGATGAAATAAAAGTAAGGGATAAACGATTGTAGTAGCCGTAGAAGATACAGCCTCAATTATTACCAAGATTAAACCTAAGCCGCAGGCGAGGATTTTAAATAGCACCGAATTTATTCGATTCAATTAGCATCAGGCCCACTTGCAATAAGTTTGTAAATAAACACAACACTTTTTAATACGATGGTGGTTCAAAGAACACAATTCCAAAGGTCGACAACGCATCCTGATTGCAAACTTATCAAGCTAATTTAGATAATAATCAAAGAGTGCATCTACGACTACATTACCGCGCATTGTACTTTTAAATACGTACTTTGCAGTAGATTTATCGTTATATTTTTTTCATCATTCCTATTCCAAAAGCGAAAATTGCCTTCAGAGGATAGCGAGAGCCAAATTTTTTTTTGAGAGTTTAGTTCTTATGGAAGATCGCGATTTCTCTCTTCTGATTGGTCAGTGCTATTTGTATTCATCTTTTCTTTTTAGACGCTAGGCTTCTAACAATATCTTTACATACTAATTTCGAGTAGTTCATTTCTTATAGATGAATGAAAAATAGTGTGTGTCACTCGGGCCAAAATATTGTCTTCAAGGCACAGGGCAGTTGTATATTGAACACCTCGCTACGCTTGGGATTCTGTTATAGAATCCTCGGAAATTGAAATAAAGCCTTTGAGAAACAAAATCATACTTTGTAACACAAATAACTATTTTGCTATTACTTTATGTATTTTTATAGTGATAATAAAAAATATGGTATGACGTATTAATGTCTCTCTAATTTTTACATCCTCTTACATACAATTTCTTCCTCTATTTTAAGTAATGACTATTTCGAGATTTAAATTAGCAATTAAAATAATGGGAAATAATAGTAAAAACGTGGAATTTCACAACATGTAGGCACATTATATAAGTCAAGTAATTTACATAAACTGTACATAATACAACAACAAATATAATTTTAATAATTATAAAAATCTATATATTTATTAATAAATATAATATGTTTTTTAAATAGCAAAACAATTTATTTAATGAAAGTGTCTATAATAATAATAAAAAAGCGTGAACAGAAAAATTCCTGTTTATATAGCACAACACAATGTTTGATGACATTTATCTAGGCTTGAGGCGATCTAAACAGGTCTACCCGCCAAATTATTTAGTTGCTTATTTTTGTTGTAGTTACTTTTTTGTACGCAGTTTTATATTAGACTATAGTGCAGTGCGCTGCAGACTTACCTTGTAGAAACATGTTTTTATTTCTATCACCCATTTATAAAGATACAAAAAAAACAACTATCGCTATCACTCATCGTAACTATTTATTTAAAGTTGTTATTTTTTTGTATCTTTATTAATGGGTGATAGAAATAAAAGCACGTTTATACACGGCGAGTCTGCAGCGAGATAATAACTGCACTATAGCTGACCAGGCAAGCGTTGTTTTGCCACTAATGATATAAAAAATAGATAACGATCTATTTTCAGACCCACCGAATATACAAAGAAGCTTCCATAAGAATCGGTCAAGCCGTTTCGGATGAGTTTGATTTTACTTTGTGATACGAGAATTTTATATATTACGAAGATTTGCACATGATATCGACATTCCCGTAATTTACTGTTTTAAGCTTACGAAGTTTTTTATCAGCTTAAAAATGCGAAAAACCAAATAAAACTTTTTGGCGGTCAGACCTGACCGTTACAATCAACCTCAATTGCTGAAACAAAGAAAGCTGTCTACTGGTTTATGTAAACCAGAAACGTTCTAAAATTACCCTATTCCCTAAAACCTAGAAGCTGCTTTGAACATTATCTACGTATAACAATAATATATTATGGTCTTCTTCACAATTTTAATCTGTAATAGAAAAGTCAATGTAACAAACATAAAAAAGAAATTGTTTACTAAGTTTTTTGTGCATCTGTGTCATTATGTTTCGTGCCAGCAAACGTTTGGTGTGTGATCAGCTCTCTGAAGTATCCATCAGGTTTGGCCATGAGCTCGGTGTACGGTCCTCTCTCTATGATCCTCCCGTCTCCGATAACCGCCACTTCATCAGCCGACTGTATGGTGCTCAACCTGTGAGCAATGGTCAACACTGTTCGGTCTCTGCTGATTTCTTTTAACGCTTTGTCGACTAGGTACTCGGAGTACGTGTCTAGGGCTGAGGTAGCTTCGTCGAGTATGAGGATTTTCGGGTTCTGTGGACAAAATTTATAGTCAACAACACAGCTTTACAAAAACATAAGGTTAGACAAGGTTAGGTTTATACAAGGTTAGATCATACATGGAGTACTGTAGCCAGTTATATGGGATGGCTTTGCCAAGTACCAACTTGATGCTTTGGATTCGGTGGATCGCCGTGCTAGAAGACTTTTCGGTGACTCGACTCTGGTCAACAATAAACTCCAAAGCCTTAAACATCGTCGTAGGGTGGTGTCTGTCGGTATTGTATAGAATATATGTCGGGGAGTGTGCTCAAAAACTATTTAACTTGGTTTCCCGTCACTTTTTTACCATAGAACTGCAAGGCATCGAAAAGGATTTCACTCCTACATAGAAGACGCTCCAAAGACACGTACGAAGCGGTTTGATTCCTCGTTCCTGATACGCGGAATACCAGGCACTGTCTAGCCCGCCACGTACAACTTGGGCGCCCTCAAATCAGAGGTATCTCCTCGGCAAGCGCGCTCCACCTTAGCAGGTGGGATCACAGTCAAGCGCTAGCCTACATAGTTAAAAAAAAAACAGGATACGCCTTAGGTGACTCTTAAAATTTTGGTAAAACAAGCATAAATCTTTTTGGAAACAAATCTCCATTCTATCATAACAGTAGCTGACCTATCACCTAACAGACGTTGTCCCACCCCCTCTAACGACGAACGAAATTTATGAAAAACTTGGGTTCTGATTGCGTAAAAACGTAATCATCGTTATCGTTAGAGAATTTTGCTACCCGATTGGCTGACGTAAATCAGTATATTTGTTTCCGATTACTATGAATACTTTTTTCTTATTCAATTGTTTTATTGGCTGGTTTAATGAAACCAGCCAATAAAACAGCCAATAAAACACTTAATTATGAATGCATAACCATCAGCGATTGATTTTTACACGACTGCCTAATAAGGAGTGTAATAACAATAATAATAACAATAATAATAACGTTTATTTGATTTCACACTAATGTAAATTAAACAGTAAAACAAACACAATATAATTAAGTTGTTCAAAACATAATAAAAGGTACACCTGTTTCCCGAACTAGTTAAGACTGTGTCTCGGGAAACAGGGCTTCCATCTCAGAGCCGCAAGACTAACTTAATTAAATATTAAACAAAATATAAGAACATGTGAGTACGCGTAATCTGTGTAATCTGCGTAAATCTGTGTGCACACTCATGAGAATGTAAGAGCGTGCGTGTATGTATGTGTGTGAGTGCGTGCATGTGTGGGTGAGTGTGTGTGTGTATGAGTGAGTGTGTGTGTATGTGTGTGTGTGTGTGTGTGTGTGTGTGTGTGTGTGTGTGTGTGTGTGTGTGTGTGTGTGTGTGTGTGTTTAATAATTACCACTACTAGTGTTTTGATGGAACTAAGTTAGAATCTCCAACAGTCCTTCAGTAGTCATATAAGATTGTTCAAGGAGCCAATTCCTAACTGTAATTTTGAAATTATAATTATTTAAGGAATGGAGAGATAGAATTTTATGCAGCTTTTTATAGAGATATGGTCCTATAAAACAAAAAACCTACGACTAAAAGCAGTATTGCATTTGCTTAGATTTACTATTTGGGGCCTACGAGAGGAGCATTTAGTATTAAAGTTCGTGAGCGAGTGTTGTTTTAGTGTTGATGCCAGAATAAAAAGTTGGCGGACGGTTAGCACTTGACAATACTGATACAGCATATCAGTAGGATATAACCGTGGTTTGAAACAACACACTTTCAAGACAGCTCTTTGTGCCCGTTCAACTTGAATCAGATGAGTTTTTGCCGCGCCTCCCCACACGGAAATGCAATAGTTGAGAATTGATTGACATAAAGCTAGATAGACCATTTTCATTATTTCAGGTTGGGCTGAGTGACGCAAGTTTTTGAAGATGAATATGAGTTTACGAAGTCTATTTGACAAATGCTCTATGTACTTTTTAAACGTAAGGTTATTATCAATTATAATCCCCAGATATTTTATTGACGTGACATTTTCAATGGGAAGGGGATAATTTAGGGTTGAGCAACTGGCCTGGGGTGATTCAGCAAATAACTGTAGAGGAGAAGAACTAGGAGGAAGAGAAGAATTTCGAATGGAAAATGTAATACATTTGGTTTTACTAATATTTAATGTTAATAAATTATTATTAAGCCATTTTCTAACGGTATCAAAACCCTTTTGAGCCAGGCGATACGTTTCAGATCAGTTATCAGAGGACAAAACGAGAGCTGTGTCATCAGCGTATGAAACAATCTTTCCTTGCGTAAGGTTGAGGTTACATAAATCGTTCATATAGACTAAGAAGAGGCTAGGACCAAGTATACTGCCCTGTGGTACGCCAATGTTAATAGGTAGCTCAGAGCTGGTATAAGAATCTATCTTGACCGATTGAGTTCTACCGGATAAGTAGCTTTGAAAGAGTGAGAGCTGATTACCTCGAATCCCCAACGATTGTAGCTTAGATATTAAGATTGGCGTTGAAACCGTGTCGAAGGCTTTGGCTAAATCTAGAAATATAGCGACACATTTATTTCCTGAGTCGAGCTTGCCCACTAAAAGATCAATAAGACAGTGAACTACATCAGAAGTAGACCTGTTCTTGCGAAAACCAAATTGATTTGTTGATAGAAGGTTACAAGACTCTAGATATGAGACAAGTCTCATATTAATAATTTTCTCGAGGATCTTTGATAAAGCGGGCAGAATCGAGATAGGTCTGTAGTTTTCGACACAATTTCTATCACCTGACTTATGGATAGGAATGAGAAGCGCTTTTTTGAAATGGTCAGGAAAAATACCCTTTTTGATGGAGAGATTGCAAATGTATGTGAGCGGGGGAACAATAAAATTTTTGAACTTTTTCAGAAATCCTGTAGAAATGCCATCCCAACCGGCTGCACAATTGTTTTTAAGAGAAATTATCAGACGCTCTACTTCAGATTCATCAGTTTCCAACAATACAAAGGATTCCCTATGGGATGTAGTTATCTGAGGAACAAAGGTATCTCGATCTATTTTGTCAGCTAATGTCCTACCTATGTCAGCGAAATAGGAATTGACTTCATTAATACAATCTTGTTTGTTATTATTTGAAAGCAAGAGATCACACGCAGAGGAAGATTTTTTTGACAAATTAACAACAGATTTGACGGTGTTCCACACCAATTTCGGTTTTTTACCAGCTTTAATGAATTGGTTTTTTTCGTATTCAATTTTGACTTTGCGTAATGTTTTTAGGGTTCATGTATGTAATATGTATGTTTGTATGTATTTGAGTTCCTTTATTCCAATTTACTTTTTTGTTATAGTGCTTCACACACTAGGTATAATTATATTTTATAAATTAAAAGTGTATAAAAATTATCGCTGCCAACGGGATTCGAACCCGTGACCACCACCTGTCGCCAGTGGACGCTCTTTCAATTGAGCTATGGTACCGAATACCGCTGACACGATAATCTATACACGATAGATATACACTGTTTTCTAGTCATAGGCCGATCGCGGAGCCATCTATTGGGAAACTACGGTTTCACTAACTCAAATTCCTTTATTCCACATAACTTCTGAACGCCTGAATATATTTGGACATATGGGGTATAATTAGAATCCTTACATCATTCCGAGTAACATAGACTATATTTTTTTTTTTGGAAAAATTCGTTTTACCACAGGGCAGTCGTGTTTTTTAATTTTTTAATTATTTACTTGTTGTTATAAAGATCTTATCGTATCGTATACAGTTTACTCATACTATTAAAATGTTAATAATGGTCATAAATTATAAAACTTGTTTGTTGGTTTGTCCTTCAATTACACAGCAACAGAAGCGTAATTTTTATAGCATATGTACTCTGTTTCCAAGTTAGTTATATGTTTGTTTGCAAGTCATGTGAATTATCATATTTATTTATACCACTCTGTGTAATCTTGGTGAATTGTGAAATTTTTAGAAGTGCATTTAAGATTTTTTTTTCATTTTCAAGGTTTTTCAATTCGTGTTTAGCAGTGGTTCAATAATAGAATCAGAATTAAAAGGGGTATGTGTCTTTGTGAGGGACTTTTACAGAAAGTTTGTGCCTTAATCTTTTGGAACCATGAGTGCACCATTCCGAATTATATTTTTTAACCCAATTAGACATTGAATGGATTACCAATAATACGATAAGTAGGTCAGCTACCTGCAAAGTACAAACAAAGCATTGTAATGACGTCATTGCTGCCCTCCTTACGGATAATGTAACCAGATTGTTTAACATCAACAATAAATAATTGAAGAAACACTTAATTTTATATACTTTTAACAAGGTATCAAATGTCTAAATGATGAAAATATAGGAAGTAGATGTTTAAATTTTATTTTTATTGACGTGAAGTAAATAAGTTGTCGAAGCGGAAATAAACTTTTTATTTTTGTGAAAACGTCGTAAATATTTTATAGAAAAATAAAACAGATTGCGCTATCATCTACAGTTAAATCATACATGGCATCGGTGTTTAAATAAGGTGCAATGCAAAGTGCGCTTGCCTACAAAATCCTTACTCACTTCCCTTGAAGGCGTCTGCACTATACTTGACTTTGAACTCGGAAGCTGGAAAGGGCGTCCACCCCACACCATAAAGATTCGTATCGGAAACGTGGAAGACAAATGTTTCGTAATAGTTCGTTGAATATAAACCACGTAAGATCCTGTGGACAGCCGCTATCGTAGTAAAAAAAAAACATAAGCCGTTTGAATAGACAGTACGCGGTCAAGGTTAAAGTACTCGAGTACCCTACAAAATATTATCGTGTACTACTAACGACTAATAAATAAAGTTTTACGTTTGACCCTGCCGATAATTTAAACATGCTTCATTAAATATGATAATAATTGAAGCGGCATACATTTTCTAATAACAATTCATCTATTAATTTATCGAATACTTGGGTATTCAACATACGTTTTTATCACAATATGTCTCCGTTGTTATCATGTGCAAAATTTAAGTTTTTTAGGTCAAAGGGTGGCTAAGCGATGAGCTGCACATATCGCGTCTAGCTCTTGCGACTGCCCGTTGTAAGCTCCTGTAGCTAAGCTCTGTACTCTGTCTTGTGACAATACTCAACGCTACAATAAGTCCCTGCATGCTGAATCATAAAAAAGGGGAAACAGGACAGCTGTAAGTTCTGTTAGTGCAACAGAGAGCGCAACAGGCGCTCAGTACCAGCTTTTTTAAGAACTAGAGTGCAGCGACATATTGCCTTGACTATATAACACTCGGGCCCACCTTGACAATCGCCCGCGCGATCGCGACGCGCTATTTCTGCCCGCCGCTGAGCTGCGAGCCGCCCGCGCCCACCGCGCGCGACCAGCCCTCGCGACTGCCCGTCGCGAGCTCCTGCAGCCGAGCTCTACCGCACTACAACACTCGGGCCCACCTTGACAATCGCCCGCGCGATCGCGACGCGCTGCTTCTGCCCGCCGCTGAGCTGCGAGCCGCCCGCGCCCACCGCGCGCGACCAGCCCTCGCGACTGCCCGTCGCGAGCTCCTGCAGCCGAGCTCTACCGCACTACAACACTCGGGCCCACCTTGACAATCGCCCGCGCGATCGCGACGCGCTGCTTCTGCCCGCCGCTGAGCAGCGAGCCGCCCGCGCCCACCGCGCGCGACCAGCCCTCGCGACTGCCCGTCGCGAGCTCCTGCAGCCGAGCTCTACCGCACTACAACACTCGGGCCCACCTTGACAATCGCCCGCGCGATCGCGACGCGCTGCTTCTGCCCGCCGCTGAGCTGCGAGCCGCCCGCGCCCACCGCGCGCGACCAGCCCTCGCGACTGCCCGTCGCGAGCTCCTGCAGCCGAGCTCTACCGCACTACAACACTCGGGCCCACCTTGACAATCGCCCGCGCGATCGCGACGCGCTGCTTCTGCCCGCCGCTGAGCAGCGAGCCGCCCGCGCCCACCGCGCGCGACCAGCCCTCGCGACTGCCCGTCGCGAGCTCCTGCAGCCGAGCTCTACCGCACTACAACACTCGGGCCCACCTTGACAATCGCCCGCGCGATCGCGACGCGCTGCTTCTGCCCGCCGCTGAGCTGCGAGCCGCCCGCGCCCACCGCGCGCGACCAGCCCTCGCGACTGCCCGTCGCGAGCTCCTGCAGCCGAGCTCTACCGCACTACAACACTCGGGCCCACCTTGACAATCGCCCGCGCGATCGCGACGCGCTGCTTCTGCCCGCCGCTGAGCTGCGAGCCGCCCGCGCCCACCGCGCGCGACCAGCCCTCGCGACTGCCCGTCGCGAGCTCCTGCAGCCGAGATCTACCGCACTACAACACTCGGGCCCACCTTGACAATCGCCCGCGCGATCGCGACGCGCTGCTTCTGCCCGCCGCTGAGCTGCGAGCCGCCCGCGCCCACCGCGCGCGACCAGCCCTCGCGACTGCCCGTCGCGAGCTCCTGCAGCCGAGCTCTACCGCACTACAACACTCGGGCCCACCTTGACAATCGCCCGCGCGATCGCGACGCGCTGCTTCTGCCCGCCGCTGAGCTGCGAGCCGCCCGCGCCCACCGCGCGCGACCAGCCCTCGCGACTGCCCGTCGCGAGCTCCTGCAGCCGAGATCTACCGCACTACAACACTCGGGCCCACCTTGACAATCGCCCGCGCGATCGCGACGCGCTGCTTCTGCCCGCCGCTGAGCTGCGAGCCGCCCGCGCCCACCGCGCGCGACCAGCCCTCGCGACTGCCCGTCGCGAGCTCCTGCAGCCGAGCTCTACCGCACTACAACACTCGGGCCCACCTTGACAATCGCCCGCGCGATCGCGACGCGCTGCTTCTGCCCGCCGCTGAGCTGCGAGCCGCCCGCGCCCACCGCGCGCGACCAGCCCTCGCGACTGCCCGTCGCGAGCTCCTGCAGCCGAGCTCTACCGCACTACAACACTCGGGCCCACCTTGACAATCGCCCGCGCGATCGCGACGCGCTGCTTCTGCCCGCCGCTGAGCTGCGAGCCGCCCCGCGCCCACCGCGCGCGACCAGCCCTCGCGACTGCCCGTCGCGAGCTCCTGCAGCCGAGCTCTACCGCACTACAACACTCGGGCCCACCTTGACAATCGCCCGCGCGATCGCGACGCGCTGCTTCTGCCCGCCGCTGAGCTGCGAGCCGCCCGCGCCCACCGCGCGCGACCAGCCCTCGCGACTGCCCGTCGCGAGCTCCTGCAGCCGAGATCTACCGCACTACAACACTCGGGCCCACCTTGACAATCGCCCGCGCGATCGCGACGCGCTGCTTCTGCCCGCCGCTGAGCTGCGAGCCGCCCGCGCCCACCGCGCGCGACCAGCCCTCGCGACTGCCCGTCGCGAGCTCCTGCAGCCGAGCTCTACCGCACTACAACACTCGGGCCCACCTTGACAATCGCCCGCGCGATCGCGACGCGCTGCTTCTGCCCGCCGCTGAGCTGCGAGCCGCCCGCGCCCACCGCGCGCGACCAGCCCTCGCGACTGCCCGTCGCGAGCTCCTGCAGCCGAGCTCTACCGCACTACAACACTCGGGCCCACCTTGACAATCGCCCGCGCGATCGCGACGCGCTGCTTCTGCCCGCCGCTGAGCTACGAGCCGCCCGCGCCCACCGCGCGCGACCAGCCCTCGCGACTGCCCGTCGCGAGCTCCTGCAGCCGAGCTCTACCGCACTACAACACTCGGGCCCACCTTGACAATCGCCCGCGCGATCGCGACGCGCTGCTTCTGCCCGCCGCTGAGCTGCGAGCCGCCCGCGCCCACCGCGCGCGACCAGCCCTCGCGACTGCCCGTCGCGAGCTCCTGCAGCCGAGATCTACCGCACTACAACACTCGGGCCCACCTTGACAATCGCCCGCGCGATCGCGACGCGCTGCTTCTGCCCGCCGCTGAGCTGCGAGCCGCCCGCGCCCACCGCGCGCGACCAGCCCTCGCGACTGCCCGTCGCGAGCTCCTGCAGCCGAGCTCTACTGCACTACAACACTCGGGCCCACCTTGACAATCGCCCGCGCGATCGCGACGCGCTGCTTCTGCCCGCCGCTGAGCTGCGAGCCGCCCGCGCCCACCGCGCGCGACCAGCCCTCGCGACTGCCCGTCGCGAGCTCCTGCAGCCGAGATCTACCGCACTACAACACTCGGGCCCACCTTGACAATCGCCCGCGCGATCGCGACGCGCTGCTTCTGCCCGCCGCTGAGCTGCGAGCCGTCCGCGCCCACCGCGCGCGACCAGCCCTCGCGACTGCCCGTCGCGAGCTCCTGCAGCCGAGCTCTACCGCACTACAACACTCGGGCCCACCTTGACAATCGCCCGCGCGATCGCGACGCGCTGCTTCTGCCCGCCGCTGAGCTGCGAGCCGCCCGCGCCCACCGCGCGCGACCAGCCCTCGCGACTGCCCGTCGCGAGCTCCTGCAGTTGTGCTGCCTTCGCCGCGACGAGCCACGCTGGCTCCTGTGATATCAAACAACAAAAAAAATATAAGCGTCAAGTCAAAAAAAGAGTTCAAAATGTCATAAAAACTCTAATTCTCGTCATACCTTCATTATGACTTTTTTCTAACGTTTGATGGATTCGATTTCATACTCACCTTCTCATCTTCTGACGGATCGTAATCATCGAGCGCACCGTACAAAATATTCTCCTTTATAGAGCCCGTGAATAGTACAGGTTCCTGAAACAAAATGTTTACGAAATTAGCATAGGTTGCCTTAATGCCTCATAAGTAATAAGTTGAAAAGTCGTCTCCCATCCTATTTTAAGGTATTAGTACATACCTGACTGACATAACCTATATGACTCCTCAACCACACGGGATCCAACTGCCTTATATCCACTCCGTCCAGCAATATTCTTCCGGAATTCGGATCGTATAACCTCAGTATAAGGGCCGCAATCGTACTCTTGCCACAGCCAGACCTCCCGACCAACGCCATACTCCTGCCTGGGTGTAGATGCAAGTCGAGGCCTTTTATGAGAGGAGCACCGCCGTATGAAAAGTTGACGTTTTCTAATACTATCTCGCCTTTTGGACGCTCTTTTGGCCGCATGCCGCCTGAAAAGAAATGAACACAATTAATGCCATCCAAAAAAGTGTGTATTAAATAAATGATTATAACTTTGTTCAACAAAATGGACTTATGTTAAAGACTGGAGAGGAAAAATGATATTAATAAAGAAATTAATTCAACAGTCAATTGTCAACGCCGTTATTTTTTAAAAAGGTTATAAATAAAAAACTTTACGGAGACTTTGAGGGACTTTAAGGGGCTTTTAGGAGTTTTTAGTGACTATTAGGGGACTTTTTACCTGTCACTGGTATCAGCGGCTCCCTGTCAATGATGCCCCACAGCCTGGTCGCGGCGCCCATGCCCTTGTTCAGCTCGGTGTAGAAGCTGCTGAGCCCGCCGATGCTGATGCCCACGTACGCCGCGTACAGCAGGAACGACGTGACATTTACCTGTCACTGGTATCAGCGGCTCCCTGTCAATGATGCCCCACAGCCTGGTCGCGGCGCCCATGCCCTTGTTCAGCTCGGTGTAGAAGCTGCTGAGCCCGCCGATGCTGATGCCCACGTACGCCGCGTACAGCAGGAACGACGTGACATTTACCTGTCACTGGTATCAGCGGCTCCCTGTCAATGATACCCCACAGCCTGGTCGCGGCGCCCATGCCCTTGTTCAGCTCGGTGTAGAAGCTGCTGAGCCCGCCGATGCTGATGCCCACGTACGCCGCGTACAGCAGGAACGACGTGACATTTACCTGTCACTGGTATCAGCGGCTCCCTGTCAATGATACCCCACAGCCTGGTCGCGGCGCCCATGCCCTTGTTCAGCTCGGTGTAGAAGCTGCTGAGCCCTCCGATGCTGATGCCCACGTACACCGCGTACAGCAGGAACGACGTGACATTTACCTGTCACTGGTATCAGCGGCTCCCTGTCAATGATGCCCCACAGCCTGGTCGCGGCGCCCATGCCCTTGTTCAGCTCGGTGTAGAAGCTGCTGAGCCCGCCGATGCTGATGCCCACGTACGCCGCGTACAGCAGGAACGACGTGACATTTACCTGTCACTGGTATCAGCGGCTCCCTGTCAATGATGCCCCACAGCCTGGTCGCGGCGCCCATGCCCTTGTTCAGCTCGGTGTAGAAGCTGCTGAGCCCGCCGATGCTGATGCCCACGTACGCCGCGTACAGCAGGAACGACGTGACATTTACCTGTCACTGGTATCAGCGGCTCCCTGTCAATGATACCCCACAGCCTGGTCGCGGCGCCCATGCCCTTGTTCAGCTCGGTGTAGAAGCTGCTGAGCCCGCCGATGCTGATGCCCACGTACGCCGCGTACAGCAGGAACGACGTGACATTTACCTGTCACTGGTATCAGCGGCTCCCTGTCAATGATACCCCACAGCCTGGTCGCGGCGCCCATGCCCTTGTTCAGCTCGGTGTAGAAGCTGCTGAGCCCTCCGATGCTGATGCCCACGTACACCGCGTACAGCAGGAACGACGTGACATTTACCTGTCACTGGTATCAGCGGCTCCCTGTCAATGATGCCCCACAGCCTGGTCGCGGCGCCCATGCCCTTGTTCAGCTCGGTGTAGAAGCTGCTGAGCCCGCCGATGCTGATGCCCACGTACGCCGCGTACAGCAGGAACGACGTGACATTTACCTGTCACTGGTATCAGCGGCTCCCTGTCAATGATGCCCCACAGCCTGGTCGCGGCGCCCATGCCCTTGTTCAGCTCGGTGTAGAAGCTGCTGAGCCCGCCGATGCTGATGCCCACGTACGCCGCGTACAGCAGGAACGACGTGACATTTACCTGTCACTGGTATCAGCGGCTCCCTGTCAATGATACCCCACAGCCTGGTCGCGGCGCCCATGCCCTTGTTCAGCTCGGTGTAGAAGCTGCTGAGCCCTCCGATGCTGATGCCCACGTACGCCGCGTACAGCAGGAACGACGTGAGGTTGCCGACCGTCAACTGCTCCGTCGCCACCATACCCCCGCCGTAGTACAGCACTAGGATGATTATGGTGTTGCCAGATAAACCTGTCTGGAAATATACAGAAATATAGTTGCCAAAAAAGTGTAGAAACAATATAGGCGTCATTGTCCACACAAAGTCAAAACAACTTCGATCACCGTAGTGGAGGACTAGGCTGATCATGGTGTACAAAGAATACCTCAGAAACAAAATAAACTTACCAAGCCGTAAAAACTACCGACTGCTAATGATTCCTTGTAGGCCAGATTCAGTAGTGTTTCTATCCTTCGTGCGTACGACTCGCATTCCTTCTGCTCCTTACTGAATGACTTTACTGTTTTTATATTCGATATTTTCTCTTCTGCTAGCTGCAATAATAACAAAATTATCTATTAAGAAAATTCTCAGCACAATAATTCATCATCATTTAGCCTAAGCGTGTGAATCTTTTCACATAATATTATGTAGTTTCTTTTTTTAGAACTTTTCATGGAATTCCGTCATACACAATTTTAGCGTAAAATTAACCGTTTACACAGCGTACTCAACCGAAGCTATCCGAAAGGATCAATTTATCCCGTTTTTGAAACATTTAAACTTAGTAAGTAGCTTATGCACTTGTGTTAAGGAAATCAGAAACAACGAAGGTACCACAACACCCAGACCCGAGACAATGTAGAAAAGTTATTTTCCTACATTGCCCTGACCGGGGATCGAACCCGGAACCTCAGAGATGGCGGCGCCTTGAAAACCGGCACGCTAACCACTCAACCACGGAGGTCGTCAAAAATAAATGGGCTATCTACCGCAAAAATAATTTTTCAATTCGGACCATTAACTCCTGAGATTAGAGCGTTCAAACGAGAAAAAAACTCTCAAGCTTTATAATATTAGTATCAATTTCATAAAGTTTACTGTGCAGTTATGGCTTTTAATGGTTATGGGTATTTGTACATTAAACAGAATACGTACCGCACTAGTTTCGGCTAGTGCGTCTTGCAACTGCCTAGTGATGCCCCGCACGAATCGGCCGTAAAATATAGCCAACAGAGACACGGGTGGCACCACGCACAGCCCTATTAGCGCTAGTGAAGGGGACATGTAGAACTGTGAACAGAAATAACACTAATATTATAAGACGAAAGTTTGTAGATATAGTTGAAAAGTCACCATGACTTTTCAACTATATTCCCACGGGAATTCTGAAAAACCGAATTTCAGCGTTCGGAGCCGGGGACGAAAGTAAGTCATTAATATATTCCAAATTATCCTGGAAAATACTTTACTAGGCAAAATGGTTCCTAAAAAAACACTATTATTTTCCTACTAGCAAATACCCGCGGCTTCGCACGCGTAAATTTTAGTTTTAACTATTCTACGGGAACCATCCATTTTCCGGAATAAAAAGTACCCTTTGTTTTAATTTACATGAAATCTATCTTCATTTCAACTTTAAACCAAAAATTTTCAGTAGTCGTGCGTGAAGGAATAAATTTCTCCCGTCATGAATATCTGTTTTTCCGTATTATCACGAAAACAATGGATTTTCCCGAGAAAAAAGTAGTTGATTGTAGGATATAATCTATCTCCATTCCAAATTTCAGCCCAATCGGTTCAGAAGTGACGGCACGATGGAGTATTTCTCCCGCATGAATATCTGCTATTTAACTATAATTTTATTATTATCTTAGAAACCATGGATTTTCCCGGGATAAAATATGCCTATGTATTAGTCTAGGATAAAACCTATCCTCTTTTTGAATTTCAGTCATATCAGTTCAGTAATTACAGCGTGAAGTAGTATTTTTCCCGCGTGCATATCTGTTTTTAAGTTCCCCGCGGAAACCATGGATTTTTTTGGGATAAAAAGTAGCCTTTGTATTAATCCAGGATAAAATCGAACTTCATTCCGCATTTCAGCCACATCAGTTTAGTAAGTAACGTGTGAAGGAATATTTTTCCCGCGTAGATATCTGTTTTTCACTTCTATCATAGAAATCATGAATTTTTCCAGGATAAAAAGTAGCCTAGGCATTAATTCAGGATTTAAACTATCTCCATTCCAAATTTCAGGCAAATCGATTCAGTAGTTGCGGCGTGAACAATTTTTTGCGTGTAAATTTCTGTCTTTAACTAATCCTATATAAAATGTAGCTTATGTGTTAATCCAGGATATAATTTATCTCCATTTCAAATTTGATCTGAATCGGTTCAGTAGTTGCGGCGTGAACGAATATTTTTCCCGCGTGGATTTCTGTTTTTCACTATGATCATACTCGTAGAAGTCATGAAATTTTCCGAGATGAAAAGTAGCCCTAGCCTACGTATTCAATCCAGGATAAAATTTCAGTCATATTAGTTCAGTAATTACAGCGTGAAGTAAGTAGTATTTTTACCGTGTGAATATCAGTTTTTCAGTTTTCCGGCGGACATCATAGATTTTTCCGGGATGAAAAGTAGCTTTTGTATTAATCCAGGATATAATCTATCTCGATTCTAAATTTCAGCCAAATCAGTTCAGTCATTACGGCATGAAAGGAATATTTTTCCCGCGTGGATTTCAGTTTTTCACTGTTATCATAGAAACCATAAAATTTTCCGGTATGAAAAGTAGCCTATGTATTAATCCAGGATAAAATCTATCTCCTCTCCGAATTCCATTCATATAAGTTCAGTAATTACAGCGTAAAGTAGTATTTTTCGAGCGTGAATGTCAGTTTTTCAGTTTTCCCGCGGAAACCATAGATTTTTCCGGGATAAAAAGTAGCCTTCGTATTAGTCCAGGATAAGATCTATCTCTATTCCAAATTTCAGCAAAATAAGTGGAGTAATTACGGCATGAAGGAATATTTTTCCCGCGTGGATTTCTGTTTTTCACTATTATCATAGAAACCATGAAATTTTCTGGGATGAAAAGTAGCCTATCTATTAATCCAGGATAAAATATATCTCTTTTTCGAATTTTAGTCATATCAGTTCAGTAATTACAGCGTGAAGTAGTATTTTTACCGCGTGAATATAAGTTTTTCAGTATTCCCGCGGACATCATAGATTTTTCCGGGATGAAAAGTAGCTTTTGTATTAATCCAGGATATAATCTATCTCGATTCTAAATTTCAGCCAAATCAGTTCAGTAATTACGGCATGAAGGGATATTTTTCACGCGTGGATTTCTGTTTTTCACTATTATCATAGAAACCACGGAATTTTCCTAGATGAAAAGTAGGCTTTGTAATAATCCGGAATAAAATCTATCTCTTTTCCGATTTTCAGTCATATTAATTCAGTAATTACAGTGTAAAGTAGTATTTCTCGCGTGTGAACATCAATGTTTCTGGTTTCCTGCGGAAACCACGGATTTTTCCGGGATGAAAAGTAGCCTTTATATTAATGCAGGATACAATCTATCTTTATTCATAATTTCAGCCATATCAGTACAGTAATTACGGCGGGAAGTAGTATTTTTCCCGCGTGAATATCTGTTTTTCCCTTCTCCTGAAAAACGCATGGATTTTTCCGGGATGAAAAGTACCCTGTTTTTCAACCCAGGATATAATCTATCTCCACTCCAAATTTCATCCAAATCCGTTGTGTACTTGCGGCGTGAGATTTTTTTTCCGCGTGAATTTCGGTTTTTAACTTATCCCACGGGAACCATGAATTTTTTCGGGATGAAAAGTAGCCTATGTGGTAATGCAAGATATAATATACCTCCATTCCAAATTTTAGCCAAATCGGTATAGTAGTTGCGGCGTGAAGACGTATTTTTACTTGATAAAATCCAAACTTCGGACCCCCGTTTCACCCCCTTAGAGGGTGAATTTTGAAAAATCCTTTCTTAGTGCTCCCCTAGACCTCATAAGGTATCTGTGTGCCAAATTTGGAGTCTCTAGACCCAGCGGTTTGGGCTGTGCGTTGATATGTCAGTCAGTCAGTCAGTCAGTCAGTTTCTTCTTTTATATATAGATAACATTTGATTTTGGTTCATGAGAAAACTTGATACCACCTTTGGTCATTCTTCTTTTATGTCCATAGCTTTAGTAACTGATATAATCAACTGTGACAGACAGACAGGCTGGAGTTGCATTTTAACGATTTTTGTGTGGAATCCTAAAAGGAGAAAGACCAAAGGTGGTATCAAGTTTTCACATGAACCAAAACCAAAATAGTCTAGGAAAATAAAATAGTGTTTTTTAAGAACCATTGACTCAATTTGTTATTAGAAATTTCATATCAGGAATTTAATTTTGCATACAAAAAGTTACTTTATTTTCGATGCACATTTTGTGTCATATTATTTACTGATTTTAAGATCCATAAGAATCCGTAAGATAAGATTTAAATTAAGAATCCGGATATAAATTAAAACAGTAATAATTGTAGCCTGTAGGAGTTAATTTGTAGACTGTAGTCTATAAAAATAAAGTTTGGGTTTGATTCAGCTTGATACGGGAATCCATACATCCATGATCATTGTCCTTTGATTTACCATCATTCCAGTGCCAGCGCCGACCATAAACAGCGACCGTAGGCCGTCGCTGACATTCGAGCTGAGATTCCTTCCCACCAACTGGGTATCAGCTGACAGCCTATTGACCAGCTCTCCTGTGGACGTCCGGGCGAACCACGCGGGCTCCTGTCGCATTATAGACGAGAACACTTGTTTACGAAGCGCCTGTGTCATTCTCTGACCTGGAAGCGAGTATGCGATAAAAATAATCTATTTTTTTCTCACTAGCCCAAATTATTTGAACTTTCAACTTATGTGTTGTTCCAATTTACTTCTGTATAGTTTTGTGAGTTTTTAACATAAAAGAAAGAAATTGAGATATGCCTACAATAATTTTGGTCCAACCCTAATGGTTGCTGAAACTTTGTGTTGTTATTAATCTTGATATGTGGATATTTAACAGTTGATTGATAGGTAAACAAAAATGTATACTTTCTTTATCAGCTGCTATACATCAAATTAACATAATCTCTTTTTTTTTTTTAATTTTTATCAGAAACTACAATGAATTTCAAGTAAATTGTCTTAATTAGTGTTTGTAATTTCCAAAACGCTGAAAAAAATGTTGATAACTGGCTGTTTCGTAATTAGGTAAAACATTGTTTTTGTCATATTATTCTATGTCATATCATAGCCTGCTTTACCCACCAACATATTCGTAAAATGGGACAAAAAAATGGTCTACAGCCTTAGTTTTTAAATGTCTTAGTTTTTAACTGTAAATATGTCTTATCTATCAACCAATTTATAAACATTGTATCTATTTCATTCTAATGAAAATGTAATCTCTTGTTTAATTATACAAGAAAAAAAAATAGTTTTTGAAACCAACTAGCGACAAAAAATTGTTTGTTACATTTAATGAGTTAGGTAATGGGCATGATAAAAATTAAAATATTCTTAGTAACATGTAAATTTGTAATCATGTAATTGTTATCTTTGAGTGTCAATAACCTAAATAACACTCAGATAAATAATAATATTCACACGAGTAAACTTTAATGATCTTACATCTGCTGATATCACTAAAATGTCCTCCACATCACAACACATTAATGAGGGTTAATTACGTTTTTAGGGTTTCGCGTTCAAAGAGCGTCAGAGATCCATAATACTATATGACATTGCAGTGTCATTCAAACCAAGCGATCGTTTGACAAGCTAAGAACTAACTCTTACTTAAGCAGGTAAGTAATTTAGCAGAATTCTGGAATATTACCGAATTTATGTCGTCTAAGTTCGACCTAGACTTGTCTGATTTAATAAACACGTATTTATTTAGTTTGTGTCTCAATTCCTTATTGAACAAATTAAAAACCATCATAAACTTCTGTTATAAGGATGAAGAAAAAAATGTTGTTTGATATTTAGACACAATAGTATAATTACTTTTAATATGGAATTGGTCAATAATGCTTTTATATTTCATGTAACATGATGAATCTTTAAAATACTCTTCATAGATTACTCAGCAAAAACAAACCCCTACGCTTTCCGCTATCGTTTGAGCTTGAATCCAAAACCTGATACAAAAAACAGCCAAATTGAATTATGTTTTCCCATCACAACTAACTAACTAACTGTCATTGTAACTCCATTTCAAATGAATTTTTCAGTAGTTCTGAAACAGGCATTTTATTTTGGCCTGTTCATTTCAGATTATGGTAAGCTGTTGCCAGCGGTTCCACCCGTGTGAGTTTTGGTTTTTACATATCCTGTTAAAATCAGTCAATCTTAAAGGTAGACACAACATTGTGTCATAGACTTTTTTAAAATTTTATAGAATAACAATTCTGTCATACATGACTTTTGCATAATTTTAGCTGTTTATGCAGTGCATTTAATGAAAGCTCTCGGAAACAACTTGGCTTGCTAGTTTCACTCCTTAAGGCCCTTACGGCCTGAGGTTTCTGACGAGTGCTGAGCTGGCTTGAATGTTCCAGCAGAGAGTAATATCAGGGCTCCTTCAGACTACAGAGGAAGACTCCAAGTGTGGAAAATGTCTAGGGGCCATACCAACATCTCTTTAAGCAGTAATGTTGCAGTAAGGTTTTGACATTTTCATACTATATTTGTATGAAAATATTAAAACAATACTGCAGCATTACTACTTTAAGAGATGGCGGCACAGTCCCAGAAAGAAGTAAAGAAAACATACATATGGTTGCTATATTTGACAAACTTGTGGATCAATTACCATTACTATTTATAGTATGTTTTACCAGATATTGACATCAAGTACACTCTGCCAAAGTTGCAAAGCCCTCCTACAAGGAAAACTCCACACAGCACCAAGCAAAGCTGGTCTAGCTTCTCCCTCGCTGCTATCAGGTCATTTGTGCCGCTGTATATAATATCCAGTACCATTCCCAGTGAAAAGGGCACTGCCATTGTAACACTCGATGATACTAATAGGAATCCAATAGCACCTGCAAAAAATATAAAATTTCTCACTATCTTCTTATATCCTAGTATTATTTTATGTTTAACCTAAAGCTCAGTGACACAGGCATGTGCAGACTCTGCAATCTAGTGTATGAAAATAATATGCTTGAATTATAAAAAGATCCTGTGCAGAGGCCACTGAATAGTTTAGCATAATATTGTATGAACAGAGGTACATTATTAATAATTAATAATAATTTATAAACACAGCTGCACAAATAAATATATTTGGTGAATTAGTTACTTGAGTAGATAGTTTGCTTTTAAAAGAATTTACATCAATTTCATTAAAAACAACAATCCGAAATAATAATTATGTAGGTCATGGCTTTCATGCAAGATAAGGAACTTTCATTTTTTTGGAAACTTCCTTAAAAAAATGTTGTAAACAACTTAAAAATTGTAAGGTCAATATTTACCAGCCAGGGTCCATTTTTCCGGTTCCGCTAAAGAGAGCAGTCTCTTTAATTCGGAAGGCTTTAACTTCACGTTAATCTTCTTTGTGGATGCTATCACCGTTTTATCTTTGATAGTTTCGATGGGGTCAGTTTTCTTTTCAGCATCTACTTGGCTAGTATAGTACCTTGGCTTCACAAAATGTACATCCCTCTCGGGGAATAGGGTCCTCTCATAATTATTTCGTAACATTAAAACTTTCTGACTAGAGATTAACCTGATTCTGCATTGCTCACAGGAATAACTCGACTGCGGTAACTTAAACAGTAAATTTATCTGCTTGCCACACACTTTAACGTTTAGACTTTTACAAAGTAATCTTTGTAACATTTTTTCCAATTTTAATTTATGTAAAGTTTAAATTATAATAAAAATAACATCGCACTTACAACTTTAGACTGAAGTAAAATTTAAAAATGTTAAATGACAAATGACAATACAATCATTTGTTCTTGACATTGACAGGTACGAAACTTGGTACATAGAGATCACAGACCGAACCGAATAGAGATAACAGAACTATGGAGGCGACCTTTTCATGATTGGACCTAATATAAAGCATTCTGTCTATGTTCTGTGATGGTTATGTACATGGTTCTGTATGTCCATGGTTCTGTGTTACTAGGCGACGCCAACTTATGCGCCACTTTCCTGATTAAAAATAGTCTCTTTTATATGAAATGGGACCTGTCCTTATTGTTTCTTTTCAAAGAACTTTTCTTGGTTGTTTGATGGAGTAATAGTTTCCCTGAGCTCCTGAGGTTTTGTATTCCTGACTCCATAGGCAATAAATTGACCACAGACCAATCTTACTTTTATGATCTTGTTGTCTATGGGGATGACGCAAATGGCAGAATCCTCCACAAGAATTTTATTTGGTGGGCTTGCTTAGATCATAGAGATACTATGTGCTTAGATGGTCTTTATCTTCCACTTTCATCATTGGCCGTAGGCCATGCAAATTCCCTAGCCGTAGGCAATGATAATAATGGGCGTAGGTTTAACCTTCTAGGTTGCGGTCCTCTGACCTTTGCCACAGACTTATCATCTGGTGAGGAGGGTGTCGCTGTCTGTGTCAAATTGTGTTTTATTTAGTACCGCCCAAGTCTATGACTAAAGAGGTAATGGACACAAAGTAGTGAGTCTTTTCGGCTGGGTATTTTCGCCATCTTCTGTAGCATCAAAAATAGCCAATCACAGCTATCAGCCAATCACAGATAGGCACCAGTCAGCTGATCAGAAGGGCTGCTCTAGCTATCTATCGATATGGAAATATTATCGATGTAGTTTGTGGTTAGTAATTAAATATTTAAGAGCAAAAATGAATGAATTATTACTATTAAAAATTAATTATTATAGTAAAACTAGGTTTTGCCAGCGGTGCATGCGTTTCCGGATTGGGATTTTTAGCTTATCCCGCGAGACCAAACTACATTTGATAGCTATAGAAAAGCTCACAGCTTAGTTCCACAGGATTAAATCCTGGGAATACGGATAAAAAGTAGCCTTAAATGTTGTAGATGGAGTATTTTATTGAAAGAAGACTAATTCATTTTAGTTTCAAAAACAATTTAAACTGCATAAAATTTTAACATTTTGATTTCATGAATTTTAAGTTATCGCCTGATTGAACCGGAATTCTAACCCGTTCAGAGAAAAATACCAGTACAATAGTTTTATCATACCGATCGGCTTATTCACTAGGGTAATTTTTATGAAGTCTTCTTTCAGTAAAATGCTCTAACTACATTATTTAAGATTTTTTAAGTTTTCTTAAAGCGGAAATAACTACGAGAAGTCAGAGGTGTAAAACCTCGAGGTCCAAATACCACTAGTATTAGGAGCCCTACTCATCTATTAACATTGAACTTTACATATATGAATTTTATCGATTACGGTATAGCAGCGGTCGCATCATTAGTACTTTGTTTTTGTTTTGTTAACATAACAACAAAAATTAAATCGAATTTATTTCAATCCTGAAGAAATATTTCTTCTTTTACACATTATATAAGTACATGTAATATGATCATAACACATAATAACATATAATTTTTAACGATTTAACGATATAATTAATGAAATCGAATACTAACCTATGAAATGTTAAATGTGGCCTATTTTTGTCTTTCCGCGATCTGCACTGCACAACACAACACTGAGTAGGCATTTTCACACCTGAATACTAATTATAATTCGCACGCAAATTAGAATAATAATATGATTGTCTGATATTTCAAAAAACATGATACGCATATACTTTGTATACATGTTTCGACATGTTCGAATCTACAAAATGCTACAATTTATGGAGGAATTGGCCACCCGGCTATTTTTTCGTGACGTCACAACTTCAGTGTTGCCGAAATCAGAAAAAACAAATATGTTGCTATCTCGTATAACGTAAACAATTTTGAATTAGTTAGAAAGAGACAATGTGATGTTTGTTATAGCTATGTCGATTTCACGCAAAATATAAACGCATATGTGTGTATAGAAAACTACAGCTGCTCCACTTGTATTTTCTTTTCTCGTAGCGCCCAAGTACCGCTGTGCTGTGACATACTAATGTCACAGCACAGCGGTACTTGGGCTGGCTGGCGGTTGCCATTACTGGAACTATCGCAGAAAATTTGCGAGACTCATAGATAAATATGTATGTACCTGAAATAGATGTACGTCTCAAGCCGATTTATGGTTCTTGGAATAACGCCATCTAGTGGTCATAGTTAATACGCGACGTACCTACATACGTAGTAGGTACCTACATACTATACTACCAGACCACTATTTTTATTTTTATTTATTTTTAGGAATTTAAAAGAAAAACAATACATAAAAATTGTCATAATTTATTTTACAATGAAATTAATAAATCATGCTTTTCACAATTTCTTTTTGTTTTTATTTTTTTCATAATAATGAATTGCTGCTTTTTGAATTGGATCATTATGATCCCAATTTAATTCTTTGCCTGCTAATATTTTATTAACAGTTTTACACAGCATAAATAAATTAAATGTTATGCTTTTATGCACCAAAAATTTCGTGACTTCGTCTCTGTGAATGCTGCATTTTATAAATGACGTATCCATATTTATTGCACAAACTAATTTTATGTACTCACAGATATTTTTTTTCGTCGGACTTGTTGTAAAAACTTGTTTTGAGATATTTTCAATCTGTACAAAAAAATCAAAAGCTTCTTTAGTGGGATATGTAAGCCAGGCTTTTTCGGAATATTCAGAAACTTTTATAAATTTGTGAAAGCTTTCCATTTTTTCACTTTCTAAGCAAATTTTGCAGTGTGGACATCTTTTAAAAATCTTTTTTGCTTTTTTTACAAGCCAACCACTGCAGTATCCCAAGGCTGCACATCGTTCCACATCTGTGGGTGATTGGCTTTTAATTAAATTTTCTGTTTCAACAGGATTTATAAGTAAATGAGTTTCAGATACTGTTACCTCATTAGAATTTTGAGAATGTTCAGATTTGTTTTTAAAAAAATTTTGTAAGTTGTCCAATAAACATGGATTTTTGTCATTTTCACAGTTTGCTCCTACTGAGTGAGACGATGTCATGTTGTTGACCACTAGTGTCTTGTAAGCCGATTGAAATTGGGCAGCATTCGGCATAACATTTTGGCAGCCTTGTGATCTTATAGCTCCAAAAAAATTTTCTATCGGGTCCTGGTTGAAGTGACGCAGCAAAACTGAATAAATTTTTTGACTATTCAAGTATGTTATGATAGCTTTGAATGCTTCAATTGTTTTCACCCAACTTGAGAGTGACGGAACCACTGTAAATTTTCCACTGCTTGTCTCAAATTTCATCGATTTCAATACTGGAATGCATTCTTCCCATAATTTGTGATGCGGTGAGTTTGGTGTAACAGCACTTCTGTATTCTTTTCCGCCTTCTATTTTGCTGGAGCTGCCATTGACCGAGTCGAAAAGATTATCAAAAAATATGAGCAAATTCGCAGTATCCTTGCTCTCTTCTGGTAATTTACCATTATCTGTAAAGTATAAAACACAGGTAAACAAAAACTTGGTATAATTATATTTTGACTGCCATTGATATAGTTAATGTAAAAGTGAAAAGATAATAATATAATATTTCATGTTTTTAGGTTTGGTTTTAAGCTATAACACAAAAATTGATCATTTCACTAATTTCATTGTATTTTATGAAATTGTGTGAAAAGCATTAAAAATATATATTTTTTTTTTAATTAAACCATCTATCAACAACTACACTCTATTGAAAGTTGGATTTTCAATATTTTTTTTATTGCTGTCATTTCAGTCTATGAAATTGGGCATAGTTTCTCCCTAATTTTGTACTTAATGAATACTTACTCGAAATTTATACTAACCTGCCATGTATCCCATTGTTACTCCAACACTTCTACTAAAAACTTGAGTGCAGTGTTTGACCCTCATTTTTGGAATTAAATTTGGCAGGACATGGTGAGCTGTGAGCTTAGGTACCAATCTATACCCACTATAGTTCGGGCTTCTTTGATAAAGATCAGCTATATGCTGCCATTTCGCTGTACATTCTTTGTTTTTATATGTATATTTTAAATTTTTTGTCAATAAATTATTTCTGACACCTTTCATTAAATGAGGAGGGTCAAATATAGGCACAATTTCTTGAGAATTCATGTGAAAAAATCCACCTTTCCACTCTTTTCCTTCTTTTACATAACTTTCTCTTGTTTGTTTTAGTAAAATGTTAATTGCGGACATGTTGGTTGTGCCTTGGTCACAAACCACTGCAACCACTTTAAGTCCTGTCTGCTGAACTTTGCTTACTACTAATTTAATTAATTTAACCAACTCCCATGACTTCGACTTGCTACTTTTGTAAATATAAGTTACGGGTTGTTTAAATTTTTTTATAACCCCACGCACCATAAATACTAAAGCATGGTTTGCGAATTCCAATTTTTTTTCCTCCCCATCATCACTGAAGCCAATGATTTCATCATTTCTTTGATCGTATGTCAAATTTGCCGCTATGGACATTTCATCGAAAATAATTGTGCAGAATCTGTGATGTTCAGGTAATTTCTGGACTTTCTTTTTCATGTCCAAAAACATGTGATTGTTAATGCCTGGTTCCAGTTTAATTTCTTGAAGGAGTTTCAGCAGTGTTGTCCTTTTTGGTAATATGCATATTTCACTGAATAAGCGATATGCCTTAGGACTAGACTTATATAAAGATAAAGACAGTACTTTTTCTTCCAATGTAAATCGCCTTCCCTTAATTTTTTTACCTGCCTGTTTCAATTGCATTTGAATAAATGTTTTAGCTGACTTTGTCAAAGTTCTATTCATATAACTGATTGCAACATGTTTAGCACTTTTCTTAGCCAAATTTAACCGTTGCCTGAATGACTTATTTGTCAACTTGGTTCTGCGCACTTGCTTCTTTAAATGTGTAATTATTTCCTTAAGCTTCAGTTCATAAGGCGTCATAGAAACTGTAAAAAAATAAAATACATCACATTTAATTTTTGCATACAAAATTGTTAACCAAATATTATTACGTATGTAACTATATTAGGGTTAAAACATACTTTCACCTAATGATAAGTCAAGATGCTGCCAAAGCGTTTATAATATTAATTTGGCTAATTAATGGTTACTCTATCAGTTGGAGATGCGTTTTAACCGGTAAGATGATAACCAACCGCAGCCAAAGAAGCCTCCCACCAGACCAGATCTAACCGAAATTAGATACTATGAAATTCTGAAGTAGGCTACGCTGGGAATTGAACCCAGGACCTCTTGCTTGAATGCAAGTGTCTCATACTGTGCCATAATTTTAAAATAAAATTGTTGGCAGTTATCTACAAAAGCCTTCTTAGGAACTCTGGATCTATTTGAAATGTTTTTAGATGCATAAGTTTTGAATGGAAGCAGGCGTTATTTTGCGGAAATCCATAATAAGCAGGACTGATTAATTTGTTTTGCTACTATCCGCTACTTGAAAGGATTCTGTATAGTGCAATATGCAGGAACACCATCCACATGAAACACCACACACAATTTTCTATCACTTTCTTCGACGCACGTTTCGTCCCGACACCGGGACATCCTCTGGATGTTGACTTCACAATGCGAAATCGTAGAGATCTCTAACAACGAAATCTGCATCGAAGAAAGTGATAGAAAATTGTGTGTGGTGTTTCATGTGGATGGTGTTCCTGCATATTGCACCATACAGATACAGAATCCTTTCAAGTAGCGGATAATAGCAAAACAAATTAATCAGTCCTGCTATGCATAAGTTTATATACTAATATAGTCAATATAGCTTAATAATTATATTCTATGATGTTTAAAACTTGGAAATTTACCTGATCTCCTTGATGGGGCTGCAGTCACATGCGTTAGAATCTCTGGTAGGGGAGTAACAGGTTCATTGCAGTCTTTGCTAGTACTAGCAACAATTGGTACATCATTTGCAACACATGGTTCAAGTGACTCTGTTGGTTGATTATGAGGTAGTATATTTTGGTCATATGAGACGGGTAAATTCACATCTGAAACAAAAATTAAACCTCTTGAAAAAACATGTCATTTTAATTTTATTATTATCGTAATGTGTATATTATTGTAGGCAAATTGCATAACTCTCCTTACTACAGCTGTTAAAAACCAGGGCTGTTTTATATTGTGGCGATTTTTTCAATACAAAACAGCTAGCTGTAATGTAATGTGGTCATTTATGCAATCCACTTGCGACATATACATAAGGCATTATTACTATCATATTATACTTTTTTTGTCTTTCAACTTTAGTTCATCGTCTATTAAAATACAAAGATATGGGAATAGTCACCCCTTATTCCCATGTTTTTTTACAGGTGAGGATTTTTCAATCTTCATACTGTAGTGACTAGTGTGATGTGATTGAGTATCTCGGAGTATCCTAATAGAGCTCTTTGAAGACGGAAATACTTATAGATATTATACCTGGTACACAAATAGATGGTACAGCAATCTTACTCAGCCGGTTTTTAGATCCATAATACTTTCTATCAAAATGTTTATGACAAATTCGTCTATTCTTGAACACGAAAGATTGTTCTAAGGTTGCAACTTCTCCGCCGATTTTGCGTACCCATTCTTCGAACCGTTCTTGATCCGTGTTGGGATTGGGAAACCGGTGAAGAGGCACTCCTATAAAAAAGGAAACAAATGCGTTAATTCTAGATCGTGAAATAATCACATCACACTAGAGGTGTGTAACTCCGGACTAAGTGACTAAAAGGAATAAGATCCGTAGCCGGAGCCGAAACTCTTAACCACTCCGAGCTCACACTATTGATTCCAACTCCGCTTAATTAGTCCCTACTCCTGGACTCGTTTGCGGTTTGGGTTTGAGTTAGTGCGGTGCGATCTCTTTCGCGGCACATCGTGTCATGAGTATGACTCCGTTTGTTTTTGGTACCATCAGGCGAACGAGACAGCTACAAGCTGTCTCGTTCGCACTTCTGTATTGCGAGTGGATAATGGATATTAGCCTTTAAGAGAACCTAACAAAATTTAAAATTGTTTAACTTTACTCATACATATTGTGTTATTATAGTTTATTGTTAATTTTTAAGAAGAATTTAAAATTACGTAAGTAATTATGCAACTTATATTAAAAGTTAGGTCCATTTTTAGAAAAAATACAAGTTCAAAAACAGACATAATTTTAATAACTAATAGGTACTTAAAATAAAGTCCTATCTAAAAACTTCGTCATTTAATTTAAGGATATTATAAGGCAGTTTAACTTAAGTATAAATTTTGTAGAAGTATTTTCAATGTAGGAATTATTCGGAAGCAATAGTTAAGTAGTTCAGTAAGTGTTTTTAAAGTCGTCTCTCGCGATTCGACACAACGTTTTTCCGAGAGTCTAAAAGGTTCGGTGAATAAAGGTATCGTTAAGACTAATTCAGTCTTTGGACTAAAAGAGTCGCACGGGAGTTGGAATCATTAGGAGGATTCGGAATCAATAAGACTGATTCAGTCTTTGGACTAAAGGAGTCACATGGGAGTTGGAATCATTAGGAGGAGTCGGAATCGATAAGAGGAATCAGATTCGAAAGCGGAGTTGGACTAAGTGAGTTGGATCTTTTACATAGTAGCCACGACTACATCACACACAACCTAACCTAACCTAATTCATTTCATTAAACGATTTACATACCATGTCCATGTTTAACGAAGCAATTTACAACGCAACACGACATAAAAGACATATTGAAACTTAACACTATAAACTTGAGTCCAATTTCTCTGTAAAACTAAAATGAGTCCAATTTCTCTAAAATAGTTTGTACACAATACACTTGTGCGGAGGATAATTCAACTCGACGCGGAAAGCCATGAATACAAATCAATCGAATATAGATGCGTTGGCGCGGCACTAATGACGAATGACGACAACGAACGCAAAACCAACACAAAATCACAAAAGCAGAAAGAACAACGGTGAACGGAAGGTTTATACATTCGCGGACATCTTTTTTTTGTTAGTTGACGACTTGACGTATGTTTACAATGTGGCCATGTTAAAAAAAACATTTTAGTAAAATATGGTTTTAGTTATAGCAACACTGCCACTTAATTCAACTACGACCGCTAGTTATCGCTAGTTTGTATGGGTTCGACTTGATTTGTTCTAAGACGGCATAGCATGGCGAGACTTTACATAAGTACCTCATAAATACAGGTTATCAAGTATTTTCATCAATTTTTGACCACCCATGTCCGTTTTTATAAATCCTGATGCTCACAAAATCTCACAATTTAATATATTATTGTGCAATCGTAATAAACCTGGGTTTTAAATAAAACTAATTCTTATTATTTAACTAAAACAATACCTATCCATGTTTATTTTTCTGTGCTCTAAACTATTACAGCAGACTTGATAGAGGAAATATGTGTTGAAAAATAAATCAATACTTCCACAGGCTCATGAACTATGTAAGGATCAAAATATTATCAGTAATTTTTTTTAAAGATAAAAGAATGTACTAGACACAATAGGTAACAAAATAATTGTGACTTTTAGTACCAAACAATGAATGTTATAATATAATTCAATTACAACATTCAACTAGAATCTTAATACTTAAACATTAATACAACATAGAATCGGATTAACATGTACTTATCATGAAAAATTAGGAAACCCAACAACACCTACAGAAACACTTTGTATTTATAATAACAACCCTATGTCAAAGTTATGAATTGCCACGACGCGTTGAGATCGAATAGCAAGTAAGCCACGACACGAATTTCGCTATTTGGTCTTTCTTTGATTGCTACAACGCGTCGTGCGCGTTTTCATTAGAGCCATAACACGAATTTCGCTTTGTGGATGTTTTACTGTGACCACATCGCGTTGTGAGCTATTTTTCCGCTCAATGAGCGTTTTCGATCTTTGAGCGAAACATATTATTATAATACTTTGATTTAATTATTATTAAAAAAAATGTCTTTGGTTTCCAAGTTATTTCAGACTACCAATCGTGTGTCAAAAAAACATCTAAGCTAACAAATGAGGAAAGATTTTTTTAAATGACAAGGTTTCTTGGAATGATATGGATATCTCCTTACGAGATATCTTAAAAATATGTAATAATAATTTTCATTCTATATATAAGAAAACTTGTATGTAATGACATTTTTGAAAACGGCAAGTGCCGAGTTTCTTGTCAGTTCTTCTCGGTGCAAACCTGCCTTCCGAACCTGGCGGTAGAGTTAGGACTTTTTACAAGAGCCTAGTATTTAGGCCTATGTGAAAAATAATGATTTTCATTTTTGTGAGAAGCGATGATTTTACTCGTATGATGTCCAGATTATACGCAATCAACATTCCAAATTTCAGCCAAATCAGGTCCGCAGTTGTTGTGTGAAGGAGTAACATTGAACCATACAAACAGTTTCAATCACAATAATGATATTGAAAAAAAAAATACATTACAGAATAGTAATTAGGATTCTGACTGCGCTTATTTACGAGTAAGTCGGCACGAGCGGTGCATATCCTCTTTAATAAATATTATACTTGAATTCAATTAAATTAAATATTACAATTTGCTTTTTACAAAATCGCGTAATGAAAACAAGAATTTTAAATCATGCATGTAATTCATAATTTTTTTTTTGACAATACTGCAATCAAGCAGATCTTAAAACTTTGGTGTTTTTATTTTATAAGTAGTATAGACTAAAATCTTAAAAACTCGTGAAATAAAAGCATATTTTTTTTATTTTTATTATAGACTCAAATTAAACTACCTATACAAAGTGCACATAGTAAAAACTGGTATTTATTAAGTACGTAATAATAATTAGTTACTTTTGGATGGCACAGTTCATATGGGTACATTGTATTAGATTAAAAAACAGGGTGTAACCTGTAATGAAATGGCTTCTGAAAACAAAGATGGGTGAAAGATGGGTGACAATAGTGTAAAGGTACATACTCCTTACTACGAAAACGCAAAAAAAACTTCCTAATTTGGTATTGGTGTTCGTTCGTAGATGGTGGTAGTGGTGTTCAATATAACAACGCCATTAAAATGTCGTCGAGGTGCATGTAAAATGTTTGCTGACGCGCATATACGAACGACTTTTTGCTATAATGAGCAAATAGCAGCGTTTACGTAACAGCGGCAACGGCAAACGGCTCCCTAGCGGAGGTCTGCAACAGACGTCGTTGGTCGCGTCCAACGTTACGCTGTACGCGGCCTATATAACTCGGTTACAATATTATCTGTGCGCGCTGGAATGCGTACCCCCTTTCCGTTCTCCTTTCACCTCCCCGCGCTCGCCCCGGCGCGTAGCACTTTCCTTGTTTTGCGCACCATATCAGAGCGCTGACACGACGTGACGTCATCGACGTCAGGTCCACAGATATTGGAACCGGGTAGTCTTTGAGTGGTCTCTCTGACACGCCTGACGCAGCGTTTGTTTTTCTGACATTTCCATAGTAGCATCCATATACAAATAGTTGCATTGTACAAGGCCGCGTACAATGTCACGTCGGACGCGACCTAACACGTATGTGGCAGATTACCGCCTAAGCGAGATTTTTGTTCGTTTTCACCAACATTTTAAGAGACACCTAAGCCCTAAGGTAACAGTTGTTGTAAGTGAAAACTGTCACCTATCGGTTTAAGCATTCGATTCCTAGGTTTAGTGAAAACTGCTGTTAGTCCGCCTTTTTTACGTTCATGGCCAAACTTAAATTACTGGGAATAGACTGGAAACACACCAGTGTAATTTCTGGTTACAAAATAATAACTTAAAAATAATTAACTTAAACAATGTAGTAAATGAAATATTATATAAATAACATTTGTATGTATATAAAAAAAATCTCCTAATGAGTCACTAATTTTTAAAATAAATAATTTAAACTAAACTATTTATTTCAAGCTATACTGTATTGCACAACGCACAGACTAACTATTAATTATTAGTTGTTAACATTATTGGCAGCATGTTATTTGTAAATTCAATAACAAGTTATACAATTTATATTCGTTTTAAATAAAATTGTCATGTGTTTCATTGGTTATTTATTGGACCTGAATAATTTTAATGCATCTTATTTGTCAATTAGTGATAATAACTAACAATAATATAAATAATCTGGTTTTTTGGTTGGCAATTAATTCACTTGCATAACGCCGACCGCCCAGCGGTTTTACCAGGACCTCTATAGCGAGTAGAAAAGAGATAGAGAGGAGCATAAGTAACGCGTTAGAAAGAGACCACAATGTTTTGGTTATTCACGACGTAGGTATAAGCCGCTGTTGCGAACTGAATTGCTCTTTATTATGTCAGCGCTAGAGTCGCTATTTATTTAAATCAGTTTGGGGAGTGAATCTTATGGAATCGAACTCACGGCCCCGACATAAAAGGCAGCACTACCAAATGCGCTAATCTGTCGATAAAAGGCATTAAAATTATTTATGCCACATAATATGAATTATCTTTATAATATTATATGCATAATTTCGTGATATAATACATACATTAACACTAGTGCTCATGAGTCACGTCCATTGGTCAAAATAAACCTTAAGGTAGACACACCAGGTTGAAAGTACAGCGTCAATACTTCTGGCAAGAAAATACAAAGAAACTGAATTATGGGTCGTAAATTAAAAAAAGCCACTCGCTACTCGATACTCACGATGAATCGATTCAACGTTCGGCGTACTTTCGGCAGGTGTGTCGCTACACTATAATTCTTTAGTTTTCTGCACTCCTTCTCCATACAAAATAAACTAAACCAAATATATTCCTCCATGCACACTGTGGTAGCGATTCTATTTAATCTCTAAATTTAGCGCCTTTAAAAATCTACAATATCCTTCACCACAATACTGTTGAAAAGAAATAGTGTATACAATGGATAGTTGATTTTAGGTCGCACTAAATTTAGAAACCCTTTAAACAGAATCGGTACCATTATTATGCTTTAAAAGGAAAACAAAATATTCTCTTCGCGTATATCTTAGTTACAATGTATATTATTTAATTTTATTTTTCGTTTCTATTCTTTAATTTTGTATTTGAATAGATAATTTTATTGCGTATAATAAACTTTGTAGTACAGAGTCTTGGACCGCCACAGACTATAGGTGTTGTCGAACTTCAGTAAATACACTCCTTCGCCGGGATACGTGTGCGAACCGGCGTATACCTGAAAATGTTAGCCATTTCGTTAAAGGAAATCGATATACCATCTGCCGTAGCCATGCTAATTTATCTATTCTATTTCTACGAGTGCTATTAGAATGAATCCTATACCTACCTTTAAACGAGCATTTCTTGTATATATATAATCTGAATCTCGGAAACGGCTCGAAAGATTTTCATGAAATTTAGTATACAGGTTTTGGGGGCGATAAATCGATCTAGCTAGGATTCATTTGTAGAAAATGTCGAATTTACCAAAAAAAAATATGACTCCTGCCATCTATTTGCCAGCAGTAATACTGAGCAAAGCTCGGTCACCCAGATATTTAAAAAAAATGTATGATAATGCATGCATCAATGTTTCAATGTTATTCCTATACATTTTTTATTTGGTTTAAAAAGAAAGTCTAGCAATAGAATGGATAAGGTAAAATCCTAATCCTAATAATATTATAAAGGCGAAAGTTTGTGTGTGTGTTTGTTACTCCTTCACGGCTCAACTACTGAACCGATTTAGCTGAAATTTAGAACATAGGTAGCTTATAACCCGGATTAAAACATAGGCTACTTTTTATCCCGGAAAAATCCGTAGTTCCCGTGGGATACTCAAAATACCAAATTTTCTAGAGCAATCTATAGCTACATCTATAGATAGATTGTTCAAGCGAACTTGCTTGAAAGCATGTTTAAAGGTTGGAATAGGGAACGATAACGGGAAAATGACGTTTCCCTTAGGATTCATGAAAAAGCGAATTTGACGGGGCCGGGCCGCGGGCAAAAACTGAATCTATTATCACTGTAAATGTGAAAATGGCCACTATGTAGGTTCTGAACATAGCACTGTACGCATTTAACAAGTGTGTTTTAGTTGAACAAGGGGAGGGATAATAATGCTATAAATAATAATGATATAATGCTATAAATAATGCATAATGCTATAAATGTGAAAATGGGTACCCGTATTATAGGTTCCGACATAACAACTGTTTCGCTATTAGCATTTTGTGTTTTAGTTGAGCAATGAGATACAGTTTAATAATATTATAACTATAAAAACGGGTAGTGGGTACCTATATGATATACTGTTTCGTTACTGACAATGTATGTTTTAGTTGAGCTATGGGATATGGTAAAGTAATTAGTAATGCTATAAATGTGGAAATGGGTACCTACCCATAAAGGTTCTGAAAGTACAATTGTTTCGCTATTTATAATGTGTGTTTTGGTTAAGCAATGGGATACAGGTTAATAATGCTAAAAAGGTGTTCCTGTATAGTTTCTGATATTAGAACTGTTTCGCTATTAAAAATATGTGTTTTAGTTGAGCAATAGATTATGTGATAGTAATTATGCTATAAATGCGAAAATGGATACCTATAAGGTAAAGGTTCTGAAATTATTTCACTCTTAAGCGGATACGTTGATTTTATTTTCGTCCTTCTCACTCTGTTGAATACGTTGGTGGGTTAGGTTAGGTTAGGTTAGTATCCCCCCCGATGGATTCCAATCTTGTCGCGATGGGGGGGCTCAGTAGCCGTGGTTGGGCCGCACGGTGAAGCCAAAAGGAATCCAGGAGGGGACGCTCGGAGTGGGCCTGGAGATGGGCCCGCTCTGGATGCGTCCAAGAGGGGTGCGGGGGACAGAGTTTTCTGTCTCCTGCAGCCAGGAGGGGTCGCGGGAGGAGAGGCGTGTCGGTGTGTCGTTGCCGCTCGCCCTATCTCCCGCGACCAAACGGTGGCGCACCGTTTGATGCGTCGGCGGCGGGGCCGCAGGGGAAGAGGAGTGTCGGTGTGTCGTTGCCGTTCTCCCTGTCCTCTGCGGCCGTTTGGTGGTTTGCGGCGGAGCCAAAGATCAGATCCGCCGCGGGGTATGGGAGGTCGATGCCTGCGAAGTGCAGGAGCAAGCTTCGCAGGTATCGGCTTACCCGTGCCCACGGCCCCTGGGTGGCGGTCCCGGGGGGTCCGTCGCCTTACGGATGGGCGCCGAGGAGGTAAGGCCGGCTTAGGTGTTTCTGGCCGGCCTTGCTGTTGGAGGGGAGCTCCATGCTCCACCTCGTGGAGGGGCTGCGCAAGCGGCCGGGCACCGGCGGGTTCGCGGAGGTTTGCGGAAGCGTTCCCGTGTTCCCGTCATACGGTGCGAGGAGGAAACACCGTGGGGTTTAGCCGGTAAGAGTCTGGCATAACCCAGCCGCTCCCCCGGGCGACTGGGTATCCATGAGGATTCCCCACGATAATAAAAAAAAAAAAAAAAAAAGTTAGGTTAGTATGCAGCGTTGCGGAAGAATATAACAGAAAAACGTTGTTTTACCTAATTACTTCAAAAACTAAGCCAGTTATTTAAATGTCGTTCTGAGCGTTTTTGGGAATTATTTTTTACCGATACATTAAAATAAAAATTACAATTATGTCCATCGTAGTTTTCGATGGAAATTAGAAAAATGGAGATTTTGGAGCAATTTTTGGGAGAACTTTTTGGCGATAAATTTTTATCCAATCGTGTTTCCGAAGTTAGGTTAACACATATGCTGTTTTTTCCCCAGAAAATCCAGGACTCCCACGGGATTTGTAAAACCCCGAAATTCACGCGGGCGAAGCCGCGGGCAAAAGCTAGTAGTAAATAACATAAACAACTGCATACAATTAACTAAAATCCTATTCACTAATTTTGAAATGTCATCATCCCGGTTTTCCCCTTTTTTTAAAATAAAAATGATTTTCAAATTATTTTGATTGCAATGATATTGGGTCACTATTACCAATAACTATTCCAAACTTTAGGTCGATAGCTTTAATGGTTACTGAATATTCAAAATAATTATAAACGAGTGACGAGGGTGACAGACCTAAGGGTTCCATTTTTACCATTTTAGTAAGGAACCCTAAAAAATCCACTTTACCTCGGTGTGACAGTCCCGCCGGTATATGGGCACGATGAGGCTGACGGGCGGCCGACTGCTGCCCAGCGCGCGCCTCGCGCTGCCGATCTCCGGGTCAGACGTGTCGTGTATCGTGTACTCTGTAAATAAACTCGCCGGCATATTTAGCGGAACATAAAAAAAAGGTTTGATATCAGTATCATATAAAGTTGCTGGCTGGTTTATACGTTATTTAATTTAAAAAGAAATATTTTCAAATTAAGAAAACAACTGAACATCACATTTTATGCAATTGTTTTAATTTTATTCAAATACACCTTATCTGGAGCGAACTTCGAGTATTTCTTCCTTCTGAGTTTGATTTAAAATTTCATTGAAATACTGTTTTTTGTTACGTTTTTATTAATCGCGTATCTTTCTGGAGTTGATGACTGAATTATGCCTGACTTAGCCCCACCGGAGATTGCCAGGGCACTCGAAATGCGAAGAAATGGTCAAACCTACAGAGTGATATCCAGAGATCTTCGTCGACCAGTTTCAACGATCCATCGCAGTATCCAACGGTTCAGGGAGACCGGTACTTATGTGAGAAGAGCAGGACAAGGCAGAAAAAGACGCACTTCGAGTAGGGATGATCGTTTCATTCGGCTTCGTGTACGTAGGGACCCCCGTTTGACGGCCGTCCAAGCCCGACATGAGTTAGAAGCAGTGCGGGGTGTAACCGTAAGTGAGCGTACGGTACGAAGAAGGCTCGAAGAAGCTGGTTTGGGTTCATTTGTGCCCGCCAAGGCTCCAAGGCTCGAGGTAAATCATCGTAGAAACAGGTTAACTTTTGCTCAGGAACATCGACTTTGGAACGCGGACCAATGGAGTAAGATATTTTTTAGTGATGAGTGCAGAATTCTCTTAAATCAAATTGACGGCAGGCAAAGAATATACAGACGCAAAGGAGAACGATACATTCAGACAAATTTTGAAACTACAGTTGCATACGGTGGTGGATCAATAATGGTTTGGGCGGGCATTTGTTTGGGAGCTCGCACAGACTTGGTAGTGATTGACAGAGGGAGTCTGACTGCAGACCGCTATATCAGAGAAGTTTTAGAAGAAAATGTCGTACCGTTTGCCCCATATATCGGTGACGATTTTGTTTTTATGCAGGATAATGCTCTGCCGCATACCGCTCGGGTAACTCAAGCTTATCTTAATGATATGAATATCACTGTTATGGAGTGGCCGGCGAGATCACCGGATATGAACCCAATAGAGCACGTTTGGGACTTGCTGAAAAGAAAAGTTAAGTCCAGAATTCCAGCTCCTGCCAACGTGGGAGAACTGCGAATCTCCGTAGTTGAGGAATGGCGGAGACTATCCCAGGAGACCATCGATAACATCTTTCTCAGTATGCCTAGACGGGTAGAAACTTTAATAAGAGCAGGTGGAGGAAATACGCGATATTAATCACCATTTTTCTAATTTAATTAATTGTAATTTTAATATTAAATTTCACTTTTCCAGGTTACATGAAAAGTTCAAAAATGTACCATTTTTCACAAATACCCTTTACTCGCAAAACCTGTTCTTAATGTGATCTCATTTTAAGTAAAAACAAATGAAACTTTAAATAACAAAAGAAGTGTAGTAAGTAGATTTTAAAATAAAACCATATTTTTTTAATTATGGACCTTTTTTTTTATGTTCCGCTAAATATGCCGGCGAGTTTAGTTATTTTCAAGTATAAGGAAGCAGACCATTTGCCTAAAACACAAGATGCTGTCATAGAAAGCCGTGCAAAGACTCAAAAGGGACTCAACTTCAACCAAAATCGTCTTCAAACATGTACATAACATAGTAGAAAGAACCTACACACAAGACATTGCTGGTATGAAATTTGAAGAAGGCACCTACATAGTACAATCTGCATTATACATTCGATTAATAAGCGAAATCTCTAGCAGGCCACGCTCACTTATCACGTGATCAAGACGCTACAAGTAGCCATTAAAAGACAGACCGATTTTGGACGGCTGCCGCGCGCCGGCTAGGTTGCACGCGTTAGTTCTTGTATGGTCTATTTCTCGCGCTGCGTGCGCCCGATAACGAGGTAGCCCTAGAACGTCTTATATAAAGTTACGCGATAGAAAGAGAGCACAACTTCAGGTGCATAGCGGAAGAGGTGCTAGGCGCTATTGCGAACTGAATTGCACTTTTATGTGTCAACGTTAGGGTCGCTGTTCTTTTAAATCATTTTTGAAACTTTTCCGTTCCGTTCCGTACCGTTAACTATTATTGTATTACGTAACCACCAACGACCAAACCAAAAATCCAGACGAACCAAAAATTTACACTAAATAAAAGCAGTCCCAAGGAAGGTCATGTCAGGCGAATGTGAATGCCAGGATAATGGACGAGGAGGAATAAGGGATAGTTTCCTCCTCGAAAAAAAAGACAGGCGGTCGGCCCTAAAATATTGCCGAAACATTTTCTTTACCACAACATGTGCAATTATTACGCAATAAGGGTTATAAAAAAATACCAAAATATTGCTGTCGACCTGTATTTGTTTACATTAAAACTAACTTTTGTGCTACGACTTTATTTTTTACTCGATATTTTGAGGAATATCAGATATTCAACATTTTACAGAGGTACTCTACTTGTTCCTACTCTGTAATGTAACATCGGCAAGTAGCAATGGCGCAGCTCGCGGTGTGGTGGCGCGCGAACTAAACTGCAACAGTGTAACGTCACTTTACAGAAATAACATTTTTTTTGTATGAAATAAATGAATACGTACTCGTAATTAATTGAAAAGTCGTAGATCGAAAGTTGTTAGTGTTAATGTAAACACCTACAGGCCTAGAGCGATTTGGTATTTTTTTATACAACCCTGTATAAAAGAAAACATGTTGTGCCGACCGCACATAATATGAGAAAAAGGCTGAGAAATAAAACGACTATACGCTACGCACCTTCGTCGTCGTTATCGTCGTCGGCGTCGTCTTCGTCGTCGCTTTCGGCGACGTGTATCGTAACTTCGGACGTCGGGGATTTGCTCCACTCGAAGTACAAGCCGAAACCTAGAATGGTTTTATTACAACGGTATTGTACTAAGTATATTATTCCTCACTTATTACACGACTGAAAAGGAGTGTAATGTTGTTAGGTTTCATGTGTGTATTTATGTATACGAGTTTCGTTATTCCACCATAACTTCTAAACGGCTGAATAGATTCAAGGACATATGGGGTATCATTAGAATCCTTACATAATTCCGAGTGACATCGGCATATTTTTTGGAAGAAGTTGTTTTACCACAAGGCAGTCGAGTTTTTTTAATTTTTTAATTATTTACTTGTTTTTAACAGGATGCAAAAAAAACTTCCTCAGTTTTAAAGACATGGATTGTTAAACCCGTTTAATTTTCAATCTTTTAAATGATTTTTTGATGCCCGCAACGGGCCTAGTTAGAATTTTAAAGTTTGTATACTGGCTTAGGTCTGGTCTGGTTTTCGCCATGGCTACCAGCTTTGGCTCACTGGTTCGAGCACACTGCCTAACCGCGCGTCCAAATCTGAGCGTCTTCTATTGGTGACTGATATTTATATTTGATAAACGTCTTCACCTATATCATAGTTGTCAGTTGCAAACTCGTAGCAAAGGCACCTCGCCCTATGGTGTGTGGGCACCCTCACAGTGATGGTCTCCCCGTGGCCCACCGTGAGCCGACCCCCGCTGGCCCGAGCAGACTCCTTGAACTGCGCTATGTCGCCGCGCGTCCACATCCGAGCCTCTTCTATTGGTGATACCAGATCTGAAGTATGACATAATATTTTTTGATTACAATTGTTTTTATGTTTGTTCACGTTGAATCTTGCAACTCAATTTTGAAGCAGATATTATCTTCAACTGTTTAACTTCGGCTGTACTACCGACAGCAGTAATATTGTTTTGTCGTTTTAATACAATGTAGTATGAAAATTGATAGATATAAGAGATAGTGGTACGGCCACTGAAAACAAAATCTTTTGTGTATGTAACAATATATTTTATATCACCAATAGAAAGATTTGAAACTTATAACTTACCATCACCATCGGATTCTTCCTCTCGCGATTCTTCATTGTAGTCATTCACTTCAGTCTTCTCTAATGTCTGCATTGATCTATTAACAATAATGCATGAAAAAATTCATCATCCTATCCTACTTCCTACTTAATATTATAAACGCGAAACTTTGTAAGTATGGATGGATCTGTGTTACTTTTCACGCCGCAACTTCTGAACCGATTTGGCTGAAATTTGCCACGCGCCGGATACTTTGCTCGCCTTAGTTCTTGTACGGTCTATTTCACGCGCTGCGTGCGCCCGATGACGAGGTAGCTATAGTATGTCGAATGCGATAAAGTCACGCGATAGAAAGAGACCGAGACCACAACTTTGCGTTAGTTGCGTGTTCTTTCCGGAGGCGTGGCCAGGCGCTATTGCGAACTGAATTGACCTTTTTGTGTCGGCGCTAGAGTCGCAATTTTGTTAAATCATCTGAGTGCCGAGTGAGCCTTATTGTGAGTGAGAGTTAATATGTATTGTCCGTGACCAAACACAAAAAGCACTCACTTGTTATCCATAACTGTAGAATCAGTATCGTTCAAATTGCTAAGTTTTTCGAGTTTTTCATTATCATTCTCATCATCAGAGTCCTCTTTGTATTTGAGGTTGGAGTTGGCAAGTCGCTGGTCAACGGCGAGCTGCTGTATGTACTGCTGGTAGTGCTGGTCCTGCAGCTGTCTGATCAGGACGGCCTGCTGGTCATAGTTGCCCGGGAACTGCTGCTGGGCGTACTGGAGGAACTGTTCGTAGGTTTGTGAGTTTAGTGCGTCTTTTATCCTTTGCCTGGAATAGGGAACACTACTGTAACCACGGCCAATGTACTTTATTTCTCTTCTTTCATCATCCTCAATTCTCATGCCAATTTTTGTTTCCAAATTCCTCCGATACGGCTTGATCGATTTTAATAAATTTTTCTGTGTATGTTTGGCAGGTCTCAGAGTAGGTTGTAAACTATAAGTTTTATATCCAAATAGGCAAAACAACTATTGCCGGTTCTACTCTAATATACAAAATTCTTGTGTTTACAGTATTTGTAACAATAACACCTCTGAAACAGCTTGACCGATTTTTATGATTTATTTTTGCATATTTCATACCATGAGAACTTAACTACTTTTTATCTACAAGAAATAATTGTTCTAACAAATAAAGTTTGCCTAGTAAAGAAAGATAACTTACACTTGTTGTTCCTCTGTTAATTTCGTACTCTCCTGCTTTTGTTTCTCTAAAATTATTCTGTTTTGCAATTCCATGTGAGCTTTTTCCTCCTCTGCCCTTTTTAATCTATAATAAAAACAATATTTATGATTTATTGTTCATTACTCAATGGTGATGTATACAATTTTTTTTGAATCAAAAGCTTACTCTTGTTGTTTTTTGTCTTCTAAATCCTTTTGTATAGCTTCTAAATATGGTTTAAACAGCGGACATAATCTGTAAATGAAAATATTACTGTTTATTCAATAAAGACTTTTAATAGTAGATAGAACAAGGAAAATAAGCTTAAATGACTGTATCAATGTAGCTTAGTATAATACCTATTTCCTGTTCACACTTTTTGTTGTTTGTACTTGGACTATAGAATGTTGGGAGTGGCTACCAGAAATGATGATGCTGATGCATTAAAAATTGTTAGATACATAGATATAGCACACCATAACTAAATTAATTAAAGTAATAAAATCGTGGTTTTTAGGTTTTCGGAGTGTGTAAAAAATTGGGGGTGCTGAAAAATAATTGATTTTCAAAGGAGGCGGTAAAGTTTGATAATCTCTGATCTAGATCTTTCATGCGGACCTTTCTAGGTCTGGGGTAACAGTTTGGAATTATGGCCCGCTGCAGTGCCACCACAGCAGAGGGCTATCAGGTGGACCGCCGCGCCGCCCTCAACAGGGGAGGCACTGGGTGGGTGTCTTCACACTCTGCAATTTGGTACGTGTGGCTATGCAAGTTATCAGTGTGCTGCGGCCGAGTACTGTTATCTGCTGTTGTCTTTACAAACCACTGCTTAGCACGGTTGAGCCCGCAGGTACAATTAGTGCACAAGCCTGCACCGTACGAACATGATACCTAATTTGACTCTGCATAACCACTAAACTCAGTAGTCACAACTTCTATACAATTTTTATTTTTTATAGGGTCATACTTAAGTGTATAACAGATAATAATAGGGTGCAGTACCTGTCTAATGTGTGTATAAACCCAGCCATGGCCTGCACCTGTGTCATCTGGCCCAGAGCCTGCCAGGCGGCTCTCCGGTCTCGACCAATGACATCCAACACACCAAGAGGAGATGCAGAGTCTGGATCTAGAGGCCCATGAGCCGCTTGCTGTGTGTATGCTACTAGTTTCAACCGGTCCTCATAACTTAAATGCATGGCTTTGCCTTCTTTATCTGAAAAGATGACATCTTTATGTACACCATCATTTTCCTAAAAATGAAAGAATGAGTTTTAAAGAAGAATGATGGTATCAATTTTTCTCATGAACCAAAACCAAATTATTTAATATACAATTATGCAATATTTAATATGAATATGAATTAGTTTCTTTTTACACAATCAGATGTCAAGATTCAAAAAATATATTTCAATTTTAGACTACAATTGGAATTCCTTCTTTATAGTGCCAATTTCAATTATAAATACATAATTAGGCAAATTGCCATAAGATTGTGTTTGAGATGGGAACAGAACTGACCAATCAGCAGCATGTTTTTGTTACTAGTTTACACCACCACTAATTGCTACACCATTAGTTAGAATTAAAAAATAATAATAACAACTCACTTTAGAGGTTACGCATTTGAATGTGGCAAAATATGATGGACAGATGGACTGTAAAGGCATTAATAAACTTAAAATTGTATGCACCCACATACACTGTTTTTACTTAGTAGTAGTAGTAATTTAGTAGTACAGTAGAACCCGCTTAATAAAATAATGCTTAATATGATTTCTCGCATAGTAAACCATTATAAGCTGCAAGTTGAGACAAGTTTTCATACATTCCATACACTTAAGATGCTTTCTCGCTTAAGACTCATCTTTAGTAAGGTCCCTGTGAAATCGTCTTAAACAGGTTTTACTTAAGTTGGATCTATTGTTATAGTTAGATGAATTTTAACTTTATGTTTAAAATATTATGAACTAACAATGTGATAAGAATCACACAAAACAAAAGTTTATGAAAACACAATGTAATAATTTAGGTGAAGGTGAAAAACGTGGTTTGGTTTTTTTTAACTATTACTTTATGGGCTTGTAAAGTAATCTAAAACATTTATTGATAACAGCGAAATCATTTTAAAATCTCATGTAAATTGAATATGACAACCAATTTAAAACTGATAGTGTGCAGATAAAAACATAGCAATTCAGAGAATTGCAGACTTTTATCTCATAGTTTTTACTTTAAAGTTTTAATATTAATAAATATTGCCTTAATTATTTCATTTCATTTCATTTATTTTCAGCTTTCATGTACAATATATTGTTCTTAACTAATTAATATTATTATACATGAGACGCTGTTAGGGTGTTGCTGTTCTCAATGAATGGTCGGGGGACCGATTTGTCATATACTCATCAATCTAGTAGTAACTTTTTTTTATCAGATAGTGCTTCAACGATTTTATAAATATTGTTTCTTTATTCTCATTCCTAATAAAGTTTGGGAGGTGGTTGTATATATTGATCGACATTACATAGGGGCTTGAAGTATGAAGTGCCAATATCGACTGTGGCAATTGCAGTTTGTTATTTGAGTTTTCGGGATATCGGGGCGGTTTGTAATTATAAACCTCCCAGAATGCACAACTGAAATGATAACTATGAATTGACTAACAGTTAAAGCTACCAACAACTATTGTTCACTTTGAAGATTATCTCAGCAAAAAATCGTTCCTAATGTGTAATGCTACTCACAGAACACATTTCTTGATCTCTTCTTCTACGTCTCTTGCTTTGTTACTTTTCGTAGTTCCACAACAGGATATTTATTGTACTTGCAACTCAAGGAGGCACAAGGGAGATTGCCCGGTGATAAATTAGTTTTTTATTGATCTAATCTTACCTTTGTAAAAGAAGAGTCCATGTTTATAAACTTCTTTCAGAGGCAGACCCCATTTACGCTCTTCGCTCTGTAAGATACCTTCATCAGTTTCTAGAGGAACTTTTATGGGATTTACTTTTTGATTAACTTCACTTTTATTCGCCATTATTTAAAATTATACCTATGAAGTTAAACACTTTAGTTAGAGCTTTAATCTGCTTTAATCAATTCGAATCAATTCAATTCGAATCGGGATAAGTGATTACTACGAAATTCGAAATCCGATTTTGCAAATTGATTTTATTTATTGAAAATGATTGAAATTGGCCACCACAGAATACTATATAATGTATCATTATCACTGACTGACCAAGTGACTACTGTATTGGTCTTTGTCAGTCTTTGTCATGGGTCTTTGTTGTCAGTTGACAGTTGACAAAGCAATGAACATTCAACCAATGACTAAGGAAGTAATGGACACAAAGTAGTGGGTCTTTTTGTCTGGGCATTTCCGCCATCTTGTGTCGCATCAAAAATAGCCAATCACAGATAGGCACCGGTCAGCTGATCAGAAGGGCTGCTCTAGCTATCTATCGATATGGTAATATTATCGATGTAATTTGTAGTTAGTAATTAAATATTTAAGCGCAAAAGTGAATGAATTATTACTATTAAAATTAATTTATGGTAAAACTAGGTTTTGCCAGCACATTATGTTTCCGGATTAGAATTTTTAACTTATCCCGCGAGACCAATCTACATTTGATACGAGTGATTGTACCTATAGTAAATGTTCTCATCCGCGGCCCGTTTTCTTAAAGCGGAAATAACGAGAAGTCAGAGGTGCAAAACCTCGAGGTCCAAATAGAAGGTAGTGATATTAGGAGCCACACTCATCTATCAACATTTAACTTTACATATATGAATTTTATCGATATCGGTATAACAGCGGTCGCATCACTAGTACTTTGTTTTTGTTTTGTTAACATAACAACAAAAATTAAATCGAATTTATATCAATCCTGAAGAAATATTTCTTCTTTTACACACTATATAAGTGCATGTAATATGAGTATAAAACATTATAACACATAATTTTTAACGATATAATTAATGAAATCGAATACTGACCTATGAAATGTTAAATGTGGCCTATTTTTGTCTTTCCGCGATCTGCACTGCACAACACATCACTGAGTAGGCATTTTCACACCTGAATACTAATTATAATCTGTACGCGAATTAGACGCAGAAACTTTGTGTACATGTTTCGACATGTCCGAATCTACAAAATGCTACAAATTATGGAGGAATTGGTCACCCGGCAATTTTTTCGTGACGTCTCAACTTCTGTGTTGCCGAAATCAGAAAAAACAAATATGATGCTATCTCGTATAACGTAAACAATTCTGAATTAGTTAGAAAGAGACAATTTGATGTTTGTTATAGCTATGTCGATTTCACGCAACATATAAACGCATATGGTCTTGTTGAGAACTACAGCTGCTCCATTAGTTTCGTTCCTCGTAGCATTCAACATTGTAATTTGTGATTTGACATTTGACCATAGATGTATAATGTATTCCAGTTCCGAAATTTCAGCGTGACCACTTTAGTAGATTTCCACTTTTTTGGTAGATTTGAGGCAATTTTCAACACGTTTCAACATTCATGCTATTTAGACAAGTATTAGGTAATTTAAAGCTTATGCTGCTGCATCAGCAGAGATATTTTATTTTATTTACCAACCACTTTGATTAAATCGAAATAAATTATATTTTAGCAATATTTTTGGTAGATAATATGAAAAAAGTGGTCACCCGGATCCGTTTTGTCATTTTGCAAAAAAGTGCACTTTTATATCAAAATTGTAATTTTCTTTCAAAGTTTTCTATGAAATTGTATCTAACTATATTTTAGAACCAAATTTAGAGTACGATGTGTAAACCATTATCAGGATTATCAGCTGTAAAAAACTGCGCATTGTTTACATCACAATCTCACCTTCCGTTCACTTTGTGTACGATTTTTCATTGATCATATAAATCATTTTATAATAAATTTAATGATGGAAGTTAACCCTTTGAATATATTCTTCGTAAAATCTGATAGCAAAGGCGATAGATTGCTATTCAGGTATCCGTATACATCGGAAAATAAAGATGAAAATAAGCAGAAGAAATTCGGGCGACACAATCCTTATGCTATAAATTGTACGGAAGATTTGCTACAGAACACTCAAACTCAAACATCTAACATCTGTAAAGGTGAGTCAGTTATTATTCCACCTATGTAAAAAAAAGAAATCATGTAGCTAGAAGCTATATGTGAGGAAATACCCAGGCAGGGCAACTATTATAAGCCTTAAGGCCTGTACCTCCACTACATCAAACCTTCAATCAAGATGACCGTATTGTTTTCATTTAATGACAACAATTTAATCAAAATTGGACAAGCTAGTCTTCCTAACATTTATTAATAATATTATGATAATTGATGAATATACTGATATTGTGAATGTATGTAAAACAACAAGACCATGATTAGGCATGGAAATAATTCATTTATTTTCCTATAGACAGATGACATGGCTTGATTTATATCTAAAAGTAGTTCCAGTTAGCTATGGGGTAAGATAAAGCCTTTCTGTGTACCAAATAATACCTATTACTGTTGTTAGTGTACTATTAATATTATTATACTTTGTAAGTAATTGTAAGTTATATATATGTATAATTATCAGCATTTTTGATTATGTTATATTGTATGGATCATGATTCATGAATGACATCAGAGTCATAAATTATTATATTTTCTTGATTATAAGACATTACTATACTGAGTGTGATCCAGGATTTCTATGGTTATCTATCCAAAATTCACCTTAGAATTTTCCCCTGAACCCCTCTTGCTTTGCTTGGGTGGATAAGGACATTTTGAGAAGTCCTTCCATTATCTCCATTTTGAAGCATTCCTCTATGAATAGGTTTACCTCTGCAATATTTTGTCTTTCTTGGTGCAATGATGCAATTTTTATGTTATTGTAGGTCAGTTAAGTGGCTTCACAGATGAGATGCTCTCTACATTGTTTGCTGTGAAGGCAGAACTGTGCAACAGGAAGTTTGAGCTGAAAGTCAATGATGTGAGGTTCGTGGGCCACCCCACCCTGCTTCCTTACAGAACCAACAAAGATGATACAGCTGCCATGATTCTGATTAATATTGTGTTTGCGCTGCAGGCATCGGCAAGCCATTCTATTGGTAAGTTTGACCTTCACATATTTTTTTAATTTCCTATACAACAACAAAATATATTGTGATATGCGAAGAGAAGACAGGCCACACTCTGTTGCACTTACATCTGCCTGTTAAACAAAAGATAGAGTCTTATACCCTTATTTTACTATCCCCATCTTATTACCTAATTTGCGCTGACATATTTTTCTATATTAGGACATTACATAAAGTAAGCGATAAGCTTGTTATGGGTACTGGAGTCCTGATAATTATGTACGAAATACATAAATACTCTATTGCTTACTATGGCCATACTGAGAGCTGTGCTTGGTAGTATATTTGCGGAATGGAATCAGAAATGAGGGATCTATAAAAAAATCAATGTGATATCGCTCAACATTACAACAAGAGTTAGACAAACTGGTGTGGTACTATAAAACATGTGTCAAAACAGTGATCAATGTGCTACTATAGTGATCTATTTTTACAGTTAAATGTTACTATGACTTAAGTAAACGACTGGGTAAAGCATTGAGGCATGAAGAGAAAAGATGTTCCTATTTAACTGAAGAAATGAAAATTATGGTGAGACAACATTTTGTTTTTAACTTTTCGAAAACACTTACATTCTTTACATAAATCCAGAGAATCGTACGTTAATTAGCAGTAAAAAAATTATTGTAATTTTATTTTAGTTAAACTTTTAGCAAATTTTAGTAGTATATAAAATATTTTTCTAAACACCTTCCTTTCGTCGCCACGTAATTGGCGACTTAAACATACTGGATCTTAAAGTGAAAAACTGACACAGGCGAAGCCATGGGTAATGGCTTGTAAACTATACTATATCATATTTTTCATTCAGGCAAAGATCTAAACTTCTTTATTTTACTAAATAACTTACTCTTCAGGAATGATCCTAAAGGAAAATCTGTTCTAAAGTACTATTGTATGTTTTAGTTAGCTACACATGATGATCTAAATTTCTTCATATCACCAACGAACTCCTTAAGAACAATCCTAAAGTAAAATCAGTACGGTTAGTACAGGCTTTTTCAAGTGTACTCTACTTGAATTTACGACTGGATTTTTCCATATATTTACTGCCAGCCCCCAAGCGGCCACTTTGTGAACTAAACTTAATGCGCTGAGTTCCTTTCAAGGAGCGAGTCGTTCATTTCTTGCGAGTTGATTGCTATTAGTGGTGAATTAGGGACCAGCGCCCGTATTCTGTATCTCGGTGCCTATCAATGAATGATAGCCACTGGCATATGTTTTTTATCCATTGAAAGTTTGCTATGAAATAAAACTAACATTTCCTTAGCAAAACTTCAATGGATGAAAAACATTTGCTATTGGCTATCATTCTTTGATAGGCACCGAGTTACAGAATAGGACTACTGTTCTAAAGAACTATTGTATATTTTAGTTAGCTGCACACGATGAGGTGTCAGCGTTAGACAGTGAAATCAACTCGGGCGAGAATGACGACGAGGAAGAGAACTCGCGGCACTCCGTGAGTTCGACCACGTTCAGTCTTGACAACGGGGCGGGATCCGCTCCCAAGTCAGCCTTCCATCTCATACTGCAGAGAAGCTCGCTGGCGAGGTCTATGAGGTCTGTGTTTGAGGAGCTTAGCAGTACTGGTGAGAAATCTCTTTATATATCATTTACTCACTACATACATAATATACCAAAGCATTCTGTACATGTCTAGCTGCTGAGAGTTTTGCTTGTTTCCATGTTTTGAATAGCGCCCTAGTGCAGTGCCACGAACTTGGATTCGAGTGAGAGACTCAGTATAGTTTTTAAATTGGGTCAGGTCTAGTCTGATGGTAGCAACCGCCCTATCAGCAAAACATTCCGGTGCGATGCTGTGTAGAAGCCTTTAGGTGCTTGCCCCCCTTTCATAGTACGATCTTCAGCTGCATCATCACTTATCATCAGGTGTATACTAACTTATAGTGTAGAAGAAGATACCAACTTTTCTATAGCAATCTCTGTGGAAAAATCCACAGTTCCCATGTGAAAAAATTGTTATTCACTCACGCAAGCCTATACCTAGTCGCCAGTAATATTATAACGGCAAAAGTTTGTGTGTGTTACTCCTTCACGCCGTAAATACTAAACCGATTTGGTTTAGTAGTTACAGCGTGAGATTATACGCTGGAATAACACTTAGACTACTTCTTATTCCGGAAAAAATCGCTGTTTGCTGCGGGATTTGTACCGAAATAACCGAGCCGCGGCAGTCTGCTTGTAATTTAACAATAACTATAGCTAGACCGCTATAAACTTGGCCCTCCCATGGTCTGCGGGACGCGGGGCGGGAGCTACTGAACCACTGATCTCTATGTATTCTATGGATTAAACATTCTACACAATTCAGGCTAGGTTCACTGTGGATCCATAGAATAGGGATCAATGCACTCTACTAATCAGCTGAAAGAGACTGACGCGTGAATTACGCTACACACGATGATAATAATCTTGCGACGTGGATAATGATACATACTCAAGAAAATACCATAGGCGAATTCTCAAGATGCGAGTCATTACATCGTATCGTGTATAGCCAATCGCACACCCGGACCGCGTCCCGCACACCATGGGAGGGCCAAATTTATAGCGGTCAAGTTATAGCAGAGGCCATCTGCTATTTATAAATAAACGCTATGTTTTAATTACAGGAATAGTACAAGTTCGTATAAACAAGTGGGTGCTGCTGTCGTTCTGTCTGCCGCACAAGGCGCATCAGATACACAACAGGGGCTTGATCATTGAACCAGAGACAATAGACAAGTGTGTACAGAAACTACGGCCCTATCATGGCATATTGCTAATGGTAAGTGATCATTGAACCAGAGACCATAGACAAGTGTGTACAGAAACTACGGCCCTATCATGGCATATTGCTAATGGTAAGAAAAAATTTTTGGCATTGTCGACATAGTCCGCGAGTGCCGACGAAAGTGAGGAACGCGAAGTGTCGGTTACGGTAACCGTATCGCGAGTTCAATGGTTTTTCTCCATATTAAAAAATGGCCAACACGCCCAATGAAGTTTTTACTTTAAAAATTAGCTATAACCCATGACTTCCCTTGGAACTGTTCTTGCCCATGCCAAACAAGTTTTTCACGATTTTGGACTTTATTACACGGTTTTCTATAAACAATTTCTTAAAAACTTCTTTTTAGCCAGGTTTACTATACAATAAATTATTTTTAAATGACTATAAAAAACCTTGGAAGTTTGGGTATCAACTTCTGTCTGTTCACAAGATTTTACAGTAGTCTTACGTATTATTCAAAAGAATATTGTTTAACTCAATTATTTTCAGTAGCTGAGAAAAGTAACCCATGTGTATTTTAAATGAAAAGTTTATTGAATTACGCATTATTTTCAGGTAAACCCGAACGACTTATTGGCTTCAATTCCTTTAGACGGCAGCCCTGCGTTACTTCGGCTCATCAAGATGTACAGCCCCTTGAAGAGTTTACAGACACTCGCCATCGAGGCTGATTTGGCACTCACACAGGTAAAGTGAACTTGTATTGTGAAAGATGAGTGATCAATATCATACTAATAAATATATTTTGACCTTGAATTTTTGACTTTCATACAAATTGTACTACTACAGGCCTTCCAGTTGACTGGGCACCTGGTCTACTGGGCGAAGGCGACGGTCATCTACCCGCTGTGTGAGGGCAACGTGTACGTGGTCGCCCCGGGCGCCAACGTGCACGTGAACTCGCCGCTCGTCGACGAGTTCGCCAAGGAGTTTCCCGGCCTGTGTCTGTTACAAGTGAGTGTGTCTACCTGTGTCACAGTCGAGGGCACCTGGTCTACTGGGCGAAGGCGACGGTCATCTACCCGCTGTGCGAGGGCAACGTGTACGTGGTCGCCCCGGGCGCCAACGTGCACGTGAACTCGCCGCTCGTCGACGAGTTCGCCAAGGAGTTTCCCGGCCTGTGTCTGTTACAAGTGAGTGTGTCTACCTGTGTCACAGTCGAGGGCACCTGGTCTACTGGGCGAAGGCGACGGTCATCTACACGCTGTGCGAGGCGAAGGTGTAAACTCGCCTCCCGTCGACGAGTTTCCGAATGCCATCAGTATGATGTTTCGTTTAGTTAGTTTTGGGGAATTCAACCTCATTGTGAAGGTAATAAGGTGCGTTATTGGTTGCAGATGCTGAGCGAGTTCTCGCTGCCCGCGCCGCTGTGGTACGTGTCGCGCGGCGCGTGGGGCGCGCGCTGCGGCGGGCGGCCGGCGCGGCTGGTGGCGTGGCTGCTGCGGCGGCGCCTGCTGCTGCAGCTGCACACCTACGTGCAGTTCAACTCGCCGCACTGGTCGCACTGGTCGCGGCACGCGAGCCACGGTGCGTGTGTTATTTCCTCCAGACTCTCGCCGAGACTTCTTGAAAAAAATAACACATTGTCCACACTCTCAATTTTTTCGCTTGTGATTGATTAAAAGAAATCGTTTGTCTCGGGCCAAAATACCGACGCCGATCGGAGAACAGGCGAGCGCAAGAACGAGACGGCGAGAAACTATTCACATTCACGCTTCTCGGGGGTTCTCGACGTGAGTCTGTAGGCGTCATGTCACTCGCTTCTCCTCATACATATGGACTAGAAAGGGATGCACAAAAAGCAAACTTAAGGTTCTGCATCAACGGGTCTCTTTCTGGTCTAGATGCTACTCATTTAATTCCTTTAATTGATCTTCATCTCGTCGAAATTTAAGTCTCATTCGACAAACGCTCACCACTGGGCATAGGTCTCTCAAAGCATTCCGAACGATTCTTGTTTCGCGCCAGTTGAATTCGATGCCTTCCCGTGACTCTCGTAATATTGCCGCTTGATTTAGTGGATGGTTTGCCAACATTGTTCTGAAAAATCTATCAGTCATATCCAATGCAACTTAACCTTGGCCAATTGGTCAAATCTGTCAATTGATAGACTGTAATATTTTTCGCTATTTATTTGATCGTTTGAATGTTTACTAATCCAATTGTAAATAATCTTAAGATCATCGAAATATTTTTCTTGGCGGCTCACAGACAATTCTTTGTTCACTCAGCCATTCGATTACAAATGAACTGTATAATTCAAGCATTTTTGGCATTTATGAGCAAATCTTAAAGCTATAATCAAACTATTTCCAGATGGAAAAGAATACGTCTGCGAAAAACACGACCTCTACTATCAATCGAACAGCGTATCTTTTTCATCGCTGAACCAAGTGCAACTGAACGTCCCTGAACCAGTAGAAGCTAGGGAGAGCATCAACACCTTCCCGGACTCCGACGAAGACTACCCCACGCAGAACAACCTCAACCAGACGGATTTCTCGCACACACAACCCATAGTTATCGAATCCGAGAACACGAAGTACGAGAAATGCGAAGTCGACTCCGCAAACCATTCGTTCGACGACGGAATTGACGTCGTCGACGGAATTAAACCTGTAAATGGATACCACGTGGATAAAACACACAAAACACAGAAGAAAGGCCAAGGCAATTCAGTCGATAGCGGCATATCCAACAACATAAATGGAAACGGGATAAATGGAATGGAAAATGGGCACGTAAATGGACACACCGAAAATGGGGAAGTTAAGACGCTCCCGTCGAGGTTGTCGGATTTATCCTTGAAGGATAATGACACAGTGATGAACAGGGATACGAGTAGCGATGAGGACAGGTTTGAGAGCGATCCCGATGTGTCTCCGAGGTTGAAATTCGGTCCCGGATTCAGAAATGGCTTGAACAAGAAAAACGGAGTTTCCTTGAATTTGAAACTGCAAAACGAAATGAGGTGAGGCGATTTACAATCATGAATCATGCAATATTTAGATTTACAAATAGCATAAGAAATAATGCTTTTTCGCGGTTTCTAATTTTTAAGCTATTGCATAGCTTCTATCGCGGGGCTTTGAACGTGCAGACCGAATCCAGAAATTCCGTAACGAAAATAACCTAACACCCCTAAAGTAGAACTTTTGGTACCAGGGTACCATGAATACAGGAGAGCGCACATTAAAAAACTTTTTAGTTTTGCCATCTATCGATAATTAGCAGAACTTTTTAATGACTTATATAACTTAAATATTACGCTTGTCTCTTTTGTTCTGCGAATCACCAATGGCGATTTGCAGAAGAATAGCTTAAAATGCTATGCAATAGCTTTACCGCAGCAGTCTCCGAGTGCCACACGTCTTTTTTTTTTAATTTTTGGTGTCTTTCAATTGAATGTGACTAATTGTTGACTGAATGAAAATCTAAAATACAAGGCAAAAAAAGTAAATTGCACTTGCATTGTTGTGACTTACCACTCCCGAGAGCAGATGTAGTGAAAAAGCATGAAGATACTTATTTTAAAATTGTTTATTTTCAGTTTTCAATCACCAACAGTATGGAGCGCCCCCGCTGGTTGCGACGCGACGGACGCGTGTCGCGTTCCTTGCGAGCCGCCTTGCACAGAGTCTCTTCTAGACACGTTCACGGCGGAGGAGCGAGCCGTGCTGTCCACCATGCCCGCCTCCGAGAACCAAGACGACCTGCTGCTACTGGCGCAGCTGCACAAAAAGGGTGAGGCTTTGAATGAGGTAGTGCGATCGAGCTGCGACGCGACGGACGCGTGTCGCGTTCCTTGCGAGCCGCCTTGCACAGAGTCTCTTCTAGACACGTTCACGGCGGGTAGCGAGCGAGATTTCATGTTTCTAGGATAAAGGAGTGTAATATTTGAGAGGCTTGAAATTCCTACTCTAAGGAATATATGGACTTAAGTATTTGTTAACAGCTTCAAATAAAGAAAAGGGCCACAAAGTGATCCCACAAAATTTAGTTGTCTGTTTTGTTGTCTGGTCGAAACGTATTCTCTTCTTTCAGGCTATTTCCGCGGTGAACAGCATCTGGAGGAAATAATGTTCCTGGAGAACGTGAGCCGCTCGCAACTGATGCAACTGTTAGACAAGTTCAAGGACGTTCTGATCACCTTCGAGACAGAAGACCCGGCCGTCGCCATGCTGTACCCTTATCAATAGAATATCCTGATTCCTGTCGCCAACATCGTGACCCCAATTTGCTCAGTTGCTTTCAAAAATCGAATGCCACTGAACTCATTTGACATACATTTTTTATCCATTGAAAGTTCGCTAAAAAAAGTATTTTTACTTACTAAAGCAGCAATGAATAGCGGACCATAGACAAGGGAGCTTAGTGGTTTTCATTCAGTGATGATCACTGAGTTAACATTAATAGTAGTTTATGAAACGGATGCATAATGGGGGGTATTAAAACATGAGTGTGAGTTTAAAAAACGAGCCGCAGGCGAGTTTTTTTTAATAGTATCACACGAGTGTTTTAATACCTAATTATGTAGAGTTTCATACACTACTTTATCTACGCTCAAATTATCATAAATCCAAACCATAAAATCTTGCTAACGTTTGTCGTAAATCCTTCACTTTGTTGGTAAAAGATTGTGGGTCATTTTTGTTGCAATTACTAAAATGTCAGGTGGAGTTAAATTTTCTTTAGTACGTTTCACTGCTAGACATTTTTCCGCGCTAAGTTTTGACTAAGTAACAAATATAACAAATTGAAATGTTAAAAGTTAGGTATTGCGCCAAAATTCAGTTGCAAACTGCGTATAGTCTGTTAAAAAAGTCATGAAACAAAAAAGAGTAGAAAAATATTTATACAAGTCAGATAAACTATATTTTTAGTGGATAATTAAATAATCAAAAATTATACATAATTCTTTTCAATATTCTGTATGAACACACTTTTTAATCAGTCATATAAGGCAGGGAAAAATTATTGTTTCCGTGAATTAATTGTTGTCTATGGTCGATCATGACTACCAACTAAATGTTGTCTGTAGACTCCTTATATAAAAAAAAAAAACAAAATTGAGGATTGGCTCTACACTCTCTTTTGGCTATGACGACCACAGAGAAAAGAAAGTTATTCCCTGGTCTGTGATGACGACACACAAAAATACAGGAACCCAGAGCCGCGTATCGTAATAGAAATTATTCAACAATCTAGAGATATTTCCATAGTACAGCTATGTTATAATGAATAACTTTTTAATAATTATAGAAGTCTGTGAATAAAGTAGGTCAATATGTGACACATTTTGATTTCATAATTCGAACTTTAAGCAATGAGCGTAGATAAAAAATAAAACTACATTACTGGGGTAACGTATCGTTTTTTTACGTATTTATTTATCGCCATTATATTATGTGAGCGATGATTAAAAGTCTAATACGATACAATGTGCCGCAGACTTATATGATAAATTACAAGCTCTTGAAATGGCTAGAATCTCCTGGAAAATGTTTCTCTACAAAAATCAAAATAAAAATAAACCAATTAGACTTTTACTTTAATAATATTTGAGGTGCTTAGTAATTTTTTAAATTTTTTTTAATTTTTTTCCCCTTCGATCCCCGCCCACCGCCTATCGGACCGGACAAAATACCTTATCCCTTGTCTACATCCCAAACGGAACTTAATTTCAGTTTTCTAGGAGCCGGGAGATTAGAAGTCTCATGAGTTTTTCATATTGTGAAAATATTATAATGAGTCTCACTTAGCACATTGTAGACATAAGATTAAATATACAAGATTTCTTTTTTTTTGTTGAACAAATGGTAGTGATTGATAACTAAATTACATTTTAAATCATAAGTTGTATATATAATGATAGAATTATTCGAACAGCTTTAATTTTATTTATATTCTATATATTTCTATCTGCATAAAATATTTAGTAGATTTTTTTTTTAACTCACCAGTTCAAAGCCAGAGATTGGGTGATTTCTTTCTACGTCCATAATGTATCTGTGTAGCGCATGGATGTAACATCGTATTTGGTCATTGGTGTAGCGACAGCTGTAGGTAGCTGAAGCTCATTCCAATGCTAACGTGTCATCATAAATTGTAATGGTCGTGTAAGTAGAGGATAATTTTCATGAATGTAAACTTACAACTAATAGTCTTACAAGATGTAAATTATGTATGTAATAATTAATAATAATAAATAATTACTTTGTTATATTTCAGCATTTTCATTCGACCCTTTGGATATAAAAGATAGCACCAATTTAATAAAATGGTATACTAATCGGCTGAAAAGTAGGTAATCTGGGACTTGCTCCTCGAACCATGGCGCGTGGCCAAAATCGGAACTAACGCCGTTATACTGTTTGATAGTTCGGTTCATTGCCCGTAGTACTACCGATGGTCCCTCTGTGGTACCGTGGGTAATTTATTTGCTTCGCTCTGTTGCTATTCGCTATTGTATGTTGTGTTGTTTTTGCAAAGCACAATTTGAGGAGATTTTTTTCTGGCTGTCTTCGTTCTATTACAGCGCCCTCCTGACAATGTCATCCAAGTGCCAAGAACGTTGCCAAGAACCTAGTCGGATCGTTAATAAAAATAGAGGACAGAAGAGTAAGAACCAAGCCCTAAAATAATAAATATAATCTGTGCAACTAGGACGTTGTATGGACGTTGTCGAAGTTACCTACCTACCATAGGTCGATTGGAAGAGGTCGAATCATGGTCATGCTGGTCGAATTTGGGTCGAATCGGTCCCCAAATCTGTCACAGCCAGTGTCAGTTGTCACGGTTGTCACAGACCTAGGAAACAACAAGAACTGGGCCCGTCTACAAAATTAGCGTGACTGTCAAGAGGCGTATGATGGCATCCCCTAAGTAACTTGATACATAAGTATTTGACAACCAATCTTGGGGCTCATCATGGCGCTGCATGTCACGCAAGGCTTGGCTAGAATGAATGAATAAGTCGCCTCCATATTTCTGTTATCTCTTTGCTGTCAAGTTTACAACTTGTCAGTCCATCACTAGTTTTGTGGTCTGTGGTTCATCAGTTGACACAAGGTTGACACTTAACAGCCATATTGACAGCTGTCAAGAGTTGAATCATGGTTGTTTTGTTTGTTGTCTAAAATTATTATTGTAATATTGTTCTTGTGCTAAACTTGCGGATTCAGACAGCATAATAGTCGTTTAATAAAATGAAGAATTTTCCAGTATTTGTTTTTCCCGTGTCACTAGAATTCTATCTAAATGCGAGGCACACTCACAAGCAATTACTTACTGTTTACAATCCCTACGACTTTTCTGTGAATTTTAAAGGTAAACATTTCTTTTATAACTTCCCATATGGTAGTTAATTCAGTTTTATAAACAATTTGGTAATTTTGAGCCTTGTTACAGTATTATGCACGTCTCCAAACAAATTTACGGTAGTGGACCCAGAGGGAGTTATAGCTCCTCAAAATTGTATAGACATTGTGGTGAGGTATTCCCAAAGCTCCGCCTCCCGTGGCAATACAACCGAGAAGTTTCGAATTACAATGTACGATCGAAATACTCAACAGGTAAGTTTATCATAATTGATACTAAAGATATAGGAGGTATTTGTTTGTTTGTAAGTATATCTTTGGATCTATTAAAAATATATATTTTAGATAGATTAAAGAGCTACATGATTCTCGTCTGACAAAGGATACTATTGAAGAAATGAGGTACATTATTCTTATGTATGTAAAAAATTATAGAGGTACATTATTCTCTTCTGACGACACTTTTTATCTTAAAAAAAAGTTAGTAAATGATATGAACAAAGTTCAAAACAACATATTTTGTGATCTGATTTCTTTAAACTTAAAATCTGCAGTAAAATGTGCTACGGTAGTCCAATAGTTAGCATATTTTGTTGAAGCAGACTTTTTATTGTATAAAAACTTGGGCTTGATAAACTACAATGAGATCTAGGTTGGAATGGCATGTCTAGAAAATGTCTTGTCACCAAAGTGATTCAAATAAGAATTTTTCTGATTACTTAAGTTTGAACAGCATAACTATTTTAATTTTATTAAACTTGTTTTTAACAAAAAAAAGATTCTGACGAATTGAGAACCTCCTCCTTTTTTTGAAGTCGGTTAAAAATTCAAATAGGTCTAACTAATAGACCTAATATGAAAAGTCAATATGATATTTGATTGATTACAAATAGGGTTCCTAACGCATTGCACTGTGACAAAGCCTATTTCATTATCTTGTTTTTATATTTTTTATTTATCATTATGTTTTTCAGGCATTGGGTAAAAGAGATATACCTACCAAGTTAATAGAAGGTGAACCCTCAAACACAAATCCAGAAAGTTTGGGTGACAGTTTCCATCCACTAATAGGCAAGGCAGCTCCATTGAGACCTGAAGAGCATCCCAGAGCTACTTGCAACCATCCCTCACATCATAGGTATTTTCTATTTATCAACTCATGCGCGATAAGTTGAGACCTGTGTGGAATGTGGACTCCTCGTCCGTTTTCTCTACACTTCCTTGATGGTGCCCGCAATTGTTGCAGTTGGTACAAACCATTGATTAAACATATTAAAGGATCCGCATTTTTAGGCTCCGCCCTGAAGCCGGATTTTTAATTTGTTGAAACTGTAAAATGTATAGCACAACAGTGGTATGTGCTGTCAGTGGTAACGAAATGTACGACGCGCGACGCCATATTTGAAAAGTTTTTTCTTCAACATCTCCTCTTAGTGTAGTGTACTTCCATGTGTATAATTTTCTTTTCCAAATTTCAGCTAAATCGATTCAATACTTGTCGCGTGAAGAGTAACAAACATACACCCCCAAGTTTTCGCCTTTATGTTTTCCTATGAAACACTATTTAATTTTTATTGAATGAATTAAATATTTAATTTTATTGAATGGAATCAGGCGTTATTTTGCGGAAATCCATAACTAGCAGGACAGATTAAATTGTTTTGGTATAATCCACAACTTGCAAAGAATCTGTATTGTCCAATCTACAGGTACACCGCCCTCATGAAACCCCACACACAATTCTACCGACTCAGCAGACACTGTGACACCCTAAGGGGATGTTGACTTCATCTATACCATTTCGTACTGAAAAATCAACATCTCCTTTACTTTACTTTTTTTCGTTGCAGAGAAGCTCAACCCATGAATGTGGTAGCTGTAGCCGTCAGCATATGTTGCATAGCTGCATTGCTATTGCCAACGCAGCCGGAACCAGTTGTCAAGTCCCAGTGGCCTGAATGGCTTCACATTGGATCAAACCTCAAGCTTGTGTTCTCTTTTGTACTCGGCCTTGTGAGTATGTTGGTATTAAGGCCATGAATTGAAATACTAGTATCTGCATTGTACGTATCTTTGTACATTGTTTGACTTTTAAGAGCTGTAAAACTTTACTGTGACATTTCTGTTTTTACAAGTGTTTAATTGACCTTGGGTATTGAAGACATTAAATAATTCTATATAACATATTTTTTCCCTTAGTTCCTTAAACAGTAAAGAAATACAATTTGATCATTCAGTTGTAAAACTCATGTCAAACTTCGATAATGCCTCATGACTCAACTCAACTTTGGCCTATGTGAAATAAATATGTAATTTTGAATCAAAATTAAATACCATACTGTTTACCTTTGGAGTATTGTTGTGTCTAACGGCCGTTCCCAATATCCTATGTATCCATGATTTGCCTTACTAGAGATAGAAATTTGGCATAACTTGTATGACGCTTAGTCACATTGATATCTCTAGTAGGGCAAGTAGAAGATACTAGATAGATATTTATGTTATTAACTTCGGCCGTTAATCACTAGGTTAATTAGAGAGGAAAAAGAAATTGTACTCATGTCTATCATTAATCAGGTATTTATTGTACCTATTCTATTATTTTAGAGTAATTGATAAAATTCCATTTTACTTATCAATATCAATTCAAGAAAGTCATTTTGGGTTGCTTTCAGACGTTTACAGTAAAATCAGTATTTTGACATTTTTATACTTCCAATGATTGTCAGTATGAAAATTTTAGAACAATATTACAATAATACTGCTATAAGAGATGGTGTACAGGCCAAGGTCCTGTACAAGCTTCCCCCATTACTGAAATAGCAATTTTAAAATACAACCTCCTTTTCATTTTAGCACCTAATCTTTATAATGCAATAGGCTCTCAAGACTCTTGAGCAACTACCGATTTAGCTTCGTGGGCTGCCCTACTATAGGATTTATTGTTGGTACCTACAGCTATTTAAAGTGTGGAACATGTAAATAGCGGATAAATAATAGGTATGTAAAAACTGGATGAGATATGGATATGTTTAGTGTGGTGTGTTATCGTAAGATCTGTGGGACAAATGTTTGTGATTTAGCAATTGTCATCTACTCTAGACAGGGCGAACCGCGCGAAAAAATGTCGCCAGTTTATCGGTGTCATTAGTACCTACTAACAGTATAAGGCCACGCCTACCGCGTGGCCTGTTCCCTCTGCGCTCGGTTCGCTCAGCGGTCACCTTATAGTATTTTGACAGTTGCGCTACTGTTTGCTTGTATGAAAAAGGTTTACGTAAATCGTTCGGATGCCCATATCTTGAGGATAGTAATCATTGGATTTAGCCTAAATCACAAGCATTTGTCCTACAGATCAATAAGGTACAAACATATTTTGTATTTGTGTCATATCGAAGACTATAAGTCTAAAAGACTTGGTTTAAAAGTTACTTAAGGTGTTGCGGCCCTACCAGCCCGCGAAATTCAAATTTTATTTAGTTTTTCGCAAATATTAGACTAACTACAAATTGTAGATTTATGGCAATGCATTTTGCGGGCCTACTTCTTATGCATCTACACGTTTTTAATAGAAACTTTGCTCGAAAGTTCCCACTCATCTCATATTGGTTCCCGAAAGATAATTTTTTGCAGTTTCCCAGATTTCGAGCTATCGGGAACCAATATGAAGGTAATGAGTATTGTTGAGCAGAGTTTTTGTTAAAAACATGTAGATGCATAAACGTTGTGCCCGAAAAACACATTGCCATAAGCCTTCGATGTATAATTAGCCCACTATGAGCGAAAAACTAAATAAAATTTGAATTTTCGCGCCCGGCTGGTACACATCGCCCTAAAATTTAAATTATAATTAATCTTATTCTTGATTTTTATACTTTTTTGTAATACAGGAGTGTTAAAATTATTTACCACCTATTTTAGGTATTCAAGGTTAACTGGCCTCGACCATCGACTGCATAATTTATTCGCCTGCTTAACGCCACATGTGTTGTTGAAATAAATAGCAGGACTGATTAATTTGTTTTGCTTTTATCCGCTTCTTGAAAGGATTCTGTATGGTGCAATATGCAGGAACACCATCCACATGAAACACCACACACAATTTTCTATCACTTTCTTCGACGCACGTTTCGTCCCGACACCGGGACATCCTCAGGAGATGTTGACTTCACAATGCGAAATCGTAGAGTCGAGTCGAATCTCTACGATTTCGCATTGTGAAGTCAACATCTCCTGAGGATGTCCCGGTGTCGGGACGAAACGTGCGTCGAAGAAAGTGATAGAAAATTGTGTGTGGTGTTTCATGTGGATGGTGTTCCTGCATATTGCACCATACAGAATCCTTTCAAGAAGCGGATAATAGCAAAACAAATTAATCAGTCCTGCTAATGATGGATTTCCGCAAAATAACGCCTGCTTCCATTCAATATGTTGAAATAAATGCCAAATATGATAATTAAGCATAAAGCAGATTCAACTTAAGAACTTTCATAATATGTTTGAGCAGGCCCTTTGTAAAAATGGGAATTACACTACTTTTGAATCTGATAAAACTTTATTATAGGCTAGGATAAAAATAATGACGCACACTGAAAAAAAAAATATTAAAATCAAAGGAATATTTACAAAGTTCAGGCATTTAAATTTTGGATTGGGAGGGTCTAAACGAAAATTTCTATGAAGCCGCACGAAGCCACTAATTACTATGGCATTAGTAAGGTGTGACGTCACAATTCAATGTCACTATCGCTGTCTAATCGCAAATATTGAAATGCTTATAACTTTTGTTATTTGATCGATTTAATTAGTTTTTTCAGTGCGCGTCATTATTTTTATCCGTTTATAATAAAGTAATAAAAAAATTGAAGTCAAATACCCAATTGTGTTGAACTGTAGGTACAGTACATGAAGGCAAGTGATTAAAATGCAATCGAAATCAATCTTCTTACTGGTTCTACTTTCGTGATGGTATCCGCCTCTTTATTTTTTGATGAGGTGTTCGTATTTCTTATTTATTTATTAGGTATGTGACATTTGTGCTGATAATTTTTGGTTCAAGGGACTATTTCAGTGTATTACAATGTGATTTATGCCAAATAATTAATAAAATGTTTTATTTATGATACTTATTCATTTTATTTTCATATATTTGACCTACCTTGCATTAGGCAGCTAAATTGGGGATTTTATAATTTTTATAATTTGGTGTTGCCTCTATACCTACTATATACCTATACTCCGATGGGAGGTTGCTACGGCTGATTACTTACCTACCCTTATCACCTCACAGGAAGGTTTAGCATTCTGGTGCAATGCTGTGTAGCAACCTCTTTCAATGACGTCCAACATTGGCCCAAATAGCGCAAGTTCAAACACTAGTCTACATCAAAAATACTCTTATTTGTTTAGTGGTCATTAATTTTTACCAATGTTTATTTAACACCAAATAAATTTACATCATAATTTAATAGTTAAGTAAAATATTAGTGAGGAAATCTGCAGACAGAACGTTCTTATGTTCTCGAGCTGTAAACCGTGCCAACCCGCACTTGACCACCTGTGTCTGCTGTAGCGATAGCCGATAGATAATTTCAAACGAAATAAAACATGGTTAACACAATATTAATACTTTATTAAAGTCAATACATACATATATTATTAATTATATTAGGATCACACTTCCCTGCATGCTAGTGAGCTATAATTTACATAAATATAATTAAAAACTAAATAAAATTTGTATTTTCGCGGCCGAGAGAGTTAAACCACCCATCACTCTACAAAAGCAAGGGAATTTTTTTACACATTCATAATATTTGAAAGAATCATCATTTAAAAGATGCGTTAGTAAACTCTGTAATAATTTTAAATACTTAGATACCTAGTTAAAATCAGATATGTCAATGATTGACAAAATTCTACGTACTTTGTACGAAATCGTAAATAACTATTAACATTAATATAACTATTACTATTGACGTAATTCCAAGGCAATTGTAATTAATTATCTATTTTACCTAATTTATTTCATTTTAAAAATGATTATTACTAACTACCTATGTAATTAAATTCCATGGCATTCGTTAAAATAAGCAAATTCAATAGATCTAGATCTAGACAGGAACTAGTTAGTTCTGTTTCACATTACTGCGGCTCATCAGAAACGTCTTTAAACGGAACTTTGTTTTTTCTTATTTTTCTATTTGTTTTTTAGCTGTTTCGATTCTATAAGCTCTAGAATATTTTGATCTCGTTACAGCGGTTGTCCAAATTACTAGAATTTCGACTTTGTATCGACAGTGGCTCCACCATAGAAAATATCATCAGATCTATGAGGGTACTCAATAGATAAAAATAGTCAAGATAGGCCCATCCGAACATTTTACGTAAACGTTCTTCATACAAGAAATGTAGCGCCATCTGTCGAAACTCCTGCGAAATACATGTTTATTTTTTATATATTTTTTAATGTATGTGTCTGTGGTCACCTTTCCTGCAATATTATTATTAATTCAAAAACAGAAATAGGCCTTTACCTATCTACCTATACTGACTACTGTCGGGGGAAGGTGTAAAATAGTCATTCTTGCTCCCATAAACTGGCGACATTTTTTCGCGCTGTTCGCCCTGTCTTTAGTATACAAGTCTGTGGGGTAGGTATTCACAATATTATGAGGTACTTAATGTGAAACATTACAACTGGATCCTGGTAAATACAGCATGAAGCTATTTTTAATTTTCTTCACGAATCAAATATTCATTTAAAATAACAGTAGATACTAATTAATAGTTAACACAGTTTAATGATAACTTTACAAATAAAACAATAATTATGGACGGGCTACATTATTACAGTTATATTTTTGTCAGCACAAACCCACAAAAGTGGAGTGAAAAATACTAAGATTTTGTTTCTAACAATTTCATAAATTTCAATATCGTTTACTAATTACCTAATCTATTTTAAAATTGTAAGATAAAGCCTCCTTTAACAGCCATTAAGGAAATTAAAATTCCTTCTTTACCTATTCTATATATTATTATCACACTCAAGAATCCTTCTAATATGTGTAAACTATCATCTATACTCCTACATTTAATTCGATTCGGTAAATGACATTTCTAAACGTCATTTAAGTTACTTAAATAAGCTAAATAAAATATATAATCCAAGTATTTTTTACATACAATAACTTTCTTTAGGAAGCCTCATGTCTTATTTTATAACATTTAAAAATGTTAAAGTTGAATATAGCGATTTATTGGACTTTAGAAAAATACGAAACGTCATTTTACGAATCGAATTAAAAGTCGGAGTAGGTATAATGTTCTCTTGTTCTCTAAACCATCATACAACCTCTGTCACACAGCTGATGGTCTCCTCTCAGAATGAGAGTGGTTTGAAATTCAGCCAAATTCATCAAAATCAGCCAGATACGAGTAGTTTTTGGAGTATTTGCTAGACTAACGTATGGCGAAAAGATATGAAAGCAGTTCTGAGATTTTGAGAGGAGACTCTTGCTCAAGGACACCTCTTAAATTGAGTCGACTAAATGATTTTGTTCCCGATTTCAGAGCAATCACAAACAATAACACACAAATCACAATGCTCTAAAGTTAGTTACAAAATCATTTGGGTGGTCAAATCATGGAAGATGTAATAAACCCTTTTAGCACTAAGCTGAAGATATTGAAATGCTCAATTTTGACTAGGGGGAGGTTCATATTTTGTGGTGCCATAAAATATATGACAAAGCCAAGCTACCACCTACAAGTCTACCATGATATGCGTGAACAGCGGGTGTAGGACGGTCGCCACTTCCGTGTACTTCAGCGAGTTGAGGCCATCGTGTGACATCCGTTCCATTGTGTTGCTGAGCAATGCTTTATTTTTCTGCCTGAAAACCAAATAATATTGTTAGGTAGGCATTAGTAAGGTTGGGTAAATCCATTAGTTTTTGGCAAACTATTGGTGTTGGAGATAAGACAAAAAAAATCGCCTAGGCTTGTTGCTGCCTCTTTTTACGAATTGCAGAGCGCGATTTGGGATTGATATATTTGTCAAATGTATAATGATTTAAAGAAAACCACTCTGAAAATTAAAGTTACCAGATTTATGTGCGTCTCCGCACCTGGTACCTATTTGAAAAAATAGTCTTTCACTTTGAGTTGGTTAGGTTAGTGACAGATGGTAGGACTTCACAGTGTCAGTTTGGATAGTTACTACCACACTGTCAGATATTTTGCTGTGAATAAGTTATTGCAAGGCAAAGTACTCATACTATTTGTACTTCTGTTGTACTTTGATGGATGAACATTAAGTAAGTCACGGGAAGTCGCTGGATACAAGCAGCGCAGGATAGTGTAGGTTAGAAATCATTGCAGGAGGCTTTTGTCCAGCAGTTGACGTCCATCGGTTAAAACGAACTTACAAACTAACAGATTTATCTCACCCGTTTTGCTGTCTTCTATGTGAAGCCATGTGATACTGACTGGTGGAGGGTTCGAATCGCACCGGTTCAATGTGGCGAGCTTCGAGCCTCTTGTACAAGTCATCATCTTCCCCTCCCCAGCCAAAGTACTCATTGCTCATACCGTTCACAGCGCGGAACTGCGTTGAGGATATTGACACAGCACCACTTAATAGACTAAGATATGGTAATACAAATCTGAAATAGACATCAGATAAATAAATTTAAAATAAATCAGCCTCCTTATAATATAGTATGAAAAGTTTATAGACTATTGGATAGCTATAGTAAATAAATCATTCAGAGAAATAACTATTCTGTGAGTTACAGTCAGAGTTATTAGTCAGTCAGTCAATGGACATTTGATGATTTATTTAAAACTTGTGAATATGTTACTGCCTTTCTCACAACTTTCCTGCGATTTATTATTAGTAAATACATCTATTTACTTAACAATGCAATTAATTGGAGTTTTACAGGAACCCTTTAGTTCTTGATTGCTTCTCAGCAATGTCACTTGAGTTGATTTGGCTGTTTTTATTGGTAGCAGTATTTGCATTAACAGAACCAGGTTACTGGCAGATTTCCCTATTGTGGGTTAAAGTTTTATTTATTCTCATATTGTCAAAAACTAAAACTAAAAAATAATCATTCATACCTAAATATATTGATACTACAGGACATGTGCCTGGGTAGTTCAGTACATGCGTAAATATTTGCCAGCCTCAGTGGCAACAAGTCCACATCGTGTAGCACAAGGCAAGGGTAGCCGGCCCGCATCGCTGCGAGGGCACCTATGTTGATCATCTTGGCTCTGTTGAATGGACGGGAGTCAACTTGCTCAATGACATAGATCCTGTAGTGGATGAGCTGTCTTCGGAGAAACATGTGCATGTACACAAGGAAGCCTCGCAACTGTTCTGGTCTATCTCTGTAAATACATTTTTTTACATAATATCTCAAACTGTACAGATGTATTAGTACCTTTACTAGAAGATACGAATATAGTGAGTTATATTAAAGGACAATGATCAAGGATTTATAGAATCTGGTACCAGGTTGATTCTAATCCAAACTTTATTACTCTACATTAACTACTACAATTTATTTTTTAATAAAAACTGAGATTCAAAGGTTAAAGGGTACCTAAAGGGCTGTTATTTTCTGCTAGAGGTCTTTTCAGGCTTCAAGTATTTCTCGTGTCCAAGCAATATCTTCAATCAAGAGTAAAGCTTTTGGAAGCAACAAACAAATAGAGAACTATAGTGGTCCGATCCTTAGTACAATTGGCACTTTTCACAAATCTCTGGATTAACTGGTGAAGATCCATGTCTGTTGCCTTTCAAGATGTTTAGGATATTCAAAACTAGACTTAATAGTTTAATTATGAAGCCAAATGACACTTCAGAAACTCGGTGCTTACCTGTAAGGAACAATGATAGCTGTACTGAACTTGGGCCTGCACTCAGCGGGAGCATACTCCCCACCCTCTCGTATCCTATGATTCTCCACAAGATCCCCATCCGCAGTGCTCAGGGGCAGAGTGGATTCGTCGTGAACCACATCGTAGTAATCGCATTCCGCTATCGCCGTACTCGAAAAGTTATTACCTATCTCCTGCCTCAGACTTTTCAAAACATTCTCCTGTGCGATAAATGTGTAAGTTCTTCGTGCATTTCTGTCAGGGTGCAGTAGTATAATCAATATCACTATGACTGCGCCGCAATACAAAACTTTTTTCTTTACCGCATAATGTCGCATGACACAATGATTATTACACCCACGATACTGATATTTTTAAAGAAATTTTGTCTGAACTAAATACACTACTTAAATTAATATGCACTTGTTTAGAGAACTTTATTTTATTAGACTTTGATTGACCCAATATGCAGTTTCTTTTAGCAAATTTTTGAATAATAAATATCATCAGCTGATAAAACAGCTGATTTTTATTTTTTTAATAACTGGCTTTACGGCTCTGGGTTCCAGCCTGTTCCAGCCCTTCTGAGTAAAACAGCTGATTTGAAACTCTATCAAAGAGCAAAGAGTATATAATCACTACGTTTCAAAGAGTATATCATCACTACGGAACTCTATGTGATATGTCACAGACTAAAGGAATGGCAGGAATGGTCACTTGTCATAACCAGATTACCATAGACAAATATCGTAAGTCGCTGTTCTAAATCAAGGGTAAATCGGGCAAGGGCAAGTGCCTTGGATTTTACTTAATATTTACTTAATGTTTTCATTAAGTTTTATGCATCGCATTAAATAAATTTTAGCAAATTATTCTTTTTTAATTCCCCAATCTGCAATTTCGCCATTTCTTCATTTAAATAATAAGGTACAAATAACAGATTATTTTTTTCAAATCGAGGGTAGACGAGAAAGTTCTTTGCATTTCAAAAGAAGTTTGACATAAGTAAAAAATAAACACATAACGTTTGCGCGTTTGCCTGTACCTAAATAAAAATAAATTAGAAATGTGAAACATGTTGTATGACAACAATTTGACAAATTGCGCAGAAAAAGGATTTGAAACTGATGTTGTAATGGCTGATATCAATAAATCAGTTGAAGAAGATAACCAAGACGGGGAACCAAACAATTCAGTGGAACTCATTAGAAAATCCTCTCAATACGTTCATGACACTTCTTGGGATCAGAGTAATTATGTGAGTGCTAATCTTTCCAGTACAGACTTTAAGGACATTACCAGTTCACAGCAAGATCCAACCCATTTAATATTTGACGCAAGTCGCCAAGACAGTAGAATAGAGAACTCCATGCAATTAGAGCCTTTATTAACAAAATTAGACTGGTCGTTCAGCAAAGATAATAATTTTGAAGATTCCTCATCTAATGATACTGATACTGAAAGATCTTCAGCCAGCAAACGATATAGACGAAATTCCCTTGATGAAGTCACGGAAACGAGACCACGAAAGAAGACAAAATGTACAGATTCGTGTACATCGATTATTTCTGACACGATAGATTCTAAAGCTCAAGAATCTTCCAGCAATTTATGCTCTGATTCGGATATTTCATTCAAGTCAATTAAAAGCAATTATTCTTTCAAAATACATAAGGGACGAAGGAAATCAGATTCCATTTTGATTCGGGATGTACTACAAAGATCAAAGAGATTCAGCTGCAATAAGTCAAATTTCTCGGAAAGCAATTCGCCAGGTTAAGTATGCTCAATTGGTACTCTTTGTGAATTTATTTGAAAGATATAGGTGGTTTTTTCGCGCAAATCTTCTGATTATAAAAAATAGGGGTTGGCTTGTCCCAGGGTTAGCAAAGAAGTGAGGTTGAGAATTGAAGTCATGATGATAGCAATTTAAATAAAATATTGATATGCTTAAATTTCATCAATTTTGGTTCAGTAATGTTAATCATAAAAGAAACAAAATCATGATACGTACTAGATACATAAGTATATATTTTATAGCCACAATAGTTCAACGGTCAGTAACGAACTGGAAATCACAAGGTCGTAGGTTCGACACCATCATATTGGACTACTTATTAGGTACTGAGAAGTAGGTGGGTATATACTTCCAAGCTTATAGTTTAATATAACTAATTGTTACTTAAAGTGACCCCTAAACTAAAATAAACATTGGACCATTTTGCTCGTAAATAATATAAAACCAGTTGCACTGCCGAAAAATTACAAATATAGCTGCGTGACATCATCACCACTTTGAGACTTTGGTACTTGAGTAATTCTTAACGGCCAAGGGGAATAAACGAATTTCAAATGTCGATTAATAACAGATTCTTATGTTATGGGTGTTAGATAGTAACATACTATGTATTTACTCTCTATCAAGTGTGCAGTGAATATTTACAATGAATTTAAATGAAAATAGCGTATTATTGTTAAATTATGACAATGTAGAAAATTTCAGTGATGATATTGGATTTTGTGGTGAATTATGGTATTCTTTATCAGGAACCCCAAGAAAAGATAAAACGCATCGACGTTCTAATCGCACTAAAGTATGGAAAATTATGGATATTTGCACCTGGATAGGGAAGAAGGTAATTTTGTCCTATTAATTTTTACGTTACGTACGAAAATTTATTGGCACATTCAAAAGCAAGCTGCAAGCAACTTTTTAAGGATTCTGTTTTTTTTTGTTATTTTAAAAGGAGAGAAAGCGGGAGGATGTCAATGTGAGATTACAATGCCGTGTGGAGTTTCATTACAGAAGGATCATTAGATATTTTATTCTAATGCAATTTTTTTAATTTTTAATTCATCGTGTGAATTAAACCCTTATCTCTGAAGATTACAATAAAAACTGAAATAATAATTATTTTCAGTAGAAAATCTACAGGCAAATTAAACCAACACTCTAGCTTTAGTCAGTTTTGCGGATGGTTGATATATATTATCCGACTCGGGTGTAGTGAATCTAATAAATAAAATTTAAGGTTGATCCCTCCTTCGTAATCGGTAATTTATTTCTCTCGTTGAACAATATACTATTTTAAAATCCATTTGGTATGGACAGGGGTACCAGTCTATAACAGGATTATATTCGGACGCCCTCCAGAAACCTTCAGGAGGCAAAGAAATTGAAAACGGAACCTTAGCGCAAGAAGTAAAACGACTCCAGATATTTGTGGAAGAAGTTGATCAAAAATATAAAAGGGTTGTGGAAGAAGTGGATCAGAAATATAAGAGAATCACAAACAGTCTTCTGCAAGAAAATGAAGCTCTTAAGGAGGAAATGAAGAAGATGACTTCCAAACTCACTGAATTGGAAACAAAAATCAGGTAATTTTTTGGGATTCAGTCATTATTATATATGTATGGTGCACGAGTCGACTGGGTTTTTAAATTTTATTAATACCTGTAATTAAATTTGGAAGGCGAAACATCAGTATAGGTGGTATACCTGCCCTTTGATTTTTTCGTAAATTGTAAACCAGTTTACTTGTTATAAATATTATTGCAAACATATTATTGTAGGTACTTACACTACAGTGTATAGTCAAAGGAGAATGCCAGAAAATAGACTAGATTTGCGTCACTCTGCGTCTCAAGCACGTACCTATGCATGAAGAATCTTCTTTCAAATTTTAATATTGCATATATTTGTGTTAGTGAAATGTGAAAAGGGGTTCAAAAGTATGTAAGACATTGAGGATCTCCAAAAACAAACAACAAATTGTTTCTCTGAAAGTACAAAGTTTTGTTTTATTAACAAGTCTTTACAAAAGTTATTATCAAGTTACGACAATTACACTTCTATCTCACCTGAAAGTACAAAGAAACGACATTTAAAGTTCACTAAATATCGAGTCCTCAATCACATTCTTTCTATTAGTTTTTATAACAATAAAATGCACAAAACAATCTGCGCGTCCCACGCCATTTTAAATCATAGACACAGATCAATATCATAGCCGACAGACAGCTGATACGCGAAGCGCGGCAAATTCAAATGAATGAAATGTCACTCATTTCATTACATCTCCCCCCTAAGAGCGAAAATTCTAAGCAATATATCTGTAAAATGTACTTATAAGTCATCTTCATATTCATTATCATCTCCTTCATCTTCTTCAGCCTCTGTTATGACAGGTTGCAATTTTGTTATATGAAATAATGTTGATTCTGTTTTTCTGTTGCCTGTATCAATCCTATAAATGGAATTCGATATTTTCTCTATTATTTTGAAAGGGCCTATTTTTAATTCGTCTAATTTCTTTCTATTCAGTCTATTTCCATTTTCTACATATACACTGTCTCCTACATTAAATTCTTGCATTTTTCTATTTCTATCAAATATTTTCTTGTTATACTCATGAGATTTTATTGTATTCTCTAATGCCAATCTTCTATCAGCAATCCACTTGTCTTCCTTTTCCATCGTTTTGAACTCATTTGGTAGAATACTGACATTTGTACCATCCAGTAAATATTTTGGTGCAAAACCTGTAACGGAGTGTTCTGTTTCATTATATTTTTGTATACATTCTCTTGCCAGTGTTGTCCATGTTCTCTTATTATTTTTCTCATTCATTTTACACCTTATTTTATTTACTATTGTTTGGTTTAATCTTTCATTCAAGCCGTTCGAGAATGGTGTATTCACGGCTGTAAAAATTAGTTTAATATTATTTTCCTGCAAAAATTGTTTAAATTCTCTTGAATTTATGCCCGGATATTGATCTGTCAGGATAATTCCAATCTCATCTGTCTCTAGTACTTTCTTTGTTAAATTTATAAAGTCACATGCATTCTGGGTTTTCGAAGTCGCAATAAATGCATATCTTGTGTAGTGATCTACTAAAAGGTGTAGATATTTCTTTGTAGACCTAGATCCTCCAAATCCACCAATAGTATCCATTGACATTATTTCAAATGGTTTGGTAGCTGGTCCCAGTTGTGACATTATTTTTTTTGACATCTTGATTTATTTTTTATGCATATTTCACATGTTTTACAAATATTTATGATATTTTTTGTTAGGTTTATAGCCGTATATATTGAACTTATTTTTTTCTGCAGTTGTCTGATCCCAATATGGCATAAATCTTCATGCACCTTTTTTATAAGTTTTTTACTAAATTCTTCTGAGAGGATAATCTTTTCCTGTTTCTTTATTTTTTTATAATAGATATTATTTTTTAGTATTAAATTTTGTTTCTTTTCTCTTATTGTTTCATTTTTCTCTTGGTCTCCAACTATATCTTTTATTTGTATTAAATTAACTATTCTCAATGTTTCCTCTCTGTTATCTTCTGGTTCTAATACAGGGTTTCGGCTCAAACAGTCTGCTTCTACATTTTCTTTACCAGGTATATATTTTACGGTAAAGTCATACTGAGATAGGTAGTATGTGAGATCACCCAATTCTTCATCTGTCCTGCATTTAATGTTCATGTTCTCTAGAGGTTTGTGATCTGAGTAAATGGTGAATTGTTTTCCGATGAGCCAGTGCTGCCAATATTTTGACAGCTTCTTTCATAGCAAGACATTCTAAATATATAGCCTTTTTCCGTTTTTGATGTTCATTCAATTTTTTTGAGAAATATGCCACCGGTTTGTCTTTACCATCTAGTTGTGTCTGTTTTAATATTGCTCCAATGCCCTCCAAAGATGCATCGGTAAAGATTTTGATTGGTAAGTCTTTGTCGAATATTTCCAAGACCGGTTGCGAACATAAATATCTTTTTATCAGATTGAATGCTTCTTCACATTTCTCTGACCATACAAATTTCTCGTTTTTTCGTAATAAATTGTGTAATGGATCTAAGATAATTGCACTTCTTGGTATATAGTCATGGTAGAAGTTTATTTTTCCCAAAAATTGTCTGATGTTCTTTTGCGTCTTAGGAGTTGGAAAGTTCCTTATTGAAATCAAATTGTCTTTAAGTGGTCTTACTGAATTGTTCTGAATTATATGGCCGAGGTATTTTACCGAGTCTGAAGCAAAGGTACATTTCTTAAACTTCAGTCTAAAGCCTTCTTTAATTATTGCCTCTAATACATTTCTAATGTGCCTTATATGTTCTTCAAAGGTAGACGAGTATATCAAAATATCATCAATATAGTTAACAGAGTATCCTGTGAGATTGTGTTTTCTTAGAATATTGCTTAAGATTCTCTGGAAAATTGCTGGTGATGTTTTCAAGCCAAAAGGGAGGCAGGTCCACTGGAAGTGGCCATCTTGTGTGACAAATCCTGTTTTACTTCTGTCTTCCACCCGTAATGGTATTGCCCAAAATGCTGAGTTTATATCTAGTGTAGTAAAATACTTGCAATTTCTAGTTTTAATAATTAGATCATCTATCAAAGGAAATGGTTGAGCTTGTGGTATAACTATTTTGTTTAACTCTCTGAAATCTACACATAAACGGGATTTTCTATTTTCACCTTTTTTAAACGCCAATGTCACTGGAGCAGCGAAAGGACTGTATGATTCTTCTATTAAATTGTTCTTTAGTAACATCGATATTTGCTCTTCAATTTCTAATCTATCTTGTATTGTACATCTGTATGGTCTTTTACTACAAAATTTATTTACTTGTAAATCTATGCGAGCTTCATAATCTTTAACTGAACCTATATCATACTTGTCCTTAGCAAATATTGTTTTATATTCCTTTATAATTTTCTCTATCTCAATTTTCTTTTGATTATCTAAATGGTCTGTCATACTTATAAATTCCTCTGTTTCTATGTGTTCATTGAAATTTACTGTATATTTTTTTATATTATTATCTTCATTTCTGTTATCTTTAGACATCCTGTCTATTTTATTTGTTATTTTCTTTTGTTCTATCTGCAAGTTCTCATTTTGGGTTAATCTGAATTTCTTTATCATATCTAATCCGATTATGAAATCATCAAAATCTTCATTTTCTACTATGTATACATCCACCTCTTCTTCTAAATCAAATATTTTAATTTTTATTGTTATCAAGCCATCCATCTTCTTCACACCATTAACCGTTTTCATGTATGCTATGTTCACATCATCTTTTTTTTCTTTTACTTTTATTAATCTTGAATTTATTATAGAAATCTGTGAGCCTGAATCATAAATACCACTCACTTCTAGTTTATTTTCTAATAAAAGCTTGATTTTGATTAATGGTGTGCTTACTAGTTTTTTTTCTCAGTATTTATGTCTACTTCAATTATGGAGTTATTGTTTACATTTTTAGTTTTAAGAACTTTTTCAGGTTCATTTTTATTTTTCTTGAACCAACATGACTCCTCTGGATGATATCTAATTCCTTTGTCCAAAGACTCACAAGTCTTACATGACTTCTTCTCATAAGTTTTATTTTTATTATAAAATGTACTGCTCTTTATGTTAGTTGAGTTTTTCTTATACATCGTGCCTTCATATTTTCTTATCTCGTTGAACAAGTCAGTAGTGTTGTTGAGTTCATCCCTGTTTAACTTATTTAAGATAAATCCAGGTAAACCAGTTGCAATAAGATCTATCATTGTTTTGGAATCTATAGATTTGTTTATATCTAATAAAAGCCGTTCTTTTTTTATGGCATAATCAATTAACTGTCCTTCTTTATACCTAAATGCGAGAGCATATGTGACTATGTCCCATCCTTGGTTTTTAAAAGTTTCTAAAAACTTGTCTTTCCATTCACTCCATTCAGAATTTATTGTTAGTTTTATGATCATCGAGCTATACCAATCCAAACAAGGTTTATCTAAAAATAACCTCAAAATATCTATTTTTGTCTCATCTTTTGTTATATTAAAGCGCGCACACTCTTTTTCAAAAATTTCTATCCATTGCATCGCATTAGGATTTTTGCTTGTGAATTTTTCAATAATAAATTTTTCTGAGATATGTTTTAAGTTATGTTGACTTTCTTTCTTAGTTGTAGTTTCTATTAATTGTTCCAAGATTTGTTGCAAAGTGTCATTTTTGTCCTTTGCTTGTGTTGTGCTCACTTCATCTAAATATTGATTTAAAAATTGCATATTACCTTCCTCATCTACATATGTCTTCTTTAGATTTTCATCCAACTTTATCCATACTTTTCTACTCTGGTGTCTTTTTTTAATGCTATTTTTTACTTTTGTGAAAGTGTTCGTTTTAACAATATATGTATGATGACTCACCGGCTTCAGTTCCTCGGGTAAAACATAACATTTTCCTTCTTCAGTAGATATTGAGGTTATAGCTAATACATTTGATTTGCCATCATTTGAGGCTATCATCGTAAACTCAAACTGAAGCCGGTCCATATTTTCTTAGTTCACAAAAATGTCGTTTTGTAAGACATTGAGGATCTCCAAAAACAAACAACAAATTGTTTCTCTGAAAGTACAAAGTTTTGTTTTATTAACAAGTCTTTACAAAAGTTATTATCAAGTTACGACAATTACACTTCTATCTCACCTGAAAGTACAAAGAAACGACATTTAAAGTTCACTAAATATCGAGTCCTCAATCACATTCTTTCTATTAGTTTTTATAACAATAAAATGCACAAAACAATCTGCGCGTCCCACGCCATTTTAAATCATAGACACAGATCAATATCATAGCCGACAGACAGCTGATACGCGAAGCGCGGCAAATTCAAATGAATGAAATGTCACTCATTTCATTACAAGTATTATAAAAAAAAGTAATTAAGTAAACGTTTCGAAACATGTGGAACTGCCATGCCACTTATAAAACTTAGAAAATCAGATTATTACAATTTCCCTGTTATTATCTTACTTATCTTTTTTTTACATAATATTGAGAATATTTCTAATGTTTTACCGACGATTTGGTTAAGACGCAAGGTATAGCCCAATTTTCATACAAAAATCGGCATTCTCCTTTGCGTTTGACTGAAAATACATAAACATAGACTCCTCTTTTTACTTCTTGACCACAACAATGGAGAAGGGATTTGTGGTGTGTAGTAATATTACGTTTTTGATGCAGTTTATTTTCAACAGCAATCAGCAAACAGCTCAACGCCAACCGCCGTGTGCCCCTCCACCTCCTCCCCCGCCACCCCCTCCCCCACCACCACCACCTCCACCTCCACCCCCACCGTCATCAGAGAGGAGACTTGCGCGTGCGCATACGATACCTCGGTGCGGCTCTGCGCCGCCTAGAATGGCAGGGCCTCGCCTTACCATTACTCCACAAGATATCGCCAATGTGAAGCTAAGAAAAACCAAGGTAACTGCACTTTAGCGCCTGTTATCTGCCCATTAGACGTCTTTCAATTTAGACTTGGGCTGCCGTACACTGGAGAGAGCTCACTTGACACAGAGCTTGTTCAAATTACCTATCTGATGATCATCATGAATCAGTATAAGCTTCAGCTCTTTTGATAATCCTATACCTTTAAACGAGCAATTCTTGTATATATGTATATTTCTATATAATCTGGATCTCGGAAACGGCTGCACCGATTTTCATGAAATTTAGTATACAAGGGGTTTTGGGGGCGATAAATCGATCTAGCTAGGATTCATTTTTTTAAATGTCGTATTTACCAATAAAAAAAATGTTACTCTATTCCTGACATCTATTGGCAAAAAGTTAAACTATTACAGTAATTTTCTGCTGCCATCTATTGGTGAGTGGCTGTGATATTACCAAGCAAAGCTTGATCAACCAAGTATAATCATTTACTTCATATTTTTTCCCGATGGCTTGAAATCTGGGAAACTACATGACATCTATTAGCGAATAGTGAAACGAATTTTAATGACCGCGGCTGGCATTTGTTTTAACGAGAATAATATTATAATGCTAAAGGTAAAATATGACTTCTCCCGACATCTATTGGCGAGAAGTTATATTTTTTTTTTATGGAGTCAACGAACTGGGCGCGAAAATTCAAATTTTATTTAGTTTTCTGGTTTAGTGGGCTTATACATCCTAAGTTTATATAGTTTATACGCAACATTTATGCATCTCATATTTGTAATCAAAACTCTGCTCAACAATACTCATTTACCTCATATTGTTTCTCGATATATTGAAAACTAGGAAACAACGTGACATCTATTGGCCAATAGCAATACTATTATAATGGCACAGGCATCCAACTGTTTTAACGACACAATAAATATGACTCTTTCTGCTGACATCTATTGACGAGAAGTACTTAATACTAATTTTTTTATGGAGTCAACGAATTGGGCGCGAAAATTCAAATTTTATTTAGTTTTTGCTAATAGTGGGCATAGCTGGGCATTAACTCGTTAATCCGTTAATCGTTAATTTACGAAGTTAACATTTTGATTAACGGTTTAACTTTTAACTAACTTCAACAGGTTTTATTAATTCAGTAACGCAACGATATAAAAAGGCAATTTTACATAGGTAGGTATATTTACGGATTAACGATTAACGTTAACTTGCGTTAATTCTTCCGCAAAGTAACGCTTTAACGTTTAACGAAGCTTACTTATTTTGTAACGGATTAACGATTAACGAAGTTAAGTATTTGATTAACGGTGCCCAGCTATGATAGTGGGCTAATAATTATACATCGTAAGTTTATGGCAATGAGTTTTGCGGGCACAACATTAAAAGGGGCAAGGTGGTATTCTCTCGTTCAAAGCTAGCTCCATTCGAAATAATGGGCCTTTGAAATTGGTTTTTAATCGTAGTTTCCCAATATCAAAATTATCGTGCCATCCACAGAGCAAGATAATCCATGGCACAATTGGCAGGGCACTCAGCTGTGATAGCTAGGGGGTACGGGTTCAATTCCCGTTGGCAGCGATAATTTTAAACACTCGAAATAAAATAACTTACGTAATTGGTTGATGTAATGTAAAAAACCGGCCAAGTGCGAGTCGGACTCGCGCACCGAGGGTTCCATACCATAAAAGAAGTAAAACATTGAAAGAATCACTTTTATTCATGAATTTACGAGTAAAATTTACATGTAAAACTTTTGTTGGCAAACCGCAAACGTAACTTTGTTTTTGGCGGATTATTGTTATTATCAAAAAAAGTATATTAGTCAGTGAGTTGATTTTATTTTTCCTGTAAAATATACATTAACTTCTTTTGATCATAATTATTTCAGATTTTTCGATTGGTAAATTTCGGAGATAAGGGGGGGGGAACGGTATTTTTTTCAACAGTTTGCTCAATAAATCAAAAACTATCGGATATAAAAATAAATAAAAATCGGTTTAAGACTACACAAGTAACGCCCTTTCATATGATACCCCACTCAATATTGTTATCTCATTTTGAAAAATCGAAGGTCCGGTTTTCCCCCCTTTTTATATAAAAATAAAAATAATTTTCAAATTTTTACGATTGTTATGACGTCGCGTCACTATTACCTATAACTATTCCAAATTTCAAGTCGATAGCTTTGATAGTTACTGAAATAATCGAGTGTGACAGACGGACGGACGGACGGACGGACGGACGGACGGACGGACGGACGGACGGACGGACGGAGAAAGTCTCACCATAAGGGTTCCATTTTTACCAAATTGGTATGGAACCCTAAAAATAAAGTATTAGTATAATATATAAATATTAAACTAATTACACTCGTGATTTTTATTTAAGGAGCACACCACGGGTGTGCTCGCGAAATTCAATTTTTTTGTGGTTTTTCGCGATTTTTAACCTAATAAGACATAATAGGCTTATGGCAGTCAAATTGCGATAATCCCAATATCTTCTTTACGTATTTATATAAAAATCTCTGCTCGAAAGTGTCGATATAATCATGCAAAGACGTTACTGCCATTCTCACAAATGCGTAATTAGCGAACAAATTGCAAAAAAACAATGAAAATTTTGAATTTCGCGGGCAAAGTCGTTGATTTCCCCTTAACCATACTTACGAGTTCATATTTTTTTTTATTATTATGTCGATAAGATCGAAAAATATTTTTTCATATTTCATCATTACATTAGTACCTATGTAATTCATATTTAAATATAGTTTCTACTCCAAATTACAATTTACAAAAAAAAACCGAGCGAAGCTCGGTCATCCAGGTACTAATTACAATACTACTACCTACTATTGCACTACACTACTGCATTGTGTAAAGCAATAACATTTTAAACAATTTTAAATTCACAAATTTTTTAAAGCCACCGATAGGTATAATACAGAATGTGAATATTTTAAATGAGTTAAATAATATCGTGAAATTTGTTATGTTTAAGGATAATCCTGTAAGGCCAAAGCCAATACCAAAAGACTCGCAGCCGCTAGTAACACAGGATATGTTGGAAGCGACGAGAGCCAAGCTCATGCGCAAGCGGCCCGTAGCAGCTTCCACTCCTAAAGAGCAGCTCACTGAATTGGAAAAGTGAGTACCTAGAGTCATTAAATTGCGGGTATTTCAAGCTCAGCCAAGGATTTTCAATTTCCACTCTCTAGAATTTGAATGGTAGGTATTGACTAACAGCCGAAATTACTAACCTATCTTTCTTCTATTTGCCCTACTAGATATATCAATTTGACATAAGCTCTATACAAGTTATGTCAAATTTCTATCGCTAGTAAGGGAAACCATGGCTAGATAGGACATTGGGAACGGCCGTAAGTAAGTATATTAGTTTACCACGTTGACCATGTTCAATTTATTTGCACGTTTTCGATTTCTTACTCCAGCTATTTCACTAATATTGCAATTTGCAACTACACTTCACCCAAAAATCCAGTTTTATTCCATTACCCTTTCTGCGTTTGTCTTGCTTTTATTCTTGCATAATTATTTATGAGCCTGTGTACGTGTTTGAGATGTGTTTGAGATAATATTATTTAATTAATCAAAAATCTTTAATCATGCAGGTGCCTATTACAAGAATCATCAGTGACGTCACTGTATCGACGTCGTGTGACGCGCGGCACGTATCGGAGCGGGGAAGAGTTGCGCGCGCGCCCGTATCCCGTCACCCGCTGTGCTCGATCCCCGCTCTCCCCGCGATCCCCGCGCTCCCGCAATATCTCCCGAACCCCTGCTTCCCCACTCAAATTCCCTATTTTTTGTGCCAATACTCCCTAATACTCAATGTTTTGATGACGCATTGTAGACCGATTAGGTACACATGTAAGCTTATAGCAAATGCGCACGATGAACCAAACATTTGGCGGGGTAGCGCGGTGCTTCTACCTTATTTGATAAATATTTTATCTTGACAATATCTTCTTGAAACGAAACTATATTTTATGGAGAGTATGTGGAAACATGCCTTAATGTTTTATAGGGTAACTCAATATTTGTTAAAATAATTCTCAGATTTGCGCTATCGTTAATATTATTTCTGAGATTAATGTTCTTGTAATTAAATGCCTGAGCACTTGAATTTCTATCGACTATTTTTTCTTTGCAGATTAAATGAAGCCCTTATTCGTGCCTAGATATATCTGAAAAAAATTGATATGCTAATATTATAAACGTTCATCAGAAAAGCAATTATCTACTATAATAATTGTTACTTTTAAACTTTACTTAGTCCTTACAACCTCTTATTTGTGTGCATCAGTTAAATATATTAGGTATATTTTAAACAATTAAAAAAGTTGACTTTGTATACTTACTTTGTATACCTGCGTATTTTTATCTGTGTTTATTTAATACGATATTTATACCTATTTATTTCATATGTTTTGGAAATTTCTTCGAAAAAAATATGGAGCACACCATGGGTGTGCCCGCGAAATTCAAATTTTTCGTGGGTTTTCGCGGTTTTTAAGCTAATAAGACATAATAGGCTTATGGCCGTCAAATTGCGATAATCCCAATATCTTCTTCGCGTGTTCATATAAAAATCTCTGCTCGAAAGTGTCGAGTTAAAGAAATTAGTCCAAGATTTGCGAGTTACTCACATAAAACTCGATACTCGGATTAATTTCCTAGGATACACATTTTTATGCAAAGATTTTGATATAATCATCTAAAGATGATACTGCCATTCTCGCAAATTGATTGCCATAAGCCTATCATGTCTAATTAGCGTACAAATTGCAAAAAACCACGAAAATTTTGAATTTCGCGGGCAGATTTCACGTTAATTGTAGGTAATTGTAGTAAATTAATTTAATTTTGCCGTATTTCTGTTACCATCTAATCGCAGTAGTTCGGCAAAATCCGGTTGATAAAAAGCGCCGAACTATTACTAAGTTTGTGACAAAAAGTTTCGTCCGACAATGTTTGTGACAAAAATTCTAAGTACCTGGGTACTAAAAAAGTGATCATTGTTTTTATGTGGCATGTTTTTCTATTTATTTTAATTATAATTAAGACATTGATGTCAACAATAATGATTGATAACTAGTAACTAGAACTAAATTACTCTAAATTGTCAGTAATTTGTAAACTAGTTGTACCCTATATTATACCTAAAGATGATTTTTTGATTTAATATTTGAGTAATTATTACTTATTGTTTAATTTCGAATGTGCTTAGTACATTATATACAACGCTTTTTAAAACAACAAAATGGTAGTTTCAATTCCGACGAAGATTACAAATAAAAGTATAATATTTAATATTTACCTATATATTTAATTTGACCGAATGACGTAGCGGTAGCGGTAGCGAACCTGCCGTCTGCGTCGAAGGTCGTTGGTTCGATTCCGACTACTGGACTGAATGTTTGTGTGATGAGCATGAATGTTTTTCAATATATTATATTTATGTATATTAGAATGTATATAATATATCTATATCTAGTGGGTACTAGATATAGATAACACAAGCTATCGCTTACTTTGGGTCTAGATTGCGATATGTGTAATGTCTTGACTCTTGATATATATTTTATTGATATCAAAAAATTCTCGCTATTACAAAACAGCGCCACACTATGTATAGTATGGCGCTGTTTTGTAATAGCGAGAATTTGTAGGGCGTCCCATAGCGATACCACATAGAGGAGAAGTAACTAGGGCCTTTTATAGTAGATAGAGCATTTGAGTCATTTGATAACCACGTAAAGTCTTTAAAGTTTTTTTTTACACTATACAAGTTAGTAGGTAGGTCCCCACTTGACTGCGATCTCACCTGATGGTAAGTGATGATGCAGCCGAAGATGTTAACGTGCTAACTTGGAAGGTGTAAGTAAAGTCACCCCAACGGTTTCTACACAGCATCGCACCGGAACGCTAAATCGCTTGGCGGCACGTCTTTGCTGGTAGGGTACTACTAGCCACTGCCGAAGCCTCCCACCTGAGCCAATTAAGAAATTATAAAATTCCAAAGTGCCGTGGCGGGAATCGAACCCGCGACCTCCCACTCGAATCCGAGCGCGCGTCCCTTGCGCAAGGGAGGTCGTCAAATATTTTATCTTATGAGATTTTCAATATTCTTTAATAAAAGTCGTCGATCATCCGACACTATTGATGCTGTAGTTTTAATGCAGATTTTTTTGGAAATCCTAATTTCAAGAACAAATAAAAATTTAAAACATACAAAACTCAGAATTGTTGATACCATCTGTGGTTGACACTTTGTAGTGATCTGTGGTCACTGTGTGCACTGATTGGCACTGATCAGGGTCTGTGGTATCCCTATAGTGTTTTATGTCTATGGTTGACGGCAAGACCTGTGGCAAGACCAATGACGAAGAAAATAAAGGCAAGACCACAGACCACGAAACTAGGGCAAGACGCCGTAGATAGAGAATGAACCATCTGTCTACGCAAGACGCAGTGGCAAGCTATGAGCTAGGTAGGTTAAGGGCAATGGGTAACATCCGGGCGCGAAAATTCAAATTTTATTTAGTTTTTTGCTCATAGTTGGCTAATTATACATCGAAGGTTAATGGCAATGTGTTTTGCGGGCACAGAATTTATGCATCTGCATGTTTTTAATAAAAACTCTGCTCAACAATACTCATTTACTTCATATTGGTTCCCGATAGCTCGAAATCTGGGAAATTGCAAAAAATTATCTTTCGGGAACCAATATGAGATGAGTGGGAACTTTCGAGCAAAGTTTCTATCAAAAACATGTAGATGCATAAAAAGTAGGCCCGCAAAATGCATTGCCATAAATCTAAAATGTTTAGTTAGTCTAATATTTGCGAAAAACTAAATAAAATTTGAATTTCGCGGGCTGGTAGGGCCGCAACACCTTAACATTGATCTCTACTCTTACCTCGTTGGGTAGGTAGGTAACTTTGATCAGGTATAATTATTATAGACCCTTAGGTAAAGTAGATCAATGGTGGCAAGACGGCAATGGTTGACGTTCAGTCGGTCACATGGACGCCGTCACAGAACCATAGACAATAGACATAAAAAACTGCACAGAACATTATTATTACTCCTAGTTGACAGCTAGTTTCGTGGTCTGTGGTTGACAGTTTGCGGCTCTTTAGATTGCGGAATGATATAGTATGCGGAATACAGAACATAGTGTTTTACGCATAGGCAGTGGTGCCAGATTAGGCGAATTATCGCCATTTAGGCTACCTCGGGGGGTCAATCGACGACCAAAAATCCCGATTGGCTACCGGTAGCCATTTAGGCTACCTAGAAAATAGAAACGGGCGATTTTAGGCTACCTGACCAAAACTTATCTAATAATTTCTTTTACATACGTTTGTAACGAAAGTTTCGTTGCAAATGTATGTAATATCAGGTTTTTGTCTTTCCATGCTGTTTGCTTTCTCATACGTATTGCAATTACTATTTCTAGGAATGAGATAGAGATACTTAAGTGCGTTTATGCGTTTGACACTAATCTTTTACTATACTTTATATTGGCCGGACAAATGAAGTGACACTTCGATAAGACGCAATGCCCAGAGCAACGGAAAGTTACGTCACGTATCCGTCACAATTTCATTCGTATGGGTAATAATAATAAAATTTGAATTTTTGCGCCTAGATGTTTATTCTATGGTATTCTGTATGGATCTTCATCAAGCTTTTTTATTATAAAACATATTTTTTTATCCATTGAAAGATTTTCCACAAAATTTTATTTGAATGATAAATTAAAGTAGCAATGTATAACGAACTATAGAAAACAGTTACGCCACGGGTGTGCCCGCGAAATTCAATTTTATTGTGGTTTTTCGCGATTGTTAAGCTAATAAGACAAAATAGGCTTCTGGCAGTCAAATTGCGGGAATTCCAATATAATCTTCACGTGTTTATATAAAAATCTCTGCTTGAAAGTGTCAAGTTAAAGAAATTAGTTCACGATTTGCGAGTTACTCACATAAAACTCTGTACTCGGACTAATTTCCTAGGATATACATTTTTATGCAAAGATTTTGATATAATCATGTAAAGATGATACTACCACTATCGCAAATTGACTGTCATAAACATCTGATGTGTAATTAGCGAACAAATTGCAAAAAACCATGAAAATTTTGAACTTCGCGGGCAGAGTCGTTGATTTCACCTTATTACTGCAAGTGTAAATACAGAACATGACCCCACCATAAGTTATAGTTTGGTAATTGGTACCCATCTACAGTAAATAAATAAATAATATCTGGGTGACCGAGCTTCGCTCGGCAGTATTACTACTGGCCAATAGAGGGCAGCAGGAGTCATATATATTTTTTTTGTAAATACGACATTTTCTCAAAATGAATCCTAGCTAGATCGATTCATCGCCCCCAAAACCCCGCGTACACTAAATTTCATGAAAATCAATCGAGATTCAGATTATATAGAAATATATATATATATAAGAATTGCTCGTTTAAAGGTATAGGATATAACTTTTCACTTCACATTGTTTTTTAACGTGTCTTCTTTATTTGGGTCTAAAATATAGGTCTGTAAGATACAAAGATTTAGGCGAATTAAAAAAAAAATTGGGCGAATTTAGGCTACTCAGCAGGCAAAATTGGGCGAATTCAAATGGCAAATATCTGGCAACCCTGCGCATAGGTTTTACGTGTTTTATGTCTATGATGCAGAGTGAAAATAAATACCTAATGTGAAAAGTACTTAGGTACTGAACAGTGAATCTAAGCAAAATTATTCGAATTCCTTTCAAGTTTTGATGATAAGATTACAAACAATTCATTCTAGATTGACTTTGTACTTTTGTAGTTTGTAAGTTGTGTTAGAAAACCAGACGGTATTTAGAAAAAAATTGCACTTGTTATCAAACATGTAGATCCTGTAATTTATTAATTTTTTTCAATATCAGTACTCAGTCACAAAGAAGTTAATTTACCTCTCCAGGAAAAATTGAAATACAAGTATGGATTTTAGTTCCCTCAACCCGATCTCATCAAATCCACTAAATCTCGCCGCAAGGAACAACGATGTTAAAAAAGTGGAAAAGTTACTAAAGAAACTGAATCCTAACTGTGTCGATAATAGAGGATGGACTTGCCTTCACGAGGCTGCCGCTAGAGACAGCTATCAGAGTCTTCTACTTATTCTAAAACACAAGGACATTAGGCCTTTGGCTGAGACACACGAAGGGCACACAGCTCTCTACCTCGCTTGTAGATTTAGGAGCTCCATACAAACTATCAAAGCATTGCTAGATAGTGTGCCAGACTTGGCAAACTACGGTAGCACAGAAAACGTTACTCCCTTACATGTAGCCAGTGCTCAAGGTAGACTTGAAGTAATTCAGCTTTTGATTGAATATGGTGCAATGTATGATGTTCAAGATTTTGATGGAGACACACCCTTACATGACGCAGCACTCAGCACTCAGTATGATGCTGTCAACTTGTTGCTTCACATTGGGGCTAATCCAGAAATAAGAAACGAGGCTGACTATACACCGTTCCATTTAGCATGCTACAAGGGATGCTTCCAAACTGTGAAGCATTTATTCCCTTTTATAAACGATATCAATCAAATTACTGCAAACAGTGACAGCCCTCTTATACTGGCAGCACAAGGGTGCAACGATGAAATTGTAAAATTCTTACTTAAAAATGGTGCAGATCCCCACATAAAGACCAAATATGGAGATTTAGCGCTAGGGATGGCGTTAAATATGGGGCACAGTTCGAGTTTCAAAATTCTATTGAACGTCACTAGTCCTAGCAAAATAGACCAAAATATAATCTTGTATGCGTGTAAACCACACATCTTCACAATGGAAATACTGGAATGTCTTCTAACCCATGATCTAGGTCCAGAGTTCTTTGATTTTTTTGAGCCATTTCATGTAACACTTGAGCGGATTGGTGAATTCTCCCCTGTATATCTCACTAATGCACCGATCAACTCCTACTTGAATATTTGTGAATACATATACAACCAGTCACCGGAGAAGTTTAGAGAGTTCTTTTATCTGTTTCTAATGAGAGGCCTGTTGGTTAATGCAGTTGATGAGGATGAGTGCCCACCTTTGGTTTACATCCATTTGAGTATGCACACATTCTGCTTTGATGATGTGAGTAACTGCAGCTTATATTTATTACTTCAAACTAACTCATGTAGCCTCTCAGTGGCAGAGAGCTTCATAACTCTTGTAAACTTAAGTCATGGCATAATAATAAGAATCAGTATTACATGACTATTGAAAAATTAAATGCCTCTTATGCCTATAAGCTCTGCTTTTGTGTGAAGTATTTTTGTTGAATCAATGATCCTTTAGCTTTAAAATGTCAGAACATGAAACTATTCAATTTTAGCAAATCATAGACAATAACTAATGAGTGTGTTTCTATAATTGTGCAGGTGTTCAAAATCTTGAGAGAGCACGGATGCAATGTAGACTATTGCAGTATGTTGTGCTTCCTCAGAGACCGATACATACCAGACGCGATACACGCCTCTCTCATGGCAGACCCCGCCACACTGCTTGTTATGTTACCACACAGTCTATATTGCGACCCCGAGTACTTGTTGAAATTTGCCTGTGTGAGCGGGGTCTTAGGAAGAATACCTCAACCTGTGAGTAATCATTTTTTTATAGTAAAATAAGGATAAGACTGAGATACTGATAAGACATTCATCTGATGTTATGACATGATGCTCTTGCCTATGTTATATGCAGTGTCTCAGGATTTACATTGCAATGTCTCACACTGAGCTGAATCTTGAAAGGAACCACAGAATGGAACAAATAAAAAAAAAATTATGGGAATGAAATATCCAATCAATAAGTTAGTCAGGTGACAAAGCTGTTATTCGCATGCATTTTATATCGTTCCGGCTCATTTGATACGGCTAAGGTTGCATTTCTCGTCAAATACCATATTTCTGATATAATGCCCTAAATAAAATGCATTTCGCCATAGAATATCTGACACTGCATTTAACATTTTTTATTTAGACAGAAAAAAATGCAGATATTTTCTCAATACTTAGCTTTAGCCCACAGACTAATTGGGATAAAAGTGTTTATTGTAGAACACTTTATCTATATCTATACTAATATTATAAAGAGGTAGTGTAACGATGTTTGTGAGTTTGTGACGTTGTAAGGGGTAATCTCTGGATCTACTGAACCGATTTTCAAAATTCTTTCACTAATAGAAAGCTACGTTATTGTGGAGTGTCATAGGCTATTATAATTTCCAAAATTAATTATGCATATTTACTTAAATTTGAATATCTGTAATCCAAGTCGTAAAAAAAATTGCTTTCATCGCGTGCGCTGCGGAAACTATTGAGGATAGAACAAAAGAATGTTCTACAATATTAAAGAACGTATCAAAATCTGTAAAAAAGTCCGCGAGAGCATATGCCTATCTCTTACGGGTAACTCACAATAACTGCTTTTACTGTTAAAATTGTGGATTAAAAATAAATAAATTTTGTAACGCTTATTTAGCCCATATGGTATTAATTTATATCTTTGTAAATATGTTTTTCAGAACGGAAATTTAATGTAGAATATTTGTGCCTTTTACGCTATACACTTTAAACAAATATCTTCAAAGATATTAGCAAAATAAAAACGCGCCGCCCCGGCCGTTGCGTGGCGATAGGAGGCTGTCGGCAGTCCGCAGTATCTTTGCTAATGCCTCGCTCGCGTCCAGCGCTGTGAGCTGTGGCATACTATTAGGTGTTCCGTGGCTGTGGCTATAAGCACGTATAAGGCCCGGTTTCCACCAAAGCGAAGCGGAGCGGAGCTGTATTTGAGTAACCAATCACATTTCGTCATTTTAACATCTCCGAAACTGAGGTGATGTTGAAATGATGAAATCTGGTTAGTTATTCAAACACAGCTCCACTCAACTCCGCTTTTGTGGAAACCGGGCCTTATGCGGGACAAACGGGCCGGGACAAAAATATTTTTAACGCGGAACGGAGTCCGCGGGCACTGCTAGTTACTTATATTGTGGAATACTACTTTACGTTTCATTTTCGTTTTTTCAGGTACAGTATGAATTAATGTCTATGATTGGTATCACTGACATATCTTTGTCTCCTGAGTGTTTACCACTCACGGTTCTACCGTTGAAGCACATGTGTCGACAAACAATAAGGTCATCTTTGAGACATTCTGGCGACAGTTATAAAACCACAAATCAGTTCCTTGAAAGACTAAACCAAATTGAAATACCTCCTTTATTAAAAAACTATTTGCGTTTTGTTTAGTTGCTTATTTGTAATATTTATGTTTTCCCAGAAATATAGTAAGTTTTTTTAACTGTACACTGCAAAAACCACACGTGTCGTAAGCGTAGTCGTATCGTAAGCGTAATCGTATCATAGCGTAGTCGTATCATAATCGTAGACGTATCATAAGCGTATCTAAGCGTATCGTTACAAAGCTTCGCGTACGAGGCCTGCAGTGTTGCACAAACGAATCGTCGCGTATTTTTAACCGACTTTAAAAAAAGGAGGAGGTTTTCAGTTCGTCGTAATCTTTTTTATATGATTATAAAGAAAAGGATAGTCTTCAACCAGGTTGAAAAATACAATTATTATTTTTTCAGTCCAATTGACAATTAAAAGTCATAAGAGATTGAAGTTCATTTAAATGCAGGTGAAAGGATAACTTTTCACGCCTGTGTTTACATGCCAATACGCTATGTTCATGCTCGTATTGCTCTCGATACGCTTACGCTACGAAGCCGTGTGCGAAGGGGCTTAGTAAAAGTTTAGCTTAGTAATAAAGCAATACTCTCAAATCTCAATAATGGATCCGATGCTTAAAATCCCTGCAATTTCCTGGTCGAAATAGATTTCATAATTACGGTTTAGTTATTATTGTGAATCCCACCAAAAACATAAATGTAAAAAAGGAGAGCCAAGTTCGAGAGCCGCAAAAAGAATGGAGATCAAAATAAGTGCCAAGTTCTATGTAAAATCGAAATTTGTATTTATAGGAACAAAAAAACAATATGAACAATTATTAAACTCTATTTCTTTGCTTTATTGGATACCTATAACAATTGTTGTTATTCAAAAATGTGATATCTTAAAATAGGTAAGATTTGACTTGGCCAGTTTTTATTACATCAGTCATTTTATAAAGTTATACAACATTTTAATTCAGATAAAAACTCGCCAAGTCAAATCTAACCTATTTTAAGATCTCACATTTTTGAATAACAGCAATTGTTATAGGTATCCAATAAAGCAAAGAAATAGAGTTTAATAATTGTTCATATTGTTTTTTTGTTCCTATAAATACAAATTTCGATTTTACATAGAACTTGGCACTCATTTCGATCTCCATTCTTTTTGCGGCTCTCGAACTTGGCTCTCCTTTTTTACATTTATGTTTTTGGTGGGATATCATTACTTTTTGTAAAGAAAACTAGGCAGGTATTGAGTTTAAAGCTTTTTCTTGCGTTTCCGCTGCGTGGTTTTCTTTTTTATACTATTTTCTACACTGTCTTGAATGTTAGAGATAATAGTGATAATAAATAAAGTACCTAATGTTGCAATGTCCAAATTAAAGAATCAACTGTTAGACGGAACGAAGTTCGCCGGGTCAGCTAGTACAACATAAGTTTGCTGCTGTCAAATGATGTCAGTATAGCGTTTTCTTACTGGAACTAGAAATGAGTGGCTGAGACAACGCTAAACGCGTGACAGTTGACAGCGGCAAACTTATAGCGAACGAGTTGTATAGTATTTATTTATTCATTGAATCTCATATATATGTACTTCACTTTTATACTATTACTAGCTGATGCCCGCGACTTCGTCCACGTGGGATAAAAACTATTCTATCTTTTAAGTTGGACCAAATGACACATATTCACGAAGTTTGAACTAAATCGGTTCAGTAGTTTAGGAGTCTATTGAGGACAAACATTGTGACAAGAGATTTATATATATATTAAGAATTGGTTAAGGCACGAAGAACCTGGTTTTTTAGCGCGTATTACAAGTTTTTTGTATGAGGACACCGCTTATTTTTTATTTTTTGATTTTTTCCTACGTTTACACACAGTTAACGAGCTGGATTCCAAATTTCATCCTTCTAGGTCATCTGGAAGTAGGTTAAGTTTAGGTACTATATGTCAGTTTGTATGGGGACACCCCTTATTTTTTGACTTTTTTTTATTTTCTGATTTTTTACTACGCTTACACACAATTACCGTGCTGGATTTCAAATTTCATCTTTCTAGGTCATCTGCAAGTAGGTTAGGTTTAGGTACTATATTCTCGACATTTCATGAGAGCTTATATCTAAGCCTATGTGAAATAAAGAATTTCATTTCATTTCATATGTCAGTTTGTATGGGGACACCCCTTATTTTTTGACTTTATTTTATTTTCTGATTTTTTCTTACGTTAAAACACAATTACCGTGCTGGATTTCAAATTTCATCTTTCTAGGTCATCTGGAAGTAGGTTAGGTTTAGGTACTATGTGTCAGTTTGTATGGGGACACCCCTTATTTTTTGACTTTTTTTTATCTTCTGATTTTTTCCTACGTTTACACACAATTACCAAGCTGGATTTCAAATTTCATCTTTCTAGGTCATCTGCAAGTATGTTAGATTTAGGTACTATGTGTCAGTTTGTATGGGGACACCCCTTATTTTTTTACTTTTCTTTATTTTTTGATTTTTTCCTACGCTTGCACACAGTTACCGAGCTGGATTCCAAATTTTATCCTTCTAGGTCATCTGAAAGTAGGTTAGGTTTTTGTACTATATGTTAGTTTGTATGGGGACACCCCTTATTTTTTGACTTTTTTTTATTTTGATTTTTTCCTACATTTACACACAATTAGCGTGCTGGATTTCAAATTTCATCTTTCTAGGTCATCTGGAAGTAGGTTAGGTTTAGGTACTATATGTCAGTTTGTATGGGGACACCCCTTATTTTTTGACTTTTTTTTATTTTCTGATTTTTTCCTACGCTTACACACAATTACCGTGCTGGATTTCAAATTTCATCTTTCTAGGTCATCTGGAAGTAGGTTAGGTTTAGGTACTATGTGTCAGTTTGTATGGGGACACCCCTTATTTTTTTGGCTTTTTTTTATCGTCTGATTTTTTACTACGCTTACACACAATTTCCGAGCTGGATTTCAAATTTCATCTTTCTAGGTCATCTGGAAGTAGGTTAGATTTAGGTACTATATTTCAGTTTGTATGGGGACACCCCTTATTTTTTGACTTTTTTTTATTTTCTGATTTTTTATTACGCTTACACACAATTACCGAGCTGGATTTCAAATTTCATCTTTCTAGGTCATCTGGAAGTAGGTAAGATTTAGGTACTATATTTCAGTTTGTATGGGAACACCCCTTATTTTTTGACTTTTCTTTATTTTTTGATTTTTTCCTACGCTTACACACAGTTACCGAGCTGGATTCCAAATTTCATCCTTCCAGGTCATCTGGAAGTAGGTTAGGTTTTTGTACTATATGTCACTTTGTATGGGAACACCCCTTATTTTTTGACTTTTTTTTATTTTTTGATTTTTACTACGCTTACACACAATTACCGAGCTGGATTTCAAATTTCATCTTTCTAGGTCATCTGGAAGTAGGTTAGGTTTAGGTACTATATGTCAGTTTGTATGGGGACACCCCTTATTTTTTGACTTTTTTTTATTTTCTGATTTTTTCCTACATTAACACACAATTACCGTGCTGGATTTCAAATTTCATCTTTCTAGGTCATCTGGAAGTAGGTTAGGTTTAGGTACTATGTGTCAGTTTGTATGGGGACACCCCTTATTTTTTGACTTTTTTTTATTGTCTGATTTTTACTACGCTTACACACAATTACCGAGCTGTATTTCAAATTTCATCTTTCTAGGTCATCTGGAAGTAGGTTAGGTTTAGGTACTATATGTCAGTTTGTATGGGGACACCCCTTATTTTTTGACTTTTTTTTATTTTCTGATTTTATACTACGCTTACACACAATGACAAAGCTGGATTTCAAATTTCATTTTTCTAAGTCATCTGGAAGTAGGTTAGGTTTAGGTACTATATGTCAGTTTGTATGGAGACAACCCTTATTTTTTGAGTTTTTTTATTTTCTGATTTTTTCCTACATTTACACACAATTACCGTGCTGGATTTCAAATTTCATATTTCTAGGTAATCTGGAAGTAGGTTAGGTTTAGGTACTATATGTCAGTTTGTATGGGGACACCCCTTATTTTTTTACTTTTTTTTATTTTCTGATTTTTTCCTACGTTAAAACACAATTACCGTGCTGGATTTCAAATTTCATCTTTCTAGGTCATCTGGAAGTAGGTTAGGTTTAGGTACTATGTGTTAGTTTGTATGGGGACACCCCTTATTTTTTGACTTTTTTTTATTTTCTGTTTTTTTACTACGCTTACACACAATTATTGAGCTGGATTTCGAATTTCATCTTTCTAGGTCATCTGGAAGTAGGTTAGATTTAGGTACTATATGTCAGTTTGTATGGGGACACCCCTTATTTTTTGACTTTTCTTTATTTTTTGATTTTTTCCTACGCTTACACATAGTTACCGAGCTGGATTCCAAATTTCATCCTTCCAGGTCATCTGGAAGTAGGTTAGGTTTTTGTACTATATGTTAGTTTGTAAGGGGACACCCCTTATTTTTTGACTTTTTTTATTTTCTAATTTTTTCCTACGCTTACACACACTTACCAAGCTGGATTTCAAATTTCATCTTTCTAGGTCATCTGAAAGTATAGGTTAGATTTAGGTACTATATGTCAGTTTGTATGGGAACACCCGTTATTTTTTGACTTTTCTTTATTTTTTGATTTTTTCCTACGCTTACACACAGTTACCGAGCTGGATTCCAAATTTCATCCTTCTAGGTCATCTGGAAGTAGGTTAGGTTTTTGTACTATATGTCAGTCAGTATGAATTTTAACGACCTTTGGACCTTCATATCTTTATAACCGTTTGAGCTAGCTTCATGAAAATTGGGCTTCTATATGATCTTATGGATATAATTAAACACACGTAGTTTTATGTGTTTACGTTAAATAGGTTTTGAGTTATAGAAGGGTCAAAAGTGGCACCAAGTGGTTCGTGTAAACTGACTCTTGGCGCTGGCTAGCCAGTTCCTTTGCTTGAACTTGGCTTGACACGCTACCGCGTGTCTTGACAGGGGGCTTATTTTGTATCGTTAGTTAGCAACTGTCTGTCTGTCCGTCTGTATGTCAGCCACTTTTTTGTATTATATTTGCACAACTTACCAACCTAGGTCGGTTTGGTATCATGTAAACATGCCATACTAGTTGCTAAGTTATACAAAAATAGGATTTTTGCCTCAATTTTCTTAGTTAATAAGAAAGCCAGTGCGAGTTGCTAACTAACGATACAGAATAAGCCCACAGGAACTTGTTCCTAAATCACGATATTAAAATATTTAAAGAGTCATAAGAGTTAAAACTGACAAGTGATATTGAAAATGTTTGTGATATGATAAGATAGGTACCTATGCTTATTATAAACAGTAATTTTATAATAAAAAACTGAAGTATAAAATATTTTTTTAATGTACATAATCCTTAATATTCAATAAATTCTATTACATTATATACAAAGGTAAAATAAAATAAAATCTTATTATATAATATTATAAAATAAAATATTTTTATACAATAAATTACATTGAGTTTGAAGAGCTTATATTAGACAGTTAGTAATTGGTTATTACTTTTAGAGTATTGGTTAAAATTTGATATTAATATAATATATGCAGGTTTTTAATTTTAATTGATTTGTACTTTGAACATACTGGAATTGTATTTATTTAAAGTTAGCACCATTTGCCATGAAGTCTTCAATTTCTGCGACACTGAAAAATAAAAATACTCCTTATCAGTAAAGACTTAATTTTGGTCAGACGATGAGCATGATAAAAGTATGGACATGCTGAAAGATGCCTCACTGCAATGCCTTTAGTTGTCTCAACAAATAAATTCTAAAGGATTACCATAAGGAGTACAAAAGGGAAATTTCTCCGCTACCCAGCGGTAGGAACTTTGTTTCATACAAATTACAAGGTTATGATAACAAGAAATGAATAAAAAACTAAAACTATAAATCTTAATATATACAAAATATATACACCGTCCAAATGATAATTTATGGGCATAGTGGCCAAGACGCTGGCAGTATTACCTCTTTGTACTGCTAAACTTAGCCGTTGAGCCAAATAAGCGGCAGCTCTTGGGTCAGCAGAGGCTTGGACCTATTTTTGGGATACAACATTAACGATTTTGTTTTGTATCCGATGACCATGGGCCCAGCGTTTCAAAAGCAAGCGCCGCAATATCGTAGTCACTGCAAATGACTGAGTATTTGCGGCGCTTAAGAGTTTGTGCAGATTCGGCAGCTGCACCGCCCCTTTGGGACGTGCTCGGTAAGTGGGATGCCAACGTATCAACGCAGGTTGCATCCCACATCCCGTCAGGCCTCTTACCGTCATCACTGAACAAAAGGAGTACATGAATAACTCACGTCCTGGGCACAAAGGTGAGGTTTTCGACCCCCTGCTCGGTGATGAGCACGTCGTCCTCAATGCGCACGCCCCCGAAGCCGCGGAACCGGTTCACTCGCTCCCAGTTGAAGAACTGCGCCTGGTCCGGGTTGCTCTGCGCTCCGTCCAACAGCTGGAATGGGTGACTTGCTTTTAACGAGTGAAGGTCGCTCGGAAAATTCAAATTTGTTTTTTTTTTATTTTCGTGGATTTTAAGCTAATATAGATATATCCACGACGACGCCCCACTCTGTCAAACGCCATGCGAATCGAATGCAACATAAGAGATTTTGACAAAGTGGGGAGCGTTTTCGTATGTCTATAACACAGTGTAGGCTTACGACAGTAAACTTAAACCTGCGGAAAAGCAGTATCATCTTCACATGATTAAAAAATGTTAGATTTGTCTCACCCTGTTTATGAAGTAGCAGCCGGGCTCGACGGTGAGCAGCATGCCGGGCAGCAGCGCGCGCGCCGTGCGCAGCCGGGCGAGCGGGCCCGCCGGCCGGGCGGGGCAGTGCGGCAGGTACCCGCCCACGTCGTGCACGTCCAGCCCCAGCAGGTGGCCCAGCCCGTGCGGCTGCAGGACACGTTCTGCACTCACCCTGTTTATGAAGTAGCAGCCGGGCTCGACGGTGAGCAGCATGCCGGGCAGCAGCGCGCGCGCCGTGCGCAGCCGGGCGAGCGGGCCCGCCGGCCGGGCGGGGCAGTGCGGCAGGTACCCGCCCACGTCGTGCACGTCCAGCCCCAGCAGGTGGCCCAGCCCGTGCGGCTGCAGGACGCCGTTCACGCCGTTCTACCAGTTCAACATTCATTCATTAGCGTTATCTACTACTATGCTCAGACTTCCGCCTTAACATTTTGATAAGCGCAATCTACTTCAAAATATCGAGGTAGCAAGTGTTCATTGGTCGCGGCATTTATCTTTAGCGGTCAGGGAACGCGGAGGGGATTTATACGCACGCCCGCCTCGACCTGCATTCCTCCATGATACCTTATTTTCGACTGTGCGCAACCGCAACTTAGATGCCGCAACTCCTAGCATGTTGCAACGTGGTTGCAACTAACGATATAACAAAAAACAAGCATATTATATATGATCTCAATAAAATAAATAATACTTTTTTATTTAATGTAAACAACTGCATAAAGTATAAAGGGCATTTGGCCTCAACGTATTATAGTCCTTCGAGCCGGACATGAACCAGCGACCTACACGGGGATTTACGTTTTACGTCCCTTGTGTTTGAGGACCTTCCAATTAAATTATTATGTTTTTCATTACAATCAACCAATCGTATGTATTACAAATTTCCTGATTCCTCTTAAATCAGGGGAATTCTTTACCATCGCATGTTTTCACCGCTATAAAATTATGCGACCAATCGACTTGGCTATATCGACTTTTGAAACAGTCAAGCTGTATCGATATTTGGTCTATTTTTCGCATTTACGTTTTGGGCAAGGTGGTAATTGTCACCACTTACTTTGATCATGTCTTCGACGTCTCCTTTGAGCAAGCCGCCTTTCTTCAAATGTTCCAACATCGCGCGGTTGGCGGTCAAATGCATGTCGCTCCACATCACTCCAGGTTTAGCTTCCCTGCACCAATTTAAATCCTCTTAACATTTTGTTACGCAGTCAATGGACTAGTAGTAGTTGAAAGGTGAAACTTCAGCTCCCTAATTCGGTACTCAGGTGTGACTCAATTCAAAGCAAGTTTGTGAATATTCTCGATGTGCGCAATGTAGGCTAGGGCGTATCCACATTTAAATCTTTGTACAAGACTCAAGACCTCACCTGATTACGGCATCTCGGGCTGCCAACACTGCTTCGTAGATCAACTTCTGGTCGTCCGTGAACTTCCCATTGGCCGGGAACGAGCACGTGATATCGGCCGCATAGCCCGCGTAGTTCCCTCCCATGTCGAACAAACTGCAAAAAATTATAGGGTGGGTATTTTAATTTTTTATTCGGTAAGAACTTACCAAATTGTTATTGAATAAAAAAGATATAAGGATATTATTATTGTAGAAGTATATTATAAATCATTAATCACATGATGGAAAGCGGTGATGCCATCTCGGAGCCGCGAGATCTAAGCAGCATAAACCCGTTGTGGTTAAAAATCCCTTTTCAATAAAATAAATTAGGTACAACATGTCCCCGTCGGGTCCAGGAACACTGACTCGCACTGGTACTCCATCAGTGATCACAACGTACCACATGTCCCCGTCGTGTATCATCTTGGCATTACGCGCCGCAGCGTGGCCGTAGTGCAAGGTGGCGCCGTTGTCGCCTGAGCCGCAGATGCAGGTGTAGGACACGTGGTGGCAGCCGCCCACGCGGTACACGTGGTCCAGGAACACCGACTCGCACTGGTAATCTATCAGTGATCACAACGTACCACAAGTCCTCGTCGTGTATCATCTTGGCGTTAGGCGCCGCGGCGTGGCCGTAGTGCAAAGTGGCGCCGTTGTCGCCCGAGCCGCAGATGCAGGTGTAGGACACGTGGCGGCAGCCGCCCACGCGGTACACGTGGTCCAGGAACACTGACTCGCACTGGTACTCCATCAGTGATCACAACGTACCACATGTCCCCGTCGTGTATCATCTTGGCATTACGCGCCGCGGCGTGGCCGTAGTGCAAGGTGGCGCCGTTGTCGCCTGAGCCGTAGATGCAGGTGTAGGACACGTGGCGGCAGCCGCCCACGCGGTACACGTGGTCCAGGAACACCGACTCGCACTGGTAATCTATCAGTGATCACAACGTACCACAAGTCCTCGTCGTGTATCATCTTGGCGTTAGGCGCCGCGGCGTGGCCGTAGTGCAAGGTGGCGCCGTTGTCGCCCGAGCCGCAGATGCAGGTGTAGGACACGTGGCGGCAGCCGCCCACGCGGTATGTTGCGAACAATGTTCAATTGTTGGCAACACTGAGGTGAGTGTGGCAACACTTTAGTTGTTACACAATATGTCTGCCAATATGCTGTTCATGTAAGCGATCAGACTAAAAAATAAATAAAAGTGCAGTGAAAATGTGAGCTGTGTTTTAATAATTACGTGCAACCATGGTGCAACCTAACTAAATATTAATACGTCGATGATTCGACAGTGATAATACGTCGAGGATTCGATCACGGTACACGTGGTCCAGGAACACTGACTCGCACTGGTACTCCATCAGTGATCACAACGTACCACATGTCCCCGTCGTGTATCATCTTGGCATTACGCGCCGCGGCGTGGCCGTAGTGCAAGGTGGCGCCGTTGTCGCCCGAGCCGCAGATGCAGGTGTAGGACACGTGGCGGCAGCCGCCCACGCGGTACACGTGGTCCAGGAACACCGACTCGCACTGGTACTTCATCAGTGATCACAACGTACCACATGTCCCCGTCGTGTATCATCTTGGCATTAGGCGCCGCGGCGTGGCCGTAGTGCAAGGTGGCGCCGTTGTCGCCCGAGCCGCAGATGCAGGTGTAGGACACGTGGCGGCACCCGCCCACGCGGTACACGTGGTCCAGGAACACTGACTCGCACTGGTACTCCATCAGTGATCACAACGTACCACATGTCCCCGTCGTGTATCATCTTGGCATTAGGCGCCGCGGCGTGGCCGTAGTACAAGGTGGCGCCGTTGTCGCCCGAGCCGCAGATGCAGGTGTAGGACACGTGGCGGCAGCCGCCCACGCGGTACACGTGGTCCAGGAACACCGACTCGCACTGGTACTTCATCAGTGATCACAACGTACCACATGTCCCCGTCGTGTATCATCTTGGCGTTAGGCGCCGCGGCGTGGCCGTAGTGCAAGGTGGCGCCGTTGTCGCCTGAGCCGCAGATGCAGGTGTAGGACACGTGGCGGCAGCCGCCCACGCGGTACACGTGGTCCAGGAACACCGACTCGCACTGGTACTCCATCAGCCCGGGCCGCGCGAACAGCATCACCTAGCAATCAACATCAGTGAGATCACACTTACGGTTTTTGTGAAAAACTGAAAAGCGCGGAAAGTTTTGCACTGCAATACAAATCTTGTAATTACCTGTTTATGAGCGTCCGATGATACTTTGCAAACATAACGCATAACTTCAATCTCTTCAGGTGTCTTTATAACTCGTCTGTAAAAATGTAAAAAAGGAGAAATAGGTTTAAATTTAAAAATGTGCTTAGTTCTTTTAACGAGATTCAATATATATGTAATGAAATGAGTGACATTTCATTCATTTGAATTTGCCGCGCTTCGCGTATCAGCTGTCGCGTATCTATGATATTGATCTGTGTCGATGATTTAAAATGGCGAGGAACGCTGAAATTGTTGTGTGCATTTTTGTCGTAATAAAAACTCATAGAAAGAATGTGATTGAGGACTCGAGATATAGTGAACTTTAAATGTCGTTTCTTTGTTATTTCAGGGAAACAATTTGTGTTTAATTTTGGAGATCCTCAATGTCTTATAAAACGACATTTTTGTGAACTAAAAGAAGATGGGCCGGCTTCAATTTGAGTTTACAATAATAGCCTCAAATGATGGCAAATCAAATGTATTAGCTATAACCTCAATATCTACTGAAGAAGGAAAATGTTATGTTTTACCCGAGGAACTGAAGCCGGTGAGTCATCATACATATATTGTTAAAACGAACACTTTCACAAAAGTAAAAAATAGCATTAAAAAAAGACACCAGAGTAGAAAAGTATGGATAAAGTTGGATGAAAATCTAAAGAAGACATATGTAGATGAGGAAGGTAATATGCAATTTTTAGATCAATATTTAGATGAAGTGAGCACAACACAAGCAAAGGACAAAAATGACACTTTGCAACAAATCTTGGAACAATTAATAGAAACTACAACTAAGAAAGAAAGTCAACATAACTTAAAACATATCTCAGAAAAATTTATTATTGAAAAATTCACAAGCAAAAATCCTAATGCGATGCAATGGATAGAAATTTTTGAAAAAGAGTGTGCGCGCTTTAATATAACAAAAGATGAGACAAAAATAGATATTTTGAGGTTATTTTTAGATAAACCTTGTTTGGATTGGTATAGCTCGATGATCATAAAACTAACAATAAATTCTGAATGGAGTGAATGGAAAGACAAGTTTTTAGAAACTTTTAAAAACCAAGGATGGGACATAGTCACACATGCTCTCGCATTTAGGTATAAAGAAGGACAGTTAATTGATTATGCCATAAAAAAAGAACGGCTTTTATTAGATATAAACAAATCTATAGATTCCAAAACAATGATAGATCTTATTGCAACTGGTTTACCTGGATTAATCTTAAATAAGTTAAACAGGGATGAACTCAACAACACTACTGACTTGTTCAACGAGATAAGAAAATATGAAGGCACGATGTATAAGAAAAACTCAACTAACATAAAGAGCAGTACATTTTATAATAAAAATAAAACAGAGAAGAAGTCATGTAAGACTTGTGAGTCTTTGGACAAAGGGATTAGATATCATCCGGAGGAGTCATGTTGGTTCAAGAAAAATAAAAATGAACCTGAAAAAGATCTTAAAACTAAAAATGTAAACAATAACTCCATAATTGAAGTAGACATAAATACTGAGAAAAAAAACTAGTAAGCACACCATTAATCAAAATCAAGCTTTTATTAGAAAATAAACTAGAAGTGAGTGGTATTTATGATTCAGGCTCACAGATTTCTATAATAAATTCAAGATTAATAAAAGTAAAAGAAAAAAAAGATGATGTGAACATAGCATACATGAGAACGGTTAATGGTGTGAAGAAGATGGATGGCTTGATAACAATAAAAATTAAAATATTTGATTTAGAAGAAGAGGTGGATGTATACATAGTAGAAAATGAAGATTTTGATGATTTCATAATCGGATTAGATATGATAAAGAAATTCAGATTAACCCAAAATGAGAACTTGCAGATAGAACAAAAGAAAATAACAAATAAAATAGACAGGATGTCTAAAGATAACAGAAATGAAGATAATAATATAAAAAAATATACAGTAAATTTCAATGAACACATACAAACAGAGGAATTTATAAGTATGACAGACCATTTAGATAATCAAAAGAAAATTGAGATAGAGAAAATTATAAAGGAATATAAAACAATATTTGCTAAGGACAAGTATGATATAGGTTCAGTTAAAGATTATGAAGCTCGCATAGATTTACAAGTAAATAAATATTGTAGTAAAAGACCATACAGATGTACAATACAAGATAGATTAGAAATTGAAGAGCAAATATCGATGTTACTAAAGAACAATTTAATAGAAGAATCATACAGTCCTTTCGCTGCTCCAGTGACATTGGCGTTTAAAAAAGGTGAAAATAGAAAATCCCGTTTATGTGTAGATTTCAGAGAGTTAAACAAAATAGTTATACCACAAGCTCAACCATTTCCTTTGATAGATGATCTAATTATTAAAACTAGAAATTGCAAGTATTTTACTACACTAGATATAAACTCAGCATTTTGGGCAATACCATTACGGGTGGAAGACAGAAGTAAAACAGGATTTGTCACACAAGATGGCCACTTCCAGTGGACCTGCCTCCCTTTTGGCTTGAAAACATCACCAGCAATTTTCCAGAGAATCTTAAGCAATATTCTAAGAAAACACAATCTCACAGGATAATCTGTTAACTATATCGATGATATTTTGATATACTCGTCTACCTTTGAAGAACATATAAGGCACATTAGAAATGTATTAGAGGCAATAATTAAAGAAGGCTTTAGACTGAAGTTTAAGAAATGTACCTTTGCGTCAGACTCAGTAAAATACCTCGGCCATATAATTCAGAACAATTCAGTAAGACCACTAAAAGACAATTTGATTTCAATAAGGAACTTTCCAACTCCTAAGACGCAAAAGAACATCAGACAATTTTTGGGAAAAATAAACTTCTACCATGACTATATACCAAGAAGTGCAATTATTTTAGATCCATTACACAATTTATTACGAAAAAACGAGAAATTTGTATGGTCAGAGAAATGTGAAGAAGCATTCAATCTGATAAAAAGATATTTATGTTCGCAACCGGTCTTGGAAATATTCGACAAAGACTTACCAATCAAAATCTTTACCGATGCATCTTTGGAGGGCATTGGAGCAATATTAAAATAGACACAACTAGATGGTAAAGACAAACCGGTGGCATATTTCTCAAAAAAATTGAATGAACATCAAAAACGGAAAAAGGCTATATATTTAGAATGTCTTGCTATGAAAGAAGCTGTTAAATATTGGCAGCACTGGCTCATCGGAAAACAATTCACCATTTACTCAGATCACAAACCTCTAGAGAACATGAACATTAAATGCAGGACAGATGAAGAATTGGGTGATCTCACATACTACCTATCTCAGTATGACTTTACCGTAAAATATATACCTGGTAAAGAAAATGTAGAAGCAGACTGTTTGAGCCGAAACCCTGTATTAGAACCAGAAGATAACAGAGAGGAAACATTGAGAATAGTTAATTTAATACAAATAAAAGATATAGTCGGAGACCAAGAGAAAAATGAAACAATAAGAAAAAAGAAACAAAATTTAATACTAAAAAATAATATCTATTATAAAAAAATAAAGAAACAGGAAAAGATTATCCTCTCAGAAGAATTTAGTAAAAAACTTATAAAAAAGGTGCATGAAGATTTATGCCATATTGGGATCAGACAACTGCAGAAAAAAATAAGTTCAATATATACGGCTATAAACCTAACAAAAAATATCATAAATATTTGTAAAACATGTGAAATATGCATAAAAAATAAATCAAGATGTCAAAAAAAAATTGGATTAATGTCACAACTGGGACCAGCTACCAAACCATTTGAAATAATGTCAATGGATACTATTGGTGGATTTGGAGGATCTAGGTCTACAAAGAAATATCTACACCTTTTAGTAGATCACTACACAAGATATGCATTTATTGCGACTTCGAAAACCCAGAATGCATGTGACTTTATAAATTTAACAAAGAAAGTACTAGAGACAGATGAGATTGGAATTATCCTGACAGATCAATATCCGGGCATAAATTCAAGAGAATTTAAACAATTTTTGCAGGAAAATAATATTAAACTAATTTTTACAGCCGTGAATACACCATTCTCGAACGGCTTGAATGAAAGATTAAACCAAACAATAGTAAATAAAATAAGGTGTAAAATGAATGAGAAAAATAATAAGAGAACATGGACAACACTGGCAAGAGAATGTATACAAAAATATAATGAAACAGAACACTCCGTTACAGGTTTTGCACCAAAATATTTACTGGATGGTACAAATGTCAGTATTCTACCAAATGAATTCAAAACGATGGAAAAGGAAGACAAGTGGATTGCTGATAGAAGATTGGCATTAGAGAATACAATAAAATCTCATGAGTATAACAAGAAAATATTTGATAGAAATAGAAAAATGCAAGAATTTAATGTAGGAGACAGTGTATATGTAGAAAATGGAAATAGACTGAATAGAAAGAAATTAGACGAATTAAAAATAGGCCCTTTCAAAATAATAGAGAAAATATCGAATTCCATTTATAGGATTGATACAGGCAACAGAAAAACAGAATCAACATTATTTCATATAACAAAATTGCAACCTGTCATAACAGAGGCTGAAGAAGATGAAGGAGATGATAATGAATATGAAGATGACTTATAAGTACATTTTACAGATATATTGCTTAGAATTTTCGCTCTTAGGGGGGGAGATGTAATGAAATGAGTGACATTTCATTCATTTGAATTTGCCGCGCTTCGCGTATCAGCTGTCGCGTATCTATGATATTGATCTGTGTCGATGATTTAAAATGGCGAGGGACGCTGAAATTGTTGTGTGCATTTTTGTCGTAATAAAAACTCATAGAAAGAATGTGATTGAGGACTCGAGATATAGTGAACTTTAAATGTCGTTTCTTTGTTATTTCAGGGAAACAATTTGTGTTTAATTTTGGAGATCCTCAATGTCTTATATATATTTTTGTCTTCTATCTGAATTTAATTGAATTCCAACTTTATTATTTTTTGCTTATGTATGAAATATCTCAAATAATAATATAATTGTAAAAACTTAAAATCGCACACCCAGACGACAGTCTTATTATTGATTTTTAATACTAATAGTTGTGAAAAATTGAATGACATTATCAAAACACGAAATAAAGTTTATATATTCTGTAACAGCTAACCTTTGTTTATCATCTAATTGTTCGTAAGTAGGTTATTAAAGATTCATTCATTTATAGATAATAGTCAAGCATTCGTGTATTAGACCAAACACAACGAGGATATTATTATGTCACAATATTGGAAGCAGCACGTTATTGTGATCTAGGCATTAGGTATTATTATTGGTAAATCCGATAAAACAATCGATTGATTGATAAAGTTTCATAAGGGTTAATATCAATATTTGATTATCTGCTGTTTACGAGCTGATAATACAGTGCTTTGGTAAGGGCAAACCCAACTTGGGCAAACCTATGTTTCTTTTTAGGGTTCCATACCAATTTGGTAAAAATGGAACCCTTATGGTGAGACTTTCTCCGTCCGTCCGTCCGTCCGTCCGTCCGTCCGTACGTCCGTCTGTCACACTCGATTATTTCAGTAACTATTCAAGCTATCGACCTGAAATTTAGAATAGTTATAGGAAATAGTGACGCGACGTCATAGCAATCGTAAAAATTTGAAAATTGTTTTTATTTTTATTTAAAAAGGGGGGAAAACGGGGGTATCGAAATTTCATAATGAGATAACAATATTGAGTGGGGTATCATTAGAAAGGGCTTTACTTGTGTAGTCTAAAACAGATTTTTATTTATTTTTATGCTCGATAGTTTTTGATTTATTGGGCATACTGTTAAAAAAAATACCGTTCTTCCCCCCTTATCTCCGAAGTTTATCGGCCGAAAAATCTGAAATAATTACGATCAATAGGCATTAACGTATATTTTACAGGAAAAATAAAATCAAATCTCTAACTATTATACTTTTTTAGATAATAACAATAAACCGGCAAAAACAAAGTTATGTTTGCGGTTTGCCAACAAAAGTACCTACATGTAAATTATACTCGTAAATTCATGAACCAAAGTGATTCTTTTAATGTTTAACTTCTTTTATGGTATGGAACCCTCGGTGCGCGAGTCCGACTCGCACTTGGCCGGTTTTTTTTAAATTAGCTGTCAGTTTTCCCTTCAGGCTTGTTACTTCAAGTAACTTTAACAGACATGTAATCGTTAAACATGGTTGCAAGACAAAATATGATAGAATACGCCATAATTAATGGTTGCATATCTATGTAATGAAATGAGTGACATTTCATTCATTTGAATTTGCCGCGCTTCGCGTATCAGCTGTCGCGTATCTATGATATTGATCTGTGTCGATGATTTAAAATGGCGTGGGACGCGCAGATTGTTTTGTGCATTTTATTGTTATAAAAACTAATAGAAAGAATGTGATTGAGGACTCGAGATATAGTGAACTTTAAATGTCGTTTCTTTGTTATTTCAGGGAAACAATTTGTGTTTTATTTTGGAGATCCTCAATGTCTTATAAAACGACATTTTTGTGAACTATAAAAATGGGAAATGCTTTCCAAAAAACCAACTTCAAATGCCACTACAAAGAGTGAAATAATTTTTATTTAAATTTTAGGTACCTACACCAATTCGAAGTCGGGCAATGTTTCATACAATCCCTAATAGTCCTTCTTACTTACTTGATGTGCGAAGAAATTACGAAGTCATAGACAATCGCCCGACTTCGAATTGGTATAGGTACCTAAAATTTAAATAAAAATTATTTCACTCTTTGTAGTGGCATTTGAAGTTGGTTTTTTGGAAAGCATTTCCCATTTTTATTTTATACTTTTTAGTGGAAAACAATAAAATGCACAAGGCGTTGTAAAAATATCCAAATTGCTTGAGGTGTGTTCATAAAATTTGAAGAGATACCTCAAATTCACCAAGATCCCATCATCAGACCCTGACTTGATGACTTTAGTCATCAAATCAGTATCTGCTAGCAAATGCGCCAGTAACTATAAAAAATGCCCAACTCGCTTCAAGTATACTAGCAAAATTTGAAGAGTTCCCTCGATTTCACCAAGATCCCATCATCAGACCCTGACTTGATGACTTTAGTCATCAAATCCGTATCTGCTAGCATATGCACCAGTAACTATAAAAAATACCCAAATCGCTTTAAGTATACTAGCAAAATTTGAAGAGTTCCCTCGATTTCACCAAGATTCCATAATCAGATCCTGACCTGATGACCATAGAACAACTTGGAAAATATTACTCTTTCTAATAATACTCAAATAGTTTCATAGGTCCATATAAAATTTGAAGAGTTCCCTCGATTTCTCCAGGATCCCATCATCAGATCCTGACCTGATTAAAATGGGACCATCTGGAAACAAAACCCTCTTAAACAAAAAAAGAATTTTTCAAATCGGTCCACGCGTCTTCGAGTAATCGGGGAACATACATAGAAAAAAAAAAAAAAAGATTCCGACGAATTGAGAACCTCCTCCTTTTTTTTGAAGTCGGTTAAAAAGAAGATGGACCGGCTTCAATTTGAGTTTACAATAATAGCCTCAAATGATGGCAAATCAAATGTATTAGCTATAACCTCAATATCTACTGAAGAAGGAAAATGTTATGTTTTACCCGAGGAACTGAAGCCGGTGAGTCATCATACATATATTGTTAAAACGAACACTTTCACAAAAGTAAAAAATAGCATTAAAAAAAGACACCAGAGTAGAAAAGTATGGATAAAGTTGGATGAAAATCTAAAGAAGACATATGTAGATGAGGAAGGTAATATGCAATTTTTAGATCAATATTTAGATGAAGTGAGCACAACACAAGCAAAGGACAAAAATGACACTTTGCAACAAATCTTGGAACAATTAATAGAAACTACAACTAAGAAAGAAAGTCAACATAACTTAAAACATATCTCAGAAAAATTTATTATTGAAAAATTCACAAGCAAAAATCCTAATGCGATGCAATGGATAGAAATTTTTGAAAAAGAGTGTGCGCGCTTTAATATAACAAAAGATGAGACAAAAATAGATATTTTGAGGTTATTTTTAGATAAACCTTGTTTGGATTGGTATAGCTCGATGATATTTTGATATACTCGTCTACCTTTGAAGAACATATAAGGCACATTAGAAATGTATTAGAGGCAATAATTAAAGAAGGCTTTAGACTGAAGTTTAAGAAATGTACCTTTGCTTCAGACTCAGTAAAATACCTCGGCCATATAATTCAGAACAATTCAGTAAGACCACTAAAAGACAATTTGATTTCAATAAGGAACTTTCCAACTCCTAAGACGCAAAAGAACATCAGACAATTTTTGGGAAAAATAAACTTCTACCATGACTATATACCAAGAAGTGCAATTATTTTAGATCCATTACACAATTTATTACGAAAAAACGAGAAATTTGTATGGTCAGAGAAATGTGAAGAAGCATTCAATCTGATAAAAAGATATTTATGTTCGCAACCGGTCTTGGAAATATTCGACAAAGACTTACCAATCAAAATCTTTACCGATGCATCTTTGGAGGGCATTGGAGCAATATTAAAACAGACACAACTAGATGGTAAAGACAAACCGGTAGCATATTTCTCAAAAAAATTGAATGAACATCAAAAACGGAAAAAGGCTATATATTTAGAATGTCTTGCTATGAAAGAAGCTGTTAAATATTGGCAGCACTGGCTCATCGGAAAACAATTCACCATTTACTCAGATCACAAACCTCTAGAGAACATGAACATTAAATGCAGGACAGATGAAGAATTGGGTGATCTCACATACTACCTATCTCAGTATGACTTTACCGTAAAATATATACCTGGTAAAGAAAATGTAGAAGCAGACTGTTTGAGCCGAAACCCTGTATTAGAACCAGAAGATAACAGAGAGGAAACATTGAGAATAGTTAATTTAATACAAATAAAAGATATAGTTGGAGACCAAGAGAAAAATGAAACAATAAGAGAAAAGAAACAAAATTTAATACTAAAAAATAATATCTATTATAAAAAAATAAAGAAACAGGAAAAGATTATCCTCTCAGAAGAATTTAGTAAAAAACTTATAAAAAAGGTGCATGAAGATTTATGCCATATTGGGATCAGACAACTGCAGAAAAAAATAAGTTCAATATATACGGCTATAAACCTAACAAAAAATATCATAAATATTTGTAAAACATGTGAAATATGCATAAAAAATAAATCAAGATGTCAAAAAAAAATTGGATTAATGTCACAACTGGGACCAGCTACCAAACCATTTGAAATAATGTCAATGGATACTATTGGTGGATTTGGAGGATCTAGGTCTACAAAGAAATATCTACACCTTTTAGTAGATCACTACACAAGATATGCATTTATTGCGACTTCGAAAACCCAGAATGCATGTGACTTTATAAATTTAACAAAGAAAGTACTAGAGACAGATGAGATTGGAATTATCCTGACAGATCAATATCCGGGCATAAATTCAAGAGAATTTAAACAATTTTTGCAGGAAAATAATATTAAACTAATTTTTACAGCCGTGAATACACCATTCTCGAACGGCTTGAATGAAAGATTAAACCAAACAATAGTAAATAAAATAAGGTGTAAAATGAATGAGAAAAATAATAAGAGAACATGGACAACACTGGCAAGAGAATGTATACAAAAATATAATGAAACAGAACACTCCGTTACAGGTTTTGCACCAAAATATTTACTGGATGGTACAAATGTCAGTATTCTACCAAATGAATTCAAAACGATGGAAAAGGAAGACAAGTGGATTGCTGATAGAAGATTGGCATTAGAGAATACAATAAAATCTCATGAGTATAACAAGAAAATATTTGATAGAAATAGAAAAATGCAAGAATTTAATGTAGGAGACAGTGTATGTATGTAGAAAATGGAAATAGACTGAATAGGAAGAAATTAGACGAATTAAAAATAGGCCCTTTCAAAATAATAGAGAAAATATCGAATTCCATTTATAGGATTGATACAGGCAACAGAAAAACAGAATCAACATTATTTCATATAACAAAATTGCAACCTGTCATAACAGAGGCTGAAGAAGATGAAGGAGATGATAATGAATATGAAGATGACTTATAAGTACATTTTACAGATATATTGCTTAGAATTTTCGCTCTTAGGGGGGGAGATGTAATGAAATGAGTGACATTTCATTCATTTGAATTTGCCGCGCTTCGCGTATCAGCTGTCGCGTATCTATGATATTGATCTGTGTCGATGATTTAAAATGGCGTGGGACGCGCAGATTGTTTTGTGCATTTTATTGTTATAAAAACTAATAGAAAGAATGTGATTGAGGACTCGAGATATAGTGAACTTTAAATGTCGTTTCTTTGTTATTTCAGGGAAACAATTTGTGTTTTATTTTGGAGATCCTCAATGTCTTATAAATCCTCAATATCTATTAAAGTTATAGGATGCTGTGAGTCCATCTGTGAGCATTATTACTATTTCTACACAAAACGTATGAATATTAACTTACAATTCAGCAATAATTGGGAACAGAGTCTCATTGTCCACTTTAAATCTAAAAGAGAAAATTAGTCAATTAGATATTTGGATATACAACAATAAATAGATACTTAAATAAAATTAAGATTGATCCTATTATTTTTCTACATATAAACTGAAACGGTGGCATTATTTTTAGGTTTGGAATTTAGAAATAAATATTTATTTATCAAACAGAATTCGCACCATTATTATAATAACAACATGCTGACTCACCAAACCTTGTTTTGTGCTATTTAATATTACTCACTAGGGGACTATGAAAATATACCAAATATACATGAAAAATTTCACAAAAATCGATCAAGCTGTTTCAGAGGATTTTTGTTAGAGACATGGCCAGTGACTACCCATGCAGATTTTATGTACCATGTATAGAAGCCAAATCGTCATCAAGTACCTAATACAAACAATCCAATATACAAACTTTTACATTTATAATAATTGTTAATTAACTTACTCATCTATTCCTTCAAAAACTGCTTCCTTTGCAGTTAAGCTACTGTCTGTATTTGGTCCACTCTAAAAACACATACACACATTGTTCTTATTAAATTAAAATGTGTCGTTCTGTTATTTATATTACAATTGAAACAAAAAGAAAACTTACAAGAGTTAAAAGAGTTTCAGGATTTAATGATTTCAAAATGGAGCACAACTGAAACAAAAATAACTTAGTTAATACATATATAATACATATTTTTTATCTTGTTCATATAACCAAAATTCAAAACCTTTACTTTTATACCTAAAAACCTTTACTTACTTACCTGTAACCTTTACTTTCATAATGGAAGTGGAAACTTATAAATTGTGTACAAGCTATGCCGGCTCTGTTTGTTTAGCCAGCGGAGGTATTGTATTCCATGCCAGCAGTTATATATATAGACTAGTAGGGTGCGTGGGGGCGCGGGCCACACGTGGCCCGCGTGCTGTCTTCCCGCCTATAAAAGTATCATCCCCATACATTTTCTATGGAAAAATAAATTCCGCCATTTTGGATTTTTTTTCTATTAATCGCGTAGACCTTCGGGTCCTGATCTTTTCTTGCCAAGAAACCACTCTTCCATTTTTTATACTTTTCGAGATGGACACCGATGAAGTTTGTATGGCGGCCATCTTGAATCCGCCATTTTGAAATTTTTTTCGGCTCACTGCCAATTGCATGACGTTTCGAATGACATTTGGTCGAGCACCCCCCACCTATCTACGATACCCTTCCCGTGCTCTTCACCCGTCTCCGAAATCCTCAATCATCAGCTCTCTCCATATTTTTGTTCTTAATGAATTTTTCCCCTCTATACGAAACAATCAGTAAAAAAAATTTTTTTCATACAAAAATGTTCAGGAGAGGTGATCAATGAGTCAGTCAGTCAGTGAATCAGCACAAGCAGCTATATATATATTAACTAGTAGGGCGCGTGGAAGCGCGGGCCACATGTGGCCCGCGGGCTGTCTTTCACCTATAAAAGAATCGCCGTCATCTCCATCGCCAATTGGTATCCGATTGGCAATGGGCTAAAAGAATTACCTCGGAGCACGGTCATGGATTTAAAGATAGTTAAGGGCTGTTTGAATGAAAAATACACTGAACCTCATCCGATGAGGTTCAGTGTATTTTTTATTCAAACAGCCCTTAACTATCTTTAAATCCATGACCGTGCTCCTCAATCATCATCCAAATCGTAGACCATCATCTCTTCTCATACTTTTCATAGTTTTTCATAGGCCTTGTTTATTGTAGCATTCACATTTTCCATGGAAAAATAAATTCAACCACTTTGATTTTTTTTCATTCATCCCGTAGACCTTGAGATTCTAATTACGTCTTGCAAAGAAATCACTCTTTTATCGTTTATACGTTCCGAGATAGAACAACACGAAATTTGTATGGCGGCCATCTTGAATCCGCCATTTTGATTTTTTTTTAGCTAACTGCCAATTGGATGACGTTTCGAGTTACATTTGGTCGAGCACCCCCCACCTATCTTCGATACCCTGGCTGTGCTCTTCACCCGTCTCCGAAATCCTCAATCATCAGCTCTCTCCATATTTTTCTCTTGTAACTCTCCGAAAAACCGCATCACAACCTTGCATAATTACCAACTGTTAGTCTCTTCAACATTCCCCATACATTTTCTATGGAAAAATAAATTCCGCCATTTTGAATTTTTTTTCTAGCCATCGAATAGAGCTTTTTTTCCTGATCAACTCTTGTCAAGAAACCGTTCTTCCATCTTTTATACTTTCCGAGATATCGACGAAATTCGAATGGCGGCCATTTTGAATCCGCCATTTTGAATTTTTTTTCAGCTCACTGCCAATTGGATGACATTTCAAATGACATTTGGTCGAGCACCCCCCACCTATCTCCAATACCCTTGGCTGTGCTCTTCATCTGTCTTCGATATCCTCAATCATCAGCTCTCTCCGTATTTTTCCTCCGAATGAATTTTTTTCTTCTATACGACCCCATCCATGAAAAAAAAAATTTTCATACAAAATTGTTCAGGAGAGGTGATCAATGAGTGAATGAATGAATCAGCACAAGCAGCTATATATATAGTAATGAGCTTTTTTTTCATTTTTCCATCAGTACCTGACCTGACTCTGAGGGCTGTGCACACCACTGGGCACACTGAAGAGAATATTGGGAAACAGCATTAGACAGCAACAAACGTTATTGATTGCCAATGTCCATAATGCTACTGGGAGCAACAGAGTCCTACAATAATAGCTGTTATGGGCAATGGCTTGTGATAAAAGAAAGATTTACTCACCTCATCAACATAATGAACTTCCTCAATTCCATAGGTCTTCTTAAACTCGCTACATGTAAGCAGTTTGCCCATCCATACTTCATATTCTTCTGGCAGTCTCGGAACAAACAGATATGACTTCTTTGTTTTCACATCGAGTGCAAAGTAGCAACCCGGCTCTCTTACACCACACACCCACGTGAAATATGCCTCCTGCAATTCATAATTACACTTTGATTTAATTTTTACATTGATTCTTTACACACCACAATAATAATGACTTGTGTTCAATCTTTTGTCAAGGATGCCATTTATATGCCACCATCAAATTATTCCTTAAAAATAATTAACTTTAGGAAGCTGTAATCATTTTTTGTTAGGTTATAAATTTAAATTATTTTTCCAGCAACACGATGTGAAGGCCCTCTTCTGATTTTAGCATAATAGAAAAAGGGAGAGATCTTAAAAAGATCAGTAAATCCAGCTCAACTAAGTAAATTATAATAATAGAGATGTAGTGAAAAGGACTAAGACATATGACTGCTATGGAGAAATGTTCCTGATATAGGTACACTGGTTGTATAGGGATTTAGACCTACAATGATGATAGAACCTTGATAAAGTGTGCAGATTTTTTTTAAATAATAAATAAATATATACCAAGACACTCACTGGTGACTTTTAATTACAAGTTACTCGAGTGGAATCTTGCATGATGGTAAGGGATAGAATTTTGACGATCTCATTGCACATACTCTAATAGGATAACAATGTAATTGGTTACAGCATAATATCAAATGAAATGCCTAATGTCTTAGATTTATGGTATAGCCTGTAGCTGGTGACTAATAACTAAATAGATGTGACTGACTGGCTACAGGTTTCAGGCAATGAGTCTTTTGAGTACCTATGTATTAAAACAGTGCCTGAAGCTTCCCAAGGGCCAATAAAGATCAATCAGCGACAGCAACGAGATTCTGCTTGCAATGTGTGGCTCAACCAAGAAATGGGGCCCAACTCACTGTGGCAGAAACAAAAAAGTTTTGCTTACCTGTCTAAAGACATATTGAACATCCGTGTCGTAGTGGTTGATATCGTCTCCGCCTTGCAACACAACCACTTGACCGTCCCGCAACTTCTCTGCTAGCCTCGCTCTGTTCTTGGCGAACAGGGAAAGGGGCACATCTAAAGTGCCGGGGCCCATAGACCAAGCTTCAATCATCGTGGGTGAACTAACAATGACGATATTTTGCCTTTATCGCGCCTGGTTTGCTTATCGAGTTGATAAACGCTTGTGGTTGATAACAATTAGTATTTCAATGATTTTTCATTACATATCACTCGCGTTGGCCCAAATCACATACAAATAAAACCAATACCTACTCCATGTAATAAACCTTTGATTATTATAAAAAATCTAAGTAATAAACGTACAATATTTATTAATGTTGTTTACGTCTGAATACATACATACTATGGTCTGAATATGGTCTGAATCACAGTCACAGAATGATCACGTCTGAATCATGTCTGAATTTGAAATCACAGACCAGGATGATTTGAAATGGTCTGAAGTCTGAAGTGGTCTGTATGAGACATGAGTGTCAGTGTATAATCTATGGTGGTCTGATCAGTGATCATAGACATGGTCTAATGGTCTGAAAATTGAATTTTGAAATAATATATAGGTCTAAGCCTGGAGAAGTAACAATGAATTGAACGAGTAAAGCGGTTGCTTGACCTTTCTAACTAAACGCGAAACGCCATATGCCAAAACGAGACAGACATATGTCAACTCGTCTGTTGAAAATAAAGCGTAGCCATTTCATTTTAATTTGAACACCAGTCTGGTGATCATCGCATGGCGATTTAAAATATTGTTTTCAAAGTTAAAAAAGTGAATTCCAATTAATATTGTTTGTTTCCAAAAAGATTTTTAGTTATAGTGTGCATGGCTTGCGTTGCATACGGCTGTAAAAGCCGTAGTAATGTACAATCCGAGGAAGACGGGAATTTGTCATTTCACAGGTTAGTGTTTTCAGCAACCTTTGGCTTATGTGTTATAAATTTTTCTGTTTATTCTACACGTAACTAAATAAATAAAATCATGTTTGGCCCATTTTTGAGGAAAGTATGGCAATTATTAGAAAATGTAGTGTTGTGCAGTCATAATTTCGGTATCGATACATCGTCGAACATCGTAGTATGTAGGTACTTCCATGACAATGACTCCTTCAAATCAAATAACCAAAACAAGTTTTTTATTGATTTTGTTATTTATTTGTAGGTTTCCGGTGGATGACAATTTAAAAAATGTTTGGGTGCAGGCTGTCCATAGGAAAAATTGGAAGCCTTCAAAACATTCGCGACTTTGCTCAAAGCATTTCGAATCGACCTGCTATTTAAATGGGAAGAAAAGGAAAGTGCTTTGCAGATATGCTGTCCCGACCATATTCAATACTTATCCAACTTATTTACAAAAGGTACTATGTCAACTAATATATCCACAATAACATTTATGAATAATTCTTGTTAAAGCCACCAATCACTTTTCTGTCTAAGTTCTATTTTCTGTGTTTTAACCATAATAAATATTAATTTATGTTATATAATGACAATAATTTCGGCTAAAATACTGATATATATGTTATAAAAATAACTTAATCTTAGGTCTTACTTAAATGTTTACACACAAAATTACTTACTTTTTTGTATACCTATTATCTGTTTTCGAATTACAGGAAGCAGTTAAACCAGAAATACAATCATCGACTCGCAGAGTCTCATCCCTTGGAGTTCAACAAATAGGACTTCCTCAATATATGTTGACTATTATTAGCAAAGCTCTAGCTAGCTTCAGTGATTTATTTGGAGATTTATTGCAACATAGTATTGATCAATGGAATGTGGACAATCACAGAAATTTATTGATAAAAGCTATAGCCGAGCAATACTTAATTCTTAGAATTCATTAAACAACTGATCCAACCCGAAGAGCGAGTAACTGATTTGCTTAAAAATAAAAAAAATTGTATTATAAATCAAAATGTATCTATTGTTTTATTTAAAACTTTACTACGTAAAATTCAAAAGAACCTCAAACTCAAAAGGATCATGAATAAATAAATACATACATACATACAAGGTTGTTAAAAAAGATTATCATTTAATACTTGATAAATTATATTGTTGCCCATGAGAGTAAAAAGTACTTACTAAGAAATAAATCATTCTTACTAAATAAAACTGCTTCAGATAGAGAATGCGCATATCTCGCACCTTAATTACTATATGATAAAATGTAATCCTCTCTTTGGTATTTTTTTTTTGATAATCCCTAGAAATGTTATCATCAAGTTAAAATTTTAAAAAATATCAAAACCTGTACTTAAGAAATAATTTGTATGCCAAAACAACGTTTGCCGGGTCAGCTAGTCGATAATATACGATAAAGCGACAACAACACTATCTGACTAGAACGAAAACTGGCTACATGTGGATTTGAAGGCCAAGTCGATTACAACGTGGTGTCTCTTTCTATTGCACTAGTATGGATATTGAATAAAAGAATACCGCTACATAAAAAACGTTCAATTCATTGTTACTTCTCCAGGCTTGTTAATTGCTCCGAGATATAGGTAGATCAAAGGAAATACCGTTGGGAAATACCCGAAATACCTAACAAATAAATAACAGTGTCAAACTGTCAACTGTATGTCGTGTCAAGTGTCACTCTAGTAGTGAGATATAGCAAAGCTATGGAGGCGCACTATTCATTCATTCTAGCCAAGCTTTGCATAACATGCTGCGCCATTATGAACGCCAAGATTTGTTATTAAAAGTTCATGTACCTACTGAGTTAGAACGCAAGGCAACGCTATCTTATACGCCACTTGACGGAATAAAAATAGTCACACTAATTTTGTAGACGATGCTAGTCCATATTGTTTCTTAGGTCATTGCTACTGTCAATGTCAATTTTTAATAAACACCAATAACTTTTTGCGTAGGTAGCTACTCAACAATAGATGGCAGCTGTTGTAGAGCTATCTTCGATGTATGAAAAGCGGTTCTCACTTCTGTTTGGATAATATCAGTTTTCCAATTTCAACCATTTTCAACTGTGTGGGTACCTATTCTAATTTTAATTTATCTTTGATTGCTATTTAGGGTTATGTAAGCAATGTCTGGAAAAGCTCACGGGTCTGCAGATTTTGTTTGGGTTTTTCGAATTTTTTAAGCTAAATGGCAGTAAAATTGCGGGATTTACAGTAGGTGCCATTATTTTACCTGTATGTTTATAGAGAAATCGTTTGGGAAATTAGTGTTACAACTTAAAACGATACGACGTAGCTGGTATACAGTATACTACACTACTGGTATTTACTCACGTCAAACTCTACCTATACATTATTTATTATCTACTCAGAATAAATTCTTGAAGCTAGATGATGAGAAATGACTAAAAGACTATCGATTTGAATACTATGCTTAGAACCACTGCAAAATTGTGTCCCTAACCTACATCTAACCTCTCCATGGGTTTCACGAATGTAAGTAAATCAAACAGTACATAAGTAGTATTTTTATTTCATTTATTCTTTAATTCTTACCTAAATCACAAGATCGATAAATTAAACTATCTAAAATCACAAAATGCACTAAAACATGCACACATGTAATATTACATTGATTTTAATACCTGGTTTGGTACAATTGTTCATTACAACATTGATGTACTAAAGACAAAGATAGGTACTTTAATTCATTATAATAAGTATTGCCTAAAATTAACTAAGTTATTAGTCTATTGCAGGTATGCCCATAACTCAGCCCCAGAGAAGTGGTCCGATTTAGTAATGACACACCTGCTATATCGCTTAAGCGATATGATTTTACTTACTCTTTATATATGTGTCATGCGAGGAAATAACTGTATTAAGTATTTATCATATCATAGGTTACTGTTATGTTTACGATCCCGTTTGAAAGTTGCTTTAATTACATTATGTGCACTAACAATGATTGCGGAGTTCAGTGATTGTTAAATAACCTTTTAAAAACATTCATGGAATATTGATTGAACATAAATACTTTGAAAAAACAATATTTTCTTCTATAAATCTTCCATTATAGATAATTGTATCCTAACTTGAGTTATTTCAAGCAAGATACAAACAATATTTAAAGCTCTTGAATACTTTATATTAAATAACTTTAGTTATTTGGAAATGTCTCAGCATAGGTATAAGTCTTCTCCACGTCTTGTCACGAAAACTTAATTAATTATAAAATATGCATATAATATTATGGAAAGCATAACATAGCAAAAGATTTTGATAGTTGTTACGTCATTCAGTACTTTGATCATTTAAGGTCACTATAAAATGAGGAATAAATATTATGATTGTAGAGTAGGTACCGGCGGCCATTTTGGTTCGTTCTCGTGATTTGTGCCGTGCGTGACACGTCATAGCTGGCCATCTCGCTCTCGCATGCTTTCCGCATATAGCACCATTGTAACCCGACACGTTTTTACACACAACTCACAAGCGATTTCACAACACGGTCCACACTTTCACAAAAATGTTTTGCTACAATAACAAATAATTTAAGAATCTACTGATATCTCGTGACACGGCTGTTTCTTTTCTTGTAATCTCCGCACAGCCTCGGCGACAAGGGCGCGCTGCTCCAATAACCTTTCCACGAGATCAACTGGTTCTTGCTTTCTAATGTAATATGGTGCTGCTCTCGCCCGAGCTTGCAGGTGAAGCTTTTGCTTGAGGCCGATCGTGAGCTCCTCGATAGCAGGTAACCTATTTGATGCTAGTGGTCGCCCTTCCTCTTGGTTCGTGTTGCGGCTGTCATATCTTGTGGTCTCTTTCAACATAGCGTTGAGCGCTATTGGGTATTTTTCTGCTAGCGATTACGAATTTCTCTAGACGCGCAACTACGTTTGCGAATGTGGAATGAATGAGCGAGTGAGCCGAGTCGACCCCGGTGTAGGAATTACGGATCTCCGCGGGGGTACAGGGGAGGGGTGTGACGTAGTCCTATGCGCAGTCGTGCCGGGCTGTATACAAACAATACGATGGACGTAAATAAACACAACACCGACCTGACGCGTCTGTAATGTGAACGGTCTTATCTTTGTGTTAGTGGTTCAACTCGTTGCTCCACTTGTCTGTCGCGCACAAGAAGTGGAAAATCTTTCGTCATAGGCCTCAAGTATGTATAATTGCTGGATAAACTCGTGATTTGTCTTCCCTATCTGAATGTAGCGTGTAATACGGTCAGGGCTAAATACAATAGCGTGTGACCTATATGGCTGTATAATAATAGTAATAATTGATAGGCATATACCTACTAAACAATAGCTGATGCTTAGAAATCAGAATGTCTTTCGCATACTTATTAGATTTTTTTGGTGTCCCTTAATATTTCTAAAGGCATAATATGAATTATGATGCTGATAGATATAGGTTAGTATCATGATTCATGATGAAGCAATAGCGCACTCAACAGTTACTTACTTAGTACTTATCTATAACAGCGAACCATAAGTTTACGAATGATGTAGGCCCTAATATTAATACATTCATTGAAATACATTTTAATTCAATGAAATCACTAGGAAGGCCATACCATTACATACAATAATATTAATTTGAAGGTACTACTACTAGCTAGGTAATTAGGTATATAGGCGATATAGACTATATAGCTAGTACGTACCTACAAATTAACCTACCTACTATATCATATAGTGTGAATTTTATGGATTCGAGATAGGTCTATCAACACACCTGTAGATTGATTGTATTTTATGTCAGAAATGTTTCAGGAAACTTGTTTATGGCGATCTAATGTAAACCGTACGCAGTAAGCATTTATGTCTACAATAATTATTTTTTTGCACTCAGTGAGTCAGTATTTGTAACCATGTTCGTATGTGTTAGTGAGCTGACTGTTTCGCTGAACCAAACTAAAAACGGACGTTGCCCTCGGTTTTTATGCGGTATTTTTTCTGGAGATTTTTATCGAGTTCGTTGTTCGTTGTTTGGAATTTCATACCTACCTAGACTGATGTTTTGAGAACAATTTTTTTGCAATAATGCTTACCTGTGACGGACGGTTGTTTTCATTTGTAACAGTCGACAAAAGCGTTAATCCTTTAAAAGATAAGAAACTGACCTCCTACCCAGGTTTCAAGATATTACCTATTATTATAAATAATGTATATTCTACAACATCGATTAAGCATCTAGTAATAGCTTTTGATGATAGGTATTGTAAAATTATTGATTATTATAAAACAGAACTTTATCAGCACGTGAACATTGTTAAAAGTTAACCAAAGAGTATATAATCACTACAATAAAATTTTAAAGTAGGTAGGTAGAGTAGTCAGTAGTGACAGGCCACGTTGTATTAAATGTATAGGTACTTACTACCCACATAGTTAAGTATAACATAAATTACATAAGTATACCTAAATAAAGAAAAAAATTAAAACACCCTTACCACCATAATTCGCCATTTCTTGGTGGCCGCCATCTTGGATTTGCCATAGTGTGTAATATTCTACTGGTCATTAATCAAGCACTTTCATTTGTTACCTAGGTAGGTATAATATGTGGAGGGAGTTGTGAACACTCCCGACTTATTCAAAAATTCAAAATAAACATAAAATAAAAATTGGTTTACCTGATTGATGTCACAGATAGACACACATAGGACACACACGTGACCATGGCACGTGACTGATTCGTCAAATTTAACAGACTCCGTAGTCTTTGCGTCGGGGGTTAAAAAATAGAACTGTCATTTTATTTGTTAACCGACTGAGGACTGAGGTATAGTACCGCACTATACCTCAGTCCTTAATAATATTACAGTAATTCCTTAATAAAGTACCATTACCAAACGATAGATATGTACAGGTATGCATTTCCATAGAATATAACGAATATTGAAGTGTAACTCAGAAGAAAAGACAGTGACACTGGCTATATGTCTCCTCTCAGAATAGAGGTAGGTATAACCCCACCATGCTGGCCACGTCCGGGTTGGAAGGGTTCGTACATCGTTAAAAACGTTATCATGTAATTTCAGTCATGAATCTCAGACAGCCCGTGACTCTCTGATCTTATTTTTAATTTTTAGGTCAAAGGGTTTCCGAATTAACTGTTTTGTCAGGAATTAGGATGTGTAATGCGAGGTCTAAGACGGGGCGAATGAATACCTAGATACAAATTATTGTATTATCTTGAAAATTTACGTGAGTCATCACATTGATATACATCACCAATCACAAGCGTTTCATCATCACTATATGTATAATTTTACAAGGTAGGTAATTGGTATTTAAAAAAAATAAAGATTTAAATAAAAAATGTAATGGAAAATAATAATGCGTTTTGTTAAGTCGTTATCCTATTGCTTTGGCAAATGGCATTGAGCGCTCTACCTTAACATGAAAGAAATTTGAATAGGTAATAAATCTGTACCTATCTATACTTTATAATGTCAAAGTACTCGTATATTTAAGTCATTGACTTTTTAATAGCGCGACCGTTGCAGGAGCTTATGTTTTTATTAACAATTCGCAAAAGGTATAAATAAGACAGTGAATAACCTTTACGATCAGTAAACAAACACATATTTTACTTTATCTAATTAGGTAGGTGCCTAGATAGCCAAAATTTACGTCAAGTAAAACAACTCTGAAAATATAATATAATATAAGTATACCTATAATTGCAGAATCTGTGCTACACAATAACGAATATATAATATTTCATATACTTAACCATTAATAATAATATTTCATATACTTAACTAAGCTAAGTAATCATAAGAATCACCAGGGAACGGCTGTTGAAATAAGCTTCAATTGTGAAACAAAATGCTTATGTCATGTGCATAAGTAAGTATTTAGTACATTACAAGTAGGTACCTTCTAAGAGTGTAACTATATTTCATACAAAAAAACAAAATGTATAATAATAATGAATTCGATACAGTTTTGTTAGCTAAAAATTATAACCATGTATGCTGAGCCATTCTTATTCATAGCGCTTTTCCGCTATCGACTATTTTGACCTTAGAATAGAAAAGAGTTCAATGTTTTTTTTATACACACTCGACACGTGGTTAAATTCGCATCCGTCCATGATTTTGATTATTACTACTAACGCCATCTAGCGCTGAGTAGCATCTGGCGCCTAGATCTGGCGGTACATTTCACAGAGGTACATTTATTATTATAATAATATAATAAAAATAATATTAAAATTGTGTTTGCTCTTTCTTCGGTGATGACTGAATTTAAAATATTATAAAATAACAATTTAAAATATTGTTGTTGTTAACATGTAAAGTGAAACCTCTGAAATGATTTGTTATTTGTATTTGTTGGTGCAATCAGGTCACGACTGCATCAATCAATGAATTTACAATTATATGAGTATAAATCATGAGTAAACATAAACATTCATTCGTAAAGGTCGAACAAACTATGTCACCTAAATGCAGCTATCTCCGCATAACAATGTACCTAGGTACTTATAAAGAGGGGCTGGTTTTATTGAATCCAATCAGACTTTTATGTGTGATTCTTTTTTGTCAGGATAGGTAGACCGTAGACCACAGTGTACCTACATTGCCGTAGACCGTACCTACTCATATTACCCGAAAATTAAGATGGATGGCTTCTATATTCACCTTTATATTTTATTAATATTTCACCTAAATTAATTAATTAGTACCTAATACATCAAATAGGTACCTCACACTTTGCCTAAACTACGCTTTTTATGTTACACTATTTTTAACCGACTTCAAAAAAGGAGGAGGTTCTCAATTCGTCGGAATCTTTTTATGATTGAGATTACAATTTTACGTAGCCAAGTGTGAGATAGCAGGCTTCACATACGTTAGAGAACATTATTGAATGGTAGGTATAATAGGTTTTATTCATTTGGATAGGGGGCAAGGCAGTTTTCTTTATGTGTCTGATTATGTTTGTAAAAATGGGAAATGCTTTCCAAAAAACTAACTTCAAATGCCACTACAAAGAGTGAAATAAGTAATTTTTAATTTTTTTGACTTGATGACTTTAGTCATTAAATCAGTATCTGCTAGCAAATGCACCAGTAACTATAAAAAATACCCAGCTCGCTTCAAGTATACTAGCAAAATTTGAAGAGTTCCCTCGATTTCACCAAGATTACATGATCAGATCCTGACCTGATGAGCATAGGACAACTTGGAAAATATTACTCTTTCAAATAATACCCAAATAGTTTCAAGTGTCCATATAAAATTTGAAGAGTTCCCTCGATTTCTCCAGGATCCCATCATCAGATCCTGACCTGATTAAAATGGGAACATCTGGAAACTAAACCTCTTTAAACAAAAAAAGAATTTTTCAAATCGGTCCACGCGTCTTCGAGTAATCGGTGAACATACATAGATAAAAAAAAACCGGCCAAAATTTACATATAGGTACTTTTGTTGGCAAACCGCAAACATAACTTTGTTTTTGCCGGTTTATTGTTATTATCTAAAAAAGTATAATAGTTATAGAGTTGATTTTATTTTTCCTCTAAAATATACGTTTACTTCTATTGATCATAATTATTTCAGATTTTCGATTGGTCAACTTCGGAGATAAGGGGGGGGAACGGTATTTTTTTCGACAGTTTGCCCAATAAATTGAACAATATCAGGCATAAAAATAAATAAAAATCGGTTTTAGAATACACAAGTAACGCCCTTTCATATGATACCCCACTCAATATTGTTATCTCATTTTGAAATTTTGACGATCCGGTTTTCCTCCCTTTTTAAATAAAAATAAAAAAGATTTTGAATTTTTTATGATTGCAATAACGTCGCGCCGCAATTACCTACAACTATTCCAAATTTCAGGTCGATAGCTTTAATACTTACTGAAATAATCGAGTGTGACAGACGGACGGACGGACGGAGAAAGTCTCACTATAAGGGTTCCATTTTTACCATTTTGGTATGGAACCCTAAAAAAAGATTCCGACGAATTGAGAACCTCCTCCTTTTTTTGAAGTCAGTTAAAAAGTTTTTATAAAAACGATTCAGGATCTCATTCAGGATTTACAAATTCGAGGGATGTTGCAAAGAAGGAGTTAAAGTAATGTGTTGTGGTCTTCTTCTCTATGGGGAACGAGTTTCCACCAATGACGAAAAACGCTATGGTTTCCACAGGGGTACAGGCGTCGAAGCCTGCCTCCTTCCGAGCGTTGTGTCGCGACTCGCGGGGGAGCCGCGCTCCCCCCGTAGGGTAGTTGTTCTCTTAGTCCCAGTAAATGGGCTAAGGCCTCAGTTTCTTGGCTTGTAGCCTGATGGTGTGGTGGGTCTACTGGCCCCGCGCTTCAGCGATCATGTCGCCGCCCTGCGCGGGGATGATGCTGTATTAACCCTGCGTCGTCGTCTTCATGTCCGTCATCGCCCGATTACTTCAATGCTTGACCTAAAAGTTCCAGCTATTCGCCGCTAGGGAAAGCTGTTTTAGCTTTTTAGTAAATCATTGGTGTATTCTGTGTTTAGGTAGGTACTCGAGCCAATTGCTAGTAACCTCCATGGTGCCTGAGTGCTATAGGTACAGAGGTTTCTTAAAACTTTTTGTGGGAAAAGTTTTTAGTCCGGTGCTCTGAAACGTAACTTAATAATAATTAGGTACTCCTTATGATTATTAGAATACAGCTAAAAACTTGGCACGGTGGATATTGACGTTTGTTCGCGTATCCATTTGATTTGCAGAGGGCAGTGGGGAAACATTAAAAGAAAAATTACTTACTTACCCAGTTTAATGCGTTTCAAATGAGAATAGGACTGTCATTGTGTTTGCATCTCTCTTACACCCATCAGCCTCTGTTGTGTGTGAACGGGAAACGAACATAATGTCAGTCCTATATTCTTATTTGAAACGAGCAGTAGGTTAAAAGTAGGAAACGCTCATCACTCCTTTCCCTTTGTGGGGCATTTTGAGGAACCACGTTAAAATTGCCGGAGTTGCTCGAGAGTAATATTTCGGTGGTGCACCATGCATCCTTCTAGTGGGATATATGCATCGGATGCCTCTGGCCTGAGGCCTCTGTAAGTGCCGGCTTGCCTCCATACTCGTAATATTGGCGTCCGTCGTGAATTCCAGGACTTGCCGCCGCTTGGACGGACGGCCTGGACGGTGGTGGATCGAGACCTGGAATAGGTACCTTTTTTTTTTGTTTACGGGGGGAAATCTCCACTGAGATAAGTATCCATTTAAGATTATGTGGGATTTTTACCCACTAAAAACCCCCTCGGACATCCTCAGCGCTCATGTTGGAAACCTCCGGGATCTCATACGAACGGAATAGGTACCTAAGCAAGTGCATCCCGTACCTTTGCAAATGCGTCCTTCGTGGTATCAGACAGGTTTAAGTGACTCCGTCTCCTCATTTTCTATCCATAAAAATATAGGTAGGTATAAGTATTTATACGAGAAATGGTTTGTGGTAACTCTGAAAAAATCATTCTGCTTTCACAACCGTAACTACAATGTGACAAGGTTATCATTGCGCGTGGCCAAAATCGGAACTTGTTTATAGGTATGTAATGTTTGAAAGTTCGCTCTGATGTCGGTATATTCCATGGACCTAATAGAATAAGGTACATTCTATAACAGGCCAAGGAATAACTTTATATAATAATTTATTGTGTATGTTGTGTTGTTTTTGCTCAATATTAACAACGCCCTCCTGACAATGTCATTCAAGATTCAAGTGCCATGAGTGCGTTGTCGGACTGTAGTCCAGTCCTTTGGTCCAGTCATGGTCCAGTCATCATTATTCAAAGAAATAAATGCAGTGAGCCTGTGATTAATAATATAATAGGTTGTTATTGTTATCGTGTGTGTGTCTATTATATTACACTGTATCTAACATATGTTGAGAAAAGTGAATCATCATTCATCATACTATTATTATTGTTATAGCTATACAAATAACCACATTAAGATGTACCAAGGTAGTACAGTGTCTTGAAACTGTGATAGAACTAAGAAGAACCATGGTCACTTGCAAATCGCCTGATAAATTTCTTAGTTTCGGACACATTGCTAGTGTTTATAATATGTATTACTCTATATAGTATATTATATTATATCTACTATATAAAAATAAGTCGGGTTTTCCTTCCTGACGCTATAACTCCAGAACGCACGAACCGATTTCCACTGTTTTGCATTCGTTGGAAAGGTCTCGGGCTCCGTGAGATTTATAGCAAAGAAAATTCAGGAAAAATTTCAACAGAAAAGCGGGAAAATCTTTTTTCACATACAGCGCCATCTCTGATGTACGCATGTACTACAAACCAATATTTTAATTGCGTCGCGTTCAGGCGCTGTGGGGGAAGGGACTGTGGGTAACACGGGACAAACGGGCCGGGACAAAAATATTTCTAACGCGGAACGGAGTCCGCGGGCACTGCTAGTTAAATAAATATAATAATAGTTGGTAATCATCACAGCAACAACTTTTTCCTTACGTAGTCCCTGCTGCATTAGTTTTATTTTTACCTCAACCGGCCGAAAAGCTATTTCCAACGATATTTAGAAGCTATTTATAATTTTCAAAATTCGCGCAGAATATCCCATTTTATTCGCTAGGCCGTAAAAGCCACAGTAAGAGCATTTCGAAATTAAAACAAGACGAACTCTGGTGCTGTTCGATAATATCACAGACCTAGGAAACAATATGGACAGGCCCCGTCCACAAAATCAGCGTGACTAAGTATTTTTAATCTGTAAAGAGACGCATAAGATGGCGTCACCTAGGGTAGTAGTGGTAGTAACCTTAAATGATAGATGATATTTATCTAAGGTAGAAATTCAGTACACGGCATCATGGCGCCACATATCACGCAAGGCTAGTCTAGAATGAATGAAGGGTATGGAATATGGTTATCAAGAGGGGAAGGGTCTCTATGGGTAATATTGGGGTAATACTGATAGGTACACATAGGTACCTACATACCTAATAGATAAATACTAAATAGAAGATCTTTTATTAGATAAATGGTGAGATAATACCTACCCATAGAGGTGTAATTACTGTTGCCCATTATTTCAACACATCGCGGTAATTAATCTAGTAGTTTTTTTTTTATTAAAATGGATATTCCACGTTACAAAATGAATCCCAAGAGTTCGTCTTTTCAACTTTTGTAAACGGCATTGACCTCCTTCACTTTCTCTTTTTGAAGTAAACTCTATGTTAAAAACTTCAAACACTTCAAACACACAAACACATAAGTACGTACGATGTTTGAAAGGTTATTTTACAATACGAGGATCCTAAATCCGTGCTAAAAATAATTGGTCAAGTCGGGCTCGCGCACTGAGGGTTCCTTACTATCAAGCCCCAATAGTAGTGCGAAGGGGCTTATTCTAAATACTTACGGGTCAATTACTTTTGTGTTGACGTTGAATTTATGCTGGAAACGTAACAGAGTTATCTTTTAATGTTAAATATCTTAGAAGAGACTCGTGCTCAGTTAGTAATTGCCCGTAAAAAAGTATAATTAGTACAAACCTACACTACACAGTGATGATTATTATCAAAGCGTTAAGTTGGTCAGTAGCTCTCGGTGTTACCTAATAACCACTACCTTTTAAAAAGACGTGTGGCACTCGAAGACTGCCGCGGTAAAACTATTGCATAGAATTTAAAGTTATTTTTAGTTTTTAGCTTTGCCATCTATCGAAAAATAGCAGAACTATTTAATGTCTTTTTGAAATGTCACGCTTGTCTCTTTAGTTCTGCAAATCGCCTCAGAGGCGATGGCAAAACTAAAAACAATAAAGTTTGTGAAGGTGCGCTCTCCTGCATTCATGGTACCCTGCCCCCTGGTACCAAAAGCTCTACTTTAGGGGTGTACGGTGTAAGGTTATTTTCGTTACGGAATTTCTGGATTCGGTCTGCACGCTCAAAGCCCGCGTTAGAAGCTATGCAATAGCTTAAAAACTTACCTAGGTGTTGTAACTTGTAAACTTAGGTACTTTTTTCCTGCATACCGACAAGCCTTGTGCATATCTCCTTCCGCAGTAACATTCAAACTTCAAGCATAGGCCTAGCCTAATTTGCAGGCTCTTATAAATCATAGCTTATAAAAAGGTTCGGAAAGCAGGTGTGCACCGAGAAGAACTGGCAAGAAACTCGGCGCTTGCTCTTTTCAACACTGTCATCTACAAATTTTTATCCCTATCGAAATTATTCAATTCAAAAAAAAATTCAAAATTCAAAAATTTTATTCTTTCACATAGGCCTAACTTACAGGCTCTTGCGAAACGTTAAGACTCTACCGCCTCGTTCGGAAAGTAGCACTGCACCGAGAAGAACGGGCAAGAAACTCGGCAAATGGTACGAGTATCTTTGGCTTTGATATTATGTATCTATTTTTAGATATTTTACCTTCGTTATGATTAAAAAGTGAGGACTTGAGGAGATCTGAAACAGATTAAATGTGTCTCATTGATAATCTTTATTTTAATATAAGTACCTACATATTTTCAACCGACTTCAAAAAAGGAGGAGTTTCTCAATTCGACTTTGTTTTTTTTAATGTTTGTTACCTCTTAACCTTTAACTGGGTGAATCGATTTTGAAGATTCTTTTTTATTTGAAAGCTGACGCTCCCCGTGTGATCGATCTCATTTAGTCTAGTGGTATTCATGAGAAAACCATAGATATAGGTACTCGCAAGTCTTAAATTTTTAATTGAAAACGAAGTATTCAACAGTAGATTGATGAGAGTTGAAGTCGATATTTTTGTTCAATAATTAACGGATATTATATTAAGTATATTATGTTAGGTCATGGATAATAATAGTCAAGATAGGCCCATCCGAACATTTTACGTAAACCTTCTTCATACAAGAAAATGTAGAGCCATGTGTCGAAACTCCTGCGAAATACTGCGTAGGCTTACAGCTTACTACTGACGCCGGAGGGTTTTTGCTCCCATAAACTGGCGACATTTTTTCGCGCGGTCCGCCCCATCGGTCAACTTTTCCGAGTTTGTAATACCTAAGTAAGTAATAGCTTGGTTTTACGGTTCCACGTACCTACCTAATTCTAAAATTTCTTTTGGTATACTTATGGAGGATAAAATATCACAAAGAAACACCCGATTTATTTATTTATTTGGTAGGTATCCATTAATATTTTATTCAAGGTACTTATTATATTATTTTGTTTGCATGTTTGTAGGCCTGTCATAAATCATAATGATTACTCAGTAAATTATGAATAATTATTAATACTATATATTCCACAATAGACTGCGGAGTAGGTACCTATTGGCCGATTCTGGAAAACCAGAGCATAAAATAGATATATATACTGAAGGTATAGGGTAAATAAAATAAATTATTAATTCGTGCTTAGTAATTTAGAATTTTACTTTTCCTATTATTATTGTATTTACGTAGATACGTATATACCTACGGATATAGAGAGGAGTCAAAGAATGGATCGTGCGGCGTGCCATAAGTACCCCTCGGAAAAATATCCTGAATTCGCCCTACATTACTCCCTAGTCCCTAGTCCCTATGTAAATAATATAGAGCAAGCTTTTTTGGGCCTATTTGACTCCAGTTCTTTTATTACTTTACTTTAAACTAGGATTAAAATAATGACGTAAACCGAATCTATACTTATAATAAAACTGTAAAGGGTCGAATTCTGTACATTGAAGATATTTTGAAAATTTTTGTTGGAGGACACTATTTAGTCGATACTGAAGCCAAAACTGAAATTTGTTTAATTTTTGTCTGTCTGTCTGTCTGTCTGTCTGTCTGTCTGTCTGTCTGTCTGTTTCACGACCGGGCATCACGGCTAATCCGCTGGATGGATTTAAATGAAACTTGACATGATTATAATTCATACCCCGAGGTAGGACATAGGATACTTTTTGTCCCGAAATTCATCATGGTTTCCCTGGAAGACGGCATCAAAGTCCAAACGTTTTTAAGTTATAATTCATTAACGCGCTGTCCGATTCCATTCATTCTTTTTTTATTAGAAAGGAGGTTCTTTAAAGATTATTCCATACAAATCTTATCATCATCACTTTTGTAGTTGAGAAATTACAGACATCAGAACCTTTAAGTTCAAGTAGGTAGGTGACTTGAAACTCGGAATGCACAAATAACCTAAGGCTAGGACGTAGGGCTCAAGTAAGACTGTAGTACCCTTACAGCCGTAAATAAATAGGCTTAGCAGGAGATTTCGTATGGTTTAAAATTTTTCACTTTTAGGGTGAACAAAAATCATGTTACTGGCGTTATCGCTACGTTATACCGTATAGCGCCATCTCTACAATTTATGTGGAACTTGAATGTAAAACTCTGAGATAGGTACTACCGAATTTTTTTAAAATAAAAATTAACTGTCATGTTATTTACTGTTTCCTGACTTTATATTAAGATGGCACTGTTAACACATGAACAGATTTAAACTTTATCATCCGCAATATGGAAAGGGTAAGATAATGGTTCACAAATATTTTAAACTCTGGTCTTATCAATCCTAACCGACTGACTGTCATCTAAGGTCTTTTTATACGTAAGGAAATATATAGCCAATGCCCATTCTGATGTTTTGGATTGTATTGAGATGAAGCAAAAATTTTTAAAAGACTCTTATATTATGTTGGGCTGGGGAATATTGTTAGTAGAGTAATTTATCCCAGTGGTACCTACTCGGCCGAACTCTGAAAGAAGAGTTCTACCACCAGTACCTACAACTTTTCACATAGTTTAATAATTTTTGACATATTTCGTGGTTTCAGAATAAAAATCATAATGAAAAGGACGATTTTAACTGTCGATATTTCGATACATTGGTACAAGTAGTTGGTGTACCACTGTGCCACTGGGTCGAAATATCGACAGTTAAAATCGTCGTTTTGATCTTTCAACTACGTATTAATGAAACTTTATATTATTATTAAGAAAAAGGAGTTTTCAAAATCACCACAAGATAACCCGTGCAAAGTAAGAACAGGTTTCTGTACAACGTCACACCAGAATCCCGCAAAAATCAAGGCGAATTCCATCTCCGGTATCCTATGTAAAAAATTGTAATTCAAGCGGGCGGAGCCGCGGGCAACAGCTAGTACTTAAATAAAATTTAAAAAACAACAAAAAAGTTAAAGTGAGTTATAAGCATTAAACAAAATCAAGCAAATATTTCTAACTAGACAAAGATAGCGACATTGAATTGTGACTTCTCACTTCAAAGGGATAGAAGATCCTCCCGCTCAAAAGTTAAAATGCCGGTAAGTTTGTAAAGTTACTGGGATCACAATGATTAGGTATTCCAAAGAGATCTAATCTAATAAATATTATAAATGTGAAAGTTTGTGAGTTTGTGAGTTTGGATGTTTGTTACTCTTTCCCGTCCCATCTGCTGAACCGATTTGGCTGAAATTTGGAACATAGGTAGCTTATAACCCGGATTAACACATAGGCTACTTTTTATCCTGGAAAAATCCATAGTTCCCGTGGGATACTCAAAATACCAAATTTTCTAGAGCAATCTATAGCTACATCTATATATAGGTTGTTCAAGTAAACTTGCTTTAAAGCGTGCATAAAGGTTGGAATAGGAAACGAAAACGGGAAAATGACGTTTCCTTTGTGAAAAAATCGAATTTGACGCGGACGGCGCCGCGGACAAAAACTAATGATATTATCACTAAAAATGTGAAAACGGGCACTATGTAGGTTCTGAACTTAGCATTTTACGCATTTAACAATTGTGTTTTAGTTGAACAATGGGATATGGAATCTAATCTAATCCAATTTAATAAATAAACTGTGAAAGTTTGTGAGTTTGTGAGTTTGGATGTTGGTTACTCTTTCCCGTCGCATCTACTGATCCGATTTGGCTGAAATTTGGAACATAGGTAACTTATAACCCGGATTAACACATATACTACTTTTTATCCCGGAAAAATCCATAGTTCCCGTGGGATACTCAAAATACCAAATTTTCTAGAGCAATCTATAGCTACATCTATAGATAGGTTGTTCCATAGAGTAAATGCGGAGAGCCTCTCCAGTACGTTAGTACAAGGTTAGTACATAGTATCTCTATGGGTTGTTCAAGCAAACTTGCTTGGCGAGAAATTTTTATCCAATCGTGTTTCTGAAATTAGGTTAACACATATATATGCTGTTTTTTATCCCAGAAAATCTATGACTCCCACGGGATTTGTAAAACCCCGAAATTCACGCGGGCAAAGCCGCGAAAGCTAGTTAATTAATATGCCAAGATAATATAAATGAAAATGAAATGAAAAAAAGTTTATTGGTAATGCACATTAGGTACGTATGAACAGCAGAGAAAAAAAAGAACAGTCCGAAAAACAATGTGCAATCCCAAATGGGCCTCCACTCAGCATAAGCCTTGCCTTTTATGGCACAGCGCTGGTCTTCCGTGAACAATATAAACATGAACATTAATTGAACAGAACATGCTCCGAATTTGAATAAAGGTGCCACCGGCTGCAAAGTCTAGTCACCAATGACCTAACAGAAAACGAGATACCTCAAGTGACGGTGACGTCACGTTGTTCTATATAATACCTAAATGGGAACTACCCTCAGAATCGTTGGTGTTACCTAATATTCAATTTCACAGATTCACTCTTACTTTATTTAAATGCCAAACACTTTTGGCTAACGATTCAATTGTATGTACTACAAACGATAATACTATCTATTTTTAGTACAGTCTTGTATTCTACATAATATTATTATGTGGTAACTGGTACATAAGTATATATTATGTTATATACGATGCGTCAAACTTTGATATCGGCATATTGAAGCATGGTAGCCATCGTTTTGTATAAATTATCTTCCAAAAATGGTACCAAGTACCAATTCAAACGTAACTAAACTCAATCTCATGATTGGTTCTTACTGTGAGTCATGCCACCAGTGAGTGGCCAATTCACTCAGTGACTAACGTGACTGACACGCGGCTAAACCTACCAACCAAACCATAGTAAAATATTCCAAGTGTATAATACCTTTCAAGGGGTCTTGTTTGAGAACTTACCTAGGTGTACCTAACTGTAGTGTAAGAAAAACTTATTTATCGCTATTGTTATCGTAAACATGCCAACTGTGAACTGATTGACTGGAAAAATGTAAATAACAGATTCTGCTAATGAGCCGGCAGAATTTCTTTATTTTTCTAACGCAGCTCTACTGTTTTATAAGTCTAAAACTTCAAATTTTCAAGAGTACTTAAACCGTAGATTAAACATTCGCGTCCTTCGTCATTAGCTCCAACTAATTTCATTGCAAGACAACATACATTTTTTGACATATTTTGGGAGTAAATTAGTGATTAAATTAGTTTCGAACAACTCTTGGTCAGTCACTAGTCAGTCGATACGGCGCGTGTAAGTGTAGCACATCACTAATGTTGCGTAGACTGAAATGTCGAAAGAAAGTAAAGCGAAACGCGCCAGCCAACAGTCGACAACCAGCCAGTGCACACTCCATCGTCGTGGGCGATACCTGTCCCATACCTCCACGTAGTGACGTAACGACGATATTTCGTAATCGAAGCGGGAAACACTCTACTAATAATGTGGTTTCACTTTCTATGAATTAAAATCGATTTTATTCGATTTTGTTTGAGAGTTAGGCACCGATTATGGATTTGTTGAGCGCAGCCAGCAGCGGGGTGGAAGCTGCCCGGCGCATCGCCTCCCTCCCAGAAGTAAACAGTGAGGCTGCGGTAAACACTACTCTCTTGTGCCACAACTACAGCCTTCAACCCGATTTTGCAACGTATTACGCAGGTATTTTTTTACTATTGTAGATTCTTTTAGATCAAAATCAAAATGTTGTAAATTATTTCACATAGGCCTAAGTTCCAGGCATTTGTGAAATGATAGACTGGACCGCCATGTTCGGAAAGCCGTTTGGCACCGAGAATAATGTGCAAGAAACTCGGCACTTGGGCATTAAAAAAATTCCGTTAAAAAAAATACATTGACTATTCATATAGGCATATCGTCTGATCACGATATGCTCATTTTTCCTAGTAAACCTGGGTGCTTTGAGGAAAGAATAAAAAGTACCAAAACAAATAAAAAGAAATAATCTATAATATTATAGGTAAGTCTAATAAAAGTATATAAAATCCTTTTTCCCATTTTGTTACCAAACTTCTCCGAATGGCAAATACAAAAAAAATACTAGCTTTTTCCCGCGGCTCTAGTGCTCTACCCACTTGAATTTCACGTTTTTTTTCCGAGATAAAAAGTAGCATCTCTACTGCCAGGTCCCAACCAAATTAGGTTCAGTACTTAGTCTCAACTTTAAGGAGTTACAAACACTTACTTACCTACATACAAACTTTCGCCATTTTAATACCCGCAGTGCTAGCATGGGCAGGGGACTATTTTGTGGAAAAAGTGGAAAAGACAAAATCTTACCCCTTTTCACGTTTTTGTTTGGCCCCCCTAACATGGGCACACGGGTTGAGAAAATACTCCCTTTCTTAAAACCGGTTTGACTTCGATTAGTCTCGGGGAGTTTGTCTTGTAAAACGTCAAATAGTGATAATTTTTTTTCTTTTTCCCCTTTGGCCGACGCTAAGGCGACCCTTTGGATGCTAAGGCGACTATTTTCTCCCCTGTCAGAGGATAATATCGGGGGAATACGATTTTATTACTCATCATCCCATGCTAGGGGTGCTGTTAGTGCGATTTATTCCGCAAAAACATCGCTTTTCTCATTTTTTCGTTCGGAAACTGCAGGCGCAGCTTTTGGCTCGGTATCGCCTTCAGTTATCCTAAGGGCATTGACCTGCATAAAAGGCACAACTGAAGCCATGGCAATAAAGCCATAAGTTGACTTCTGTGAATTTATGAGGTTGCTTCCGATTTGGGCGTCTTCCGGAAAAGTGGAAAGGTCAGCTGACGTATAATAAAATTAATTTATTTTGTACATAATAATATAGTCCAGTCATTTTGACGGAAAATCGGGTTAGAAATGGAAAATGAACATTTTTACGTATCGATCATCGTTATCGAGATATAGATAAAAAAATTGAAAAAAAAAATGATATAATACCTTTGCAATAATATACCCACTAATAATAAAATTAACGCCCGTCAATTTTTAATAAAACTTGATTGCGTTTTATTAATAATTCAATTGCCTTAGTCTCGCGATTGTTTTAATTACTGAAACGTTTGCTATGACATCAAGGTAGACAGCTAAGTAGTGTAAGTAGGTACAATATATTTTTTAAATCTAAATTTTCCACTGCCTTAGTCTGAATTAGATTTAATGTTTTTTTTTTCTACAATCTGACTACTAATTTACCATTAAGGCGACTATATCCCAGCACTTTAGGTATTTATCGCTCACTCAAACCCGCGCAACGATACCTAGCAATCATTGCCGCGTGAGTCGCGCGGCGCGCCGTTCAAATGAACTCCGTGACCCTACGAGTATAAAATATAAATATTTGCGACAATGTTATGAACTGTTACAGTTGGACTTTTTGCACTATAATTCGCTTCACGAAATATATGTTGGAAGTTGCGTTTTTACCTATATTTTGATTTTTTTATGACAATCGATATCTCAACCGAGGTATTTATTTTTTGTTTGTAGGTTTGTCTCGCTAAAACTCAAGAACGGCTGGACCGATTTAGCTGATTTTGTTTTTTAAATGTTAGTCGTAGTCTAGGAAAGGTTTAAACGGTAAGTACCTATATGAAACAAAATATGCTAAGGCGGAATGAAATTTGCCGTGACAGCTAGTATTATATATATGTATATTAGCTGTTGTCTACGACTTCGTTCATTTGGAAATAGGTTTTTCAAAAATTCCGAGGAATATCTTTGTACTTCTGAGATGAAAAGTAGACTATAAATTCAGGGTATAATCTACTCGTACCTATATTGAAAATTTGAGCCAACTTACCTTCCAAATTTCAAAATAACAGTATCAGTATTAAAACTTTTCCATTTTAATTGTCATCCCCTATTTTATCAAATAAATACTAAAAGGCAATAAAAATAAATAATGACTAAAAGGAGATTTTCCAAAACAATTTCTGTAGATCTTTATAATTTAAAGCCGATAGACCAACTGACAGATCTTTTTACATCAAGCATTTTTAAATTTATAAGGTGTCAATAATTATGGTGTATACAGTGGTCAGTGACGGACTAAGTCCATTGAGAGCCCGGGGCGGCAATCTCAGTGGGGGTTACTGTATTGTAAATACATTGGTGAAAATCTCTTTGTTACTGATTCACAATATACTTATGACCCGACACTTTTTTTGGTATTCAACAAAACTATAACTGACTATACTAATATAGACTTCGTTTTTTTTTTAAATCGTGCTAAGAAAAATTTAATAAAGTTTATTAAAATAAAATACTCACATATAAGAACACATTTTTATTTGGTTTTTAAATTAACAAACTTAAATCACTGAAAAGCGCTTACATATTTATATAATTATTATTACAAAAACAATCAAAATTCATCGTAAAAAATCACGCGTGAGCTTGGACCTGGTTGCTGCAAATCTGGTTGCAAATCAGAGGGTGTACTAGATGAACGTTTTTTAGGCTGCATGTTTTCTACATCTTCCTGGTCTCGTATGGGCATGCCACGTTCATATCTACTATCTATAATTTCAGGCAGTAGGTATTTTAAATAAAATTGTAATATCTTTGGCTCCATGTTCTTAAACCAGAAAGTATCATCTTTATCGATGTACTCTGTATATAATGGCTCGTTTTCGCCTGCCCAGATTCCCAGCAGACACACTTTTCGCCCTGTTACATGGAGTTGTCCTTGGATTTGGTAGAACCAATTGCTCTTTTTATTTACAGTACAAGTCTTTGTAATTTTGTTATATTTTAATATTTGAATTTTATTTTCTTCGATGGCTTTATTCATCCCACGTTTAACTGCAGTGATAGGGCACTTTATTTCGACTATCATGTCTTCACCTATTAATCCATCGGGAGTGGCCCCAATAAATGGGTGTGTGGGATCAATAAATAAACCACAGGGTAAAATTTCTATATTTTCCTGTCGCTGTAATTGAAGCAGCGCCTGTTTTTCATTTTCAATACCATGAGCGATACTAGCTACATGGTCTAAATTTTTTTTATACAATATATTTTTTACTAAAGTAGCAGGATTTGTGGAAATTTTTCTTTTACATATAGGGCCGAAATTTGAAGATGTAATGAGTTTTCGTCGTATCTCTAACCACTCACTACTTTCTCTCTGTAATATAGTGGCTCGTTCTATTGCTTTTCTGTCCGCCGTAAGCATTTTTAAATTTTTCATGAATTCTTCTTGTGCCATTTGAAATTCTTCAGGTGACAAATCCGGGGCAGAACTTGCAGAACCATAATCATGCTGTTTCTTGTTTGTTTCTTTAAATGCTCTTTTTTTCTTTATTGGATGTTCAGCTAAATGCTTCCTTTTAAGGGATCTCTTTCTTTCAAATTCTTCTATTCTCCCGCCGGGATTTTTTCCTGTGAATGCTGTTTGTACTGTTGAAATTGCAGATTCTGTATTAAATGAGACTACTGCCGCTGAGCATCTACCTTGGTAACCTCGTTTTTGGGCAAAATTTATTCGTTTCCCTCCTATAAACTTAGCTATGACGCTATTAAAACACTCGACAGTATTAGTGTCGACGTCTTCAATTAAGCTGCGCGATTTCGCTGCCACGCTAGAAACTATTGCATTAACCCTAAATGCAAATGAAGTGTTTTGTATTGTTTTTAAATCTTCTTTGCCACCGTCCGCATCTTTCTTTTCACAATAGTAATTTTGACACATTCTGTGATCACCATAAGAGTGCAGCATTGAGTTTACAATATCGTTGTGCAGAACTGATATGGCAATGTCTTTAGGGTTCTCAGATGTTTTGTGATATTTTATACATTTCACGATAGCTTTTCTCATTACCATTATTCTTATGTTGGTAAGTGTTTTTCGATGTCTCAGTGCATACTTTGTTTCTGCTGCCAGTCCGCGTAGTTTTTTACAAAAGTTGCGTAATATGTGATTGCGACACTCAATTTTTTCAACGGTCACATTTTGATTTTCATAGGGTTTGGCATTGAGTATCCTTACATATGTCGACGCATCACCATCTCCAATCATTCTGTTGTAAATGAGACCGTACATAGAAATAGAAGCCTTGAATCCTTCTAAAATAATTTCAGTTTCCATAGAACTTGAAGAGCCCACAAAGTTTTTAAAGCAAACATGTTCATTCGGTGAAATGTTTTTGTTTTCTGCTCTGGCACACTGCATACAGTATTTATTTTTTACTCCAATATAAAGGACTTCTTTAGTTCTCCTCCCGATAATTGCCGCAGCGCCGGAAGAAGCTTTGTAATTTGAACCGTAAGACCTAGCACACCAAGTTCCATCAACGTAAACATCAATCACAGGGTAACCATTTTTGATTCGACCTTCTGAAATTGCAATGTCTCTTTCCTTTTTGGCAGCAGCCTCCATAGATTCGCTTACAGTTTTTTCCCATTGTTCGTAAACTTCATTTTGCAATTTGGAATAATACTTTGGAGAAAATATCGGAATATCAATAGCAGAGAACAGTTCTTCAAATTGTGAAAATCCAATGCCAGAAGCTATTATTCCTGTAGTTGCCGCTATGTTTATATTTACACGTTGCTTATTTTTGACATCTTCGGAATAGATTAGACACGTTTGATAACACATATCGCATTGAAATTTAAAAACAGAAATTAATCCCAATCTTTTTTCGCCAATCAACTGGAAGTTACTGGTTTTACAGTCGAATAACGCATTATGACGAGCTTTTTCTTGTAATTCTCGCAAAAGAAAATTAATATCGACGATTCTTCGTCCTGAAATGGGTTGAAAATCATCTTTCTCGCTTTCTGCTTCAATGTTTAATCGAAAATCATCCAGTTCACTGAAACAAAATAAAGTAACATTATGCTTTAAGAGCTGATTTTTAGTCAAATAAACTATCTAAGAACAAAATTTGAAATATATAGGTATGTGCCTTACAAAACCTGTCAAAACGCCATAATTATCCTTCAGTTAGCTATTATCTGCTTATTGAAAAATCAGCAGTGCTATTTTACAAAATGTCCATCTCTGAAACAGGTGCCAGACAGCTGCCAAGCCGAAGATGGCATGCAAAATTGTACTCTAATACAACTGACGAATTCATAGATGCATAGATTACGCTCGTCGCTGCTTTAATTATTTTTGCAAAATAGCATGGCAGCTCTTATTTGACTACTAAAGGAAAGTATTAACATCTAGCTTTTGTCCGCAGCTTCACCAGAGTGAAATATGGATTTCACTTATCTCGAAGGGACCACAGTTTTTTTGGGATATAATGTATGATTATGTCTTAATCCAGTGTATAATACTATTAATAATATAAATGCGAAAGTTTGTGAGTTTGAATTGGACACATAGGCATTTTATCCCGGAAAAATTCAAAGTTCCCGCGGGATTTTGAAAACACCGATATTGAACATAATATAATAAAGACTGCTATAGTGAACTTACTTAAAAGTAGGTGTAAAGGTTTGTAAAGGTAGCGGGAACGGGAAATCCACGTATCTCTCGGGATTTGTGAAACCAGAATTTCATGCGAGCGAAGCCGCGGGCAGAGGCCAGTTTGAAATAATTTAGTAACAATTTTATGATTAGGCACCACATGATAATACCATGCGAAATTGCTCTGTCTATTCCGATCACTGTCTATTATCATTTAAACAAACACATACACTCATACTCTCACACACACTTTTATATTTTTATATTTACACGCATTTTGATATTTTTCCGATTCACTATAATTGTGGGTACTTACTGTTCAACTTGAGGATTTCGAACGAGTCCTGAAGGTCCAGGTGAAGCAAGTAGACTTATTTGGTCGTCGTCTTGGCTTGATGTCCTAAAACAGTTTTTGTTATTAACATTTCAAATTTTTTTCCATTTGTTAGCTTATTAGTTTAAAATTCTGCCTCTCGTCAGGGGTCGGGAGTTCAAGTTCTGAAACATTTTTGTGCATTTTTTAACACTTACTCAACTATATAACTATAAAATAAATGAATTTTTAAATGACAAAGAACCCTGGTAGCAAATATATCAGTCTTCGTCTGCTCACAAGATACTATAACAATCTGATGTGTTACTGTAAACAATATAATTTTTTTAAAAAAGCAAGTGCCGAATTTCTTGCACGTTCTTCTCAGGTGCAAAACTGCTTTCCGAACGTTGCGGTAGAGTCTGACATTTCATAAGTGCCCGTAGTTAGGCCTATGTGAAAGAATAAACCTTTTGAATTTTGAATAGAGGAAAACATCGTGGGGAAACCTGCATACATGAATTCATCACAAAGTTCGCAAGGGTGTGTGAAGCCTGCCAACTGAACTTGACTAGCGTGGTATACTAAACCAGCCTAGCAGTGGGACATAAAATCTGTAAAGAATTCTATGTTATAGTAAACTTACTTATTAGCCTCAGCTGTTATTTGCAAGTCTACAGGATTCATTGTAATAAAAGAAGAATCACAATTGCCAGCTCCATCTCTACTGAAGCTTGCAGATTCTGTTACTTCTGAGTTTCTGAAAGACAAAATTGCTCTCCTATACTTTTACAATAGATAAACCGACAACCGAAAAAACTAACTGAAACCAAAAACACGACTGTTTCTAAGAAATAAACGAACATTTCAAAATATATTATAATATATTTATTTATATTATAATACCCGTACACCAATACAAAATAAATATGTATTATCTATTTATGAATATATTATTATGAATAAAAATATTTGTGTGGCAGTGAAAAATTCACACACAAATAAAACTGTTTCAACAGAGAATGAGCATTCTTAAACAGTGTTTTATTATTCTACTGTGAGTGACTTATGCATTATTCTCACGGATTTTACACAAAACTGTTTTGAGATAAGAATATTCTAACAAACATTTATGACCTTAAAGCATTTTGTATTTAAAATTATATTTCCGTCATAAAACAAAAGTTCTAAACAATATGATGATTCTGATTGAAAGGACTTTTATGACTTTGTTTTGAACGAAATATTCGGCCACTAAGTGCAAGTAAAAGAAAAGAGAAAAATATTAATTTGAAGACAGCACACAACAAAAAGATTTTTAGGTACGTTTCTAAGTTTGATAAAATTCACAAAGTAGGTATTTGTTACCGAATGAAAAAAAATTGACTAAAGGCTGCTGATGATAACTCTTAAACCACCTTAAACTCTACAGTTTCACTGCTTGAAATTATATAACGGTGAAATAATATTAAGGTGAGGGTGGTGACTTGAATATAATTTGATTACAGGGTGAGTTACTAGAGGCCCTACTTAAAAAAAATTAAGTCAATTGAATTAAGTATTTCAAAGAAATGCGAGTGAAACTACCACAAACATTTTATTTTTTTAGTGAATAATTAAATTACGAGCACAATATAATGTAAATTTTATAAGCCTTGAAAATATAATTATTATAGGTTCGATATATTAGGTATAGATTAGGTATATAAGATTCTTGGGGAACTCTACACCAAGAGTCCGGTCACCGGTGTGAAGTCCGCCCCTATCGCCCTTAGTCCGCTACTGTCTCACTTTCGCACGTATCGAACAAAATAAAATTTGTATGGAAACTACTCACATGTCATCTTTTTCAAGCGGTGTGTCGTCTCTCTTTTTCGATGCAAATCGATTTCCTTTACGAGGGATATTTAAACTGAAATAAAAATAAAGAATTATTATTTTGATAGTAAAAATTCGGTAACATTTCTAAAAACTAATTAGTAGGTAGGTAGGTGAGGTATTTCTATTTATTATGAACCAATCTAACGTCTAAACTCAGTATAGCCAAACAAAAAAACCTCGTCAGTCGTCACCCTTACTAACTGTATAATATATAGTTTATAAACTGTGGTTACGTGTGATGGTATTTGCACGTTGTGGAATTTACTCTCCTATCATAATTTTCTTAGTTCGTATCAGATTTTCTGCGGAGCTCTAGAGGACTAGGTATTTTGATAAACTCAAAAACACTTACCATATATTTTTTTTATTTCTCCTTCGCTTCCTGTCAGATAGTTTTGGTTTTCCGGCACTTTTATTTCCCATTTTAAATAAAAATCACAAACAAAGAAACACTATATTAACAGTCTAACTAAAACTATTTTAATTTTATAACTAAATGTCGAAAAATAACTTATTTACAAATAATTAAAAAAATAAATAATTTTGGCGCGAAAGGAGCGTGAGTCGTGAAAACTTGCGCAGGTCCGTCTCGTTTAAAGGCTTGTGAGCCACTGAATGGCCGCTGAGTACATCGCTTATTCGATGCGTTGGCCATTTTATGACTTCTGTTAGGCGAAATTTTGCAGTAATTTTTTTATTTAATATCTGTCTGGACATTGGATAGGCAATACAATGAGCTTACTTTACGTATAATTTTTATGAAATTTAGTCTAAAGCTTTGGAAATACCATTAAAAAAATGAACAAAAACGACCTGTTTTCAAAAATTTTTATGATCGAGGCAAGTTTAACATATCGTGTTTTCATGAGTCCATTATAGAGATAAAGCATGTATCTTTAATATGTATTTTTAACAGTGAAAAAAAACAATTTTTTGATGACTTTGAATTGCTTTGAAAAGTGGCGTAGTCGCTAAAAATCGGGATAATGGGCCGTTAACTACCGTGAGCTTTTCCTTCGTCATTGTACATCGAACTAAAATCTCAAAAAATGCCCGTTTTTTACTTAAAAAAAAGTACCTAGTTAATAAATGCAGCATCATCATGATTATCTATCTGTTTCATTTTAAATCTTAATGTTCCCAAACAACAAATTAGGCAGGATACTTGGTATCTACTATACCTAGTATCTACTTATATAGTAGGTAGAGGTACCTATCCAATCGGCCCATAATTTTCATTTTTAATTTAAGGTAGGTACCTATAGGTAATGATTTCCGTATGGGCACTGAATGCCTATGAAGTACCATTTATAGTTGGGGCTATAAAGAATACGTCTTAAATATTGACGAAGTCACTTATTTGTATTGGATTTCAGAAATGAAGGAAGTTTTTGTTTCTTGACTTCAACAATTCATGGTTGGGTTTTATGGTTTTGGGAGTAGCGATCCCACATTGAAAGTTTGGTTCTTGGTAGATCCCTAGAAGGATGCAGGCACTACAGATTCTGGAATAGGTGGTGTAGGTACACATTTCTTGTCTCTTTCACTCTTCTTTGCCTCTACAACTCATCTTGCAGGGGTTACAAAAAACATTATTGGGCGTCCACAGATTGCCATAATTATTATCAAGCTAAATCCAAACGCGGGAGGAGTATGTACCTGCCCTTAGATTGTGTAAGAAAACGTATTCATTGTTATCGTAATCGTTTACTAACTCTGCCCGCTGATTGGGTCCTTGATTGCCGTCCGTCCGTGATCCGTCAGCCAAACGGAGAGCAGAATTCGCTAACGATTACGATAACGATGAATACGGTTTTCTTACGCAATCAGACCCCTGTATACACAGAAGAAAATACATAAGAACATACTTGTACTCGTAAATACCTCAGTGAAGTAGGTAGAAATTATGAAGCATGCCTAAAATATCTACTCGTATTGTAATCTACGTTATGATTTGTTATGAAAGATAAGGGTAATATTATGTCAAAATCAACTTTTCTAACATACTCAAACAAGCTAGGTATGTCTTCGTTATCTATCACACCATAAAATTACATAATATTAGATACCTCGACCTCCTTTGCTCAGTAGTCGCGCCCTTGGATTCAGAAGGTCGCGACTTCGATTTTGGCCGAGCGGTTTAGCATTCCGATGCGATGCTGTGTAGAAAGTAGAATCAAAATGATCAGACTACTGTTACTGTGTACTAGTTGGCAAGGCTTCAGATGAGAAAATCCTTACTTGCTATATAAACAGCTACTACATTCTTACAAGATACAAGTCTACAGTATTGAAGTATTACTACATCGTTATCGTATTCGTTTACTAATTCTGCCCGCTGATTGATACATCGAGCTTTACTCATGTTGTAAACTTGTCGCGATATACTCTTACAAATACGAGTAGCAGCCGGTCATATGCCTAATGGACACTCTGGGATGAAATTACGAAGCTGTCGACTAGGAAGACGTTTTTACATACGGGTATGATTGCGTAAGAAAAACGCATTCATCGTTATTGTAATTGCTAGCGGAATCTGCCCCGCGATTGGCTGACGTAAATCAGGAACCCAATCAGCGGGCAGAATTAGTAAACGATAACGAATAACGATAACGATGAATACGTTTTTCTTAGACAATCTTGGGGATCTTGCCGATCACGTCATTTATTCCACCCTTTGTTCGCAGCACTGAAAGGCAATGCATGGGCGATCTGGTCATGTGGGCTCCTCGTGCTGCTGCTGCTCTGTGTGCTGTACATCGTCACGTTGCGGTCAGCGCTGAAGCACTGGAAGGAGTCATGCAGCAGTTTGGCCGTCGTGCTCGCTGTTTACCCGGTAAGTCTAACAATTCATTCAACCCTTTACGAACGGCAACGCATGGGCGATCTGGTCATGTGGGCTCCTCGTGCTGCTGCTGCTCTGTGTGCTGTACATCGTCACGTTGCGGTCAGCGCTGAAGCACTGGAAGGAGTCATGCAGCAGTTTGGCCGTCGTGCTCGCTGTTTACCCGGTAAGTCTAACAATTCATTCAACCCTTTACGAACGGCAACGCATGGGCGATCTGGTCATGTGGGTTCCTCGTGCTGCTGCTGCTCTGTGTGCTGTACATCGTCACGTTGCGGTCAGCCCTGAAGCACTGGAAGGAGTCATGCAGCAGTTTGGCCGTCGTGCTCGCTGTTTACCCGGTAAGTCTAACAATTCATTCAACCCTTTACGAACGGCAACGCATGGGCGATCTGGTCATGTGGGCTCCTCGTGCTGCTGCTGCTCTGTGTGCTGTACATCGTCACGTTGCGGTCAGCGCTGAAGCACTGGAAGGAGTCATGCAGCAGTTTGGCCGTCGTACTCGCTGTTTACCCGGTAAGTCTAACAATTCATTCAACCCTTTACGAACGGTAACGCATGGGCGATCTGGTCATGTGGGCTCCTCGTGCTGCTGCTGCTCTGTGTGCTGTACATCGTCACGTTGCGGTCAGCACTGAAGCACTGGAAGGAGTCATGCAGCAGTTTGGCCGTCGTGCTCGCTGTTTACCCGGTAAGTCAAACAATTTATTCAACCCTTTATGCGCAGCACTGAACGGCAACGCATGGGCGATCTGGTCATGTGGGCTCCTCGTGCTGCTGCTGCTGCTGCTCTGTGTGCTGTACATCGTCACGTTGCGGTCAGCGCTGAAGCACTGGAAGGAGTCATGCAGCAGTTTGGCCGTCGTGCTCGCTGTTTACCCGGTAAGTCAAACAATTTATTCAACCCTTTATGCGCAGCACTGAACGGCAACGCATGGGCGATCTGGTCATGTGGGCTCCTCGTGCTGCTGCTGCTCTGTGTGCTGTACATCGTCACGTTGCGGTCAGCGCTGAAGCACTGGAAGGAGTCATGCAGCAGTTTGGCTGTCGTGCTCGCTGTTTACCCGGTAAGTCTAACAATTTATTCAACCCTTTACGAACGGCAACGCATGGGCGATCTGTTCGTGTGGGCTGCTCGTGCTGCTGCTGCTGCTCTATGTGCTGTACATCGTCACGTTGCGGTCAGCGCTGAAGCACTGGAAGGAGTCATGCAGCAGTTTGGTTGTCGTGCTCGCTGTTTACCCGGTAAGTCTAACAATTTACGTTAAAAGTAGGTGCACTAAGAATGTACTTAACCCCCGTTTCATCATCATCACTACATCAGCCTGCGGTCTCCACTGTTGGACATAGGCCTTCCCAAGTGAGCGCCACCACACCCTTTCCTCAGCCTTCCTCGTCCAGACACTTCCTGCCAAGCTTTATGTCGTCGGTCTATCGAGCTGGAGGGTGCCCCAGACCAAGCCATGCTGTACGCTTGTTTGTACGCGGTCTTCAACCCAGGTCTTTTCGTTCCTGCATATTGGACCATCTCTATAGCAAATGGATGATAGATAGATTATTGGAAACTGGCGTAAGTACTCGTAGTTTACCAACTTCATTAATGCAAAGGCTACTTTTTATCCCCAAAAAATCCATGGTTTTCGCGAAAAAACTGAAAAACATTATAATATGTATATTCACGCGCGAAAAATTCTACTTCACGCTGTAATAGGGTATTTGACTCCAATTTTTTTTTTACTTTATTATAAAGTAGAATTAAAATAATGACGTGCACTGAAAGAACTAATTAAATCGATCAAATAACAAAAAAGTTATAAGCATTTAAAGATTTGTGATTAGACAGAGATAGCAACATGACATTGTGACGTCACACCTTACCAATGCCATAGTAGCTTCGTGCGGCTTCATACAAATTTTCGTTTTGCGAGAAAGGGATAGAAGATCCCCCCACTCCAAAGTTTAAACGCCTGTAACTTTGTAAATCTTCGTTGGATTTTAATATTTCTTTCACTGCACGTTATTATTTTTATCCTAGTTTATAATAAAGTAATATTTTTTATCAAATTCAAAAGTAGTGTAAGACCCCATTACTTAACTGATATGAATGAAATTCGAAAAGTAGATAGATATTACCCTGATTTAATAAGATTCTTTTCAAGTAGCGGATTATACTCGTAACAAAACAATTTGATCTGTCCTGCTAAAAAGATGATTAGTTAGTAAATTAGCAGTTACTTATCTATCTACTAGTATTTATCTGAAAATATAAATCTGAATGCCATTACGTCGGCTATTTTAAAATATACTTATTGCGATTCTCGTGCTTTATAAAGGTTATAAATTACATCGCTGTTTTACAGCTTTGTCTCGTCAAACAAACGGAAACTAAAAGTAGTACTTAGATAATAAATCGTCTTGTTATGAGTAGGCGGCGTTACAATTAAAACGGTACTGGAAATAAACCGCTTAGGTAATGTTTTGGTACTAATAAATCAATTTATTTCTGCAGCCCATTTAAACTGTTCGCATAGTTAGGTACTTACACGGTACTCATAAATATAAAGCGCCCAAGAAAATTATCATCGGGCCTTGGATTGTTAAAGAAGGCATATCGGAAGTTGCCAAATCCATCAATTTGAATGATGGAATCCTTTTAACATTACTCAAGAGTCAATGTTAATAAGGTAACAAGTGAATTTAAGTCCGTCTCAGAATGCACTACAAGTACTTAATTAAAAAAATCGCGATATATCTAAAACAAACGCACTTACGAATGGAGTATAGAAGATAATCAATCAATATAAATACGTATATAAATAAAAGAAACTGACTGATATAATATCAACGCACAGCCCAATCCGCTGAGTCTATAGAGTCTCCAAATTTAGCACATAGATACCTTATAGGTTCCTTGTGAGGTTTTTGACAGCTCGCGTCTTTAGAAACGGCGGTCCAAAGTTTGTTTGAACTTTGGAGAAATATTCCTTCAGGCCGCAACCACAGAACCGATTTGGCTATTTGGATTGAAGATAGATTATATCCTACCTACTATTCTAGTTTTTATCCCAGAAAAATCCAAAGATCCTGCGGGAATTGTGAAAACCAGAAATTCACGCGGGCTGAGCCGCGGGCGACCTCTAGGCACTAATGAAATAAGTATAAAAATAGTTACGCTATTCGATTTTTTTATCTTGTCTTATCGTTATGTGCTTTTCCAATCTGAAGAAGATATATATTTACCATGCCAGTCTTTCTTATTTTGTAGGTATATACTAGGTATTTTGGTAGATACCTAGTAGGTACTACATTTGTATTATGTATTGATTACAATGGTCAGATACGATTACAAGATTACAATGGGTTTTTAAAATCCCGAAATTCATGCAAATATAAAGACAATAGAAAAATCGACAGCCAAAGACTCACACTAGAAATACTCTACCACAATTCTCAACAATAGTCTACGTCCGCAGCATGATTCCTTTCGCAAGCCTCTTCTTGGTACGTAAGTGGTAAGTGTACAAGCGTGGTGGTGTGTAGTTGTGTACCCGCTGCGTTGCATAAACCGACATTCTGTCGTTTCGTAACCGGCTGATGGCGACGATGACCCGACTCGGCTATTATGTACGCTCGAGGTCTGAAAGGTGATGTGTAACTTTTGCAATGTGTAGAAATTAAACTAGAATTCGCGGAGCACATTCGTTTTGATTCGTATGGACTAGGTTAACGCATGTAAAGATGATACTGCCAATCCCGCAAATTGACTGCCATAAGCCTATAACGTGTATTTAGCGTACAAATTGCAAAAAAACACGAAAATTTTGAATTTCGCGGTCACAGTCGTTGATTTCGCGTTTGAGAAAAGTATCCTTTGTATGGACCGTGTGGCCACTTTTTCAAGATCAATTCTATGAAGTGAGATTAACTAATCCTAAAACTGTGATATTAGTGTGGATGTAGCTACGAGTAGATTTAGTAGCTACTCAGCTACAAAGGCTTTAATCAATAATAAGGTTCATGTTCATTGTTGTAGGAATGTAACCGGTTGTATAGTATATTCAAGTACTTAGGTATTAAGTAGTGTAAGTCTATAGACTTGACCATAAGTATGACTGAGGCCGTGAGAATTCGGTCCTACAAAACCTTCACAGTAGTGAAACGTTAGTTAGTAAAAATCTTATTGCATAATACGTATGAACTGTGCCTTTAAAACCTTTTAATCTCGATGAAGGAAAAGAATTTTCTCAAACAAAGGCCTTGACAGACAGATTGGCTTAATTTAATTGTAAGTTAGTAGATACTTATCGGTTTATATTGTGCTAAAAGATAAATAGTAAAGTAACAATGGCTGAAAAAATCTTCTTAATAAGGGAAGTGAACCGAGGAGTAAATAAAAAAAAAATCGTTGGATTGTTTTCCTCGATGCGATTTAAGAACATTTGGAAATCGATTTATGTTGTTTTTTCACTTGCCTATTTGACGAGTCATGAAAAATAAAAATAAAACACTAGGTACCTGAAGTAATTTACCTAAGTCTAGGTAGGATAACTAGGGACTGACTATTAATGGTCTCGGTTTAGTAGCAAATGTTTAGTTTTAGGGTTCTATGGTAAAAGCGTGAAGATAGGTAAACTTTAATTTTTTTTAACGAATTATTTATAATAGAGTCTCTATCGGTCGCACATTTCTCTCTGCTGAACAACAAGGACTAATATTATGTAACTTACCTCTGTATCTATGAAGACAATATATTTAGTTAATTTTAATAAGCTCAATATTCGGTTCTTCACAAACCTCCAGAGTAGGTAAGTATTTACCTAATAAACAACCCAGAGTTATTAATATATATATAGCTGCTCGTGCTGATTCAACACTGACTCACTGACTCATTGATCACCTCTCCTGAACAATTTTGTATGAAAAAAATTTTTTTGAAGGATGCTGTCGTATAGAGGGGAAAAATTCATGAGGAGGAAAAATACGGAGAGAGCTGATGATTGAGGATTTCGGAGACGGGTGAAGAGCACAGCCAGGGTATTGGAGATAGGTGGGGGGTGCTCGACCAAATGTCATTTGAAACGTCATGCAATTGGCAGTGAGCTGAAAAAAAATTCAAAATGGCGGATTCAAAATGGCCGCCATTCGAATTTCGTCGATATCTCGGAAAGTATTAAAGATGGAAGACCGGTTTCTTGACAAGAGTTAATCAGGATCCGAAGGTCTACGCGATGAATAGAAAAAAAAATTTAAAATGGCGGAATTTTTTTTCCATACAAAATGTATGGGGAATGTTGAAGAGACTAACAGTTGGTAATTATGCAAGGTTGTGATGCGGTTTTTCGTAAAGTTACTAGAGAAAAATATGGAGAGAGCTGATGATAGAGGATTTCGGAGACGGGTGAAGAGCACAGCCAGGGTATCGAAGATAGGTGGGGGGTGCTCGACCAAATGTAACTCGAAACGTCATCCAATTGGCAGTTAGCTGAAAAAAAAATCAAAATGGCGGATTCAAGATGGCCGCCATACAAATTTCGTGTTGTTCTATCTCGGAAAGTATAAAAGATGAGAGAGTGGTTTCTTAGCAATAGGTGATCAGGATCTCAAGTTCTACGGGATGCATGGAAAATAATTCACTGTGGCGGAATTTATCTTTCCTTGGAAAATATACTTACTATGAGAAGAGACAATGATCTAGGATTTGGATGATGATTGAGGAGCACTGTCATGGTTTTAAAGATAGTTAAGGGCTGTTTGAACAAAAAATACGCTGAACCTCATCCAATGAGGTTCAGCGTATTTTTTTGTTCGAACTGCCCTTAACTATCTTTAAAACCATGACAGTGTTCCTTGGTAATTTTTTCAGCTTACGGACGGCGATACCGTTATGGGCGGGAAGACTGCACGCGGGCCACATGTGGCCCGCGCACTCACGCGCCCTACTAGTTATATTATAAACGCCTTATTCTCTGCTGACTCTTTTGTTCACTGATATTTTGGCAAAAACTTTGGGCCCGAGAAACTAATTTCATAATTATTCGTAGTCGAATCAGTGTGAATTAGTAGTAGTATCATCAATGCTATCAACATGAAAAGAAGGTTTTATCGTCATATAAGTACTTTTGAGATGCTTTTTGTTAGTTAGTTTGAATTTGGAACTCTCATGCGTGGTTCGCGCACTTGCCTATAGTTGAGTCGCTGGTTCCAGGTGGTGGCGGCCGCAGCACTGGTGGCCACGGTGCTGCCGCGGGTGCGACTGCTGTCGGAGGCGGTCGCGCAGGAGGCCGTCATGATTGCCATGTACCACTTCTATTTCCTAATCATCGCCGAGTGCGGCGGCGCAACGCAACTCGTCAGGTAAATCCTTACTCTTAGGTATATCAATAGGTAAATCCAATTTAAATAAAAAAATCTATATTTTTAGCGAAACTCCCCCGGCTTCGCTCCAATGCGAAAGAAACTCTGTCTGTCTGTCTGTTACGCTTTCACGCCTAAACTACTAAACCAATCTTGGGAAAGGATATAGGCAATTTTTTATCCTGAAAAAATACTACGGTTCCCGTGGTATTTCAAAAAGTCCAGAACTAGCTATTGTAATACGAGTATAATATTATAGCTTGAGATCTTTGATAGTAGGTATGACGGTTAGGAAAGGAAAGGGAACGGGAACGGAAACACTTTTAATTCCGGGGAAATCCATGATTCACAGGGGTTTTAAAAAATCCAAAATTCACGCGGGTGGAGCGGATGTTATATAGGGACAGCTGAAGGGTCGAGGATAGCCGCTTGCTTTAGGTGATATAGACCACCTCGAGGGCATTTTAAAGAATTCAGACGCTTGGCATTTTCTTTTAGCCACAATATACGCAAAAAAAGACACGAAGGTTAGGTACTTTGTGTCTTTCGAAACACTCGGATGACACAAAGTACCTAAAACAAAACTCCATTTCGTATCTAGACACGCGGCAGCGTGGCAAGCCAAGTTCAAGCAAAGGAACTGGCTAGCCAGCGCCAAGAGTAAGTTTACACGAACCACTTGGTGCCACTTTTGACCCTTCTATAACTCAAAACCTATTTAACGTAAACACATAAAACTACGTGTGTTTAATTATATCCACAAGATCATATAGAAGCCCAATTTTCATGAAGCTAGCTCAAACGGTTATAAAGATATGAAGGTCCAAAAGTCGTTAAAATTCATACTGACTGACATATAGTACAAAAATCTAACCTACTTCCAGATGACCTAGAAGGATGAAATTTGAAATCCAGCTTGGTAGGTGTGTGTGAGCGTAGGAAAAAATTAGAAAATAAAAAAAGTCAAAAAATAAGGGGTGTCCCCATACAAACTAACATATAGTACAAAAACCTAACCTACTTCCAGATGACCTGGAAGGATGAAATTTGGAATCCAGCTCGGTAATTGTGTGTAAGCGCAGGAAAAAATCAAAAAATAAAGAAAAGTCAAAAAATAAGGGGTGTTCCCATATAAACTGAAATATAGTACCTAAATCTAACCTATACTTCCAGATGACCTAGAAAGATGAAATTTGAAATCCAGCTTGGTAAGTGTGTGTAAGCGTAGGAAAAAATCAAAAAATAAAAAAAAGTCAAAAAATAAGGGGTGTCCCCATACAAACTAACATATAGTACAAAAACCTAACCTACTTCCAGATGACCTGGAAGGATGAAATTTGGAATACAGCTTGGTAAGTGTGTGTGAGCGTAGGAAAAAATTAGAAAATAAAAAAAAAGTCAAAAAATAAGGAGTGTCCCCATACAAACTAACATATAGTACAAAAACCTAACCTACTTCCAGATGACCTGGAAGGATGAAATTTTGAATCCAGCTCGGTAATTGTGTGTGAGCGTAGGAAAAAATTAGAAAATAAAAAAAAGTCAAAAAATAAGGGGTGTCCCCATACAAACTAACATATAGTACAAAAACCTAACCCCCTTCCAGATGACCTGGAAGGATGAAATTTGGAATCCAGCTCGGTAATTGTGTGTAAGCGCAGGAAAAAATCAAAAAATAAAGAAAAGTCAAAAAATAAGGGGTGTTCCCATACAAACTGAAATATAGTACCTAAATCTAACCTATACTTCCAGATGACCTAGAAAGATGAAATTTGGAATCCAGCTCGGTAACTGTGTGTAAGCGCAGGAAAAAATAAAAAATAAAGAAAAGTCAAAAAATAAGGGGTGTTCCCATACAAACTGAAATATAGTACCTAAACCTAACCTACTTCCAGATGACCTAGAAAGATGAAATTTGAAATCCAGCACGGTAATTGTGTGGAAGCGTAGTAAAAATCAGAAAATAAAAAAAAGTCAAAAAATAAGGGGTGTCCCCATACAAACTAACATATAGTACAAAAACCTAACCTACTTCCAGATGACCTGGAAGGATGAAATTTGGAATCCAGCTCGGTAACTGTGTGTAAGCGTAGGAAAAATCAGAAAATAAAAAAAAGTCAAAAAATAAGGGGTGTCCCCATACAAACTGACACATAGTACCTAAACCTACGTACTTCTAGATGACCTAGAAAGATGAAATTTGAAATCCAGCACGGTAATTGTGTGTAAAGTGTAAACGTAGGAAAAAATCAGAAAATAAAAAAAAGTAAAAAAATAAGGGGGTGTCCCCATACAAACTGACATATAGTACCTAAACCTAACCTACTTCCAGATGACCTAGAAAGATGAAATTTGAAATCCAGCACGGTAATTGTGTGTAAATGTAGGAAAAAATCAAAAAATAAAATAAAGTAAAAAATAAGGGGTGTCCCCATACAAACTGACATATGAAATGAAATTCTTTATTTCACATAGGCTTAGATATAAGCTCTCATGAAATGTCGAGAATATAGTACCTAAACCTAACCTACTTCCAGATGACCTAGAAAGATGAAATTTGAAATCCAGCACGGTAATTGTGTGTAAGCGTAGTAAAAAATCAGAAAATAAAAAAAAGTCAAAAAATAAGGGGTGTCCCCATACAAACTGACATATAGTACCTAAACTTAACCTACTTCCAGATGACCTAGAAGGATGAAATTTGGACTCCAGCTCGTTAATTGTGTGTAAACGTAGGAAAAAATCAAAAAATAAAAAAGTCAAAAGAATAAAAAATAAGCGGTGTCCACATACAAAAAACTTGTAATACGCGCTAAAAAACCAGGTTCTTCGTGCCTTAACCAATAATAGTATAAAAGTGAAGTACATATACAATGAGATTCAATGAATAAATAAATACTTTATACAACTCGTTCGCTATAAGTTTGCCGCTGTCAACTGTCACGCGTTTAGCGTTGTCTCAGCCACTCATTTCTAGTTCCAGTAAGAAAACGCTATACTGACATAATTTGACAGCAGCAAACTTATGTTGTACTAGCTGACCCGGCGAACTTCGTTCCGTCTAACAGTTGATCCTTTAATTTGGACATTGCAACATTAGGTACTTTATTTTTCTATTTTATTTATTATCACTATTATCTCTAACATTCAAGACAGTGTAGAAAATAGTATAAAAAAGAAAACCACGCAGCGGAAACGCAAGAAAAAGCTTTAAACTCAATACCTGCCTAGTTTTCTTTACAAAAAGTAATGATATCCCACCAAAAACATAAATGTAAAAAAGGAGAGCCAAGTTCGAGAGCCGCAAAAAAAATGGAGATCAAAATGAGTGCCAAGTTCTATGTAAAATCGAAATTTCTATTTATAAGAACAAAAAAACAATATGAACAATTATTAAACTCTATTTCTTTGCTTTATTGGATACCTATAACAATTGCTGTTATTCAAAAATGTGAGATCTTAAAATAGGTTAGATTTGACTTGGCGAGTTTTTATCTGAATTAAAATGTTGTATCTTATCTTACTTCTTACTTATATATTATATATTATATATAATATTATAAACGCGAAAGTTTGTAATAATGTGTGGATGTATGTTTGTTACTCTTTCACGAAAAAACTACTGAATGGATTTTGATGAAACTTTACAACAATATAGCTTACACATCAGAATAACACATAGGCTATTATTTATAAAGATATAGTGTGAATTATCCAAAATATATAACGATAAGTGACACGTTGCAATCTGCGACCTTTACTGACGTACGCCGCAAAAACCGTTGGAGTTACACGTATATAATGTATGATGGAAATGTTTATCTTAAATAGTTCTACAAAAAAGCCCGCGATAGCATATATCCAACTCTTATGTGTAAGCCATTATCGCCAAAATAGTGAACCCCGAGTGCCCGATACTAGGCGTTCCGGCGCGGCCGGGCGACTGCGGGCGGGACGAGGAAGCGGCATTTATGAGTGCGCGAAAAAAAAATAATTAACTACCATCATTATTACAATTTTCCATCACCATCATCATTTTTTGAAAAAGCAGCGCGGCAATTAGCCTAAAGATAGATACCTAGATAGCTCTGATGACATATTTAACATCCACTAAAAAGGATTTTTAAAAAATCTCGAAATTCACGCGGGCGAAGCCGCGGGCAAAAGCTAGTAACTTTATAAAATGACTGATGTAATGAAAACTGGCCAAGTAAAATCTAACCTATTTTAAGATCTCACATTTTTGAATAACAGCAATTGTTATAGGTATCCAATAAAGCAAAGAAATAGAGTTTAATAATTGTTCATATTGTTTTTTTGTTCCTATAAATACAAATTTCGATTTTACATAGAACTTGGCACTCATTTTGATCTCCATTCTTTTTGCGGCTCTCGAACTTGGCTCTCCTTTTTTACATTTATGTTTTTGGTGGGATTATATTATCATGTGTGATTTCACCCATCGCTCAATTGATGGCGCTGTCTTCAGTTAGCATAGAAATTTTCATTCTAGGTTTTCGAAGACTAGTAGATTTTCTTCGTGATTTTCTTAAAGCAAAAAATCTATTTTTCGCCTAGCCACCTGCTCGACACCGAAAAGAAACTTTGTTTTACCGCAAACCTCCGCTTTCTTAGCCAAATCTGAGAAATTATTTATTTATTTATTTATTTATTTATTTATTAGGTTTACTTATACATATTAAGTTATAACGACGTAACACATCTAGATTAGTGTAGTAACTAATTGAAGTAAACACAGCATGCTATTTAAGTACAAGTAATGAGAACCTTAATAAATAAGATATTATGATTAGGTAGGAATATTTTGCGTTAACGTCATGAATCTAACTATAATACTTTGTGCTATAATTTTCCAGAAGGTCAGAAGGCTCCCACCTGGAGACGCGGGTGTTGCCATGCTGCTGCTGGCCCTGCTGCGTGCTGCCCCGGCCGAGGGTGCAGAAGTAAGTTATTTTTTTTTAAGTTAAGTTATTTAATATAAACTTATGTTTTTGTATTGAATGGAAGCAGGCGTTATTTTGCGGAAATCCATAATTAACAGACAGACTGATTAATTTATATAATCGAAATCGCAGAGACGCTCTTACGATTTCGCATTGTGAAGTCAACATCTGAGGATGTCCGGGTGCCGGGACGAAACGTGCGTTGAAAAACGTGTTGGGAAGAATTGTGTGTGGTGTTTCATATAGGCGATGTTCAATCAAGTAGCGAATTATAGCAAAATAAATTAATCTGTCCTGCTAGTTACATATTTGTTTTGGGGACCTCCCTCGCTCGAATTTGAATTGGAGGTCGCGGGTTCGATTCCCGCCACGGGCCACTTTAAAATTTTATAATTTCTGATTTGGCTCAGGTCTGGTCTAGTCTGGAGGCTTTGATTGTGGCTAGTTACCACCAATTACCAGCAAACACGCACCGCCAAGCCATTTAGCGTTCCGGTGCGATTCCGAGTAGAAACAGTTGTATTGAAAATAGCTTACAATTGTTGCTTACAACCTATTCTCAGACCTACCAAATGTCCTAGACAAAAATTTCATTAAAGTCGATCAAGCCGTTTCGTAGGAGTTTGGTAACAAACACGAGACACGAGGATTATGTTTACTTATTTGAAGAAAAATTAAGGGTGTCTTCTACCTGCTACTAAAAAGTACCCCGCTGTTAAATATAATAACCTCGTGATTACCTGTGAAAATCGCCTCTTGCCGTGTTCCAAGCACCCAATTATAGTGTTCATGAATCATGATTACATGCTACGTAGGTCAAGGACAGAGTACCTACCTTAAGGACGAAAACATAAAGGTAAAAGTAATGGAGTAATTTTGAAAAATGAATTAATGGGGAAGCGTTGTTATTTTCCCATTTATTTAATTTTAAGTAATTGGCGACCATTGGCGAATGGCGACCATTAATCTAAAAGGACCCCTATTTTATTTTTGTTTACTTATTGCTTAGTTTTGGATGTGTGTTTACTAATGGTGTTTTAAATGTGACTGTATAATAAGTAACGACATCATAATAATAACTAAACTGAAAATGATAAATGAAACTGAAAATTAAAATGTAATTAGTTATTAATATAGTCCTGTTATTACCCTTTGGGTATGGAACCCTAATTAAAAGTACTGAGTGAGCGTACAGCGTACATGAAAATGCATTAGGTAGGTACTATCTGCAACACATGCGGCGTGCGAATTATCTAGTTACGTAATTCCTTATCAACTTTTATTATTTTCAAAGGCATCATAATATTATGACGTCATTACAAACCAATTACTTTAATTCATTGAATCAATTTACTTATTATGGCACTGGATGGTAAACACGCTTTAAGTAATAAAAATAATTGATCTTATAAAGTAAAACGGCAGTGAGGCTTTTATCTTCATTGTGATCAAATTGTTACAAAGAAACTTTAATTAATATTGTCAGGTATAGAGTAGGTAAGTACTAGGTACAGAGTTACAGACTGTATATTAATTGATACAAGCACTTTTATTATTAGGTTTTCTTTGCTGCATCGCCCGAACGGCGGCCGGCAAAAGTTGTATGAAAATCCATATCTGTCGTGTTAATAAATTGATAGTAGTTTTCAAGTTAGAGCTAAACCAGGGCCACGCTCATCTTGTCAATTGATAAAGACATTGTACAAGTAGATGGGAAGCGCCGTCAAGACGGGATGATTTCAAATGGCTGCCGCGCGCCGGCTGGGTAGCACGCGTTAGTTCTGAACGGTCTATTTCACACGCTTCGTGCGTCGGTCGTCTTTCTACGATTATGAGGCAGCCCTAGTTCGTCGAAAAATATAAAGTTACGCGATAGAAACTGAGCACAACTTTAAGTGCATAGCGGAGGCGGAGCCAGGCGCTGTTGCAAACTGAATTGCCCTTTTTTGTGTCAGCGCTAGAGTCCCTATTTCTTTAATCATCTTGCTGAGTGAACCTTCCGTACCGTTAGTACTATTATTGTATTCCGTATCTATACAAGAGTTCCTTGCCAGCCAATTAAGTTACCGTATCATAAGTTATGATACGGTAACTTAATTGTTTGGTTATACATCATAATGATGTATAACCAAACAATACACCAATAGTACGCCTATGATTGTTTTCTGTGCCTATACAATGAGTTCCTTGCCAGCCAATTAAGTTACCGTATCATACCGTACAACCAAACAATACAATAATAGTACGGCTATGATTGTATTCCGTGCCTATACAATGTGTTCCTTGCCAGCCAATTAAGTTACCGTACCATACCGTACAACTAAACAATACAATAATAGTACGGCTATGATTGTATTCCGTGCCTATACAATGAGTTCCTTGCCAGCCAATTAAGTTACCGTATCATACCGTACAACCAAACAACACAATAATAGTACGGCTATGATTGTATTCCATGCCTATACAATGAGTTCCTTGCCAGCCAATTAAGTTACCGTATTATACCGTACAACCAAACAATACAATAATAGTACGGCTATGATCGTATTCCGTGCCTATACAATGAATTCCTTGCCAGCCAATTAAGTTACCGTATCATACCGTACAACTAAACAATACAATAATAGTACGGCTATGATTGTATTCCGTGCCTATACAGTGAGTTCCTAGTCAGCCAATTTAGTTACCGTATCCGCATCATACCGTACAACTAAAAATACAATAATAGTACGGCTATTATTGTACCTATTCCGTGGCTAGACAAGATGAAAGACAGATTTTTGAATAGCATAGTTTAATTAATTAATATTTTGTTCGCAGGAAGAGTTTGACTTGGTTGCGGTATCTGGTGCTGCAGATGCCTGTAATCCAAGGGATCCTCTACCTCATCGTGCTGGTATTATGGGCTGAAGATATGGTAAGTAATACGTGTATTGTGTATCTAAGGCTTGAATACTACAGTGATAAGTTATCAGTGATAACCTATCATTGTAAATTGTAACGTTTGTATTGCGTGTGTAAATATCAGTATTTATTTTGTACCTACCTACCTAAGTAGTTGCGATTTTTGCCGAATTTCTCTGACGTTATCATCTCATCTCAACCCCTTTTTTATGTTCCACTGCTGGGCACCGGTCTCCTTTCAGACTGAGAGGGGTTTGGCGTTTGGCCATAGCCCACCACGCTGGCCAAGTGCGGGTTGGCGGGCTGCACGCACATTCGATAACATTTTTGTGAGCGCTCAGGCATGCAGGTTTCCTCACGATGTTTTCCTTCACCGTTAAGCAAGTGATATTTAGTTTCCTAAAAATGCACATTACTCGGAAAAGTCAGAGGGGCGTGCCCAGGATTCGAACCCGCGGCCTCCTTATGAGAGGCAGAGGTAAGAACCACTGAGCTTACATATCTTTAACTACCACTACCCAATTTATCAGCATTTTGCCCAGTAAAGATTTTTTCATTTTTAGTTTCCAAATAATATGTATAGTCATTAATTCCATTTTCAACTATTATTGTTTTTAGCGACATAACGAGGGTAATAATAAACTTCACGATTTAATTTTTATTGGCAATTTTTTTTATTCGATGCATTTTCGGTTGACTTATTTTAACGTTTTACATTATTATTAGGTATCTAGCGATGGAGAATATTGTACCTAGTCGAATGAGACCATTTGAGAACATGTGAAGCAACAGACTTTCAAGTTATTATTGATTTTGTGTGCACATACCCAAAAAAACGCAACCAAAATTGAAATTTGAAATGTCTCTCACGGGTTGGGGGCGAGGGGGCGCCCCCCCATTTATAGGAAATTTTTTGCTTGTAATGAGCCATAGAACACTCCCTTAAATTATCGCTAGTTCGATGCCGGACACACTGTATATTTGGTATTGAACTCCTTAGCGTGAGCTAATTGAAGGTAGCGCCATCTATCGAGCAATGGTTGGAACGTTGTTTCTACCGAGTATCCCGCGACACTCACGTCTTTTTTCTTTAATTTTCAGATGCTGTATTTACACAGTTTCGTATACATCCAGCCGTTCATCGCCGCGTCGATACTGTCGGGCGTGTGGGGAGTTATTATGTGCGTGCGAGCGGCCGAGGCGACGGGCGCCAAGCCCAGGCCGCGCTTCCTGGCGCTGCAGCTAGTCTTGCTGATAGTCAAACTGCAGTGTGGAATCGCGAAAGTACTGCCAGACGTAGTCACCTTGCCTTGTATTATGGCATTGCATCCATCGGTGTTTGTTAATTGTAAGTACATGTTTAATATGGTAATTTTTTGTGATCATGTCAACCTGTATATTTTTTTTTAACATTAGTCCCCTTATGCCGACCATACACTATCCTTCATATCGTTCAATTGGCATGAATGGGGCTACTGATTGGGCCTACACACGGTCGCAGCTGCATTACTGCCGATTGAATCAGCTAGAACTGGCCATGTGTGGGCGATCGACAGCGACATTAACGCTGATTGGACTGATAGGAAGGATGGTTCATGGTGTACGGTCGGCATTACTTAGTAGTATTAATTAAGAAATGCCGTCTTTATTCTTTCATGAGTTCGATTTTCCAGTGACAAAAGAGACCAATTTTTAATTAACTAAACAACATTTTGTGAGTCATGCATCAGAAAAGGGGATGGGGCAGTCAATATAATAGAAAAAAGGTTTTTTTAATTTTCCAGGCAGCGGCAGCAGGCATTTTACTAAAAACATTTTTCATGTTTTGTTGACCACGCAATTTCTCGTTTACAGTGATACAAAACATCTTAATGATAGTGGAGATGCTGTTGCTGTCGCTACTGGCGTGGAGGCTGTACCGCGTGGCGCCGGGGAAAGACGCGGAGAAGGTTCAACACGTCGTCATCGCCGTGCTCGAAGACAGCCTCAACTCCATGGAAAAATCACACGACATCGGAAATCACAAGATTTATAACACTAGAATTGATAGACGTGAATAATGTGACTTTTAAACAGCCTTACCAGCGTAGACGGCGTATTTGAGCGACTTTTAGTGACCTGCAGTTTAAAAGCTATAAAGAACTATTATAAACTTTCAAATTTAATACTCATGACGTATTTTGGGTCTTCAAAAACGCTGTGAAGCAGACAACAGAAACACGATTGAATGAACTGTTGTCGATAGAAAGTTCTAGCATTTTTCTAATTTTTATCGGAAACTACAGTGTAGTTGTAATATTTGTTTTAATGTATAAGTAAAATTATCATACGTCTTTAATGTTGTTGTGGTAGAAGGCTTTTAAAGTCACATTAATTGTTACTTTTATTAGATATAGACAAAAAAAGGGATTTCCGTGTAAATATTTTAAGTTGTGATCTGATAGACCTAAGATTTTAAAATTTTAGCAACTCGATATCTTTGATCTGGTAATTCTTGTTTTCAACACGCTTTTATTTTTAAGGAAGGTAAGTATCAAAATACGTACCAGTGTGCTGATTCTGTATCGTTCACTTAGTTAGTTAGTAACCCAAACTGGGTTATTAACTAAGAAAACGGAGGCAAAAATCCTATTTTTGTATTCTTTTTGTACAAGATAGCAACTAGCATGGTATACTGATATGATACCATGCCGACCTAGGTTGGTAATTTGTGCAAAAATAGGATTTTTGCCTTCGTTTTATTAGTTAATAACCCAGTTAGGGTTACTAACCAACTAAGTGAACGATACAGAATAAGGCCCCTGATTTGTATTTTTTGTAAAATAGGTAATAATAAAAAAAAACATACCAGTGATATAATTTTGTTTTATTTTAAGTATTTTCGTTCGCATGTCGTTAAATATAAGAAAAAATGCGTCAAATTCCACGTTCAGAACGTATTGGAATTTGGAATTACTGGTTTTAGCAAGTTATATAAAGTAATTATTCGTTGACTGAAATTAATGCGTTGATAAAAGTGAAACATATTTATTGTGTACAATTACATAATGTAACAAGTAACACGCCATGCGATACTTCTCGTCAAATTTCTTTGGTCTAAAATATATATGTCTTGATTGTTGAGCTTCTTAACAAGTCTAAGCGTATCGAAGCCGCGTTATATTTGGACTCTGGATGTTTCTGTACAGCAAACGTATTTGATTTCATTGAATGTGGCACGATATTAGGACGCGTAACTTACTCATGTTTTATTCATTTGATGCATCGCCGTCATTTTGTGACGTGTCTTCAGTATCTTCCGAAGGAGTTCCAGAGCGCGAGTTCTCTGAGCCGTATATGTTATGCAGTTCCTCTAACTTGTAGTTTATTTTGACGCCTTTTGTTGCGGTTTTGTTGACTTTGTTTACAAGTGATTTAGTTTGTTCCTCGAGTCTCTTCAGTCTGAGATCTCGGGCAGCGAATCTAGCTTCATGATCTATTTCTCTAGAAGATGATGGTTCTTCCATATTCACTCCACTGCTATTTTCTGCTAGTAGACCATTTTCTTTATTATTTTCCGATGCTGTATCGCAAATTTTATTTTCCTCATGAATATTTAGTGTTTCTGTTTCATTTGTGTCTGTCTTCTTATACTTTTCATGTAAATTGTCTAGCTTGGTGATCATATCAGAGCCAGAGCTAATAGTATTTGAAATATTCTCGACTATTTCTGTACATCCTTGTTTTAAACTTTCCAATCGTTTATCTTTCAATTGAAGTCGTTCATTTTGTTTTCTTACATTGTTTAATATTGCTTTAAAGTCAACATTTTCGCTATTGGATATGTTCGCTTGAACTAAATCGGATGAAGAAGGATTATCTTCACTTGACTGATTGGAATTATCTGATAGTTGATCCAATACATTAACGTTTTGAAAAACATTATTCGTATTTTGATAATCTTCAGAATTGTTACTGGTCTCTTCATTTTCAGAATCTATGGTAAGTTTATCATCTGCCATAACTTTTCCAGGAGAACATTTTGCATCATCAGTTAGTCTGCTAGATGTTGGTCGATTCAGTATATTATCTAATGTACTATTGATTTGATCACTAATCATTGCAATTGTTTGTGTTTTTCTCAATAAATTACTACCACTGCTTTCTAGTCTTCCAAGTCTTTTATCTTTTTGAGTCAGTCTTTCATTTTGTTCTCTAATACTTTTTAGTATTGCAGCTGGATCAATACTAATTTGTAATTTAGCGATATCTGTAGATGTTCCGGGGATAGAATTTTGACTATTTTGAGAAGAATCATTAGTGACGTCTTCTTTGGCACCAAGAATACTACAGTCTGGAGATCTCTCTGTCATAGAGTTCTCTTCATTCGTCATGTCGGCTGCTTCATCTTCAGTTTCTTCACACAACTTGTCATATTTGACCAAACTTTCACTATTAAATGAATCAGATACATCGTCACATTCATGATTATCTTCTTGGGTGTCGAGCGGGAGCTCCGCTACGTCCAACATATCACTGACCGGATCTTCCCTCTCTGCAGTCAAATTAAAGTCTGCACTTGAATCTACGTTTGTTTCAAACGTTTTCTTTATTCTTTTCTTGCACTTTATCTTTGTTTCTACATATTCACTTTCGTCGTTTGATTCTGAAGATTCGTCTGATGGTTTTTCATCGCTGTATCCACTTTCAGCTGAATTGTTGATTGATGCTAAGTCCGGTTTAAGTTTTCTGTTTGAGAATTCAATGCGTAACTTTTTCCAGTCCTTCTCCGATTGAGTATTTTTCTCTCTGGCTTGTTCCCACTTTTCACGACAGTATTCAAGTTCCTCTTTGAGTTCATTTAACAGTTTCCTTTTTTGTTGTAATTCATATTTAAGAATTTTTTCATGTGTATGTAATTGATGATGATGACGTCGTAATCTTCCCACAACATTCCATGTCTTGGTGAGTTCGCTCGTTACAAGGCACAATCTCCGCTCCTGTTCTTCCAGACGAGTTTCCAAATGCGTATTGAGCTGTTTCATACGATTTACTTCTTTGATTAAGGATAGCTTTTCCAATATGAGATCCTGAAAAATTAAACAAGTAATAAGAAACAAACCCACAAGCTGTATTAATTCGTGTTGGAAAAAAGTTAAGAAAGTTGGATTCATTCCAAAAATCACAACAACTGTTCAATTTTAATGAAAATGCAAATTGTTCGTCACTGGCGTATTTTTGTTTTGTTGCACTGATTAATTATGAGTCAGATCCATTAGCAAAATATTTACCTTTAGCCTAATATACGTTTGACTAACGCTTGGCACAAGTACAGGACCTGATTTCGTTTCTACGGATTTGTAACAAGTGGTTACTTTTTCAGTAGTTTTCGTTTCTGGCTCGCTTTGGTGGCTGAGCAGTTCAATTAGTACGCGCCAAACCTTTGGCAAATTTTCCACGATTTCTTCAGCAGTTGTATTTTGTGCACCTGGAAAAAAGATCAACGTTATTGATTTCTTTCATCATTCATTATTTTAAGTTATTCACTCAAATTTGGAACAGAGATCTTTCAAAAACCAACTCTAGTTTACCTTTTTCACTTTCGAACGTTGTACTCGTAGTTTCGTGAATAGTACTAGGTTCATCAATTTGGCTGACTATTTCTAACAATAACTTAGGTAATTCCGAGGAAGCCACCGAATCATTTTCTTTTCCCGCCATATGAGTAAGTATACCATGATTTTCTTCAAGACGATGTACAAGAGTGTCGAGGTCCTGCCTATTTTTATAACCCAGTAGCACTTGTGAGAATAACTGAAAGAAAAGTTTACCCGTGTATTGTACTTGTAACCGGATCATTAAGTAAGTACGTAGATGTTTACATAAACAACTTGGTGTAATGTTTTTACTTTGTTTACAGCAGACATCTCTGCCTTAATGCCCCTAGTTTCTTGCTGACACGTCGATATCAAATTATTTTTAGCTTCCACCGTTTCTTCTAAAACATTGACCTTGGCTTCGAGATCGTTAACTTTTGTAGTGAGATCTTTAGTCCTGGAAGAAATCATACTCACATCATATAATCAGTTACCAACTGAATATTAATTATTTTACAATTCAATTTTGACGTAAATTGTAATTGGTATAATATTCTTAATATTAGAAATATTTTATTCATTTTACTTTTAAACAATAACTTAGGAAAAAATGTTATAATAATTGCGTATCGAGCAGACATATTAGTTTTTTTTTAATTGGATTTTTTTTTTGTTTAATCTAGTTTATGTAGTAGTATGTACTTATTTGAATGCAGTCCGTGGTTCCTCTGTATTTTTGTAATCTGTAGGTTACCTGGCAGAGATCGCTACCTAGCGATAGGGCCGCCTTCTGTACTAATTACTTTTTACTATTTGTATATAGGAAGTATTATGTTTTGTGGTGTATGAATAAAGTGTTAAATTAATAATAAATAAACATACCTATTCGTTTCTGCTTCCAATAACACTTTGTGTTCATCAAGTTCTCTAGAAAGGGCTTGTCTAGACACATCGGCTAGCCTCGCGCGCTCCTCATACAGTCCTCGTAGAGTTCTTATATTTTGCAGTTGTCTCTCATACTCTTGTCTTAAATCTGTAGATAGCATACTTGTTTCTCTATCAGCTAGTGATTGCTCGATTTCGTTGAGTTTATTTTTTAACTGCAACAATTTATTTTTATAAAGTGCTCCTTTATGTAAGTTTTCAATAATATGGTAGTAAAATTAATGATTGATACTAAATTGATTTCTCCTGTTGTTTCCAATGCAACGTTTTAAGTCTAGTATGAACTATGAACTGACTGCATAACTTAAATCTAATCTGAGAAAAAGTGACAGCGATGAATAGAATAGATGATAGATTGCATTGTCACGTAAGGTGCAAGGAAAACGAGCAAGTAAGTAAGTTTATAGCGAGCAAGTAAGTTGTTAATATTCAAAGTCAAAGAGTAGGTACCTACGTAAACCTTAATGGCAATAAATAATGTGCGATACGCGATGTTTTTCCTTGAAAGGGTGATGTTTATCATAATTAATTTGGCGATTCGTCAAGTGCACGTGCCAACGAGTCAGAAGTACGCGTCGATGGCCAACGAGCTGCGTATTTGGGCGGTCCCTGACCGGCAGGGCAAGTGGTAAGTAATGAGCAAAATGCAGGTCGTTGCCTTTTGCATGCGGAGTGAGGTTGTTCCTTATCAAGTACTCGTGAATAGTTGTCAGTATGCTGATTCAGAGCTTTTTATATATTTTTTTAACTTATTCGATTGAGAGAAAGTTCACGCTGATTTGTAGATTAGATATGTAAACAATATAATATGTTTTCAATAGATGTGAGATGTCGCGAAAACAATGCTATAATATTATAATCATTCGCGTTTACTCTCGCACTTTCGAATAAGCTAAAAACCAGAATAGGCAAAATGAGTGTAAATAACGATTTAAATAAGAGTTCTTTTGCTCGGAAAAAACTAAACCAATCTGGTTTTTCGTTATTCTCTATTTTTCCCAATGTTTTCGTATTGTCCTTTTTTAATGTTTGGGTATACTGATATTGGGATATTGAATTTAATTAAACCAGCAATGAAAAGGACTATCTCCATGTATACGGTCTATAGGAAATTCGGTACCAGACTACCTACGACAAATCCAAATTCTTTTATATATTTTTTTCTTTTCGAGAATTATTTTAATAATTTGGAATCCAAAGATATGAACGCTTATAAAAAGCGAACTCTACTTGTGTCACTCGTGGTTCTTACCAATTTACACGCAAAAAATCTTGTTTTGATTTTCATTCAACATAATTTGCTAACTAGCTTTGGTTTATTCGATACAGTACACTGTACTGTACAGTATGTATGTATACAGATGTACTGTATCGAGTAAACGCTAGTTAGCAAACCCCTACAGGTTGAAAATTACCTAAAAAATAATTTTATTTTCTTAGAAACATTATTTAAAAATATTATTGAATTGTAATAAAAATAAATGCTGCGTTACCGGCCCTTAAGAAATTTGTTTATCCGCCCCTTGTTTTAAATATTACTTTGCATCCCACTAAATATAACAAAACTTACCTCATTCAGTTGCTCTTCCCGCAGGCTAATCATTGTCTTACTAACAGTTATCACTTCCTTGAGTGCGTTCACTTGTTTTATAGAAGCACTGTTTTGTGCGCTCAATTCAGACATATCCGAGTAAGCTGCTTGTAGAGCACTATTAGTCTTTGCTAAATCACATCTCAGTGTAATATTGGTTGATTTCAACTTCTCTATCTCTTCCGCCATATGAGAAATAGAATCTGAAATATAGGACTGCTCTTCGTTCTGTAAGTCTTCAGGGATTTCGATATTACTTTTCACGAGTAACTCTCGTAGCTGCTTATTTTTTTCGCACAACTCAATCTTAGACTTCATTTCGTTATGTAAAGCTTTCTCCAACTCCTTCTTCTCTGTTCTGTGTCTTGCGAGTATTTCTCTCCTTTGTTCCCGTTTCACGTCTAACTGTTTTGTGAACTCGTTCATTTCTTCTTCTTTCGCCTTAGCACGCGTATCTTCTTCGTCACTAACAGTATCATAGAATTGTTCTTCGGTAGCTTCATTGCTATCACGTAAGTTTACGCCTTCCATTGTTTCACTTTCACTATGTGAGTTACGTTCGCGATCGTTGGCGGTTGGAGCGTTCTCGGTTGAGACACCACTGAGGATATTTCCCATTTTGGAAGACTTTTATAATCGAACGCAATTATTTTATTTACGCATTGACCCGATATAAGTGAGTAATTTTAATAAGACAAAGGAGTTGCGGGTTGGTTCGCCGTCAGTGTGAGGTGCGCTCTCCCGAAATAGATCCCCCGTCATCCCACGACGTGTGGTGATGCCTGAAGTATGCGCGGTATTGCCGAGCGAAGCTTCTCTTTCACGAATCTCTGACAATTATTTATTTTTATCAAGCTATTTCAGACGGTGCTATATCTCTCGGAAAATACCTATACTCAAAACTTATCCATGCATTCGACCTTGCTTCTGTGAAGTTCTTTGAAAATACATAATTATTAATTACATACGTACCGAGAAAATTGTGCAAGAACCCTGTCGCATAAGTTCACGTTAGCTTGTAGAGTAGCTTCGCGGGCGTTATGTGCACTAGGTATATTAAAGTGCCACTGAAGGAATTATAATTTTATCTTCTTATCAGGTTTAATATTTCCTCACCAGAAAATAAGTGTGTGCAAAACTTCATAAATGAAATTATAATAATGTTTGAAATTGATATACGAATATTTTTGTATAGGAAGGACATAATATATTATGCGCTGCAATATTGCTGCAATCCGCCTAAATATGCACGTGCCTTGGTTGGCAAGGAACTCATTGTAACGGTTGGTACGATAGCTTATTTGGCTGGCAAGGAACTCATTGTATAGGTTGGTAAGGAAACATAATTGGCTGGCAAGGAACTCATTGTATAGGTTGATACGGTAACTTAATTGGCTGCCAAGGAAATTTTTTGTAATTATAGGTTGGTATGGTATTCTAATTGGCTGGCAAGGAACTTATTGTATATGTTGGTATGGCAACTTAATTGGCTGGCAAGGAACTTTTTTGTAATTATAGGTTGGTATGGTAACCTAATTGGCTGGCAAGGAACTCATTGTATAGGTTGGTACGGTAACTTAATTGGCTGGCAAGGAACTCATTGTACAGGTTGTTGGTAAAAACTAGGCAGTAACTCAGATAACCGATTAGCCGCCAGTAGTCTGAGCGATAGCGACGATCGTAGCAGAAAACTCAAATTGCTCAAATTGAACTAAATTCAAAAATGTATGAGAAATGAGAATTACTTATCACGTAACCTCTGCGCAGACATGAGACAACTGTCATTTTTGTTAAGAATTTCGTTTCAGCTGAGCTTACAACTAGGGATGCCTCGATACGCCTTTTTGCCGATACGATACCTACCGATACCGATACACTTATAAAAATATCGGCGATACTGATACCGATACCGATACGCTTATTGAATTCAAAAAGGAAGGTAGAATAAAAAAACACAAGTTAATTAATAGTTTTAGTATTCAAAATTAACATTTATAAGATTAAAAGGCGATTTCGCAAGTACTTATGTTTGAATACTAGACCTGCGGTGGAAAATAGTCTCTCAGATGCGACAGAACTCATTTCGTGCTTTGTTTGCAACGAAATAGGACAACACGCGCTTTTACATTACATTTTTAAAGCGAGTAATTTGAAAAGTATCGTTCAAAATCTGCCATAAAAATATCGGTATCGGTATCGGATGCATCCCTACTTACAACGTGCTTACATCTATATATTCTGTTATAATCGAAAATAATAATACTTAGTATAATTATTACATAGGTTGTAATAATTATACAGTGTCCGGGATCGCATAGCGATAACTTAAGGGAGTGTTCTATAGCTCATTACAAGCAAAAAAATCCCAATAAACGTGGGGGGCGCCCCCCTCACTCCCTCGGTCACACTGTATACGGCTAAGGAGTCCAAATTTCATTGTAATATTGAGTTTTTACAAATAAATGCTATTTATTATTATTATTATTATTATTAATGGCTGCACACATCCTAACCACTAATTACCTATGCTATTCTTAAAAAAATATTTATTTTTGAATTTGGCGGATAGTAGTAGCAAAGAGGTAAGAGTAGAGAGTAGTGTCCCCCCGCCACAGGCTGAATAGTAGACATAGGTAAATAATTATTAGTGACTATAGTAGTGACTCATTAGACCTCTAGACATATTGACGTAAAATCAACGGGTCTGCCCGCGAAATTCAAAATTTTCGTGGTTTTTTGCAATTTGTACGCTAATTAGACATGATAGGCTTATGGCAATCAATTTGCGAGAATGGCAGTATCATCTTTACATGATTATATCAAAATCTTTGCATAAAAATGTGTATCGTAGGAAATTAGTCCGAGTATCGAGTTTCATGTGAGTAACTCGCAAATCTCGGACTAATTTCTTTAACTCGACACTTTCGAGCAGAGATTTTTATATAAACACGTGAAGAAGATATTGGGATTATCGCAATTTGACGGCCATAAGCCTATTATGTCTTATTAGCTTAAAAATTGCGAAAAACCATGAAAAATTTGAATTTCGCGGGCACACCCGTGTTGTGCTCCTTACAGCCATTTCAGCCATGGACCTAACATAACAGCCGTCAAGTTCAAGTTTTGTCTGTGGTTCTCGTGGTTCTAAAAGGGTTTTAAATACCGAATACGTCCAAAGAGTATATAATCACTACGTTTAATACGTCATTTAAACGTCATCGCATTTGTCTATGCACGTCAAATAGTTTAGGAAAATCGCGTTATCCATTATCCAATTTTTTGGCTTTTCCAATTTATTATTGAATTTTCACTTACTGATACCTATTGTCGATATTGTTGAATAGTATACGGCAAAACTCATAACATCCGTATTTCAAATAGGTACCATGTTTGTAAGCGGAAAGCTATATAAGTGTATTCCAAATTGAAGTAAATATTTTCACTTTGTGTCCGATTGATTTTTTTATTTTATTTTTTTATACAGTGGCTTATTGATAATAATAGCTGTTTATAACCACTTTGCGTGTGACGTGGCTGTTTACTATAAATTTGGACGTATCATAATGTGAAATGTGAATAGAATTACTTTAATAAAGTGATGGATGAAAGAATAAAGAACTCCCCTTGTAAGGTAAAAATTTGATCGTGTATCTACCTTTAAGTAGTCTAGAAATACGTCTGTTCTTGTGATAAACAATAGTATAATTTTCGTATGTTACTCTGAAATCTCTGTTAAATAATTTCTTATAAGTTGTTTTATCATAAAAGGCATTTTGTCTTGTTGAATGGCGTTTGTATAATTAGCTGGTTTTTTCTCTACATATCGATATTTATAATTTATATTCAATTATTAACATTGACTAGCTATCTATTCACCAAGGGGAGATTATTTGTAAGAAAAAATATATATACTTATCCTAATATCTTTTCTAAATCTTTACTAAACTTCAAATCAATGCTTTATATTATCGTAGCAACAACTTTCTTATCTAATCTGTAGTTAACCAGTAGCAGTATGTAATAGCCCATGTTAATTGATTACAACTTTTTTTATTTAATCACAGTAAAATAGTTTGGCTGCGCTTCTCAATTATTATTTGCGACATTCTTTTTGGTTTTACTAGTAATTGTACACATGAGAATGAAATGCACAAGTTCTTTATTTTTTATTTTCTTAAAGTGTATGTTATAATGATCTTTTTTAACATTTGCATTAAAATTACGCATACAACATTACTAGGAATGTAGCGAGGGTGAGGAGGCTCAGTTGCACAAGGAGGTAGAACACTTGCGGCAGCACCTGGCAGAGCGGGACGTGCACTTTGTGGCATTAGAGGAGGAGTTCTTTAAGTGCACCTCCAGAGCCAATGACTTAGAAGAACAGGTCGCTACATGGCGGGAAAAGTATGAGAGGTAAGCTGTACTGAAGATGATACAATGTTGGGTAAGGGATTTGAAATCAGTCGCCTTGAATATTTTTTATATCTTTAATCCTCTTAAAAGTCCGGTAGTAAAGTAAAAGTCTTAAAAGTCCGCAAAGCGGGGCTCCTATTTCTGGGTGGTCATAAAAGAAAATAACCACTCTGAAGGATTGCGGGGCCTGCAAGGCCCTTCGGCATATCCTCTTTGTCACCTAAATTATCAGAATCGGGGTACCTCAAGTTCCAATATCGCTTTGTTCGTTCTTGTATTCTAAGTTATTCAAATGACAATATACTTTAGCAAACATGTATAAGGCGCTCAGCCTTGTGATAGCTTGAGGTTGACTCTTTAGTGTTCACTCTTTTTCTTTAACCCTCTTAAATGCTCGGTTTCGAATGAAAGCGACTCGATTCAAAGCCTCATCCCAATGTTTTGTAATAATGGTGTAAATTTGTGTAATTAAAGAAAAATTAAAAAAAATTTACTTACAAATCAAATTGTAGCAGTATTCAGTAATGACAATGAACATAATATTATCTCCCAATTCTTACAATCAAAAACGACTTCTGAAATAATTGCTTCTATACGTTTAGACCAGACCAGAGGAGACAAACGTAAAGTGGTCTCTCTCTGGCTCCTCTTTAATGCTATATATATCTGTCTCATGTGTCAAAAAAATGCACTAATGAACAGAGTGTAATTATTAAGCTTATAATAAAGATATTTAAAAAATATTATGCCCAAATATATGCATAAAACAGATAATATTAATTATCTTTCTGTGATATGTGTTATGTGAATTTGGGTTTATCAACTACAAAGAATTTTGCTTGAAAACATGCCTTTATGAAAAATATAAGATAAGAAGTAAAGTTCCTTTTATAGATCTCTACATGAATGCCAAAATTGTGTCAAAGACAGTTCACCCATTTTAAGATTCATATTGAACTTTTCAACAAGAAAATATATTGAAGAATACTCGTAATAGAACCTTCTCAACAGTCCTGTTAAATCCGGTTCAGAAGGAACCAAGAATTCCAATTCTGTAGACAACTAGGTATACAAACTTCTTATATTTTTATAAGGGCATGTTCAAGCCAAATCCTTTTTAGTTCATAAACCCAAATTCACATAATATAATTAGCAAACACTAGATAGTTAATCAAAATCAATCAGTTATGTACACACACATCCTTAAATCCTTTAAAACATTATAGTAAAAGTTATATAATTTTCAAGACCCTTACACATAGAAAGCTGAAATTTTGCACAGAGGTTTTCTTGATAATGTAACCAAGTTATCCTTTGGTTATTCATTCACCCGTACAGGTCAGGTCCTTTTGAGGGTTCTGTACCCAAAGGGTAAAAAACGATAGGATCTCGTTTTTACCCTGGTTTTCACTAAGACTTTGCTGTCCATCTGTCACCAGGCTGTATCTCTTGAACCATGATACTTGAGTAGATACTTCAAATTTTCAAAGATGATGTAGTTCTGTTGCGGCTATAACAATAAATACTAAAATATTCAAGGGGGCTGCCATAAAACAAACGTGATTTACGTTTACGTTACACTATGTTAGCTTTTGTGTTTGCTTGTGTATTTGCTTTTTCTTTAATTTGGTGGGCAGAAGTGTTTTGGTTAGAATTGGTCTTGATAGTATGGAACCCTCAGAGCGCGAGCCCGACTCGCACTTGACCAATTTTTTATTTATTTATACAAACAATAAATCTTTATTCAAAATTTTTATTCTGCATATATTATGATTATTTTTTCAGATTATACGATTCACATAAAAGGGTGCAGAAACTGAATCAAGTACTTGAGGAAAAGTTGCTGCAAATGGTGGATAAAATGAAAAGCGAGAAGAGTCAGTTGACCAAGGATATTGCTACTCTATCTGTGAGACTGGCAGAGTCTAAGCATAACTATAGTATGCTGCAGAAAGAAAATGTATGGACCTTACTGAACTGTATTCTATGAAAACTGATAGTGAAGTTCTATGAACTGACATTGTGTATGTTATACAATCTAAAAAGACAAAATAATTATGGTTTTATAATTGCTATAAAAACACTGGCAACATAACTGTAATAACTCACCGCTATCATTTTTCATGGAATATTCATGATGTAGATCATGCTTAAGATATATTATATTAAAATTGTATGTAATTTTTGCAGGAGAGATATAAGAATGATATGAACCTTGCAATCCAATTGTTGCAATGTAAGCCTGATAATTTTGTATCTCAGAAACTAGATAATGTAAGTACAACAACATAAAATTATAAAGTTTCATTTTTGGTACCTTTTCTTTTACACAATACTTTTAACAATTTTTATAACTTTTTAAACAACTTTTGTTTTAGCTTCCTGTTGATACTCAAGCTAGAGTCTCGCAATACGTAATGTCCAAAACATCAAAGCCCGCTGGGTCTATGCAATCAAAAAATGGGAACGACATTGACTCATTTGATGCGAGTGAGTATGAATTTAATATTTCTGCATCACTCATGTCTAAAATCCTAGAAGATAGTATCCAGGATTCTGTAACCAAGCATTGCGACACTTGCTCTTGTTCCAAGTCACAAAATAAACCATTCTGTTATAACGAGAGTTATTATACAGTATCAACGCAGACTGTTTTGAGTGGTGATATAAAGAACAATCTGTGCTTAAACTGTAATGCTGAAATAAAGTCGATTCACTCAGGCTTGAGCGTGCGAAGCCATTCCCCGCCAGGAATGAGGCTTGTCAATGATAGAATGTCACACAGTCCTTTATACATAAAACCACAAAATAGTCTCTCTGAGCAAAAAGAAACACGAGAGGTTGTAGTGGAAAATAATAAACCCAACAACATTATCAATGATATGATTAAGTGTGAAGATAAATTAAAGTTAGAAAAAGAAGCTGAGAAAGAATTGCGTAAAGTAGAAGACGAATTCAAGCTTCGTAAAAATAGTGTAAACATGGAACCATCGGTTCACCACAAACTATGCGATCGCACAAAAACTTCGATTTCTAGCAAGAAAAGCAGTATTCATAGTGTAGGCAATGATGACGTACTTGTTAGAGATGTACCGAACTGTAAAGATATTAAGCCGAAAACTCCGATTCTTCCCGTTGAGGATGTGAATTTAAGGAAAACATCGCATTCCCATAGTTCAATGGGCGCGGCCAGCCGCACGTCATCTGTAGCAAAATCAACAGTAAGCACTCACAAATCGAACACTCAAGTAGGCCCCGGGCCTCGGTTCTGCCACTTACGCATGCAGGCGGGTTCCAAAAATATATTGCTAGATAATGCAGAGCCAGACGTTCCGCCTGTCTTGTATCGACGCCAAAGCAAATGTAATGAAAACTCAATTTTCAAAGACCTCAACGATGGTTTAGATAATTTCATTGATTTAGACAAAAACGAAGATGACGGTAAAAGTGATAATAATAAAAATGACAATGTGGTGGTCGAAACCACTCTGATAGATGTACACGTCGAGAATAACAATAAAGAAGCTGCTACGACGGTGAAGAGTAGTTCTATCAATCCAGTATTGTTAAATGTTTCTTCGTCACCATTGCAACCACTGAAGACGCACAATTTTTCAAATAATTCTGAATACAATAATAACTCTCAAATGGGAAGTCAGCATAATGCTTCAGAAATTGACAATTTGTTAAATGATTTTAATGGAGATTCAAATAATACACAAAACAATAATGACCACGATGTCGACATCTTAAAGAACATTGATGCTGCGTCGCCCATTGACAATCAGGAGATAAAGATATTTAATTTCGATCGCTACGAGCAAAGTAAAGTCGCCAGTCAGTTCAACAGACCCATAAAGAAGATCGATATGTCTCAGCTCCAATCCATCGAAAGCACTAAAATTTCAAAAGATTTTCCTCCCGTTGAAGGGAATGACCTTGACAAAAGAGCAGAAGCAACTAAGCCGACTTTAACAAATATTGTCAATGTTTATCCCAATCTGACTCAAACCCATTTGAAAGTAAACGAAAGTAAGAAAGTGTTTACAAACGAACAAAGCACTAGTTCCCTTTCAAGCGACGACAGTGCTGCGCTTTTGCAAAAACAGCAACTACTCAGAGTTGCAGAGTGGGTTGAAAAGAATTTAGAGCAGCAGAACAACTTGAACGATCCGCTAGAAGACGAGTGCTCTTTTGCGGCGCGCGCTTTGAGAAGAGATAGAGAAAATAAAATAAACAGACTCACAGAGACTCTGAACGAGCTGGCGTTAAGTATGCCACATCCGGTTACCAAATTTTCCAAGATGTATACCAGAGAGCCCCGGAATAACTGGCCTCAAAGCGTTGTAACGAGTCACAGCAACCAAGATAAAGCAATGAAGCATGGTGATTCCAATCCAAAAATAGTGAACAATATCGTAAAGGAGACTATATTTCCGGTAGAATGCGGCGACGAGACTGTAACAGAGGTCAATGATAACACGAAACGTTACAATCGAAATGACATCGGCGGTATAGATGTCGGGAAAGAGTTGCGTGATGCGTTGAAAAATAAAGGAGAAAAGGAAATATCGCCTGAGGATTTGGCAAGGATGGAGTATAATGTGAAGAAATTTTTACTGAGCGGACCTTACTGGGTATCCGGCTCGGTGGGTAGAAGTCGGCGCACAAGCAGCAAAACTGAGACTGATGTATAATTCCACTGTAGCTAACTACGTAACATTCCTTAGTATATATTCTGTTTGTAGCTGCTAATTGTTTCCTCTTTACGTGTTAGTATAAGGGAACTAGTGCTGATTGTATTTGTGTTAGTTGTTTAAGAAATTAAGCGTGCGTGTTTAATAGGCATTTGGTTTAGAGACGACATCATTAATCGATAATCGATAACACCTCACATTATACAACCACTTTAAAGATTTTAACATGGAAAATGTCTATGGCATGTTTACATATTGATTTTTAAACAAAATAGTCTGCACACTCTTATTTATCGCTGACTCAGATGGTCACAAAGTATAATGGATTGATGAGTTAAAACAATTATTATAATGCGTGATAACGTATAGTATTTATGATTCTGATAAATAATTATGGCTATCATGTTGTGAAAAATCAAGATCGCCATAGGTCATTCTTCAAACCCTTATGATTATAATATTTTTATAAAGTATCTCATACAGCTATATAGTCCTACAAATTATTCGAGCTTTTGGCATATTTCAAATTAGCTAATGCAATACAATATTCTCATGAGCTTAAATTATATTACGTTAGACATATTATTATAGATTCAATCAATGAAATTAGTTTTGAATTTATATAACAATTTAGTAACCTATCGATTAGCGCCATTAGCGTTAAGATTTTTAATGCGAACGGATGTAGAAAGTTTGACATGACAAAGTACATATTAAATTGGACAAATATCCATAGAAGTTGCTAAAAGTATATAATAATGCGATAAATATAAAAGTTATCAATAAAACTCACGTATGTACAAATTTATCTAGCACTGGTGTACTTGAAATTAATCGGCATTCACTAATTTTATGGAAATTTCCTAGGATCCGGTTTGGTTTAATTTATTGTTTGAAAGTTATCTCATATTCTGCAAAGTTTAAGAGTACTTAAAAATTTTGATATAGCATAGGTACCACAAAGCTCTTAGTAGCCGCTCAGTTATCCTATATCTTTAACAGTACATAAACAAAATATTAAGTTGAATCATTAGGTCTATGAAGAAAAACAAAAACGCATTAGGTACTACAAGAAAGTACGATTATAGTTTGGCAAAAAAGAGTAGATGAAATGGTGGCGCCACTGTCTATACATAGTCGATAGAAATTAAAGTAATCTAAAACATATTAACCTTGAACCGGATCCTATGAAATAGTTTCAGTGTACAAAAGCGGCTGAACAATACAGTTTAACCTCTTCTCTGATGACATGTCATCAATGATATAATGATTCCGTCGATTGTTAAACAAACGTGTTGAAAAGTAGCTAAAGTAGATAGTCACGAAATACGCTGTGCTTTCGCTTTCACGACATTAATAATTACATCTTCAGTACGCGCCACGGAAATTGAATGATGGTGAAAAATCAAAATGTGGTGATTTTATCATATTATAATTTTCTTAACAAGGACAAAGTATCTTCTTCATTAACTTCCTCCTCTTAACTTACTTACTTCTTCTATTCTCAATTCTCATGCATTTTTGTGCGTTCGGCTCCTGGGGCATTTTGGAGATTATTTTGACATTTTCATACTGCAGAATCATGGTGGTAGGTACGGCCAATATACGATTCGCCACATCACCATTTCCTGACTCTTTCCTTATATACCTTGTATTAAATTTTTCTGGATCTTCAGTCTTTTTGTATGACGTATACAGGCCAAATTAGGTCACATGCTTCTTTATAAATATTATGGGATAAATTTTAAAACGGTATAATATTGCAATTCGCATATTATTGCAGTGGAAACTATGTACAGTGAAAATTGGGCTAAAAGATGCAACATGCCACTTGTCTACAGACTAAATTTTTTGATTAATTTAAAATGAGCTTAGAATTTATTAATATGTTAAAGAGAGATCAACTTTGGTGACGCGTACTGCATAAATAATAAATATTTTACTATGTTAGTGTTTAATAGGTGTGTTTGTGTAAATTGTCTCATACAACTGAATGGAAGTATATTTTTGAAATAGTTAGGCTAATGAATATGTATAATTCGCACCAAATTTAATGGCTACTCATTCAGGTAAACACGAATTTCTGTTTACCTCAACGTTTCTAAATCCGTGGAAAACTTCATCAACAACCTTTGTTTACCGACGAATGTATGGAAAATTCCACAGTTTCGATGGCCATAAGGTTTGGTGGGGCATATAGTTTGTATGCGATTGATAATAATAATTGTCACCCGTGTGTGTAACGCCTAAAAGCACAATATTTTACTATAGCTAGGTCTAAAACGCGTCTAACAACGCAACATATTTATCGATTAAATTTATTTTTATTTACCACCAAAATTATATTAAAGGGATTATAAGAATAAATAATTAGTATCCTTGCTTTACATTCCATATTTTCTGGTAACATTTCCTTTACTTTAAATATTTTCTGTAAAATTTAACGGTATAAAATGTAAATTTATGTAAGGATTTGTTCTTTCAAATTCACCAATATTCTTGTATATTTTGGTTGCCAGAAGATTTGTGAGTTGCGTTGTGGCCCGCCTCAATGTAGGGTTTGTAATTTTTTATGGTGGTAATTTTATTTTAATGTTACATTTATATTATTAGTTTATTAAATTTATTTTTAGTTCTTTATAGTTCAGTAGAATATTTGAAAGAGCTAGGATTCAGCCTTGTTGTTACTAGATCTGAAGATAATACCTATAGGTACCTTTGTCGAAAAAATTACAGACTTATTTTATGTACTTTCAATATTTTTTATTTTTATGAAAACGCTATCACTGGATTTAACCTTCATACGTTTGTTTTTCCATAAAAATAATGTCATCACGTACTTACTATATTAATTCATTTGATACCACCGACATTATCTCTTATTTGCTGACAAATTTCGAAAAAATAATACTTAATTAATAAATTAGAATTTGGCGCTTAGGGGCAATTAATTAAAATTAATTTTCATGTGCAATTCTACATTTTGATATCTTTTACTTGCACCTAGATCATTTCTGAATTCTGCCCGCTGGGAAACCAATTTTCCCTGATTTCCGTCAGCCAATCGGGAGGCAGAATTTGCAAACGATTACGATAAAGATGAATTCGTTTTTCTTACGCAATCAGGCCCTAGATCCAATATTTAATAAGCTCAAAGCTGAATTCTCGCTCGGTACATTAGTCAGAAAAAAAATTGAGTGAGATACTGAGATAGTATATTTTGTTGACAGGGTTTTTGTTATCTATTAATTATATTATTGTAATATTTCTTTGTCTTTTGTATATCCTTTTCAATATATTTATGTTAGTTTAAGTTGATAGATCTGCTTGCTGCAAACTCACGAGAACGCTAAGGCTGGTCCTTTGTATAGCTTCAGCAGCGTAAACTGTAAACGTGTTTATTTATTAAATACTTGGCGAAATTCTCGCGTGTTTCAATTTCATATAATATTTTTTATCCGACTATCCTGGATTAAATGGTAGGGATAAATATCCCAGAAGAACCCACTTGATTTCTAATATAAATATCCAAGAAATAGAAAATTTGCTAAAGAGCTATGTTCTTATTGTCTGACCCGGAACCTCAGAGATGGCGGCGCCTTGAAAACCGGCACGCTAACCACTCAACCACGGAGGTCGTCAATAAAAATACCTACTACTGATTTAAATGAAAATATTGATTACGAGTATGAAATTACCTATCTCCTAGTTTTTCCAATTTTCTGAAGAAGGGTGAATATTCCATAAGTATACGACTCACGAGTGTTAATCATATGCCTTATTGATTTAAAGACAAATTAAAAATTACGCAACTATAGATATTTCAATCCACGATAACGCGGCCTACTCTGTAAAACTCCATACGAATCGATTGAAACATAAGCGATTTTGACAGAGTGGTGCGCGTCTTCGTGGATTTGAAATATTTTGTACCTACCTGAAATTATTAAGATGTACAACAATGGCGAATTGTAAAGATGTCAGCTAGTTAAGGAGCACAACACGGGTGTGCCCGCGAAATTCAAATTTTTCGTGGTTTTTCGCGATTTTTAAGCTAATAAGACATAATAGGCTTATGGCCGTCAAATTGCGATCATCCCAATATCTTCTTCACGTGTTTATATAAAAATCTCTGCTCGAAAAGGTATAGTTAAAGAAATTAGTCCGAGATTTGCGAGTTACTCACATAAAACTCGATACTCGGATTAATTTCCTAGGATACACATTTTTATGCAAAGATTTTGATATAATCATGTAAAGATGATACTGCCATTCTCGCAAATTGATTGCCATAAGCCTATATCATGTCTAATTAGCGTACAAATTGCAAAAAACCACGAAAATTTTGAATTTCGCGGGCAGACCCGTTGATTTCACGTTAAGTCGCGGGGTCGAGTCAGTTTTGTGCTCGCCCGCCCGTGTAATAGCCTATCGCAAGCAAGGAAGGGCGTATCATCGGAACGACATCTGCGGCCTTCGCTTTTTCAAAATCTCTGCCATTGTGTGTACTCGGCCTTGGACTGACGCATTGTGTCTGTGTGGCGTTCACAGACTAAAGGAAAACAAGGGACGGATAAATATATAGGTAGTTCAACTGTTCAATCTACGAAGACGCGCCCCACTCCTTCCCAGTTTCCCACTGCGATTCAAAAGGAGGAAGGAGAGTAGTGCTAGTAGCTAGCAGTGATTCATGATAGGTATTAAAATATCTGTTTCCCATTTGGCTCAAATACCAAGGATTTAACTGATATACGTTTCGTGATTCAAATGTGGGAAAAATATCGGGGAAACCTGCATGTCTGATAGTTTATTGTTCATAAAGATATTATGTGTCGTGAGAGGCTGGACTGGCTTCGCATTCCTTTAACAACCCACAATCCCTTACTTTCTTCTCTGCGAATTAAAAATTAAAATGTTTATTCTTTCACATAGGCCTAACTTACAGACACGAATCAGACTCTAATGTGTTATGTGACGTTAGATAATTCGTTTTGCACAGAGAAGAACGAACAGAAAACAAGGTATTTGTTTGTTTATAATTAAAATCTACAAGTTTACCATTTAGGTATTTTTAAAAGGTTGCATTTTCTCATTAGTCAGTGGCTGATAAATTGTAACGTCTTTAATTTGTTGAAATTGTAATCTTACTTGGCACTTAATTTGGAAGATACATACATAATTATTAAAAAGGTAGGTATCTACGTAGGTACCTTATTATGTAGGTAATTAACACAAGTTGAGTTTATTTCCTTGTTATGAAATACTCAACGTAGATTTATAATGGATCATCCATGGATTTATAATAAGTCGTCGCTCGCGCTCCGAAGCTCATAATTATTCAGTATCTGTGTTTCTAACTACTTAATGATTGTCATCGCTCGAGATGGACGTCCACAGGAATAGCACGCTGCACAGCAGATGATGCGTGCCACGTGCCATGTGCCGCGTGCCGCCAATCGTTCGGTCGTTCACTCTGGGAAATATCTCGAGATGATTGTGGGTCTTTAATCATTTCCATTGGTGTTGTATCTAAGTTTCCGGTTCTATTCCAAGTCTTCGTAAAGCTTTTGTGGAACTGGAAGTAGATATATCTACCATAGAAAAATGTATGTTGTGGATCGAAGCTGCTGAAATGGCAAACTCGTAGGCCAGTTTGGTAAGCATGAAAAAATAATTTTCAAATAGTTATCGCTAACAAAAAATACCTACGCGTGGTTTTGCTTACTTTTTTACAGGGCCCTTAGCTAACCTACGACTTATGTAGAATCATCATACTCATAGAAAGATGTTGACCGCTCATTCTCACTTCTCACGCGGCGCCTTTATATACAGCACACCTTTAGTTAACATCCGAAAATGTGTTCAGCTTAGGGCCAACTTATACACCATCTACCCTACGTTATACAAGAGTAGGATCATAGGATGTCTAAGTAGTCAAATCCACGAAGAGCCCCACCTTTTCATAATCGCTTACATGTTTCATACTGATATTCAAACGAGAGCAATTAGATCCATAATACAAAATGAAGCCACGCGAATCTCTTCGCCAAAAATTTAAAGAAATAGGCATTCTTACAGTGGCGTGTCAGTGCATTTATAATTGTTTACTGTTTGTACGTCAAAATATTAATAACTACAAGAAACGGATAGATATAAGTAACCGTCCAATTAGAAGTGGAGCACATAAGTTAAGTAGTTGTAGTGCCACACCGTTTGCGTAAGGTACAGAAGTCCTTTGTGGGGTTGAGTGTACGCTTCTACAATATGATCCCGAAGTCTGTCTTGGACTTACCTTTGCACCGGTTTAAAGATACTGTCAAAAAACATCTAATAAATCAGGGTTACTACACCATTGAAGAATTTTTAAATAACAAGGATTCTTGGGACAGTAGTGATATGCTTCCATCTCCTCACGAGATATCTTAAAAATATTGTTTCATACTATGTACCTACTTAAAATTGTATATTGAGACATTTTTTAAAGAGCAAGTACCGTATTTCTTGCCAGTTCTTTTAGGTGCAAACCTGCTTTCCGAACCTGGCGGTAGAGTCTTGACATTTCATGAGAGCTTATATCTAAGCCTATGTGAAATAAAGAATTTCATTTCATTTCATTTCATGCGATTCGCAATGAGTAAGAAAGTAGTTGGGTGCGTCTTCGTGGATTGAACTGCAATAAACCAATACGCAACCCAACAAACGACTCAAAAACGTCGCTGTTTTGGAGTCCATCAATTTTAGCTAAATAATTACTTACTGCTGATATTGCTACCGCTACACTATCATTTGATTGAGTACTTACTTATCTATACTTATAATAAAACTGTAAAGGGTCGAATTCTGTACATTGAAGATATTTTGAAAATTTTTGTTGGAGGACACTATTTAGTCGATACTGAAGCCAAAACTGTAATTTGTTTAATTTTTGTCTGTCTGTCTGTCTGTCTGTCTGTCTGTCTGTCTGTTTCAAGACCGCGCATCACGGCTAATCCGCTGGATGGATTTAAATGAAACTTGACATGATTATAGCTCATACCCCGAGGTAGGACATAGGATACTTTTTGTCCCGAAATTCATCATGGTTTCCCTGGAAGACGGCATCAAAGTCCAAACCTTTTTTAGTTACAATTCATTAACGCGTTGTCCGATTCCATTCATTCTTTTTTCGTTAGAAAGGAGGTTCTTTAAAGATTATTCCATTCAAATCTTATCATCATCACTTTTGTAGTTCAGAAATTACAGACATCAGAACCTTTAGCGCTAAGTTCAAGTAGGTAGGTGACTTGAAACTCGGAATGCACAAAGAACCTAGGGCTAGGACGTAGGGCTCAAGTAAGACTGGAGTACCCTTACAGCCGTAAATACATAGGCTTAGCAGGAGATTTTGTATGGTTTCAAATTTGTCACTTTTAGGGTGAACAAAAATCATGTAACTGGCGTTATCGCTACGTTATACCGTATAGCGCCATCTCTACAATTTATGTGGAACTTGAATGTAAAACTCTGAGATAGGTACTACCGAATTTTTTTTAAATAAAAATTAACTGTCATGTTATTTACTGTTTCCTAACTTTATATTAAGATGGCACTGTTAAGACAAGCTTTCACTTCTGTCGACATTCCCGGAGTGCCGCGTCTTTATCATCCGCAATATGGAAAGGTTAAAATTGTGGTTCACAAATATTTTTAACTCTTAGGTCTTATAGATCCTAACCAACTGACTGTCATCTAAGGTCTCTTTTTATACGTAAAGAAATATATAGCCATTGCCCATTCTGATGTTTTGGATTGTATTGAGATGAAGCAAAGATTTTTAAAAGACTCTTATATTATGTTGGACTGGGGAATATTGTTAGTAGAGTATTTTATCCCAGTGGTACCTACCCGGCCGAACTCTGAAAGAAGAGTTCTACCACCAGTACAACTTTCCACATGGTTTAATGATTTTTGACATATTTCGTGGTTTCAGAATAAAAATCACAATGAATTGGAAAAGGACGATCTTAACTGTCGATATTTCGATACATTGGTACAAGTCGTGGTCACGTAGTGACCACGACTTCTGCCACTGGGTCGAAATATCGACAGTTAAGATCGTCCTTTTGATTTTTCAACTACGTATTAATGAAACTTTATATTATTAGTAAGAAAAAGAAGTTTTCAAAATCACTACAAGATAACCCGTGTAAAGTAAGAACAGGTTTCTGTACAACATCACACCAGAATCCCGCGAAGAATCAAGGAATTCAAGTAGGAAGGTATATTATGTAAAATAACCGTAATTCACGCGGGCGGAGCCGCGGGCAACAGCTAGTATAATAATAAAAGTAAGAGAAATTATTATGGCAAAAAATTAAATATTAGCCTCATTCCATCGCTGGCCTAAAGCTTGGTGATATAATAATTTCACGTAGCCCACTGGCCGGCGCCTAACTGTGTCAGAGCCGTGGGAAATACCTGTGGTTGTAGATCACAACTGCAATTGACCTGCTATGGTTTAGGCTTTTTTTAATTTAAAGTAGGCAATTCAAGCCCGCGATTTACTTATCTAGCTGTGCAATTATATCGCCATATCTTGCTGTGGGCCTTTGGCTTCATGCATTTAATGTACCTATAGGCCCACGTTATGGTCAAAACTAAATTATTTTGAATCGTATGCCAAGGAGTTTTCGAAAAACAGTTGTCTCTAGAGGCTCTAGAATTCTTTAAGAAGGTTTTTTCTTATTTTTTTTAGTTTACTGTCCAAAATCACTTAAACTTAACATAGATATTTTTATACATTTTGCCATCCTCTTCAAACTCAAGAAGTATACACGGGTATCACGAAGACGCGCCCCACTTACTTCGCAAACGCTTATGTTTCATGCGATTCGTAGGAAATAGAAAGAAGTGGAGCGCGTCTTCGTGGATTGAACTACCAATAATTAATTGTACCTATCCTGTACCTAATGTAGATATCTTCTTATTTTGTTAATTTTGTTCCTAACTTTTATTAAATAAGGATTTGATAGCTCATTATCAATTTTAACTTCCCCTCCCTTGATGCCTCTATCCAACAAAGAACGAGAAATGGACAACATAGCGATGAGCGATCCTATAAAGATCTGAGGAGACTATTCCGTATTTTCGACAATTACAACCTACATTGCTGCTTTATTAAATAAAACGAAAATCAGATTTTGCGGTGAACCTTCAATGAATAAAAATTGATTGATTATCACTGAGATGCAGAATAAGGGTCCAGCCGCTAGATTGCCTAAGAAAAACTTATTCATCGTTATCGTAATCGTTTACTAATTCTGCCCGCTTCCTCATTTGCATCAGCCAATCGCGGGGCAGAATTCGCTAACCATTACGATAACGATGAATACCTTTTTCTTACGCAATCACACCCCTGGTAAAACATTCCGTTCTTTTGAGGCATGGAATCACATGGAATCCTAAAAATCACTGCTCTTAGTACCAATAGATAATGGTTTAGTTTAGGTAACGTTGAGCCATGCGTGTTTCGTCAAATTCATATTTCTGTTACGAACGGTTCCCGACTAGCGGTAAACGGCAATTCTATACATTTCGGTATATTCGCTCGTTGTCGCAGGCGCCTGCGCGGTGACCGTGAGATATTCCGAAGGCTTGTTGCTGTTAAATGCTTTCATGCAAAATTTACGTACGTAACCACTTGCGTACGTTTATATAACGACAGTTACGGTAGTGAAAAACTATACCTATGCATGTGATTTTCTTCTTAGTTAATCACGTTTTCTTCTTACCAAATACCTAAATATGTTTTATCTTAACTTTAAATAAATGTAGCTGAATTGAAGGCCCGGGTTCACAATCTTCGGCTGCATCATCACTTACCATCAGATGAGATCGCAGTCAATTACTTGTATAGTGTAAAAAAAAGAATAAACATTTTGATTTTATTTTAATCTATGATTTATCATAAAAACCTAGGACCCATAGAAAGAGTTCCGGGAACTTGATGAGACTAACCATAAACCAGCTGCTCAAAGAAAAGTTATCCATCCACTGGAATGCCCTTTATTGTAACCATTAGATGTACTGTTGCAGGAAACACGCCCGTGACCAATACCAGCCTGTTCAATTCACTGCCACAAAGAATGCAATTCCACAAGCGTTCCTCAGCGATTTGTTCCGAATATTTGCTTCAGGGCAGTTGTTTACACTGCTTACATAAGTACCTACCTACCTAGGTATATGAGAAATTGCTTAAATTCAGCTAATGAATAGATAGAGGTCTTTAAGGAACCAGTTATCGGTAATATAAAAATAAGTCGGGTTTTCCTTCCTGACGCTGTAACTCCAGAACGTACGAACCGATTTCCACGGTTGGAAAGGTCTCGGGCTCCGTGAGGTTTATAGCAAAGAAAATTCAGGAAAAATTAAAAAAAAATTTAAAAATGTTACATAAAACGAAGCCATTTGGTGGCGAAACGGAGTTCGCCGGGTTTGCTAGTCGGTAATGAAAATTGGTTACCAAAGCTAAGAAGAATTGATCGAAGATCGATGATATCGACTAGATAATACGAGTTATAAGTTAAATATTCTACATTACGTGTTGTTGAAGGCCTTTTCAAGAATGTAGATATCACAGAATCTGTGGTAGATATATAAGAATTAGGAACCTACTGCTTATCTAAGTTTGTATAGTTGCGGAATGAAAAGGTTCGTCACCTTAGTGTCGATTTTCACATATCAATATAAACGACTAGGGAAACGAATTTATTTGAAAATTGACGAACCTTTTCATTCCCTGACTGTACGTAAAATCCACCAGCTTCTATTTAAACTTTTAGTTTCATTACTTTCTTCTAGTGTATGAAAATTCTGGTCTCGTCCCAATGTTTCTAATCAAACTCCTCTGAAACGGTTGCAATATTTTTTTATATCCGCTATTTCTAATGATTAAAGCAGAATTCAGTCCAAAATTCAATTCAATCAATTGTCAAAATCAAAGTCAAAATTGTTTGAATGGTTTTTAACTATTTTTTGTTGTGTTGTGATTTTTGTTTGTTGTCCGTGATTTTTTTAAATGCAAATTTAAATTATTTCGTACGTAGCTGCTTTTACGGAATGTTTTAATGACTCAATTAAAGTACCTAACTTAATTAATTTTAATTGCTATTCGAATGTTTGCTTGACACTGAAGGTGAATTTCAGGATACGATAACCTCAAAATTAATTTCAAAGTGAGTACCTTAACTACTTATCAGTGCAAGGATTGGGCGGGACCATTTTGGGCGGGACAGATATTTCTTTATACCTATGCAGGATAAAGAAATATCTGTCTGTACATCCTCCATGTGACCATTCCCTGGGACGAGCACTAAGCCTATCATATCATACCCATTCTTAGCCTATCATATCATATCATACCTATTCCTAGAGTTTACTACTAAGTTTAAGCTTTAAGTCCGCAGATATTTTCCGTGACCAGTCTATCCAGCATGTGCACGTAGATATATTTAGTCTACTTTTGTCGATCTCTTTTCTCTGTCTATGGATATGGATTAGAAAGAGAAAAGGGATCGTCACAAGTCACAGACCATTAAACTAAGAAAATTCTTATAAATTATAAGTGTGTCAAAATTATCGCTGCCAACGGGATTCGAACCCGTAACCACCACCTGTCTTCTTCAAAATTCTTCTTCAAGTCCATGCCGACTGACACAAGTAGGCGCGTTGCACAGTGTTGCCGCCATGGAGTCCGAGACGCAGCGCGCGCTCGACCGCCAGCAGCAGCAGGAAGAGAGCTGGCGGCGGCGCTGCGGCTGCATCCGCACCAGCGACAAGCTGAAGCGGATCCTCGACTGCTTCCCGCCGCCACCGCCGCCCACACCAGACTACCCTCGAGGAACACATGCCGTTAATATTTTAGTTGCTACATAATGACCTATAATAAAGGCAGACAAAAGGGGGGCAAACGAAGTCAAGAACGCGTCAGGCCAAAAGTCCAGAAACAGTCCCTCGGTGCCGAATTGAAGGCAGTCGGGTGGTCCTGGAGCACACAAGTCCGCAGTGCGGGTCAGATCAAGCTGGAAAATTGTAGTCTCGGCCTTTTGCACCTTGGCGTAACTTTAATGACCCCCTACAAATGACATATATAGGACATAGGTAGACGGACGAAATCATGAGAGTCGCGGGGAGTTACTTGCCTTGGTTACAAATCGTAGTAATTTGGCGATCATTTCAGAAAGCCAGGAATTATGTGTAGTGGATATCCATCAGCTGAAACGACAACGGTGACTGTCGCGGAAGTTTTCCAATGCGAACTTTTCCAAGACTGATACCTTCTTGAGCTTGCCTTTTAACATACTTCAATTGCTATGGTCCGGCTAGTTTGTTAATCCATGCTAGACTAGGCCAATCAAGGCTGGTATGACAGACAGCACAAACCAATGAAGTGACTATTGGCAAATTTTTAACTTTTTTAAACTTTTGAAAAATTACGCTTGACGTTGCAAGTACCATTTTTAAGGCAATTTTTAAGAAACTGCGGCCTTCCATGTTTTTATATTCCTATGATACTAGGTATTTCTATTTTTCTATCATGCCTTCTAATGTATCTATGCTTATGCAGCTCGGGGACACCTGTATATCTGCATTCTGCACCAACGTTCACCCAAATACGAATCTGCAACCTTCAGCACCGAACAAAGTAGTGAGACTTATCAAGGACCCTCCAGAAGAACTTGAACCAGAGAAACCGTTGAAAAAAGTAAGAAATAGATAATATTTTTATAGAACACTAATCTGATACCTATATTCACATGAAGGTTGATTGGGTAACTAACACAGGCCTTAACGAATAATAAGTAAGTACCTAAGTACTGTATAACATACAAACCGGAAGGATACGTAAGATGATTAAATGGTTAGGTACACAAACTCCTAACAAAATGGTAGGTTAATATCTGATTTCAATTAAGATAATATTCGTTAATAGAATTTACTCACTCGGTCCACGGAAACAAGAATAGTGGTCTTCACCTAGAGAGATAGACATCGCGAAACGCTTTTAAACCGAAAACAAACAAGACGCTTAGCCCCAACGGCCTTCTATTCGTACATACTAAACTAAGCATTTGTTTTCGATTATCAACTAATGATAAAATTTAAAAGTTAGTTACATCTAGTTGCACACCTTTTACCAAAGGACTTGGGACACAAATCAGGCGTAACACTATTATCACCCTGAGTTCTCGTTCTGTGCCTGATATTTCCCCCGTCTTGTAGGAAAAGTACCTTGTCAGCGGAAAATAACTGCATATTATTACGGAGTACCTTAATATAACGTGACAGGGGAAAAAGAGATCGCATTTATATTAGGTATGTATACCTACAGTCAAAGTTTGACTGTAGGTACAATATCAAACCTGGTGAGAGCTCATGGGATCGATATCAGAGTTAGGAGGGCAAATTGACAGGACCTGGCAAATACTCTCATTAATAGAGTTTTGTCCCTTACCCAGTTCTCATAGATATTTCAATCCACAAAGACGCGTCCCACTCTGTCAAAATCGCTGTTATGTTCATTCGTTTAAAAATGTTTCATTCGATTCGTATGGAGTTTGACAGAGTGGGACGCGTCGTCGTGGATTAAAATATCTACACCCAGGTTCGACTGTACCTATTTACGTGCCTCTTTTGTAACGGGTAGAAAGATTTACTTTGATTCTCGAGATAGGTTGAGTCCTTTTATATTGTGTGGGCGGACAAATCTCCTGGACGTATAGATAAAACATCAGTCCAGCAATAAACTGTTAACGTCCTCCAACAACCGTCAATAGATCATAGATCTTAGAGGGTCGTGTCACGACGACTTTCAGAAATACAAGTACGATCTTAATTTATCCCACGATTACATTTCTGATTCCAACTTACTAAATTGACGACTTTTTGTGTTTTATTCTGGAAAAATAACTCGTAGCTAGGTGCAAGGACATAACGTGCTTTTTGATAAGGCATATGATATGTTAAATAAAATAAGGTAAGTGAGGGGTAATTCGGTATGTCTGGTTATTTCGTTAGTTTTTGCTTCTGGCGTAAAAATAAGCAATAAAGACATGTTATAAGTAAATTAAACGTAAATTCTAATCTTCATCATATTACCCGTTAAAAAATCGAGTATGAGAATTTTGGTGAAAAAGCTCAGACCAATACGACTCTTTAAAACCTAAGTTGGCCGCAAACCGCTGTAGTACACCTGCGCGCTTGTATTTACCGTAAGCTTAAACATCATACTTTATAAGCTTACAGAAAGACAAAGGTAAGTCTATTTGAATTAAGTTTTTTATAGTGTAAAGTTGTGTTTCTTTACAATTAATATAATATAGGACAGAGATAAATACAAGTACTAAATTCACTTAAAATTGCAATTAATCGACTCACGAAATAGCCGGCATCTTATTTTTCTTAGGTTGCGTATTTCGTATCACTACCGAATTAAGAATTTATGAGTTTCTTTTTTAAAGCTAGTGTATTAATTTATTAATCAAGATATTTTAAATATAAAATCAAAATCATAATTTGAAAGTAATGAACTTTCTTATGAGCTAAATTCGGTATATGATTTTTTCAATAAAATTCTTAAAATACGAGTTTGAACTAAACCTAAATTTGAATTTTTAAGGTGAACTCGCATAGGTACTAGTAGCATGGTTTTATTTATAGTTCGTTTTGCTTCATTTATTTTCATTTAGTATCTTTATATTCAGGATATTTAATAGTTACTTTAAATGGTTTTTGAATGATTTACAAACGTAAGTACAGGACTTTTCCAAAATAAGTATCACGAAATAAGATGTTTTTATTTTAGCACTCACTTTTAATTTCGTGATAAGGAACTTAAACTTAAGTATTAACGTATGCATATCAATTTATTATTTTTAGTGATGGAATATGTCTTAGGTTAATAAACATGAAGTTCTATATTTCAAGTTTCATTACAAACCTCACTTAGGTACTCAACTCAAAATTCTCTGTAAGATAAAAAAGTAACTGTTCCCATCAAATACCTGCAGGCATTACTTTGTAAAGGTTTGTGATTAGTAGGAAAAAATAAAAGTTATTTTGTTATGTTTCAGCCACATGGAATAATATGATATACCGTAGAAAAAAAAACATCTGTCTTAAATTAATTATCTTGAATATTAATAAATTGAATCGAGCTTAGAAGACTTCAAACTTGCTGAAATTACTTACTATTAAAGATGGTTTAGTTTTTCAAAACTTTTAGTTTATTTTTATAATAAAGGAAGTTATTTGAAACTAAAACTTTTACGCGAAAATTTCATGTTGAAATAATAGCAACAAAATCCTTTGTATCCATGTTAAATCAAAACTTAATGATTTTGACTCCAATTTTTTTTTTCAAGAAATTGGTATTTGAATTTTGGAGATTTCAATTATATAAGAGATATTTGAGTAATCTCTACAGTTTATAATTAGGTATTAACAATGAATAATTGTTTACTTTTAAGGGTTATTTTTTACTATTTTTTTATTTTAAAATCTACTGAACCGATTTTGATATTTTTTTCACTAATGGAGAGCTACATTATCCTAGATGGATATTGGCTACTTTTTATCTCGAAAAAATCTATTGTTCCTAAGGTATGCAAGCGATATCGTGGAAAACAGTTATGATTAGGGAACAGTTTGTACTTAAAGCTGAATTTGAGCTTAATGTAACATGTTTTTCCTTTAGAAATCGAATATCTTTATTGCTATGTTAATGTATTAAACTCCTGTTATATTTTTATTTAAAATGTTTTAATATAATATCATAAAATTATTGCACAAAAGTTTATCCCGAAATAAAAACCCTGCATTCACGAATTAAAATGCTGAGCCAAATTTTATCACGAAATAAGAAGGAAACAAGAGGTCTACCAATAAATTATTTAAAAAGAAAATTCTAACTAAAATCACTTAATTCATGCACGTATTAGCTGGCAAAAGACCAATGTTCTTTTAAAAAAAACTTTCAAACAGAAATCAGGTTTAGTTTTTTTTATTTTAATTTTTGAAGTCGTCGTAGCCTTAGTATACCGAATTACACCTCACTTACCTTATTCAAAAGTCGATTACAGCTCCAGTTACCTAGTTAAACTAACTGAATGGCACTGTCCTAAGTTACGAGTAAACCTTCTCATCTTTCTTATGTTTTAAATAAGTATATTTATTGCAAGAGTTTGTTTCAATCCTTGTAATCAGGACCTCTAGCCATAATACACGAATAATAAATAACGAAGTCTGGTTCCGCCATAATATGAAGACATTCAAAAGACGGTATTTTTACCAATAAAGACGTCCTAACCCTTATTCTATACGTAGGTAGGAGCTAGAACATGGCACGTGGTAAGGGGGTTGGTTCAACTGCTGCAGCTGTCAGTGACGGCCACGGCGCTCGCGCTGTACTACCTCATCTACTGCTACATGCAGCTGGTATACCTCACGCTGAGGAGTGCTTTGTACTTCCACAATGCTGATGGGTTGGTATTCTTACTTTTACTTACGCCATGTCCTTTTTGCGACACAATCAACAGTGCGTCTCTCTCTCTCTGATGAGATGTATAAATTTTAATTGTATAGATTGTCTAATCTAAAAATGAAGATTCAAAGTAGAATTGAAAATGTATATTAGAGCTAAAATTCTTTAATAGCTTTTAAAATGCTATGTAGAGTCTAGCGCATCCTATATACAAAATTATTTTAATTTTTTTTTTAAATCAAACTGATTTGGTATTTAAATAATGAATAACGATTTCTGCGGGAACCTGCGGTTTTCTAAGAGTCCTTATAAGACAAAGAGCTCTCTTTAACCTGGTGAAAGAATTTCCAAAAACGGTTAAAACAATGCATCGAAACTACCTCTTTACAGTAAATTTAAATCAATTAAAATTAAATTCAATTTAATATTATTATCATATTTTACCTCTTTACAGTGTTTTTGAAACTGTTCATACTTGAAAGGTTTTCCTTTTACAGAGCGATGAAAATCACGATTGCGGTTGTAACAATAACATCCCTTGTGGTTGCCTTCAACCTCATACTGAAAATTGAAAGGTTGTTCGGCGTTTAACTATTTCAGTAAATAACATTGAAAATAATGTATTTATATCAGTGATTATTATAATAAATGTTTTCGGTATCATCGGAATAAACTGCTAAATAATAATGACTGATTAAATTTTTAAAACGATCAAGTAATTAAAGTGTTTGAACAATTATAGTTTTGTTTTATTTAGATTTTAGGTAGATTGCACATTAGTATAATAATCATTACCGTTTATTTAACTTTTCTTGTACGAATTCTCTGGTGCATTTGGTGTTTGGTGTTTTTAATTTAAGAATTTAATTACGAAACCATTATTATTTAGTTTTAGAAGGGAATAGGTATTTAAGAAGTACCTACCTTATACCTATTAATGAAGAAGCGACAATGACGCGGTCTTTAAGGAAGTTTAGCTCCTTCGCACACGGCTCATAAGCGTAAGCGTATCGTTATGACGCTCCGCATAACAATATGACAAGTACGCCTCCTACGATTCGCTGCAACACCGCTTCGTCTGCGGACATGTTTGAATATGCTCGTGTTCGTACTGCTATTGTCGCAGATTATACTCTACGCTTATACTTACGAGCCGTGTGCGAAGGGGCTTAAAAGAGACTCTAGCAGAAAATGTCCAAGAATGTTGCTTAGCCACCATCTGATTCTCATACGCAATTGCCGCTCAGGTATTGATATTTTGCGAATACTACATTCACAAAATATCAATATATTATAAGCGGGAATTTCTGAGTTCAACTGGCGGCTGGGACCAGGTTTTTCACTCAGTGTCTGGTAGAAATTTTCTCGGTTCCGGAAAAATCTCTACGATCTAGCGACTGGTCTAGTAATGTGCGATCAACTTTATTGCCCTTAATTGCATTCCTGTCGCCAATTGTTCAAGCGTGCCTTTAAGTTGATAGCTAAGCGGGCACAATGGAGCATGACTGTCGACTTCACACCTGGACGTTTAGATTTTTTAAGGTTCGCGCTTGATTTCTATCTCGTCTGATGGTAATTGATATTTCATTCTACTTACAAAAGTTAACCGCTCTGTCCTGGAATGCTGAGCACTGTCAGCTTGACGAAATGGCAAGGCAATACAAGTTATTATAAGTACTTGACTGCGATCTCACCTAATGGTAAGTGATGATGCAGCCGAAGATGTTAGCGTACTAACTTGGAAGGGGTAAGTTATCTCACCCCAATGGTTTCTGCACAGTATCGTACCGGAACGCTAAATCGCTTGGCGGTACGTCTTTGCTGGTAGGGTGGTAACTAGCCACGGCCAAATCCTCCCACCAGACCAGACCTAAGCCAATTTAGAAATTATAAAATTCCAAAGTGGCCCGTGGCGGGAATCGCACCCGCGACCTCCCACTCAAATCCGAGCGTGCGTCTCCTGCGCCACGGAGGTCGTCAAAATAATCGAGGTAAAACCTACATACAAACATACGGGTCGAAGTTCGAACACAGAATCTGCTTTTTTTGAAGTTGGTTATTATCATGACTGTGGCTATAAAACTAATATTGAAAATATTCAATTAGGAAACTTTACAGCACTCTCTACAGCTATTAGGGCCGGGCGGTGCGAACTGCATCGTTTCACAGCTGAAGAGATTCAGTCGCGGAGGCTGCGTGCGCTCACCACTTTACCTCCAGCCGCCGTTCTCGACACATGTATCACCTAACCGGGGTTTAAGTTTAACCGCGAGTTAACGCGGTCGGTTAAGTGCTCCATATATTCCGTTTATGGTATTTTCTCGTGTGTGGTGTATGATTAAATGAGAGCCGAGAAGTGTCGACCGCTGAGTGATTTGTTAGTGCAAAATGTTACTAAGTGCAAGGTGAGGAAATAATATACCTAGTTGTTTAATGATTTTATATTCGGGAAATGCATTGACTGAACCAAAATATTTAAGAAATCTTGAAGATGATTGTACATGATATTATTATACCTAGTTTTATCCGAATTATGCGAAAATACAAGTATAAATTAATAAATATATCGACATTATACAAGGTGTGGTTTAATTCGCATAGTGTGCGCGCAGCATTTGATTCTAGAACCACATTAACGTGAAAAGGAGATCCCAATTATTTTATTTATTTTCAATACAAAAAAATATTGTTTCATTTAGAAAAAAAATTAGCAACCCTGACTGTGATATCAACAAACCTGATGTTATCATTATCATTATTCCCAGTTCATTGATATTGAACCAGCTGTTTTAGGGATATGGTACATTTTTGAACTCACTATAGTTCCCTCAGGATATTAGCTACACTTCTTGTGATATTTTTTCATGCATCTGTACATCGTTCCCTACTTGAGGCTTTCGGCTAATAAGGTAAATTAAACTACATACGTACACATCGCAATCCAAAAGTATGTGATTACTTGTGTTACGGGTACTAAAAAACTGATAAATATACATTATACATATTACTTAATACACCTACATAGACACACCAACATATTCCAGTTGTGGGAATTGAACTCACGACCGCCGATGCAGATTGCAGGACAACTTACTACCACTGCGCCGTCAGAATGTGTATTTCGTGTCAAAGAACTTTACAAAGTTTCTATCATACCCATTTTGGCGCACATTTAAAACTTATTGTTTTCATCGGGGAATTTAATGTATTCTGATGGTATTGATTTTCAGAAGTTCAGGAAATGGTGAATCCAGAATGCCTAAAATTGGTCGTGGGTTCGATTCCCACTTCTAGTAAATGTTTCTGTGATGAGCATGAATGTTTTCTAGTGTCTGGATGTTTTTCAATATATTATATTTGTGTATAATAATATTTATGTTTATCCATCAGTTATCTAGTACCCATAACACAAGCTAACGCTTACTTTGGGGCTAGATTGCGATGTGTGTAAGTAATGTCCTGATATTTATTTATTTATTTATTTTATTACTGTTTGAAAAATAGCCAAAACTCCGGTTTGGGGTCAGCTTATTTACAGGCATAACCCTGCCGCGAAAAATTATGTTTGTACTAGTTCTGTGACCCCGCTACGCTTGAATGAAATAAACACCGTGCCATCCACGATTCGCTTCCAATAATTCCTAGCTAATATAAACATTTGAATAACATATAAAAATATTGAGCATAGGTAGTCAATAGAAATATCTTCGTTCGTCATATTCTGTTCCTTTAAATTTTTTATATGCTTTATTGTCCTTAATTATAAATTAGCGATCGTGGGAACTTAAGTGAGAATTCAAATTAATTTAGGTTTTTAATTGATAGAAGAATGAAGACATTAAAATTGTTCGAAGTCTGTAGAAAAGTATAATTTAAGTGGCTAAAATAATTTTTTTAAAAGATTAAACTTTAAATTCATACTTATTTACTCTTGTGGTGCAGTGTTAACTTCAGAACGGGATATGCCGGGTTCAGTTTTCAGAACAAGTCGATTGCTGCAATGTGTGGCTGCATTGCTCACTTCGTAAAACATTCTGTGTGTCATATTATAATACATAATATCTTATCAAAAACGCGAACGCATTTTTGATAACGTATAAATAAATAATATTTAAACATTTTAATGCACAAGGTTTAAACTTTAGAGTACTTACTGTGACCCGAGGCGTGAGCTAACGGTGCGTTCCGCACTTTTGTCTCTGCTGCTCGTAAACTTTATGCCGATCAAGCAATCGTCGCATCGGATTATGAGAGAAAGGGAATAGGGAATGCACCTGTGTTAATGAGCTTGAGCACTAAGGATAATATTTTCTGCGGAGATGGAAAATCTCTGGTGGTGTATTTGTCATCGATCTTTCAGACGCTAATTTGTTGTTAAAGTAAGTAATTTGTGGTTTTGGATGCAATGGTTTTGGGGCCATGCCTCTGTGACTGATAGTAATTATTGTGGTACTAAAAAATGCTTTCATGACTGAGCTTTCGTATTTTTTCGTATGTAGATGTTATATTACCGTACTTATTACAATATGTCCAGGTTTTAATAACTAAGCATATACATAATATACCTAATTAGGTACAACCGTTGGAAATCGTTATAGATATTTCTTGCTCATCAAGAACAGCATTGCCGTTTTATCTTTTTACGAAAGAGTAACTCAAACAAACACTACAATGTAGATATTGCATGAGTGTATTTCCAACCTCGTATCAGTGAAGAAAAGTGTTCAGCGTTAGTTTCGGCCACTCTGAAAGGAAGGATCGAGGCCGGTAAATAGGAAGCGTTGCGAGGCCGACGTTCTTCCGAACCGATTCCATTATTATACGTACTCGTATAATACTTTATCATAATAAGAATTAACTAATAATAATAGATGCTGTTATCAGATTGAAATTGAAGACCAGCCGTGCTATTCTGCAAATCAGCGACGAGCGTACATATATGCATCTATGAATTTGTCAGTTGTAATAGAGTACAATTTTGCATGCCATATTCGGGTTGGCAGCTGTCTGGCAGCTATTCCATTTTCTAGAATAGCACAGCTGGGCCCTATTTCATTATGCAAAAACGCCAGATGGATTTAAATTTTAACTTCTTTTATGGCCCTATACTTAGTATAGGCCGAAATTGCCCTATTGGAATTTGCATTATCCAAAATAGAAATTTGACATAAGTTATGTGAGATTTCTACCTATCTCTGGTAGGACTAATCTGGATAGGGCAGATTACTTATTTTGAAGAATTTACTAGAAAATTTTGAAGAACTCTCTAGGATGCATGTTTCCAACATTTATTTCTTCAATATGGCCAATATTGAAGAAATAATACCACGAAACTGAAACTGAACCTTAACTCAAAGATCAGATGAATGAACTACTTTTCTGTCACTACTTACTGTTCATATTAAAATACATACTTACGTGCGAATCGGCGCGGGCGCGGATAAAGTGACGTCACAACGCGCCGCGCGCTCGTTGATGTCTTTTGTACCGCTGAACCTCAGACTACTGAACATAACGCGAGTCATCATTGATTTAAATGTTCCACGCAAAGATTTAAATCTTTGGTTCCACGCGAATCAAGTTCACGGCTTTCTTGACTCAACCGGGATTCGAGGCAATTGGATGAATAAATATTTTTTTAATTAGTCCACCAGTGATTTATTACCTAAGTAGTTTTGTAGGATAAAAAGTAGCCTATAGCCCTCCGTAATAAATGAATTATCTAATAGTGCAAGAATTTTTCAAATCCGACCGGAATTTTTCAATCGGAGTAGTTCCTGAGATTAGCACGTTCAAACAAACGAACTCTTCAGCTTTATATAAAAGTAGCAATGCATGAACATAGCACAGGATATATTTTTTTCTAATATAAGTTCGTTCGGTACACGAGATAAAAGTTTTTTACTTTAAAAAAAGATTTCAGTTGATGAAATACATATTAATACATATCCATTAATATATATATAGCTACTCGTGCTGATTCACTGACTGACTGACTGACTGATTATCACCTCTCCTGAACAATTTTGTATGAAAATTTTTTTTTACACGGATGGGGTCTTATAGAAGAAAAAAAATCAACCCGAGGAAAAATACGGAGAGAGCTGATGATTGAGGATTTCGAAGACGGGTGAAGAGCACGGGGAGGGTATTAAAGATAGGTGGGGGGTGCTCGACCAAATGTCATTCGAAATGTCATGCAATTGGCAGTGAGCTGAAAAAAAGTTCAAAATGGCGGATTCAAGATGGCCGCCATACAAACTTCATCGGTATCCATCTCGAAGGGTAAAAAGGTGGAAGAGTGGTTTCTTGACAAGAAGTAATCAGGACCCCATGGTTTATTCCATGGATAGAAAAAAAATCAAAATGGCGGAATTTATTTTTCCATAGAAAATGTATGAGGAATATTGAAGAGACTACGAGTTGTAAATCATGAAGTGCTTTGATGCGGTTTTTTGGAAGACTACCAGAGAAAAATATTGAAATAGGTGATGAATGAGTATTTTAAAGACAGTCAAGGAGCATGGGCAAGGTATTATAGATAGGTGGGGACTGCTGAAACAAAAAATACTCGGAACTTCACGCAATTGGCAGTGAGCTGAAAAAAACCAAAATGGCGGATTCAAGATGGCCGCCATACAAATTTCGTGTTGTTCTATCTCGGAAAGTATAAAAGACAAGAGAGTGGTTTCTTAGCAAGAGGTGATCAGGATCTCAAGTTCTACGGGATGCATGGAAAATAATTCACTGTGGCGGAATTTATCTTTCCATGGAAAATGTACATATGAGAAGAGACAATGATCTAGGATTTGGATGATGATTGAAGAGCACTGTCATGGTTTTAAAGATAGTTAAGGGCTGTTCGAACAAAAAATACGCTGAACCTCATCCGATGAGGTTCAGCGTATTTTTTGTTTGAACTGCCCTTAACTATCTTTAAAACCATGACAGTGCTCCTTGGTAAGTTTTTCAGCTCACTGCCAATCGGATTCCAATGGGCGATGGAGATGACGGCGATACCTTTATGGGCGGGAATACTGCACGCGGGCCACATGTGGCCCGCGCATTAGTTTCAAAATATGTACAGTAAAGTACGTATGGAACGAAATCATAAGACTTAGCAGAACATTGAAACTCTTAACTTGGTCATAAATAAGACCGGTAAGCATTTCATAACCCCAATAAAATCGACAACGTACGAAAAACAATAGCAATAGGAAAGAGTTTAACAATTTACCGTTGAGTATCGAAAACGAAGCTACGCCGCTTGTCAGCAATGCTATAAATGGCCGTCAATTCAAATTGGAAATTATTACGCGATGCCTTACCGGTAACGGGTCGAGATTCGAACCCGGGCACGCTCGTCGATTAAGATAACTGAGGGCTTAAGATTAAGCTAGTACAGGTTTTCGTACAAACTTCGAGTCGACTCGCATCGAACAAACGAATCGAATTTCTCCATACATTTTATATCCAGCGCTCTATTGACAGCCGCATGTTTTTGACAACCTCTGTGGCGCAGGGGACGCACGCTCGGATTCGAGTGGGAGGTCGCGGGTTCGATTCCCGCAATGGGCCACTTTGGAATTTTATAATTTCTAAATTGGCTCAGGTCTGGTCTGTTGGGAGGCTTTGGCCGTGGCTAGTCACCACCCTACCAGCAAAGACGTACCGCCAAGCGATTTAGCGTTCCGGTACGATGCTGTGTAGAAACCGTTGGGGTGACTTAACTTACCCCTTCCAAGTTAGTACGTTTACATTTTCGGCTGCATCATCACTTACCATCTGGTGAGATCGCAGTCAAGTACTTACTTGTAAAACGTAAAAAAAAAATGTCAGCGACTATCCATTGATGGCGCTGGCTGTAAATGTATGGAGAAGTTCGATTCGTTTGTGCGACGCGACTCGACTCGAAGTTTGTACAAAAACCTGTACTAACCTCTGTGAACCAATTCCGATATTCCGTTGAGAATAATTATGATTCCGACAAGCACGATTTCGGGTTTTTGCGTGATTTTGACTAGGGGCAAAGGGTGAATATTTTAAGAGGGAAATTTTCTGAAATCCCTTTTTTGTTTGTATCACTGTTATAGCGATCGCGAGCAAACGGTGAAGAGCCACCTACAGCCTATCTCTCGTATAGTATCTAGTATATGAGAGTGACAGTTTTCTGCGCGGAATCACGTGATCAATTTAGCGAATTGACATGTCATTTTTTTTATTTCGTTCCATTTATCGATCGGCTGGTTTCTGCGACGATCGCAAATATACGAGTATATGCTGCAATCGAAGAATAATAATCTCAGTTATGTTTTCCAAATAAAAAAAGGGGTTGAGATAAAGTATATTGGCAGAATAGGTCATAATATAGTAAAGTAATAAGTAAAAACTGTATCTATTTTAAATTGCCAATTTTTTTACTCACAAAATAAGAACAAAACATAATAGGTAATAGATGTAGATAGAGATTTATTATAATTCGATACGCAAGTTATTTGGATCCGTATCTATTTTCTCCGCTGCGCTAATAAAACTGATAAAACCAATCGCGATTGCAAAGGTCTCCGCCATTGTCTCTGATTAGACGGGGGCATGGTCTTTGTATGTTTTTGATTAGGGCAATGATGAAGTACTGAATTGGATTACGGGCTCTGATCTGCTACTGGCAAAACAATTTCATAGATCACAGTGCACGATAATGGTCGTGGTATTGGCTGCGGACTCGTTTTGCTATTACCCCGGCCTGTCATTACCCTGCCGTGTCTTTTGACCCGGGATTACCTCTATTCGCAAGCTCCTATTATGGTCCCAACAATATCTTCTTATGAGCTTAGCTGAAGCGTGCATTCATAACTCATTATAGTTTGCATAAGTTTGAACTCGAGTAACCTGTTAAAGTGATTGCATATTCTAATGTAATTGAACTAACAACCTTTTTGGAAATGTATCTAGCGTATTTTCATAAGATTCTTATGTAGGTTATAGTGCGTGGTTATTAAGTTGAACCAAAATGGTGACAGTCTGCGCATGAATATGCGCAGACTGTCACCATTGATACATCTTACGCACATATACATGATACATCTTACGCACTTCCCATCGCGGCCCTCTTATACCGCACATCAGTTAGACCCAAAAATGAGTTCTGTGCAGGGTTCAACTTATGCGCCAAAATACTCTAAAGTTATAAGAAGTATTAGTTGAAAAATTGGTGAATGGTATAAATATAATTTGTATTTATCCCTAACAACTATGTGTCTATGTATAAAATATGGTACATGTTGTTGGTATCGATATCCTAGTGTTTCTAGGTATTTTTAATTAGTAACTTTGCGATTACGAAACAAGTTACACTTCAATATGAGTGTTGTTGTTATGAAGTTGTTTATTTAATACAATTTTGTAAAGTTTTTTCTTGGTTTGTTTCAGATTTTTCTTCGTTTGCAGCCTTTGCATAATACAAGTGAGTTAATTAAACATTTTAGATATATGTAGAATTATTTATTTGTCAATTTTGTTCAAGATCATCCTTTGCAGAATATGTTTCTTGAGCTTTATAATGTTTTCATCAGTTAAACGTGGAATTGCTTATTATAAGAGAAAAATTTAAGCTGAAAGATCGAAAATTCTCTTTAAGCGAAAAAACAGCCCACCAAAGACCAATCTCTTTGACCATCAATCTCAATGAAAATGCTTATGATGCGTTGCGCATTGTGGTATAACAGGTAAACTACGTATAGGCAACGTATAAGTAACCTAAAACACAATCTAAATAGGTTTGCACCCACGGCTCCGCCTGCGTGAATTTGCTAATACTTATTATCAAATAGAATGATCAATTTAAATACCTTTTTTTACAGCGAGCGCAATCAGCGACATCTCACACAAGGATTGACAACGCATCATCATCATCGTCGTTGGAGTCAGCAGAACATTTAACGGAGTCATACGAGTCGGTGGCAGCTTCCTCGGAGCTGCACGAAGGTTCGGGGGACGATCCACCGGGGCCCACAGCTGGAAGTAAGGTGAGGGCTTATACAAGCTATACAGTGCTTTTCCATAGGGACGACTTAACAACCTCCCTGGCGCAGGGGACGCGCGCTCGGGTTCGAGTGAAAGGTCGCGGGTTCGATTCTCGCCACGGGCCACATTAAAATTTCTAAATTGGCCCAGCTCTGGTCTGGTGGGAGGCTTCAGCCGTGGCTATAGTTACCACCCTACCAGCGAAGACGCATTTTAGCGTTCCGGTACGATGCTGTGTAGAAACCGTTGGCGTGAGTTTACTTACCCCTTCCAAGTTAGTGCGTTAACATCTTCGGCTGCATCATCACTTACCATTAGGTGAGATTGCAGTCAAGTAGTAACTTGTATAGTGTAAATATTCGAGTGTGACAGACGGTCCGTCAGTCTGTCAACTCGAATATTTACACTTACGGACGGACGGAGAAAGTCTCACCATAAGGGTTCCATTTTTACCATTTTGGTATGGAACCCTAGAAAAGGGAACAAGGGGTCTCGAGGCTTACCTCTTTTCTCGGGCGTTGTGACACAGGGGAGTCACTTTTCCCCAGTATTGTTCTTCTAGCCCCGGTAAGTGACAAGCTTCGCCGTCATGGATTGTGGCCTGTTGATGGTGTGGGTCTGGTCTGGGCCCCGCGCGGTTAGCTATCACGTCGCCGCCCTGCGCGGGGATGCTGGGGTCTGCCCCCAGATTGTGTAAGAAAACGTATTCATATTATCGTAATCGTTTATAAACTTTGCACGCTGATTGGTTCCCTGATTTCCGCCAGCCAATCGGGGGGCAGAATTTGCAAACGATTATATCGTCTCGTCTTACGCAATCGGGCCCGTTGCATAAACCACGCGTCTTCGCCTTCATCTCAGGAGACCGCGAAGCTATCAAGGCAGCGGAAGTCCCCTTGGCGGTTGATCTAATATTGTGGTGCGATCTTTGCCTAATAGAAGATTCAACCGACTTACCACCAAGTCTGTAGGTACTTGAGATTTTTCAAAATGTAGTGGTTAAAAATGCTGATAGTGTGAGTTTTTTACCTTTATAAAAATAGTCCTATTTTTAACTAGTTGCCGTTGAAGTAGTTAATTCTTATACAATATATGATTTAAATTATTCGCAAGTTACAGGTTTTAATGAGCGTTTTAGTTTATCGAAATATGTATATGTTAAAATTACCATTCATTCCTTATTTTACAGAATGAAACAAGGGAAGCCCTGAAATCTGATGGCAGTGAACAAGATCCAGTAAGTATTTGACATGATTTTAAAAACTTATCTGATAATAATTGATAATAAGTAGGTAATAAGTTTGTGATTAAAGGCATTGTCGGGCATCGGCTACATTATACTGGGCTTAATAAGTCGATAAATATTTATGTATCACTTAACATCAGGCGAACGCGCTTTTCGTTATTTCTCTAAAGCTCTGTTTTTACTGAGGTTATAAGTTGGTCATACCGATTCGCTGTATCGGACAAAGCTATTAGCATAAAGTTTCACACCTAGCACAACCTTGAACCAATGCAAGAGATAAGAAAACAATGAGCCCCGACAAATAGGTGTACATGCGGCTTTATTTACCGGCTTGCCAAACATAATATGGCTAGCACAATGTCAGTATGTTAACATTGTTATCCCCATACACGATAGGTAAAGTATACGAAATTTTCGCTCTATGGTATCACTTACAACGATTTAAATGTTTACAGTAATGTTTAAAATTAGTTTTCGGATTCGTTACTCCCAGCAAATATATTGTAGGTATGGCAAACGGAATCGAGATTCGAATTAAAATGTATCCAACAACTTGTGCTAACCTAACTGTATCAAAACGAAGCTATTTTTGCATACAATTAAAATGACCAAAACCCACCTAACATTCCATCAAATATTTTGGATGAGTTTATTAACAATTTTATTGGAGTACCTACCTATACATCCTGCCAACATTGATTTTGATTTCATGTTCTTACGAAAAATTTTGCAGGAAAGTTTGAATTTTTCTGCTAAATATACAAATTTATTGTCATGAAACTTTGTTGCAAAAATACGATATTAGCGACGCATTTCTGATCAGCCCCCTGATTGCGTAAGAAAAGCGTATTCATCGTTATCGTAAACGCTATAGCGAATTCTGCGCCGCGATTGGCTGACGCAAATCAGGAAGCCAATCAGCGGGCAGATTCGCTAGCGTTCACGATAACGATGAATACTTTTTCTTACGCAATCAGGGGGCAGATCAGTTCTGAAAATGCGTTTGATGTCAGCAGTAGGTACCTACGATTCGTTCACAACGATTGTACCAACGTTTTCCAGATCAAACTTTTTTGTAAATGTCAAATTAATAAAAAACCATTTAATCGCAACTAAATCGGCCAGTCTAACACTTTAAGTAGCTGAAAGTTATTTGTTTTATGTAGTTTGTTTTCGATGCTAAGCAGGACAGAACAATAATAATTTACTTAGCTGTCGTGCGACACATTTACCCGCTACATTTTTATAAAAACCTGCAAATAGACTTCGATCGAAAGTGAGAGCCGCGCTCGTGACTGTCATTTACTCATTATACAATTATTTGCACTTTTGTCACTTACTTTTGTGACTCTTAAAAACAATTGTGCTTTGAATGATCGATTTTGAAGACAAATAAATAAAAGAAAAGAGAGAGACTATCGATTTATCGATGAGTTTTCTGACATTAAAGTGAAATTTATTTAACCTTAAATTAAAAAAAATGTACAAGTACGTTAAATACTAATTTAATAACAAGAAATGACTATGGAACAAATACATTTATACTTACCATTTTCAATTTTTGTATTTATTTTGAAAAATTTTAGTTAAATTTCAGTTTACGTATACGTTATAAGTAGTTAATGCTGATGGTATTGGTGTCTTTAATTATTTCCTGCCTATTGCTGCAGACCAATTAATTATGTTAAATTAATTTATTTAATACTAATTATCAGGTTATGATAAAATTATAAGCTCGTATGATAACAAGAAATGAATAAAAAGCTAAAACTATAAATCTTACTTACTTAATATTTACAAAATATACCACCGCCCAACTGATCATTTATGGGCATAGGGCCCAAGATGCTCTCGCTATTATCTCTTTTTATAGCTAAACTTAGCCGTTGAGCTAAATAAGCGCCAGCTCTCGGGTCACCAGACGCTTGGACCAATTTTTGGGATAGTAGATTCACGATTTTTTTAGTATCCGATGACCATATGGACCCAGCGTTTTAAACGCAAGCGCCGCAAAATCGTAGTCCTATTAATTAATAGCGTTATAGCGATCCACTAAGGTTAGTTAGGTTACAAACACGATATATTTCACGCGTGAGCGCCACGACAGGTGTTCAGCACGCATTGATTGCTCAATTGCACGGCGAAGAACAAGGGGCCGCGCCGGAACATTTGTGCAACGAACACAATAACACATTGCGTACGGTCCATCTCTCTTCATACCCTCTGTACCTACATGTGTACACCTAGAACGTGTGTCATTCACCGATATAAACTTGAGAATGAGCCCATAGGAATATTCTACGTCAACCTTCTTCATGCAAGTACCTAACCAGAAAATAATTTAAAACTTAAAAAACACGACTGCTCTGTGGTAAAATGACTTTTTCCTAAAAAATTAAGCCTATGTTACTCGGACTGATGTAAGGATTCTTACGAGACCAAATATGTCCAAATATATTCAGCCGTTCAGAAGTTATGGTGGAATAAAGAAACTCACATACATACATACATGAATCCTAAAAACCTCCTCCTCCTTTTTTGGGCAGCCGTTTGAAACGTAGCGCCATTTGTCAACCTCTAATACACCGCACCATGCCGAAATCGTCCCTGTGGAAACTGGCGTGCGGACTAATTACAACTACTTATAGCGATTTCTGGCGTCGACCGCGGTCAGTAGTCAATACTGCGGTCGACTTACAATTGACGCTGTTGAAAATTTTGACACCAGTAAACTAAAATAGTCGTTTCTTTATAAGTTTGTTTATCTCTTCATATCTCCATCTGTATAAGTTAGGGCATGTTGGTATTCATGTACTTAGATATTATAGTTTGTTCGTGAGTAAGTACGGAGTTTGCAATCTTTCCAAAACGTGCAATTCAAAGATCTACGTGGTAGGCCAAAGAATGTCTCCAAATATTTAAAAAAAAAAACTGTGAGGTATATTATACACGCATAGTTACTTTTTATTTATTTTATTATGGAATGCTCGACCTAAGCTTTTCAGTCCCATCTAGCTAGCAGGGGCTCTAGGTACCTATAGAATAAGCCAATAGCGGCAACTTTTTAGCCAAAGAGACACAATATAAAGAAACTTATAAATATTTGAAGAAAAGCATTTTCAATTGATAAATATCTAATTTTAATATTTCTACAAGTAACTACAAATTTTTATTTTGCCGATGACAAATTCATCAAAATATTCCTATCTCACAAAGCAGAGCTGCAAGCTGAGAGTTTAAAATTGGTATGTAGGTGCAGTACCTCTTCCAGGTCACTTTCTTACGAAGGTAATTACAAAGGCAACCTTAATTCAAGTATGTAAACTACCACCAAATGAGATCGTAACTATAACCACCAGATGTGAACCAAGATAGTTTTATATGGTACTATATTATAATATTATTATAATGTGATAGTTAATAACATGTAAGTAATTAACCGTCTGTATAACAAGACATGGCACAACGACGGCTAAATCAACTACAAAGTAAGTCATGTTTATACAAAGTTATGAACAATCACTGAGCTGCGTACATTGATTGTGCGTACGATTGGACTAGGCGTGAGAAGTGCGTGTAGGCATGAGGCAGGCCCTAGGTACGGAGCAGATAGCATTGTTGAGATCCAGATAGCCATCTGACCCGTCGCCGTCGCGGCGTGTGATGAAGTGTCAGTTACTTGGCTCACATTACACGCTGCCATAAACTTGCCCGCGTTCACTTGGCACACATTTGACAGCTTCCCATGCAATTGAAAAAGGTAATTCGCAGACAGTTTGTGCAGACCCTTTGTTAGATATCTGTGGTTGGCCTGAAGTGTTTCCAGACCCTGAAAGATATGTTTCTCTACTGATTTATTTGTTTGCTCAAAAATAATGTCGGAAATTTTTTGGCATAATTTGAACAGATTTTAGCCCTTAGCCTAGCTGTATATTTTGAGTATCTGTTGATAGCCTCTTCTCTAAAATAAACTGCAGACACAAAGTTTCTGCTCAGAAATAATACCAGAAAATTATAATAAATATTTTCTACAAATTTGGTATTCGAATAATTTATTATTTTAACTGAGCTGGGCATCCGGAAAGTACTGAGACCGCCACTTTTTCAAAGATTTTAATACTTAAGTAGTCGTTAGCTTGAATTGCATCGATGTAAAAATCAATGTTCAGAGTAATAGGTATTACCAAAACCATTAGATCAATCAAAAATTACTTTCTTTTAGACTATTATGTTTTACTAAATGATTTAGGAAATGATAGTCAAAACCATATGAATCGACCAGAATGTACTTTCTTTTATAACGTTGCGATTTCTCTTCAATCATAATAGCGCACAACTTTTAAGTTAATCGGCACTTATAGGTACATTATTATATTTCAAAAGGAACTGGAATAAAAGTCAAAGGAACTGGATGATTTCTTGAAAGAACAAATATAGTGACCATACTTCGTCGTATTAGCTGTCTCGACATCAATTCACTTAATCTGTACCGGACGGAAATTGTTTTAGCTACTTATTTTATTGAAATCAATTTGTCGGAGAGGTATGGCGATGGCAAGAAACACTCTACTGCCCCAATTTTTATAATACCCGTAGAAGCCGTGCGAACAAGCCTGACACACTTAGTTTTACTATCAGTTAAACACTTTTGTGTAAAAACTATCAAGGGGTCGTGACTGTGAAATGCTGAATTACCATCAGCAGATAATCCGAGAGTTTATATTGGTTTTTGTCGACGCGAGGTAAAGATCCGTAGATCTTTAATAGTAATTTTTTATTACCGCCGAATTTTAATAGTTTTACGTGGTTTTACTTTCGAAAAGTTTTTAGGTCAATGTTATGGTGCTAATTTGCGCATTCTCGTAGGAAGTTGTATGCACGTATGATGGTCGGAGGCGAGCACAGTCTTATGTGGCGGAAGAACGTAGTTAGGTGGCTATCTCAGGGCTATCACGTGTTCCGTTGCCAGACTGCACGTCGATATGTAAATACAACTTAGTACATGTTAAAAATATTGTAGAGACCACTAGCTGACCGAGCAAACGTTATTTTGCCATTTAGGGGTATAAAAAATCCTATCGCTGAGACCCACCGAACGTACTTAAATGTCATAAGAATCGGTCGAGCCGTCTCAAAGGAGTTTGGTTACAATCACTGTGACAATTTTATATGTAAGTTACAAAAGAAAGATAGAATGATACGAAACTTCAACCAAGTTTTTTTAGGGCTATGACATTACCTGGGGACTATCAGAAGCTTACTGTACTGCTTACACTTAGGAACCATATCATATATCATCTACTCCAAAAATATCAGCTTTAATTTAGACTAACGCTTGGTAATCATACTAAACCACAGAAAATCGTCTGCTGCTTCGTGTTAAAACTGTCTCTTAATTAAAATAAGAATTACGTACGATTAATGCAAAATTTAAAACGAATGTTAATTAAACAGATACTCATTCCATATTTTTTTTTTAAACTTCTAACTTAAAGAAGTTATAAAATCGACTGGTATTATAAAATCGATTTCTTCCAGGTGGTGTTTCTGTCAGATAAGAACAGCTACATCCCGGTGAGCATCAAGCCGCGCTCTCCAGCCGTGGACTCCAGCTGGAGGGAGCCGCCCGCCTGGGAGCGGGAGTACAGGCGCCATCGCACCAATGGCAGCAGAGTGCAGTGTAAGTTGATGTCTTTCTATTCAATGAGAGTTAAATTATCCCATAGAACATTTGAGCAATTTATCCCATAGAAGTTAGAACCTCTCATGCACTGCTAGCATGGATCTAGATCCATGCTGTACTATTTATGATAATATTGTACTAGTACAATATTCCTCGTGGGAATATTATAAAATGTTTGGCTCCCTTAATTTCTTTTCCATCTTTTGCTTGTAGCGACTTAAGCATCTGTACCTTGATATACCTTACACGAAACTGTGACCTAAAATGCCGTCTCTTTAACTTGGTAGAAGAATGTCTACGGGCTTGCTGCTATGGGGGCTATTTAATAATGTAATGTCAATGCAAAGATTGTCATGATTGTCTTCTATTAATATATTAATTGTACTTGAGATAAAAATTTATGGGATTTTTCTTGAAATTTCTCTTAACATAACTGACTATTCTATTTATTCTTTATAAGTGTAAATATTAGTGTGACCAATTACTCTTTAAACAGCGGACATCCTACACATGCGAACATGATAAATATTGCGTTTGTTTTGTTTCGCAAAACCGGACAAATTCTGATGCTATCTATCGACACACGCACCGGGCGTTCATCTTACACAATCTTTTGTCTATGGTCTCGTTGATCTATTTTTTCCTCAAAAAGGTTTCTTTCTATTTGCGAAACCAGACTATTCATATTTGGCCTGCCCAAAATTGCTTGAATTATCTAAATATCCACTATTTCGAGAATAGAACGCGTTTTTCTAAACATGTTTAAGGATATTATTTAATTGTTATAAAAATACAGTCAAACCTGAGTAAGCGAGAAAATTCTATTCATTAGAGCATTTGCCCGGTCCCGTCATTTTGCCCTTCTAATTCTAAAACTCGGGCTCATTAGAAACCTCTATAAGAGAAAAAGAGATCTTAACCAGGTTTGACTGTAAATGAGATAATATTTAACTATAGATAAAATTGATACGAAATTCTCTTAAAAAGTAAAAACATTACTTACTCGTACATACTTATTTAAGTTTTGCGCAAGAGCTAGTCACAGTTGAGGAGTTACTTTCGAGTCCGATAGTCCGAGTATAAATACCAGTCCATGTATTTTTATCGGATCGATAAAAATTTGAATAGGATGTCAGGATTGATAAAGAATTATTGAGTAGATACATATTAAATTTAGCTTTACTTGCTACTTACTTTATAAAAGTAAGACTTACTATACTTTAAATACTTTTTACTTTTATACAGATATTGAAGCGGAATGCCAAGACGACTTCATGAAGATCAGAGTGGGTTTCAATGGATCTTTCAATGGCCTAGTCTATTCGGCAGGTAAGGAGCATAGGTATAACTGCACTTCTATAATAATGAAACCCTACATTTTGAATCATTGAAGCATTAAAATGAAGTAATTAATCCTTCCTGAAGATGTGAGAGAAATATACTAGTAATTCTACATACAACGAGTGTGACAGACGGACGGACGGACGGAGAAAGTCTCACCATAAGGTTTCCATTTTTAACATTTTGGTATGTAACCCTAAAAATGTTGTTTGGGTAAATTACTACGATACATCGTGTCATTTCTGAATTAACCGCGTGGAAATCATTCAGTAAGTAAAAAAATATAAGTAATAAGTTAAACGTTAGCTAGTAACTTTTGAGTTTCTTTAGGTACCTTATAATATGACCATATGACCACGACTACCATTACAGATGCAGGCAATCGCTCCAATGCAACGAAATTCTAAAAATATATGAAAGAAAGACATACATTCCGATCGCTAAAACATGGACTTCTGCGGATACAACCGTTATTTCCATAACTTTTTTAAGTTTGTTCCATTTGAGCGAATTACATCGAATCGAAATATGTCTCGGCTACGGCTGTACTTGTGGACGTCTGTAACAACTAACATAGCAGACTCGATGACGATATACGAGTAGATATTTCAATCCATGAAGACGCGCCCCACTCTGTCAATTTCGCTTATGTTTCATTCGATTCGTATGAAGTTGGACAGAGTGGGGCGCATCATCGTGGATTGAAATATCTATAACCTGGAGTGGTTCTCATTGAACTCATCTTCAAAACATACCTTTAAGTTGTCATAACTAAGCACGATCGTATGACGAGTTAATAGTGGGGAAACCCGCGGGCGAAAGCATAATATTATTGTAATTTCATAATTTTCTGAAGTAAGACCAAACACCCGTGATATATAAACTAAATATTTATAAATAAAATCAGAGAACCTTAGGATATTTCGATAAAAAAAACTGCTTTGTGTTGCTTTTGTTAGCAAAACTTCAATTTATCAATCACCTAGGTCTATTGGGTAGGGGAACGTGGAGTGGAACGGGGTAGCTAAGCTTTGGTTACAATTTGTGAGAGTTTTAATAAAACAACACTGATATTTGTTACTTTGTAGGTTATTCACTTCTTTCTCTACAAAGTTAGTAATAAATAAAATGTACGAAAAAATATAAATTGAAAAATAAGGGGAAATTTTCTGTTCTGCCTCATCTCCCGGGGTATAATGGGAAAAGGACCCGGGGCATGATGAGGTACCTATCATTTGAATAGTTGAAACATGAAAATACTCTCATCATCATCACTATCCTAGATAGGCCTAGATGGGCTCGCACATGCCAAATGTGCCCAGCAAGGTCCACGTTATTTGCAAATTCCACTATGTATGTCCTATTAAAATCCGTTATTTTTGACGTGTTTTATTAAGAAGCGAGATATGCATAATCAAATAAATTGTTTATAGCCTTTAATTGAGCAGTGAGCTACTTTTTTTCCTTAAAAGCTGATGGCAATAATATTTTTTCACGTTTCGATGGATTCAACGGAACAAAATGTTGTCTCCTTGGTCTAGTCTATAACACTCTATTACTATAAAATCTCTACTGTTAATTATGCAATATCTTTTTCTAGCGTTTATATAAAAATAATCTCCAACGGTGCACTTTAGATTTAATTTTTACAAGTGATTTAGTTATTATAATTACCATAATGTGAGATCGCAGTCAAGCACTACTTGGCAAATAAATTAATAAAAATGTAGAAAGTAACTATGACTTCTTATTTAATAAAATGTAATTTTTTGGAGGTCTATGAATGGGTCAGTAGTCAACAGTATGACGGTGATACTATAATTGTGTAATTGTGTTTAAAATATATTATTTTTGTTACACCTTCCATTTGAGAAATTGCAATAAAAATAACCCACAATTTTTTCCCGACAAAGTGAAAAAATTACGACAAACGTTGCGAAGATTTTATGGTTTGGATTTTAACGGCCCATTATCCCGGTTTTTAGCGACTACGCCACTTTTCAAAGCAATTCAAAGTCATGAAAAAATTGTTTTTTTTCACTGTTAAAAATACATATTAAAGATACATGCTTTATCTCTATAATGGCCTCATGAAAACACGATAAGTTAAACTTGCCTCGATCATAAAAATTTTTGAAAACAGGTCGTTTTTGTTCATTTTTTTAATGGTATTTCCAAAGCTTTAGACTAAATTTCATAAAAATTATACGTAAAGTAAGCTCATTGTATTGCCTATCCATTGAGCAGACAGATATTAAATAAAAAAATTGCTGCAAAATTTCGCCTAACAGAAGTCATAAAATGGTCTAACGCATCGAATAAACGATGTACTCAGTGGCTCACGAGCCTCCATACGAGACGGACCTGCGCAAGTTTTCACGACTCACGCTCCTTTCGCGCTAAAATTATTTATTTTTTAAATGCGCTGGAAAAAAAAACTATCTGACAGGAAGCGAAGGAGAATTTAAAAAAAATATATAGTAAGTGTTTCTTGAGTTTATCAAAATACCTAGTCCTCAAAAGCTCCGAAGAAACTCTGATACGAACTAAGAAAATTATGGTAGGTAGTGTAAATTCCACCACGTGCAAATACCATCACGCGTAACCACAGTTTAAATACTGTTACACGACTGCCCAAAAAAAGGAGTGTAATGTTTTTAGGGTTCATGTATGTATGTATGTATGTACGTATGTATGTGTGTATGTATGTATGTATGTATGTATGTATGTATGTATGTATGTATGTATGTATGTATGTATGTGATGTTTCTTTATTCCTCCATAACTTCTGAACGGCTGAACAGATTTGGATATATGGGGTATCGTTAGAATCCTTGGATCCTCCCGAGTAACAAAGACTATATTTTTTTGGAAAAATCAATATGGCGGATGTCAGGCGCCATTTTCAAAAGTGGAAAAAAATTTTTTTCTTCAACTATCATAATATGGGTATCAAAATGAAGGTATTGGAGAGTAGTAACAGAAAATACCTTCACCTAACTGCTGACCATCAGTAAAAAACATAAAATAAAAATAAGTAATTAAAAAATTAAAAAAAAAGCGGCCAAGTGCGAGTCGGACTCGCGCACCGCTTCCATACTATAAAAGAAGTAAAACATTAAAAGAATCACTTTTGTTCAAGAATTTACGAGTATAATTTACATGTACCTAGGTACTTTTGTTGGCGAACCGCAAACCTAACTTTGTTTTCGGCGGTTTATTGCTATTATCAAAACAGTATAACAGTTAGAGAGTTGATTTTATTTTTCCTGTAAAATATACGTTAATTTCTATTGATCATAATTATTTTAGATTTTTCGATTGATAAACTTCGGAGTTAAGGGGTGGGGGGGCTGGTATGTTTTTCGACAGTTTGCTCAATAAATCAAAAACTATCGGGCATAAAAATACAAAGATATAAATTAATACCATATGGGCTAAATAAGCTTCACAAAAATTATTTATTTTTAATCCACAATTTTAAAGTAAAAGCAGTTATTGCGAGTTACCCATAGGAGATAGGCATATGCTATTGCGGACTTTTTTGCAGATTTTGATACTTTTTTTTTTTTTTTATATACTTTATAGGTTTACGCTTGACCACAATCTCACCTGATGGAAAGTGTCGATGTGGTCGAAGATGGAGCGCGCTTACCTAGAAGATGCCTATTCACTCTGATACTGATTTGATGATTTTGATTTTGTTTTGTTCTATCCTCAATCGCAGCGTACGCGATGAAAGCAATTTTTTTGCGACTTGGATTACATTATTCAAGTTTTAGTAACAATGCATAGTTAATTTTGGAAATTATTATAGCCTATGACACTCCACGATAATGTATTGGTGAAAGAATTTTGAAAATCGGTTCAGTAGATCCAGAGATTACCCCTTACAACGTCACAAACTCACAAACATCGTTACGCTACCTTTTTATTATATTAGTATAGATATCACAAAATATCTGGGAACCCTAAAAACGTTGCCATATCAGTTCTGCACAACGATATTGTTAAACTCAATGCCGCACTCTTATGGTGATCACAGAATGTGTCAAAACTACTACTGTGAAAAGAAAGATGCGGACGGTAGCAAAGAAGATTAAAAAAAAATATAAAACTCTTCATTTCCCTTATATGTACAAGAAAAATTTCTACAAATCCTGCTACTTTAGTAATACATAATTATTATAAATAAATACCTCGGTTGATATTATCGATTACCATAAAAAAGTCAAAATATACGTAAAAAACGCAACTTCCAGCATATATTTCGTGAAGCGAATTATAATGACAAATAGTCCAACTGTAACAGTACACTACTGCACAGTACTGTGACGCAAATATTTATGAATAGGTTCACGGAGTTCATTCTAACTTCTCGGCTCACGGCAATGGTCGCTAGGTATCGTAGAGCGGGTCTGACTGTGCGACAAATACCTAAAGTGCTGGGATATAGTCGCCTTAAGACAATATGAGCGTAGATAAAGTAGTGTATGAAACTTTACATAATTAGGTACCTATTAAAACACTCGTGTGATAGATACTATTAAAAAACTCGCCTGCGGCTCGGTAATAAGAATTAAAAAAAATTATATCCCATGATGTTTATCGTTCTCAGGCTACTCCTACGATCCCGACTGCATGTACATAAACGGTTCGGGTCGCGACTACTACGAGTTCTACATACAACTCAACCGCTGCGGCACCCTGGGGAGAAATGGTCAGAACGAGGATACTAGAAAGCACCCTACGGTAAGTTAATGTGGCATGGTATCCATAACCCTCCACCACCAATGGCCAAATACAACTCGCGGTTATGGGGGCCGAATCGCGGGAGGGCGCCGGTTCGCTTCTACTTGCTCTTGACGTGTTCCCGGAACGCTTTCTTGACTCCCTACAAATTGTTTTCTCTCGCTCCTAACCTCATCGTGCTTTGAGCTCCAGGCCGCTCCGCCTCTTATGCCACGCGTGCGCGAAATACCGTAGCTTTACGAAGTTGACCGTCGAGATCCTGATAATAAACTTGGCCAGAAACTTCGCCAATGATCACGTCCAGCAGTATACGCACCGGAGATCCTCGAATAAAGAGCACTCCCACAAGACGTGGTGGAGGTTCTACTCCGCTAGTCCGCAGAAGTACTCGCCAGTCTCGACCAGATAGTTACAATATGTCATGCAGGAGTTCCCGAAAGCGACCGTGCCCCGTTAGCATCTGCAGCGGTCTAATCCCCTTCGAGTCGCCCGGCCAGTCTGGAAAGAATCGACAAAGCTTGCCACCCTTCGTTTTGCTGGCGTATCTGAATATGACATCGTAATAGGTCTACTGAAGAGATCGCCAAGGTGCACGCTTGGACCTTGCTTGAGCTAACTCAACTTGGGCTTTGTGGGCTTGCGCCGTCTTTAGGAGGCTTATATCCAGCAGTGGACGTCCTGGTTAATCAGCTACAGCTAATGAACGTTAGTAAATATAATATAACAATAATTAGTCATTATCATTAGTCATATACTTAATTAAAGTACAGGTAAGTTGAGAGGATGCTTCACACCGGAGCAGTTCGTACCAGAACCCTAGTTGATCTGGTAACGTTTGCATTTGTTGCAGAAGAACCTGATGTGGAATACGATAACAGTGCAGTACAACCCGCTGATTGAGGAGGAGCTGGACGAGCATTTCAAGGTCACCTGCGAGTACGGATACGACTTCTGGAAAACGGTCACGTTTCCTTTTTTAGACGTCGAGTAAGTTGCTTTTAAGGAGCACACCACGGATGTGCCCGCGAAATTCAAATTTTTCGTCGTTTTTCGCGATTTTTAAGTTAATAAGACATAATAGGCTTACGGCCGTAAAATTGCGATAATCTCAATATCTTCTTCACGTGTTTATATACAAATCTCTGCTCGAAAGTGTCTAGTTAAAGAAATTAGTCCGAGATTTGCGAGTTACTCACATAAAATTCGATACTCGGACTAATTTCCTGGGATACACATTTTTATGCAAAGATTTTGATATAATCATGTAAAGATGATACTGCCATTCTCGCAAATTGATTGCCATAAGCCTATCATGTCTAATTAGCGTACAAAGTGCAAAAAACCACGAAAATTTTAAATTTCGCGGGCAGACCCGTTGATTTCACGTTAAAATACAAAATGCATAACGTACCTATTTAAGTTTGAACTAAATCCTCAATTGCTGACGATATGGCTGAGTATCAAGTATGGAAACCTCGCAAAATGGCCACGCTATCGCTATGTAGGGGAGCCCACGATGCTATATCAGTAGTTACTCGAGCGTCATGAGGACCTATTGCATTGTAAATATTAGGTGCTAAAAAAAAGATTCCGACGAATTGAGTACCTCCTCCTTTTTTTAAGTCGGTTAAAAATGAAAAAGAGGTTATATGAAGTTTGCTATTTCATTGGTGGGGGAAGCTAATACAGGTTTTCAAAAACCAAAAAAAAAACTGTCTATAAAAAGTATACTCGAGCGCGTCAGATTTTTATAAAGACGCTTGGGTCAGGACGACAAGCACACCAAGTTTTAAGTCCTACTAGTACAAAAACATTTCTACTGCACTCAAGGTTGGCTCCTAACTCCTCAATGTTTAACAGCACAAATACGAAACATTGCAAACACATTTAAAAGCTTTTTTTATAAATGTTTTTTAACAATAAATTTTCACTATCCAAGGGTGGCGACGGGTAATCCGGTGGTGTTCACCCTGCAACCACCGGAGTGTTACATGGAAATCCGGTCCGGTTACGGCGCGACCGGCGCTCGGGTGACCGGCCCGGTTCGAGTGGGCGATCCCCTGACTCTGCTTATATATATGAGAAGTGCTTATGGTAAGCTAATAACATTTACGTACTCGTAAATCATTCAGAGATTTTATGAAGAAGTACAACTTATTTATTTGCGTTCCACTTTAGAATCCAGATATTAATAAAAAAATATATATGAGTTAATGTGGAGATGTGTGGGATTAGTCTATAAAAACTAGTATCAATGACAGAAGTCATCGCGGGCATTTTCACTACGTATGATCTCCAATAATGCACCGTGTCAAACAAGGGAGGTAAATTAACGGTGATCGGCAATCGCGTGTCGTCTCGCCATTGCCAGTTATAAAAATTAAATCAAAGGTCGTCGATCTTTTGTTTTAAATGATGTTTCATAGGAAATAGCGGTAAGCGTATCCCAAATAAAGTGGGTCAGTAATTTGAACACTATGGAGTTACGGAGCTTTCAAATACTTTCCTTGTATGAGGGAAAATATCTCAAAACAACAACAATACAAATTTGGTTAGGGATAAAACAACCACTAGATGCTGCTTGAAGGTATTTTACTTTAAATAATTATACTGCAAAATAGAAAACCAAAACTTTGGCTGTTATTTCTTGAAACAGCCTGATTATAACGATCCTAAAAGATGCTCTCTTAAAGTTTACCTACCTATTAATTAGAGTAAAACGTTCTAAAAATCTAAAATTCATGTCTTGAATAACTTTCAGATGGCTTCGATATTGTCGTGAACGACTGTTTCGCCCACAACGGAGCGACAAAAAGGATCCAACTTATTGATGAATATGGGTAAGAACATATTCTAGTAAAATCAAGAAACAGTCAAATTATAAGTACACCAGATTATTATTCGACTCTCCATGATAGCGATTCGGCTTTTGTCTCTCTCTCTCGCTTTCATTGTCAAGCAACAGCATGTTACATGCTGTTGCTTGACAATGAAAGCAGTTCTTACACGTTACCGCAAAAACGAGAAGTTATTCTGCCGTTAGTCGTAACTTTACCAGGCCTCTCTCACTTGTCACGTGATGAAGAAAGCTACAAGTAGCCGTCACGACAGACCAATTTTAGATGACTGGCGTACGCCGGCTAGGTTGTACGCGTTAGTTCTTGTACGGTCTATTTCACGCACTGCGTATACGCCAGATTACAAGGCAGCCTTTACGTTAGTATAATATTATATATTCGTTGGTATGACGAAAGAGATAAAGTTAGAAAGAGCACAACTTTAGGTGCATAGCGGAGGCGGCGATAGCGGATAGAGCCATCGCTGTGCAATAGAGCCGTATTTGTAGCTAAAGGATGTTCCAGATGCCCCGTGGACGACAAGCTGATCTCCCGGTTTCGCGGCTCGTGGTCCGAAGCGGGCGTGTTCGAGACGCAGGTGTACGCGTACATGAAGACGTTCCGTTTCACGGGCTCGCCGGCGCTCTACATCGAGTGCGACGTTCGAATGTGTCATGGACGATGTCCGGTGAGTGTTTGTCACTTAAAAAAAAAAACAAAAAAAGGCCGAAAAAGGTTTTCAATAAAAATAGATTTTTTTTATGTAAAAACATACATACATACATACATACATACGTACATAGGTAAAAAAAAGATTTTGACGAATTGAGAACCTCCTCCTTTTTTTGAAGTCGGTTAATAATCTGACTGAGTGTAACAAAGATTTAAATCTGGATACGCTCTGAGCCACCTCTAAGCCCACATTGCGCACACGTTCAAAAACACGCTGAGTGAGCGGTCTCAGCATGCTGTAGAGTGCGATTGTGTGACAGAGAACGCAAGTGCAAATTTCGTTTAAGAGTAAATGTGATATATCACCATATCATATGTCGCTGTGTGTGGATGACAACGTGTCACACACAAGACAAAAACGTGGATGTTTTTGGAGTTTTAGGGATAATCCTAGAGATTTAAATCTTTGGAGTGTAAAGTGAAACCTAAAATCGTCTATTGCAATTGCAGTCCCAGCCATGCCACTGGCGCAACATGAAGAGCGTACGGCGAAGATCGGTGGAGACAGAGGCCGCCAGCGCCGCGCCGCGCCTCTCGGAGAACATCTCCCTCTTTCAGTCGCTGAGGGTACTGCAGGAGGGGGAAGAAGATGAAGAGTCACGTCCAGGTGCTTAACATTTCCTTTAGGTGTTTCGGTCCTACCAAACCGCAAAATTCATATTTTATTCAGTTATTAGACTTCACATTGTAGGTTTATAGCAACGAATTTTGCGGGCATAATATATATGCATCTTAATGTTTTTAATAGAAACTTTGCTCTAAAATTCCCACTCACCTCATATTAGTTACCAAAATTTTTAATTTGTTGTTGTCCCGAAATTTAAATATTTTTTTGCCTTTTCCCAGATTTTGAGCTATCGGGAATCAATATGAAGTAAATGGGTATTGTTGAGTAGTTTTTATTAAAAAACATGTAGATGCATAAATGTTATGCCCGCAAAACTGATTGCCATAGGCCTACAATGTAATATGTTTATAATTAGCCCACTATTAGCGAAAAACTAAACGCGCCAGGATGGTGTCATCCCCTTAAGGAGCACACCACGGGTGTGCCCGCGAAATTCAATTTTTTTTGTGGTTTTTCGCGATTTTTAAGTCAAGTACTAACTTATATAGTGAAAAAAAAAACTGGAAATCGAACCTGGGACCTCCCGCTCAAGAAATAAGGATAAGACAATTTTGTCAAGTCATCTAGATAAATAATTGGATAATTTAACTTCCCAGTGGCAGAAGGGCAAACATGCATGCGGACGTCAGCACTGTCGGCCATCATGGTGTCGTGCGGGGTGCTCGTGGCGGCGCTGCTGGGCGCGGTGCTGGTAGCCGCGCGGGGCTGGCGGCGGAGCGAGAGCAGGACGCCCATACACGCGTACGTCCCCCACAAGGGACGGATAAAATAACGCTCTTCCTCCTTAGGTTATGTATTTATGAATAGCAGCAGCCGTCGCCATATTATGGTAAATATCTGGATGACCGAGCTTTGCTCGGTAGTATTACAGCTACTCACCAATAGATGGCAGCAGGAGTCATATTCTTTTTACTGTAATAGTTTTACTTTTCGCCAATAGATGTCAGGCAAAATCATAATATATATATTTTTGGTAAATACAACATTTTCTAAAAATTAATTCTAGCTAGATCGATTTGTCACCCCCAAAACCCCTTGTATATTAAATTTCATGAAAATAGTTCGAGCTACTTCCGAGATTCAGATTATATAGAAATATACTTCAGTGTACTAATTATCGGGAATTTGTCAATAAAACAAAAAATACAAATTATTCATCTAAATTTATTTTATCGCCTTCAAAGTAGACCCCATCGCTTGCAATACAATATCTCCAACGCTTCACCCAGTCTTCCATACATTTTTCATAGGCTATTTGCGGTATGGCCTTTAGCTCATTCAGCAAATTTTCTTTTATGGCTTCTATCGACTCAAAACGTTTTCCTCGAAGTGGTAATTTTAACTTGGGAAATAAAAAAAAGTCAGACGGAGCCATATCAGGTGAATACGGTGCTTGGTCGAGAACTTTTGTTGAATTTTTCGCTAAAAACTCTTTCACTATAATGGCTGTGTGTGATGGTGCATTATCATGGTGCAGCATCCATGAGTTGTGTTGCCACAAATCTGGACGTTTTCGGCGGATACTCTCACGCAAACGCTTCATGACGCCTAAATAATATTCTTTATTCACTGTTTCTCCCTCTGGAAGGAATTCGGAGTGAACCACACCACGGTAGTCAAAAAAAACTGTCAGCATCACCTTGATTTTGGAAAGACTTTGCCGCGGTTTTTTGGGTTTCGGCTCGTTTTCGAGACGCCATTCTGAAGACTGTTGGCTTGTTTGCATGTCGTACTCATAAACCCATGTCTCGTCGCCAGTTATTATACGTTTCATAAAGGTCGGATCCGTAGAAGCTCGGGAAACCATGTCTTCAGCGACATGCTTTCGCTGCGTTTTTTGAACAAAATTGAGCTCTTTTGGAACTAGTCGAGCGGCGACGCGTTTCATGCCTAAAATGTCAATGAGAATGTTGTGGACAGACTTAAAAGATATGTTCACCTCACTAGCCAACTCTCTCAGACTCATACGTCGATTTTCGAGCACTAGCTTCTTGATTCTGTCGATGTTTTCTTTGGTCGTAGCGGTTGAAGGTCTACCAGAACGAGGCAAGTCTACTACTAATTCTCGGCCTTCTTTAAAAGCTTTATACCATTCATAAGTCCTTGTTTTCGATATACACGATTCGCCGTAGGTATTTCGCAACATTTTTAGTGATTCGCCACATGAAATATCATTCGAAACACAAAATTTAAGGCACACTCTTTGTTCAACAATATTTTCCATTGTAAAAATCGCCGAGAACTCAAAACTATGACCAACAAAAAGTGTAGTTTAAAACAAATTAAATGACAGATTCCGCTCAAACTTTGCGCGCTAAATCAGTACAGTGCTACCAACATGCAGTAAAAAAATTAGAACGACCTCTTTTACATGGGTCTTTTTATTGACATATTCCCGATACTTTTTACACAGAGTAGTATATATATATTTATAGAAGAATTTCTCGTTTAAAGGTATGGGATTTGCGATCGTCGCACAAACGTGGCACAAACCATATTCAATTAATGTATGTAACGGATACATTTTTTGAATTTTCTTCCATTTGAGCGATCAATAAGTATAACAAAGGTCATAATGTCATATGGCTACGGCTGATCGAATAGAAGTCCATAATAATCAATGAACTACATTAAAATATGGCTTTACCATACATGAGAGGAATCTGTAAATGTATAAGTTGTCCAAAAACTTTTCTTGAAACATTAGCAAGGAATGTTGATGAAAGGTCTAATTTTTAAAAGTTGATAATGGTGGCGATTTGGTCCAAGACTTTTAATTTAGCGCTTTTAAAAATATTAATATACAAAACGGTCTCTGTAAAAGATAAAATTTAGAAATATTGGTTTCATTTTTACAAAATACCTTTCATGGTACATTTGAAATAATCACAGGGTAAGTATTCAATTTGATTCAGTCTGGTACCGGATTTTATAATCCATGTTCATTCTTTTTGTAGTTGATTGATTATTATTATTTGTTGTAAATTTTTGCCCACAGAGATTTAGTTAGGTAATAAATATAGCATTTCCGCGCAACGAGCAGGGCTGTTATGGTATAAAACAAGTCTGTTATGGTATAGATATGTTTACCTCTTTGCAAATATTATATTTAATCCTGTATGGAACAGACTATAATAATAATGTATGGAACAGACTTCTTAAAGAATAAACAAGGAGAAAAATTATTTGGAAAGGCATATCAATTAAGTACCGTATTCATAATGTCAATGATTGTGTTTATAAGACAGTGATTACTTATAGCTATAAGAAATATTTGTAAGTCCATACATCGATTTTTCTAAACCAGAAAAACCGTTCCATCATATCGTATTTTTACTCTGTATCATTTTTGTATTTTGGACAAATTGTGAGGATTTGTATTTTCATCCATCAAAATATTTCTCCTCCACTTTGCCCTATATCTGTTGTATTGTGATAGTCTGTTACAAGGTAATCCGATGCGTCATCATACTTTGTACAGACGATAGAACTTAATGTATTTCCCTATTTATTATAATACTTTAGTGTAGAAACACACAAGTACAATAAGTACTGAAAATGTGACGACCAAGAATAGAAGATGTTTAATCTGCAGATGGCAGGCAAGCCTTACTTGAGGGGGCTTGTCTACCAGCTATATGTGCTTTGCTGCTCACAACTATTGTTCCACCACCTTAGTAAAAGTGATTGTCTTTACAGCGAAAAAGCATGAGTACTAAAAAGTACCTAAATGACAATCATGTCAAAAAATGTACATATTATTTGTAAGTACAGTACGTTATAGTGATAAGGATTATTTTGTACTTCGTAATAAAGACAAAAAGCAAGTGTTCTTTGTATGATTTTACCTTTTTTTCCAGTAAAATTGACCTAAATATACCTACGACTGTGTACGGCCCTATATTATACGTGAATAAGTGATAAGTGAGATTTCTTTGATTCAGCTTCCGAGTTGTGTAACTTTTAGTATGGATATTTTAAGTAAAAATTTCAAAATATTAAATGACGCAATACTGAGCTTAGTTTTCGAGACATTTTTTCAAGCTATAGAATATAGATGATTGATTTATTTTAGCTGCAGACTAAACCGCTAATTAACTATTTGAAGATATTCCCACATTGGAAACAAAAACGTATTCACGTCAAAAAATATTTTTATTAAAAGAAATATTGCTATAAACGAACACACTTTGTTTGTTATTAAGCACACTATAGAATATAAACCACATCAAAACATTAAAAAACAGACACAAAGATCGCAACAACATAAAATCGTTTCATAATTCGTTGCTCAAGATTATAAAATAAATAACAAAAAAATATGATGTAAAAACAAGATGTAAAAATAATTCAATACTGTCATGATTTGTATGTGAAAATATAAAATTCAGAGAGGTCATACCTTGAAACTGAACCTTATTTTATCTTCATAAGATTGAAAATCAATATTAAATTCGTATGTTTTGTATTTACATTTCGGCGGTGGGAAGTTTTTCCAGAACATTTCTTAAGTACTCCATGGCATCGTCTAATATTTGTACTTCACATTCCTTCAGCAATCTGATATTTTTCCTGTAAATAAAAGGAAATTGTTTATAGCCACATTCGAAGTGAGTCTAAATTACATTTCATTTTTAACAGCAAATATTTTTTAATAGTCAATCTATCTAATTATAGTAAAGTTTTTGGCCACATATCAAGAAGGACAGATATTATCATCGAACATCTGGTGGTTCAAGTGCGAGTGGAAGGCACGCGTCCACGCGGTCGATCCCCAACGAAGTGGACGGATCTAATCCGGAGTGTTACAAATTCCTGTATTATTGAGTGCTCTCGCAATGCCGCCAACAAGAGCCGCTGGAGAACAGCTATAGGGATACTAGGGATTCTCTCACATATACCCTATAGTCTGGCCCGCCCTCACTCTCTGAACTCATATTAGAAGCCTCGATGAATCCGTTGAACATTAGATACGCGAAAGCCATTCTGTCTACCAAGACCAACACCAAGACACCGGGCATAGAGTGGCTCAACCACTTTGGTATCTCCCCATTGGCATATAAATCTATATATCTGGGTGACCGAGCTTCGCTCGGTAGCAAATAGATGGCACCAGTAGTCATATTTTTTTTTTTGGATTTTTTAAAATGAATCCTAGCTAGATCGATTTATCGCCCCCAAAACCCCCTGTATACTAAATTTCATGAAAATCGTTAGAGCCGTTTTCGAGATCCAGATTATATAGAAATATATATAGGTACAAGAATTGCTCGTTTAAAGGTATAGGATATCAATGTACGTCCCCATAGAAACTCACCTATGCAACGACCAACGAGTCTGGTTCGCGCTCAATCTTCTTATAAGAAGCCCTGATGAGTCCGCAGCGCGTCATCAGATACGCGTAAGCTCTTCGGTCTACAACGGCCCCTACAACTACTATAGCGCTTGACTTTTCCAGGGACACCCAGATCCCCGGGAAAAGAGTGCCTTGACTACTTTAATACATTTTCAGAGCAACTCACCTATGCAACGACTCTGGTAGGCCGTCACTCTTCTTATAAGAGGCTTTAATGAGTCCGCAGCGCGTCATCAGATACGCGTAAGCTCTTCGGTCTACAACGGCCCCTACAACTACTTTAGCGCTTGACTTTTCCAGGGACACCCAGATCCACGGGGATAGAGTGCCTTGACTACTTTAATACATTCTCAGAGCAACTCACCTATGCAACGACTCTGGTAGGCAGTCACTCTTCTTATAAGAGGCTTTAATGAGTCCGCAGCGCGTCATCAGATACGCGTAAGCTCTTCGGTCTACAACGGCCCCTACAACTACTATAGCGCTTGACTTTTCCAGGGACACCCAGATCCACGGGGATAGAGTGCCTTGACTACTTTAATACATTCTCAGAGCAACTCACCTATGCAACGACTCTGGTAGGCAGTCACTCTTCTTATAAGAGGCTTTAATGAGTCCGCAGCGCGTCATCAGATACGCGTAAGCTCTTCGGTCTACAACGGCCCCTACAACTACTATAGCGCTTGACTTTTCCAGGGACACCCAGATCCCCGGGGATAGAGTGCCTTGACTACTTTAATACATTCTCAGAGCAACTCACCTATGCAACGACTCTGGTAGGGCGTCACTCTTCTTATAAGAGGCTTTAATGAGTCCGCAGCGCGTCATCAGATACGCGTAAGCTCTTCGGTCTACAGCGGCCCCTACCGCTGCCGCGCTCGACTCTTCCGAGGACACCAAGTCCCCAGGGATAGTGTGGCTCGACCATTTTGTTAGTTCCTCTGTGAAAAAATCTACATATCAGCTCCTAAAGTGGCAGTATCGTTTTACAAATTTTAAGTAGGTTTGCGGCGTTTCCGAATAACCTATTATCAATAGTTTTATGCTTTTTTTTATTCTGAATTTCAATTAACCCGAACCGAACTGGAATTTCGTCAGCTCGCAAGATATTGATTTAGAGAATTTTATAAACCCAAGTTTATTTTAAAGAACAAGTAAGTACAAAGTTTGTTGCCCGCTCTTGTCAGTGCAAAACTGTCCCAAAAGTGGCGATAGTCTGATCATAAGTGCCTGAAAGTTCGTCATAATATATGAAAGAATAAATGCTTTGATATGATAGCATCATATTACGGTCTGTCAAATTAATGTACTTTAGTGATTTTGTTTTCCCAAATAGATACCATTATATTATTTACATTAACGTTAAAAGGTCAAAACTAACCTTGATTCATATTAAATATCCTTATAAAGGCCAGCAGTTCTGCACTAATAGGATTCGCTCCTTTATACAAGTTGTAGTGGGAGACCCCGGCTAGGCCGAGTTTCTTCAGAAGCGACAACTTCGCTTCCCGCAAGGCGTCGCCTGTGCTGATGCCCAGAGCTAGCGACAGGCTGTCGTGTTGGTTTCCAGGGTACACGAACCTGTTAAAGAAGGAACTTATATTTAAAACTAGCTGTTGAGCGCGGCTTCACCCGCATCAATTTTGGTTTCTATTAGGTCTTTACGTATGAAATTGCCGTTCTTCAGTACTGGTCTTTTCAAATAAGTAAGAAAAAAGTTTGTTATGGCTCTGTATTCTAAATTTAAATTAATTTTGTTTTAAAACCATGACATCTTTTTTTTCTAACTCATTCTTTTGTTATTTGATTAGCATTGTATTTTCATTACAATTTTTCGTCATATTAATATTGAAAATGTAATTAATACGTGAATAACAGAAATAAAAAAGTTTGAAAAAATAAGTACTTATTCCATACAAAACAGGGATTTCATAGGTATATATAATACCGTACGTACCTACGCAAGTATGGAGAGAGTTGTAAGTCCAGAACTAGGCCTACATTTTGTTTTTGAAATATTGCTTCGGGTGACATTTTTAGTATAATATAATAACTTTTTTTTATGCCGTTGAATTCTTTTAATTTTTACCAAACACACGCTGTATTTCAAGAACCACATTTTTGTGTATGAAAAACATACCTTTGGAAACGATACTTACTATTATTATGGATGTTAAGCAACGCCAATTCGCACATTAAACCAGTTACTATGCCTCTTTTCGTAAACTTTTTATTGCCTTTTGTAAAAATTATTTCGCAAACATAAAAAAAATTGATGATTATATACGCATGGGTGAATATAAAAAAATAGCGCATATAATAATATAATTACCACGTTTGCATGTGTGTGTGATATAGTGAAACGTAAGATATTACCTCATGGGGTGACGTAAGATTTGTTATACTCACGAGTGGAGTATTGAAGTGCTATGTTTTTTGTGTACGCATGATTTGTGGTCGGCTATGTTTACTAATTATAACGTTAATGCGGGAAAACATTTTTATTCTATACCAAAAATGGTTGGATAAATATTATTGTTGATGATGTTTTACTGGTGGTAGGATTTTCTTGCGGAGTTTGAGGGCACTGTACGCCAACGCGATTACTGGGCAAACTGAAACACTGGATTTGACATGGCCATGCATAATATCACTTAACACCAGATGGACGTCTTGCTCCTCTCATTATTTTTCATTATAATAAAAAAGTGCAATTCAGTTCGCAATAGCGTCTGGCCACACCTTCAAGAAGAACATCTCTTTCTATCGCGTAACTTTATCGCATCCGACGTACTAGGGCTACCTCGTCATCGGGCACACGCAGCGCGTAAAATAGACCGTACCCGAACTAAGGCGAGCAAAGTATTCTACGCATGGCAGCCGTCTGAAATTAGTACGTCGAGACGCCTAACTGTATTTTCTCGATCACGTGATAAGTGGACCTGGCCTGGTAGAGGATTAAAAAGGTACCCATTATGCAGGAAGAGGTCGCAGTTGGGTCGCGCGCCGTAGAAGATGAAGATCTGCTCGCCCGCGCTGAAGTCGCGCAGCGCAAAACACTCGCCCCGGCTCAGCTCCTCGTTGTAGTCCGTAGTTATCTGGAGGGTATTTCAATAACCTGAATAAATCAAAAATTTGAAAAAAATCCCTAACTACTACATTTTTCCATTTTGTGGCCACCAGCGATCTTGGATTTGAAATTTGTCATTCTACTAGTCGAGCCATTTCATTTGTTACCCATGAGTTGTGAAAAAATCTTTAATCCGCCATTATGTGGCGGCGGCCATCTTGGATTTGAAATTAAAATTGTACTCGTTAAGCCCTTCCATTTTTTGACCCATATTTTTTTGTGAAAAAATATGTAATCATAATAAAAATATGTAATATAAAAAATATAATAAATAAAATAACTAAATAATAATATATGTCAATTAAGTACCGTGGACGTTCGAAGGTGGCGCTTCAAATCGGCCTAAAAATGAACTTTCAGATGTATCATATGGAATGATTAATCTATAGATCAGTGGGATCTCCTCATTTCTGATTTGATCACGTAGAGATGATGATGATGTTATTGATTACTAATTACCCTTCCGTGTTCATGATTGCACATGTCCCAGAGAGGTATAAAGGCTGTCGTGGACGCTCCGGAGAGACAGATGTTGTTCTGACGCGTCATCACTGTGGAAACTGCCCATCTGAAAATAAACACACAATACAATACCTCATTAATGAATAGATTGCGTTTACAAAATAGATAAAAAATAAGTAATAAATAGTTAAGATAGGCTCATCGAACATTTTACGTAAACGTTCTTCATACAAGAAAATGTAGCGCCATCTGTCAAACTCATGCGAAATACATGTTTATTTTTTTAAATTTTTTTATCTTTGTGTCTGTGGTCACCTTGCCTGCAATATTATTATTAATTAAAAAAAAAAGAAATTGGTCTTTACCTACCTACCTATACCTACCTACTACTACCTACTTACCTACTACTGAAGGGGGAGGGTGCAAAATAGGCATTATTGCTCCCATAAACTGGCGACATTTTTTCGCGCTGTTCGCCCTGTATACAAGTCTGTGGGTTACAACGTCTATTTAAGTGATTTTAGTGACCTGCAAGTTAAAAACTATAAAGACAATACTTTCAAAAATAATCGTCGTTTATTTTGTGTCTAATATGGAAATCGAGGGTTTCTTCCTTTATATTCTAAACATGAAATAATTTTATTATATCAATGATTTCCTACATCTTTACAACAAAAGAGAGGTATTAGGTAAGTATTGCGCTGTCAAGTAATAGAGATTAGAGACAGTATTAAATTACAGAGTTTCTCCATGAGAAATTCTCCTTAATTTCTATTATCTTCATGCAGTTAAATTGAATGTGGTTTGTTATATCAACTCAACAACATAAAGCTAAATGAACTCGCTTAAACTCTTTACCTATGTACTGAATGGTATAAACACGATTAAGGAGCACACCACGTGTGTGCCCGCGAAATTAAATTTTTTGTGGTTTTTCGCGATTTTTTAGCTGATAAGATATAATAGGTTTATGGCAGTCAAATTGCGATAATCCCAATAATATCATCTTCACGTGTTTATATAAAAATCTCTGCTCGAAAGTGTCGAGTTAAAGAAATTACTTTGAGATTTGCGAGTTACTCACTTAAAACTCTTTACTCGGACTAATTTCCTAGGATAGACATTTTTATGCAAAAAATTTGATATAAACATGTAAAGAAGTAACGCAAAATGACTGTCATAAGCCTATTATGTGTAATTAGCGTACAAATTGCAAAAAACCACGAAAATTTTGAATTTCGCGGGCAGACCTGTTGAGTTCGCCTTAACCGAAGATTTATTTAGCAAATCATCCAATCAGGGGTTTCAACCAATGAGCAGGCAGAATTTTTCATAGATTACGTTTCTTAAACACTACAATACTAATTTGCGTACCTACCGACTAGATTGTAATCTTACCTGATTTTAAGAGACTATGCAGCCGCTGATGTTATAAATCGATCGATGATGTTATAAACTTGGAAGGGTTTAGTGACCCTACCTAAAATTTGCTACACAGCATCGCACCGGAACGCTAAATCGCCGGAGTCTTTGACAGTATGGCAGTAACCAGCCCCTGCCGAAGCTACTAGATTAGACCTAGGTAATTAAGAAATTTTAAAATCGCCCGTCCCATGGATCGAACCCGGGAACTTCGTCAAAGACTTCGCATGTCTAATAGTTTAACCGATATCAGGGACGAATGACAACATTTCTCTGGGCACAACAAAATGCTTTTTGTGCACTACAAAATCGTCTACCATTCCCGGAATAGCCAAGTCAGCTTTGGCAATATTTATTGTTTCTCCAATTATGCTGGGTTCAACTACGATTAGATGATGTAGAGATAAGTAAATGACACTATGATCTCTATAGATCTTAATTCATGCGTGCTCATTCGTCGTAACAAGTTTTTTGTGTAACGATCTCACTAAACCTACAACATGGATACTTAGCAATACTTTGCTACATACGAACGCATTATGTGATTCAGTAAGCTTGGAAAGTAAGAGTGTGCGAAAATTGCGCAAACAATGACCCGTAAACGAGATGGAGTGTAGATTCCATTATTTGATCTAAGAAACTGAGCTATTAAACTGACGTGAAGTTTTATACGAGTTTAGCTCTTGAATGTGCTGACTGAGAACGTATTTTTTACAAGCTTTTACTTAGTTTGCAATGTGTGTACGAGTATAATATATATGTACATCTTATGTAATTGTGTTCATTCGGGTTGGATGACAATGCATGGTTAGCTGTGTGACATTCTAAATCCTACATGGCGGAGCATCCAAGAAGGCGGTCTAGTTATTTTGATGCACTCCTACAATATGATAAGCCCCGATTAACAGAATTCTATTAACGATATCGCTAATAGAAAAGTTCAAAATGTATGGGTATGACATTAGCTAACCCTATAACATGACGTTAACTATCAATCCTTATGAGTTGCAGAATGGTATTTTTGACGTAAATCTGGCACATCTAAAAATATTATGCACTGTTTGGTATAGATTCATCTAACTCAAACACGGAACAATAAACTTTAGTTCTTCATCTAACTTTAATTCATGTTGCGTAAAGTCTGTAACTCTATACCTAGTGTCTTATATTTGTCGCTAGAAAATAGAGAGAAATGCCGAGAAGCAAGTGGGCGTGAAAATTGAAATTCTCGGGTTGTTAGCTATTAGGAACTACCGCGGAAATGGTTTTATAATAATGATTGGCAAGCAAATAGTTACATTAGGTACCTACTAATAGTGCCAAAAGAAACATAAGGAAATGAAGTTTAATGAGTCTGTATACTATATAATTCACTTGTATTACAGGATCGTCAGATAACTTGGAAGAAAATATTTTGCGCCTGTGAATAAATCAAGACGCGATGACTGGGAAAACAGTTTATTAATAAAACAAAAGTGAAAATACGCATAACGACGCGACGAGCGCGAGCCTCCGATGCGAAACTGTACAGCGATAATAAATCATACAAATACTCCATTAGTGCGCATAGAGTATTAGACTTTTTGTTTTAAAACTTTTAGTCTTGTTTCCATCGATATAATAGCTCCAAAAATTAAAAAAAAAATTGTATTTTCCGCGCTAATAGAAGCTAGTACTAGTAGAAGAATGCACTAATCGCAGAATCCGATATCGGAGCAACAACCGGAATTCTTGACTTGACAAAATGTGTTTGTTATGTCCGCTTTCCTAGCGTAATTATTACGTTGACCTTTATGGTATTTCGGCGGTACTGAATAAATTCGGCTACATTTTGGAATGGAGATAGATGAAATTTGGATTGGAATTTCAGCAGCATTCAATTTAACACATACTCGTTGGTAGGTAATTTGTTTCTTTGTTGTATATATCCTGAAAAATTCATGGTTTCTGCGGGATTGGTGAAAAACAAAATTCACGCAGGCGAAACCGCGGGCAGGGGAACAAAAGTACAAAAGTTTTTCCGTCGATCGAATCGGTTCCGTAGTCGATAGTGTGACAATTGTGTTTATAGATTCGCCAATAATGATAATAACAGCGGAGCATTCCGCGAGGGAGGCGACGCGCGGCACGCGGCATTCCGTTTCACATGATGCAGATGCGATCATCTTCATGTACGAATGGAAATTGCTACAAGTACGCTATGATCTACCATGGCGCGGTGAAACCAACTGCTTTTAATACGTGACTCGGTCCATCCTCGGAACTGTGAGAAAGTGAGAAATTTGTATGTAGATAAGCTTTATTCGTAAGAGATAATGGTGCTTATTGTAAACTGAAATAATTTTACGCGACATAAAATATTGCTATGCTTTTTTAATTAATGCTCCCCATGGAATAGGACAGCACTATTTTAGGACGCTTAAAATTAATAAATTTTAGACATTTTCGCAGCAGAATTACTATAGTTGACCGGATAAGCGTGTTTTGCCATGAATGAAAAAAAGCTTACGAGCTTGCTCAGATCTACCGAACTTACAGAAAAAAAGTCTTGCAGATTTTAGTTACAAACACGAGAATCAAGACCATCCGTTTATTTTAAGAAAAATTGTGAAACTTTGTAAAAAGAGTGAATTTATAGAAACTTTGTAAAATTACTGTTGGACGTTAGTAATGGGTATATCAAACAAAAATTTAGGATCGGTATCTATCTGTGAAGGCATTATAACTCGTTAGCTCTCAACAACATTTTATAGGCTGGACTGCTCTCACAAAAAGATGGATTTACCACAGTAGGACAGAATATCTTTAAACTGTTGTTTAGCTATAGCCTAGTGCGCAACGGCGGGCTTCGTATACCCTTGAGGGCATTATGATCAGGCATGCATATTTCCTCACAAAGTTTTCCTTTATCGCTAAGCAAGTGATACCACAAACGTAGATATTCTTAAATAAATATAGAAGCCCAGGAATCGAAGGGCAGGCAAAAAGACCAACGACCAATGAACTGTCACCGCTACAGTATCTAACTCTACATCCACGGAAACTGTGCGTTCATTTGTTTTGCCGATTTATCGTCATTTGTTTTGGAAACACACAATACCAAAGCGAGCCCTTTGAAAATACAAAAGCCCGTCTATACACTCTAAAGTTCTTATACAGCGAATGACTTGAGACTTCTCACTTCATTTCTGCGCACCCGGGCGACGCGCGCGAACGTACTATACTTTCACGACAAAAAAATAAATAAAAAAGGGGGAAACCCACACGAGACATCGCTGAATTATTCTCGATTAATCAGCCTAAGCCAGTTTCATTATAACCGTCGACCCGAGCGTTATCGGAGTGTTGACAAATATTTTACAAAAGAAATAAAAGAGAATTGTTCGCGGTGCATGTGTGAAAACAATACAATTTTGTTTCCTATCCACGTTTCCGGACTTACTTTTTCTTCTCTTAGTTTTCCTATTCCTAATTCCAACTGACAGTAAAAAAAAGTATTTTGAACTTCAAAGCTGAGTGTATAACAAAAGTTAAGTGATTATTGACAGTTTCAGTTTTTTTTTCAGTTGCAAATTTTTTTGAGTTTTTGAGATTGAACTGATTTAGGAAGTACTCGACAGTTGCGTATTTTTTGACTCTTGCGCGTATTAAACTACGTTACGACGGAGCTTTGAACTATTTTAATGAAAGTGCATCCAAAAATTGTGAACGCAATTACTATATTTGAAAGGTATTTTACCAAAAGTGTAATAACGCTTTGTTTTCCTAGTGTACTCGTACTCCCTTAAACGAAGTGTACCATATTTCGGTACTCCCTGAACTGAAGTGTACCATATTTCGGTACTCCCTGAACCGAAGTGTACCATATTAAGTGACTTGTTTGAAGTTATTCAGTTGAGTGCATATACCGGGCGTACACAGGTGCGTTCTGCCCAACGTTTGTTGGTGTAATATGGGTGGTGTTGGATTCGCCATGCCTCTGCTGAGCACGTTGGCTGCGTTGGTGATCATCGTGCATTCCGCCGAGGAGGAATACGAGCGGGAGCGCATGCTGAGGCCTAGGCCTTATGACCAGGACAGAAATAATTATGACCAGGTAAAAGTGAAAACTTCTCTAAGCACTTTGGGCATTTTTGAGATGGGAAAAACCATTGCAATCGTAACCTACACCTCACACATATTTTTTATTTTTTTTTGAGTTGTTATTTCTTTCAGTAATTGCCGGAGTGCCATGTCTTTTCAGAGCCTGTAATTCAGGTCTGTGTGGAACACAAACACTAAAATATTATAGTTTTCGTTTATTTTAAATACTTAGAATAGTACGCGACTTCTGGTTATTATCGACGCTACCGAAACATTTGTCACGCAAACCGACGTGCGATTAGCGAATCAATCAAAATAATCAACAAACCCACGACGCTAGAACATTCGTAAAGTCGATAAACATTTTAAGGAAGCATAACATAAACAATCATTTTTTTTCACTTTCTTTTTACATAATTGGCTTAATTAAAAAATATCATTAGGTACACGACCGTTTTTTAATGTAAATAGCAACTTGTTAACAAACAATATTAAGCACGTATTATTTTGATGTCTTTACGGAATTACAATCAAACTGATTTAAAATAATCATAAAATCAAATCACATCTAAATATTTATCATTTCACATAGGCCTAAATTACAGGCACAGAAATGTCAATTCTTTATTTGGCGGCATGTTTGAACCCATGTAAAGGTAAGTCCAATTTATATGAATAGGTACAGTTTCTGGGATAATCTTTTTCTACCTATTGAACCGATTCTATTAGAACACCTGTTTATCATCGGTAATTTTTATCCCGCCACGGAATACATAAAAGTACTAAAGGTACAGAAGGCTCACTCGGCAAGATGATTTAAGGGCGATGGGTACCATCCAGGCGCGAAAATTCAAATTTTATTTAGTTTTTCGCATTGCAATAAATCTACAATGTGTAGTTAGTCTAATATTTGCGAAAAAGTAAATAAAATTTGAATTTCGCGGGCTACTAACCTTAAATAAGGTGCATCAATCTTCGCTACTGACAACCGGCTAGCGCGAACTTATCGATAAGAAACGGAACCTACAACGATCTTACCTGTTACTCGCTTGGAAACTGGTCTGGTTAGAAACTGCAGCTAACTCCTAAGGAATAAGTAGAGCATGCCCTACATCTAGCTTGACACACATAAATAAACCGATTTTTCTCTCTTATTCTCTCTCGCGAAAATTCCGTCAATTCATCTTGAATATCACGCCTGTGGTACCCAAAATATTTTCTGGGAATGAATCATCATATTGGCTTCATATCCGTTGTTGTGGCTGGTCGAGACCTGGCGAGATCGCGGTGGATACGACAGTTAATCCCGTACTACAGCCAGCGGGTTCATAGTAGAAACAGACGGTTTTTAGTAGGTGCAAGCCCCACATAGCCCCTTCGTTTCCTCTACGACGGGTAGGGGTATGCGATAAGGATTTTCTGTCTATAAATAAAAACTCATAACCATCCCTCATTAAAGAACAAAAATTTAAGCTCTCAGGGAGAACCTTAACGATTCTTCCGGCGGGTTCACTGTACTATAATTTGTACTGTATTACTGATGAGGTTTTAGAAAATAAAAGCTTATCAATTTCATTTACAAATAAAAATATTTTTTGAAGATATCCAGGAATGAAATATTTTCTTAACCATATTCCATGGCTGTTAAATATTGACAGTTGAATCCTTGATATTCTTCCTTTTTGTAAGTCCGTCTTACCAATTGTTTTCAGTCTTTCTTAGGGCGTTACTTTCCTAAGCTACAACAATTCCACCGTTGAACCGGGAGATTTTGCCTATAATCACCACGCTTGGCTGACAGCACTTCTAGTCATATGGAATTTTGGGATACGCTTTAAAAAGATGGAAATAAAATAAAATTAAAAAATGTATGAAAATGAGCGCTAAATTGGTTATAAAACCTTCGCGCATTTATATTTTTTGAATTTCATTCGGAAGTGATGCAAAAGCGATCCTAAAATCGCAAGGATATATGGGTACAATTGCAGGTTTTTGGTCGCAGTAGGATGCTGCTGATTTGCTGCCCGTTCTCCATTATTTTCCGTCTCTTACTTACTCTCAAGTATGCGGCAAATACTTTCACAGTAGGTAAAAAACCATTATTTTAACAACTTTACAATTTAAACGCGGAAGCTCATTGGAACATTTCATCGATTATAATTTTATTAATACTGTTTCGTGTGATAATTTTATTTGCATAATACGGTATAAGATCACTGTCGACTCAAAACCGGTATGGTAGCTTTCGACTTTCCTTGACCATTATGACATCTGTTTTGTAACCGCTTTCTTTGGTGAGATAACGAATGTTTCATTTAGCGACAGGCGGTTACTCGCAATAATTGACACAAACGGGTTATTGATTAGCGATATACATAATACAAGTGATATACGTCTATCTCAGAAATGACTTAACAAATATGAGTCGTACTCTTACGGTCAACGGAAGAGTAAAATGACTCGCTTTGAGAATATGCTCAGTAACTGTGAATCATAAAAATGTAACATTACGATTTACGAATATTATATCACACTATATAATATTTATATACGAGTAAGTGTGTATGTGACTTCTTCAAGCCGCAAATTCTGAAGCGATTTACCTGAAATTTGGTATGGATATTGATATACCTTGGACTAAAACATAAGTCACCTATTTTATCCTAAAACAAACCACTGGATTTGTGAGAATCCGAAATTTATACCGACACGGAGTCGCGGGTAACAGCTAGTGCGTTTTACAAAAACTGCTATGGACTACCATAGCACATACCTACTAAGGTACAAAATTTTAACAAAAAATCTACTACATTACCCTCGAAGTACATCCGTTTCAATAAAAAAAGAATCTTTGAAATAGGTTATAAGATTTTTAGCTTCACAACCAAAGCGGATGAAGTCATGAGCAAAAACAAATACAATAATCATTTTATTTTATAGAAAAATCAATATAAAAAGGTTACATAACGTGCCATGTGCAAGGTATTGTTAGTTACATTCTCACGTAGCATTATAGCAATTATTTTCACGCAAACAATGCGCAGAATATTTAGAGCGAGTCCTCAGTGATAGTTAGGTTACCCACTTATAGCTAAGTACCTAACCTACCTAGCTAAGTAAGAAGCTATTATTTTAATCAGTAATGTCTCTCTGGCGAAGCGTTGTGAAAACTTGCCTTAAGCTATAGGGTAAAAATTTAGGCTTTAAGACCTAAAATATTTCACAAAACTACTGCCGTTGCGATTGCATAATCTAAGCTGCCCTAAGTAATCAAGCTAACGAAAACCATTTAATAATAAAGTATTACAAAGCTTATGCAAATTTAAATATATTTTTTCTTTCATTTCAGCAATGGAGAATGGAAGGAATGGCACCGATGATCTCACAAACTTCACCAGTTACCCCGAGTGAGCCATGGGCCAATATCGATCCAGAACAATCAATGCGACGTAGAAGAGTACGGAAGCGTAAGCGACGGCCGCAGCTAGCTGAAGAAGATGATCTCGAACCACAAGAAAGAGTGTACACATACACTGAAGAACCTCAACCACAGCAAGAGAATATAGAAAGGCCGAGGAGGCGGCGAAAAAAAACAGATTTTCAAAATCCAGATGCTAAAGATAGTCAAGCCAGCTGGAATGAAGAAGCACTCAGACCGAAACGAAGAAGAGGCCAAAAAAGAAAAAGGCCGTTAGCAGAATCTTGGCCAGAACTTAGTGAATTCGGTGGTCACGAAGAACGAACCGACGACGGTAGCGAAGAAACTACAAAGAACCCAGAAATACAAATCGAAAATATTCAAGACGACGAAAAAAGCAACGAAAAAGATGTAAACAAGAAATCGAATTCGAAAGTACAAATTCATTACAAACATGAACCAGAAGTAGAAATAACTACGCAAACCATAACTAACTACGATGGTAAATCCCAGGCGGTTCAAAAGGATGAAGACAGATCATTATCAGAATTTTCAATAGAGTCAGTAAGACAATATGAAATTCCAAATCGAACTGATATTGATGTACAGGATAAAATTAGAGAAAAAGGAATAAATAATATCGAGCCGCTCAAGGTAATCTATAGTTTACTCTTTTTAATGGAAAGGATTTTTTGAGATATGAAAATATTAACAAAAGATTAAGATTACTGATACAGATATTGCGAAATTATTAGTAAATCTAAAGAAAGTTTCGAATGATATGCTTAAAAATGGTCTACATAAATTAGCAGGTTTTACAAAAGAGCCATAAAAGCAGTTTATTTACGGATACAAGAAATAAATGTAACGGTCTTGCATATTTTAAGGTTTTTTAATTATCATGTGAACAATATGTAACTAAGCGTAATAATTTTAAATATAAAGAGGCTCTTTAAATTGGCTCAATAGATTCATTAGCAACTAAATGTATGGTTATCTCACCACGAACATAAAATTATGTTTAGTCAACCTAAATTAGGTTTTTTTAATAACCAGCTTTATAACGTTTTAACATGTAATTATTAACGACAATCATAAAATATAGGTTTGACTAATGTGGGTTATTATGCATTTTCAGGATAAGGAGTCGTTAGATCCATATACGTTAAAAGCATTATTAAGAAGATCAAATGGTAAAAGTTTAAGCGAAATACTGCAACAGAATAACTTATCACTAGCGGACCTTCTTCACGGCAAGGAGAAAGCTTTATCTATACTTAAAAAAGAAAGTTTATCAAGAACAAAAGATTTCGGACAATCTAGACATTCAAATACTGTCTATTACAATCCCATTTCTTCGATAGATAATATCAATACTTTAAACGACAAGGAATTAAGTGAACCTGTAAAGGAATCTGAAAAAGAACGCGTTGAAGTTGAGACTACGACCTTTGTAACAACGACAGAATATAAAATGCTTGATTACAGAGAAAATAATAGCAATGAACAGGAGGAATATGCTGACAATAATCACCAGGAAAATAATACAGACGGAAACTATAGAAGAGGTTATTTGCGACGAAGGTTTCCTGGCGGCATTCGAAGAAAACTACGGACAAGGCCATCTGAAATTAATACATACAAAGGTCAACTAAGCAGAGATTTGATAGCCTTGACTTCATTGAAATACAAAAACAACAGAAATCTTTCTAAATCACGAGAGTGGAAGGATGTCATACCATCAATGATGAAAGAATTGCCTCAAAAATCAGAAGATAATGTACAAAGAGAAACTGAGAGTGAAAAGATAACTACAACTCCATGTCCATATAGCGAAACGACATCTCAAGAAGATTATTATGAAACTACAACTGACGCGTCTTATACATCTGAACATACAGATGCAATAGCTGATATAAAAAGTCAAACACAAAATACCGATGGTTCTAAGACGACGTATTTGGAGTTAGAAGGTACCGACTTAGCTCAGTTTACAACTACGAACATTCCACTAGATGTTAACACTGAGCAAGAAAAAGAAGTGGTCACACATACGTCGAAACAGGTGCCAACGTCTAAACCGTTGACGCATGCATCTGATTTGAGACGGCAAACATTAAATAATAGACTGAAAAGAAAAGGGATAAAGCAAAGGACCTCAACTACTGAAACACCTGAAGAACTCGATGTAAAAGACTCAATTGGTATTGGCAAATTCGTATCCGCGTCCGAGTTTATTACAAAGACACAAACGAGAACGACTAATGCAGCAGAAGATGACGATTTTACGACATTAGAAGATTTCTTAACTACAGAAGCTCCGATAAAAGCTACAAGCCGTCATCGTGGTAAAAAACCGGCTAAGAGTAAAAGCACTTCAACATTTATTATACAGAAAGTATATGGAACAACCGAAGAAACTGCAAAATTTGAAATAGAAGAAATTTTTAACGACAATCTCAGTAAGTGTTTTTACTTTCTATTTTAGTAATAGTCACCTTTATTCAATTGAAAGTTATAGTACTTGACTGCAATTCCTCCTGTAAAAATGTGATGATGCAGTCGAAGCTGGACTTGCACTAACTGGAAGGGGAACAACTCCCAATTCGTTTCTACCCAACATTGAACTCACATTTTAATTGTTTGGCCTAATTATTGCAACGTAAGCATTATTTTCGTCTGTTTACAGCAGGTGCTAAGCTTTCCAAAATACTCAAAGAAAGGAACATGACATTAAAGGAGTTAGTGGAACATCGTGAACGAGGATCAAGTCATGTCCATTTAGCTGATATATTCCATAATGCTTCGAGAGAACCAAACCCACCAGAACCGTTTCTCTCCAAATCACTTATTGAACCAATTTCTAAGGAGACATATCCCCTAAGAGCACTTTTAGAAGCAAATCTGCTTGACCCCAGAACGACAACTATTGATCCCAGTGCACAACAAATGAATAACGCAAATGTACCAGTTGTGATGGATTTTGGGAATAATGTAAATGAAAACGGCGAAAATAAGGGTGTTATATCATTGTTTAATAATACTTATATCAAGACTAATATGAACGAATTAAAATCAACAAATGCAAGCCGCAGAGTAAGCTATGACACAGAGGATATTAAGAGAAATTCTTATGAAACGGGAACATCAAGGGAAACTCGCATGCTGAATTCCGAAAAAGATTCTGTAACATGGAATGATTTAATAAATTTAATGCAAAGAAAACATCAAAAAGAAAACGAAAAATCGCAGGCCAATGGTAAGTAATGAAAATTAAGATAATTATTTAATATTCAGCTTGAATAACATTATAATTAATTTTCTCAATCTGATACTTGGAAATTTGAACATACAAGATTCTTCGGGATAAATCGAAATTGCTGTACTGGTCAAGTAGCGGTCGGCCAAAGTTGTATGAAAATCTATGTCTGTCGTGGTTTAGCGGACGAATAAATTACATACTACTCTCATATTTGCCGTGTTATTTAAACATGTTCTTTCAATCTGACACATCACATGGCAACCAAGGATTTTTTTTTATTAAAAACTAGCTTGCAAATAGATCAAAAGAAAATATAAAATATTGCTGTTCGTTGTTCGTGATTGATTTTGATCTGGTTAGGTACTACTTAGTTGTTGACATGGTTGTTTCGGTGAGTACCTGTGTCGGATTGGACGTGAGCAAACTTCCAAATGCCATCACTGTGAGGGCTTGTGCGACACCGCGCAACATACGTTGGAGGAGTGTCCTGCCTGGAACCACGAACGGCTCGTTTTGACAGACAGTATTGGCACTGATTTAAGCTTGCCAACTGTAGTATCGGCTATGCTAACAGGGGAAGAGGCGTGGAAAGTAACATCCGCCTTTTGCGAGGTTGTTATGACAAAGAAGGAGGCTGCGGAGAGGGATCGAGAGAGATCTGATCCCTCTCGCAGACGCCGCAGATAACAATCCCAGGCCCCTTAATAGTCTGGGTCATTGTGGTTGACCTTAACCTTGCCTGAGAGTGGCAAATGTTAACGGTCAGCCAGAGGTGAGCCCAACGGGCGTTGCGCAAGGGAACCTCCGGTGCGTTCGTATGAGATCCCGGAGGTTTCCAACATGAGCGCTGAGGATGTCCGAGGGGGTTTTAGTGGGTAAAAATCCCACATAATCTTAATTGGATATCTCAGTGGAGATTTCCCCCCCGTAAACAAAAAAAAAAGGTACTACTTAGTTAAAACTTCTGTGCATTGTTTGAGAAAAGTCCTATACAAGCCATTGCCAATACTAGGCAATTGCGGACTGACGTAGGTATGTGTGCCTCGGCTCCACCTCGGCCCATATTTGCACGTTCGCCCATAAATGCCTCTTTGGTGGCCGCTGCAGTTATATACTATTACCAGGCCGGTGACACTCAGTACAAATGACGTGACTTAACTACCTACACTACTACTAAAATGCCGGCCCTATAAGCATTCCATTTGTATGTGTGAGTAAATGTCATCGTAGCCCGTAGGGCTGGCAAAACTCGATGTGTACGTGGCAACGACGCGACCGATGCACAATGCCACGGTGACAACTTACAGCCCACTGTAAAACATTTGAATTGCGGTACAAATGCAATGCTTTGTTTAGTTATTTCATGAAAACTAATTATATTGCATTGTGTTGCATTGCATCTATAATTTTTTTAATTTCTAAAAATAAAATTATAACAGAAATATATATTATTTATTTTCATAAGTACATAGCTTTTCTCCGCGGCTTCATCCACATGAATTATGGAGTTTCACAAATTCCGTAGGAACTATGGATTATTCGGGATAAGAGCGTAAAGATGTGTTAATCCAAGTTACTCTATCTCCATTCCAATTTGCAGCCAAATCGGTACAGTACCTACCTAGTTGCGGCACGAAAGAGTTACAAACAAGCAATCCAAACCCACAAGCTTCCATATTAATCATATTAGACAATAGGATATAATGGGATACTTATCAAAATCACTACAAAATAATAATTCATTACAGTTCCTTACTCATATGATTTTTTTATTAAATTGATATAAAAAATTGTCATTTATAAAGGTATGCTTTTATTTACAATCAGTAGCCCTATGATGATAAAGTTATGAATTTGTGGCAAACCTATTGAAATAACGCACGCGCGAGACAGCGCCCACGAGTACCACCCGACGCGTCGCGCTCGCCGCTCTGGGGTAATACATTGACGGGAGGGTGTGAATGTCCCTTCTTTACGTTAGTAATATTATATATTCGTTGCTATTACAGAGGCGTAGCTTAGTTATTACTGAAGATATGTTAGGTTTAGACACTAGTCTGCAACTACATACTACATTCGTTTTTCAGTATATTATAATTAATTAAGATTTTTACAATCGTACTGATACTTTAAATGAGCAATTCTTATATCTATATAATTTCTATACAATCTTAATCTTGGAAATGGCTCGAACGATTTTCAAGAAATTTAGTATACAGGGGGTTTTGGGGGCGATAAATCGATCTAGCTAGGATTCATTTTTAGAAATTTTCAAATTTACCATATAAAAAAAATTTACTCCTGTTGCTAAATTGCTTGGCCCCAACACCAAACAATTAGTCAGAAACCAGGCTTGGCCGAAACCTCACCAGACCAGACATGGGCCCATTAAGAAATTTTAAAAAATTTAAAGTATACCATGTCAGGAATCGATGTCCGCTCTGCTTCAGTGGAAACGCACCTAAGTGTTAAATTAGTGCATTGATTGAATTAACATTACATACTAATCTCACCTGTAATTATCAAATGTGAATATGTCTTGTATCTTTTTCAGCACTGGTATATTTTGCTATTGGCATTGGTAATACTATTTTTAAAGCCTCTCAATAAATGTCTGCCCGCGAAAATCAAATTGTATTGGTTTCTTCGCAGTTCTAAGTTGATAAAACATTGTAGGCTAGCGACAGTAAAACCAAAAAAAAAAATACTGAGCAAAGCTCGGTCACCCAGATATTTTAATATTTAAAATAAGGTAATGTTTTGTTTTCAGACATAACAATTTCGGAAACGATAAAGAAAATTAATTTAGAGGAGGATATAGATGGTGACGGTGTGATAGTATTGGATGATCTACAACAGTTACGAAACAAAGCCGCAGACAAAATATTGGAGACGAATTTACATGAGAAAAATAAGCCTTTACGAATACCAAATGAATCGTATACAGTACTGAGTGATACAAAGTCAGTAACAGTGGCTACTGCAAGCATTATTGGTCTGGCTTTGATACTTTTCCTGTTGACATACGCTGTATTAAAATGGAAGCAACAGAATAAGATTTTCGATACCAAGCGCGCGAAAGAGGATGAGTTTGTACCAACCCCTGTGTTCGAAGGTAGGAAGGGTCTTAAAAGTAACAGCAGCATCCGAAGTAAGAGTCCAATGCTTGCCACTTCAAATATCTATTCGATTGATACTATTGATACTCGTGCTGGTTCGGAATCTCCAGAGTATATGTGGGACACATTAAGAAAACCTTATCAGTAAATAAATATGAAATTATACATTTTCATATTTATTTAAAAAAATAATGATTGTTTACTCTCGTAACCTTAGATAGGTTAAAACTGGAATCGTCTTTTTACCTTAACTTTTGTTTAGTTTCAGGTTACATAGTATATAAACAATTGTTATTTTTTTAAATTACTATTTATTACATAAGATTGGACTGAACTTTAATGTTTCTTTTTTATTTATGTCTTACTTTTAGAATATAAATAGATTTATGTTGGTTATACTTTTTGAACTAGTGACCTGATATTACAATAAGTTGTTTTCCTATCTTTGTTATATGTATTAGCTTTTCCCTTGCTGTTTGTTTGTTATTGTGCTATTTTAATAAGTACTGTATTTCAGTATTATGTGGCAAGTGCAATAAAGGATAATACGAGTTATTATCTTTTATTTATGTATGGTAATATTAAATTTTTATTTTATGTAATAAAGTTTAATTAATAATATCTAATAATTTAATTTTAATCCCTATCACGAATACATAATTAACAAACAAAGATTAAAAAAATAAGAAATATAAAAAATAAGGATACACATCATATCCTATCCTAATATTATATAAACGCAAGATGTTTTGTAAGTATGAAAGAGTCACAAAGATCCATCCCTCCAGATGGATCTTTGTGACTCTCTGCAACACTAAACTGATTTGGCTGAAATTTGGAACACAGATAGCTTATAACCCAGATTAACACATATGAAATAGGCTACTTTTTATCCCGGAAAAACCTATCATTCCCACGGGATTAGCGCAAAAACCGAAATTCACGGCGGAGCCGCGGGAAACAACTAGTACAAATATAAAACTACACGATTATAATTTTTTTCACATTACAATTATTAGTAACTTGACTACAACCCACCTAATGGTGAGTGAGGATGCAGCTGAAGATGTTATTGCACTTACAAGTACTTGGGAGAGGTAAGTAATACATAAAAATTCACAATAAATTCACAGTATCGCATTAGAATGCTAAATTGCTTGGCCCCAACACCAAACAATTAGTCAGAAACCAGGCTTGGCCGAAACCTCACCAGACCAGACATGGGCCAATTAAGAAATTTTAAAAAATTTAAAGTATACCATGTCAGGAATCGATGTCCGCTCTGCTTCAGTGGAAACGCACCTAAGTGTTAAATTAGTGCATTGATTGAATTAACATTACATACTAATCTCACCTGTAATTATCAAATGTGAATATGTCTTGTATCTTTTTCAGCACTGGTATATCCAATGTGTGAATTTTGTTGTAAAAATAAGCGTATTGTCTCGCGATATTTCTGTACAGCTTCAGTGATGATTCAAATGCAGGTGAAGGCTGTAAAATGCCAATGAATTTTAATAACATTTTAATGATAATTGTCTTGTCTGGTATTAAATTATTGCTATAAAGTACTTCTTATTTTGTATTGCAGAATGTCTTATTGGCAAATAAACTGCTAAAAACTAGAAAACCACAGCATCATTTGATGACTTCTCAATTTTTTTTTTAATTTTGATAACATTCATCCTTCCTAAACTTCCTCTATACTGATACTAAAAGTAAAATTCAGTTAATATTTACATTCAACTTGCTTAATTGTTAGTTTTTACCATTTACATAAAAAAAAATATAGAATGTAAAAACTTTTTATTTAAATTTATCAACACAATGTATAAATTTCAAGTAATTAAGGTCTTGCTAGAATTTTAAAAACTTTAATTTTTCTATGAATTAGAATCTTTACATTTAAAAGATTTCACCTATTATTATCGATGGTTTTTGTTTTTCCAATTTTTTTATATTTATAATAAAATGTAAACAAATAGATAATAATAGTTGACCTACCCGCAGTTCTGCTAACTCTTCAGAGGTAAAATACAGCACTGTAGAATATATTTCAGGCAACACATCAATGTAAGGTTTCCAAAAGGAATCTGAAAAAATCGTAAGGTTGGAGTTACAACAACTCTATTAAAAATAAAAAGGCTGAGCTCAGTCTCAGCTGAGTCACAGCTGAGACTGCTAAAGATAGTAAGTGTTGCAAGTATGCCTCTTTATAAAAGAGTTACGTATGTTTCAACATGGTCACTTTTCAGGGGCAATCTTGTCCTCCGGGTGTGAGCGAGATGAAAAATTGAAACGTCATCGGGAGCGGTATATCCTGTAGTTACTGGGAAAAATACAAACCTGTGTAAAATATTTTTGTGAAAATAGGTGGCAGCCTTTTTGTATTTTTTTTTGTTTTTGAAAATTTTGATCATGTTTTGAGGCTCTTGGCAACATTTCGCAAAATCGACGTGTATGAACCGTTGTGACTCAAGGGGCAGTATCAAGGGGGAGATATTCAAGCTGTGTTGCCACATTTGGGGTAGTTTTCGTGACCCTAGGGCCGTGGAGTCATAGTGTCAAAAAACTCCTTCAAGAGCTTTTCCTGTGGTTAATGACCACATCTGGTGACAAAAGGGCTGGCTTATTTTTTGTATTTATAAAGGCAAGAAAATATTCTTAAATAAAATTTTATATAATACACAACTTTAATCAACAGTTCAAAAAATATTAGACCCTACATATTATACTTTTAATGTTCAAATGTGAAGGTGAGGATAATTTTAGGACTGATATCCATAGGCATATTTCTTGTCAGCTCTATTTCTAGTTTCTACATTTTCTAATGGTTAAAAAGTCTAAAAAGTTTATGGTATAGCCAATAGGAATAAATTTGCTAAAGGATTATCTAATAAAAAAATGTTACTATTCGATTGATGAATATATGAAAGAAAGCAAAATCGGTCCCCCGACCATTCATTAAAAAAAACAGCAACGCCCTAACAGGGTCTCATGTATTAAGAATAATATTTTGTGCATGAAAGCTGACAATAAATGAAATGAAATGAAATGAAATGGAATATGGTATGGAGCGAATAGGAAATCTACAAACAGTAACTTTTTTATTCAAAACGACAACATTGCTTACACAAACTTACTAATTTTAACTTAATACTAAGTAAGTGCATGAATCCTAGTAAGTAAATTACGAAAAACAATTTTCTCACCTGGTGAACTTTTTTCAAGTAACAAAAACAAAGCTAATGTTATATTTGGCATATTCTGCAGAAGTGGATCTACATTGATAAAGGCTCCTAAGTCTGAGTCGGAAGCATTCTTCTCAGTCATCATAACTTTACTAGGAACAGTAAGTATGAGTGAGCCCTCAGCAAAATCTTTGGTTGCTTTTAGTCCAAGTTCATAGCCATCAAATTCACTGATCTCTACACCTGAAATTTAAAAATCTTATGTTATGTTTAAAAAATTTCTTATTCCTTTTGGTAGATGGTTTAACATTGCTTTAAATGTTAAAAACTAAACAGTTCTAATTGGACGAACACACACAGCATTCTGTACTTCATAAATTGATAACAGCAATAATTATAATCATATCAAATCATATCACAATATACTATATACTATTTCATATAGGCCTAATGATGAGTCAGATTTCAATATATTATTGTGTTAGAACTGTTCATATGCTGTGTTAAGATTATACTCTCTCTATTTGTTTCTTTTTTTTTGACATATGAGACAGATATATAGTGAGAGACCAAAGAGTGACCACTTTAAAATTTGTCTCTCTCTGGTCTCTAGCTAGTACTATACCTGCCTCATAGAAAGAAAATAACCAAATGGTAAATGGTAAGATTGTAAATACAAGCAAGAATTGGTAATTTAATTAGTGCTAAACTTTAATTTTCTACTTTTGGATTGTTTACTTGTGCTAAGCTTAAAAGACCTTGTTTCTTGCCTAATAATCAACTTGCCTAATATTCTAGGAGAACAGAAAGTACAGGTTAGGGCCTAACCCCTTTTGGACTATAAAAAGAATTTTCTGAATGGGTTCTTCAAAAAGAAATAATTATACTTACCATCAAATTTTGCTTCATGCTCATGCAACCAATTGACATACTTTTCTAAATTTACTTTCCGACGACTTTGTCCAACTTTAGTTGCGGGAGCTTCGATATTGAGTATCTCTTTGATGATTGCTTCGATTTGTAAATGGTGCTCCCAATTCTTTGCCGGCGTGCCAGTAGCTTGGAATATGCTGGTTAGTTTGAGCAGTTTATCCACTAAGAAAGACAACTCCTTCCTCCTTTGCTGAACGAATTTGTTACCCTCCTTTCCACTTCGTTTTCTTGCGTTCTGTTTGGCTTGCACTTTCCGACCCATTATTACGTTTCACTGGTAGTCAGTATAACCTTACAGGTTATAAGCTAACGCTTCATAAGCTAACGACTGAATAAATCTAAATCTAATTTCTAAAACGTGGGAAAAGTCTAAAAAACTAAAATACCTTTGTACGCTTTGTACTAAAAATAGTAAATGTTTATGAAAAATGAAGTACTGTGAAGTACCAAAAATGACACCTGACACTTGACACTGACAGTGACTTTGCATATACTGTCAAAACTGAGACACCTTGACATTTATACAGGGTAGCCAACTATTGATTTAGATTTTCCCTTCACATTGCAAATCCCTTGACATTTCGTATCTTTTTATTTTTTAAATAATACAGAAATGATTAACAACAGCTATTCTATAAAAATTATACATTAAACTTGTGAATAATTTTGGACATATCCCAGCTTTTCGAGAAAGTAGGTAAGAAGTAAGAACGTAATTAAAGAAAACATAGGCAATGGTGTCCATTACTGCTCAATGGCGTCTATTTCTCCTAAAATATTACCGTACCACTTATTCTTAGTCTAAATTTCAATTTACAGGTCTTGAAGTTGATGGAAAATGCAAATTAGGTATGTAGAAAGATATAGACAATTTTTATTCAATAAAACTTTTTACTACTGACTTTCTTTTCACAACTATTTACTACATAACAGTGTCCCCAACTATTTCCTGAATTATTTGTACTTTTAACAGATTTGAATCTGAAAAAACATTCTTAAATATGCAGAATTTTTTTTGACACCTAGATGAATTGGCAACTTTTTCCCCTTACTGTGACACAGATTAGCCAAAGTCAGATTTTACAATTATAAAGTGGCAGGTATATAACAATAAAATTCTAAGCTCTGGATTCCAGTGTTTTGAGGTAAGATCACATAAACGAAATCAAGTACCTAAAATAATGTATTGTTGATGAAATGCGTAAAAATGGGCCGTCCCTTCTATACCAATAGTATATTGTTATAATACATATCAATAATAATTATTATAAAAACATACTTTTAAATTGTATTAATACTATAAAGCTATTTTATTTTTATCATGGCACGCTATAGCTAGGGAGTAGATATCTGTGGTTCATGCCAATCAAAGCTCAAAGCCCTGGGCGCAACAAGACACTATGAGAGACTTAGGTAGGTACTCAGCAAAATTCTGAAATCAGATTTAAATCAACGGACTCCGCGAGTCATACTACATTCCATTGCACCTAGCCGTAAGCCGGCAGTGATTGCGTGACCTAGGTTCATATCATGGGCGTGAGGTCGCGATTGTTAATAGTTACATAAATAAATAAATATAATAACGCCCACATTTATTGATAAGTAGGTAGTCTATTCAAACAAGTACTAAGTAATAAATTACGGGGTTGGCATTCTGCTTCAATAGCAAGAGAAGCCCCTTATTAATTAAAAAAAACGGGCCAAGTGCGAGTCGGACTCGCGCACCGAGGGTTCCATACTGTAAAAGAAGTAGAAGCTAGTAAGTAGGTACTTTTGTTGGCGAACCGCAAACCTTACTTTGTTTTTGGCAGTTTGTTGTTATTAAAAAAAAAGTATACTACTTAAATAGAGAGTTGATTTTATTTTTCCTGTAAAATATACGTTAATAGGTACTTACCTAAGTATTTATCATAATTATTTTTCGATAAACTTCGGTGATAAGGGGGGGAACGGTATTTTTATGACAGTATGCCCAACAAATCAAAAACTATCAAGCATTAAAATAAATAAAAATCTGTTTTAGACTTTACAAGTAACGCCCTTTCTTATGATACCCCACTCAATATTGTAATCTCATTTTAAAATTTCAATACCCCCGTTTTCTCCCCTTTTTAAATAAAAATAAAAACAATTTTCAAATTTTTACGATTGCTATGACGTCAGGTCACTATTACCTATAACTATATTAAATTTCAGGTCGATAGCTTGAATAGTTACTGAAATAATCGAGTGTGACAGACGGACGGATGGACGGAGAAAGTCTCACCGTAAGGGTTCCATTTTTACCATTTTGGTATGGAACCCTAAAAAAAAGTAATAAGGTAATTCTGGAATTTACAAACTGCGTGCTGAGGAGTTAATCCTTGCTAGCATGGGCAGGGGATAAAAATATTCTGCACCGGAAGGGAAAAAGTAGCAAAAGGAAGGCACGGGGGAATCTCTACCCGTGTCTTTTAAATTAAATGTTAGCAGGACAACTAATGACAGGTTCTACGCACAGCTGCGTAAGTACAAAGTAGAAATTAGTTCCTCTCTAATACGAATTCCTGTGCGGACACGCCTTTCGTTATGAAGTCAGCGCTAGGCCTAGGTCTCATGCATAGAGTACTTAGGGCATCTACATTATTTCAACATGGAACCTAATCGAATTATGAATACTGTAAACAAAGGAGACCTCCTAAACGCGGACCTCCCATGCATCAGACATAGAGCAGATGCACCAGTACAAAAACCTTTCCCATGCATTAGCCATCTAAGTGCAGACGCAGACGTACAAAAAACCTTTTAAAGAGAAACTCAAATACAAATGGATCTGGTGTGCTCCATATCTGTCTTCATATCTGTTTTGGCGAAACTAACAAACAGCGCACAGTCGATGGGAAGGTTATCTTAATAGCAAACTGTCGCGCCGTCCCAAGATAAACTTAAAACCACTGCAAGCGATAAATGACGAAAGACATTTTACTTATCAGTAGAACATCCTGGAAGCATCCCTTGGCCTACGTGACTGCAACGAACACAACCCCACGGCACCCCTCCCTGTGCGACGGTCTACGGGATATTTATATACGAGCCACCGGGGAGAATCATCATTCAATTCCAAGTCCGCAGACAGTCCAGTCTCCAATCGACTGAGATTCATCCGCGTCGCGCTGAAGCTATAACTCGCTTCGCACTACGTAATCGAAATCTCGCGAATAAAATTAAAGTCTAATTAATTATTTAATTAATTAATAATTATCAATAATTGTATCCAGATTAATTAATAAAATTCATCAACAATAAGAAGACTTCTTATTGTCGAGGATCCCTCCTCGACTGGTGACAACGGCCACACCTACATAACTGGTGACAGCGGTATCCACTTCTACGAACGACCGGGCATCGAGAAGAAAAGGCTCGCCTGGAGAAGCGGAGAACCTACGAAAATTAATGAAGAAAGCAGTATCCCTGCTGGCTGCCCTGTAAGTGTCATTTCCTTAATTTCTCTTTTCATTCATTTTTTATATTGTTGTGTGTTACCTTTTAATATTTTTCTCTCAAAATGGCGCTTAATCATACGACTATTGAAAAGTACTTGCCAAAATACGACGGTGACAGGGACACGCTAGATTTTTTTGTAGAACAAGTTACTGTATTAGCTAGAGCTGCTGACCCAGATGCCAGAGTTTTATTTCCAATAATTTTAAAAAGCAAACTCAGGGGTGAAGCTATAAAAGCGGTGGCCCATGTACCTAATGGTACTGTAGACGAAATTATACAGGCATTAAACTTAAAATTTGGGGATAATAGGTCATTAGAACAAATCATATCAGAAATAACACGCATTAAGCGAGCACCTAACGTATCACAATTAGAATTTGCCGATAAAATTAAAAACTTACTATACGCGGCTAAAAATAAAGCGAAAAACCAACAGGCCCAAACAATATTAGAAAATGTGTGCATTGATCAACTATGTAAGAACTTAGATTTATCTACAGATAGACTAATAAGAGCGGCAGAGCATAGCACCTTCGACGAGGCTTATAACCACCTTAAACACGAATTGGAATTACATCCAGACTATTTCGCTAGGAAATTAGAAAAATTAAACAGTTGGAAATCGCCCCGCAATTCCAATAATAATTTCCCTCAGAAATTTAATGGGAATGAGAAACAATTCTCTCATCCAACTAGGCCTCTATGGCAGAACACTAATATAAATCCAATTAGCAACCAGAATGCATTTAGGAACACTAATAATAATAATAATCAACCCGTAATACAAAATAATAATAATCACTGGGCTAACATGCCACGACCAACTCCTGACCAGTGGCGGCAAATGTTCCAACAAAATGTGCAACAACCGCGACAGTCGGACCAATTAAATAGCGATATTAGCATGCGAACAGTAGGAAAAAGATCTTATAGGAGTCAAACAAATAAACCAATGACTTCAGCAGGAATAAACAATATTATTTCTGATAATATAGATCCCGACAATGTTGATTGTGTCGATTTTTTTCAAGAAAGTCTAGAGAGTCAGGCCCCAGTGTAAAATTAAATTATTTTGAAAAAGATTATCTACCGTATCTAATTATAGATGAATGGGGAGGAAAATTCTTACTAGACACAGGCAGTACTCGATCCTTAATTAAGCCTTCTTTTATTAATAAGAACAAAGAGTACATTTCTAAAATAAAAAATATAGGGTTCACAATAACAACAGCGCATAATTCTACGAGGCATAGCGGTGCAATTGATTTAAATTTAAAACCGTTGGGAGAAGAAGTATATCATGAATTTCTGCTATACGACTTTGACCCAAAGTACGCTGGTATTATCGGTGTTGATATAATTCGAAAAATAAATGCTGTATTAAATCTTACAACATGCCAATTTATTACGCCAAATAAGATAATGAATATCTTTATTGATCATCCAGAGCGAGTCTTAAAAATCGACGCACTCTCGGATAATCTTGTTACTTGTGTATCGGAAAAACCAGACGGCGATTACCTAGTTCCTCAAATCGAAGCTAGGAGCGTCTTAGTGAATGAATGTTTAGTATCCGTACGCGACGGTGAATTTCGGATTGGAATGGTAAACACGGGTACGGAACCAGTATCGATAATAAATAATTTAGACGGGTTTTTGCGAGACTTACCTAATGACTTTATAGTAAGTTCATGTCAATTAGAAAAAGTGAAGGTTAACTATACGTCCTCTGAAAATAAATTAACAATTCGGACGGACCACATGAATACAGAAGAAAAAACAAAAATAACTAAATTAGTCCATGAGTATAAAGATATCTTTCATACGGGTGACCAGCCTTTGACTTTCACTCACACCGTAAAGCATAAATTAAGGCTAACGGATGACACACCGATTTATGTGCGTGGTTATAGGAAATCTCCACTGCAACAACAAGAAATCAACAAACAGATTGAGGAATTATTAAAAAATAATATCATACGCGAATCGAACTCCCCGTGGAGTTGTCCAGTTCATATCGTGCCAAAGAAACCTGATGCGTCGGGAAAAACCAAATGGCGTTTAGTAATCGATTTTAGGCAATTAAACGCGAAAACTATTGAAGATAAATACCCATTACCGAATATAGAAGAAATATTGGATAAATTAGGTAGAGCTCAATACTTTACTACATTAGACCTAGCCAGTGGCTACCATCAAATAGAAATGCATCCCGATGATATTGAAAAAACCGCGTTTTCTACAAATCACGGTCATTGGGAATTTTTGAGAATGCCTTTTGGATTAAAAAATGCACCTGCAACTTTCCAAAGATTAATGGACTTAATTCTTCGAGATCTTTTATATAACACATGTTTAGTCTACCTCGACGATATTGTTGTATATTCAACATCGTTAGAAGAACATTTAGAAAAATTACGTAGAGTATTTGATAGATTACGCCAACATAATCTAAAAATTCAACCAGACAAATCCGAATTCTTAAAAAAGCATGTAGAATACTTAGGACACGAACTAACCCCTAATGGTCTTACCCCAAATCAGCGTAAAGTTCAAGATATTATCAATTTTCCAGTACCTAAAACAGAAAAAGAAATAAAATCTTTCTTAGGGTTGACAGGCTATTACAGAAGATTTATTAATAACTATGCTCACATCACAAAACCTTTGACTAAATGTTTAAAGAAGCGCGCAAAAATTGTAATTGACGAAGAATATTTGAAAGCTGTAGAGAAATTAAAGACAATTATAACAAATGAACCAATTTTGAAATACCCCGACTATGATGAACCGTTTATTCTTACGACGGACGCAAGCGAGGTAGCTCTCGGAGCAGTTTTATCGCAAAAAGAAGATAATATTGAAAAACCAGTAGCTTTCGCGTCAAGAACATTATCGGATAGTGAAAGTAGGTATTCCACGACAGAAAAAGAGTTATTAGCTATTGTATGGGCTTGCAAATACTTTAGACCCTATTTATATGGAAAAAAATTCACTATTTATACAGATCATAAACCTCTAACTTGGTTAATGTCCTTAAAAGATCCAAATTCACGCTTAACTAGATGGCGATTACGTTTAGCAGAGTACGATTTCGAAATAAAGTATAAACAAGGTGCCATTAATTCTAACGCGGACGCCTTATCGAGAGTTAAAATTAATTGTCTCGACAATGAATCGATAGTACCACAAATCGGTAGTGATTGCAATGAACAAGTCAACATGGAAATCGATTGCGAAGACTCACAAACCCAGCATTCACAAGAGGATAACGTTCATCCAGGAATACCAATCCTTCGAGACGTAATTAACAAAAAACAACACCAAATTTATTTTAAATTACACAATCAGTTAGACAACGTACTAGTTAGGAATGAAGATGGTAATGAAATAATAGAAGTAAGTCTATACACCTCAAAACGACCGACAAACGCTCTTAGGAACTTTATCAAAGATTATTTAAAGCCTAACATACAATATTACGCTTTCTTTTATACAGAAGAATTGTATAAAGAAATGGTTAACATTCTTACAAAAGAGCACAATAATAACATTCGTCTTACACGTTGCACCGAGATAGTTGAAACAATAACAGACCAAGATAGAAAAGTAGAGATTATGAAAAATTACCACGAAGGAAAAACAAATCATCGTGGCATTACTGAAACCATGATGCACATTAGTAGGAAATACTGGTGGAAAAATATCATGTCGGATATTAGAAACTTTATAAGTAATTGTTCTATTTGTAAGGCAGGTAAATACGAGAGACACCCAATAAAACCACCAATGCTTTTACCGCCTATAGCTGTGAGACCTTTAACTCATATATTTTGTGATGTAGTAGACATTGAAGGAAAACTATATTTATCAATCGTAGATGGTTTTTCTCGCTTTGCAGTTGTAAAAAGAATAAAAGATAAAAACAGCTCAACAGTCATGTCAAAACTTTTATCATTTTTTGCAAATTACGGAATCCCTCTGGAAATAACAACAGACGCCGGAAAAGAATTTTCTTTACTTAAAGAACTTGTAAACTTATATAAAATAAAAATTCATTTTACCACTCCGTACAATCCCTCTTCACATGGAATCGTAGAGCGATTTCACTCTACGCTTAGAGAACATTGTAGATTGTTAACCGAACAGTATAAGAATAAATTGCCTCATGAAGAAAAAATTAAGCTAGCTCTGATCGCTTATAATAATTCGATACAGTCTGATACTAAATTAACACCTCATGAGATATTATTTGGGCATGTTGAGGTCGAACACCTATTCAACTTTCTCCACGATTCACAATTATTAAATAACCTTTTAATAAAACATCGCGAACATTTAAAAACTATTTACGAGCACATTTACAAAAATAAACGCGAAGCACAAATAAAACGTACCGACGAATATAATAAAAACACAGAGCTTCCAGAACCTCAAATGGAAACCCAGGAAAAACTGGAAAAATCAAAGAAACAAGCGAATGTATTTAGCACTCGTAGAAAAACTTATATAAGGGACGTTACTGTTCCTAAAGTTTATTTAGATAATAGGGGAAAAAGACGTGCTGCCAATAAACTGAGACCTATTGTTACAGGACGATCATCGTCCAGGGCAGCGCGAGCTACGAAATAACTAAACTGAAAAATCCTAACGGGGTCTACTTTGAAAAAATAGGAGTAATAAGGGAAATCGAAGGATATGAGTATATCACTAAACGTTGTAATTTATCTGAAATCTTGGAATCAATGACTAAAGTAATGTCAACTAGAAATAATCAAGATAATCATTACCTAAATAATCTATATGTCCATTTGCTTGGAAAACTTAGTAATTTAATGAATCATAACACTAGAGAGAAACGTGGATTGATAGATGGTTTAGGAACTATAATTAAGTTTATCGCTGGTAACCCAGATGCAAACGACTTGAATCAAATACAAAAAAGTATCCAAATACTGCAAAATAATGACGTTTCTGTATTTCAAAATATTAATGAGACAATTGATAAAATAGAAATAAGATTAAGTAGCATTAGAAAAGATTTAAGAATACTATACGATTTAAGCTATACCAATAAGATTAATTTATATATCCTTACAAGCCTTATATTATTTGAGGATATTGTAAATATGCTAGAATTAGGTATTACATTAGCTAAGCCTGGAGTAGCCTATAGAGATATATTTGATAATATTAATGAGGATAAGGTTGACTCAATATTCGTATATACCGCGCAAAATATTATCCACTTTGTAGCAAAAGTAGCCATTTTGAAAGCAAAAGGTAATGCATACAATATAATCCCGTTCCCAAATCCTGATGGTCAAATCCTAGAAGCCCATTATCCAATCATCCTAATAAAAGACGCTTGGTATGCCTACCCGAACACTGCTCAATGTAAGAAGAAAGAAAAGGCACTCGTGTGTCACCAAATCTGGTGGAAAGATGGCAACAAGACTCCAGACTGCATACATCAAGCTCTATACACGAAGAAAAATCACACATGCGCCATAACAAGGTTATTAGAAAATGAAGCTATAGAAACTGTCGGTGACGGAACATTCCTTCTATTCTCGAAGAACACCCAGCGAATTAAAATCGTATGCAACGAAACGTACTATGAAATCATCAAGGGACCCTACAAGCTTCAATTGGAACCAGGTTGCGAACTTACCATGGCGAGTTTTCATACGAAAGTTATATCTAAAATTACATCACTATACAAAGAAGAGATCCAGCAAATCCAAATGCATCTAAAAGAGAAACAAACCACTTATCAACTTACAGAAGAAATGGAATCACTGAAGTTAAAGCCATTGAAGGAAGACATGAACATAACTCATCACGTATGGATACCCAGCATCTGGACTATAATGATATTTACCTTAATCCTTGGTGGTATTTGCTACATCTACAGCATTAATAAGCGCAAGAAGAATATAAGTAGAGAGCAGCAAGCAACAAACAATGATGCAGAGAGCCCGGGCATAACAAGTTACACCCTAAGCTCTCTCTTACGGGGGAGGTGTAAACAAAGGAGACCTCCTAAACGCGGACCTCCCATGCATCAGACATAGAGCAGATGCACCAGTACAAAAACCTTTCCCATGCATTAGCCATCTAAGTGCAGACGCAGACGTACAAAAAACCTTTTAAAGAGAAACTCAAATACAAATGGATCTGGTGTGCTCCATATCTGTCTTCATATCTGTTTTGGCGAAACTAACAAACAGCGCACAGTCGATGGGAAGGTTATCTTAATAGCAAACTGTCGCGCCGTCCCAAGATAAACTTAAAACCACTGCAAGCGATAAATGACGAAAGACATTTTACTTATCAGTAGAACATCCTGGAAGCATCCCTTGGCCTACGTGACTGCAACGAACACAACCCCACGGCACCCCTCCCTGTGCGACGGTCTACGGGATATTTATATACGAGCCACCGGGGAGAATCATCATTCAATTCCAAGTCCGCAGACAGTCCAGTCTCCAATCGACTGAGATTCATCCGCGTCGCGCTGAAGCTATAACTCGCTTCGCACTACGTAATCGAAATCTCGCGAATAAAATTAAAGTCTAATTAATTATTTAATTAATTAATAATTATCAATAATTGTATCCAGATTAATTAATAAAATTCATCAACAATAAGAAGACTTCTTATTGTCGAGGATCCCTCCTCGACTGGTGACAACGGCCACACCTGCATAACTATACTTAGACTAAAAAAAATTAAAAACTATAAAAATATGAAAACACCACCTACTCGGATGCTTGTAATTTAACGATTATACGCGTTTTTGTGTATGATTACTCCACATTACTTTGGAAAAGAGCTAATACAGAATACTCTTATACTCCAGGATCGATATTAAAACCAAACATAGCTAGGAACCATCGCAAGGAAACTGGTTTTCAAATGAAAAAAAACTGCATCGAAATTGGTGAATTCGTTTTAGAGATACGATGCCATAGACACACAGACACACACACGCACACACAGAGAGAGAGAGAGAGAGAAAGACAGACATCAAATATAAAGTTATTCCTTGGTCTGTGTCAACTTATAAGTTGAAAAAGCGCATTAAGAGTCCACTAACCCACGATGACTCCCATACAAACGTAATACCAAAATCATTTGTAATTCGTGCAAATTTCGATCATGTTGTGGTGTTATTCGGGTTCATAGTAGTAATTATCAAGGGATCTGTTATTTGTTTGTTTTAATGTCTGTCTGCTTGATCCTTAGAACTCGTAGTTAAATTTTAGATTGACCATCAAGTGAGATTGCATCCCAGTTTTAATTCGTAGAGTGTAAAACTATCCTGGCTGCACTGGACTACGGACACTTCACACTCGGAATATTATAGACTACAGTAGTCTAAATAAATTATAAGTGTATCAAAATTATCGCTGCCAACGGGATTCGAACCCGCAACCACCACCTGTCGCGAGTGGCCGCTCTACCGATTTAGCTATGGGAGCGACTACCGCTGGATCGATAATTTCGATACACATTGTTTTCCAGTCATAGGCAGACTGCGGAGCCATCTATTGGGAAACTACGGTTTCACCAACTTCAAAGGCCCATATTACAGTAGTCTCTAAACACTAGGTAGCCTATGAAAATGTTTCACCAAGAGTTACCATTACACAGTTCAACATTTAAGCTGATTGAGTATTCTATTAAAGGCTATGAGCTCAGCCGTCGTGGCTCGTGGAATACATTAAGCGACGCGTGAACTTTATTCTAAGCTCGACACTCGGTTACAGACCAATCAAGTTCGCAGATAGGTAGGTATAATACCTATATCTAGTATTTTCTAGTATTTATGTCGTGGCAAGTTCTTAAAATTGATCATTTTGACGACTTCTCGAGTGGGGAGGTCGCGGGTTCGATTCCCGCCACGAGCCACTCATGCAATGTTATAATTTCTAAATTGGCTCAGGTGGTCTGGTAGAAGGCTTCGGCCGTGACTAGTTACCACCCTACCAGCAAAGACGCGCACCGCCAAGCGATTTAGCGTTCCGGTACGATGTAGTAGAAACCGTTAGGTTAGGGATGAGTTTACTTACCCCTTCCAAGTTAGTACGATGATGTTAATCATCGGCTGCATCATCACTTACCATCAGATGAGATCGCAATCAAGTATACTAACTTGTATAGAGTAAAAAAAATATGATAGGTATTGCTTACCCCGTCATGGCTAAATCTCTGAATTAAGTAACTTCACAAAACGGGATGTTAAGTCTGAGTAGTGTACTGTGTAAAACATAAAAGACCAAATATAAATCAAAAGGATATCCACAAAAGGTTAGATTTAGATTAGATTATGGTTTGATAGGATAAAATTCGTGGGCGCACATTATTGTATAAAGTTCCACATTAGTTTTTCTCGAAAATTCGAAAGCAAACATTTCATGAAATTGTCGACCGCATCATGAATTAATAGCCGTAGGTATTCTAACATCATCAACAAACGCAAGTTGAAAAAATCTGATAGCCAAAAATTTATAGGTAACTAGCAAACCCGGCGAACTCCATTTCGCGGTTCGCCACCAGATGGTTTTCCCGCTAAAAAGATTTTCCCGCTTTTCTGTTGAAATTTTTCCTGAATTTTCTTTACTATAAACCTCACGGAGCCCGAGACCTTTCCAACGAATGCAAAACCGTGGAAATCGGTTCGTGCGTTCTGGAGTTATAGCGTCAGGAAGGAAAACCCGACTTATTTTTATATAGTAGAAGAAAGACTAGAGTAGACTATGGATCGAAAATAAAATAAAATTCACCTCTCTAATAACAAAATATGAAATTTTATGTATACCTATATTATCTATGTAGGTAATTACAGTTCATTTCTTTGAAGACAATTAAAAATATAAATTTGGGTTCACTCTCACCTCAATTTCGAAACGCAAAGGGTTTGAAAGTTTAAATCAATCGCAAGGAACTCAGTTTGGTGGGAGGCTTCGGCCGTGGCTAGTTATCACCACCATCAAAGAAGCACGCCATGCGATTTAGCGTTCCAGCGCGATGTTGGGTAGTAACCGTTTATAGGCGTAATTTTTTCATCACTTATACGAGTAGGTACCATCAGGTGAGATCACAGTCAAGTACTAAACTAACTTGTATTTATCAGCTTCAGAAATATTTTTTTTCTCTCTAAGCTCCTACTGAATTATTTGGATTCCAAAAAAACAAGTTTTTTTGCGCATCCGTATTAGACTAGGTAAGCAAATATTAATAATGCGCAGAAAAAAATATTAATATCGAATTTATTGTTTATGGTATTTTATAAATAACACAAACATTTCGATTCATTGTTATCACCGTTGAAAATATTTGGTGTAAAATTGATTTTAGAATAAAATTGAAATGGATGTTTTTGTTGAAATCGTCTTTTTCAATCTGTTCAGAGGTTAGGGCGTCATAGATGACGTAGCACTCGTAACATCAATGACGTTGGATTATGTAAAGGGAGGATTAGCTCGTGGTATCGATATCGATATTTATTATACCTAATCCTGGTGGCATAACAGTCTCATGAAATATAGAAACAAAGTCATCAGGAGCTATTGACCATTCTACCAGGAATCAATTTATTAAAGTAGGTAAATATCAGAAGAGACAGTCATTTATCACAACCTAGGTAAAAACCGTGCATGCTAGGAGCGTACATTCATAGAAGTAATAAGTACTTTTAGCTTGCGGAACACAACTTAAAATCAATGTAAATGATATTACAAGCGTAATGCTACTAAATTACAACATTTTCCGGTTTATAATGTTGTTATCAATTCAAGTGATAAAGAATGTCATAATATTGATCAAAAATAATTGTGTTTAATATAAATGTCGCAATTACCACAATGAATTTAAGATTATGTCAAAGTTTATCGATATTGAAGAATAAGCAATTAAAACAAAAGAAAATGAGGTCTTAATACCTAATGAGCTCTGCATTTAGAATGATCATACCATTTTATCGGTATGGTACGAGTAAAAATATGCTTATTTTGATTTATATACAAATTGCTTTACATCGATTTTAAATTTTTCGATCGATTCTATCGATATGAACTATGAACACCTTTACACGCAATATCTTTCAATTTAGTTGTATTTTTTAGACTTTCATGGTATGTTATAGTTGTTATACCCATCATCAGTTTCTGAGCCAAACTACCTCTAATCAGTTTTGTTACTGACTAGATTACCTACCTAGTAGATGTGGCAATCAAATTAGAACTAAGATCAATTTATTAAAAGCTCTTACGCTATGCAGTCCCAACTTTCATGCACATATTTACTGTCGCTAAAACATTTGGCTATAGTCTCCAGAATTCACGTTAAATCATCGACACAATAAAACAACGTTGGCATCACTATTACGATCATAGAATCGAATCACTGAATCAATTACGAGGCGTTACATCACCGAAGGATTGAGTCACGGTCACAACCTGTTCTTGAGCTGAGTCCTTATTGTCCGTGGGCTTGGATCCTTTTAGTCATCACGAATCTAAGTTAGGTCATACTTAGCTACTGACCGCAATGTTGTAAACAATTATATCGTTGCGAGTGACGTTCGCGATGATATATTGGGATTTGCGACAGTGATGCACTTGCTCATTCCTGCATCTTATCTTCCGCTGCAGTAATTTACTATGAATGGAGTACTGCGGCCTGTGGGATGCATGGCTATTGTCTTTGGTAGGCATTGATTTATAAACTAAGGATTTCGAGTCAGCGCTAAAAAGTGTCCGAACCAAATGAAATCCAAAACGCGAAAAGAGTTTTAGACTGTATACCTAATAATGTATGTTTTAGTTTATTTATAAAAATACACTTGTACCCTCGTTTCTACCTATAGGTTTTCTCGGGACACTTTTTTTCGTGAATTTTATATTACACCCGCGGTCCATATTATAATAGATTTACCTACTCGTAAGTAGGTATATGCCCAACGTTGGTAGGTATTGTATCGCACAGGTACCGAATATCGATGAAACTCATAAAACTTAAGTTATTAAGTTTCATTTGTGTGTTTTGACTTCCATTGCGCAATTGAAACGTGCTTTGGATTTGTGGCGGATTTATTTAAGCGGGAGGTCCTAGTTTAGATAACCGGAGCGAAATTTGGAATTTTATAATAATTTTCCGACCTCAGCTTGCTGCCGGCCAAAAGCTTATAATTAGTTATCTTCTTAAATAATATTCACTAGCAATTCAATAAATAAATAATTGATTAAAATAATAACATACTTGAATAATAAAACTCATATCGATTAATTATAGAATCATTGGACCTTCGGTTTGTTAAAATAAAATGCTCAGTAGATATTTTTGGTGCCGATTGTAGGAAGATAATCTTCGGTTGACCTTTAATTAATGCAATTTTTATAACAACTTATAGCTTACAGACTTGCCGTAAAGTTATAAGGTTCTTATAACTTTACGGCAAGTCTGAATGAGACGGCTTAAGAGATTAAAAGAAGGTCCTTTTTAGGGGTCCGCTACTAAAAGGAGAGACTGATGATAATTTGATAAATCCGCTCATCTGTCTGTGAGATAGGTATCGTAAGGTCGTGAAATAAAATTATTGTTGTACTATTTTTTTTATCATAAAATTATTGCCGATTCGCTATTTACGCCAGTTATTAAAATTCCGTTAACATGTTTGCCTAAGTAGTGTTAAAGGCTTAAGTGTCGTCTTTCATTCACTTTAAATGCCAAGGTCTTACTTAAAATGCTTTTGAGAATGGTTTCTTTACTGAAAAGCTATAGGTAAGTGACAATATTTATGCAAAATGCGATTGTTTGCATTACAAGTTTATCTATCAGCATATAAGTGATTGCAGAAGAAGAAATCACAGTTATAATATAAATAATTGCTAACCATAAATTATGTGGGAAAAGAGGGGTTGAATAAGTGTTTTAAAGTTAGCTTGACTCTACATTACGAGTAGGCAATTGTCTATTAATTTTTCACTTGTTTCTTCTAAGTAAATATAAGTAGATACCTACTTAGGTTTGCTTAAAGTTTTTTGTGAGTATCATTAACAAACTCAATATTTAGACATATCCACTTTATTAATCAAACTCAACAATGGCAGTAGGCAGACCTTGAGTAATGCTTGAAGAATTAGCACCTTTTAGCAGCGAAGGTTTTATTAACTCGCTGGCACGGCTAGTTACATTTGTTTATTTAATACCAGCCAAATGCCCGTTAAAAAAGTCTCTTGGTACTTGCTAAATGTACCAGTTGATTCACTATAAGATTTTGTGAGAAAATTCACTACAAGATTTAGTAAGAAAATCTCTACCGCTACTAAAATTTTGTAAGAAAATTCTCTAGAGATTTCAAGAAACTAACAAACTCATTTTGACATTTGACAGAATAAAAGACGACATAAATATACCTACAGTATCTCATCGTAATTGGTGTTGCGATTACATTTTTAAACTTTACATGTTCCTATTAAAAATTACAAAAATGTCGATTCTGATTCTACGTTCAAATTGAATTAACGCTAGAAGAGATTCCTGATATTTCAGTGACAGCAAATATATCTCTCGAAGCATTAAACAGCTACTTAGTAGAAGCACATCAACACATACAATCAAATCAGCGCAACAACTTTTCCTCCTCACTCGATATGTTTGTTTTCTATCCCTGACATATCCCCGACATCTCTCAGATCGTTTCTCAGAAATTATTAATGTTAACAAAGAACTATTTGTCCCGTTCAGCGTCACGATCGTTAGTCAAAGATGGCGTTTCCCATTAATATTTTGAAGCCCTAAATAATTTTAATGTGCTCCCATTATCAAGCGCGCACGTGTTTTTCTTTCTCCAGTGAGAAATTCTCGACATTCAGTTATTAACGGTGTGCACAGAACGCCCTCTGTCTACGCCAGATTTACTATGTAGAACAAAAGAATAACAAAAGACATCAATTCTGTATGGGACATGTGAACTATGGGAATACCAGGATCGCTGGAAGCATACTTCGGGTGTAGGATGGGATTTGTGCAGATATGACGAGGCTTGCTTGGTACACTTTTTTAAGTAAATGAAAAGTAGGAACTTAGCGAGTAGCGACGCCTTGATCGCCTTCTCACTTCTTATTTTAGATATTGCAATTAACATAGCGTTAATAAAGCTATCTGATAGGTACTTATTTAAAAGAAAGAAAGAAAATAAGGAAGGTAGTTAGGTACCTACCTATCTCTTTTACCTTTTTGTAGCTACTTTACACTTTCACCATCTACCAGTTAGCATATAATGCATATATAATATAATAATTTCTATTTTTTAAATTCACTGTAAAAATTAAATTATCTTTTGCCATTTATTATGCCCTTATTTCGTTACTAATGATACATTATAAAGCCCATAATCGTGAATATTTAAGGTTATTTTTATTGTTATACGTTACAACGAAGCAATTTTAAGCAGTTCTTTATTGAATTTCGTACTCCTTATACAGAAATTCATTGGTAGGCAAACCGTTTGTTTACCACTAGAGATTGAAATTTTCCTAACCTAACCCAAACCACAAATCAACTGCCTAAAAATTCCTTTGCGAAACAAATAAATTAACGAGTTATTTATTATTAACTCAAACGAAACCCTTTAGCTTTGCTTATGAAATTTGTGTATAGATATTTCAATCCACTCTGTCCCCCAAACGCGCCCCACTCTGTCAAATTCCATACGAATCAAATGAAACATAAGCGATTTTGACAGAGTGGGGCGCGTCTTCGTGGATTGAAATATCTATATTAGCCAGTAGGCACCTTGACGGCATGAATGTGATATTAAAAGCTTAAAATCGCTACAGTCAATCAATCATTTCTTTATCATCTAAGCCTCGCGAATACAAAGGCGGATCTGAGGCATACTTCGAAACCACATTTACCATTTTCATTCTACCAGCAAATAATACTTTATTACCAAGTGATAGAGTCAATTTTGGAAGAGTTTTTGTAAAACCCGGAAAGCCAGTCTATATTATTCTAACGTATTAGCGCGGTAGAGATTGTGGAGAGATAGATTTATTGTGAGCGTATGCTATGCCTTTGTCCCGTCAATATGTCAAATGTGGGGCTCCTCACTTTAGGTGCGATGACATAACGCCGTACTTTTACTACATATACAAGCAGATGAACGCGACTTTTACAGCAAAAGCAATAACAAAATAGCCCAATGGTTTGTTAGTTAGGAACAGTAAAAATAACAAAATAACTTTAAATTGAATGGAATATAGTTTTGGATACACATGAAAAGAGTTCCTTCATCTATCACCAAAGATCTTTATCATCTCCTCACCTAATCGAAATTCAATGTTTGTACCAAAACTCATACCCCTAATAAGGTGTGTCATAATTTATACCTATGAAAAAAAACCCTTACCGTGTCAGCTTGAACCTACAAGTATAATAGCCATCTCAAAGCTCCATCATCAAAGAACTTGTCTTGACAGTTACTACAGGTTACTATTATGGTATTCTGTGTAACAGTCTGCATTTTTGTTCTTTTCGAATACTGGTCCTAATAATGTTCTTTAAATTAAACTAATTTGGCACATCTAAAAATAGTGCTTTTTCAAAATTCTCGCCATGGAAAAGGATAGCACCATTTTATATGCGTCAAATTATTTTAGAGATTTTGCACAACATGATTGGCACCATTATTGCATTGTTTTGTTTTTGTCAATAGGTGACCAAAAATAAAGTAAATAATTAATGACAACAAGTGAAGCTTGCACAAAATACTGCATGGTAACTATAAACCACCCGCCCTAAGCTAGCAGCTTAGGGCGGGCGGGTTTCTCGAAAACACAGGGATACGGCCATTTATAACAAAGCGAAGCAAAATTTACTGTAGGACGATGGGCCTTTTCACAGCTAATAAGGTTTCAACATAGATAGATAGATAGACTACGTCATCTAATTAGTCATCAGGAGCCTTCTTTTATTCATTATTTTTTTCTTGCGTTATTGGGCCACGATTTCCCCTAGTTTTTCAATCGTTATGAGCCATCAGGTAAGTATAATTAGTACCTACTTATAGTTCAACACCTTGGCAGTTCACAAAATATGAAGAGCTTAAAATATGAAAGAAGGTAAACGGATGCTTGTGAATTTTTAAACAAAAACGTGGTAAATAAGGCTAATTAATTTTATTCTGCGTCGCTATGACACTATCACACCGTTGAAGTTAGCTTAAGCAAGCGTTTATCAGTCATGTAGAACCAGGCTTAGCCATAATTTCGTAAATGGCACCTACTAATCTCCCGGATGGTTAATTATAGGTACCGATCCCTGTCTTACACTGTTGATTATGTTCTAAGTTTGTCGCTAGTTGAATTTTGAGTTAATAGGTAGCTTAAAAAATTACGATATTTTCACTTTGGATCTAAACGTCTATAATAAAATTCGGTTTATCTTTAAAGATCTCTTTAAAGTCTCGGTCTCTTTTTGGGATATAATTAATTTTATGTAAATTGCTATTATGGAATGGAAATATCTAACTTGATTTGTTGACTTGCACAAAACTTCATTGAACTTAATAATACGTTAACGTTAACCCAAAACACTTCATATATTTGCGAAAAATATTTCTAGAAATGTTAAAATACAAGTTTAGATGCATAATTAATTTATCGTCACTTATCAATAAAAAATGTACTTAATTAATTCTCCTACCAATCTTCCATTAACTTGATACTCAAACTCCTTCTTTCTATATCTTTTGCCTTTACTTATTTGTAAAAACTTGTGATTAACCTTCTGGGCACTTTTCCAGTTGGCACCGTTAATTAATGTAACAATATCTGGGTGACCTGGGTGGTATTTTCTCTATATGCCAATAGATGCAGTAAATGTTGACATCACAATGCGAAATCGTAGAACTACGACGTAGACGATCGTAGACTCTCTACGATTTCGCATTGTGAAGTCAACATCTCCTGAGGATGTCCCGGTGTCGGGACGAAACGTGCGTCGAAGAAAGTGTTAGAAAATTGTGTGTGGTGTTTCATGTGGATGGTGTTCCTGCATATTGCACCATACAGAATCCTTTCAAGTAGCGGATAATAGCAAAACAAATTAATCAGTCCTGCTAATTATGGATTTCCGCAAAATAACGCCTGCTTCCATTCAATATGTATAGGATTAGTCAGTAAGATGTAACTGTAAGTTTTTCATTGAAAAATAAAATAAAATAATACCTATTCAATTTAAAATCAAACATGTAGAAAAAATTAAAATTTTCTCAGGTCCTGAAAAATCCACTGACTCTTTGACTCGAAGATTATTTGAGATGCTATCTCGTTAACCGAAGCGACGTTTCCGACGGTTGGACATTGAATTGTTTGCATAAACCAACCTAAATCAAGCACTACTTCAGATGATTACAAATAAGCTTAGGTATATCAATGTACCAGGTACCTTTATATGTTGCAGTACATATGTGTTTACTTTTAAATTTTTACACAAAGACCGTAAAATCATGCAAGAAATAACATAGGTAAGCCTAAACAACGTCCGTGGGTCATTTTTTTTACACTGTACAAGTTAGTACTTTAACTGCGATCTCACCTGATGGCAAGTGATGATGCAGCCGAAAATTTTTACGTACTTACTAACTTGGAAGGGGTAAGTTAAGTCACCCCAAAGGTATATAAGGTATTACACAGCATCGCGGCGGAACGCTAAATTGCTTGGCGGTATGTCTTTGTTGGTAGGGTAGTAGCTAGCTAGCCACGGCCGAATGCTCCCACCGGACCAGACCTTAGCCAATTTAGAAATTATAAAATTCGAAAGTACCCCGTGACGGGAATCGAACCCGAACCACTCGAATCCGAGCGCGCGACCCCTGCCAGGGAGGTCGTCCTTTGGAATATTTTATTGAGTCAAAGTTTTTTTTCGGACGGTATCGCACAGGGGTCGAAACTCGAAAATCTCCTGAGGATGTCCCGGACCCCGGTGTCAGGACGAAACGTGCGTCAAAGATATTGTTGCAAGAATTGTGTGCCGTGTTTCATTTCATGTGGACGGTGTTCCCGCATATTCGACCATACATTCCATTTCATGAAACTACTTAGACTTACTTAGAACTGGAAATCTTCCAAAATCTTTTAGCTAATTCTTAGTTACAGAATATGCGTAACGCTTATAGGCTCTATAGGTAATTTAAACGATATATACCTAATATACCTAAGTAGGTATACTTATCTATTTAGTACGTATAAAATATATACATCGGTGTTACTCACATATATTTTTTACTTGTATCTTCAAATCAATTACCTATACTTACTGATGACTTGATGATTGGGTATAATCAATTCAAGAATATTCGTAACCATAAATATAAAAAAAAATTATAATGAGATAAACAATTATTATAAAGACTGACGTAACTTTGTGGTTCAAAGTTGTATTGAAGCTTGAACTAAGATTATCTTTTGTTTGCTGAAATATGTAGTAAATAGTATTTCTATGGCTGAAATGTGTAATTTAATAGTCGCTATCATTTCTGCGGCAGAAATAAAATGGCAAGAGGGTGGAAATTCTGGTCTCTAGCCATTTAAATTACATAGAGATTATTTTTTCAATCACTAACGCTTCCTTGACCTATCGAACGCTTATGCCTTATGACATTGCATACATATTTTATTAATTTTCGAATCGTTACTGATTAAAATTCAAAATTGAAAAATTTTATTCTTTCACATAGGCCTAACTTACAGGCTCTTGCGAAACGTTAACTCTATACCGATACGATTATAAATAGAGAACCGATATTGGCTTTAGGTATCGCATCGCAGATTAATATTATTAAAAGCAATTCTTGTAGTTATCACCATGTACGATATATGCGACAAATATCAGATTGAAATTTTACAAGAGCCTGTACGTTAGGCCCATGTGAAATAAAGATATAGATAGTTTTAAGCTTTTTTGACCAATAAAATCGACTCAGCTCAAAGCCAATTAAAAAAAAAAATATTTATAAATTCGTTTCGTAATTATAATTACGTTTCGTAACACGTAATTTGATTATACAATTTTAGAAGTTTTTATAAAATTAGTGAGTTGATGATGATGAGTTGATAATGATATACTTAGACATTTGTAGAGTTTGTAGACATCAATATTGAGACAATTAAATATCAATTACGACTTGTAAATAGCCAGAGAGCTTTAAAATGACTTATAATGACGGCTACTGAATTACTACGTAATGAAGTAAGTAAGTACTAAAAGTACTTAATTACTGAGGAGAGTCATGGAGCAGGCCCGCAGAATATCTTAATATTATCTTATCTTATCTAGCATAAGCAGGTAGGAAAGTTTACCTCTAAGTAGAAAAGTTTTTTTTTTTTTTTTGAAGACATCTTTCAAATTCTTCAGACTTCATTTTCCGCTGCTATTCGTTGTTATTCAGCTGGATCAGGATGGAAAAATGTAAACATGAATTCATCCAATCAGCAAGCAGAATTTGTTTTAACACGTTAAGTGCGAAGCGAGGCCTAAATCACCCCTGATGCAACTTCCCTGTGGTGCGGCAAGCAAAACAGTGAATTTCTCTGTCGTGCGAATGGCATAGCTTTGGTTTGGTCCAGTGTAGGAAAGAGATAAATATATATTTGAGATCACTAATGGTTCCGGACTCGGTGGTGTACCTACCTTGGTACCGGATGTCTTAGGCCTCGTGCCGCACTGAATTAATATAATTTACGAGGCTAAAACGTCCCATATCCCCCCTGACCTCGTACCGCACTCAACGCGAGCTTCCCGCGACCAGTGTTGTGCATCACGTCGATTGGAGAGCATGTCCTTTTACAGCGCCGAACATGTCTAAACGATGTCGGAAGAAGTTAATTTAAAAAAACCCAGAAACAGAGCCAAAACAGGTACAAAACCCGAGGCAGAATAAATAGGACAGTTTCTTTTCTACTTCTGGTTGCCTTTTTTTTCTATTCTGTGAACCGCATTAAGATTTTCATATACAAATAGAAAGATAAACCTTATGCATAAACCGTAATCCATTATTTTCCAATAATAAGTCTGTAATAGGTGCCTCTTAATGGTATAGAATGGAACGCTTCGTGCGCGAGTCCGACTCGCACTTGGCCGGTTTTTTTTTCTTTATGGCGCCTTCAAGCACAATTTAGATTATTTAAAAAAAAAATGTATCCTTTGATAGCTTTGTGTTGTTTTGCCAGGTTTTGCCCTTAAAACGATCTAATGAGATATAATTGATCAAAATCGGTCAAGTCGTTGCGTAGTTAAGACAGTTTAAAAACGTCGATATTATTTTTCCCATCACTAATCGCAGCGAAAATTTGCCCTATTTCAGTGCGTTACGAGGTGTATAAGATCCCATATTTTGTTTTGCTAATAATTCCTAAACTAGCCATCAGATCCCGGGGCGACGGTGGATTAGGGTTCATCAATTCACTGTCTATATCAATAAGGACCAAAATTCTCATTTATCTTTGATTTCGCGCCAGAAAATGGATTTTAGTCTGTAAAAGGAGGTGGGGTCTAATAGACCGCGTGTCGCCCTAACGTCTGGTCACGGTACGGGCCGATTATACCTCGTGCCGCAGGAACGGAAAGTATGCAAAAATTGGTGCCGCAGCTAACGTGTTAAAGTTACGATGGCTATAAATAATTCCTTCATCGCACCCGCTGGAAATGCGGGCGGAAAATGCTAGGCCGTAAAAACATTTTCATTTCTCCTTAGGGCGGGAAAACATTTGCAATATTCCCTAGGGCAAAAAGGCAAAAAAGTATTTCCAAATTCAAACATGAAGTAAATTCGCTAAATATCAAAAAGCTGAAGACTTCCTTTAAAAAAAAAATAACACGGTGGTGTTAGGTATTGTAATAACGGGTGAGATGAAAATTACTAGGTATTTTCTTACAAAATTACTCCTGCGTTAATTGTGATTTTATTAATGCATCTCGTCTTTAATTGCATTCATGGTACCTAAGCGATGCCCTGATTTTATGGCTTGTCGAATGAAACTTCTTCGATACGAAGATTACCTATTCTTAGTCATAAAAGTATTGCAAAATAAACTTTTTTAAGCACAGTAAAATTCTGCTATTCTATTTTTATAGATTTTATTTAGCATTGAATAAAATAAAAGTAAGCCTAAGGTGAAATCAACGACTCTGCCCGCGAAATTCAAAATTTTCATGGTTTTTTGCAATTGTACGCTAATTACACATTAGAGGCTTTAAATGGCAGTCAATTTGCGAGAGTGGCAGTATTATCTTTATACGATTTTATCAAAATCTTTGCATAAAAATGTGTATCTTAGGAAATACTCACATAAAACTCGATACTTACTCGGACTGAGCTATATCGAGTTTTATGTGAGTAACTCTCAAATCTCGGACTAATTTCTTTAACTCGACACTTTCAAGCAGAGATTTTTTTATTTCGTAATAAAAAATCCCTTACAATAACGTTTATACTGGAAGCAGGTGTTATTTTGCAGAGATCCGTAATTACCTTGACAGATTAATTTGTTAGTTTGATTAATCGTAGAGATTTTCTCTACACAATGCGAGATCGTAGAGATCTACTCTAAGATTTAGCATTGTGAAGTCAACATCTCCTTAGTATGTCCCGGTGTCGGACAAAACGCGCGTCGAAGAAAGTGTTGGCAAATTGTGTGTGGTGTTTCATGTAGGCGATTATAGCAAAACAAATTAATCTGTCATGTTAAAATAACGTTTAACTTTCTGTTGTGCATAAAACTTAAAAAGCTTCCGAATAATAATTAATAATTGGTAGGACCTAAAACTTAAAACTGAGTTTGAACGTGATGGTTCTACGAGAACGGACTGTAAATGTTTAATTTGGCGGTGTCGGTGTATTTTTTTTACAAAATTGCTAGTCTGCCGCTTCGCCATAATGCTAAAAGCTTTTTTATCAGGCAATGTTGAATCTTTGAATCATTGAATAAGAATAAAGCTTACCGCACACTACAGACCGTATATATTACTGAAGTTATACAATTGTACAATACAATATACATAATGAAATGAAATTCTTTATTTCACATAGGCTTAGATATAAGCTCTCATGAAATGTCGGGACTCTACCGCCAGGTTCGGAAAGCAGGTTTGCACCGAGAAGAACTGGCAAGAAACTCGGTACTTGCTCTTTTCAAAAAATGTCTCAATATACAATTTTTAGTACTTAGTATGAAACAATATTTTTAAGATATCTCGTGGGGAGATGGAAGCATATCACTATCGTTCCAAGAATCTTTGTTATTTAAAAATTCTTCAATGGTGTAGTAACCATGATTTATTAAATGTTTTTTGACAGTATCTTTAAACCGGTGCAAAGGTAAGTCCAAGACAGACTTCGGAATCATATTGTAGAAGCGTACACTCAACCCCACAAAGGACTTCTGTACCTTACGCAAACGGTGTGGCACTACAACTAACTTATGTGCTCCACTTCTAATTGGACGGTTACTTATATCTATCCGTTTATTGTAATTATTAATATTTTGACGTACAAACAGTAGACAATTATAAATGTATTGACACGCCACTGTAAGAATGCCTATTTCTTTAAATTTTTGGCGAAGAGATTCGCGTGGCTTCATTTTGTATATGGATCTAATAGCTCTCTTTTGCAATACAAATATAGTTTGAATATCAGCAGCTTTGCCCCATAATAGAATACCATAGGACGTAACACTGTGGAAGTAGGCGTAGTAAACAAGCCTGGCTTTATCAATGTCTGTAAATTGTCTAATTTTTCTCACGGCATAGGCAGCTGAACTAAGTTTACCTGCCAGAGTCTCAATATGAGCGCCCCATTGTAGTTTACTATCTAAGGTTACCCCCAGAAATACTGTAGAGTTCTCCATTTTTAGTGTTTCTCCATTCACAATCACCTTTTTGTTGCTAACTAATTTTTTTACGTTTGGAAGTGCGAACTCAATGCACTTAGTCTTTTTTGAATTTAAAACCAAATTGTTAACTGTGAACCAGTGTGATACGTGCGTGATAGCACAATTTACATCGTCATAATTTTCTTTACTTTTATCTATTTTAAAAACTAAGGAAGTGTCATCAGCAAACAATACTATCTCGCAAATACCATTTACATGGTGTGGCACATCATTTATATATACTAAAAATAGAAAAGGGCCTAATATTGAGCCACCCATAATGGGGGAACAACCCTGTGATTTTGTGTCATTTATGCATACCCTTTGTGTTCGATCACTTAAATAAGAGGCAACGAAATCAAGAGCCCTGTCTTTGATACCGTAATGGCTTAGTTTACATAGTAGCGTTTGATGTTCAACGCAATCAAAAGCCTTGGACAAGTCACAGAAGACTCCGATAGCATTCTGAGACTGTCCCCAGGCATCATAGATATGACTTAATAACTTGGCACCGGCATCAGTGGTGTTCCTGCCTTTAGTAAAACCATACTGCTCGGAATGAAGAATTTTATTTGAGTTAAAATGACTTAGGAGTTGCAGGTCCAGTATGATTTTTTCAAATATCTTGCTAAGTGTTGGTAAGATTGAATTTGGTCTATAGTTACTAAGATCTTGTTTATCCCCAGATTTAAATAGCGGTATCAATTTACTATGTTTCATTAAATTTGGAAAAATACCTAAATCAACACATTGGTTAAATATTATAGCCAAACATGGGGCAATAGTGTCAATTATGTTGAAAACCACTTGCATAGACATTCCCCAAAGGTCGCCAGTTCTTTTAATTTTTATCGACCGGGAGGTTTTCTTGATGTCTGCTGCAGATATGTTTTTTATTTACATAGAGACTATTTCCAATTAACAATATAACAGTAGAAAAGGAGTCGAGAAGGTCTTCTCTAATGTTTTCTATTATGTATTCATATGAGGCACCAGGGAAACATAAATTGATAACATTTTGATTCAACTTATTACGGAGTAAGTTGCCAAATCCTCTGCCCATGCTATCTGAGACTACAAAAGTTTTCATCTGTTCAGTATATGAAAGACTTGTATTGGTTTTTCCTATCTCTGAGGCTGCTTCCTTGCATTTATATACCATAGGATCAACCTCCGGAGTAAGATCATAGAAAATATAGTATTTCGAGACCGGATTTCGAGTCTGTGTTCGCTTGGGAAGTAAGAAAAAGTAGATGTTTCGATTAAGTATGAAAGATAAATAGAACCTACAAGTAGTTATAACCTATTCTCGAGGATGAAAATTCTGTTTAAATTTGAAATTAGAAACAATTAGTGATGAGTTTCTTTTTTAACAAATAAACTAATGAACAAATTCAGCCGACTTCCAACCATAGAGATACTATGTACTTCCAACAAGGATTTTTTTTAATATTTTTGACATGGCACCGGAAACACAGCGTTGGAGTACCATAGTAAGGTGGACCGATGAATTTGGATCCAGGCCCTAAACTTTATGTATGGTTTGAATGCTATCAATTATGTCACATTATAGGCTTCTTGATCGTAAAATAACACTGATATCAAAAATCAGAATGAGCTGAACAATTTACGTAAATTTGCTTCATACAAGAAAAAAGTAGCGCCATCTGTAAAAATTCTCGCTGTTGCGTTTGCGTTCCACGCGTTGAAAACGCAGTTTCCACCATAATATGAAGGAAACTGCGTTTTCAAAAGTTACCTGTGCTGTGGACTGCGGTCCACAAACAATACTGGAGTCAGCTTACTCCCGACACCGTTGGTGTCAAAATAGACATTGACACCATTAAACTTGTGACATTTTTTTCGGGCGTTTCACCGGGCCCTGTGTATATATCTTTTATAATAATATACCTACATATCCATGAGAGGTTACCATTAGTGCAGCTGCGGTAAGCGGAAGTTCATAGTTGAAACGAATTTAAACAAATGACGTGGTTAAGCTTAACGCTAGAAACCACGTTTTATCATAGTTTTAAGATTATGCATCTCATGTGTGGTACAGCCTCCTATACTATAGGCCTACAGTCTACACTATAGCCTACACTATAGTCTACACTTGTGTACCACACATGAGATAAACATCTATCTATAGGCCCTATACACACAGAGTTGGAATACGTTATACAGAATATGCGCTTCGACTCCCGAGCTTACGTAGAAAATAGCCGCAAATGTGTAGGCAGCTTTAAATTAAATCATGTGGCCTTGAACTTTTGCTTACTAGCATTGTGTTTATGGAGTAGGTAAAACTGATGATATTGAACAACTTTTATGTAACTTTTGAGAAATAGAACTTACTAAGTACATACTACATAGCTGTAGTTAATTAGGTACTTATACCAACGAACATATAATATTACTAACGTACTTACTTATACCTACTTAGACATTTGTTATTTCAATGAAGTGATATAACTCTCTTTCATGAAAAAATCAAATTAGGTATGTAGAGGTACAAAAGGGGATAATTTTGCCAACATTTTACCGTTGATAACTGCATTCGTTTTAACTGTACTTACTTACCTACTTACATGAAATCATTGAAACTATATCTAATAGCTTAATATCAATAAAACCAGTGTTAAAAGATCCTAAACTGTCACAGAACCAAACACAAATCGCAAATCGCTAATTCGTTAAATTCTGTCGCGTTACTAACGACGACTCTACAAAGCGGTTTCTTAAAGAAAAACAACTTTTCCTCCACGAACAAGGTCTAGAAAGACATATGCTACGATAATAATCTAAATTACGTTTCCAATTCTTTCTAACTGCCCATGCGATTTGATATCAGTTAAGTTTTATCAAAAAGTTTCAGTTAATCGCTAATTGAACTGTTGGTAATCCGTCAATGTAGTCTTGTCCAATCGGCTCGGTTTATGGCGTGATGGCTGCGTAGTGCGATTGGTTGAGTATGGCGTGATATTTATTTCTGTCGCGAGCGAGAATGCGCGCGCTGAGAGGCATGCACATGTGTGAATCCGTGTAAATGTAGTGCGTGTGTGCGTGTGTTGTTGAGGCTCGTTCGGTCTGTAGTCTGTACTCTGTTTACCGGACGGTTCAGTGGCGAGCGAGCGCCTCGTGTTCACGCGTTTGTCGCGAAGTAGAGTTTCCCCGGCGACTCCCGGTTTCCACCACCGTCCTATGGAGTTTCCCGACAATTGTTATTGGTGCTAACTAGTGCGAGCGTGACTAACTGCACCTATCCCCGTGATAACAAATCGTGCGTGCCTATTTTCGGTACTCGTAAAAATTATCGGTGTTTTCGGCGGATGCGATGAATAAATTTTGCGAATCGGGTCTGTGTGTCGAAAAGGTTGGAAGCTATGTTTTGATCGCGCGGCGTGCTGTGCCGGCGGATGCGGTCGGTGCATTCTCCAAGTCTGTGAAACTGCGACAGTGCTGCCGGCGCCACAGCCTGAGGGTCTTGCTCTTGGGGCTGAGGAACAAGGATCTGGTGCAGATGCTCCACGCGGTGCCCGGCACATCCTAAACTAAGGTAACAACACTTGTTTACAAAACAGAGATCGAATGTGGCTATTGGCTTGGCTGATCATTAGTGTTAGTACACGAGTGGATCCGTTGAAAACTCACGGATTCAAATTTCAAAATATTGAAATACGCGGGTATTTCGATATTTTGATATTGTGAAATGGTTTCTGAAACATTTTGTTTGTTGATCCACTTTTCATTAAAAAGCCCAGCCGTTTATGTTTTTCAAATTCCCTACCTATGCAATAATCACACAATACACGTTTGATGTACTTACCTAACATTCAAAATCAAATCTACCAAGTAGGTACCGAAGTAACTACTAACTACATAGATGTTTCTAAGCCTTTACAAATGCCTTTTAACTTTTTGTAATAACCGGTCAAGCCAAATGTCCTGAGCATGCAGTCTGCATAAACATCGGAAAAGAAAACTTCAATAAAATAGGCCCTGTATACCTAACTAAAATTTTCTTGATCGCCGAAGGTTTATTTCCCAACCAAATTATTTCGCTCATGTAGTATGCCTAATGGTAGGTAGCTTTGCAGACGGAATCTTGAAGCCGGAACCACAGAGTAGCTATAGATCAGTAGACATTCAAAGTTTCAAACCAGAACTAGAAAAAAGGAAAATAGGGCAGTAAGCAAAACCGTAAATTGCTTGATAGAGCATGATTGAGTACCTAAGTAATAAGGTACATATATTGAATAAAGGGGATCGTAGTGCACTTAGCAAGAAGGGATCACTGAAGCCAGACTGAAATCAAAATATTCACTTTGTTCAATGATGGAAATAAGTCGTAAGAAGGAATTGTACCTACTAAGGTACTGCAAAGTTAATAATCTTATCACGTTTGGTTACCATATCCAGCCGCTGGGTTTGCTTATTTCCGCTTTTAAGCAGCAGCAAATCTTGCATGGGTTTACGACTTATATGATTTATATTGCTAAGCATATCATTAGCATTAATTATTTAAAACGGATGATCAACGGAGGAAAATAAATGTTTTCCTCATTAACTAAGATGAAAATTTCCAATCAGATTCCAGTAAGAATCGTACCTTGACTGGGAAATAGTAACTCTGTCAGTTCACCCTATTTTACAAAATTTTAGTGGGTTAGTAAGATACAGTACAGAACCTATTAGTTATTAAAAATTATATATTATTTGATAGGTAAGTACCTAACTATAATGTGTTTAAGCTTTTTTTTAAATGTTAACTTACCTTAGTTACAAGTACATACAAAAGGTGATATTAATTATCTTTATTAAAATTCCCATTATAACCTAACGACTCTGGAAATAATTAACTAACACTCATTTGGACCGACTCTACATTGTATCAGGTATATGTACATTTGTAAAGTTATTAGTTTACACTCAAATACCTAGGTATATTTTTTTTACTCAGGGTAGTAATTTATACCCAAAAAGTAAAAACCTACGCAATTTGACCATAATCGATTTATTTACAGTTAAATACAAAAGCGTAAGTTTATAATTTCCGATTATATTTCCGAAATTGTAGCAAAAGAACATTGTACATAGTATATCAATGCAAAAGAAGCATTTGAGACTGGAAATCAAACCACAAGATGAGTTAGTTATCTCAATATTAAATTTAAAATATCAAATTATATTTGGACAGCATCAAATTATGGCTACAAAACAATAAACAAACCCACTGTTTTATATCCTGTTTTAAGCTAACTAAATAACAAAACAATAATTGTCTCACAAAAATATAGGTGGGTGATAGTTTTAGGTAAGTAGATACCTATAACCACCTATAACGTCTCTAGTCTCTACATTAAAAGTCCTGTGAACTACGATGTCTCCATTCATTCAAAATACCAAATCATTTTGCATATTTCGATCATGTAAGTGGTGTTATTCGGGTTCATATAGTAACAATCTATGCCCCTGGCCATATTTGGTTCGGAAATACTTTAAAACGAAATAACAATCAATTTTGATCAAAATTTTTATAACTCTGGTAGAGTTCCGTAATACCAAAAAATTATGAATGAAAACTTGTGACTTTCTTTATTAACTGGTGTTGTTCTTTGACCAAGAAACACAGCAGCCCAGCTGAAGCTGTGCCCAAGAAATTTAAAGACGTGGCTCATTTTCAAAAAAAATTCTATAAAGAGCCCCCCCCCCCCCCTTTTATAGGAAATGTTTTGCTTGTAATGAGCAATAGAACACTCCCTTAAATTATCGCTAGTTCGATCCCGGACACACTGTATTTAAATAAATCAATGGCAGAATTTAAAGTTTTCAGTTTCAGAGGCAAACTTCGTGTCTGTATAGTTGAAGACACGGAAAAACCAAATTAAGATGAAAAACATGCCTATACCTATTTTGTTTTTCGCAAAATATAGGTTTACAGCAATATAGCTTTAATTTTACAAAGATTCGAACGATTGAATGATTGAATACTTAGGTACTTACCGAACATCTTTGTGTTTGTTTATATTTTTTGACCCAAATATTGGTGAAAGTGAATCTTCAATACATGTTATGCTACAAGTGTAGAACGTAACATCTGTTGAGTGTTTTTAGGGTTCTGTATCCAAAGGGTCAAAAATGAACCCTATTACAGAGACTTCGCTGTCCGTCAGTCCGTCTGTCACCTGGCTGTATCTCTTGAACCATCATAGCTACAGCTTGAAATTTTCACATGATGTATTTCTGTTGCCGCTATAACAACAAATACTATAAAGACTAGAATAAAATAAATATTTAAGGGGGCTCCCATATAACAAACGTGATTTTTTTTGCTTGCTTTTGCTCGATATTGATAACGGTAACAGGTAGACGCTTAAAATTTCACACAATAATAATAAAATACCATACTTGTTTCAAAAATACTGTCCTTGCAAAAAAAAAATAGCATAGTTGTACAAAACGAATACAAAAACAATTGGTCAAGTGCGAATCGGGCTTTTATTTAAAGACGAATAATGGAATAAGATACGTTACATTGCAATTTGCAATACCTATGACACAAACACAAAAGGTTATTAGTTAAGCATCGCCCAGTCGCTAATTTTATGCCCGTTGGCTATTAGTTATTAATAGAATAGGCAATTACTTTGTACATATGTATGTAAATATGTATAGTAATAACGTTGCAATAATTTTGCTAACACCATCAAAACCTTGAAGTACACCTGCTCATGTTTATGTTTATGTAGACGATATTATTATTTATTACAAATATACCGTCGCAAATCATGGTATGAGTGTATTTGAAAGGCCTCATAAATATAGACATATTATGTGTTTATAAAATCAATATCACTATTTTTAATTTACAAGATAGCTACCGACATTTGAGACTATCTCCCAAAGCAAATGATTTTAAAATACGAAAATACCTACAATGTTCTATGATCTTTTTCAATTCGCGACGGCTCTTGGACGGTTTCGGTGTGAACCAAATGAAAGTATAAATTATACGTTTTTGCAAACTTTAAAGGAGAGCGAAAAACTGTTTAAAATCTCTTTAGACTTTAAGAGAAACTATACATTTGACGAAAAAAGAAATATTATAATGATGTATGGGTATATAATTTGAGCTTTATGCTTACGTCATAGACACAATATAGTAGTTTATGAAACGGATGCATAATACCTAATTATGTAGAGTTTTATACACTACTTTATCTACGCTCAAATTATCATAAATCCAAACCATAAAATCTTGCTAACGTTTATCGTAAATCCTTCACTTTGTTGGTAAAAGATTGTGGGTCATTTTTGTTGCAATTACTAAAATGTCAGGCGGAGTTAAATTTTCTTTAGTAGGTTTCACTGCTAGACATTTTTCCGCGCTAAGTTTTGACTAAGTAACAAAAATAACACATTTAAATGTTAAAAGTTAGCTATGGCGCCAAAATTCTGTTGTAAACTGCGTATAATGCGCGCAGAACCATAGACATAAGACATTATTGTTGTTGTTTATGGTCGATCATGGCCCATCCCATGACTACCAAATAATTAGAACTAAATGTTGTCTGTGGACTCCATATATATATATAAAAAAAAAATTAAGGAGGCTCTACATTCTCTTTTGGCTATGGCGACACATAAAAATACAGGAACCCAGAGCCCAGTATCGTAATGGAAATTATTCAACTATCTTGAAATATTTCCATAGTACAGCGATGTTAAAATGAATAACTTTTTAATAATTATAGAAGTCTGTGAATAAAGTAGGTCAATATGTGACACATTTTGATTTTATAATTCGAACTTTAAGCAATGAGCGTAGACAAATTTTATTAAAATACAATAGACATAAAATAGACGTACGAGTACGTTAGTGTGGTATTTAATTTTTGAATCTGCAATAGAACGTAAATAGATTGTTAACGTTGTTTTGGCCGATTATTCTTCTAACCTCTCTTTTGCCTCGGGTATGATACTGTTGAAATATGTACCGTACTATAAAACATAATTTATCTCTAGCCATCAAATAAATTATACTAAATCCAAGCCATAGCAGCATTAAGTATTATTCCAGATTACATACTACGAATTCGCTATCAGATAACAGGTGCTGTCACGTAAAAATATTGTTATAACATATTGATAATATTATTATCAATAAAGAATAAAAATACTGATAATATGTTATGCTTAGTGAAAATATACACACAAGCTTTTTGAAATCCACTGAATTGTATTAGTTATTGGAATAAATCGATGCATCGGAGTCTCGGAGCCATCGTAGCTTTACAAAGCAGGCGTTATTTTGCTGAAATACCTACATAAATTATTTAGGACAGATGACCAAAATAACTAAATACTCTCTGGTACAAGATTTGTCGAGAGCCTAGTGCTAACGTGCAACCTCACGAGAGGGTAGCGATGTTCGTTCTTTTGGCTGTCCACGGTATGCGAAGCATCCTCCTCCAGCCATTCTATCCTGTTATTACTGATTAATTTTATTTATTCTTGACCTTCTCTACAATTAAAAATATTTTCAAACTTTCATATTTCACTAGAAATTTAATTACGTTCACCCTTACCAAAGACGATTAGATAGTAGTTACTTACTGCCTTACCCTTACCTATAGAAAAACAGAATGCAGTTTTATAAGGGTACACAGATAGTTTTTGATAATAGTATAATAATATTTCGTCGGGCATTATCGCCGTTCAGTCTGTCGCTCCACGGAAACAAATTATATAAGCGTTACACAAAGCTCATAATAATATATGAAACGCTTCTATATATAATACATATTATATGTATAATATGTTACGTTGAACTGAGTCAACACTCAGCATGTCTATGTGACATTAACAGTGGCTAACATACAGATAATATATCCTGAATATTCATTATCAATTGTTATGTAACCGGTCACGAATCTAATGTTATGACTAAGTCGAGATTTGGTTTGAAATTATTGAATCAGTGTATTGAACCTCACTTACCTACTAAGAAAGTGAAGTTATAAGAGAGAACAGATAGATAGCTAGATAGATAAACTCTTTATTGCACACCACAGAATAAAAATATAAAAAGAAATATATTAAACACAAACAAACTTAGGAGTACAATTACAATTTTTTCATTAATTTAATAATTAATTAAGGTATTAAAAAACAGGTATTGATTGTATCTTTTAATTAAATAACGCTAACCTTTTCGATAAGCTCTCATAAAGTTTTTTAAACCAACAAAAGATTTAATGGGTCTGTTAAATGTTAATACTTAATACCTAGGTTAGGCCCCTACTGAATTTTTATTTGAAGTTACTTACTTTTATGTAATAAAATCTATACACGTTTGAATTCGTTTGAATAATTCACAATGTATTATTTGATCATGTTTACGTACGAGTACATCTACACTAATCCTTGAACACACCAAAATATAATACTAGTTGAAGGCCACTATACCGCACAAATTAATTAATGCTTTTAGTATTGATTGTAAATATAGATCTATATCAAGTTATCAGATCTCATGTAGAGCAAGACCCTAACTCTACAAGCCCTAAGTTCACGAACTCTACACTTTAGTCAAAATAATATATGGCTTGACCTGGCATTAATCAAGGAATAGTCCTAGCCCAAGTTATGAGGGTTCAAAAAAACGAAGACGCACTTCGAGAAAAGGTAGGTAATGCCCTCGCGCTTCGCTTGCCCCTTCTTGGCCGGGGACACTACCGTGTCTTCAGATCAAAAGTGTAGATAAAAAATCGTACAGAACCCTTCTTGCGCGAGTCCGACTCGAACTTGGCCGATTATATACCTAACAAAGTGTTTTTTCACCTCGAGACGGGATTCGTATAGGCGAAGAGGATCGCTGAAAAAGTAAACTATATGTACGAATATGATAAGAATTAAAACTATCTAATAATCAATACACACTCATTTTATTTTTGACTAGCTGTTGCCCGCGGCTCCGCCCGCGTGAATTACAATTTTTTTACATATACCGTGGAATTCCTTGATTTTTCGCGGGATTCTGATGTGATGTTAAACAGAAACCTGTTCTTACTTCGCACGGGTTATCTTGTGGTGATTTTGAAAACTCCTTTTTCTTAATCATAATATAAGGTTTCATTGATACGTAGTTGAAAGATCAAGAGGACGATTTTAACTGTCGATATTTCGACCCAGTGGCACAGGTCGTGGTCACTACGTGACCACGACTTGTACCAATGTATCGAAATATTGACAGTTAAAATCGTCCTTTTCAATGTGATTTTTATTCTGAAACCACGAAATATGTCAAAAATCATTAAATCATGTGAAAATTTGTACTGGTGGTAGAGCTCTTCTTTCAGGGTTCGGCCGGGTATGTACCACTGGGATAAAATACTCTACTAACAATATTCCCCGGCCCAACATAAGATTCATTTAAAAATCTTTGCTTCATCTCAATACAATCCAAAATATCCGAATGGGCAATGGCTATATATTTGTTTACGTATAAAAAGACCTATGACATTCAGTCAGTTAGGATTTGTGAACCATTATTTTACCCTTTCCATATTGCGGATGATAAAAAAAGACGCGGCACTCCGGGAATGTCGACAGAAGTGAAAACTTTAATCTGTTCGTCTTAACAGTGCCATCTTAATATAAAGTCAGGAAACAGTAAATAACATGACAGTTAATTATTATAAAAAAATTCGGTAGTACCTATCTCAGAGTTTTACATTCAAGTTCCACATAAATTGTAGAGATGGCGCTATACGGTATAACGTAGCGAGTTTCGTGATTTTTGTTCACCCTAAAAGTGAAAAATCTTAAACCATACAAAATCTTCTGCTAAGCCTATTTATTTACGGCTGTAAGGGTAGTCCAGTCAAACTTTAGCTCTACGTCTTAGTCACCTACTTGAACTTATCGCTAAAGGTTCTGATGTCTGTAATTTCTGAACTACAAAAGTGATGATGATAAAATTTGTATGGAATAATCTTTAAAGAACCTCCTTTTTAACAAAAAAAGAATGAATGAACGCGTTACTGAATTATAACTAAATACACATTTTGACTTTGATGCCGTCTTCCAGGGAAACCATGATGAATTTCGGGACAAAAAGTATCCTATGTCCTACCTCGGGGTATAACCTATAATCATGTCAAGTTTCATTTAAATCCATCCAGCGTATTAGCCGTGATGCGCGGTCGTGAAACAGACAGACAGACAGACAGACAGACAGACAGACAGACAGACAGACAAAAATTAAAAAAATTACAGTTTTGGCTTCAGTATCGACTAAATAGTGTCCTCTAACAAAAATTTTCAAAATATCTTCAATGTACAGAATTCGACCCTTTACAGTTTTATTATAAGTATAGATAGTGTCATAATATATATGTTAAACGGAGCTCGACAAATTATATTATTATCGGTAATAATATGGAGATTGCAGATGTTATAGGTTATAGGTTAATACATGACAGTACATGCACAGTAGATATATTTTTGTTAACTTCATAATATGTAACTAAATTATATGCACAAAAATATTGATAAGCTTGTTAAAAACAGATCTTCATAGTGTTAACCTTAGACACATATTTAGTACACTTTTAGTACATAAAACCAGACCAAAGAAAAAAAGTAAATCATTTTTAGGCTTTTTTTTTACAAAAAACTCCCTAATGAAATATTGAATTTATACCTCGCACTATAGTAAAAGAGATTATATTTTACGTGAATCAAATTCTTATTTATTAAGATAGTGAACTGATATTATACACTGAGATGTGATATTGTATACTGAGAGCTATTGTAATATGGTGATAACATTCTTAATGTGTGCTTCTTCACTAGCAGGGGCGCGTTAGGACCCTCCTAAACTTAGTTATAATTTATCACCAAACACTTTTATAATATCACCTATCATAAGTTCCTGCAAGGAAGGTCTACATGTGAAATAAATAAATATTTGATTATGGTTTCTGAGTCAAATTTACGCTTGAAATATTTTTAACACCTCATTTATTCTTCAGTGCGACTTGTCCGTAATAATAATACGAATATATAAACGCAACATATGAATGGACGGACGCCCACGCGGCAACAACGTTTTTATATGCGTCCTTGAGCACAGCGAGCTGTTATAATTGTTTTAACAACACGCCAAAATGTATTTAGCGGCCCTAGCCTTAACAGACCAGAACTGCACGAATTTAATTTACGAGTTTGGTTTAGAGGAATTTTTAAGCAAATTCTGTTAGTTAGATATAGATCTTTTAAATATTACAAGCAGTGGTGATAATTTCGGCTATCCTAACCGCTCAAAACCGCTTATGGAGGGTGCTGAGCCAGGGAAACTGCTAATGAAATGAAATAAAATGAAATGATTTATTTTATTTATTTGCTTCAAACATGGTCAGATAAAGATGTCATAATATTAAAGTACATACATGTTTTGCCCCAACATAGGCGTGCAAATATAAAAATTAAAATAAAATTATTAATTCAGTCAAAAATGAACCCAGCATCTCACAAGCAATGTGTTGTCAGTTCATAAGAAGTTTATGTTTGTCTGCGCCGAGAATACCCTATCATAATATTTTGCAAGTTTTCTGCAAGTAGCCATTCCAATAGCAAGTACCTAGTGCACGATAATAAGGATTGGGCACGCAGGAAAATTCATCCTATCCTGTCCTATCCTATCCTATCCTACTAATATTTATAAACGCGAAAGTTTTTATGGATGGATGGATCTTTGTTACTCTTTCACGCCGCAACTACTGAACCGATTTGGCTGAAATTTGGAACATAGATAGCTTATAACCTAGATTAACACATAAGCTACATTTTATCCCGGAAAAATCCATCGTTCTCATGGGAAAACCGAAATTCACGCGGTGGTGCCGCGGGCCACAAATAGTTATAATTTTTCATCCTTCAGAATCGTAATAGAAACGTAATAATTGCACTTAGAACCTACCTATTTAAGTACTAAGCATTTGGGATCCCCAAAGCCATACTTTGCGAGTAGCCAATCGCGGAAGGAATTTTAATTTTTACAACTTGACAGTGATAACTCCGTTCTAGGATCGCAGTCATAGGTATTTTGTTACGTTGAAATAGTGAGTAGGTATACTTAAAGCGTTATGTATAGGAAAATAATTTCAAAGGAAAATAATATGAATGTCCAACTCCGTAAACAAGAATCTGCTCTTGTAGCATTTAGCTATATTATGCAGAAGTCATAAAAAGTAATCGTAATTTGCAAAGTAACAATAAGAAACGTTTTGTTGTGTCTTTTATTGTATGAGCGTATCCGTGATAATGATAAGACGGCACACATCGGGCGAGGCCTCCACACATACGAATGAATGTTAATTAGTACATGTTTGTTTACACACCCACATACACGTGTTACACACACTGGTGTACAGTCAACACCGTGCATAATGCGCCTCCACATTTAAACTGCTGATTAGAGAGAATAAACTGAACTTCTATGTGTACATACATTGAAATGTGTCACAGCTACTGTATTTTTAGTCACAGTCAGATAAAAATAAGCTGAGTTATTAAGGCGTTTAGTGCGTCTTTGTGGAAGGTCAGCGGTTCGAATCCCAGGCATGTACTTCTGTTTGTGGAAATTAAAACGTTCTTTCCTAATAGGTTAAAGATATTATTATAAGAAAACTTTCATGTAGTGAGAGCTCTTCATAATGTCCTCAAGTGTGCTGTGAAGTCTGCCAATTCCCCACTAATTTTGAAATGGAAGTGAAAACTGTGTCCATACTAGAAATATGCCGTAAAGATTGGAACCAAAGTCTATTATACAAACATACTACGTCTACGTCTAATGTGGACCCCAAAATTATTAGCTTAAGCAGCACACCACAGGTGTGCCCGCGAAATTCAAATTTTTTGTGGTTTTTCGCGATTTTCAAGTTAATAATACATAATAGGCAGTCAAATTGCGATAATTCCAATATCTTCTTCACGTGTTTATATAAAAATCTCTGCTCGAAAGAGTCGGGTTAAAGAAATTAGTCCGAGATTTGCGAGTTACTAATTTCCAAGGATACATATTTTTATGCAAAGATTTTGATATAATCATGTAAAGATGATACTGCCATTCTCGCAAATTGACTGCCATAAACCTCTGATGTGTAATTAGCGAACGAATTGCAAAATACCATGAAAATTTTGAATTTCGCGGGCAGAGTCGTTGATTTCGCCTTAATTTCACTTTATCTAATTGAGTATAGAAAGTAGAACTAAAAGTGTTTCCAGAAGGATTTGTACCATATAAAAAATTAAAATTTACAGGCTTCAGATTCATCCAAAATTGCAAAGCAGACGCCTTTATTGTTAGATTACATATAAAGAGTCAGACAGTTTTTATTATTATGATGAGAGTGACATTGACGTTTCACCTGTCAAATTAGTTAATCAATGTCACCTACTAATCTGTAATGTCTGTTTTCATAACATTTTGTGTGCTCAGAATTAAACCTTTATTAATCAGAGATCCGTGGTGTTTCTATTTATCCAATATCAACAGGTTATGGGCCAAGCACATCTAATTCGCAACTCTGTTACATCCGATTTTTTAAGTCCATTCTAAGAACGTTATGGATATCAGGACGAATCCGAGTAAACCCAGAAGTATATAAATTATAGTAGTTAGTACAAAACATCGTGTTACCTTCACACATGCATTAGGCGCTCGCAAGTGTTAGCGCGCTCGTGAGAATTCCATGAACAAACTTTTGTTATTTTTTTTATCGAAACAGCACTTAATCACTTCCTGAAGTGGGCAGACTAGGTAGAGCTGCTACGTACAGCTCAAAGGGCGGAAGTCATGCGTTTACAAAAATAATAAATTAACGCTGATGTTTCTGTACAATCGTTATATGTAGAGATGCCCTTGGTTAGAGGTTAACATTTTTGATTTTGCTGATTAAAGATGTAAAGGAGATTGAAATCCACGTTTCAAATCGGAAGATCCTGCTGGTATCCGTGTCCTCTGACACGCTCTTAAATATCGGCGAAGTTTAGTAATTGGTTCTTGTTTTTACCCTTTGGGTACGGAACCCTATAAAATGATGCCTGTCCACTATCATCACCACACATCTGTCGTTACATGCTTGATGCAAGGGCGGCCTTATTTAGCTCGCGAGTTGCGACACATCAACAAATCCGTTTTGTTTGTTTAATTTGTGTGTATTCGGAAAATTTTGAGAACCTCTCGAATGATTCAAGTGGGCATCGATGAATGCCAATGGGCAGCCATACATAAATTAATTTAATTATTATAAAATGACGATTACTCAACGTTATTCAGTAGGTAGAGACAAGAGGTGCTTCATCAAACAAATCAATATTTATGTTTTTTTTAATTATTCGTTTCTGTTCAATATTTTTATCTATCAAAATACGAACCTTAATTACAAGGTTTTTCTTCGTTTAATTTTACTTAAGCTTACATATAATTATTATTTTGTATTACATAATAGGGATAACATTATTTTTGAGATTTCAAATGTTAAGTTCATACAGATCCTGTTGTTTTGTAGTGAGAAAGAATAGCGAGAATCATATTACGAAAACCCTGCACAAGTTTCCTTTAGATATCACATCACAAATGTTCTGTGATTGTGTCTATGTCTTTTGATATTTCTTTCACAATATACTTAATATGCATTATGCATTCTATACTAGTAATATAGACAACTAGCTTTTCTCCATGGCACCGCTAGAATGTGAGAGCCATGGAGTTTTCCTGGAAATTTTAAAACCAGCTTATCCAAATCATAATCCATTTCAAATTACAGCAAAATCGGTATAGCCTAAATACACGCTTTTATAATTTATTAATGTTATATAACTAAGGTTTTTCTTTCAAATAAAGTATCCAAATGACTGTATTCCTGGAAACTGGGTGAAATTATTGGTGTCACGTTCACGCCAGCCCAGTTCGAGTAATTGGACGTTATATTCGGACGCGTCCAGTTGCACAATATCCACACAAAAATATAATTGTCTTGTTTGTTCCCGGCTTAAAAGTTGGGGCTTCCTAACTCATTCAGCGCCCTTAAATTAAACAGTACAGGAATAGATAATTCGTTTTAATTAAGTGTGGGTACTTAATTGTGAAAGATTGTGTGATTGTTAGGTACTTAATCTCACCATATTTGGTTGATATGTGAAATGCAGATTATAATCTATACGGTATAGGTGCCACAGTTTTGTGATACTTACCTAGGATCGATACATAAGTACTATTTACCACACGAAATCTAAGAAAGTCATTGTAAAAAACCGAGGGGAAAACCGTACAATACTTACGAGTAGTAGATACTCTATATTGAAAAGTCAACTAATGTTGCGTGTATTTATTATCATGTTTTATATAGGATTTTACGAAGGAAATTGTTATACACGTAATATGCAATAATTGTGCTGACTGCTGATAAAGCTGGAATAGGGACAGCAGATTTCTACGTTACAATTTTATGAGCAAATGCAAATCTAAACCCAAATCCTTAAAAGCATGGGTATAATTTAACCCGCTAAGATATTTATTAAAGTTGTAAAAATGTGCTCGCCATCGTTATAAAAGGAACCCCTTGTACGCTTCTAAGCTGCTTACCAGCGGTTTAAGGAATTAATAAGTCAGTCAGTTAGCCAGTACAGAGTTTTAAGTATTAGTAAATAAAATATAATTAGGTACTTAATTCACTTAAATTCAAGTGAATTACGAGTACCTACAGAGAAGACTACATTTTCTAGGCAAGCGCGATCCATTTATCTTATTATTATAATGACAGTTGAAGGTCCATTTCAAATTACACAACTCATTTACACAGGCGCACATGACAGCCCAGAATATTGTAGTCCTAGCTATTTTATGAGCACTAAAACTGAACATAATACGACTCGTCATAGCTATTATCTTGAACTATTGACACGGCGGCGAAGATATTTTTAATAACAGAACAGTCTAGATTTTAAGACTAAGTATTTTTCATCTTTATCCAGGTAGGTGACGACTCACGAGCCATGACACAATTTATTGTCCTGAAAATGCATCAGAAAGGGAAAATGCATTAATAGGACAAGTTATATAGTCTTTGATAATAGAAATGAAAAGGGGATAGGTATGAGCTCAACACAATTTAAACAATTTAAATTACAACTCTATTCCACTTAATAGATATTAGATACTAGTAACTACTTAATGATATAACATTCCGATGCGATGCATTAGCAAGAAAGTAGCACCTAAAAGGGGTTGGTGTAGAATACAAGTCGGTACGATTACATCTTTGGAAACACCGTCACTTATAACTGCTGTTAAGTTGTAAGTAATATAAAATTTAAGGTAAAGGCAAATACTTATGTCATTAAATTATAATAAAATACTTAGATTTAAGCAGTTAAGACAGTGAGTAATATAATTGGACAATCGGGAACAAATTCTATTTAAATGGACCATGATCAATACTGAAATAAAGCTGTATAGGTAATACCTTCATGTTTTGCAATAAACCAAAAGCAAAGAATAGCAAAGCAACACAGCAGCCCACACGTTTCGCACGTACAAAAATCGCAGACAAACAATTTGATAGACAAAAAGGACGCACTAACGAGCAAGCAAACAGACGAAACCGCCTAAATAGCTGGCAAGGCTAATGGCACAATGGAGGCGTCTGAAGTACATCTGCATGCATTCCCGACAACGACCCGCGCGTAACCTGATTAACACAACTATAGTGATTATTGGGTCACTGGATACTCGATTATTATATTGTACAAATGGACTCTTTCATTTATTGACCGAAACTTAAGGAAGGGCCCTTTCAATTGATAAAAGTCAAATCGATATAGCTATTAAAATGTATGTTGTGGCATATCTTAGAGTTGATCATTTCGTGATACGGCCGTCTATTTCATGAAATGGTCATATTTTGATTTCCGCAAAAAACTTTCGCAGTTCTTACAATTTCTTGAACAACGACGAACGAGTGGTTTGATTTAAATATGGTAATATTACCGGCTACTACTACAGGCCATATCATGAAATGATCAATTCAAAGATATGAAGCCATCACGGAGTCGGCTATATCATGACACATTATTAAAAGTAATTAATAATGTTTTAGTATCAATTGAAAATAGTTAGAATGCAATTTATAGCAATGAAAGAATAAGCAAAAAACAGCAAGAGGAGCGTTAAAAGACCGTATTAGCTGGTATTAGTAATCGATATAGTATCCAATAAGTCAAAAGGATCTAATAACATAAAAGAAAAAGGCGTAAAGATTTTCTCAACCTAATTACTGCGATACTACGTGAAGATAAAACATTTAGGGGAAGTGTCCATATAGAGCAAAGCAAACGTCGGATAAAGATGTTTGCGCAACGCTGTGCCAATATTGGACCTGTGCTCGGGTCAGACGTTCGGCCATTTGCAAATGCAAAATTTCCGAGATAAAAATAATCTTAACAACGACAGAGATTATTAAGACTGAGAGATTAACTCGCAATAAATAATGGCTGATGAAAAATGATGCACAATAAAACATCAAGGGCATTGAATCTTACATGTAGCTACTACGCGGAAGCAAAGACTGCGTGGAAGTTTGAAATCCGTTTTTTGTTCGTAACTTTATTAGGGCTAAACAGCTGAAATGGTTTGAAATAAAATCTGTGGTCTTAAATTATGAAATTAAGGAATTCACAAGGTACTCTTACCCTGGACAAAGGGGCTTGGGCCGCCTCTGGGTGGATTGTATGGATCGACAACACAATGCATAGAGCAGTAAAAGTATTTAATTAGAAATCGCTTCTTTGCCTATTTTAGCTTAGGTACAGTCACGAAATGAAAAGGTTCGTCAATTTTTAAATTGATTCGTTTGCACTACTCGATTGTTTTGGTACGTTGACATAATGGACCCCCGACTCTTGCAGTACTAGTGCAAGTGAACATCGACACTAAGGTGACGAACCTCTTCATTTCGCGACTATTCTTAGGTTTGCATTTATATCACTATTAGAAACATACAAAACCTGACTGTATAAGGTACAAATACATAGATAATACTTCTAAACTAACTGGTAGTGGTATGTAACTGAAATTAGAAGCTCTTAAATATACTTGTGCAAATTGCTTTATCAAGTAAACCACTGACGCAGGCTGAGACCTGAGACTGAGGCGCACCTTTTGAATATATGAAATTTTCCAAATTATATTTTCCTTTTTTTTTTTTTTACCTTTAAATTTTTTAATTATAGAAGAATTTTTTTTCCTTTTTCCTTAAGAAATTGAAATGAAGTTCCACAAATAATTACTTTTAGTCGAATCCAGACTGCGCTAACGCTAAGGGACAAAGGTTTGAACCACTGGCACGGCTATTCATTTGGCTATAATTAGCTATAATTATTACTGGTTATTTTTTTATTTCACCACGTTCTCAGAAGTAGGTAGGTTTTCAAGAATTAGTTCTTCTTACTGAAAGGTCCGGTAACTCCGGTTAAATATCAATAATTATAGTTATCTCTATAAAAATAAATGCACATCATTTCCTACAAGGATGTAGATTATTATAATATAAGCCAATATTCAATCCACGCCATGTTCTCGAGATGAATCATAAGTATCAAGATTGATCGTTGTCGGCTGTTTTCTGAATATCAAGTGTTAACCAAGTATAATTGATGATTAAACGAACTTACCTTAAGTGAAGTTCTATCATAATTTTGTGAATTCCTGTATGAAGATATTAACATGAACACTTATTAGGTATTTACGCCAAGTGATAGCCATTCAGACACTAAAGTTGAGAGAAAAAATAAAAAATTTCAACATTTTTCATTACGATATCTCACGCTAGCAACACTGTGTCTGTCCTTTCATTTAGTTCAGAGTAATTATTATAAGAGTGCCTTTGTGCTTCGATAAGCTCGTCTTGGTAGGAGCACTACAGAGCACCCAAATATGTATCATATACCTAATATATACATAACTACACAATATTATACATAACCACACAATATTATATATGTAAATATAATATATATATATATATATATATATATATGTGGGTTATGTTGTCTTCAATAAATATTTATTATTATTGTAATATGTACATTTTTTATTTACAAATTCATACATGGGTTTTTCCACAAAACAGGGGCGGGAGGGTGTTAATATCTTCATACAGGAATTCACAAAATTATGATAGAACTTCACTTAAGGTAAGTTCGTTTAATCATCAATTTTGATTCATTCCTGTATTCGATATTAACATGAACACTTATTAGGTAGATGTTTAGAGCCATGACATTTGTAAATAAGAAATGCTTTTAAATTAATAGAATAATAAGCATAATCGCTTAATATTGAGCAAAAAAATAAAAATAACAACTTAAGTTGATATTCAAAGCAAATTAATAATTAATGGCATAATTTTGTAGAAATATTAAAACTGTAATAGATAGTAAATCAATATTATTAGTATAATATATTAATAATAATATATGTACAAAAACATATATTTTTATATGTGCGAATACCAAGGGTATATTAAGACTATATTCTAGCAGTACTGCTCGTATGTAGTCTTGACGATTAAAAGAGGTTTTAAACCTCTTTCAACAAGCTTCAAAATATTTGTATCAGTTAAAACTTTTAAATGCAACACTTGATTAATCGTAATAAATTGAGCTGTTAATATGCAACCATGAAATATATATTTTAAACAGTAAATTGATCACGAATATATTTTTATAAACTTGAGTAGAATAAATATTACCGAGACATATTATTTTTGGAAAGAAAAAAAATAAGATCAATTTATTAATATATAAGATTAATAAATCTATGGGTTGCAGAGAACTAGTTCGTAAATTTTTGTTCATCTTGACTTCACTTTACGAAAATACAGGAGTAGGCATTAGTATTTTCGTAAAGTGTTGTTTAATTTTATTCATAGCTTTTTAGAGTTATTTCTATTAAAGGAGTTAACAATGATATTTTTATTTAATTTCCATAATAATATTGTTATTTGGGTTTTGGTGTAGGTACAGCTTTAATAAGGTCATTAAGATTTAAAGTGACCTTAAATTATATTTTTAACTGAATAGGGTGAAGTAAGAATATTCTCAAGAGATTTTGAAAAAAGCCATAGAGAAATCATCTTATAAGCCTATTTTAAAGTTGATTCTGAGACAAAGGCTGATGAAGTAACTGTATCTACTGTTTATTCCTGAGTTCTAATAAAGTGATAACAATAGAAACTTAAGATAGTCTGAAAAAAGCATGTTTTCTAATATTGTCAGACAGTAAACATCTTATACAATATAGTATGTATAAAACCGTGTTGAGTTTCTCATTTCACATAATATTAAAATTTTAACTGAAGGCATAATTGTTATTCTTATTCATGTTATAATAATGTTGTTTAATATCATTAATTGTTATTTTAACAGTCACCCCAACACTACTATCGCTGTTGTACTGGTTAGTTGTAAACAAAAAACCACATATACAATTGGAATACAAATATTAGACAATACTTTTTAAGTTCTTCAGTTTCTGCATCAAGACCATTTTTTAATTTAGCAGTCTTTCAGTTTAAAAATGTGATCTGATTTTTCCAAGTTGATAATCGCAAAAATCAACGAGCAAATATAACATGTAAATAGGTAGACATGTCGAAATGTTATTCGCGATTGTTCGCGATTAATGCTTTGTAGACTTGTTGCGACGATGAAAAAAAAAAAATTTTTTTTTTTTTTGTCACTTACCCAATAATTCCACTGTCATCACAGGAGATAAGTCTCTAATCTTCGTTTAATAATAATCAGTTAATTACATACCACAGCTGAAGTACTACTGTACTGGTATTCAAGTTCCTAGTGAAGCAGTGATGACCCAATTTTCAATTATCATTTGACCTTGGTCAGTCATCATCGAGAGCTAAATCCTTGCAGCGGCGTCATCCATCGGCATGAAAGTTAAACAAAATATTAGACTTATTTAATAATGATTAAATACAGAAAACATAAAATGTAGGCTATGTATCAACTCTAAAAGAACAAAAAAAAATTATGATACATGCAAGCCAAAATTATGAACCATCATTGTTCATATTATCATAAATCCAATGAAGTATTTAATGATTCTATGATCTTATATATATATTGGTAATTTTCAAATCCTTTAACATTTTTGATGCTTAAATAACCATTAGTTAATTAGCGGCACGATCGCCTGAAAATAAAAATATTTGATCTAGCAAAAATTAATTTGGTCTTTAAATATATTTTCCATTGCGTTACGTTATTCCTAGGTATGGATACCGATATTCCTGTAGATACAGGCACAAGGATACCTAAAATAAATTTAAATAAACATATCATCGATTGTTTTATAAGGACTCTACATTTTTCATATTTAATATTCATTTAAGAAATTTAAGAAATAGTCAATTATAGAAACTATAAATAACTTTGATATTCAAAAATATTGCATTCTTTTAAAAGCATGCATCCTAACTCAGTTAAAGCATTGATAAATTTGATGTAATATCTAATACATCGAGTTACGATGAAAGAATGGTTGTATTAAAAACATGTATTTGTAATGGAATAACAAAAAAAAATTAAGTATGTTATCGAATAGGTTGTCTCATATTCAATTGTAAGGGGGGAATTGGGACTTCTGCATCAATGGTTCTCCGTCAAGATTAGGGCTTCTGCATCATCTCGCTGCGCTCGACTGATGCAGAAGCCCTAATCTTGACGGAGAACCATTGATGCAGAAGTCCCAATCCATATTTAGAAAATATGAACAAAAACATAGATTGGGACTTTTGCATCATTTGACCCAGTTTGGATTGGGATCTCGAATGACACAATTTTACCTAAATTATGAGAAATATATTTTTATTAGACTATCAATTTCTGTTCTACATATCGGGCATAGCATTTTATTTAATGACAAAGCACACTTTGTACACGTTACAACATGTCCACAAGGTCTGTAACAAACCTGCACTTCCTCGAGCAGACAAATTTTGCAGAGAAGTCGTGATGATATATTAACATATTCAAGAGGTTCATTGAGAGTATTCTTTAAACTAGTAGGCTTATTTTCATCCGCAGAAACATCTTGATTATCAATACCTATTCCCTCTGCCTTGTTAATAACACTTCGTACATATTTTTCACCTTTCATAAGTAAAACATAGGGACAAAACTGAAACCATTGAGCATGTACAGACCATGGGAGATCTTCAGGAGCCCAGTCTTTGACCTTCCCTCCGCAGAAAAAGCAAATTACAGCATCATCTCTTCCCGTATAAAAAAAACCAGCGTCCACCATTTCTTCAGGCGTTTGAGTTAAATCCTTTGACCATTTTTCAAAAGTATGCAAGCGTGATATTTCAGTAGAATAACAAGGATAATCAGGGCGCAAGGGCATTTCTGTGTCGATAATTAATTATAAGTAGGTATAAATTAGTAGGTATAAATTAGTTTTTATAAAGCAGCACCTGTCAGCAAGTCATCACAGCATCACCTACTGACTCCAGCAAATTACCGAATTTCAATTTATATATTTTTTCATTTCAATTTATATATTCAATTTATTTATTTCAATTTATATATAAATATATACATATAAAGTTCAATTATAGTTGGTTCTTTAATATTATGAACATGGGAAAACCATTATACTTAGATCTATAATACCTAATTATTTGATAAAAATTCCTAAATCAAAGTTCATAACACATTTTTAAATACATAAAATCCAATCAATAAACTATAAAATAGACATTTAAGCAAAAAAATAATAAAAATTAGGACACAGAGGTCAAACGTTTGGTTTTTTCTTACGCTATAAATATTGGAAATCCATTATAACAAGAGCTGTGTTGATGATGAGTAAAGAATGCAACTTCCATAACAGAATTTCGTATCAAATATCCGCGACCGACTGGCGACAGTCCTAAATTAGGAAAGTAAAGGTATAAACATACTGCTCAATCTTTTTGCAACTGATTCTAGTCTTTAGTTAAAGGAGTCATAAGAAACAATATGCTAATATGAGTTTAAGAAAATAACATTTAATTTTTGCTTAAGTTCAATTGTGAATGTGGTCTTAGATTGCATTGCATAAAAAGAGGTGTCAGAGCCGTATCGATCATTTTTATTGTTTTCAGTTGAAGTGAAAGGTGCTCTGAAATCCTGTAAGTATGTGCGTATCTTTTTACAATTTTCCTTTTAGCTGTTTATTCATTAATTGACTATGTTAATATTTATTTATAATAATATTTTATTTTCGTATAGCCTTTGCCCGCAGCTTATGTGAAGTTATTCCACAATCCCAATGGAAAGTGCACTGTCACAACCTTTTCAAACCATTATATTTTTAAGGCAACAGTCTACGTATAAGCCATTGATATATTTAATTTTTATTTACATTTGATTTCAGGTCGACTATAAGCGGAAATCCATTTGATTCGGACAACGAGACTCATGTAGAGGTTAACAGAAAATTAAAACAAATAAAGAAGAAACCCCGCTCTGAAAAGCCGATACAGAAGTCTAAGAGGAAGGTTATTCAATCGGATTCTGATTCTGAACCCGAAGTACCGAAAAAACTTAAGAAAAGGGGGGCAATTTTGGATTCGGAGGTAAGTGTTATAGTTTTCAAAATTATTTATCTTATGATGAGTAATTAATATAAAACGCCTATAGAACACCTATGGCAACTTGTTATTGATATAATATGAGTAAATGCAAAATTTAAATAATTATAATACCCGAACTGGTTCATGCGGGAAATCGAAATCAGGACATCTGTTCTTAATTCCATTGCACTCAACACTGTGATTGTTAGTGTTTAATTTAAAATGAAATTTATTTCAGTTTCACTTTTCTTTCCAAATGATGAACTTTGTTACATATGAGTGCTTCGCCACACATAAAATAAACATGTTCATAAAGTTTTTGAAAAGTACTTGAAAACAGAATGAATTGATATAAATTCACGAAATTATAAACTATGTAACATATGAGCGAGATTTTTTCTTATTAACTTTAATATATTTTATCTTATGAGTAAGTAAGTAGTAATATACATAATTATTTCATTGGTTTTTAGGAAGAAAACGAACCGATTAGGGCGTCTGCACTGCGAAGTTTCCTTTCCCGCCGCGTGGGCTCAGGTTACACACTCCAGAGAGCAGACCCTACCAAGAGTGGGGAATACTACGTTGAGCTGCGTATTTACAACGCAGCAGAAGCGGAAAAGTGGGGTGCAGACAAGTGGAAGCACGCTCTTCTAACTTATAAATCCACAGTTAACGATAATACTCCAACTTGGAGAGCAGTTACTAAATTAGTCGCTGTTGCAAAAGAAGAATATTCCAAAATTCAACCAATTTTATTCCCAAATAATGTATTTTAAAAGTTGTAACTATATTATTTTAAAATGTATTATGCTACTTGCTATGTAACTTGCAGTAATTAAATTTAGTAAAATAAGTTTGACCATGCATTTTCTTACAGCAGTTGCAGTAAAGAAAAAATAAGTACTGAAATCAAAAATTAAAAACCAAAAACCAATATTAAAAGTCTAAAGCCTATTATTACTTATCAGAAATATATTATCATTTTATCATTATAGACAATAAGAAAAATAATAAAGACTTATTTCATAATTTAAAATAAGTTTGAACATGCATTTTCTTACAGCTTCTTACAGCAGTTGCAGTAAAGAAAAAATAAGTTCTGAAATCAAAAATTAAAGACCAAAAACCAATATTAAAAGTCAAAAGCCTATTATTACTTATCAGAAATATATTATCATTTTATCATTATAGACAATAAGGAAAATAATAAAGACTTATTTCATTATTTAAAATAAGTTTGAACATGCATTTTCTTACAGCAGTTGCAGTAAAGAAAAAATAAGTACTGAAATCAAAAATTAAAAACCAAAAACCAATATTAAAAGTCTAAAGCCTATTATTACTTATCAGAAATATATTATCATTTTATCATTATAGACAATAAGAAAAATAATAAAGACTTATTTCATTATTTAAAATAAGTTTGAACATGCATTTTCTTACAGCAGTTGCAGTAAAGAAAAATAAGTTCCGAAATCAAAAATTAAAGACCAAAAACCAATATTAAAAGTCAAAAGCCTATTATTACTTATCAGAAATATATTATCATTTTATCATTATAGACAATAAGAAAAATAATAAAGACTTATTTCATTATTTAAAATAAGTTTGAACATGCATTTTCTTACAGCAGTTGCAATAAAGAAAAATAAGTACTGAAATCAAAAATTTAAAAACAAAAAACCAATAATAAAAATCAAAAACACCCTCGAACATAAAATAGTAAATTGTATTGAAGTTGAAATTAAATAAGTGAGACCATGGTTAAATATTTTAATTGTAACTATTAAGCTATTTTTGCGCCAGTAAAATTATAATAAAAATTTAAAATGAAATTCTGTGAGGATTGCAATGTTCACGTTTCGAAGTATTCTTCACATAAGAAAAGTAATATTCACAAAACTAATTGTTTACTTAGAACTGAGTTTGACAATGTACAATTAATAGCCAGTGCTTTTAAAAGTAGAATTGCAAGTTATAGGATAAATCCCCATTCAAAGAGTATTATTTCACCGGAAATATTTTTATCGGATATTTCTTCCACTGTTTTCAAAGTTGTTAAAACGTTACTTAATAAACATAAGTCAATCAAGTTAAATTTCGAATTATTTGTACAGTACAGACTTCCAAAAAATGATGAAGTATCTTTAAAATCTTTCAATACTAAGTATACGGCTATAGTTCAAAGTTCTGATTTGCAGGCTATTTATGAAGAATACTCTAGGAAACTTGTAAATAAATGCACAGAGTTCGAATTATCTGAGTCTGGATGGACAATTGAAGCTATAAACCACTTAGAAATAAATATAGCAAAATATAATCCCCTGAGAGCTGGCACATTTGTTTCTTTACCAAAAAATATAGCGAGTACAAAGTCATGTCTTAATATTCATAACACAGACAGTCGTTGCTTTCTTTGGTGTATCATGGCACATATGTATCCAACAAAAAGAAATCCAAATAGAATTTCATCTTATCCACACTTTTCTAAATTGTTAAATGTAACTGGTATGTCCTTCCCACCAACGTTCGAAGATATAAAAATTTTTGAAAGAAACAATAAAAATATAAGTGTAAATATTTATGGTTTAGAAAACAATAATACGGTAACAGGACCTTTGTATAAAACATCACAAAAAAAGCTAATGCATGTTAACTTGTTATATATAAGTAAAAAAAACAAGAGTCATTTCGTTTTAATTAAAAACTTTGAAAAGCTTGTCCACAAGCAACTTACGAAAAATAAATCTAAGATTCACTTATGTGATGAATGTTTTCTTTACTTCGATTCTGAAGCAAAATTAAATAATCATGAATGCGCTCGAATGCAAACAATTCTTCCAGATGTAAATTCTAAACTTAGGTTTTCGAATCCAGAAAGGACTCAAAAAATACCAATTGTTATATATGGTGATTTCGAAAGTTTGCTTCGAGAATATTCTGATAAAAGAAAAAGTGAGCATGTAGAAAATGTTCAGATCCATGAAGCTACTTGTTTTGGTTATTATATTTGTTGTGAATCAAATCCTGAATTAAATGATTATGTTTCTTATCGAGGACCAAATTGTGCAAAAAAATTCGTTGATTCAATTTCTAAGGACATACACAGGTTATCTGAAATTTTAAATGTGTATAAAGATATGAATCCATTGACTAATGACGAGCAGAAATCTTTTAATAGTGCTGTGCTATGCTATATTTGTAAAAAAAAATTCACTTGTGCTGATTATAAAGTTTATGACCATGATCATTTCACTGGTAATTACCGTGGTCCAGCTCACAATTCATGTAATTTAAATAATAAAACATGTAATTTCATACCAATAATATTTCATAACCTTTCTGGATATGATTGCCATTTATTTATAAATGAACTTTCAAATGTTTGCGGTCGTATTAATTTAATACCAAAAAATAAAGAAAAATTTATTTCTTTCACAAAGTTTTTTCCAATTGGTACACAGAAAGCAGCTCAGTTAAAGTTTATAGACTCCTTTAATTTTTTGAGTTCAAGCTTAGATCATTTGTCAAAGACTTTAAACCCTAAAGATTTTAAGCATTTACGTACATTCTTCAAAGAAGATAATTTATTCAATTTATGCCTTCGAAAAGGAGTATATTGCTATGATTATGTAGATTCCTGGGAAAAGTATGAAGAAACTCAATTACCAGATAAATCAAATTTCTATAATAAACTCACATCAGAATCTATAACAAACGAAGATTATAATCATGCTTCAAAAGTATGGAAAAAATTTGGCATTAAAAACTTAGGTGAATATACTGAATTATATTTGAGGTGTGATGTTCTGTTACTTTGTGACATTTTTGAGAAATTTAGATCTATGAGCTTAAATCATTATGGACTTGATCCCTGTCATTATGTATCATCACCATCATTAAGTTGGGATGCTATGCTGCTGTTAACTAATATTGAATTAGATTTAATTTCTGATATACAAATATATCAAATGATAGAAAATGGCATTAGAGGAGGTCTTGCCCAGTGCTCGCTAAGATATGCAAAGGCTAATAATAAATATTTACCAAATTATAATAAAGAAGAGCTAAACTCTTATTTAATTTATTTGGATGCCGTAAACCTTTATGGCTATGCGATGAGTCAGCAACTTCCCTATAAAAACTTTAGATTTCTAAAAGATGATGAAATACAAAGTTTTGATGTAAATTCTATTTCTCCCGATAGTGAGGAAGGATACATACTTGAAGTAGATATTCACTATCCCTACAATATTCATGACGAACATTCGGATTTACCATTTGCAGCTGAAAAATTATCAGTTCCAATTTCTAACAATAGCAATAACACAAAATTGGTTGCTAATCTCTACGATAAATATAAATATGTCATTCATTATCTCCATTTGCAACAATGTTTGAAAAATGGGCTTATACTATTGAATGTTCACAGAATTTTAGCTTTTACTCAAAAAAATTTTTTAGAGCCATACATATCTCTAAATACATCACTGAGACAGAAAGCTACGTCTGATTTTGAAAAAGACTTTTTTAAAAAACAAAATAATTCAATTTTTGGAAAAACTATTGAAAACAAAAGGAAACAAGTTGACGTTAAGCTAGTGAACGTATGGAAAGATAACTGTAATACTACTAATAAAATCTGTGGTGCTGAAAAATATGTGAGTGCACCTAATTTCAAAAATCTTGCAATAATTTCTGAGAACCTTGTTACCATCCAACTTCACCCAACAAGAGTAATTTTAGATCGACCGATTTATGTGGGTTTCACTATACTAGAACTAGCAAAAAGTCACTTATATAATTTTCATTATTCTATAATGAAAAAAATATATAAAAACAAAATAAAACTTTGTTATACTGATACCGACAGTCTTTTGTATTTAATTTATACAGAAGACTTTTATAAAGATATGAAATATCATATTCAGTACTTTGATACAAGTAATTTTCAAGAAAATAACATATACCGTATTCCAAAAGCAAATAAACAGATACCAGGTTACTTTAAAGATGAAATGGGTGGTGATGTTATCACAGAGTTTGTGGGCTTAAAAGCAAAACTGTACTGTGTTAATACGTTAAATTCTACTATTAAGAAAGCGAAAGGGGTAAAAAAGCCTGTAACAAAAAAACTTACTATTGATAAATATAGAGATATCTTAAATCTTGAGACAACCTACAGGGACAATATGTATGTTATACGATCTAAAAATCATAAACTATATACACAAAAAGTTAACAAACTAGTGCTTAGTGCTAATGATGATAAGCGACAAATTCAAAAAGAAAAGTATAACACTTTACCCTGGGGACATTATTCCACTATATTTTAAATTATAGAGTAAATAATAATTATATGCTTACCAAAATTATATTTAGATCATAATTTGTTTCATTTAGTAATAAGAAAAAATTATATTTACTTATGTTATATGTGAAGATATTAAAAGTAATAAATGGGTCTTAGAACTACTAAGTTGTTTTATTTTTCATTCGAAAACAAATGAGTCTAGATTTTTTTTCACTTATATATATTTTTATATTTCTGATACAATGATCAATTAATTATTTATTTATCTAAAAAACATGTTACCTAATTTTCAATATATATTAGTTAATTTTCTTTACAAATATTAAAAGCTGTAAATAAAAAACATCATAATATTTTGAAATCATTTATTTATCAAGTACTTCTTATTCAATAGTGTAAGCCTACCTAATTTATTAACTTGAAATAAAATATCACATCATTTAAAAAGTTTCTGGTACGCTTAACTTTTGGATAATCTTATTTATTAATTCTTCAGTGGCATACATCATATTATCGTATTTGTCTGTTACTACATACTGTACACTTAAATGGTTATTTATATTGTTTTCCTGATCATTGCTATTTATTTCTAGTATTTCAATTTTGATAATGTGATGTCCTTTCGTCCTATTTTTTCTAATAAAAAAAGATGATTCTGAATCTGTTTGCAGATTTTCTTTCGGAAGCTTTCGTTTCAAGGATAGAGTGGTCTTCTTTTTTATATTTTGAAGAGAATCTGTTTTCTTACGCTCACTTTCAAATTTTAATTTTTCTTGCTCTTCTTTTTCTAGTATAGCATTTACATCTTGACCACACTGTAAATAAAATGAATCTGTATTTTCACTTATAATACGATCGTTTTCATCAATGCAATAGAAGTTCGACATTGTTCTGAAAAAAATAAAATAATATAAACTTCTAAGGAAAAAAACCTATTTATAAAATCGATGATAATACAAGAAAACATTATTAACTTACCAAAAATGAGGTGCAATTCAAACGCAAATCCAATCGAATGTTCTTCTCGCGGAAGATGATCTGAGAATGAATAAATAATTGGTATTTGAACTTTCGTTTAGCAGTGAAATATGATAGTCTTTAAGGTAGCGAGTTTCCAACATAAAATTGTGTTTGGTATGAAAGTAATGATTAATGTAAGTAAGTATCGAATATAAATTGCATACGAAATTGATACTTTAGACTTAGACACCAAGGTTTAATTCGATTTAATATAAATAATATTCGCATGCTAAAATAAGACATGTAACATGTATGAACATGATTGTAGTATTTAATAATGAGTGATCTCATAATTACATCATATATAACAATGAAGTTGATCAAACAAGATGAATCTTTAGATATTAATTATATAGATACTGAAATACCAACAAAAAATTTTAACAGACATGGTAAATTGCTGCCAAACACAATTCGTTCTATAATTTGTGGACCCTCTAACTGTGGCAAAACAAATGTTATGATAAATTTATTATTACATGAAAATGGTCTGAGATTCCAGAATGTTTATATTTACTCTAAAACTACATTTCAATCGAAATATTGCTTTTTAAATAACGTTTTCCAAAATATAGTCGATGTGAGACTTATTATGTTTAAAAATGATGAAGATGTTATTGCTCCGAGTGATGCTATGAAAAACTCTATTTTTATCTTTGATGATGTCACTTGTGAAAATCAAGTGAATATTCGAAATTATTTTTCAATGGGTAGGCATCAGCAAGTTGATTGCTTTTATTTGTCTCAGACATATTCAAAAATCCCCAAGCAATTAATACGAGACAATGTTAATCTATTAATAATATTCAAACAGGATGATATAAACTTAAAACATATATATCAAGAACATGTCAATACTGATATGAGCTGGTATGACTTTAGGAATTTGTGTTCAAATATTTGGGAAGATCCATATACGTTTTTGTTAATCAACAAAGACTGTGAATTAAATAAAGGTCGGTACAGAAAAAGGTTCGACACATTTGTAAAATTCGACTAGTAAATTATTATATACTACATACAAAGTATAAATTTATTCAGTTGAATTATAGTATCGGTCGCGGTAAGCATTCTTCCGGTCATAATGGAAGCAAATATTAAAAAACAATTAATTAAATCCATTGCATCCATAAAGAAAAAAACAAAACAATTGCGAAAAGAAGAAGAAGATATGGAATTACAGAGACGTAAGCTTTTTAAATCCATAACTGATCCATTACAGTCATTAGTATCCCATAAAAATGAAGAAAATAAATTATCTACGAAGACTAAAACTCTATACGATGTAAATGGCTCATCTTCTAGTGAAAACACTATCACAAAATGTGATGAACAAAACGTTGCAAATTGCTTAACACCAAAATTACATGTATCTTGCGTAGATTCTAAAAATATTGAAGAATGTCGTACTCCCTCACCACTGCCAGAAAATGCATGCAAAAATATGAATATACCTTTTGGTGTGCGCAATGAAGACAATACGCTGATGATTGGTAATTCCAAAGTAGTATTTTTAGATGGCAGGGATACTCCCAATAAAAATATGACAGCTAAAATAGGAAATAGATGCTATGAAGTGACCTCAGGATTAGCAGAATTGTTATTTCAGAGTAAACCAGATTTAGCCCTGATATCTGAGGAAGACAAATTAGTATATAAGGATATTTTATGTAATACTAGTGCACACAAAAGAGACTATAACCCTTTAAATCAGATCAAAGGTGATAAAGGACACAAGTATACTAAAATTGTGAAACCACTATTTTCTGAAAGTGAATTAAGTAACAAGGAATCAAAACAAGGTGGTTTTATTCCAATGCTAAAAAAATATAAAAAAAATACAGATTTCATATACTGGGACGATCCTAATGAATTAGTTGATAGATTGAAAATTTTAATTGCTTCTAAAGATGCTGGCAACACAAGTCATGATAATGAGATTATTTCAATAATTGAGGAACTTAAAGAAGCTGGCATTATAAAATGAAATCATATATAAATTTACAACCTTTTTACTATTTAGATTAGTTTCATAAACACTGTTGTAGAACATGAATGTCAACAAGTTCGGTCACCATGTGCACAAAAAAATAAGAATGGATAACAGTTCTGCCTTAGAAAATATATTCGATGCTCAGCATAAAATAATAAAGCATGTTGGGATGCCTATAGACTCAAACGATTGTGCTACTAAACTTTATGTTGATAAAATCATTGATGGGATCTTAACAAGATTGAAAACAGTCGAGCAAACGTTGTCACAGCTAAATTCTGAAATAAATAGTCAAAAAAAAGCTATAGATTGTGTAAGTCGTAAAATGAAAAAATGAGTAAAGATCTTATAGTAAATGAAATCCATAGAAATGCCAGAAAAAATTTTCTTCGGCGAAATGTAATATTGAAAGATATTGATGACCTATGGCAGGCTGATTTAGTTGACATGCAATCATTTTCAAAAGAAAATTCACAATATAAGTATATTTTAACCGTCATTGATGCTTTCTCTAAATATGCTTGGGTTTACCCCCTTAAACATAAAAATCAAATAACTGTAACTGAAGCTTTTAAAAAAATTCTACAAAGTGGTCGTGTTCCTAAAAATCTACAAACTGATTTAGGGAAAGAGTTTTATAACAGTTGTTTTAAACATACTGTAGAAAACTATAACATAAATCATTATTCAACATATTCAACGAAAAAGGCATCAATAGTAGAAAGATTTATAAGAACGCTGAAATCAAAACTTTATAAGCAGTTTAGCTTACAAGGCAACTACAAATGGAATGATGGAACTCTCGATTATATAGTGAAGAAATATAACTCCACATTTCATAGAACGATTGGAATGGCTCCAGACAAAGTTAATAAAAATAATAAAGGAATAATACTTAAAAGATATAAAGCACTTCAAATACCAATATCAAAATGTTCAAAATTTAAAATAGGAGATTATGTTAGAATAAGTAAATACAAAGGAACTTTTGAAAAAGGATATACTCCCAATTGGTCAACTGAAATTTTTCGTATCGCCCAGATACAAAATACACGTCCTATTACATACCTTTTAAAAGATACTAGACATCGGCCTATATTAGGAGCATTCTACACTGAAGAATTACAGAAAACATGTCATCCTGATATATACCTCATTGAAAAGGTTTTAAAGAGAAAAGGAAATCAATTATATGTCAAATGGTTAGGTCTCCCGCTTAGTGAAAATAGTTGGATAAATAAAACAAATGTCTTATAAACACATAATACCTAACCAGTATTCAGTCTCCAATTGTCTACGAAGAAGTATACATTTCTCTTCGGTTAAAAATTAAATAAAAAATAAAAATCTATTAAAATGGCTGTAACAAGAAAATCTAATTTAAAGAAAAATAGTTCTGGTGTTGGATTGAAGAAAAGCTTTAAAGAAATTGTGTCTCGCACGAAGAAACACATCAAAAAAGTGAAGCCTAAATGCAAAAAAGCTGCTATCGAATTAGCTATTGCTGCTGCTAAGGAGCTAGCAGAAAAATCACCTGTAAATATACCTCGTATTATACCTATTCCAAAGACAGGTGGTTTATTACCACTAGTCCCAATTTTCGCAGGATTATCTGCAGCTGGTAGCTTAGCAGGTGGAGCTGCTAGTATAGTGAAAGCAGTCAATGCTATTAAATCAATGAATAAAAAATTTCAAGAACTTAAACGACACAATGAAAAAATGGAGGCAATGTGTATTGGAAAAGGATTAGTTATAAAACCGTATGGTGATGGTTTAGGAATATATACAACAAAGGAAAAAAACTGATTCGACGGCTACCTAATCGTGCTTTAACAAACATTGACATTTTAAAGATTTCAAAAAATATTCCTTATTTTAGAGGTGTATTTATGAGGGATAAATTACCAAAACATCCATTCCAAAAAGAATGCGGTATCATCAATCTAGATATGTCTCAAAATCCTGGAACACATTGGGTAGCCTATGCTAAGTTAAATAATTATGTTGAGTACTTTGATAGTTATGGTAATTTGAAACCCCCGAAAGAATTTATCAGATATATAGGATCTAAAATTAATTACAATTATGAAAATTTTCAAGGACGTCACTCTTTCAACTGTGGTCACCTTTGTATCAGATTTCTTATAAATTTCTGGAATAAAAACTCCTAATAAATACTTGAAACAAATTATTAATATTCAGTCAATCATTATGTCTCTCACATTAACTATTGTAGGAAATAAATCTATTATTGAATCAAATTATGCACCTCCTCTTATTTTGGAAGATGAATATGAGTGCGGTTTAATATATTTTTCCGCATTTAATTCAATTCCAAATGTGGGCTATAGCAATAATGTTTTTGAATATGGAGAGGACAAAGAAAGGATAATTATTCCATCCGGTTCTTACGATTTACAGGATTTGTATGAATATCTGAAAGAGAGAGTTAAAAATTGTGAATTACAAATAAATTCTAACATTAATACTATGAAATGCTCTTTGTACTGTAGTGAAACTATAAATTTTGATTTGGATAATAGTATTGGTCCTTTGTTAGGATTTCCGAGAGAAAAGCTAAAAGCAAATAAATGGCATGAATCAACAGTTCCAGTAAACATTCTACCGATATCTGTCATAAGGATCGAATGTAATCTCGTGCAGGGATCGTATACTAACGGTTCTCCCACACATATTATTTACGAATTTGTGCCAAACGTTCCAGCTAGTCATAGATTTATAGAAACTCCATGTAATATTATATATTTTCCTGTAAAACAAAAAATAATTTCATCAATCACCATAAAAATTTTGGATTTAGAAGGCAACCTCATAAATTTTAGAGGTGAAACTATTGCACTGTGCTTACATTTGAAAAAATCAAAATGATTGTCTATGACAAAGGTTATTGTTATAAAGAACATAGCCCAAAAGTTAAAAAAGTTATTACAAAGGAAAGTGTTACACGATCAAGACGTGCTAACGCCCAAAAACGACAAAAAATCAGTCAAAGTAATAAAGAATTTCTTAAGGCACTTGGCTTTAAAGTATGAGTCTTCTTCAGATAAACGATTTACCACAATTTGATAACTCTATTGAGAGTTACGAGATCCACACATATAATCCATATAATAATAGTTTTAATGAAAATGATGAAATACGGATACCTATTCACCAACAAGATATATATGTTTTACCATCAGCCAGTTCTATTTACATCGAGGGAAATGTTTCAGTAACACATAAAGATCAAGCAGGTAAAGTTCAAAAGAAAAGCGTTGACTTGAGCAATAATGCATTCGCATTTCTTTTCCAAGACATCCGGTATGAAATGAATGGCGTTGAAATTGATCGTGTTAGAAATACTGGAATAACTACAACAATAAAATCTTACATTTCAATGAATAGCGGGGAAAGTAAAGCGGCTGCCGCATGGGGATGGAATATAGAAGGATTTAAAAACCAAAGTGGTAATTTTAATGCTTTGATACCCCTGAATAAAATTTTAGGTTTTGCCGAAGATTACAATAAAATATTGATTAACTGTAAACATGAACTTATACTTAACAGAGGTAGTACCAATTTAAATAGTGTTATCATGGATAAAGAAGATATTGCACATGTATATATACAGAGAATTCAGTGGCGAGTTCCTCATATTAAAGTTTCAGACCAGCAAAGATTAATTCTTCTAAGGAAATTAGAGAAAGATAACCCTATTCAAATAGCATTTAGAAATTGGGATTTGTACGAATATCCATTACTACCTAAAACTACCAAACATTCATGGGCAGTAAAGACAGCCTCTCAATTAGAAAAACCTCGTTATGTTATATTTGGTTTGCAAACTGACAGAAAAAACAGCAAAATAAAAGATAGTACAATATTTGATCATTGTACACTGACTAATGTTACATTATTCTTGAATTCTCACTATTATCCCTATGATGCACTAAATCTTAAGTTTGATGAAAATAAATACAGTATATTATATGATATGTATGCCAAGTTTCGTCAGTCGTATTATAACCTTCCAACTGATCCGTTGCTTGATCTACATACGTTCAAAGAAAAAGCGCCTTTATTCGTCATAGACTGTTCCAGACAAAACGAAAATTTAAAAACTGGTCCAGTTGATGTTCGTTTAGAAATTGAGACTTCTCAAGATATTCCCAGCAATACCAGCGCTTACTGTTTAATCATCAACGATCGTCTTGTGGAATATAGACCGCTAAGTAACATTGTTCGGAAAGTATCATGAAAATTATTATAGATGTTCAAGGTTTTAAGACTGATGAAAATCACTTTATACCTAAAGAGATTGCTATGGTGTACAATGATCAAATTCACATTTTATTAATTAAACCACCATATCCCTATGGACAGTTGACAGAAACGGAAAAAAAACATGTAAACTGGATTGAAAGGAATAGGAAAATATTATGGAGTGAGGGTATCATCCCTTACAGGGAGTATAAATATTATATAGTAAATATTTTAAGGCATAATGATATTTATTGTAAAGGAATTGAAAAAACATTATGGTTAAAGAAAATATTAAATAATGATAGCGTACATAATTTAGAAGATAGAGATTGTCCAAGTTTATTATCATTGTATAAATTATATACTTCGAATTCTGATATATATAGCTGTATTTATCATCCTACAATCTGTGCATTGAAAAATGTAACTTGTTTAAAAAAATGGTGTACAAATAATAAAATTTTTGATGATTAAATATGCTCGTTTAATTTGTTAAAAAAATCCTATGCTAATATAATTACGAACTTATTCTGATTTTGTTTTGTTGATTGATTGTGACCTCAATCTTCATAAAAAAATGTGTGAAAATTTAAAAAAAGGTCAAACTGATACTATTTTACAAATATTAAACATTGAAAACTCTCATATACATAGTTTTCAAATCGTTTAATAGTTATCACTATAATACGACTATTGAAAAATTAACTTCTGTAAATGATTCGTTATGTCTAAGCAACTATGAGTTAGGTTTATATGGAATATTTTTGATTTGATTTGCTTCTGATGCATTCATATTTTCTAAATATGGATTGGGGCTTCTGCATCAATGGTTCTCCGTCAAGATTAGGGCTTCTGCATCAGTCGAGCGCAGCGAGATGATGATGCAGAAGCCCTAATCTTGACGGAGAACCATTGATGCAGAAGTCCCAATTCTACCCTACTATTGTATGTGAACAGAATATAATAGCCGAGTTTTTTGCCAGACCTTCTCAGCGCAAACCCGTTTTTCAGATTCAAGCTTTCATAAAAGCTTGTAAATCAAGCCCATTTGAAAAAAAAAAATCATTTTCATTTTTAATTACTTAAACATGAAAACTAACTGTAATGTTAGTGGTTCAATAGTTTATAAATCTTCATAATATAAAACCTTTTGTATAAAAGTAAATTATTATGAATGAAACTAGGATAGTACCTAGATATCTAAAGTGTCATTGCACTACATGCGAACTAAAGAAGAGAAAAAAAATACACATTAAATTCTGTTCATTGTTTTGAGAACATAAAGAGAGAAAAAATAAATTTTCCACTCATATTTAAGCACGATAAAATAATATCATCAGGCTCGAATATTTTATGAATGCGGTTATTCTATAAGCTAAGCGGCAAACGTACGAGTAAGTAGGTGTCGTTTATTGCCCGTGGTACCCCCGATGGTCCCCCCGGGGTACCACGGGTTGCCTTCTTACCCCGACCCGACTATATGCGAACATGCGCGAGTCCGCACGAGGTTCGAAACAGCGCAACGCTCCGCCAGCACTCCGATCGGCGGCCGCGCGGCGCCTGACATGACAGGTCGACGGAAATGTCAAAAGAGGACATCGATAAGTACTTGCAAGGCTGTTTTGCTCCTGGTGCTGTTCCTGTGGGGAAATCAAGACTCTTCTGTCCTGGGTAAATCTTCGAGAAAAGTCGTCGCAAGAGACGAGTGCTGTCCTGCGATTTGGCCCGTGGGTCCACCATGGACCGACAGGTGGATTGCTCAGATATTCCTCCAGTGCCAGTTAATATTGGATCTTGATTAACTGTATTTCATATTATTGATAAAATACATAATATACACAGAAGTTATTAGAATATTATATTATCAAATAAAATTTTTGTGTCTCACTCGTACATTTCAAATTTTGAGTAGTACCTACCTATTACTAGTTGATTTTGTAAGACGTTGTCAATGGACTTTTTATTGATGTATCTATAAATAATGACCACAACAAGAAACGATTCGTGCGGAAGACTAAAATAATTGTAAATAGTGCTTTTGATTGCGGGTACTTTTCAGACCTGGTCTAGTAAAGTAATCTTGGTTCATTTAAATTAGCAGACAGTAAAAGAAAATATTGATATGAGGGTATATCGAAATAGTTTCTAAAGGTAATCGTTTTGATCCTTTATATCATTCCAATACAGTTGGTGATAAAAAAAAACAGCATCGCGTGGTGTTCCCAGGTGGTCACCCATCCAAGTATTAACTGCGCCCGATGTTGCTTAATTTCGGTGATCGGACGAGAACCGTCAACCGGTGTTTTCAACATGGTATGGGGGCGTTTAAGCACCAATTTGCTATTTTGGAAGTTGCTTACAAGATAATCTTGTCATTTTTGGGAATGATTAATCCATAGGCGTTGTCCCAATAACCATCCTCAATGTATATTGTCGTGAAGGTCACACTCTCTAATGAAGTGTACCCAACACTGAAGCATACACTGCAGAATATATTATGTTGATTGACTTTTTTGCAATTATTACCTAATATAGAGACGATAATCTTATTAACTCACCCTCATATGTATGTCGTCGTGATGATCAGATCCTTTTATGCAGTGTCCTCAACATAGATGCTTTGCAATTATTTTTTGCAATTATTAATACAAAGGCGATAGTCCTCAGGTTTTTCACCTACCAACTACCCTCAATGTATGTTGTCGTGAAGGTCACACCCTCTTAATGAAGTGTACCCATCACCGAAGAATGCATCTTGATTAGCTCCTCTTGCAGTAATTAAAACAAAGGCGATAGTCCTTCCAACTACCCTCAATGTATACTGCTGTGAACGTAACACCCTCTAAGAGGTGTACCCAACACTGGAGCAATATGGATTTTCTGAACCAATAATAACAATTCCGTAGATTTCACAATTCGTTTTGACGATGAATCCGATTATTTTGAATATTTCTTTTCGGATACTTTGATTTCCGCAAGAAATACTTATAATCACTCACTTTTTTATACGAGTTTAATAATGTTGTGTTGAACGGCCGAGCACTAGAACGCTAATGAAAGGACAGACACAGTGTTGCTAGCGTGAGATATCGTAATGAAAAATGTTGAAATTTTTTATTTTTTCTCTCAACTTTAGTGTCTGAATGGCTATCACTTGGCGTAAATACCTAATAAGTGTTCATGTTAATATCGAATACAGGAATGAATCAAAATGTAATAATATTCAGCGTGTAATGACATATATGGGTTGAATATTAATGAATAAGTGTTGTGTAAAGCGAACAATGATAAAAATAGGAAAAACTCCAATTATCAGTTACGAATAAAAAAAAACAAAGATTATTTAAGGAAATTTTCACACCAAAATGTTCCTGCATAATCTACACAAAGTATTTTATGCAAGATAAATTATTATTAATCAATCCTTTTGTAACCGTAGCAGATATTTTAGAAGCATTTTGTACAGTAAAGATCATTAAGCTATAAACTAAGGAGTTGGGGTCAGCGCTAAAAAGTGTCCGAAGTGAATGACATACAAAACGCTAAAAGACATACAATCGCACTTCAGTCTCGTGTTTGAAAATTAGGCCGTATAGTGATGGTTTAAGACATAAATTACAATGTTTTAGTTTGTTTATAAAAATACTCATGTACCCTCGTTTATATGGGTTTTCTCGGGACACTTTTTTCGTGAATTTTGTATTACACCCGTCATTCATAGATTTATATGCCTATGGTAAAGATAGGTAATAATGGTTCTGCAAAATTAAAAAAAATCTGATTCCTACAATTTTGTTATTTTTAATGGTTAATTGACGATTGATGCCTATTTGCGCTATGTTTTAGCTAGAAACTTTAATAAATGGGCTATAAGAAATTAAGAAGGTAACCAGTTATCACACTAGAAACGTGTTAGGTACCCAAAAAAGAATTTACGTACCCAGTACCCACTCAGACCTTCGTAGGATAAGATATGTTAATTGCAAAGCCGAGGGTCATTCCAGCTCATAAACATTACAGTTTGTATCTCTGGGGAGCGATTGTAATCTTAATTTCACTAGTATGTGACGGCCGAGCACGAATTACACCTACTTATAATTACGTTTGTTACGTCTAGTTACTGCAAAGGAGCTTATTTAAAATTCAGGGCTACAATGATTCACAACTTAATTTGATTTGGGCTATCAATCATTTATTTTTATCCAATGAAACAGCAGTTTTTTGATAACGATAAATACATTTTCTCTTACATAATCGGACTCACTATTCTTTAATGAGTTTCATTAAAACACTCAATGGAGTAGGTATACATACTCCTTTGAGTGAACTGACTGTGAAACTCCTTTGAGTTTGAGTACATACGTATCTACCATCTATGATCACATCAGTTGTTTGTGTTCTTTTTGTATTTCCTTTCCTATTTTTTTAAATGTAAAATGATATAATTTGTTCTTTCAGGTACTTTTATGGAGTGGATCTTCTTCCTTCAAATACGCTGTTACACCTTAGCTGTTAAGTAAGTACATATTTAAAGCTTTTGTTTATCGACCGAATCAAACTCTAGCTAGATAAGAAATAGAGCCTAGGTAGGCCTGTACCAAAGATTTGAGAAAATTGTAAGAACGGGGAACCTATCTGTAATGTCCGCTATACACATTGGTATATAAATCTATGGACCCCGGGTGTAATAAAAAAATTCACGAAAAAAGTGTCCCGAGAAAACTTATATACATGAGGGTACATGTGTATTTTTATAAACAAACTAAAACATTGTAATTTATGTCTTAAACCATTATTATTCAGCCTAATTTTGCTTAAGTGCGATTGGAAATCTTTTCGCGTTTTGGCTTTCGTTAGGTTCGGACACTTCTTAGCGCTGACCCTATAAACAAATTAGAACAATGGCTATACACAAATTAGACCACCATATTTGCAATTTCATTACTAAAGGAGTAATCTGTGTGACCCCGATGCTCAATTTCGGTGCCGCTAAATCGGCTAACCGATCTCAAGGCCGATGATACGAGTATTATGTGAATTAGTGCACAGAGTTAAACTCACACATTCACTCAGCTGAGATACTGATAACGCACTTTGTATCTATAAAAACAGCTTCATTGTACTGTGTACCTATGTATTAAACTAAGACAGCATATTGAAAATTAAAAAAAATCGATGCGGTTTACTTTTTTAATTATAAACAATTAATGTGATGAATGACGATCTCCAATCTCCATAGATCGTATTCGTTCTTTATATGTCCGTATACGTAGCACGCCTTCTATAACGTGTAGGATAAATCTAATGACTTCTCTAGTAATATTGTATCCAATAAGCCGTAAGACCTTAGATACTTAGTACATAAATACGTGCAAAACCTTAAATATACTATAACCATACAAAATTTCAATATCATAAATTTTTATATTTAGGTTAAAATAATGTGTAAGGAAAAATCTTATAGACATCGACATAATGTAAGAGATGACTGTAGTTCAATAAAACACTGTTATGCGAGAGATGGAATTGAACAATGAATTATTTATCACGGTGCGATAACAGCCGGGCAAGCATAATCGAATTTTAAATCAACCACACGTTACAGTTTTAGCGTATAAAAATATATCGTTATACATATAATGTGTGAAAGATAATATTATACGAGTATAACATATACTTGGCTTTATTTAATTTTATTTTTTTGTAATTAACGATCCCAATCATTTTTGTAATCCTAGAGTCAAGTTTGGTCAATAGACCTTGTTTCAACATGAGAAAGTTTTATGACCTTAGCCCACCAGTTGAATTGGCAACTTGAAGTCTGAAGCATGTTGGTATTTTCACGATGTTTTTCTTCCTGATATGTAATGATAATATATTATGTGTGAAAATCCCACATCGTGTTAGTTGATGAGACAAGGGAACTGTCGATTCATATTATGTGTGAAAATCCCACATCGTGTTAGTTGATGAGACAAGGGAACTGTCGATTCAAAGTCGATAAAATCCGTGAGATAGCATTATAATTACAACTACCGATATGAGCTAGCTAGCCCAGTACGATGGAGGTTGACCTTAATTCTTAATTATCGCGCCGGCCTACATCAAAGCGCCGCCGCCGACACAAAATACATATTCTCGAGAATGTGGCTAACGATGCACAGAGTAAAGACTGTGATCAAGTGCTTACTTATAATTTATGCACCCATTGTAATTTTATGCGTAGCTAATTCGCATACACGAGAAGCGAAAAATTGTAAATATTATATACGTGCCGCCACATAAGAAATATGATAAACAGTTTACCTATAGGCATTCTGGTCGCAATAACTCGCTGCCCACGGTGCATTAAAATGAGACAGCTAGCTAGTAATACAGTATACCTAATATAATTTTTATTAAACATGAGAGTTCACCTGTTAACACTCGGCTCGATGACCAATTTGTCGTTATCTCAGCGATAAAGCGGTTTTAAAATACTTATAATGTACTGAAGACTTGCTCTCAGTTACTCGTTAAGGTGATATACTGATTTTATTTTTGTCTTTCTCACTCTTACGAATACGTTAGTTATTTTTTAAATCCTTTGCCAAAAATATAAAACCCTGCGCTAAACAAGGAGCCATTTAAAAAAAATAGCATCATAAATTAGGATATATTCGTCGTAAAAAGTACAGTTATTGCTGAGTTCACCTCCATAACAGGTGTGGCATCACGAACTCACGCACAAAACGGAAATGAATAAACATAAATGCATTCTTTACTAGTTTCTTTTCTATATTATAGATAAAGCTATTTATGTATATGTATATTAAGTTTGTTTTATTCCCGGCAAAATCAGTACTTCAAGCTCAACTTATAAACTTCCAAACTTTCACATAAGCATAGAGTACCTAATTTCGTGGTCTTCACTATCTTTGACATACGTAGGTAAATGATTTTATCGTGAATTTGCATTTTTCAGGAGCCTATTGTCAAAAATAAGTCTATTAGGCGCATTGATTTATAAACTAAGGGATTGTGGGTCAGCGCTAAAAAGTGCCCGAACCGAATGACATACAAAACGCGAAAAGACATACAATCGCACTTCAGTCTCGTGTTTGAAAATTAGGCTGTAAAGTAATGGTTTAAAACATAAATTACAATGTTTTAGTTTGTTTATAAAAATACTCATGTTCCCTCGTTTATAAAGGTTTTCTCGGGACACTGTGTTACCCCCGTCATCCATAGATTAATAAGCCTATGATTAGGCGGCATATACCTAAGTTGACTTTTCGGGTGACGGTTGCCATTTTGGGACAACTTCGGTAAAAATGTCGCGTGTACACTTTATTATTAATTAGGCTACTATTTTCCGATATTGCAGTGGTTTAAATAATGTTAGCAACTTATACTAGAGGCGTTTTTATTAGACTAGATTTTAATAACTTAGGTATTATACGTTAGTAATATTATATATTCGTTGGTATTATTATGTACCTATATTATGTAGGTCATATTATATTCACAACTCAATATCTGTACATTGATAAAACATGTTTTAAACTTTTTACTATTATTATTTTCGGCCTGCAATTTTTTTTTCCTGTACATTTCATAGAATCGTTTTCCTGAATATAAAGTTACCTATTGGAAAAAGGTTTCCCTTAGTTACAGAAATTAAAAAAGACATTTTAAAATTTCCAATGTGTGTTGAGTAATTTTCCATAGCATTTTTACTAAAAGCATAAAAATAACTTTCCATCAAACAGGTAAAATCAGATACGTCTATAATACCTATAGTCTATTACAAAGATATTGCAAGACATTATAGTCCTTTTGGTTTGGCAATAAAATTAAAATATCTAATATCCTCAATTAGCTTTGCAATATAAGTTTTCGATACTTTCTAATTTCTACTAAAGAATTTATTGGTCGTGATATTTCTTACATGTTTATAAGCTTTAAAATTCTTCGTGAGAATGTTAGTCTTATTTCTTAAGTTGTTTCGCCTTTAATATTTTTTCTGTAAAAAGAACTTGATTCATTGTTAGGTCAAAATAAATGTATAAATAGGAACAATATATCTTATCTTCATAAGTTTAATTTTAAATTAATACATACTTTAGAATTAGTAACATACGAATTTTATCGTTATGGGTGCCATAAAATGTAAATATGTTAATTTATTTTAAAACGCTGATTATTTATTATTATACACATGTTATGTGTTTCAAGGTTGCCTAGGCATGTGTGGTGGTCTTTTACGGCGTTTCGAAGGTTGTGGAAATGTTTTTACTTATACTTATTCAATATTTAATTGGTATTTTATACATAAATAATGATAAGCAACTCTAAAACCCGAGTAATTGCTTACTACGAATATGATTACTAGCATAGAGCCCTCGACTTCAAAAGTGCGGCGAAAAATACTTTTCCTAAATTGGCAAACTCATCGCTACACAATTTTTCACGCACACTAGTAGGAGCGCGAGCGACGACCTATTATAATTATTTGATTACTTGATAAGTAGGTAGGTAATAATTTATAGATATTGATCATTTAAAGATATTGATCCTTGCCAATACGGATAGCTTTGCTTAGTGGTTTGTAGTAAATTTAATATGTACTTATCATGTTTAAAGATATGCAAAAATTTTGATGTGAAAATGATTGCATTACCGGCATTGATTTATAAACTAAGGATTTGGGGTCAGCGTTAAAAAGTGTCCGAACCGAATGACATACAAAACGCGAAAAGACACACAATCGGACTTCAGTCTCGTGTTTGAAAATTAGGCTGTATAGTAATGATTTAAGACATTTACAATGTGTTAGTTTGTTTACGAAAATACTCATGTACCCTAGTTTATATAGGTTTTCTCGGGACACTTTTTTCGTGAATTTTGTATTATACCCGTCGTCCATAGATTTATAAGCCTATGCTTAATTACCGGAGAGATTTTCTATCTTCAAAATATTTTTATACGGCCACTGCGTACTAAGCCAGTGTGGCAATATTTAGGAACTATACTTAGGTACCTACTTTTCTTTCAAAAGCCGAACATTACCCTAATTAATACTGTAGGCAGTGACTTTTAACAATTAAAAACCAACAGAACGAATTGCGTGACTCCGGTTAATTAATGAAACGAAAAATTGCCAATTCTCCAGAGAGAATTGAAATAAATTAGCCTTCTAGCTGTCATAACATCAAATAACACTGCGTCTAATCCTAAACGACCTAATTATACTTATTCATTTATTTTTAGGTAAATTACATCTAGGAAATATTTACTATAGTGTAGATTTTAGGATACCTAAGTAAGTAGATTTTTAATACCAGTTAAAATTGTAACATTATTGTTGTTTTTTTCTATTTTATAAAAGTACAATAAAAAGTGTAGGTACGTTGGATCATATAGTTCACTCACTCACTTCGTATTGGTTCCCGAAAGATAACTTTTGCAGTTTCCCAGATTTCGATATATCGGGAACGAATAGGTATGAAGTAAATGAGTATTGTTGAGAAGAGTTTTTATTAAAAACATGTAGATGCATAAATGCTGTTCCCGGAAAACTCATTTCCATAAGCCTACGATGTATTATTTGTCCACTATTAGCGAAAAACCGAATAACTTTCGCGCCCGAATGATACCCATTTCCCTTAAGTCTGTAACAGGTGCCCTTTTAAAGTATATCTCGAATCTAGATACATACATAGGATAGAGTCGTAGGCATCATGTGACATTTTTATATTCAGTTCAGGCATAAGATGCAAGATGCATAATCTATTAAGATGCCGCAAGGTTTATAATTTATCAAACCGTGACAGGAACGCGTTGATCAATGATCGGTTAAAATTAAAAAACATAAAACGCGACGATGTATAAAACTGAAATAGCGAGGCCTTGAGCTATTATTTAATTTTAATGTGTATTGGGTGTGAACATTTCGGTTCACATGTGCTCTTATGACTATTTCATGTACAGATGTAGGTTTCATGTACACCTATATGGTGCCTATATGAGTGTTAGTTTGTATTCAAAAAACTGCCCACACAATTTCACGTCAGTCAATATTTTAAATACAAATAATAATTTGAAAAAAATTAAATACAAATAGTTGGGGACTATAGACTATTATTATTTATCATTCACACACGTTCGATCTACAAGAAAAACACTATCCCACACAAAACCTCACCAGTTAATGGGACTCGAGCATTTAATCCTAAAGGTGAAGAAACCTCTGTGCCAAACCGTGTTGTTCTGTGGTGCCAAATATGCGCTCACTGGAAGATTTTGGTGCATTTTAATCACAGTATTTTTTATTATAAAGATCACCTAAGATTGAGACACATCAACTCTAACGTTTCATAGCCTTTTCAAGCACTTCTAGTTTTAGCCTCTACCATAGTAGAGTATAGGTTTGCACAGCAGGCCGATCGTTCGATCGCAGTAGGTACCTACATGTTTTCGCCTTTCAGTTTTTCCTTTCATACCTATAATAAGTACATACTCCGCAGATTAGATATTGGTAAAGGATCCGAATTAAGTAATCAATAGAATTAAACACATCTAATTTCACATAGCTTACATTTTGCTGCATAGCTACTAGGAACCTATTGTATTACGATTATCTAAAACCCAATAAGTAGGTACGTAAATGAACTACTATAATATGGTTTACTTCTGTAAAAATAGTGATCAGTGCAGGACGCCGGTATTATCTAATATCTAACAGAAGTTGGCACCGATCCAGCGCGATCAAGGCAGACTGTTTTTTATTATTTATTAAAAATATGCGCCTACGCATCTCACGTCGCGTACTTTGTATTGATCATTTATCAAAATTGAATAATATAAATGAAACTTGTTATAGTATATCGCGGAACATGATACACGGGAATTTAATTTGATTTATCGTTTTCACTTCCTTTTGCGTGTTTCTTTTATGTTAACATTATCACAGATACAAAGAAAAATGCTGTAGGTTATAGGTAGCACTTCTAACATACTTGGACGAGTAAAAAACAAATGGATCTCTATTATATTGGCGAATTTAATGGCGAAGGGTATCATCCGGGCCCAAAAATTCAAATTTTATTCAGTTTTTCGCAAACAGTGGGCTAATAATTGTACATTGTAGGCTTATTTATGGCAATGAGTTTTGCGGGCACAATATTTATACATCTACATGTTTTTAATAAAAAAAAAACTCTGCTCAACAATACTCATTTACTTCATATTAGTTCCCGATAGCTCTAAATCTGGGAAACTGCAAAAAAGAGGAGGTTAGTGGGAATTTTCGAGCAAAGTTTCTATTAAAACATGTAGATGCATAAGTATTATGCCCGCGAAATTCATTGCCATAAACCTACAATGTATAATATTTATAATGTCTACTGCACAGATGTCTACTGTTTGTCTAATATTTGCATAAAACTAACTAAAATTTGAATTTCGCGGCCTGGTAGGGCCGAAAAAAATCGAGTGCATAAAATAGAATAACGCGTCAACTCTCTTTATCTCTGGATAATGGAATGATTTCACGCCCCATAAGTAATTTTGTACGAACATCGAGAAAACTCTAAATATTACGCAATTTTGTAACAAATTTTTACTTAAAATATTCTTGGTTTTGTTTAGTACATTACCTACTAATTGGCTCGTTATCACCACAGTGAAGGAAACTGTAGAGTTCATTGGACAGGTAGTTCCGTACTAAGTTGGCAGCACTCCAGCGTTGGAAGGTGTTAAATAATCATGCAATAGTAATAATCTTTTTGTAAGACATCACGTTTACAACGGATTTACGATATTTTAACCAACTTAAAAAAAAAGGGCATAGATGTGAAGATATTAATAAAGGGATGGGTTCCAAACAAATATAAGCGGGTTGTCGTTTGTAAATTGTGTGTATGTTTTTCCATGCATTTCTCCGCAACTGTTATTAAAATTAATGTGTCCAGTCTACTTTACTTACTCTACATTTACTTCGACTTGGGGAAAACTTGGAGTTTTACTAAAATAAGCTTATCAAAATAAACATAATACTGTTTGAAATTTTTATCAGTTGAAATTTATACCAAAGGAATTTAGAGTTTAATGCCGACACGCCCTTTCTGACACAATGTAGCTTAGCATAAATCGTGGCTTAACCTTTTGACACTTATAATTTGCAAATCATAGTAATGCAAATAATATTTATGCAAATATAAGTGCCTTTTCTCTGCATACTTTTATGAGCTTGTATATTTCACATATCACGGGATAGTGGATCTATAGTTTTCAAGATGTTTATGCCGAGGTAGATAATAATTATGTAAATATAATTAGGTACTTTGCACACAGATGAGAATGACAATTCATAAAGAGACTAGGTATTATAATTATAACTGTACAATAAACTAAGCGTGCGGATCAAATTTCACAGAATCGCTGAATGCCTAGTTAATATAACTTAAAAGGAATTTGAAGCATCAGCATTCAGCATAGCCATAGTAAGCACAGTCTTAATCGTGTCCGATTTCAATGTTAGCTGATACATGATTTACAGTATAAATTGTCAGGTGTTAATGAAATATAATTACATAATGCAGTCTACATACCTACATTATTTTCTCATTATTTAATCATTAACATTAACTTAAATCTATTGTATTCTTTGCTTTTGTTTTATGGTTATTATTTTGCGTACTAATAAGTAGTTCTTTAATGATAAAAATTTTAATTACATGATGTCGTGTATGTATATGGATTACGAATAGACTTATACACAGGAATCGGCGGATCACGCGAAAAAATTTCGCCAGTTTACTGGTGTCAAAAATGTTTGATTTGACACCAACAGCGTCAGTTGTAGGCCGACCGCAGTATAATGTCTATGGACCGCGGTCCACGCCACAGAACCTTATTCTTGTTATTAGTAACGCGAGTTTTCACAGGCACGATTTCCGCCATGTTGCGGCGTACCTACTTATTAGTGGAAATTTTGACAAACGGCGCTATTTTTTCTTGAATTCTGTATGAAGAAAGTTGGCGTAAAGTGTTTTGTTGAACTCATCCTCAGGTTCATATCGGTGGGATCACGATTAGGGGTTTAGATATATCTCACTTTCCTTGTACGGTGTACCTATAGATATTTCAATCCACGATGACGCGCCCCACCTTGTCAAACTAAATATGAATTTAATGAAACGTAAGCGATTTTGACAGAATGGGGCACGTCTTGATTGGAAGGATGGATTGAAATGTCTATACCCACATGCTGCTCAACTAGATAAGACTAAAAAATAGAAATCTACACACCATAGACTATAGGCATAGCGTACACAAGGTGTTTGCCAAACAAAATATATCCTTAAACTTGCCGATAGGATACGAGTAAGTCCCTTAAATCAAATTAGGGGTCGCGATTCTCACCCTACTTTCTCACTAGGTTCTTCCGTGGCTCTTCATTACGGCTCATTACTAAAAGGCACAAAGTTTTATGAATATCTCTTTTTACGTATTATGAATATATTTCGTAGTGTAATTCCTAATCCCAATATTAACTCGCCAAACTGCAACTTAGAAAATGTGAATATTATTTTAGACCAGTTTGATAATAAAATTAACGGAAATTGATAATTTGATATTTATCATTTTAATAATCAATCATACATCTGCATTTATAATTTTAAATTTGAACCAAGTAAATAGAATAATTTTAATAAAACTAGAAAATCTGAATATCTTGAAGGCTAAATACCCATACGGCACGCCTTAAATTCTTTTGTGATCGTTAATTATTATTTTATACCTACATGCTTTATCTATCTACAAGACAAGTATTGTACGAATAAAGAAAAATAAATGTTTCTTTGTTTTCCCTTTTCCATAGCATTTTTGCATGATTTTTGATGAAACTATGCCGTGATTTTGATGTAACAATGTGACCTGGTCCACTACATAAATAGCTTTTGTAAAGTAGACATAATATAGTCTAGAATTCTGGATTCCACGCGGCTGTAGTTCGCTCAGCGGCCATCTAGAATTTGACTCATGACGCTATACTGACTGTACGAAAAAGGTGTACGTAAATCGTTCGAATGCCCATATACTGAGTCTTCGTATCAGTGTTATGTAGCCAAAAATATGAAACTGTGACATTTCTACTTGTGTATAATATGTAAATTGTGTATAGCTATAGTTATACTATGTTCGGATGTTGCCTTTTATCCCTGCTCATTCTAACCCAATCTTTCAAAACGTTTTCGTACAAAAAATCAGCTTTAACGACCTCCGTGGCGCAGGGGACGCGCGCTCGGATTCGAGTGGGAGGTCGCGGGTTCGATTCCCGCCACGGGCCACTTTGGAATTTTATAATTTCTAAATTGGCTCAGGTCTGGTCTGGTGGGAGGCTTCGGCCGTGGCTAGTTACCACCCTACCAGCAAAGACGTACCGCCAAGCGATTTAGCGTTCCGGTACGATGCTGTGTAGAAACCGTTGGGGTGACATAACTTACCCCTTCCAAGTTAGTACGCTAACATCTTCGACTGCATCATCACTTACCATCAGGTGAGATCGCAGTCAAGTACTAACTTGTATAGCGTAAAAAAAAGCTACAATAAGTATATCTACATCATCACCATCTCAACCCCTTTTTACGTCCCACTGCTGGGCACGGGTCTCCTCTCAGACTAAGAGGGGTTTGGCCATAGCCCACCACGCTGGCCAAGTGCGGGTTGGCGGGCTTCACACACCTTCGAGAACATTTTTGTGAACTCTCAGGCATGCAGGTTTCCTCACGATGTTTTCCTTCACCGTTAAGCAAGTGATATTTAGTTTCCTAAAACGCACATAACTCGGAAAAGTCAGAGGTATGTGCCCAGGATTCGAACCTGCGACCTCCTTATGGGAGGCAGAGGTCAGAACCACTGAGCTATCACTGCTTTTATCTACTATATCTACATACGAAGAAAATATATTCAAAGTTAAGATCAAGTTCATAATTATTCGTTTTTATGATTGTGCTAATCATTTTCAGTTAGGATGAATAATGTCATAGGTGCAATTAATAACTTTCGTCGTCGCCAAGTCTTCCGATGGCAATAAATTTTCTTTCAGGGACAGGGGGGCTATTCAGGTAACGCGTTTGCAACATTTCGTGAAGTGAAATGTTGAAATAATTTTTTTTGGCGATAATTGGAAAATTAATTTTACGACTATAATGACATAGAGCGTCAAATGAATGTAGTTCAAAACGCAACGTCGTCGAGAATCGTGAAAATAAATTTACTTTCCGCATTAAGTTACTATGTACTCGTATTAATGGCTTTCCGCCATAAGTTTGTATGTTAGTTAGTTTGTATAAGTTACTATGTTGAAATACATTCAATTATACACTCTAAAAGTCTAAACCAATGTCTGTACTTAAATAAAGTATTTCTTGTTTTTTTGTTTCTTGATTCACATCACTCGGTGTGTGAAAACGTTACCTGAATAGCCCCCCAGGTCTTGGCGACAGATTGGCGCTTTAAACTCAGTAGTGCGTGAGGTAAACAATTTAGAATTTTGCTCTATGAAAGAGTAACTACGAGTACGTTTTTGCCCGCAGTTCGGCCGCGTGTGATTCGGTATTTCGGATCGGGAATCATGAATTTCCCGTTCCCGCTTCTTTCCCAACCTTTGGTAATATATCTAGCTATCGACGTTCCCAATTTTAGGTAAATCGGTTCAGATATTGTGGCGGTTGTGGGCTTTGCTCTAATCCTGCGATGGAGACCGTTCCCAGCAGAGGGACATAAAAAGACTTGAGACGCTATCTGTATCTGGTAAGTATACTGGACTTATAAAATAGCTAGGCTATGTTTTAGCCTCGTTATACGTAATCCAACAATTTGTCCGGTATGTATTCAATGCACCAGCCGACTGCATGTTGTTTTGAGTCTAAATTATTCTCTACGTGTTTGTTTTGAATTTATTATATCTATTCTCTATTGGAGCCCTTTGTTCTAGAGTCATTGTGTACCGAAAACATATGCTTTGTTTGTAGTTCTATCAGTTGTAAGGGTTTTGTCCTGATTGTCTTAGGTGTTTATGATGAAACGCGCCATATATCAGGTACCTACTATAGGCTTCACAGTGCCAAATTGGTATTCTAATTGGTTGAGTAAATGTTGACTCACTTCGCTATTGGGTAGAAATGCACCATTTCCAAAAATATAACCATTCTCTGCAATTTAAAATGAAAACTTATTCTACAAAATTATTTTTTTTTCTCATAGGCCTAACAAGGAGACTCATATAAAAAGCTATGCTATTTTTTGACTGGGATAATATATTATTATTTTTTTAGTATAGGGGAGGGAAATGAGGATTTCACTTCTTTGGAGTATCATCTCAATGTACCTAGTTAATATCTTGCAAGTTTCAATTATAAAGAGGTTTATAATTATGGAACTGCTTCTTTGCTATAAGAGAAAAAGCTTGCTCCAAAGCTTAGATCTATATTGGATGATGGTGATGAACTTTGTTTTATTATAATACTAGCTGTTGCCCGCGGCTCCGCTCGCGTGATTTTTTTTACATATATCGTGGAATTACTTGATTTTTCGCGGGATTCTGGTGTGATGTTATACAGAAACCTGTTTTTACTTCGCACGGGTTATCTTGTGGTGATTTTGAAAACTCCTTTTTCTTAATCATAATATAAAGTTTCATTAATACGTAGTTGATAGATCAAAAGGACGATTTTAACTGTCGATATTTCGACCCAGTGGCACAGGTCGTGGTCACTACGTGACCACGACTTGTACCAATGTATCGAAATATCGACATTTAAAATCGTCCTTTTCAAAGTGATTTTTATTCTGAAACCACGAAATATGTCAAAAATCATTAAATCACGTGAAAATTTGTACTGGTGGTAGAGCTCTTCTATCAGGGTTCGGCCGGGTAGATACCACTGGGATAAAATACTCTACTAACAATATTCCCCAGCCCAACATAAGAGTCATTTAAAAAACATTTGCTTCATCTCAATACAATCCAAAATATCCGAATGGGCAATGGCTATAATATATTTCTTTACGTATAAAAATACTTATGACAGTCAGTCGGTTAGGATTGATAAGACCTAAGAGTTAAAAATATTTGTGAACCATTATTTTACCCTTTCCATATTGCGGATGATAAAAAAGACGCGGCACTCCGGGAATGTCGACAGAAGTGAAAACTTTAATCTGTTCATGACTTAACAGTGCTATCTTAATATGAAGTCATGAAACAGTTAATTACATGACAGTTAATATTATTAAAAAAAATCGGTAGTACCTATCTACATATATATATATATACGGTATAACGTATCGAGTTTCATGATTTTTGTTCACCCTAAAAGTGAAAAATCTTAAACCATACAAAATCTTCTGCTAAGCCTATTTATTTACGGCTGTGAGGGTAGTCCCGTCTAACTTTAGCTCTACGTCTTGTTTAGCCCTAGGTTCTTTGTCCATTCCGAGTTTCAAGTCACCTACTTGAACTTATCGCTAAAGGTTCTGATGCCTGTAATTTCTGAACTACAAAAGTGATGATGATAAAATTTGTATGGAATAATCTTTAAAGAACCTCCTTTCTTACAAAGAAAGAATTAATGAAATCGGACAACGCGTTAATGAATTATAACTAAATACCCATTTTGACTTTGATGCCGTCTTCCAGGGAAACCATGATGAATTTCGGGACAAAAAGTATCCTATGTCCTACCTCGGGGTATGAACTATAATCATTTTAAGTTTCATTTAAATCCATCCAGCGGATTAGCCGTGATGCGCGGTCTTGAAACAGACAGACAGACAGACAGACAGACAGACAGACAGACAAAAATTAAACAAATTACAGTTTTGGCTTCAGTATCGACTAAATAGTGTCCTCCAACAAAAATTTTCAAAATATCTTCAATGTACAGAATTCGACCCTTTACAGTTTTATTATAAGTATAGATGTAATTGTGGTCGCGGTAAATATTTGTAGACTTGCAAGTCTAGAAGGACCCACGAAAGGAGAATGCCCGAAAATGGGTTAGATAAATGCGTCACTCTGCGTCTGAAGCACGAGTGCATGAAGAATCTTCTTTCAAATTTTAATATCGAATTTTAATATATTAGAAAATCAGATTATTACAAATTCCATGTTAATATCTTAATAATCTTTTGTTTTACATAATATTGAGAATATTTCTAATGTTTTACTGATGATTTGGCTAGCCCAATTTTCATACAAGAATCGGCATTCTCTTTTATCCAGGATTCTTTAGGTGATGAAAAGTATAAGTAATAATCATAATAAGTATTAAGTACGAGTACTTAATGAATTTGTGAATTCGTAATTAGTAACTGTTAGGCTCAGTAACTATTGATTGTGTAAACCTGCTATCATACAAATCGAATTTCAGGGAGGAAGTTACGTAGAAATACTCGTAAGATAACTTTGTAGTGATAAATACCGGCCAGTAAAATGTAAACAACGTTTGATGGATTACTACTTAAGATTCACTGTAATGTTGGTTTACGGCGAAATACATATAAATATTACCCTCTCCTTGTCAATATATCAATTATTATTGATATAATATACTTACGTACTCGATATCTGAGCTTGGTTGACATGTGGCGCCACTCGCGATTCATATATCATGTCGTTGAGCAAGAGTTTATTAGTGCCGTAAATTGGAACAAAAATTAGTGAAAATACCTGCAAAAAATGATGAAAATACCTACAGGAAAATTAAACCTACTAAATCGATTTTGGATAAATTATATGAGATCGACTGTCGAATCAAAAGAGGATAAGTAAAGTGGCAATGAAGTCGGATATTTTGGTAGAAATAAAAAAAAATCAACCGTCTTTAGAACTTTCTTCCTTTGTATTTGGATGCTAGTTAAAATATTAGAAATACCCATTTGAGAAGTTCAACACCATATTTCATTATTTTGTTTGCAAAAATCTGACCTAGATTTTACATTCGTTTATGATACGCTTTTATGTTCCCACGCTATAAAGAATCAAGTTTATAAACCAGATTTTATCTAACGCAAAATAGTACCAAGCTTTTTAAGCTTCCAATCCAAGACCAACTTGTATAATAAAACTGCGAACTAAATAGTAGGTACTTACATATAGAGTTCGAAAGTTATTTTATACCTACCTAGGTAAGTAATGATGAAATAAAAGTTAAGAACCTAGGTATACCTTACTAGTCAAAAAATATTACATAATTATTATATCTTAGCTATATTTGTTCTCATGGACCAAATATAGATACAAATATTCGGTAAGTACCTATGAATGAACTCAAAAAGCAAAGATGATTTTTAAAATTATGAAGCACTGTTTTCAAAGTAACTCAGGAAGTTTGAATTATTATATTACTTTTATGTTGACCAAACTTTTGTTTGTCTTAAATATAGTTTAAATACACAAATTAAAGTATAATACTTAATTAGCAGGACTGATTAATTTGTTTTGCTATTATCCATTCAATATAATGGCTTGCGAGATTATTTAACAGATGCGATCAAAGAAGTGGCAGTTTTTATGTGTTTTGGCTGTGATATTCGAAGAGTTTTTGTTTATAACTACTGAAACAATTGAGCAACAGGGAAGCATAGCGCGCCTATTTCACAAAAAACGTTTTTCCGTTTTAAAGCGGAATTTCGGAAAAATCCTTTCGCAATTTCACTTTGGATTTTTTCTATAGAGGTTTTTGGAGTCATGTTATCGGTACGTATGATCCTTAGCAACAATGCTTATTTATATAAGAGTATTGTAACAATAATAATTAATTATTTAAAAAAAGCTTCTAACGTAGGTATCTTAGGACTGTAAGAAATCCTAATATCGTTGTCATCTTATGTCCATAAAATGTTTAATATTTTGCATGCTACTTTGTTTGGTTAAAAAGCGGATAGGTACCCAACATTGATGAGCTTAAAATAAATACTGTTCACGAATAAATTATGAAACAAAAGAAATAGTTTTATTGTTTCTAATTATTCTAGAATGAGCCCAAGCTATAAGGCCGGTCGTAAAACCTGTGAGTCAGTTGTGAAAATCAAAGCTGCTTAGCAATCACGTCAGGACGGATAAGTGAAATGCGCATGCTACTGCGCTACCCAATCCGCCAATAGGACACCTGCGCGAGCGAGGCCACGCCTACCTGATGAACGTGCTGACCTGCGGCTCGTGTTACTCTTTAGTCGGCCTAGTGCTTGCGCAAGAGTCCTAGGCTATACGAATGCCAATATTTTTATGGACGACCTTCATTGTGCGTGTATGAAAAGATTATTGTGTCGTATAAAAGAAGCGATAGAATTGTGTAAGAGAAACTAAATACTTTTTTATTATGTTTTTATTATTATGTTTACTGAAACACAGTGCTTTTTCATTCCTTGATCATAGCAGAATGTCTAACACTGCAGTGGTAACCATTCGGTCTGTCATTGCAAGAAGAGTCCTTCCAGTATCATTCACATATCCATCACACAATTGTATAAACTGAAACACAGTGCTTTTCCATTACTGGTTCATAGCAGAATGTATAACACTGCAGTAGTAACCATTCGGTCGGTCATTGCAAGAAGAGTCCTTCCAGTATCATTCACATATCCATCACACAATTGTATAAACTGAAACACAATGCTTCTCCATTACTGGTTCATAGCAGGCTGTCTAACACTGCAGTGGTAATGGTCGGTCATTGTAAGAAGAGTCCTTCCAGTATCATTCACATATCCATCACACAATTGTATAAACTGAAACACAATGCGTCTCCATTACTGGTTCATAGCAGGCTGTCTAACACTGCAGTGGTAACCATATTATGGTCATTGTATAAGAAGAGTCCTTCCAGTATCATTCATACATTCATCACACAATTGTATAAACTGAAACACAGTGCTTCTCGTCGCGAGTCGTTCCAACACCTCAGCAGCGCATTCCCTTTGATATAAATCAAATTATTACGAAACACCGTAAATATAAAGCACTTAGGAAGACGGATAATGAATAGGAATTTTTTTCATGAGCAAATTCACTTAATGGAAATCCATTACGAGCTCGCCCACAAATTCTACGTCTTTATTAATAGGTCACGCATTTGGGCCGTAATGTATAGTTAAATCTATAGAACATTATTTTTAATACTGGGCGTTAGATTAAGCAATGGTTATTTGATGTGATGGTTGGCGTGGTGAATACGATAATGAATCCCATACTCCTGCCAGCGGGTTCGTTGGAGAAACCGAAAGTTTTTAGTGTTTTCAAGTCCCACATGTTTTTGTTTCCTATGTGATGTGTGTAATCGGAGTTTCGGTGTTAGACTCCTCACTCCCATCCTCATAGACTAGATTTAAAGTACATTACAAAAGACCGTAAGCAAACCTTAGTACATTCCCGAAAGCGTTATGCCGGTATGGACTAAGCTCTACATCCTTCTCAAGTTCTCTGCTATGAGGAGAAAGGAGGCCCGTGCCTAGGAACTGCTGATATTGGGTGTTAATCAATGGTCTACATTGATTTATAAACTAAGGATTTCGGGTCAGCGCTATAAAGTGTCCGAATCAAAAGATATTATGCAAAACGCAAAAAGAGTTCCAATCGCACTTGAGCAAAATTAGGCTGTATTGTATAATAATGGTTTAAGACATAAATTACCTACATTGTTTTAGTTTGTTTATAAAAATACACATAATATACTTACCCTCGTTTATACAGATTTTCTCGGGACACTTTTTTCGTGAATTTTGTATTACATACTAAATAATACCTAAGGTTCTTTGTCATTCAGAAGTCTATGTAATCATGTACGCTATGCATATTGCATATACAGAGTTCGATATTATAATATCGTCTTCTCTGCTTTATGATGTGTTTCTTTACAGATTTGTAGTTTTCCACGAACAACTAATGTTTTATGACTCGACCCGCCCACTCATTTGTCAACTTATGAAATCGCCAGTTTACCTAACCTAAACTCGGGTTCAAGATTTTTATGCTCTCAAGCCTATCAGATCCCGAAGGTCGACTCGTATTCACCTTGATTTATTGATTAATAGGATTTAATAACACATTTTTATACTTGTTGCACGATCGCCTATTAGTAAAAAAAAACAAGTAATTCACTAATTTTGACAGCAATTAATGAGATCTTAGATAGTGAAACCTTATATATAATAGTTTCCGTTATACCTGTTATACCAATACTTAACATTTAAGCCCGACCTTTGATTTGGACGAGTTTCTCTATAGAACTGTTAAATCACAATATCAATTATAATAAAAATTGATTAAAAGAGAAATGCTTTCCGATTAATTACTTACCGATTTTTAAATTCCTATGAGTTCTTTTCAGAACCCTTTTTCGATTAAATAAAAATTTGTCAAGTGCGAGTCGAATTTGTGTACTAAGGGTTATCTTCACACACTATAAGTAGGTATCAATAATATGTACCTAAGTACCGATACATAGAGTAGGTACCTAAACATAAGGTTCTTGGAGAAAGGCCTTCTATATAGCATTCAAGTATTGACGTACTTTTTTGAATCGATTTTATCACTAGACAAAATACAATGTCCTAGTAGGTAGTATACATATTAATCGTAGTCTCTACGATTTTGCATTGTGAAGTCAACATCTTCTGAGGATGTCCCGGTAGCCGAACGAAACGTGCGTCGAAGAAAATGTTGGAAAATAATTGTGTGTGGTGTTTCATGTGGGCAGTGTTCCATACAAAATCTTCTCAAGTAGCTAATTACAGCAAAACAAATTAATCTGTCCTCAGTTCTACTAAATTACTAATTATGGATTTCGCAAAATAACGCCTGTTTCCATTCAATACAATGGCTCTTTGCAAAATATACAAATTATTAAAATAAATAACAAAATGAATAACACTTTATAAGGAGAAAGCTTACTGGTGCAGTAACATAAGAAAGCATACGACATGTTTTCTTTGATGTGGCATATTGTGCAGAAAGAAACATAATATAAAGCTGATCGCACAGCTGAAATACCTGCCTACCTATCTAATCTGTTTGTATTTTTCACATTTAAACATGATGATAGTTACTGACATTAATTTTTTAATATTATTATCTATATAATATTTATAATGCATTTATTTCATCACTAGCGGACGCCTGCGGCTCTGCCCAAGTGAGTTTTGGTTCTTCACAAATTCCTCAGGAACCGTGTATTTTCCGGGATCAACAGTAATCTATGTGCTATCCAGGGGTATAATCTATGCGATATCTCTTTTCCAAATTTCAGCTTATTTGATTCAGTAGTTGCGGCGTAAAGGAGTAACAGACATACACACTTACACACAAACTTTCGCTTTCATATTAGTGTAATTGAAGATGGCGGGCGTAAAATTTGCTCTATTTTAGTTATACTTAACTCTTTTATTTAGACTCGTCAAACTCAAAACCTTCCCTTATGGCTTATGCCATTGAACAATGTGCACTATTTTACCTATACTATTCACACACACATATTATATTAATTGGATATGGCATTATTTTTATTAATGTGTGACGTCACAATTCAATGTCGCTATCTCTGTCTAATCAGAAATATTGAAATGCTTATATTATATGTAGGTATGTCATTGTTTTATCCTACTTTAAAATAAAGTAATGAAATAATTGCAGTCACATACCCAATTCCGCCAGGGAGGTCCAGGGAATGGATGTGGAAGTGTGTGATCAGAGATCAGCTTTTGCCGACTGGGTCTTTCTCGTAACCCTATCTCCGATGTCCTGCGTAGGCTTGTGACATCTCTTATGGCATTCAGGTCCTTATACCTGTCGCACGAGGCAATTTAAAAGTATATTTGCAGTTATTCTTCTCGGCGCGCGGCGTGGCGTAGGCTGTACTGCAGTTTGTTTATTTTAAAGACACAACTGACCGTTTTCGGATCCGTATATGGACGATAAACCGTAAATGCGGGTCCGTGAATTCCATAAATAAATATGTACCTACCTATACTATAGTATAGCTGTCATTCTTTTTATTGAAGTAAAAACTTCTTAAGCCGCATCGGGCATTTTTTTAGATGGAAAAAACCATTAAACTCACGACACCGTTACTGGCTCCTTACACTGTTACCGTAACCGAGACCTCACGTATTTGTTCAATTTTTCGAATCGAGGACTGCATTTCTATTTTGCATTTATAAAGTTCTGGTTTATATGGATTTTATAAGAAACTTCAGGATTTTAATTTTGTAATTACTTGCGTCTTCTAATTATAAAATTTAGAGAATTAAGTAAGGTGCCTAATACTTTAAAATTACATAGGTATTTATTTATTATTTGTTGGTATTTTTTTTTATCTCACGATTAGAAAAATGGGTATACTAACCATACAGATACTTTACTCCATTCGGAAACCTATCTTGTGTGAGATCTCAAGCTGTTTTTCGGAGCATAAAATGCAAGTTTTTCCTATTTAAAAGCTTTACATACTTTTTTTATGACAGGAAATGCCTAACGCATAACCCTCCTGTCAGGGGAAACGGAGGGGTTATGTGGGGCTTGCACGCACTAAAACCTGTCGCTTGCCACGACGGACCTCGTTGGCGGGAGTACGGGATTCACTTGCGTATTCAATGCGCTCCCGCAGGCCCCGAACCCACCACCTTAGCGGCAGGTCCCGTCGCTGCTGCCGGCAGCTTGGCCGCTGTCGACTCCTGCTGGGAGGCGCGTCCTGAAAAACTTTGTACTAAATATGTCCCTACCTATTAATAAAATCACGTACAGAACACAGATAGGTACTGACTATTCACTATATATATTACATTAAAACTACAATCGCGGATTTATTCAAGGAAAATAAATACTCGTTAATAAGTGGCCAATAGGTACCTACTCGTGCAATAAAATTCTTTAACCGCAAACCTTGATTCATGAACATCTGAGCATAATGTGAGGTCATAGTTAAAAAAAAAAATTATAAAGCAATTCTTATAATTTATCTTAAAAAAATATTATTTGTAAAAGAAATTATACAAAATCTTGATATTTTATTTCATGACAACAAAACTGTTAAAATAATTTTGAAAGTATTATTTGAAAGTATTCTTTATAATTTAATATTATACATCCTTTGGAATATTTTCCAAAGGATGTATAATATTGTATACCTAGAATATATGTATTACTAGCTGACCGTGCAAACGTTGTCTTAACAAGTTACCATTAAGGGGTTTAAAAATAGCTCATCGACCTATTCTCAAACCTTTTTTACAAAAAAACAACACAATTTTTTTTATAAAAATCGGTCAAGCCTTTTCGAAGGAGATTGGTTACGATCCCTAAAACGGAGAAATATTTTCAATCAAATAAACGATAGGTATGTATTCGAACTTTCGCAAAATGTCATCAAAAAGTTGAAAAGTGGGCGTGGAACCGGTTTCGTCTCCGAAGCGTCTTATCGGTGACAGAAAAATTTGCTCAGAAAAAACCAGTTCAGTTTTTTTTGCAAAGTGTTGTAATGATGTAGGTATTATAATACAGTGCAACAGTGACTTAATCGTTATCAATTTATTTAGGGTTCCATACTATGAAAGAAGTAAAACGTTACATCCACTTTTTACGAAAAACTAAATAAAATTTGAATTTTTGATATACCTAATATACCCAATACTCATCCATACCCGGATGATACCCAATACTCATCCACCTGGCAGTAGGTACCTACCATAGATTGGGTTGGGTACCAACTTTAATGATAATAATTAATATGAACGATACAAAAGTGCTAGAACTCTGACCCTCTTACCTTTAAGTACTCCATCTTATGAAGCCATTTCGATGCGACTCCCATACAACGAGCTGCATCGTTTTGAGAAGCGAAACCAGAAGGGAATTCATAACGATTCAGCTGTCAAAATTGAAATTAGAAGTTTTCGATGCTGGAGTAGTACAAAAGGGATAGTAAGCTACGTAGAAACCGTTAGGGATGAGTTTACTTACCCCTTCCAAGTTAGTACGATAACTTCTTCGGCTGCATCATCAGTCATCACTTACCAGTTACCACCAGGTGAGATCGCAGTCAAGTACTAACTTGTATAGGGAAAAAAAGTACCTATTTCATTTTATTTAAAAGCGAGTCAATAATTTCACTGCAGAAACCCACTTGTCAGGCACTTGTGAATGCAGCGCGTTGTGAAGCGCATGTCACAACTCACAACAATCCGTCGGCCTCCCTTTGTAATTTGCGACATCTTTCATTGCAGTTGTAAAATTGCTGACACATTTGAATATTCCAAATGTTTTGCATACAGCCTTTCGTTATAGTCAGCTCAGTGAAACCCATTTTTAAACGAAGCCATTTCAACAGTCGTTTTAAAAAGCTATGCCATTAACCTGTTTTGGCCTACCAGCCTTCGAAATTCAGATTTTATTTAGTTTTTCGCAAAAATTAGACTAACTACACATTGTAGGCTTATAGCAATGAATTTTGCGGGCATAATATTATATAAATATTATTAATAAACACCTTAATCAGTTGCATAAAATGTATTAGTATATAGTTATATTTTTTATGCCAGCATAAAGATTTGCTATCCGAGTATGTTGTTGTTGACCTATATTCTTGTTCCTAATCTTGCGGCCCACACCCGAACGTGCCCAGTCAGTGCTGCCTCAATGTCATTGTTTGATATTTCTTATATTGCGAGTACATGCATCAAGAAAAGAGGTCTACTGTAAGAGCGGTCTATTTTTATGACTAATTGAAACCACTGTTTTAAATGAAACATGGTTATTTTTATGATTATAAACTGGGTCTTAAGAGAAGGACAATTAGACGAAATGGTGATGAACAATGCTGATTCACGAATCACTGTGTATGTTTGTTGAAATGTATCCTTACTAATATTATAAACACGAAACTTTATTTTGTACTCTTTGGCATTTAAGAATATAGGTATGCTTGTGATTAATCAATATTAATATAGTTGGTAAAGCGATTTTGATAGAGTTCTCTATATAATTACAATAATTAAATTAAAACGGCGAATAAATCAAGAACTACCGCGATAAAGATCGTGTAATAATTGTTTTAAAGCGTACAAACGCCTATCTTCTTACTAGGTTAAGGTTGTTTTCGAGATATTATATCCTGAGTGTCTAGTAGTTTTCCTCATTTAATAACCTTTAACTTTAATGCAAAACAATGTAAACGACTTTATAATTCGACATACTCGTATCCTAATGATTAGTGCTACGGCGTAGCTCAATTGATATTTCAGAACAATTTTTGCAGTTTTCAGTACTTTTGTCATCTACTAAATCTGCTTTAGAGCTGTATTTGTTGTACTTATTTATTTTTTGCTAGACCCCTCGCGACATATGGGAGACTGTATTTATCGCTTATATTTTTGACAAACTCATTCATACTAGTTCTATCTCGTATTCATCTCTTTCTTTCATTCCGCATATCATGTTCATCATTCATTCATCGTCCGTTACTCATACTGCTGAAGGCGTGTGTATACTTAATATCACTAAAATAAAAGTAAAGTACACTAAAATAAATAAAGCCCCAGCTAAGTGCGTGCCCAAGATGAAACAACCATTTAGCTCTAAGGAGGGAAGGGGGGTCTCTACATGTAAATTGGGTTCTTTTAATCTTTTAGAATGGTTAGGAGAGGCTTCAAATTTTTTTTATTTGATTACTGCTTTGTTGCTATGATTAATATCGACGGATAATACGCACAAGAAACGGGTTGCTTGTTTACTGCGGAACCCAAAAAATAGAACACATGTGTCTTTCCTAAGGTTGCAATTGCCACATATTTGGAAACAAATAATAATTCAAGGATGCCACACCTACGTACAAACAAGCCAGAAGATTCGTCTTGAGTTCACTCTTGACCTCCATCTTAATAATGTGGTTCTAAAAATCACTTTTAAATAAAACTACAGTACATTTTGTTTCGCAACGTAACCATTGAATAATATCTGTTCTCAAATATTTCCAAGTAAAATATGACTAGTCATAACTCACTTTGTCACACGAACCCGCCGAAAGAAGATTAGTAGAATAGTAAACCACTAATCTTCGAGCATTAAAAAGTCATTTAGACTGTAATTTATTTGAGAAAACTTCTTTTTAATTTCGGGCGTAACTAAGTTTTTTTAGGGATAATACAAATAAATTTTAAGTTTTAAGTATACCAGTGCTTAAATTGTAGAATTATTAAAATAAAACAGAATCGATGATAAAAACGTTGAACATTATTAGTTGTCTTTTTGAGCTTTAATGCACAAGGTCATTTTGTGGTTACGCTTGTCAATCAAAAGTAGTGTTAAATTATAAGTTGCTTTATTATATTATCTAAGTTAATAGCACGTAAAAGTTAACTTATATCCCTTTTTAACGGAAAAGAACACTTCTCCGTTAAAATTCATTGATTCGGCCGTTATTCAACTATCTAACATAGTTGAATAACGGCCGAATCAATGAGCGAGCCGCGTAAGTGATAAAAGTAATTTGCCAACACTAGTCCCCAAGTAAAACTTAAAAGTCTTTTGAACAGATTTTGCTTTATCTGAATTAATCCTGAAAAGTGAAGCTGCAAAAGAAAACAAATTAAGCTATTGTTGTGTTAGGCAGTCTCTGAACGTTTCTGTTTTCCTTAGGTCATCTGCAGACAGGTGCTATTAGACGGCGGTCTATATAGACCTGTGTGTATCTGTTACCGGAAATCTGTAAAAACCGAATTGTATACAATTCCTAGGAAATGTATAAATTTCCGACTGATTTTAGGATTTCTTTAGATTCCCTAGGAATTATATAGAATTTCTGATTCCTTTACCTTTTAGGTCTTAGGCCTGTTTGCTTGAACTAAGAAAATTATAGTAAAATATTGCGGCCTCATTCTTATATCAACGACATAGCTATCGGGGCTTAGTTTTTTTTTATTGCATAGGTAGGTATATGTTTTTTTTCGTGATGTCTGCCCACAGTATACTTATGTAATCTTTAAAAGCTGTTTGGGAAGATACCACAATTCTAACGAGGACATCTCACACATAACGAATTATTGTTTGTTATCTTAATATGCCAATTTCTATGCAGTAAACGCGCCACTGCGCCGCAGCTTTACCCTGTGTCAGTTATTTAACAATAACGCAAATAAATAAGTTTGAGGACAATCAGCGGACAGTATCAATGGGCGCTATCGACAATGAAAAATATGTAGCGCACCTAAAATTACGTACCACCTAGTTACACATGCATAAAACTAAATTGAACAACCTTGCGCGGCGCACGACCGCATGATGAGTTTTTGTTGTTTACATGAATAACTAAACATGTGTTGTACCGTGGACTTAGGGCTGAGCAGACAAAAGCTGATTTAGTCTAATGCAAGTCGGTTTGTAACATAGATTTATAATAGGTCGTCGCCCATGCTCCGACTAGATAGAGCCCTTCCTAGCAACGAAAGCTCCGTGAGTGCGGCAACTTTTTCTTGTAGTGTGGGTATGCCAATTTGAAATTTGTATGGTGCGCGGATGCTAGTGTGCGTGAAAAATTGTGTAGCATCGGCTCGGGTATGCCCATGCTCCGACTAGATAGAGTCCTTTCTAACAACGACAGCTCCGTAAGTGCGGCAACTTTTTCTTGTAGTGTGAGTGTGCCAATTTGAAATTTGTAAGGTGCGCGGATGCAAGTATGCGTGAAAAATTGTGTTGAGTCGGCTCGGGTATGCCCATGCTCCGACTAGATAGAGTCCTTTCTAACAACGACACTGTTGTTATTCTGTTATTTTCTTCCGCAACGCCGCCTGTCACACCCACCAACGTATATGACAAAAATAAAATCAGTACCTTAATGCTGAACTTGTTATTAAAAGACTAACTCAAATCGTCTGATGCAGTTCGTATGCCGTTTTATACGGACAATTATATTTTGTCATAATATTAAAAAATACTTTTTTATGAGAAAGACACTGGATAGGTAATCAGATAATATTGTGTATAAATGAAAGATTTTTTGTAAATATTATTGTTATGCCTAAGGGGGATTAATCCTGTATGTTATTCTCGAAATATTTTATCTAGCTAAGTAAATTTAAATTAACCTCGAATGAATTATTTAACAAAACGTAAATTCATTCAAAATAATGGATAAAATACGCACTTATGAATATGTACCTATTTCATGTTTCAGTCGCGACACACGCAATCCAAAAGTAATTCAACACTAACAAAGTGCTAAAATCGTGCCAAATTGTTAGTGTGTTTATACCCTACTAACGCGAATGGTTTGAAGGAAGATTTCCACTACAATTTAACCTCTACGCTAAACAAAATAAGAACTATGAATAAAGTCAGTAGCACAATGGAGTCCGGTAATTAGTTTTGACGCTTTGTGAGTCCCTAGGTATTATCATTTTATTAGTTTCCTGTCGTAAAATGTTCGAGGCCGCGACAAAATTGCAACTCCTTAATGCAGTGTGGCCGTTTCATAATTGGCGAATCTGCCAAACACTAGCAAAAAATTCTGCCAACTCGATTTCCAACCTGTAAAAGTACCTACTGCACAAGTACTTAGAAGAACTATACTATTCTATACTATAGAAGTTATTGGATAGCCTAGTGGTTTTGACGTAGGAACATAACCGGTCCATCGACACAAAAAAAGTTTTCAGCAGTATGTAACTAAGTACTACAAAAATAAGTGAATAGATATAAAATCTTGAGTTTTTCATTTTATTTCCAAGATAATAATTGATTTCCTTGAAATCTGGCACATTCTGCCACTCTTTTAAGTCGTCAGCATATTCTGTCGAAGTTAATATTTAGGAGCCAAATCTGCCCAAATGGCAGAAATCCGCCACAAATGGTCACACTGCCTCAATGGTGCAGTTTTCCGCGTAGATACCTACTAAGTAACTACCTACAGCAATCCGTATACGTGGGCTGAGTTTTATATGCAGAAATTAAATACCTTGGCCAAGTAACTTTTGTTACTTTAGAACAGATGTCTATATTTTATTACGTTAGAATAAAAATGATCTGAGCGAAGGATCTCGTGAAGCGGAAAGGAAAGCGTGGTCTATATAGTCGATCGCTTAGGAAAACTAACTAAAAGTTTGCTACCATGTATTTTAACGGGCAGTAAATTTAGTGGAAATAAAAACATTTTTGATTTATTTTAATGAAATTACTATAAAAAAACCTAGAAAAAATGAAAGCCAAAAAAATTGAGGCAATAATATTTTTCCCAAACTGATTGAAATAAATAGTTATTTTTTTTTGTTTTATTTATTATCAATTGTAAATTGTACTTTATAAAGTCAATAACGTAATTATTGATACTAAAATATATTAAATTATATATTATATAATAAAGAATACATATGTTTGCAGTTTCAAAATCATTTATAACAGGCTTATTGACACTTGTTTGTCTAGAACTTGATCTAGGTTAGGTATATTAAATTCGATCCAATTCAATCAATCGTAATAAATAAATGTCTCAATAATGAATATGAATTCGATTTAACCTTTGTAAGTTAAAACTGTATTATGTGAGTACACACATTAAAATCCTTTTAATATTACATATTATATTAAACTAAAGGTGGGTACTCGAATAAAGCGACAAAACATCACTATAAGTAGTTCCTAAATACAATGAGTATTTAAGTAATATTATATTTTATAAAATGTTCGGAATTATTAAATTTCAAAACTGTATTCAAGCAAAAATAAATGATTGATTGATTGATTGATTGATTGATTGTAACCTGTGTACAAAACGAGAAAAATTACAAAAATCACTTGTGGTAGAGCAAAATATTTTTTTTTCTTTGACCATAAATAACATTAAGTGTAAGATGTTTGTTTTGGAAATAGGTAAAATCAACACAGGAAAAAGAGCCCGCTGTTAAATAATATGATAATTGCTTTCATTGAAAATAAATTATGCACATAGAATGTGCACTGCTCACTGCGATTCATACATTATTAAATAAATAATTATTATATTTGCCCTTGACTTTGATTACCTACTAAGGAAAATAAACGTAAATTATAACCCGCTGAAATAAATTAACTGCGAAAATTCTTAGTAGAGTATTTGGGTCGAATTAATTTATTGTAACGTTCGGCTTTTAAGTTCCATCAAAACTCTTTTTTGGTTAAACTAGTAATTTTTATTAGGTACTAGATATTACTGTTGATTCTAACTGGCATTTGGTTGGATGAAGATAAAGGTTTAAACTTCTTCCTTTATTCCGTGACTGAATAATTCCATTAAAATAATTCAACAAATTTGGGTAATAAAAGATTTTTAATAATTTTCTACAGAAGTGCGAGTCATTATAAAAAGACGTGATTACAACAGTTAATTAACTAGTAAGGTACGTTTATTATATTAATTACGCGTACCTAAATAATGTAAGCGATGATTAAATATAAAACGAAAAGTTAAGATATATTTTTTCTCTCATTTATTTTTCTTCCAATTAAATAATATTTTTAACAATGTTTCTAAATAAATTAAATGAAAAAACACGTTTAAAAATATTAAAAAATGAGTAAACATTATAAAATGAGTCCACCACGCGGTCGCGGAGCTTTAAGGTCCAAAGCCATCGGTGGTCAGGTTCCAGAGTAAGGAACCTCCTCACAATGCGTGCCGTCTCCAGGACCACTGCCTTCTACCACTATACAGCCCTTAATCCAAAAGTCGAGGATGTTGGTCGAAGCTAGAGATTTTTTTATTACTGTTCTATTTATTATTAATTTTCGACTGACATTTATAAGAATGCAATTTTCGCCGCGTTTATTCCGGTACGTTTAACCGATTATGGTAATTGCCTATCTTGTTAAGGTAACTCGTGAGTTAAATTCGAGATAGTTATATCCGATATCTTAATCGTGACTGCGTTAGAATGCGCATTAATAGTTAGGTGATAATAATTTTGTATAGTTTAATTACAATACATAATATTTACAAGGTAAAAGTTTCCAATTTAGCATAGTTCATTTGTTATACATATAGATTAGGCTGTTTTATCTATTCTGCATACTGCGAAAATTCGATCCTACTGGTAAATGATTAATGACATAATTCACTTTAAAATGAATAAATAATAGAAAATCATGGCCACCAATTAGGTCTACCAAGATTTTAAATTGTATCAGGGTATAGGTTACCTACCTATTGTCAAATTCCAGTTTATAGTAGATATTTTATCTTTTCAGTCTTTGTTATTGAATTGATAAATATTATCACAAGAACATTGCCAAAGGTTCCTGGAATAATAAAGGCACGAATTAAGTCAAATTCGACATGTGGGCGTCAATATTGAATGCAAATTTTTTCGTCTACAACTCTACACTTACAGACGCGAAAACCTGAACAATACGTTGCCAAAGTTCCTTTGTTCCTTTTACGCGACGTACATACGAGCATATTATAAGTGGATATGCACATATGAGAGTATTCCGGCGCCGAAATAAACTCATAGACGTATAGACGAACTAAGAAAACAGATGTGGCAATCTTAATGTACCTAGGTACACTATCCTTCTACACTGGCCTGCAAAAGTAAGTATCACACTTTGTATCAATTTAATTTGAAAAGTGTGATACTTACTTTTGCAGACCAGTTTATCATGTGAAATAGCTTTTGCATAACTTTGACGACCTCCGTGGCTGAGTGGTTGGCGTGCCGGTTTTCAAGGCGCCGCCATCTCTGAGGTTCCGGGTTCGATCCCCGGTCGAGGCAATGTAGAATAATAATTTTTCTACATTGTCTCGGGTCTGGGTGTTGTTGTACCTTCGTTGTTTCTGATTTCCATAACACAAGTGCATACGCAGCTACTTACTATGGGATCGGAGCAATGTATGTGATGTTGTCCTTTATTTATTATTTATTTATTTATTATTATTTATTATAACTACTGGGATTCGCTCCAAATTTAGTTAGACCCTGCATCCTACCCGGGCATTCGAGAGCTCCACGAATCAGCAAATTTTGAAAGAAGTCTGAAATTAATTAATAATCTTAAAATTCCTTTTTTTTTAATCAAATAATAATTTATCTTATATTATTGGTGAATTAATGAACAGAAATGTCTCAAGTATTCTGTTCAAGTTTTAATGCAGTGGCAGACAGAACGACGGACGGATAGACAAGCAAAAAACAAACAAAAAAAAACCAAGACATTGGAAGGTAGGTATATTATAAATGTAGGTACCTACTTAAATATTTTCATAACAATTAAGTAATTTACGAAATCTACATTTAAGGGAAACACATTAATTAACACATTGTGTATAAAACAGCTACATAAATTACTTTGTGAACACGACAAACGCCCTAAATTAACTTAAATAGGACAAGGTGAGGTTGTCACATGGTCATGTTTAAGTAGATCAGCAATTATTTTCCTATATCAAGTATGTATAATACAAATTAATAAAACTTTTAATGATAGGTAGAATATTATTTAATACTCGTTGTGTGAGCATGAATATTTTCTAGTGTCTGGGCGTTTTTCAATATATTATATTTATGTTATACCTATATATTATTATTATTTATATTTATAAGTTATTTAGTACCCATACACAAGCTACCGCTTACTTAGGGTCACGATTGCGAATTGCGATGGGTGTAATGTCCTGATATATTTATATTTATTTTTATTAAAAAATATTTAGTATTATATAAAAGGCTAAAGTGTGTTATGATATGGCATGAATCATGATAATGGCAAAATATAATTATTACAACTGGGGAAATTTAAGTTTGTCAATTTAATTTTATCTACTCGTAATTTTAATACGATGATAATTACTTTTTAGGTTTTTATTAGAGTGATACTATGGAAACTCTGTCGCTACTGCAGATGCAGTAAACTTTTTTCTCTCATCTCAAAGGTCAACAGTCTCCAGGAGTCACCACGTGCGGAGTGCAGCGTCTGTGTGCGACGGAGTATTTAATCTATGGCGCTGGTGTTACATGTGTGCGTGAACACACCCACCGACGGACGCGCCGAAAATTGCGACCATAGAAACACACGATTTTAGAACTGACATAACGAAGTATTACAATTTAGCTATACTTGACATCAGAATAAAGATAGGTACTAAGAGGTTCGAGAGGCCGCCGGGGATTTCGAAAACGCGGCATAAATACCCTGTCTAAGTTGACATATCAGAGCCGTCGCTACACTTTTTTTCACGCACACTAGCATCCGCGCACCTTACTAATTGGAAATTGATACACTCTTAGTACAATAAAAAGTTGTAGAGTCGTGAGTCGTGGCGGAGCTGTTGTTGTTAGTTAGGGCTCTATCTAGTCGGAGTGCGAGTGCCGACCTACTATATATCTATGATGGGTAAGATAGTATGAGACAGAGAAATATCAGCTGTTTTCCTAATTTAATTTTGTAAGACACTAAAACATTAGACAAAACTCGACTTTTTTAAACTTTGTCTTATGACAGATTAGGATTCAGGACCTCATGAGCCGTCGATACTACTATACTTACTTAATTTACTCGTATTTGAATTTGTCGACATAAAAGAGAAATATACTTGTAATTGCAAAAATAGAGTATATTTTTATTGTAGTCAAATAAAGTTCACATTTCGATTACGATGATGCTACACTACGAGTATGATCTCTATGATAACACTAAATTATCTTTGCTCTAAGCAATCGCCATAAAGATTGCACTCTACTCATACGTGCTTTCGAGCTTCGCTAAGACATCAAGAACTCTCGTATTACACTTCTCTCTCTCGTGCTTCGTTTCGTTCTTCTTAAACTTCTCGTTCTTGTCTCGTTTCCTTGTTTCAACTTTTTGTATGCCAGCTCTATATTTTTTTCTTTCTTCGCTCTCGATAGTTTTTGCCCGCTGCCGAGTGTCAAGGGCACGCGCGCCTCTGTTGCTACGTTCCGAAACTTAACAAGTTAAAATTCATTTCATTTGCTTTTAACTTTGCGATATTTCGAACTTTTAAAAGCCAAGACGTTTTTTATTTTTGTCCTCTTCGCTCTTACGAATAAGTTGGTGGGTGCGACAGGAAGCGTGCCGGCCTACGGAAAATTATCATATAAAAACGACGTTTTATAAAAACTGACCGTTTATATAGAGCTTCTTAGTTCTTACTTACTACCAAAAATTAAAAAAATACATACATGCAAAAATACTACTAACATACTTACCTACATTGTAGTTTCCAATAAATTAAAAAGGAGATTTTGAAGAAACTTTTGGGAGAACTTTCTATCGAGAAAATGTCTTACAATCGCGTTTCTGCCTTTCATCAATTCAGATTAAAGACCCAAAATAGGTACCTGTTTTATAAAAACTGACCGTTTATATAGAGCTTCTTAGTTCTTACTTAATACCAAAAATTAAAAAAAATACATACATGCAAAAATACTACTTACATACTTACCTACATTGCACTTTCCGATAAAATTAAAAGGAGATTTTGAAGAAACTTTTGGGAGAACTTTCTATCGAGAAAATGTCTTACAATCGCGTTTCTGCCTTTCATCAATTCAGATTAAAGACCCAAAATAGGTACCTACATGCCGTTTAAATTTGAAAGTAATTTCATGTATAGTGTTTAACCTGCAGGTCACTAAAATCGCTTAAATAACCGTTTTGCAGTTAAAATAAATTTACCATTTGACCTTCGTCACCTAGACTCTGAGTCTAGAGGAATCTAGTTTGAATAGATTTTTTTTCTTTAAATAGTTTAGATACCTACCATTTTATTTATGACATTACTTAGTCAAATAGGTACCTGGGTAGAAACCATCAATCCATATTTTATTAGTGTCATTGACCTGAATTACTAATAGGCGACGAAATAGCCTAGATTCCAAACGGGCGGCTGTTAATCTTAAAAAAAGCTAGATCCAAAATTCTGTTTTAATTGAGCGTAAATAATCGCTAAACATTAGCGACTGAATTTGATTGGCTTAGTTGGTGACTGGATATTTTTTATTCAGTCGCCCACCTGAATATTCGAGTTTAATTTATCAATGAGTATGCACTATGCAATCGCGACATAATCAACTATTGCGAAATATGAAAGAGTTAAATACAAAAAGGTTTTATCCTTCAATGTAAAATGAAAGTTAACGCTTTTTACCTGCCCACAGGTCTCGTTAGGTACCTACATAAGTACTCCAAAGCTTGTATGACTTTGCAACAATTATAACGAAAAAAATTCATATCATCCTTTCGGACTAAGAATTCTTCTATTCTAATTAATTAGTAAAAAAACTGAAATTGTAATTTGATCAATCAAAAGTAATCAAAGTTTATTTGTTGAAAGGCCAAAAATCTAGCAAAATTTTTTATTTCATAGAGTTTAGTGAAATCGGGTACCAATTATGCATGACAGGCCGCATTTATTCTGATCTGGAGTTTTAGTAAGTTTATTAAGTAAGAAAGAAATAGCAAATAGCAATGAGGAAAAAAAACTACTGTGAAAATCGTAGTAAAAATTGGTACCTTCAAGTTCAAAGTTTGGACGTTCTAAAGTTCCTAAATCAAAAGTTTGCTAGAAGAAATCCAAATAATATGACGGATTTAAACTTTTATAACAATTATCAAATTATTATAATATTTATATGGCACTAAGTCGGTGATTAAGATTTCGATTCACACTTGGTTATTTATATTTACTTTTATGTTGAGTTATTTATGTGTAAAGTTATTTTTAAAGTTGTATATTTGAAACGATTGAAATAATAATAAAAAATCGAGCTTTGCAGTTACGCCCTTTATCTTGATACGAAACTCGATATCGTGTGTGGTTTGACAGATTAATAAATGATTTGAACCCGTTATGGTTGAGGTTAGGTCTCAAATAAATGATCAATCTTAGTCAGTTAGTCATTCGTAACGTAATAGTATCGATTGTGAGAACAAAATGACATTAGCACATTTACAAAATTAACAATATTGTTGAAGTGCTAACTAAGGCTTCTTGTTTTTCAAACCGTTGTCTTGAATTAAAAGAAAAATTAAATTCTTCCATTATAACAAGTAGATAAGACAAAAAATAATAATTAAAGAAGAACGAAACTTTACTTTCTAATTTCAAAAGATTCTGTTCTGAAGAACTTTTTTTGGGGAACGATGTTTAACTTTTTCTTTTCTACAACACTACTAAAAATTTTGCATTTTGTTTTTGATATTTCATATTATAAACCGATGTGGCGACAAAGGGTGAGATACTGTAACTTCTTCAGTAAGAGAAAAATAAAAACGATTTTCAATTTTTATGCATAGATTTATGAACGTCGTAGCTCGCGCTCCTCTATGTTTTTATGATACCTACAAATATTACAAATTTCATGTCGATATCTTTAATAGTTACTGAAATAAAGGATCGTGACAGACAGACAGACGGGAAACAAAGTGATCTCAAAATGGTTCCGTTTTTTTTGAGGTAAGGAACCCAAAAAAAATAGCATGAAAAACGTATTTCATGAGGTTAGATTGGTTCTTGATTGGTCAATGAAATTGTGATTGATATTGCGTGAATGAGTTTACATATAAGTAAACATTACATACAACTGGTAGATTCATACATCCGACCTTCGAGTCCCTATTAAGATACGTTCATTCATTATTATTTTACGATCAGTTTATCTAAGGTTGTCAGCGTGGAACCTTTTAAAACGCACGTAGGAGAAAAATCAAACCTACCTAGTACCTACTATGTATATTTTTTATTGACTAAGCTATAGTCGCTAACTAATTATAATAATAATTAGTACCTGCCGCTCAAGTTATGTTTGCGTAGAGTAATTTCATGAATTTCAAGATTCCTGGCTTATTTTCCTCGTTGAATCCGTTCCTCTAAAAGACTGTGCGGGCGATTCATCATCGCGGGCCATCTTCCTCCAAATTGATGTTTGGCGGTTAACAATCGAAAAGGTGCCGCTTTCTTTAGATCTGGGTAACCAAGTCCAGTCTAAGTACCCCTTTATAGCGTGCAAACGCGCCCTGGAGATATCTTTCCATCAGTTCCATCTAATACTTTCAAATCTTAGGAAGGAGAACTTGTCTACAATATGTTGGTGGCCAAAGAAAACTTCTTTTCTTCGCATTATGGTGGACATCAGTTCTAATAGAATACCTAACAACAATATGAAAATAGGTTGTCTTTTTAGATGCCAATGCCTATACTCCCTCTAAGTGAAGCATTAAATAAATCAGAGTGCCATTTTAAAAGCCGATTCACTCCCGAAGTATCTACTCAAACCGTAATAAAATCCAATGCAATTAAGTTAACATATATAAAACGGTTATAGCGACTGTGGGTGAGGCGGGAAACTAGGTGACCCATTTCCAGTTCGATCAGAGACAAAGGGACGTACTGACGTTCACTTTAAGTGTAGTTACGCCATTTTAGAAATGATCACATTGACCCCTTCTAAGCTTCCGAGCTTTGTGAGTATGCATTTCATCCTTTTCACACAACAAAAAAAGTGTAATAGATAGAGCGGGACTAAGAATACGCTTTCGGAACTACGCAGATGAGAATAATTTTCAGGGAGATTCCATGAAAGTATTTTTTTATAATAATCTAACGATGTGTGCACGAGAAAGGTCATTTGATGCCATTTTCAAGGATAACTCGAAATGTTTATATCTTTAATTATTGCTTTCTTTATCCGCATTGAATAACCTGTGGTTGTGTGTGGTACTTTATATAACAGCGTAGGTATTAAGCATTAATTTTTCTAAACCCAAACACAAATCTTTAAAAGCAGAGACTGTAGACTCATGTGGAGGTTCTAAAAAAAATTAAGATTTGAATGTCAGAGGCCGCCACATCCATCATTGCATGCATCCACTCGTTTTTCTACCTAATGTAAGAAGATTTATAAATACATATAAAAAGCCACACATTAATTTAAGTTACTAGCGAATAAGTAAGAACGCAATTCAAACGCTAGATCTTTGTAAGGCGATTATCGACAAATACCTTACACATGAAAAAAATACATGGACAGGTATTCACAAAGGGGAATAAAATCATATTTTAGCTGAGCTCAACCCACGCTGTATGGACCGGATACATTTATTTTTCTTATTTCCCTTTTGAGGTACGGACGTCCTACTGCCAGGAATTTGCATATTATATTGCTGTATCAACCCACGCGCCCAAACAACTGTTATTATGTACTATATAACATTATATCCTTTCCTAAATATACCATTTTGGACATACCCTATATGGAATGTATGGCCTTAACTTTGAAAGCTCTCGATGTATTTTATTGGGAACCACTGGTATTAATAAAAGCTCCGGTTTTCCGCTTTCAGGGCCTTGTTTGAGAAAATTGATAAAGAAGTTTTCACGTAAATTAGATTCTAGATATCAGTGCTTCCAACTTCAAGTGTCTTTCAAACACTTATTTATGTGAAAAGTAAGAACCTGAAGTGCACACTAGTACCAGAAGTCTGTTGCCATTGCGTTAATATGTTTGCGACCAGTTTATGTGCAAGACGCAAGACCACAGAAACCTTTTCGGTATTGAAAATCTAAATTAAATCAGTAAAATGTTTTTTGAAGCACTTCGATCGGAAGGTATAGTAAAGGGAAAAACGAACCGAAGGACGAAGGCTGAAAGCACCATACTGCTTTTAAACAGAGTTTATAATATTGAGGCATAGCTACAGGCCTTCAAACTGTACGCTTTTGCGCCGCTTAAATCAAAAATTTTAAACTACTTATAAAATTACCCTTTAAATTTTAAAAAGGAAAGAAATACAAGAACAGGCTGTTTATTTCAAATAATGTTTTCCCTTATTGTAAACGGCCTAAAAATTACAAAGTTGCCTTCGACAAAAGCTACTGTTCTACTATATTACATAGGCCTGCAAACTTTGTTGAAATGTAGTGGCAGGTAAGGTAAGTATAATATATTTGCAGCTACAATTTGAACAGATGTAACATTTACACGCACAACAATAATTGGAAGCACGCTACCGCTGGGAAATTCAATATTGCGTCAAAGCCAACATTCAACATACTCTTTACTTTAGCGGTAAAGTATTTACAATCACTGTTAAGGTGTTTTATTGAATTTATTTTTGTCTTTGTCACTCTCACGAATGCGTTGATGGGAGCGACATGCAGCGTCGCGGAAGAATATAACAGAAAAACGACCTTTTACCTAATTTCTCTAAAACTAAGCCAGTTATTTAAAATCTGTTTCTCAACGTTTTTAGATACTATTATTACCGACACATTAAAACAAAAATTACAATTACATCCATTGTAGTTTCGGAAAAAAAGAAGAAAAACTGAGATTTTGGAGCAACTTTTGGGAGAACTTTCTATCGAGAAAATTTTATCTAATCGTGTTTCTGCTTCTCAACGATTTTAGATTAAAGACCCAAAATACATGACGTATAAATTTAAAAGTAATTGTCTCAATAGTTTTTAAACTAAACTTCACTAAAGATCACTTAAATACGGCTTCTAAGCCCTTAATAAGTATACCTGTACAATTTACCCTTTCAAAATGAGTAATCAATAATCAATAATACAGACATAATTATGTAATTATAATAATAATTATATTCTGTAAGTAATGTTGCCTACGCCTTTGTACTTACGCGTTGTTTTCGTTTTCTTTTAAATCCTGTATACTGTATAGGAATCCTGCAGGAACCCTAGAGTTTCCTTGACGAAGACTGTTTGTAAAGCTCCGATTTTTTTTTCTTCAGGAAAAACTTTGTTGAATAAAGGACAAACGAACATACTTCTCTGCTCTGAATAGTCTCTAAAGTGAATTTTGTACTTATATCTAACTGCTAAGTATGCTGTCGATGGTTTTTGCTCGATACCTGAACCATTTTCCTTTGTTTAGAAAGAACAATGGTGCGGGCCCATACATCGCTTTCGCTCACGTTACGCTATTGCAACTATAAATGAAAACATATTTTTTTGGTTGGGCCTGCAAGCCTGAACTCAATGCTCAAAGATTTTTCTTGCAAAAAAGTGGAGAAAAATTATTATTTATTTTCAAAATATTGTATCTGAGTATTATAACAACTGCGACCTCCGCCATGAAGCATCTGAGAGCATAGACAATACACTATATACTCTTTGATAAATACTTGTCACTTGCCCCAGAATTTGTCACTGTTGACAGTTGAGACCATGTAGCCATCATGTAGCTGTCGGACAATGTTGCGAGATGCCGAAATTAAAAAACTCCAATCGACTGAAAGAAAAATCTAATTGAGTTAATAAATTAATATTGAATTACAAAATCACAATTATTCAAACAGTTTATTTGAGTGAGACTAGCTCACACGGAAAAATAATATTTAGTTTTACTCCAACGCAATGGAAACCCCTAAACTAATTTAATCTTTTTATGTAAATATATTCGAGTAAAATAAAATGCAAAAAAACGATTGAAATCGACATTTATATATATATATTATTTAATAAAAAAAAGCAAGTGCCGAGTTTCTTGCCCGTTCTTCTCGGTGCAGTGCTACTTTCCGAACGAGGCGGTAGAGTCTTAACGTTTCGCAAGAGCCTGTAAGTTAGGCCTATGTGAAAGAATACAATTTTTGAATTTTGAATTTGAATTTTGACACAGTTATTATTGTCTTGTATTCTACGAGTACAGTCTGTTCTAAGAATTAACGTAGTACTTGAAAATAGGTTTTTCTTTAGTATAGTCTGTTACATGTTGTTCTCGTATAAACGTGGACTGATCGTCAAAAAGATGGAGCATAAAAGTGGAAAAGTTTGGCATCCGGCAACACTAGCAGTCAGGAATGTGGAAACGGAACCTATCAGCAATCAATTGAATTTCTTTAAATATTTTATTTTTTGACCCGTCCTTTACAATAACTGATGATACTTTGAAAAAATTCTGTTATTTATTAGAATCGTCTTGTAATAAATATTACATCTAGACGCTAAACTTTATTGGTGTACATTTCTGCCCATGTTCTTTAGTCATACTCATAAATTATACTCGTAGAAAATGCTATGTTAAAAACTGTAACCTAAGTTACCTAGTAAAAAATGTGGTTCAGTATCTAAGTACATTTGTACTCGTACCTACTGAGACTGAGAAATTCACACACATTTTAAAATTCAAACACATTGAGGCAAGCTATCCTTATACGTATTTATACCAACTAATAAATCAATCCCGTAGGTAGTCCACGAGTGATGTTCGGCCATAGATTTTCCGGCGAACGATTTTAATTATCGTCTCCTATAGAGACAGAGTCGAGACACGGGGAGTGGCGGTCCAAAATACCTATAAGCGGTTTGAGGCTTGAGCCTTGAAGACGACAATCTATTAGACAGGCGCCTAGCCATATTTCTGTCGGTAAAGAATTCTACTTGCATGGCTCGAAGGAAACGTTCGCATCTAGGTTAGTCAGGCTCAGTGCTTTATTGTTTATACGTGACTGATATGACTATAGATATAAGAATAACTACGTTTAATGTCGAGTTAAGAATATGAGTGTGCGCAAGTATTAAAGTATAATGCGGGGTCAAGGTGCCAGACAGCTTTCGACCCGCATAGCTATGTAGGGAATAGGCGCTATTTAGCTCCTGTTTTAACTTTTAATCGCATTCGCAGATCGTGTCCACGATTCAACGTGGCCTACTTATGCATCGAGCACCCTGATTTCCACACTAGGTGTCTGTTGTTTCGATCAACAGCGGTATCTTTTTGTTTGTTAATTGCCTACTCGCCACCGATATGAACCTGAGGATGAGACCATCGGAACGTTTCACGGCAACTTTCTTTATAAAAGGAAAAAGTAGCGCGAAACTCGCGTGCGGACTAATAAGAAGTAGGTGTAAAGGAGATCTGTGGCGCGGACCGCGATTCATAGACATGCGACTTACAACTGACGCTGTTGGTGTCAAAATAAACGCTTTTGACACCAGTAAACTGGCGACAATTTTTCGCGCGGTCCGCCAGGTCCTGTGTCAGTGTGTGTACGTCTATTCCACTCGCCTAATCCGAGCGTGTCCTTCGATAATCCACGCAAACAATGGACAAGACGACACGCCACGCGGAAGAGCGTAAAGTCCGTCATAAAAAGCGCTAGTTTAAAAATTTTATAGCGCAATTTCAATAGGTCTGTAAAAAAGCGTTTTATTGACGTCGCATCCTGGCCGCGAGGCCGCGATTCTCTCGGATAGCTCTAATTAAACACTGCCCGCGGGCCCTTGCGAAACCGGGCCCCGCTTGCGAAACCCAAGCATGCCCTTTTAAAAGATTTTTATTGCACATCAACATGTCTACAGTTTTTGTATGTTTGGGGATAAACAAAAGCTCATACAGTACACACTACACACTGGCACAGTCCACTCTGTGTTACACAATACTCTTTTGTTTGCCGAGTGCCGACCACTGATTAAACATTATAAGGATCAGCACTTACTGACGTCACGGATACATTTTTAGGCGTCGCCCTGAAGCCGGATTTTTAATTTGTCAAAACTGTAAAATGGCGTTAATGTATGCGACCCTTTGCGACCGACAGCGGTATGTGCTGTCAGCGGTACCGAATTGTACGACGCACGACGCCATATTTAAGAAATTTCCACCATACGTCACATCTTTCCCGTCCTCTTAGCGTAGCGTATTTCGTCATCGGTGCCGACGCCGTAAACTTATGTTGGTTTTCTTTTATTTGCAGATCGCATAACGACGTTACCAACGTTACCTCCCCGTGAAGACTTCGTCGGAAGACTCATGTGCCATCGGGAACGAGTTTACCACAATCAGTGATATTTAGCCTTAGTAACATAGTGATAGTGCGTAACCGTGATATAGACTTAGTGATAGTGCGTTAACCGCTAGTTTTAGTGTGAAGTGTGACCAAAAAGAAGCGAAGCTGGCTCCGTACAAGGATATCATGAACTCGTCGAGTGTTATCTCAGCGGTGCCGACGATCAAATGCGAGGATACGTCACCGTCGCCGAGTGGTCCCGTGGGAACGGACGGCGAGTCGGGGGCGTACCTTAGCGTCAACGTGAACCTTAGCGCCGCCATGATGAATCTGTTGGCAGCGGAGACTGGCGGGACCACCACTCTGCGGACCCCCGAAATCGTGAACGAGGTCATCACCATGACAAATCCCTTGGACCAGTACAACTACGACAAAAGTTCTAGTTTTAAGGTAAATAACTTTAAATATTCTGTATGCTTAATTAGGCCTCTTTATGAATTAGATCTGATTTCTGGAGTTGGTAGAAGAATTTGGCTACGACTGGCCAGCTTACGTAGTAGTGTTTTCGTGCGATGCTTCATGCTATGCAACAAAGTAGAGATACTCCCTGACGACCGAGGCCCAGTGACGCGCGCTCGGATTCGTGTCAAAGTTCGCGGGTTCGATTCCCGCCACGGCCACTTTGTCACTTTACTTTTTTCTAATTTTGCTCAGGTCTGGTCTGATGGCAGGCTTCGTTATCACTCTACCAGCAAAGGCGAACCGCCAAGCGATTTAACGTTCCGGGCTCCAGCGCCATGTTGTTTAGAAATCGTTACGGATGATGTACTCCTTTCAAATTAGTACCATAACATCTATGGCAGCATAGTCACTTACCATCAGGTGAGATCGCAGTCAAATTAAAAAAAAAACACTGTCTTGCTATCAGGCAAACTACAGTCATAACTCATAAGCAAGTAAAAAAAAGTCATAAGCTTTAAGTTTCGTCACGTTCAAGTTTATAAATAAGACTTGAACAGCGTTTCCAAGTGATTTGATCTTGCGTAGAGTACTGAATAAGATGGTTTGAGAGGTTAGTTAGGTGACCTTACAAAATGATGGGCGATCTAAACATGAAGTGAAGTCAATAATAGTAACTTAGTAATGGATAACGATGCAGTCATCACGTACAAGTATTTATATTTTAATGAATACCTGCCTACATTAATGGTCGTGTCTCAAGTAAATCCTCTGCTAGGATAACTGAAAAACAAATAATAGTACATTTTATTTAATAGGCAGTTTGTGTTGATCGTGGCCTTGATTCTAAACTCTTAAGGCTATCGTCTAGTGACTTTGCGCGACGCGAATAAGTTTTTGAAAAATACTATTTATTACTGTACCTATAGAGAGAGTGGCAAGTCCATTTTATCCTTGAAATATTGCTTCGGGTGAAAACGTTTTTACTCCCCCAAACTATTACCAATTTGAACAACTTTGGTTTCATAAGATTCAGTACACCTTAATCTAGGCTCGTACGCTTTACTAAATTAAAGTTATTTAAACGTTAAATTAAATAAAAAAAAATACTCGAGAAAGTTTGTAGATCAAAAATATGGATATTTGAACATAAGTAATATTTCTTAAAAAGTAAAACGTACAAGCAGCTCTTCATTGTATCTGCGACATTTCTAAAAATTATGAAAATCGGACTGCATTTACGGGTAGGAAAAATTTATTGCATTTTGTATGAAAACTTACAGCTAGACGATCCTCTTAAGTGACCTAGATACCCACTTAGGTATTTTACGTTAGAACTGCACTTTAGATTAAGTGGCTGATTACCTGTGTTATGCGTGTCCATTTGGCAAATTTTCCAGTTGCTATGATAATAAGATTTACAATAACGGGCAAGAGTCAAAGTTCGAAGAAAGATTTCGGACTAAAGGTTTATAGTACGAAGTTAGTAGTAAGTAGTTACTTTTATAGCTACAACTTTTTATATGAATTATGCTTTGAACTTTTTTAATGGTCTGGCTTTGGACGCAGTTAGTTATATACAAGTACCTTAACGGCAAAGACGTATCCGCAAGTGCTGCGTCCGTATACCTACATCCCATCCATGCGTTTTTAAGTTTGCTATTACATTGCTTCAAAAAGTAATTCAAAAAATGTATAACAATGCACGGAGATCTCGTAACCAATTTTATTAGCGAACTTTTATTTCATAATTTTTGAATTTCGTTGCATTTCTATCTATTTAGCGTATCGCAAAATGCCATATGGCAAGATCATGCGCGAGTTATTAACAAGGTAGTATGGAAACATCTTCTGCCTAAGCCGCATCTTCACTTACCTGTACCATTAGGCAAAATTATGAGGTAGGTTCTATCAGATTCATATGCTTTAAAGCTAGACCTTATCTGAGATTTAAGAGTCTAGTTTTCTAGTCCAGATAAAACGGCCATGCGTAAAAACCATCCTGTAGAGTAGGCACATCGTCTTTCTTCTATGTTCTAAACTTGCACTTTTAGCTTACTTATCGATTAAAATGCAAAAGGGCTCCTTGCAGTATTTAGGTCCGTTGCACGCGAAATGCTCATTTGAATGCAAAGCGGGCATATTGAATGTTTGCCAAGCGAGGAGCGACCAAACATTGGCCATGTAACACCGCGTGACCATTAACCGGAATTACCAACTCTTACAAACATTGGATAATTCTAAGCGTCAAGAAATTCGAGGTCACGCACCTTTGTCTTGGTTATTTAATGTTAAAGTAGACTACATGCCGCTTTTGACTATAATTGACTTAATATGTAGTTTAAACTATTGATGTAATATGTAGTTTAAACTACGAGTAAGTTGGAGTCACTTGTTCTCTTTTTTAACAATGGTACCGATTTGGATATCGAGTCTCTAAATTTATTTCACTAAGTAAGGTATTATTGGAAAGGGCAAGGGATTAGGGAATATAGCAACTGCAAGACGGATTAATTTGGTTTGCTGTAATCCGCTACTTACAAATAATCTTTATGGTCCAATATACAGAAATACCGCCCGCATGATACATCACACAGAAGTCTTCCAACACTTTCTTCGACGTACCGACACCGGGACATCCTCAGGAGATGTTGACTTCACAATGCTAAAGAGAGAAAAGGGATAGAACTATTTCTAAAGAATATACCTAGTGCTTACTCGTAAGTCGCGATTTATTGAAAGGAATAAGGGATTTTTATATGTGCTTAATTTAGATAATCTAACACAGAAGGTACCAAATACCAATATATCGAAAAAGAGCATTCAGATCGCAAAGGTCAAAAATCTATTATTAAAATTTTGTACAAGTAAAATAGTTAATAAAATGTAGATTATGTACCTAATGAAATATTTATATACTTATAATGTAAATATTTATATAGTTATATTTTCCCCTGAGCACACAAAGTTTCACACACACAAACACTTTGTAAAGTAGTCACAAATTCTAGACACTGGGGAAGATAAAATCTCCCTAATCTTTTTAAGTCAAGTAGGGATTAGGCTGGAAAAGTTTTCTCAAAGTGAATACATACTAAGTTCCTGTCTGAATACTTAATTCGTGTACTAATTGCTTACATGGGCTAATTATAAATGATAACTGTTACCGCGTTATAAATGCGCGCCATTAGAATGGTCCCATACGCCGGAATGTGGAGCGTGAAATGGCCACGAACAAAAGGCTAATCTGGTGCGACATCTTGTTGATCGTTGCCATTATGTTTAATTCCGCCATTTGCATATCCGTTTATGGGCTGCTATTGTCGTTCGTGTGACGTTATATTATTTAGGTAGGTGTCATTATGTAATCGGTTTCTATTGAAATTCTTGGTTCGAAAGCTGCTACTGATTAATTGAATAATCTACGAGTATATTCTATACTTACTAATGTTATAAAGCTATAATGTTAGTGGTCGTTTTCGATGTGCGCAATGTTGGCTTAGGGCTCATCTAGCGATTTAAATCTTTGGCTATACCGTAATAACCAATAGAAGAGGAGTATATCAACGGAAAAAATATATCATAATTAAAAAACCATTTCACCATCGCCATCGACCATTTCACTCAGTTATCAACCACTATGTGTAAACATAGCCAGGTAATCCTGACTTCATTCCATTAGGCTTTTTCCGTTGTCAAAACGTATTCTGCAGTAGGTACTTATTATCCAAAACTAGTCAACGGAAACAAAAACCCACTTTATTAAACATGGCACCGTCAAGAAACATACAACGTCCATTTAGCAAGCGGGTAGTGACATGGAAAATGCTCCATTAGCCGTTGTCAGGCGATCTCACTTCTGATGGGTTAGTACAGGATTTTGTACGAATTTCGAGTCGACTCGCATCGCACAAACGAATCGAATTCCTCCATACATTTACAGCCAGCGCCATCTATGGATAGTCGATGACATGCGGATACTAACCCCTCTGAAACCAGTGACATATTTCCCGATCCCAGAAATAAAAAAAATTACGTGACACTCCGGAGTGCCGACAGAAGTGAAAACTTGAACATTTACGGTAACAGTGTGAGGTGTCGGTTACGGTTACAGTGTCGTGTGTTCAATAGGTACCTGTTATAAGGTTTTCATATCTTCAACCAACGCGCCTAAAGAAGTGTTCACTTCAATAAGATAGATTTACTAAATACTGTAAAAACGCCTGTTGACTCTACCTTAGTGTTAGTTTTAATAAATCTTTATTATTTAGGCAAGTTAGTCCGTCTGTTGCCAAGTATGCATAGATAATAAATATAAATGAATTGTTATTATGAGGCATGTTTTGTTTCGAATTCGCTGCACGTTTGTTTTGGTGTACCTACTTATTTTCTATTTTAAAGATGTTGGTGAAAGATTGGACCTAAGTAGATGGACGAAATATTAGACACTGCGGCTCCGCCCATGTGAATTTCTGGTTTTCGATTTTCCCGGGATAAAAAACAGCCTGTGTTTATCCGGGATAGCTTATAAGCTATCCATGTTCCATAGCCAAATCGATTCTGTGAAAAAGTAACAAAGACCCATCCATCCATCGATACTTACAAACTTTCACGTTTACGAGTATAATCATATAATTGGATGATTTACGGAACTTACTTTACTTAACTCTAAATTTAGGTACACTAAATACACGATAACATCTTTCTCTCATTGAATTTCATAGAGTCAAGCTCCCCAATGCAAAACATTTGCGTATCAATCTGGCCTTGAATTTTTAACGGGAAAACCGCATAGAAATCAGTTCAGTAATTTTCCTCTGTCTGAGTAGGACTGACCAAGCGGTTGAATAATATTTTTGGCTCTGGAATATTTTCAGTGCAAAACAATTTTTAAGTTATGTTAATAAATTTTACAGAATGGGAGCGGGAACGATTCTAACTCGTCGCTGTCCAACAGTTCGTCGGCTACCTCACCAGCGTCAGGCACTCCGCCCAGCATACAAAAGGTAAATTACTATTGTACTATCGTACTATTTACTGTAAAAACTCGACTATCCGGCCTTCAGTTATCTGGATTCGCGATTATCCGGACCGCGGGTTATTTAAATAAGAAATGATGAAGAAACTGAAAAATGAATTTTTAGAAGAAATGCTGTGTTGTTGTATTTTATAAAAACGATCGACTGGGAAACCGATTTCTGGGGCCGTATCTTCCACAATCACTTATTAACTTATTAACGTAATGCTGCAGTATTGTTTTAACATTTTCATACAAACCTAGTATGAAAATGTCCGATTTCCGAATTGAAATTCCGAATATTTTCGTTTTTGGTTTTAAGTAGGATTTTTAAGTAATTCGTGCTTGGAGTTTGTCTCAATTTATTACAATGTTCCTGATTATTATTATTTTTGTAAAAGTTCTTAGAATTTTACAAACAGAAAACACTTAGTTCGTCGACTTACTTAATACAATGTAGACACAATTTGATACCTTGATACTCTTCCTAGAATTTTGCGACGAGGTACTCACTAGGCGAATACTGCCACTACAGTCTATAATAAATGCAAATATATTTAAAACTTATACCTTTCATTTATTAAATAGTTAAATCAACTGCATTGAATGTTTAGATTTATTATCATCATCAGCTCCGCCCCTGATAAGATCCAAAGCGGAATAAAATCTTGATAGGTTCAATCTTGATAGGAAATCAATGTTCATTGAAAAATTTCGATGAATTACCAATGATTATGTAGACAGATAGATAGATAATACTTTATTGTACACCATACGTATATATGTATGTAGTGACGAGTGATACGTGCTAATGATGATGATGATGACAGTAACTCGCCAATAGAATACTACCGTCTACCTTCACGCCATGAGATGATTGTACCGTACAGTCTGCACTGCAGTCACGCCGTGAGATGGTTGTACCGCCTGCAGTCACGCCATGAGATGGTTATACCGCCTGCAATCACGCCATGAGATGGTTATACAACCTACAGTCACGCATTGAGATTGTTATACCGTCTGCAGGCATGCCATGAGATGGTTATATCGTTAGCAATCACGCCATGAGATGGCTATACCGCCTGAAATCACGCCGTGAGATGGTTGTACCGCCTGCAGTCACGCCATGAGATGGTTATACCGCCTGCAATCACGCCATGAGATGGTTATACAACCTACAGTCACGCCATGAGATTGTTATACCGTCTGCAGTCATGCCATGAGATGGTTATATCGTTTGCAATCACGCCATGAGATGGCTATACCGCCTGCAATCACGCCATGAGATGGTTATACCACCTATAGTCACGCCATGAGATTGTTATACCGTCTGCAGTCATGCCATGAGATGGTTATATCGTTTGCAATCACGTCATGAGATGGTTATACCACTTATAGTCACGCCATCAGATTGCTAAACTGTCTGCAGCCACGCCATGTGACGGTTATATAAAGGGGTACAATCTGTTGTTAGTTGTTACGCCTTGAGATTTGAGAAGATCTTAAATATTCATGGTCATAGGTTAGGTACAAATAGGTATGTTCTATCGCACTTATATAGATGCTCGTTTTTATCTAAATAATAAATACACTCATATGGTGATTTTTTTCCTTGGAAAATGAACAAAAGACCGGACGTCATTCAATGTGAGAAAAATCACCGCTTCTATAACGATAATTACAATGACAAAAAATTACTATTGCATTTACTTTGCAGTGCCAATAGGTAGCCGTTATTATGTATCGTAATTTATATAATTGAGGGCTTAATAATTATTATTATTTATGCAAATGAACCCATTATAGTAGTGTTAGGAGCTTCATTAGTCGTAAACGTAGATTGGTAATCATTTATTTTCTTAGTTGAGTTCGTAGTTGAGTATGTACTATGCATTTTATGAACTCTAGATTTTATTAGGATTGAGCAGCAATTTCGTGGAATATGCTGCTAAATGTAAATGTTACAGTTCTATAATTATTGCCGTAGACATAGTAATTTTCTTCTCGCTTTTACGAATGCGTTGGTAGGTGCGACAGGCAGCATTGTGGGAGAATATGACTGAAAAACGACCTTCGAAAAAACTAACCCAATTAAAAAAATCTGATTTTGTTGGAACTTATTACTACCGACACAAATAAAAAAAAAATACGTAGGTCCATCATCCATTAATTATTATGGTTTCAGATAAAATTAAAATAAATGGAGATTTTGGAGCAATTTTTGGGAAAGCTTTCTGGACGGCTTCAACGATTTTCATGAAATTTAGTATGTACAGGGGGTTTTGGGGGCGATAAATCGATCTAGCTAGGATTCATTTTTAGAAAATGTCGAATTTACCAAAAAAAAAAATAATAAAAATATGACTTCTGCTGCCATCTATTAGCCAGTAGTTAAACTACCGAGCGAAGCACTTCTGCTGCCATCTATTATCCAGTAGTTAAACTACCGAGCGAAGCTCGGTCAACCAGATATTGGTTTTTACACAATTATGTTCAAAAAGCACTTTCTTCTTTACAGACGTGCTCGGAACTAATAAAAGCTGGTCTCAAGTTATCCATCGAATCGAAGAGGAAGATGTCGGGCAGCGACACAGACGGCGGCGTCAAACGGATGAAGAAGGAGGAGAGCGATGATGACTACGACAGCAGTCATACGCAGGCGCCGAAAAATGAGGTAAGGAATATGGGTTGGTCTGAAATCCTCCATCGAGTAGCAAGGGCGGATCCAGCTTTGGTGCCAGGGGGGGGTCACATAGTTGTGGTCAAGTCACAAGAAGTTTTAATTTAATTATGATACTAATTGATAGAGTTAAAAATTAGGTATTTTATTATATATGTGTATAAGTAGGTACTGTACTTAAAAACCTATCTTTTAATAAAAGAGCCAATATTTCTTTTTCCGAAAAGCAGTGTCAATTCATAGGTACTTCAATGGGTGCGTTTTTTGTAACAGTGCGGAATGAACGCGAGCGAAGCGAGCTCAAAATTTTTACGATTTTGCAGGATTAATCACTATTTATTCCAGTTTTGAATTTAACATGGTTTGACCGTCCTTACTAAAAATAATATAATCATTTTTAGGCGTAATAACGTCTTAAAATCACATATATGCCCGAATGAAGTGAACACGAACTTTATATATTTTTTGATAACTGAATATGCGAGCGAAGCGAGCTAAATTTTTTTCGTTCTTTATTTCGTTTTATAATGTGATGGTCTTTGATCTTTAATTTAAATAATATAATAATTTTTAGGCGGAATAACGTCTTGAAATCGCTGTCAAAGACATAATAATATGTTCTGTAGTGTAGCCTCTGAACAAAATCTACACTGTATAAAATCTCTGTAGTTTTAGTACTCTGTAACATTTTCATGTCAAGTAGAATCAATTTGTCTATTCTCTCTTCTTTTCAATTTCCTTTCGCTTAAAGGTAATTAAAGTATAACAAAGGGTTTTTATTTATTTTAAGCCCTATAAAGTGAACTCAAACAATCGCAAATAGCCCTGAATGAAGCTAGCACGAACTTTATATATTCTGACAACTGGATGTGCGAGCGAAGCGAGCGCGAAATTTTCTGTTTTTTTTTTTTTTAACTAAAATATTTACAACATAACAAAGATCCTGGGGCATACAAATTGAGATAACAGGATATGCGAGCGAAGCGAGCTCAAAATTTTTACTATTTCGCAGGATAAACCACTATTTATTCCTGTCTTGAATTTAACATGGTTTGACAGTGAAATAAAAAATAATATAATCATTTTTAGACGTAATAACTTCTTAAAATCGCAATATGCCTGAATGAAGTGAACGCAAACTTTAAATATATTTTTATATAACTAGATATGCGAGCGAAGCGAGCGCGAAATTTTCTGTTTTTTTTTTTAAACTAAAATATTCACAACATAACAAAGATCCTGGGGCATACAAATTGAGATAACAGGATGTGCGAGCGAAGCGCGCTCAAAATTTTTACTATTTCGCAGGATAAACCACTATTTATTCCTGTCTTGAATTTAACATGGTTTGACAGTGAGATTCATCTTTAATAAAAATAATTTAATCATTTTTAGACGTGAAGTGAACGCAAACTTTAAATATATTTTTATATAACTAGATATGCGAGCGAAGCGAGCTCAAATTTTTTACTTTTTTTTATTTCGTTTTATAGTGTGGTCAATCTTTAATCTTTAATTTAAATAATATCATAGTTTGTAGGCGGAATAAGGACTTGAAATTTCAAATAGTCCTGAATGAAGCGAACGTGAACTTTATATAATATTCTGATAACTAGATATGCAAGCGAAGCGAGCGTGATTTTTTTTTTTTTTACTGAAAAAGTCACAACATAAAGGTCCTGGGGTCATACATATTTTGTTAATTGGGTATGCGAGCGAAGCGAGCTCAAATTTTTTACATTTTCGCATAATAAATCACTATTTATTCCTTGACCTGAAATGACCTTGTATACATCCGTGAATTCAAGGTCATTTCGTTAAAATCTGCCGTGAAGCATACTTAGGCATCTACCTACATCATTTTTTACATGAATATAATTTCAAAACCCAAATATATCTTGAGATTAATTAATAAAATCAGTAAATAAGGAGGATTGTTGATAAATCAGGAAATCTCCTGGGTCATCAGTTAAAAGATCGCGGTGGCGAGGTAAAATTCAAATTTTCGATACTTTCGTTCCCTAATAATGCGTTTGACACCATATTAAATAAAATCAACCATAAATCAATTAAATATTAATGGTACTCACTTACATAAAATCTCTCTATATTTCCCAAAAATACCATATAAAACATTATATTTTACAATTGTAACTATTGGTCCATCTACGTTCTGGAAGGCCCAGGGGGGGGTCATGACCCCCATGACCCCCCCCCCCCTGGATCCGCCGATGTCGAGTAGTCGAAAAAGATGTCGCGCAGTGACACCGATAGAAGCGTCAAGCGAATGAAGGGAGCGAGCGATGGCCGATGATGACTGCGACAGTAGATACACGCTGGCGCCAAAAACTGAGGTAAGGAATAAAGGCTGGTCTGAAATTCTCCATCGAGGAGTCGAAAGGGAGAGAGCGATGATAACTGCGACAGCAATCGCAAGTAAAATGTGCCGAAAATGAGGTAAGGAGTTTTTCTTTGGCTGGTCTGAAATTCTCCATCGAATAGTCTACTTATACCCTCAGTGCTAAGTTATAGGCTATAGATAGTTACAGCGATTTATTTAGGTGAGGATTGATTCTTTCAATCAAACGTTCCCAAGCTCAATCTATTGAGTAGCGAAAGAAAATTGTTGTGAGAATTGAGTGTTCTAATTTAAATCATGCCTCTGGCTTGAATGTAACGATGTCACTGCCAATGATAATAATTTCCCATCAAGTTTCGATCGGGAAGTTAAGTCACGACCCAAACGCATTTGCAATGCCTGCAGCCAACCTTCTTTGTAAGCTCATAAAACTTAAGTAAAGCCGCGGAATTATAATGCAGCTTGGCTATAAAGCCGATAGTTTCGATTCGCAATCTTCCTGGCTTACGAATGAGTTCCTGGTAGACCCATCAATGTTGGTTCGACAGCTTAATTAGCATAGGTTCGTTGAGGTATTCGATAGTGCCCACTCATTCTTGTTACCTATTCTAACGTAATGTACTAGTCCATACGACGTTCTACCTGCGGTAAATAGCATAAAGGTAGATATAAAGAAATCTAATATTTAATTATTATCTATTATGATAAATTAGTTCTTAATAAAATTAAAAATAAACTGATCATTGTGTTCCTATTCATACTTCCAGGCTGTAGGAACTTTTGAAATGTCAATTCAAACCAATTGCAGAGTACTTAACTTTAAAGAAAAAGTTGCTTATGAAATTGCAAGTAAATGGGTAGATAAAGTGTTGAGCTTGCTGCCTTAGGTTGTTTTCGGATTATTCTTACTTGTTGTCCTGTTTGCGGCTTCGGGTTATTGTGGTCCATGTTGTCACGTTGACCGCTCCCCATCTACTCGTATTGTGACGCCGTCTTCTTCAGTTCCCAATGTTTGTTGCCGCCAGGAATAGCAGCCGCTTCTTGGCTGAAATAAGTTCAACATCTACTGGCTCTAGTGTGAATTTGCCCAGGAAGTTGCCACATTTGTGCATCAGTCCTGGGCAGGAACATATCATGTACATCGGCGTTTCCGCCGCTGTTCCGCCGCCTCATTGCAGAGACTGCACATGTCTAGGTCCCCTAAACTTCATGTTGTTCATGTGTCGATTCAGTCCACAGTGACCTGTAAACGCTCACACCAGAGTACACAGGTTTCTCCTTTTTTAGGATTAGAAAAGTTTTAAACCTGTAGTCGTTAAGCGTAGACTATATAACCAATCTGATGTAAAATGTTTCTCTTATAGCTCACGCCTGAAGACGAGGAGCGCAGACGGCGGCGAAGGGAAAGAAATAAGATAGCAGCAACCAAATGCAGAATGAAGAAAAGAGAACGAACAGTTAATCTGGTGAACGAGAGTGAAATACTAGAGAACCAGAACATCGACCTCAAAGCGCAACTAAAGGTATTGAATATTAGACTACTTACTAAAAGTTTTACTAGGTACCTAAGTGCTTCCCATGTATTTGACTGCCAATGGAATTTATTTTGAAATAGATTTTTAGAATATGATTACAAATTGCTTTAATAAATTAAAAATGTTAACAAGTCACATTGTAATATTGTTTTGAAATTTTCACAATGTCAGTATGGAAATTTTAAATCATCAATATTACAATATTACTTTAGGTCACGATGGTAGGCCCCCCTGTGAATTAGTCTGTTTGATGATCGGTCCAAGATGGCCGCCATCACAAAATGGCGGATTACATATATTTTCAAAACTCCCTCAATATAAGTATCAAATGAAAGGGTATGACTAGTAAAAATACACTATGACAAACGAATCCAAGATGGCTGCCACCACAAAATAGCGAATTTTGGGTGGTCGGGGGTTTTCTAATTTTTAATTTATTCAGGTTATATAACCTTAATCATTCCAGGACCTGGAAGTCCAGAAGCGGCAGCTGATCGACATGCTCTCCGTGCACTCGGCGTCGTGCCTCAAAAACAACGGCGCCAACGCGCGGACGTCACCGAGCACTCCCTACGGCATGCTGCGGTCCTACGAGCCGACGTCGTTTCCCGCCGCGTACGACGCGCACTCGCCCTACATCCGACCGGAGTCCGCCAACGTCCTCGCCTCCAGCTACACGTGCGCCACGTCCATCAACGGGGACTCCGTCGACACGATATCCTCCCTCGACACCTCCTACATGACCCCCCAGATCATAGAGCTGGACTACAACCGACCCGACAGCGTTCTCAGTCTACCCCCCAATTCAGACGCGTACATAACCACAGACGGCTTCCTTCCCAAAGCGACGACAATCCTAGGACCTATAGAACCTGAAGGGGAGTACTACGAAGCGGATTTAAATTATGTGGCGACTAGCCAGCAGTGTCACAACTATCCTGTTAACCTCCAGGATTCTCAGAGCAAACTCGGTACGAGCCTCAACGACGGATGTCTCGTTTAGTAGTTAGTGCCCACTACGAGCGATTCGCCATCTCAAATTATTGGGGTCCAAAATTTATATTTTCACAAAAATGTATACGTATTGTTCACGTGACCAGACCTTCGAATTTGATCAGCTTTTTACGTTTTAATTGATACTTTTATTAAAAAGACCTAATGTTGTTTCGATTAAAACACTTCTTTGATTTGTCACGTCCGTCGTCGGAAAGGTATTATTTCGAAACGAAATCGTATGTCTACTATGTAGAACATCAATGTAGATTAGTTTGGACTTTGCAGTTAAGGTACGTTTTGGCTAAGCACGATTCAGATAAGACATTTTATTTGTCTGAGCATTTCCTGATATTATGGAGTCTCTTACATTAATGCTGCGATTTGTAGAGACGTATCTTAATTTAAAATTGTTACAAATAATAAAGCGACAAAAATCAGAGTCGCCGCAGGGAGGCCGCCCTGCACAATGTCACATCTTGTTAATTTATTTTGTTATTAATTCAAGTGTTGTGAAATAATAAGATTCACCATTACTGTGTAACAAATAGGACTGTGAAACAGTTTATAGATAGGTAGGTACATATTATAATTTTGATTTTAGATTAACTCTTAACATTACAGCATTCATTATTTTTGTAAGTTCTATAATTTTGCTTTGATCTGTACAAAATGTTTATCTTTATTTTAGATCTGATTTATGTAAGCGATGAAGCAATATTGGATGGATTGTAAATTACCAATATCTGCAAGTGTCTAGTCTTCGTTCACAACACCAAATAAGAAACACAAGCATCACACAATAAAATATCGTTATAACTTCCAGTACAATAAAAATAGATACCTCTTGTTGAAATTCCGTACATTTTATTTAACAGAGAAATATATTAATTTACACACAGATTATTATTATTAATGGAATATGGATATTCCATGAACGTTTTACGCTATAAGACTTAGATGTAAGACGCTTTAACTCAGAATAAGTCGTGATAATATTAATTGATACGGATATATTATTACTTAAGTATAGAAATAACGCATATTCAGCTTAATATGTACTAATAATATTGTTATAACACTCAGTGTTTGAGAGTGAAACACCACAGAAAGTGCCTGTTTCAAACTAAATTATACGAAATAATATTTACGTGTAAGAATATACCTGAATAATTGTTTCCATTTCATAAATTACTTTGTAAAGATATTAAGGCGACAGTACATTGTCTCTAAGGTACTAAAGAAAAAGTGTGCTTCGTGGAAACGCTCCTTAACATCAATCTCCATCAGAAAAGCGTAGAAGACGATATTTTTTTTTTCAAATTTTCTTTTGGGAATAGTATTAAAGTTGCACATAACTTAACAAGTCTTTATGATTATGTAGATTGTAGAGTCAACGTCGTCCTCGCTTCCATAGACTTCCTCCACTTTTTGGTCAGTGAAAGTGAAAGATCAAAAGAAGTGTGGCGCGAAGCGAGCGCAACGACAGCCATTGAGGGTTGCTTTAATTTTGATTATTTGTCTATGGTTCATTATACATTGCTGCTTTAGTTAGTTATACAAAAATAGGATTCTATGATAAACTTTTAAGGAGCACACCACGGCTGTGCCCGCGAAATTCAAATTTTTCGTGGTTTTTCGTGATTTTTAAGCTAATAAGATATAATAGGCTTATGGCCGTCAAATTGCGATAATCCCAATATCTTCTTCACGTGTTTATATAAAAATCTCTGCTCGAAAATGTCGAGTTAAAGAAATTAGTCCAAGATTTGCGAGTTACTTACATAAAACTCGATACTCGGATTAATTTCCTAGGATACACATTTTTATGCAAAGATTTTGATATAATCATGTAAAGATGATACTGCAATTCTCGCAAATTGATTGCCATAAGCCTATCATGTCTAATTACCGTACAAATTGCAAAAAACCACGAAAATTTTGAATTTCGCGGGCAGACCCGTTGAGTTCACGTTAATGTAAGAAGTGTATGTCAAAATGTATTTTTTTTAATGTATTTTTTGATTTTTCGGAAGCCACCGATTTTTTTTGATAACTAAAGGGCAATAAAAAAATGACACCTATTTGGTTAAAAAATTTAAGAAACATGTGCGAAGCAGTTATATTGTACTTTCCCGAAGGTATGGAGTGGAGCATTCAAGACAATGTACTGATCGACCTAAATCAATGTTTTCTGAAACAGTGCCTTTACTACCAGTGAAACTAGTCTCACGGCTGCCAGCAAGCGGTACGCGTCAAAGACGCAGCCAGTCGCGCGAGCATTTATTTTTATAATATTCTTGTTGTGATAGAATTCGTTCAAAACTTGTTGACTATAAAAAATACCAAATCGCTCTCGGCCTGTATTTATTTACATTAAAACTAACAAATTTTGTTCTAAGACTTTTTTTAACACGTTCGATAGTTTGAGAAATAACAAATATTCAATATTTTACAGAGATACTCTACTTGTTGCTACTCTGTAATGTACCTCGGCAAGTGGCAACGGCGCGGACCGCGGTGCGGTGGCGCGCGAACTCTCGGCGCGAAACCGAAACAGTGTAATGTCACTTTACAGAAATATCATTTTTTTGTATGAAAAAAATTAATACTGAATTTTGAAACGTCGTAAAACAAAAGTTGTTAGTGTTAATGTAAACAACTGCAGGCCGAAAGCGATTTATTTAATATTCAATGCACGTTTTTTAAATGCGCTAAATTTAACGACTAAAACAAAATCAACAAATATTACCTACTAATTGAGGTAGATATACATAAATATAGGATTATAGTGGGAATATTCTTTCGAAAGCAGCAAAAAGAAAACGGATTCTGAAGTATTTTTATCTCTAAGTTATTGTATTCTAGATTTTCAACTTAGTTCTATATTTTGTTAGATCTTTTTTTATAGTTATAAAATAAAAATATTGTATGATCTTCGTATGAATGATATATTTTTTATCAACAAAAATGTGTCAATGGAATCGTCGTTTTAATCTTATGCTTGAGATTAACTTTGGACGATATTTACGAATGATTTTTATTTAAATACTAGCTGTTGCCCGCGGCTCCGCCCGCGTGAATTACGATTTTTTTACATAATATACCTTCCTACTGGAATTCCTTGATTTTTCGCGGGATTCTGGTGTGATGTTGTAGGTACAGAAACCTGTTCTTACTTTGCACGGGTTATCTTGTGGTGATTTTGATTTTCTCCTTTTTCTTAATAATAATATAAAGTTTAATTAATACGTGGCCAGTGGCACAGGTCGTGGTCACTACGTGACCACGACTTGTACCAATGTATCGAAATATCGACAGTTCGTCCTTTTCATTGTGATTTTTATTCTGAAACCACGAAATATGTCAAAAATTATTAAACCATGTGAAAAGTTCTACTGGTGGTAGAACTCTTCTTTCAGAGTTCGGCCGGGTAGGTACCACTGGGATAAATTACTCTACTAACAATATTCCCCAGCCCAACATAATATAGGTCTTTTAAAAATCTTTGCTTCATCTCAATACAATCCATAACATCAGAATGGACAATGGCTATATATTTCTTTACGTATAAACAGACCTTAGATGACAGTCAGTCGGTTAGGATCGATAAGACCTAAGAGTTAAAAATATTTGTGAACCATTATCTTACCCTTTCCATATTGCGGATGATAAAGTTTAAATCTGTTCATGTGTTAACAGTGCCATCTTAATATAAAGTCAGGAAACAGTAAATAACATGACAGTTAATTTTTATTTAAAAAAATTCGGTAGTACCTATCTCAGAGTTTTACATTCAAGTTCCACATAAATTGTAGAGATGGCGCTATACGGTATAACGTAGCGATAACGCCAGTTACATGATTTTTGTTCACCCTAAAAGTGAAAAAATTTAAACCATACAAAATCTCCTGCTAAGCCTATTTATTTACGGCTGTAAGGGTACTCCAGTCTTACTTGAGCCCTACGTCCTAGCCCTAGGTTCTTTGTGCATTCCGAGTTTCAAGTCACCTACCTACTTGAACTTAAAGGTTCTGATGTCTGTAATTTCTGAACTACAAAAGTGATGATGATAAGATTTGTATGGAATAATCTTTAAAGAACCTCCTTTCTGACAAAAGAAGAATAAATGGAATCGGACAACGCGTTAATGAATTATAACTAAAAAACGTTTGGACTTTGATGCCGTCTTCCAGGGAAACCATGATGAATTTCGGGACAAAAAGTATCCTATGTCCTACCTCGGAGTATGAACTATAATCATGTCAAGTTTCATTTAAATCCATCCAGCGGATTAGCCGTGATGCCCGGTCGTGAAACAGACAGACAGACAGACAGACAGACAGACAGACAGACAGACAGACAAAAATAAAACAAATTACAGTTTTGGCTTCAGTATCGACTAAATAGTGTCCTCCAACAAAAATTTTCAAAATATCTTCAATGTACAGAATTCGACCCTTTACAGTTTTATTATAAGTATAGATTATTTAAATTTTATTTATTTACAGACAACTTGCATACAATGTTAAGAATGCACTTGATATAATAAAATGTTTATATTTATTTAAACCTCTAAAGTGCCTAAGATGAACCCAGAAAAGATTAATAACACCCCTTTTGCATCGGGGGTTAAAAATTTAAATCATTAAGAATTAATATTGAATATTTTTGTATTTTTTACTTCGATTACGGTTATTTTTGTACTTTTATGTATCAAATTTTTGTGTATTTTTTTACTTCTAAGAATCAATATTATTTTAAAAAGGTTATAAAAACTAGAGCACATATTACGTTTGAAAAAAAATATATATTTAAATGAAAAAATGGCAATCATCTGTAACCCTAGAATTTTTGTTACTGTAGTAATTTGAAGTATTTTAAGAATATAAAAGTTGTTGCTGTAAAATTTTATTCTAATATACTTAAATATTGACTATTGTATTGTTATACCTAAGTGTTGAACAGGACTTGTACCTGCTTCTTGAATATAAATATTTTGTCAATCGAAGCAAAATTACTGTGCTTATCTACTGAAAAATAAATTGTATATTGAAATATTTTTTAGTTTTCTTTGTTAGGGTTCCTACCCAAAGGATAAAAACGGGACCCTATTACTGAGACTTTGCCGTACGTCCGTCCGTCTGTCACCAGACTGTATCTCTTGAACCGTTGCCGCTATTACAACAATTGTACTGCTACTACTTATAAAAACAATTTGAACTAAAGGGTTAGCGAATAATTGAAATAAAAAGATTAAATTAAAAAAAAATACTTTTAATATCACATTAAAACAAGAATATTTATACAATATTTCAACAAAGAAAACTTACAGCAGCTGACATTTAAAATATTTGGATACTAAAATCGTAAGTATTTTTATAAAGATTCTGTCCTTTGATGAAATCCTTGTAAAGTCTCCTACCTGAAATTATAAAAAAAAATGTAAGTACCCACCAGTACAAGACAGTTTAGATTGGAGTCATGCATGGATATTTAGTGATGACTAAAATTTTTGATGATGACTTAAATTAGTTTTGGGTTCTTTAAAAGCATGTCTAATAATAATTGTAGTAATCATTTCACCAAGGGTTAAGGTTAGTAAGGATTATTAAATTATCTACTACTAGATCTACTACTACTAGACTTGTGTTATCCCTTATCCTTTTCTATTGGTAGGTAGGTATCTTTGTGATAGATACATTACACATACACATTTACACGTTTACGTATTTTACACATTTGCACACACATTTGTATTTTACACATTCGTATTTTACTTACACATTTTCAGAAGCGAAATAATTAAGTGGAAGAATGCTTACGTCATATGAAGTAAAAGGCGTAAATAAGTAAAGTGCGATATAAAATAATAATGATAACTATTACTAAAAAGACTGAAGAGAGCAAATGTAGATCTGTGTTTAGTAAAAAAACAAGAAATAGGTAAATACTTATGAGTCATGATTCGTAGATGATCTCCTTGTGTTAGATAGCGATACTTTTGGGCAAACATAAAATGCAAACTTTACAGACATTGGACAGGGTTTTAGAGTCTAAATTAAGAACATCTTTTATTGTATCCCCTCCACAACGGTTTCTGTGAAAGGGGATAACAAGTCCTCATGCTACCGTTTCTACAGAAAACGTTGTGACGTAAGTACTATCAATATAGAAAGAGGTCTCGGACAAAAGTCAAGCCAAGCCAAACCAAGCCGCAAGGTATTGGTGTGGGCGGTAATCCATTGCAGCGCACGCTATACACGATAATTTTATGTACGCATGTAATTCTAGATTCAACATTTCTTTTGCAGAATTGAGCGATTTTTGTCACAGAATTCATGGGTTCACGTCACCGTTACGCGACATGCTAATGTACAAAGCTCGCGATATACATCGGCGAGTCTCATGTAGGTATATGCATAAATTTTACAGTATGACAAATACAGAGAACGTGGGTTGTATCAAGATCATTAAACTTAAAAAAATGCAGTTATTTTCATTTCTGTCGAAAATTCAAATGAATGTTTATTTTTTAATCCCAAAGGAGTGTGTCAGTCTCATTTACGATTACGATAATACGTAATCGGTAGTACCTAATATGATAGTGCGTAGCGTAGGATGCAATGGGATAACACCTTCAATCGTAAAACAAATTACACCCAAAGGATCTGTTAAATGTTTAAAAAAAAATAATTAATGAATTACGGATGAAGGAAGGAATACGTGTCACTATCATTATCGATCTTGTGTATGATCGTGCGTAGCGTAGGATGCAATGGGATAACACCTTCAATCGTATAACAAAATATGACACCAAAAGCCTCTGTTAGATGTTTTTAAAAATGAATGAATGAATGAAGTTAATCTATGATTTGAACGTTTCGTTAGATACAAAATGATCATACGTGTCGAAGCCCGAGTTAAGATAGCTCGCTTCTCGAACACTTCAAACGCTGGTGACAAAAGAAAAATTATTACCTTTATTTTCTACAACATTTATACCCTGTTAAATTTCTATAGAGCCAATTTTTTTTCCATGGGAATACAACGGAACTATATTTTTTTTAACTTCTACAAGGAACCCAATGGATTGAAATATTAATGCCTCATAATTAAGTCTCCTTTCACAAAAAAATATAACACAAAACTGTGAAATTGTTTCGTTTTTTGACACATAACGGCGTATCCCCGAAAAAAATTGTATTCATTTTATTTTTCACATACGTTGACTTTTTTATTTTGTAAAGTTTTATGTAAGAAACAAAATTTAATAAATCAGTGTGTACTTTGCAGAAAGCTTACCATTTCGCTCGTTTAGACCAATCTTTCGGTGTCCAGTGCAAACATTTTGGATCGATCCTCAGCAATCTTTTCTCCATTGCCTTTTCATGCTGCTGAATCGTTTCCTGTAAAGTATATCCAGTAACGCTTTAGAGCCAGTCTCCAAACAAGGGAAATCCTTAACTTATTAATAGGCATATTATATACAGAGATATATAAAAATACTAAATCGCTCTCGGCCTATATTTGTTTACATTAAAAATAACAACTTTTGTTCTAAGACTCTAAGTCATCTTTTTTTATCGATATTTTGAAAAATATCAAATATTCAATATTTTACAGAGATACTCTACTTGTTCCTACTCTGTAATGTAACATGGGCAAGTGGCAATGGCACGGACTACGGCGTGGCGAGCGCAATTTCGCGGCGCGAAATAAGATTTAATACAGAAATAACATTTTTTTATATGAAATAGATTAATAATATTGAATGTTGAAAAACCGCAGGTATAACAAAAGTGTAAACAACTACAGGCCGAGAGCTATTTGGTATTTTTATATAACCCTGTATTTTGAATTTAGTTAAAAAGCATTAAATTCTTAAGTTCTCACTTACCTGATTAACGGATACGATGTACTGTCCCTTGTAGTAGTTTATGAGGTTTAGATTCTGCAATGTGCTTATAACATCCTCTTTCTTTATACTCGTTAATTCACATATTTCACTGGAATTGAAATAAAACTTGTTCACTGTATTTATATGTACAAGACTTATTATTACTTCATTAATGGTAATTATTGATTTTTTCATCGTTTAGGGCAGATTTTTCAATCGACATATTATATAAACTTTAACTAAGGAATAAATATGACTCAGATAGTTTATCTGGTGATTGAAAAATTAGCACTTAATAATATAATATCCTATCCAGATTTGTCTTACTAGAGATAGAAATTTAACATAACTTGTATGGAGCTATGTCAAAAATTCTATTTTGGATAGGGCAACTCGGGATTATCCAATCCCGATTTGCCCTATCCATAACGACTGTAATTAGTAACCCATCCAGGTTACTAATTTCAGTCGTTATGGTATACATAAAAATCCTTACTTGATAGTAATAATGGGTTTCTCGTTGTCGCCCACGGGCTTGATGTTGATCAGTATCTCCAGGATGGTCTGCGCCCAGTAGCTCCTGTACGACAACAGGCCGAGGTCTGACAACGGTTTTTCCGGAGAGCCCGTTTTCCCTTCAAACTTTGACAGCTCATAACCTAACGTAGGACGAGAAATATGTTGAAGTCAAAAATTTTCTCAAATATGGCGTGGTTACCGCCCGCAACAATTCGGTACCGCTCACACCACATAATGTCGCTTACATTTATAGCTTTAGCGCAATTTTACAGTTCTGACAAATTGTGAAATATTTGGGCATGATATCCATTGATTAGACATATATTGAAACTAAAATTTTGCCGTTTTTAATAATAATAGATAGCTACAGTAAAAATAATACTTACTAAACTCTATGAGCAGAGTTCCGTATCCTTTACGCTGGTAAGGAGGAAGAGTTAAAATACACGCTACATTGTAGTCTTCCGTACTCTCCTTCTCCTTAGAAAAATATCCTACTATGTGAAACCCTAAAAATAAAGTTGAATTATGTTTAACATTACGTTCATCATTAATAAACAGTTCCAGTGTAAAACAGGATTCTGACTGTAAAAAAATCTATTCAACATCCATAAAAGTAACTGTAAATTCATGGTCATTATTAAAAACTCTTTTATAAATCACGCTTCTATACGTCAGTTTATTCGTATTCTTCACAGCAAAACCTAAGTATCAAATAAACAAGTCTGCCATCTAGGGATCGTCCGCTATATTGGATTTAGAATGATGCCATACCTTTAAACGAGCAATTCTTGTATATACCTATATATTATATATTTCTATATAATCTGGATCTCAGAAACGGCTTGAACGATTTTCATGAAATTTAGTATACAGGGAGTTTTGGGGGCGATAAATCGATGTAGCTAGGATTCATTTTTAGAAAATGTCGAATTTACCAAAAAAAATAAAAATATGACTACTGCTGCCATCCATTGGCCACCGAGCGAAGCTCGGTCACCCAGATATTTTGATTTATGACGGACAAGTTATGCTCTGTTATCCAAACACGTAATAACTTCGTTTAATAAATATTTGTTTTACACTATACAAGTTAGTACTTGAGTGCGATTTCACCTGTTGGTGAGTGATGATGAAGCAAAAAGATGTACAATAGTACTAACTTGGAAGGGGTAAGTAAACTCACTCCAACCGGTTTCTATATAGCATCGCACCGGAACACTAAATCTTTTGATGGCACGTCTTTGCTGGTAGGGTGGTAACTAGCCACGGCCAAAGCCTCCCACCAGACCAGACCTGCCCCCTGATTGCGTAAAACGTATTCATCGTTATCGTAAACGCTAGCGAATTCTGCGCCGCGATTGGCTGACGCAAATCAGGAACCCAATCAGCGGGCAGAATTCGCTAGCGTTTACGATAACGATGAATATGTTTTTCTTATGCAATCAGGGGGCTGAGCCAATTCAGAAATGATAAAATTCCAAAGTGGCCCCGTGGCGGGAATCGAACCCGAGTTCGCACCGTTCCGCCAGGGAGGTCGTCAATTTAACACCCAACCAATCTACGTACCTCTAGAATCAAATTCAGTCATAACATAAAACAAGAAGGGATCCGTATCGTAGTACAAGGTCTTGTGGTCCAAAAACAGTTTGGCGAGCAAGCACAGGTTCTGTGCGTAGCATTTGTTTTTCCTACCGTCGATTTCAAAGAACGATATACTGCCTTTTCGGTATATTTCGTTGCCCGGCGGGTGTTTTAGTTTGCATTTGATCTAAAAATGAAATAAAATGAATTATGATTACAGACAAACATTATGATTACAGACAAACAAACAAACATTAGGGCACGTGAAACTAAATAAAAGCTTGTAAAATTACCCAATAAGGGGTCTCATTGTGTTGAAAAATGTATTCATCGCTATCGTCGTTAGCGAATTCTGCCCCCCGATTGGGTAACATTAAAATAAATAAAAAAAAGGCGTGTGGCACTCGGAGACTGCCGCGGTAAAGCTATTGCATAGAGTTTAAAGTTATTTTTAGTTTTGCCATCAATCGAAAAGTAGAACTTTTGGTACCAGGTGCAACTTCACAAACTTTTTAGTTTTTAGTTTGCCATCTATCAAAAAATAGCAGAACTTTTTAATGACTTAATTTCAAAAAGTCAATAAAAAGTTCTGCTATTTTTCGATAGATGGCAAACTAAAAACTAAAAAGTTGTGGAGTTGCGCTCCTTGCTTTCATGCTAGCCTAGTACCAAAACCTCTACTTTAGGAGTGCCAGGTTATTTTCGTTACGAAATTTCTGGATTAGGTCTGCACCGTCAAAGACCGCGATAGAAGCTATGCAATAGCTTAAAAATAAATCAGGGCACCAATCGGAGGGCAGAATTAGTAAATGATAACGATAAATAAGTTTTTCTTACACAATCTAGGGGCTTGTTAAGATGATGTTACATAAAATAATAAGGGAAAAAAGCGTTATAAATATGAATTGCCACAGTGATACTTACTAAATGTCTTTCCAAACACTTTTTACTTTTTCTATATTTGAGACAAAACTCGCAAATGTATATACAGGCCAAGTTTACCATTTCCTGAAAAAAAAATAAGAGGATAATAACTTATTTCGAAAACAACTAAGTAATTAAAATTTGTACTGGGCAAACTGTCAAAAAAAAATTCCGTCCCCCCTCCCCCTTATCTCCAAAGTCGATCGAAAAATCTGAAATAATTATGAATAAAAGGGATTTTTGTAATAAAATCATCTCTGTATCTATTATACTTTTTTTGTATTAACAACAATTAACCTCAAAAAACAAAGTTAAGTTCTAGATAAAAATATTTTTTTTAATACAGTTGCTCAAAAAGTGGCGTATTGCAGGGACGTATAGCGTTCGGGATGTGGGCTATTACATACTCGTGCTTTTTTTTTACCTTTCCCGAACTCGTGCGTTATCTTTCCCAACTGTCAAAATAGTGTCTATTAAAAAGAAAAACCAACCATGAAGTTCTTATTAAAAAAATTCATAGAAGTTTTTATGATTCATGCAAATACGTATATTTCTAAAAAGAAGCTACTAATTTGTTTCAATATCAGATTTGATTGAATGAGTTTGGTTAGGTTTCATTTCATCTCATTAAATTTCATTTTCATTTCATATCAATAAAAAAAATTCTACTGAAGACTTGGCTGTATGGGCATAGTTCCCTTTGCGTACCAGAATATTATTTAGTCTATGACCAAATTTTTTTTTTTATTTATTTTAAATCACCAGATTGGGTGAAGAAAAAAAAACTGCTTATATTCTACGGTTGGCGCCATTTTTCAGAAATTTTCTTTGCGAGTTTAGTTGTTTGTTGCACAAAATGCTTCGGAGAACATTTTACCGGAAAAGTCAAAAAGTCGCTACATATCTACATACGACGAATTTATTGCGTGGAGAGAAGAGAAAAAAGCAAATAGTTTTTCAGAAAATGTTAAGTTAGTTGAGTTTATTGTGTTTTTATTATTTTATTAAATTGCTTCATTTTTTCGCAACTGTATTAAAAATAATCGTTCAGTACACGTGCGGAACCGTCATTGCAACTTGTTCCGACTGTCAACCCTCGCTTTCGGCTGCGCCTCGGCTCGGGTAGACATTTGTCGGAACTCTTTGCAATAACAGCCTTTCCGCACTTGTAATGAAACATACTATTATGGTTTTACTCTGACTCGTACTTGGTCGGTTTTCTTTAATAACGACCGCAAGTTAACGAGCAGGCGGGAGTCATTGATGTTAAGCGAACACCGCCACTCATAGACATTTGCAGCACCAGGGCACAACATTTATGCATCTACATGTTTTTAATAAAAACTCTGCTCAACAATACTCATTGACTTCATATTGGTTCCTGATAGCTCGAAATGTGGGAAACTGCAAAAAATTTTCTTTCGGGAACCTATATGAGATGAATGGGAACTTTCGAGCAAAGTTTCTATAAAAACATATAGATGCATAAAACGTAGGCCCGCAAAATGCATTGCCATAAATCTACAATGTGTAGTTAGTCTAATGTTTGCGAAAAACTAAATAAAATTTGAATTCGCGAGCTGGTAGGGCCGCAACACCTTAAGAAGTGTTTTTCTGCCCTTGAATAACCACATATTGAAGCTTTAAGGCGACACTGCTGCTGGTAACTGGTGCCATAATTTGCATTTCAAAAACAGTTACCTGTGGGTAGGGTGCAAAGTACCAGGGCCGTATCCTGTGCCGGCCCAGCTCGATCATCTCGATGTTCTTCATGCGAGTGACCAGGTCGTCGTGGCCGTGCGCCACCAGGCTGCCCGACTGCCGCGGCCGAGTGGTGGGCGTCACGGTGCCGCTTACCACCGGCTCGATCCCGTCGAGGGACTCTTGTGTTTCGTTCTGTGGGGATAGTACAGGTTTAGTATTTTGTACAAAGGACATGGCCGAAACTTGTATGGAGCTGTGCCCTGGAAAAAAAATATTCATGGCCATCGACAAACAGTACGTCATATTAAAGCTTATATTTATGTCTTTACAATCGTCTAAACTAGCGGCACGCTATGATGGCCGGTTTGCCACATTACAATAGTGATGTGGAATGTCAATTTATTCTCGAACAAAAAACAATTAAGTTTTGTTTTTGTACCTGATTAAATAGGTTTAATAAAACAAAAATGTAAATGTTTATTTAATTTATTTGAACGAACTGAATATTTGAATGAAAATGAATATACATACTTTATATGCACACAAGAAACATATGAATACAAAAGATACCAAAAAAGGTGCCACAAAAGGCCATAATTAATCAGATTCGTCCATACTACTATTTTCACTGTCGTCACTGCTATCATCACCTACATTAAAAATTATATGTTCGTTTTCTATAATATTATCTATTTTCACATCTCTTTCATAATCTTTCCTTATTAATTTAACAGTTCTATTCACAACCTTTTCCCAGTCTCCTTTAGTCACATGTTCACAAGCTTCTTCTAATAATTTTAGCATTTTTTTTTGTGGTAAATGGGGGTTCTGTATTGTGTCTTGCAGCATATCCCTTAATTTGAGCCCACACCAACTCAATCGCATTATACTCACAATGGTAAGGCGGTAACCGTATAACTCTGTGCCCATGTTCTAATGCTATTTCGTCAATGACGTATCGGATCATGGTTGGTTTGTTTTCTTTTAAAAGACGTACTAATTCCGCTTTTAACATATTCATGTTTGCATCTACGCCATTTTTACGAAGCCATGCGACGATATCAGCTTTCTTTTGGGATTGGGCAGGTGGCTTGTCAATTTGCATCGAGTGGTATGGGGCGTTGTCCATAATTATAATAGATGGTTCAGGGAGGCTACACAACATTGAGGTAAACCATTCAGTAAACTTTTCTCCATTCATGTCTTCATGATAGTCTCCAGTGGTTTTTGACGCAAAAGCCATGAGAGAACCTTCGACAAACCCGTTGATGGTTCCGGCGTGACAAATTATAAGTCGCGATCCTTTTCCTACAGGAACTTTGGAAGTAGATGCTGCTGTGTCATCGTTCCAAGAACGGCCTACAGTATGGTTAGCATTAAGCCATGTTTCATCCAAGAACACAACATTTTGCCAATTTTTGATTTCTTTCACTTGCCGTAAAAAAGTATACCTTGCCATCGCTATATCAAATCTTTCCATCAATATTTTGCGTTTGTTACATTTTTTGTATCGAAATCCAATGGTCTTCAAAATCTTCGTTAAAGAACTTTCCCCACCGAAGAATAATCCAGCTTCCTTCAGTGAATGCACCAACTTTTTTCTTGTTGGATACTCCTTCTGTAAATAGAAGCCGTAAACATGTCTTCGGATAGCATCGGCATCAAAGCTATCGATGCCTACGACTGGTTTTGCTCGTTTTCTCTTTTTTGGTGTGTGAAGTTTATTTTCTTCTGTGCCAGTCTCGCCATATTTTTCTTTAGTTATCCGTCTAACAGTTCGTTGTCCAATATTAAGCGCATCAGCTACGCGTTCAACCACTGACGTTATAGGTAAAATTGGCCCTCCATTTTGAGCTTCACGATCGAAATAGTTACGAAGGCGTATTACGAACTCACGTGTCTGACTATTTAGAACAGTTCTCTGCGTACGTTCGGTCATATCGACGAAATCCACAACAAAGGGCTTGAACAGAGTCCAAATTAACGAGCAAGGGTCAACAGTAATGCAGTATCAATATTTGAAATCCAAAGCCAGGTCAAAACTATATCACAATCGCATTGCACTGACAGTTTATACTTTTCGAAGCAACGTCAATTCGAAACTGCTTTGTTTTGCATTGAGCATTGACGCGAGTTTGCCGGAGGTAGTAGTTGTGCTAGCCAGCGATCCTATGTGACGATCGTATTAGATTCCATTTTTAAAAATTTTCAATTTAGAAAACCAAATGCCAAGTTGTGGTATATATCATATAAAAATAAAAATTTTACCTTTTGTATGAAACAGCTGATATTTTTTTGCGATTTCAGAGGTTTGTCCACATAGTGAAAATTGTTCATATTCACAAGTACATTCACCCCTTAAATGGTGCAAACTGATTTTTCTACACTTGTATACATTTTAGAAATCAATTTAATAAATAAATTTTGAGTCCTAAACCTAAAACTACATTCGATAAAATTTATGAATCTCTGCACATCACTATCGTCAATAAAGTAATACAATTATTTCCTTCAAAGTCGTTATCAATTAATACGGAACTTCATGAGCGGACAAACGTCAAACCGGCCATCATAGCGTGCCGCTAGTGTAACTTTTATGATCTGAAAACATGCGAGAGACAATGGTGTCGATTCTGTTGGCGTTTCTCTAAACTAATAATCGTTAAAATTAGAGTTAGAGAGGTGTGCTATTCAGAAGACACACTAAATGACAGATCTAACTTAAAATTTAGTTTGACAGCTCCAAACTATTCAATTTTGATTTAAGAGAGCAAAAGCTATTCTGTTGTACGCGCTAACTTTCTAAGTTAAGAAAAGTCAACCTAAAATTCTTTAAATTTAGAGAGGACCTCAGGAGGTGCCGACTAAATTTAACTCGTCAGCCGTAAAGTCGAAAACCACGGATTTTTTATTTAATATTGCAAGAAATATTTTTAATATGATTCAAATTTAATATTACTAAGTGACAAAAATAGAAAAAAACTAGTAACTTTATTTATTAATTTTTACTTGATGGTGTGATAACCTCAAAATCATAAATTTAAAAATTTAAATCGTCTCAAAAGCTCCTCTTGCTTTTTGTTTGCCATAAATATGTATGCCTAATGTTATTCATCATATTTATATATTCATCTTTAAGTAGTTTTTAAATCTTTACTATTATTTTCTAATGATAAATACAGTCCGATAAGGCTCTCTTGTCAGGTGTCGCTGTTTTATAACAAAAGCAGCCAGAAAATAAAAACTCCTCAATTTTACTTCAATTTTAGTTAACATTAAGCAATAACAACACAACACATAATAGCGATATACCGACAGAGCGAACTATTAAACAGTATCACAAGATAGCGGCGTTAGTTCCGATTTTGGCCACGCGCCAAAATAGCCTCGTAGCACTGTACGTGAAATACCCAACTGACAATTGACAAATGACAACCGTGATATGAGTATAGACAAGGTATAGACAATAATTAATGAACTAAACTAAATATCAATTTTCGGCACTTTGTAAGGTGATTAGACCAAAACAAATTAATAAAATTATTACTTTTGTATTTTGAGTAACTTATTTAGATATTTTTAGCTCAAATTATTTTAAAAATTAATAGGAAAAATAAAAAACAACATTTGTAGAGTTTCTTTATCATAAATGGCAACACTACACTAATCACGTGTAACTAAATTTAAACGTTAGTCTAGCGAGCCTTTTAGAGATTCTTAATTTAGTTGAAGCTGCCAAGCGAATGTCACTTAGAGATACGTATGGTATTTAGACACCTAAATTAAAATATTTTAGTTTAGTTTAGGTTTAGAGATTTTGTACAACAGAATCGACACCATTATCAGCATAACAACTTTCAACAAAATGCGCCTAATTATTTTTTATAAAAAATGATTTTTTATAAAAAATGATTTTTTATTAAAAAGCAATGATTTTTTATTAAGAATCATGCGTATTGGTTATGAACTCATTATTTTTTCATATTAAAAAGCTTAGAAAATGCGAGTAAACATTTTGAACAGGAATTATTTAATAAAAAAAGTCATTGCTATTACAATATTTAGGTGCATTTTGTTGCAAGTTGTTATGCTGATATTATGTCTCTCGCATGTTTTCAGATCATAAAAATTAAACGATTGTAAAGACAAAAATATAAGCTTTAAAATGACGTACTGTTTGTCAATGGCCATGAATATTTTTTTCCAAGGGCAGAATCCGGCCATGTCATTTCGAGTCCACTGGCATCGCACAAACAAATCGAATTTCTCCATACATTTACAGCCAACGCCATCTATGGACAGTCACTGACATGTGGCTCTCAATAGATGGCGCTGCCTGTAAATGTATGGCGGCATTCGATTCGTTTGTGCGATGCGAGTCGACTCAAAATTCGTACAAAACCCTCTGGAGATACCGCGAGTAGACTAAGTTAAGGGTCATCCTGGCTAACACAGGTCAGAGCGCCGATATGAACCTGAGGAGGAACATTTAAAGTCAACCTTTTTTATACAAGAAAAAAAGTATCGCCATTTGTCAAAATTTCCGCTAATACGCCGCTAAATGGCGAAAATTCTGTGTAAAATATTCCTTAACCGTTAATGTTGTGCTTGGGATAGTTCCAACGAATTTAGATGTAACATAAATAATCGCAAACCATCTGATAATAACTTGAAGTACTCACGTCAGTCTCCAAAGAGTTAGCCTTCCGTTTTCTGTTCATTTTCTTCTGCAATGCGGCCGCCAACACGGCGCCACCGTTGACCAGGGACGAGGCATCATTGCCCATAGTGGGGCTCGCGGGCCGAGATATCAGCTGTCGGGGCTCGCCCGGCGTACCTTGAATTCAATGCCAAGAACATGCATTTATATTGGAGATGTGTCAATCTACCCCTAACCCTAAACCTTAGCACAGACTACCGTAATAGTTTACGGTACAGAAGACTCACTAGGCAATAGTACATTAATGCAAAAGAGGCATTAATAAACGTGTAAACGACGTAAGTTCATCCATGCCTAATTTTGGCTAAGGCTTGTACATAGTACTTTTCTCAAACACCGGCTTGGCTAGTACAAGAATTTCGATTTATCCTGAAAAAGATTGTCAAAATAATGCTCCCAAGCGTGTTTGAGAAAAATGCGATTTAAATAAATAGAGACTCTCTACTACTGACACAACAAAGTGCAATTCAGTTCGCGACAGCGCCTTATACCTACGAGTTTATTAAGCTAAACTCTTTCTGTCGCGTTACTTTATCTCCCCTCTCTATCTTTCCGGTTTGCTACAGGGGTCCTAATAAAACCGCTGGGCGGTCGGCGCTATGTACTTGTAGGCTTTGTACCTTTGAAATTATGGGAATTTCAAAGGTCACTCCTCACACTCCTTCTCACTCCTCCTCACTCCTCACAAGGTCAGACCTCAGTCAAAATCTCTTTCTCAGAATAACACACCTTTGAGAACATTAAAAATATTTCAGGCAAGAAGGTTACCTCACGAGTTTCACTTCATTCAGTTGCCAAAAATGTACATAGTTCTAAAGGTGCCTGGGATTTGACTTCTAGACCCCTGCTACGAGGTAGAGGAATATTATTAAATTGAATTTCAAATCATACCTTTACAGAGAAAAACTTGTGATCAATAGAATACTACCAAAATAAAAAGGACAAGACACTACTAACTAGTATTCTATTAATTATCTATGTGTAAAAATCTTAGTCAAAAAAGTCTATAAGGTGAATCATGCTTCTATGTTTAAATTTAGTCATAGCCAAGAAACCATTAAACCAAAAGCATAGATCGTTATTGCTTACCAAAACGAAAGGATGCCAATATTCTGTGTATTTAAGAATAGGAAGACATGAGAATTTTGTTACAAAGACCATTGCCGGATTGGTACAATGGATATGGTATGGTAATAGAAAATAGATAAACCAAAACTATATTAGTGCATGTTTTTGTGCAAAGGATGCGTTTTTCTAAATTGCTTTCATTTAATATTTAAACAACTATAAAAAAAATTTCATACTCTGCAAAGCTTTTTTTTAATTAATAAATAGCTAATTGCTTTTAGTACATAATACAATCAAATTTAAAAGGATGTAGTTTAAATTTACCTTGCAAGATTCCACCAAAATTTAATTAATTATCTAAAAATACTTATCATACTATAGCTTTTATATAGAAAAATTAAAAGCAAAAGTAATGTAACATACCGTGAGGTAGTCTTTGTGTGGAACCATTCAGTGCATTGCTAAGAATTCTCTCAGGTATTTTAGGTGTTGTTTGATGAATCGAAGAATTCTCTCTACTAACACATTTCAGACTTTCGTTGCAGACATTATCATCTGCAGAAAAAACATTATAGATAATTACTTAATATTTTTCAAATTATATCCTTATAAGTCCTCATAAAAAGTTGCAAAGATATCACATTTAAACGCAAGCTTGTATGCTATACAAGAAATGATAACATATTTAGAAGTATTTTACATTATTTTTTAGAAGTATTGTACATTTTCAACAATATTTATAGGAAAAAGAAGTTTATGTATTTTATAAATGAAAATAATTTATTTCTTTTGCAGAGCGGCTGCTGTGAGATGGAATTCCTGACAGTTTAATTATTATTTTAATTTATAAATTACAATTATTTATTATGGGTATGGTGATTAACAAACTGGCTAAAAGTGTCAGAAATACAATCTCTTGCTGGCAGTACTTTAGTTAAGTCAAATTAGGATTGATTATTATTTGTACTTAGTATTTAGGTTCAGTTACTATACCCTATCTATTCGTTTATTTTCTTTTTGACACATGAGACAGATGAGGTAATAGCAAGGTACCAGAGAGAGACCACTTTATATTTTTCTCTTTCTGGTACAGCAATAGTGAACTGTTGCTATGCCTTTCTCATGTGTTAAAAGAAAATAAACGAATGGACAGAGTACACTTTTATTCATTTAATATGATAATCATATCATGAAATTATTGAGAGTATATTATCCTAATAATATTATAAAGGCGAAAGTTTGTGTGTGTGTATGTTTGTTACTCCTTCACGGCTCAACTACTGAACCGATTTAGCTGAAATTTGGAACATAGGTAGCTTATAACCCGGATTAAAACATAGGCTACTTTTAATCCCGGAAAAATCCGTAGTTCCCGTGGGATACTCAAAATACCAACTTTTCTAGAGCATCTATAGCTACATCTATAGATAGATTAAAGACTACCCAAGTGATTAAGTGATGAAAATTTATTAAGAAAGGATACATGCAAATAATTTAGAATGTATTTACCTCAATCAAGGTAATCTAACTTTGTATACTTACTATTTTTTGATTATGAGAAAAGTTTTGAAAATTTTAGGGCCAATTTATACAGCGGCAGAATGGAATGGAAGAGACTTTTTCACAGCATAATTTCACTTTATGTTGATTATATAACATACAAAATAAACAATAAATCTTGAGAATGTGCAAAGATTCCCCGGAAGACGAACAACAATTTTTGGATCTTATTTAGTTTATGTCTTATACATTTGACATAAAGTTCATTATCCAAATCTGTTCAGCTGTTCAGAAGATATGGTGGAATAAAGAAACTCACATACATACATGAACCCTAAAAACACTCCTTTTTTGGGCAGTCATGTAAAAAGTCATCATTCCATTCTGCATTGTGTAAAATGACCCTAAGACTACAGAAGCCACTGTCAGTTCAACATTTGAATATACTGATAGTGTGACCTACCTCTTTTTCTACGCTCTGATTAAGCAAGATGCAAAGTTCCCAATTTTCTGAACTTTGTAAGTTTAACTTTAAGAATTTTAAGATAGTAACTTTATGTATTGGTCCCATTGCATTTTGCCCACTATGAACCCAAGAAATCTATCATAGAACAAAAAACATAATAAAAATAACAAGAAAGGTGCCAAATTAAGTGTAAATAAAAAGAGAGTAGCAAAACAAAAAACACACATACTAAGAAAATTAGGCATGACGCCACCTCCAGATCCAATGTGGGTCTTCTTTGGTGTGGTCGTCCCACCAGTGGGCCCACTGCCATCTCTCCTTGGAAACTGTACCTTTCTTGTGTCCAACCATGACTCTCCTACCCACTCGTCCAAACGTTTGTTAACTGAAATCATACTCATAATTAGCTAATAGACATTTTTTAAATAAGCATAATGACATTAATCACATCACATTCTGGGCTAGAGTGTGATGCGTGTGGTGATGTCCTTATACTGCAAGCGTTGTGTTATGGGTACTAGATAACTGATAAACATATGTGTATTACATGTGCAGACTCTGCAATGAGGCGGCGGAAACGCCACTGCACATAATCTGCTCCTGCCCAGCTCTGATGCATAAACGTAGCATCATTCTGGGGAAACACATTCTAAACTCTAATGATGCTAAACTTCTTTCAGCCAAGAAGCTGCTGCTGTTCCTGGCGGCAAATACTATTGGCTGGGAGCTATAATTGGCGGCGTCACAATAGATCGAGGACGGTCAAAGTGACATCTACAACTACCGCCGAACTGGAAGATACAAGATACAAGAAGATATACGTATTACTATAAAAAATATAACATATACAAAAATACAAATATAAAAATAAAAAATATTTAAAAACTAGGAAAAATTCATGCTCATTCATGCTCAACATTTACCAGTTGTGGGATTCGAACCCACAACCTTCGACGCAGATGGCAGGATCTTTACTGCTACACCATTCAATTCGATGTCTATAGAATATTCTTTAGCTAAACTACTTACTCTCCATTTGTAGTTATTATACCTTGCAATTGTCATTAATATGAGATAAAAGTATTTTATCTCATATTAATTTTCCTAATCAACAGTTAATTTAAATAATATCAATTTAATGTATAACCATTATCCGTTTTTCTGTACATGAATTGTCTAACTTATAATAACCTGTGATTTACCGTAAATTGAAAGTAAGTGTTCTCTACTTTTACAGTTGAGATTCATTGCCTCAATTTTATTTAAACAAACAGGCAAGAAAATACTCTTGTGTAAACGGACCATAAAATTTTGGTAATTTTTCCTTGTCCTATGCACCTCATGCTGACAACTCACAATATGCTTTAACTATTTAATTAAGTACACATGACACACGTCATGACGATGAAACGGCATAGCGGTAGCAAACCTGCCATCTGTACGTCTGCACTTCTGGTAAATTTTTGTGTGACAAGCATGAATGTCTACCAGTGTCTGGGTGTTTTTCAATATATTATATTTATGTATAATAATATGCGTGTACATTTATCAGTCATCTTGTACCCATAACTCTAACTTTAGGGCTAGATAGAGATGTGTGTCCTGTCCAGAATGTCCTGATATAATATTTATGTATAATAATATGTGTGTACATTTATCAGTCATCTTGTACCCATAACTCTAACTTTGGGGCTAGAAAGAGATGTGTGTCCTGTCCAGAATGTCCTGATGTATATATTATTATTGTTAAATAACTGTATAATTACAAATGATACAAGTTGTGAACAACATATTATGCACAGATATTTATGTGGGATTCAAGTAGCTACTCTTATGGTTTAAAAACTTACAGTCAACATAATGTACATAGTATCCTCTTTGCCCTCGGACTTCTTTTATGCTTATAATCTCTGCGAGAGGCCAATCGTCTCCTCCTTGCATTCGTACTGGAAGCCTACATCCTTCCACCAATGAGGCCTGTTGGTTGGTGGAAAATTAGTGAACATTGTAACAAAAACTTTATCTGAAATATAAATTAGAATAATAATTAACGTACTGCTGAGTCACAAAAAGTTGTAATTTCATCCTCATTATCATTCATTTTCGAATAAAACTAAAACATTAACAATAAAAATATCACAACAGCGTTTCTTCTTCTTCTTCCTTCGTTTAATGGCTTGCAGTTGTACCAACTGGGTACAATTTATTCGCCAGTGTCACGTGGATTGGAGGAGACAAGTTTTGAAAGTTGGCAACTTTTAATTTTGAACATTTACAGGTTACTGATTTTTTTAAAGTTATTATATGTGTAAGTATATATATATTTTTTTAATTGGTTAGTTTTCTACCTGAAACAGCACAATATGAAATATGTTACATATTAAATTGCATAAACATTTACAGTTTAATATTATTACTTTTAATATATTTACAAAGAAATTTACAATATGGACTGAACACAGACATTAACAAACATTCAACATTTAAAGGGCGGGGAATTTGGGACGGTAGGACATCATATAACGGACGAAGGAGTTTAGGGCAGGAAAACAGGATATGGGAAGCAGAGCCTTCATCTAAACCACACTCACACAGGGAGTGATCTCGAACTCTGATCTTGTGTAGGTGGACAGGCGTGCAAGAGTGGCCGAGTCGCAAGCGGCATATTGTGGAGGTAACCCTCCTGTCTGCATATTTGTGGAAGAAAAACCATGGACGTCTTGGGATATTTGGCTGGACTGAGGCATAAAATTTGCCTTTGGTTGATGTAGACTTGGACCAATATGTGTTCCAGGACTTATCCAGATAAGTTTTAGACAAAGCACCCAAATCTTGAGAGCTATTTTCGAAGTGCTCTTGGGAGCCCACTTGTATAGCGGCTTTAGCACATGTATCAGCTGTTTCATTGCCAATGATGCCAGAGTGGCTTGGAATCCATACAAGGGTAACGGCTGAACCATTTTGATGACAAGAGAGCAAGGTCTCTCTAATACTCAAAATAATGGGAGCTCTTGATTTGCTTCGGAATGGGTTTTCTTTAATGGATAGTAAGCAACTAAGGGAGTCAGTAAATATGACAGTTTGTTTTAGGTTGTGGGATCGGGTAAACAGGATTGCCTCTAGCAGGGCAACGGCCTCGCCTGTAAACACCGAGGACTCAGGTGGACATTTAAATTGTAATAGAATTTTATATTTAGGTACCCAGCAGGCTGCACCGACACAGCTTTCTGGGGATAGTTTTGAGGCATCAGTGTATATCTGGAGGTGGTCTGGCCAGTTTTCATGGACTATGGTATGGAATTTGGTGTTAGTATCTGGGGCACCTTTGACTAGACCAAGATCCATGACCACTGGGGGAGTGTACATAAGGGCTTCATAGGATGTAGAAAATAGTGGGTTTATTTGAAAGGATATTGAGGGATGAGGGAGTTTAGTAAACTTGAGGAAACTATCCAAAAGGCAGGATGAGGGATTTTGAGAACTGAGAACCTCAGATAACTGAGTTAATTTAGGCCACAAGGGGTGGGAGGAGAGTTGTAGCATTTTGCTAATGAAACGGTCACACAGGTATTGTCGTCGGAGGTGAAGGGGAGGATCAACACATTCAGCCTGTAGAGCGTTTGTGGGAGAGGACTTCATAGCACCCAGAATGATTCTGAGGCAACGGTATTGGATTCTATTCAACTTTTCAGATAATGTTTTATTTAGTGGGTCTAAAACAAATGAGCAATAATCAAGGTGGCTACGGACTAGTGCATTATAGAGTAGCTTGAGTGAGTAGGCATGGGCGCCCCACCAGACTCCAGTTACTGCGCGCAGAGCATTGATGCCTTTCTCACATTTTTTACTTATATGTTCAACATGAGCTGATCCCTTCAGTCTATTGTCAAGAATGACTCCAAGAAATTTTGCCTTATCCACTAGGTTGATGTGATGATCCTCATACTCTATGTTGATGTTAGGGATAGATCTCTTCCTTGTAAACACAACTGCCTGACATTTACTCAATGATAGGGATAAGCCATGATCAGAGAGCCATTGCCCTAAGTAACACAAAGCAGAGTTTAACCGATGGGTTATTTCACCAATTGAACCTGAGCTAGAGTACAGAACTATGTCGTCAGCATACTGTAGGATGTTACAAAAGCAGTTTGTGGACAATTCTAAGTCATGAGTATAAATACTATAGAGTAGAGGGCTGAGGACGGAGCCTTGGGGAAGACCTTTCCAGACTAGTCTGGGTGGGAGAATGGATGATTGGTGTTTTACCACCACCGACCTGCCAGAAAGCAGGTTACATATGTAATGTGTAATCTTCGATGGAACACTCAGCTGTTGCAACTTTTGCCTGAGTACCGGAAGAAGAACATTATCATATGCAGAAGCAACGTCAAGGAAAATACCCACAAGGTACTCTCCCTTTCCAAAGGCAGTTCGAATGTCTGTAGTGAGTATGCTGAGACTGTCTGCAGTGCTTAGTCCCTTACGGAATCCAAATTGTGAAGAAGCCAGTACACCTCTGCTTTCCATCACCCATTCCAATCGGTTTTTAAGGAGGATCTCCATGATCTTGGCAAGGGTAGAGGAGAGTGCAATAGGTCTGTAGGAAGTTGGGTCTGATGGGTCTTTTCCAGGTTTTAAGATGGGAATCACAATTTGGGTTTTCCAGGAATCTGGGATTGTTCCACTTTCAAAGAATGAATTAATTAAATTAAGGAAGTATAGCTTAGATTTATGATTTAAGTTTACTAGAAAGGAGTAGGGGATTCCGTCCTCACCAGGGGTTGAGTCTTTCAGACCACTAAAAGCAGTCTGGAGCTCTGGGAGTGTAAATGGGGAATCCATTTTGTCAGTAGTGGGGACAGGAGGAGTTGGGTTAGGGAGATCCTGGTCATTTGGGACATAAGGGGGAGCTAGTTTGTCAGCAAAAGTGCTGAGCCATTCTTCTGGATTGTTTGAGCTTGGGTCTGAATAGTTCATTGCTCTTCGGAACTTTCGGATGTTATTCCAAACAATGGAGGAAGAGGATCTTGGGGCAAGTGACTCGCAGAATTTGGTCCAACTAAGCTTTTTCTTTTTAGATACTGTCCTTTTTACTTTAGCATCAATATGCCGATATTTAATAAAATTGGCCTCGGTCATATGCAGTTTGTACTCTTCTTCTGCAGCTACTCTCTGATCAAAAAGCTCTTTGCATTCCTCGTCCCACCAAGGAGGGGGAGGCAAATAGTTTTTAAGAGGAGGCTTTTTGAGGGGAAAATTGAGATCAGCCGAAGAAGTGAGGGACTTGACAAGATGGTCATAGCAAATCAAGAGGTCACCATCATTTCGAGGGTCAGGTGAAGAGTCCATCAAATCATCAACAGATTGAGCGTAAGCAGACCAATCTGCTTTCTGTAATTTATATTTCAGCAAAGGACTGGGTTTAGGAACATAGCGAGGTCTGTTATTTAGGGATAGGATGATAGGGAAGTGGTCACTACCATAGGTACTAGGGAGGATGTTCCAGGATATTTGAGAAGCAAGGGAGGCAGAAGTTATGGATAAGTCTACTGCAGATTTTGGGTTCTGGTAGGGGTAAACTCTACGAGTTGGGGTGCCGTCATTGAGGATACAGAGATTCATATCCTCAAAGACGTCAACCAGCAATGGAGCAAACCCATCACAGCTGTGGCATCCCCACAGCGTGTGATGGGCATTAAGATCACCCATAATCACAGCAGGATTAGGGAGGGCAGATATGATAGTTTGGAGTTCTGGGATAAGGGAAGGATGAGGGTGTGGGATATACAGAGAAAGAAAGGATATATTTAAGGCTCTCACAGCAACAGCATTAATCTGATTACTGTGAGGGGGGATGGGGATAGAAGTAAAGGGGAGATTGTGCCTGATGAAGATGGCACTGCCTGCATAGCCGTCATCCCTGTCATCCCGCAAACAGAAGAAGCCAGGGACCCGAAATCGGGAACCAGGCCTCAACCACGTCTCCGAGATGGCAATTATAACGGGTTTATGCAGGTTGATTAAAGATATAAGGTCTTGTTTCTTAGTGTGAAGGCTTTTACAGTTCCACTGTAAGAGCACTGTTTGGTCCATTATTTAGGATTTTAAAGAGTTCTGATAGGTTTTTGGCAGCGTTGGGCGGTAGGCTGAGTTCGTTGCATGGAGCAATGATGCTCAAGAGGACTGCTGTTATGTCTTCCAGCATTCTTCCTGAAGAGACAGGGAATTCAGTTTGGCTACTGCCAAGGGCGCAGCCATTAGATTGGGTGGAGGATGGGGAGTTTACAATATTTTGGTGTGCTTGTCTGTCGTAACCCTTCGCTAGGGGAGCTCGGGGTCGAGGAGAGCGGACAATTGTCTCTCTGTAGGATTTGGGTGGTGATGGGCGGGGTGAGTTTGAAGAGCGTGGAGGGTTTGTTGGGCGTGGTAGGTTTGTGGTACGGGAAGAGTAAGTAGGAGTTGAGAATAGTTCTTTGGTCAGCTCAGCATAGGATCTACGGGACGGAGGGAAGTGAGTGGATGCTTCAGAGTAAGAGATGTTGTCCTGGGACATAAGGATCTTTATATTTTGCTGTCTCATAAATTCAGGACAATTCTTGTCCGAGGCAAAGTGCTGTCCATCGCAATGCAGACAGGAGGATTTCTCTCTTGTTACGTTGCATGTCTCACCACTATGCGACTGGGCACACCTATAGCACCTTGGCTTCGAACGACACTGTGCCTTAACGTGGCCAAAACGGCAGCAGTTAAGACACTGTATTGTTGGGTATCTATAAGTCTCCACTGGGAGAGAGGTATAGAAAGAGAATACTCTGTTCGGGAGTACTTGGCCTCTAAAAGTCATAACCACTGATTGTGTGGGGACCCATTGAGCGACGCCTTCATTCGTTGTTTTTCTGTTCAGGCGGCGGGCTTTAAGCACCTCGCCGCAACCCGTTGGGAGCGAAAGCGAGGCTATGAATTCCTCCATAGCCCAGTCTGTGGGGACGCCTCGGACCAGACCCATCCTAGTGATGTTAAATGTGGGGATATTAGCTTTATACTTTGCCAGTGACAAAATGGGGTTTCCTAAAAAGTCATTGGCCGCCTGGGGGGAAGAAAACTCAACGCTAACTTTATTTCGGCCAACACTCTTGACGCCGTCATTAATTATGCCCGGGAACTTGTTTTTATGCAGGAACTGGCCAAAATTCAGTGCGCGGATTGTGACACCCGATGACGGGTCCGAGACTTCCCTCGAGACATGGACCAAGAAGGGGCCTTTGTCCTCTCTGTCGTAGCTTTTAGGGCCATCGGCGAAAGAAGGATGGACATAGGTAGTTTGCGTGGAGGGTATGACTCGGGATGAATTAGTATCCGATTTTTTCGGGGGAGAACTTTCTGGTGGGGTTTGTTCGCTCTCTAGCGGGCGTTTCCGAGTAGTGGTTTGACTTGCCACGTGGGGAACATCGTCAATTTGCGACCCATCGGGGTCGGGAGGTTCTGGAGGGGGCTCCACCTCCATACCTTACTTATCTATAGCTTACCAGGTACCAACACCACAAAAAGTTAGTAAAGACACACAAAAATCAGCAACTTTTCAGCGTAGGAAACAATCACACCGAAAAACACACTTGTGTCGACCAAGGCCAACGAGCCACAACAGCGTTTGTTAAAATGTTAACAATTTTGACAGTGAATTTGACAGACGACATACACTGGTCTGTGGTCAATGGAATCATGGTATCATAGACATAAAACACTGTACATTGTATGGTATCTCCATGTCAAGGTCAGTGACGCAAATGACAGTTACAGAACAATGAACCATAGGCACCGAAGAACTATGGAGGCGCCCTATTCATTTCTTATGTTCTGTGTTTGATGTTTCATTCATTAAGGTGTTGCGGCCCTACCAGCCCGCGAAATTCAAATTTTATTTAGTTTTTCGCAAATATTAGACTAACTACACATTGTAGATTTATGGCAATGCATTTTGCGGGCCTACTTTTTATGCATCTACATGTTTTTAATAGAAACTTTGCTCGAAAGTTCCCACTCATCTCATATTGGTTCCCGAAAGATAATTTTTTGCAGTTTCCCAGATTTCGAGCTATCGGGAACCAATATGAAGTAAATGAGTATTGTTAAGCAGAGTTCTTATTAAAAACATGTAGATGCATAAATTTTGTGCCCGCAAAACACATTGGCATTATCCTTCAATGTATAATTAGCCCACTATGAGCGAAAAACTAAATAAAATTTGAATTTTCGCGCCCGGATGGTACCCATCGCCCTTAATTCTAGCCTATCCTTGGGGAACATGCAGCGCCATGATGAGTACCAAGATTTGTTTTGTTCGTAGGTATACTGAGATAACACTGAGTTACTACCGTAGGTGACTCCATCTTATGTGCCATTCTACAGATTAACATGTATACAAAGTTTATGCATATCTTGTTTTTTGAAATATTAGACAATCATATTATTATTCTAATTTGAGTGCGGATTATAATTAGTATTCAGGTGTGAAAATGCCTACTCAGTGTTGTGTTGTGCAGTGCAGATCGCGGAAAGACAAAAATAGGCCACATTTAACATTTCATTGGTCAGTATTCGATTTCATTAATTATATCGTTAAATCGTTTAAAATTATGTGTTATGATGTGACTACTATTATACCGTTATCGATAAATTTCATACTATGCTTGTGATAGCTGAGTAGATAGGAAAAAATCTCGGGGTTTTACAGAAACTAAAGCTTTTCTATAGCTATTATCTATTGCAAACTTTTATAATAGAGGAAAAGGCTTCAGGAATAGATATAGTTTGGTCTCGCGGGATTTGTTAAAGTATTGGCTGTTGGTTTAAATCCGGTCTCCTTAGTTTGAAGTTACGATGAATTAAGGGAGATTCAGTAGAACGAGAAGACCCACGCATACTTATTTTTTCCCGGAGATGTGAATTTATTTTGTATGAATTAAATAAAATTTTCAGCACATCAGGTAAATCAATACATATAATAAATCTGTTGTTTGTCTGTTTGTCTGTTTGTCTGTCTGTTTGTACGGGCTAATCTTTGGAACGGCTGGACCGATTCCAATGAAATTTTGTGTGGTGGTAGCCTATGTCCCTGGTCAACATATAGGATACTTTTCATCCCGGTAAAATAAAGAGTTCCCGTGGGATAGTTAAAAAACTGCAATTAATTTAACAGCTTTGTAAACAACAACTAATGAACTTAATTTAGTAAAATTGGTTATGCTGATACCTTATGTTGCCTTTTTAACAAAATATATATATAGTCAATACATATAATAAATCTGTTGTTTGTCTGTTTGTCTGTTTGTCTGTCTGTTTGTACGGGCTAATCTTTGGAACGGCTGGACCGATTCCAATGAAATTTTGTGTGGTGGTAGCCTATGTCCCTGGTCAACATATAGGATACTTTTCATCCCGGTAAAATAAAGAGTTCCCGTGGGATAGTTAAAAAACTGCAATTAATTTAACAGCTTTGTAAACAACAACTAATGAACTTAATTTAGTAAAATTGGTTATGCTGATACCTTATGTTGCCTTTTTAACAAAATATATATATAGTAAAACTTATTAATCCAATCGAGTTCCCGCGGGAAAGAAAACATTACAAAACAGTTAGCAGGCGTCTCTCAAGTAACGGATTTTAATGAAATTTTATGATCCTACTTTATATATATGCCCGGTCAACATTTAAGATACTTTTCATCCTGAAAAATTTGAGAGCACCCGTGGGATGTTTAAAAAAACCTATAGCTACTTCTCTCCGTAGCACAATCAAAACGGGGTCGAAATATCGACAGTTTAAATCGTCCTTTTGATCGTGCAACTAGGTATAACTATACAAGATAACCCGTACGTATCAGGAACGGGTTGCTACGTACACAGTAGCGCATCAGAATGCTTAATTACAATATCTGGGCTTTGGTATCATCTCAGAATAAGATAAGTTTGGTTAGTATAGATATTACAATCCACGATGACACGCCCCACTCTATCTTACTCCATGCGAATTGAGTAACATAAGCGATTTCGACAGAGTGTGTAAGTACAGTCCATCTATAAAGAGTAGAAAATAATTGAGGGCGGTAGTGTCGCTTATATGGTAACACTTGACAACTCCATATACTGCGACGACAACCGGCTTGATACTTGATATAAATTGTGCTTTTTATATAAGAAATAACTTAGAATCATGATTATGAAAAAAAATGTCTGTAGAGCTAACCAGAGAATGTATACTTGTACCTATTGCACGTATACCTATCAATCGGTTGAGGCGATGAGGAGTAACAATTAAACAAAAAACCTTGAACAATTTGTACGTATATTACGTTGGAAAAGTTATCTATTTAAAACAACAAAACATGAAAAAACCTCAGTGTATTGTTAAAAAATTTAGTGCAGAATAAAAAATTAACACAATCGCATATATTAAATTCTATTCTATTCTATTCAAAAATATTTAATTATTATAATCATTACATATTTACATTCACAGTCGTCCTTCCAGACTGAGAGAGGAATCACAGGATCAAATGATTTATTTCATACATGTTCTTATGAATAGTCAGTAAGATAACTTAGTGATAACTATTTCACGACTTAATAACTAAGTTCTGACGCTCCCTGAACTGTCTACCTGGAACTAAATCAGCTGATTATTGTTTTTGTTGTCACTAGTTTAGAACATAAGTTATTACTCCTATGGGCTATTTTCATTTACCTTTTATATTGCTTATTAATGAGTTTTGGCTTGACAAAAGCTTTGAACTGATTGACCGAAATGTCGAATACATTGAATGGCAGTTTATCATAAAATTTAATACAGTAATACAGCAATGTCGAAGTCAGCCAATTGTTTTTTTGGACATCCATTGAGGGTTTATCCGGGCGCAATTAATTTTGGATCCGTCTTCTGCTAATTTTCTTATCGTACTTTTAGATTTTCCTGAAATAAAAACAATTTCACTACATTTACTAGGTTTTGAACTTCAATCGGTAACAAACATTCAAAATTAAATATTTAAAAAATTATGTCTTTAAATCATCATCATCATTTAAATAAATCAACGAATACATAATAATTATATTTTTTATTTAAAGTTCTTACAAAACTCGGTTCTTGAACTATGTATAATATTATTATGTACAGTGAACCTGAAAATTTGGAGGGAACCGAGCAAGTACGACTCGCTCTTGTCCGGTTTTTTAAATAAATATGAATGAAAACAAGCACAAGATGTTCTATGATGATAATGAAAAAAACTTTTTGCTTAAACTATCAAATCAATCCAATCGCGCTACAAATTCTATGAAAAAATCATAACAATTAAATAACCTCAAAATACTAAGAAATTTACATAAAAAGAAAAATAATGAATTTCTCAAGCAACAATTACAACTATTATTTCACTTTTGTATTAGTTTTAAGCAAAATACACTCAACATACCTCTCATTTCAGCTATTCTCTTGTAAACATCGGAAAAGTCGTATACATTTGTGCCAGCTTGTTATTCGGAAAGACATCGCAAATACCAATGTGTAAATAACTTTTCGCGTTCCGCTTCGTATTATCCGGTTCATAGTAATAATGGTGTTCGTTCTCTTTTTTGTAAAAACAACAAACTTTCTAAAAAAACTGATGTTTTCTTTTAGTGCAAACAAACCAAAGACTATAGAACCTGAACTTTGTAAACAAATGTGGAGTTGCCAGCTTTAAATATTACTTTAGTTCCATTTTTATTAATTTCTACTCTTTATAGACGGACTGTAGAGGAAGACCAAAGAAGATATAGGTAAATTGTGTAAAAGAAGATAGCACGTTGACAGGAGAGATTGGAAGAAGACTCCTTTACGGGTCCATCGAACCCAAGGACCACTCATTTTGTACGGGAAATCTTGGGAAAAATTAAGAAATTCCACGGGAAACATTTTTGTAAAAAAAAACGAACTGCACGCGGGCGGAGCCGCGGGCAACAGCTAGTATTATAATAATATTGCTGACCACAACTCACAAAACCTAATAACTGACATAAATACATAGACAATACTAACACGCAATAGACAATAATATTATAGATTAAAGTTATAAAAAAGAAACAGAGAGTAGGCCAAAGACAAACAAGTACGAGTCGGACTCATGCATGAAGGGTTCCGTAAATTTTATATTATAATATAAATAAAGGAGTGAGGCATTTTCGTTGTTCCACGGATTCCGGTAAAACTAAAAGTCGTAGAGATGTAAAATTTAGTACTCAGGTTCATATTATTAGGTCATGAATCTACAGAATATTTGTATATTCTGTACAAAGACGGGAATTTTCGAAATTCAAATTGTAAGGAGTGAAAATTTCTAAAGTTTTTTCATGAATGATGAATTTCTTTAAAATCGATGTCTGACAACTTTTAAGTAACAACTGTAAGTCAGTTTGGCGGGACTGTATTTTAAGAAAATAATTGTTCATATCTCGAAATGACTAAATTACAAAAACCATTGCAGCAAGCAAAGACATGTAATTTGTGGTCAAAATTTAAAAAATGGCTGCCACATTGAACTTTGAACATTTGAACTGGAAGTCTCAGCTACCTACTACAGATCTACGCTATTTGCAGATTAGATGTTTGTTACAAATATTAGGATCCGGGAGCGACCGATGCGAGCTCGGGACTTGGAGAACCCCGACAAATTAGGTGACGAATAGGATCTTTATTGGTAGTTATTATCATGACCACCCAGAAATAGGAGTCCCGCAAAACTTCGTTGACCGAGCTTTCAAATGGGTGAGAGAAACTGAGGATTAAAGAGGAGTTGTAACCTCAAGATTAAAAAAAAGAATATTTCTCGATAACTAACGAAGAGCCTAATTCATCACGTCGTGTATTAATCATAATACTACTATTACATGTAAATTATCTGACACTACTGTAAGTAACTAATTTGTGTTTTACTACAATATTATACTAGATAGTATGTTATTTGAATTATACGTCAGATACAGTATATTTAATGTGTATGTGTGTCATGGTTACGTCAGATAATAATTATTGTTAGTTGGTGACATGTGGATAGCAATATTTTTTTATTTTTAAGGTAGGTAGGTATTTATTCCACAAAAAAATAATTTTGCATCTCCGGAGAAAAATGTATACGACTCGTAATACTGTATGTTCTTAAGATAATCATTACTTTCGACCGATTTCAAAACCGTTAGCCATTAATTTTTATCAGTAGGTTTTTAACGGTAGGTTATGTTCATTCATTTTTGCTCTCTCAAATCTTTAATGACTAACCACGAACTACTTACTACATCGATAATATTTCCATATCGATAGATAGTTAGAGCAGCCCTTCTGATCAGCTGTCTGGTGCCTATCTGTGATTGGCCGATGGCTGTGATTGGCTATTTCAATTCTACACAAGATGGCGGATATACCCACCCAATAAGACTGACAATTTCCTGTCCTTATATTTACTTTGTCTTTGAGTTTCATGCCACCATCTGACATCTGTCAAGTGTCATATGCATATATCTAACCTAATTTATTTAAAATAAATAAAGGCGAATTTGAATTATTGAACTAGTTTCGCTCTTTCTTTTTCCTAAATTAATTTAAAAAAAGAAAGAATAAATAGGATTACGTTGCACTAATATTACTCAATAAGTAATCTTGCAAAAATTGTAAAATGGCATCTCAACAACAAATGAGTGAAGCTGATCAAATTAAAACGGTAAGGAAGTGTAACAAACTTTAATTAATTTCAGGTACTTATATCCGGATAAATTATATTACCTACTAGCTTTGCCCGCGGCTCCGACCGCGTGAATTTTGGCTTTTACAAATCCCGTGGGAATCGAAGATTTTCCCGGGATTAATAGGGTTACCATTCCCGCTACCTTTTCCAACCGTCATATCTAGGTACCTACTTTCAAAGAAATTTGCTATTCTAATCTTTAGCTATATATTGATATAGCGAGTTTTTGATTTTTGGAAATCCAACTGGAACCATGGTATTTTTCGGGATAAAATGTACCTAGCCTATGTCCTTTCAAGCTCTTCTATTTATGTTCCAAATTTCATGAAGATTGGTTCAGTTGTTTAGGTGTGAAAGCATAACAGACCAGACAGACAGACAGAGAGTTACTTTCGCATTTATAATATTAAGTTGGGAAATATTAAGTAGGAATAGGGATAGGGAAGGGATATGGAAGTAGGGATAGCAATAATTTCTTACCGTAACTTTGTCTGTGTCTAAACACCCAGAGTTGGATTTATATGAAGCCTGTGTCAATTGTTATTCTTATGCTCGTTTTCACCAACATTTTAAGAGTCACCTAAGCCCTAAGGTGACAGTTGTTGTAGGTGAAAACTACCACCTATCGGCTCAAGCATTCGATTTAGGCGTTTCCTAGGTTTAGTAAAATCTGTTGAGTGTTGAGACTACAATAAATAGAAGGTAATTGTGGCGCTTTGGAAAACCAAAAATCTCAACCCTTACATTATAAATTTTTAAAATAAAAAACATAAAGTCTTGTTATCTTTCTATCATCCTTGTATTCTGTGTTTCAGTTCAAAGATTTCTTGGTCCAATACAATAAACTGTCGGAACTCTGCTTCAATGATTGTGTACATGACTTCACTTCACGAACTCTACGACCATCTGAGGTACAGTGTTTTATATCAGAGAATTACTCAGATATTGTGTTGTTTTTCTGGAGTCTGAGCTATTCCCAGATATTAATGTCAGCAATTACAAGTTTGTCTACTTTGAAAGTTTCGGTTTTCGATAAATTATGGTCATCTTAACTTATATTGCCTAATACTAAAGGTGCCAGGCATCCAAATAAAGCTGAAGCTGGACATAGTTAGGCTTTTTCATTGTATGTCCGGGCAAAATAAATGGTGCTACTGAACAGTGAACAGTACCAAAAAAAAAACAAATATTAATGCTATATTTTGAAAGCTTAGTTGAATTTTTATAAGCTACCGCAATTAAGACTTTTGTAAATGAATTATTTTTGGAGTTGAGTTTGAATGTTTTCTTTTATAGGACAAATGCACAGTGAATTGCATGGAGAAGTACCTGCGGACCAACCAACGAGTCTCCCAACGGTTCCACGAATTCCAAATGATTGCTAATGAAAACATGATAGCATTAGCACAAAAGTCTGGTAATCCTAGTTAAAACATTACTTTAAGTTTTAGTTAATTAATTACAAATTACATATTATGTATTAGTGTTTTGGTTTGAATGTTGATCAATAAAATATGTTGTTGGAAACTTTGTTCTACTATTTATGTTTTGCTTTACTTTTTACCTTGTATGTTAGTGGAATGAATGAATGAATGACTGTATTTGCACAGAGTAAACAACTACTACCACAGTTTAAAGATATATAAACTCTAAAAAAAGGCAAGATTTCTTCATTTGTCTACTTTCCAAACGCCCATCAGCCTTTGGAAAGTAGCAGAAGTAAATACCAGTCAAGTGCGAGTCAGACTCGTGCACCGAGGGTTCCATACTTCCTTAGTACCATAGGTACTACCTTAGGTAGGTCTACCTACCAAACTAGTACTAAGAATGTAAAGTATCGCTTTGTTAATGAACCGCAAACTTACTTAGTTTTTTGGGGTTTGATGTTAGCATATAAAACTAGGTATACTAAGTAAACATTAATCCCTATATCGTAATTATAACAGATTTTTTGATTGGTAAACTTTGGAGTTAATATTATATTATACTGTGTTTCCCGCACAGTATTTTTTTCGACTGGTTGCTCCTTAGAGCAATCAAAAACTTATTATTTTGATTTTCCCTCTTTCAAATAAAATTAAATATAAGTAGGTATATTTAAAATAAAATTTATTTTTTATTGAAATTAAATTAAATAAGTATACTTAATATATTTAATTTTATTTAATTTTTTTTTACTTCCATGATGTTTAGCCACTAACGTGAGTAAAATAAACATTTTGTTACTTATTTGTTTAATTGTCAGTAAGCAAACACTTCATTATTTAAATTCTCCTTTAATTGTGATATGTGCTAATTAGTAGGTATATACTCCTTGTTTGCGACTCGACACTTCATACATGTCACACTCTTTGGGCACGGCTTGAAGCACGTTTGTTCGGGCGGCGAGAAATCCAGTACAAAAGACGATTTGGAACAGGTGTAGTCAAAATGGTAATCGTTGAACTTTGCCTCCACACTGTACTTCGCATCTTTGGTGTCGTCGTCGTCTGTGTTTAGGACGTATTTCAACGGGTAGGGTCCAGAAGGCGCGTTTGTGACGTTGGAAGGTTTCGTGCATATTTTGTATTGGCCTCCGTGTCTTACTATCCTTATCAGAGGTTGGCTTATAGAAGGTTGTTTGAAGCTGGTAGATGACGGGCACACGGCAAAGCATTTGGGTGGTGGAGAAAAACACGGCTTCGTACATAGGGGCTTAGTACAAGATGTGCAGGAAGTGTCTTCGGTTGACTTCATGCAGTTGTGTTGTTCGATTTTTCTCAGAACTGGGCAGGCTATGTGCCCCGGACGCCACCCGCATCGTAGCTGAAATAAGTTGTGTTGTAAGAAATTGTTTGTTATTACTTATTAAGCTGGACCGACGACCTGCAAAAGGTCGGTGGTAGAGGGTGGATGAGGACGGCCGAGGACCTTGTGAGGTGGCGCGCTCTTGGAAAGGCTTTTGTCCAGCAGTGACGTCCATAGGCTGATTAAGAAGCAATAACTTGGTGTTCTCAGACGAATCTTCAGCTGTGGTATCTATATAATTGCTTAGGCCCGGGGTCGGGTTTGATGTCGTCCCTCAAAAACAGATGCTTCAGTAGATGCAGCAGCCCAATCAACTGACAGATGATTTGTTTGTTTATAACTTGTTATGTTTTAAATATTTACCTGGTGGTAAGGCGAGTCTTTAGCTGTGTAGAGCCATCCCAACTTCTTGGGCACGGGACCGGGCCTTGGGCTTGATGTCGTCCCTCGTCAAACATGCTTCGGTAGATCACAGCGGGCCAAGCAACTGACAGACGATTTGTTTGTTTATCACTTGTTATAGATATTTACCTGGTGTTCAGGCGAGTCTTTAGCTGTGTAGAGCCATCCCATATGCTTGGGCACGGGGCCGGGCTTGATGTCGTCCCTCGTCAAACATCGATGCTTCGGTAGATCACAGCGGGCCAAGCAACTGACAGATGATTTGTTTGCTGCAAAGTGCATCCATGTTTCAAGAATTAGGTATAGTTTAGGAATATTAGAAATGTTATGTTATACTACATTTTTATTATTATTGAATTAACTTACAGCGGCCAGGCTTACAGCAACATGCCATCTTTTTGGAATCTAAATAGAAAATATAATGTTGATGTTAAAAACACGGAATGATGTTGTTTTAATTTTATACTCGATAGGTATAGCTCGTACTTACGGTTAGCTTGGGCTTAGGTGCGTGGAAATTATTGTGTTGTCATTTTTACATTCGTGTACTTTTCGGGCGGTTTAAAGCCATTATGTTTGTGAAATTTATTTATGTTCAGACTAACATAAAATCATAATTCATGAGAATTTTTAGAGGTGAACAATGGGAGAAAAATTACAAGTATTGACGTCGGAGTGTTTTCCTCTGACGGAGTAGGTAGCTATCCAAAAGCTGTCATAATATAATTTTCTTCTAAATATGTTCACTCTTCTCTAAAAATAATAATATACTTTTTTGTGTTAGGACTTACAATGAAAGCACTATAATGTTGTAGACTCTTTAATTAAGTTTTAGGTTTAGGTTAGCACATTATTAGGTACACACAATGATACCGCCATTGTATTATTTGTACCGCAGACATTACTCGCAGTGTTGCCACATAGACTATGGGGTTGCCACAGATTCAAATTATCCTATTGCTACGTTCACACCTCCCCTCAATAGATTATTTGAAACTTATTCTTTACACCAAACCTAATAAATTATTCCTTAACCTTTTAAATACAACCCCTCCTACAGCTTTTGTAAGCGTTTATTGCCCGTGGTACCCCCGATGGTCCCCCCGGGGTACCACGGGAAATTTGTTTGCCCGTGGTACCCCTGGAGCTTCTAGGGGTACCACGGGTAAAAAAAAATTACCCGTGGTACCTCTGCAAAACAAAAAATACAAAAAAAGGAAAACGCAAGTATAAACCGTTTAAAGACTATCCTTTATAATTAAATTGAAATAATTGATAAAAGTGACAAAAGAAAACACGAAACTTAAACTAAAACTGCAAAGTTTTTTTTATAGTTCCTTAAAATTAATTATTTATTATGTACTCCTTTTATTTAAAATAAACAATAACACTTAAAATTAAGACAACTTATTTTTTCAGTTACTTAAAAACTACAAATATATTTAAAGTTCAACTTAAAAAAATAAATTAAATTAAATTAAATAGTAAGTTCTTATGAAAAGTCAAAACTCTACCGCCAGGTTCGGAAAGTTCAACTTAAATATTATATATTCCTTTTCATATAATATAAACAACTAGCAGAAACCCGCAGCTTCGCCCGCGCAAATTTTAGTTTTCCCTACACACGGGAACCATCTATTTTCCGGAATAAAAAGTAGCCTTTGTGCTAATTTGGGACGAAATCTGTCTTCATTTCAATTTTCAGCCAAAAAAATTCAGCAGTTGCGCCGTAAAGGAGTAGGTATATCTCCCGCATAAATATTTGTTTTCACTATTTCCGCAGTAATTGTGGATTCCCAGTACAATATCTATTAATCTAGGATATAATCTATCTCCGTTTCAAATTTCAGGCAAATCTGTTCAGTAATTACGGCGTGAAGGAATATTTTTGCCTCGTAAATATCAGCTTTTCACTCGTATTATATCAACCATGGAATTTTCCGGGATGAATGGTAGCCTATGTAATAATCCGAATCTCCTTACCGAATTTTAGTCATTTCAGTTCAGTAATTACAGCGTAAAGTAATACTTTTTGCGCGTGAACATCAATTTTTCAGTTTTCCCGCGGAAACCATGGATTTTTCTGGGATGAAAAGAAGCCTTCGTATTAATCCAGGATATAATCTATCTTTATTGTGAATTTCAGCCATATCAGTTCAGTAAATACGGCGTGAAGTAGTATTTTTCGCGTATGAATATCTGTTTTTCTTTTTTCCTGCAAAAACCATGGATTTTTCCGGGATAAAAAGAAGCCTATTTATTAACCCAGGATATAATCTATCATCATTCCAAATTACAGCCAAATCGGTTGTGCACTTGCGGCATGAAGATTTTTTTCCGCCTGAATTTCGGTTTTTTTACTAATCCCACGGGAACTATGAATTTTTTCGGGACGAAAAGTAGCCTCCGTATTAATTCAAGATATAGTCTAAGTTTGTTCCAAATTTTAGCCATATCAGTTTAGTAATTACGGCGTGAAGAAGTATTTTTCTCGCGAGAATATCGGTTTTTCACTTTTCCTGCAAAAACCATGGATTCTTCTGGGATAAAAAGTACCCTATTTATTAACCCAGCATATAATCTATCTCCATTCCAAATTCCAGCCAAATCGGTTGTGCACTTGCGGCATGAAGATTTTTTTTCCGCGTGAATTTCGGTTTTTTACTAATCCCACGGGAACCATGATTTTTTTCGGGACGAAAAGTAGCCTTCGTATTAATCCAGGATATAGTCTATCTCTTTTTCAAATTTCAGCCATATCAGTTCAGTAATTACGGCGGGAAGTAGTATTTTTCCCGCGTGAATATCGGTTTTTCCCTTCTCCTGCAAAACCCATGGATTTTTCCGGGATGAAAAGTACACTATTTATTAACCCAGGATATAATCTATCTCTATTCCAAATTTCATCCAAATCGGTTGTGTACTTGCGGCATGAGATTTTTTTTCCGCGTGAATTTCGGTTTTTAACTTATCCCACGGGAACCATGAATTTTTTCGGGATGAAAAATAGCCTATATGGTAATGCAAGATACAATATACCTCCATTCCAAATTTTAGCCAAATCGGTACAGTAGTTGCGGCGTGAAGCCGTATTTTAACTTGATAAAATCCAAACTTCGGACCCCCGTTTCACCCCCTTAGAGGGTGAATTTTGAAAAATCCTTTCTTAGTGCACCCCTAGACCTCACAAGGAATATGTGTGCCAAATTTGGAGTCTCTAGACCCAGCGGTTTGGGCTGTGCGTTGATATGTCAGTGAGTCAGTCAGTCAGTCAGTCAGTCAGTCAGTTTCTTCTTTTATATATATAGATTACACTGAAATAAAAAAACCGGCCAAGTGCGAGTCGGACTCGCGCACTTCGGAATCACTTTTGTTCATGATTTTACGAGTATAATTTACATATAGGTACTTTTGTTGGCAAACCGCAAACCTAACTTTGTTTTCGACGGATTATTGTTATTAGCAAAAAAAGTATAATAGTTAGAGGGTTGATTTTATTTTTCCTGTAAAATATACGTTAACTTCTATTGATCATATTTATTTCAGATTTTTCGAATGGTAAACTTCGGAGATAAGGGGGGGGGAACGGTATTTTTTTCGACAGTTTGCCCAATAAATCAAAAACTATCAGGCATAAAAATAAATAAAAATTGGTTTTAGAATATACAAGTAACGCCCTTTCATATGATACCCCACTCAATATTGTTATCTCATTTTGAAATTTTTGCGACCCAGTTTTCCCCTCTTTTTAAATAAAAATAAAAATAATTTTCATATTTTTACGATTGCTGTGACGTCGCGTCACTATTATCTATAACTATTCTAAATTTCAGGTCGATAGCTTGAATAGTTACTGAAATAATCGAGTGTGACAGACGGACGGACGGACGGACGTACGGACGGACGGAGGGACGGACGGACGGACGGACGGAGAAAGTCTCACCATAAGGGTTCCATTTTTACCAAATTGGTATGGAACCCTAATTAAGACAACTTATTTTTTCAGTGCCGAGTGCCGAGTTTCTTACCAGTTCTTCTCGGTGCAAACCTGCTTTCCGAACCTGGCGGTAGAGTTTTGACTTTTCATAAGAACTTACTATTTAATTTAATTTATTTTTTTAAGTTGAACTTTAAATACATATATTTGTAGTTTTTAAGTAACTGAAAAAATAAGTTGTCTTAATTTTAAGTGTTATTGTTTATTTTAAATAAAAGGAGTACCTACATAATAAATAATTAATTTTAAGGAACTATAAAAAAAACTTTGCAGTTTTAGTTTAAGTTTCGTGTTTTCTTTTGTCACTTTAATCAATTATCTCAATTTAAGCATAAAGGATAGTCTTTAAACGGTTTATAATTGCGTTTTCCTTTTTTTGTATTTTTTGATTTGCAGAGGTACCACGGGTAATTTTTTTTTACCCGTGGTACCCCTAGAAGCTCCAGGGGTACCACGGGCAAAACAATTTCCCGTGGTACCCCGGGGGGACCATCGGGGGTACCACGGGCAATAAACGTTTGTAAGTATGTCAGCCAGTTGGTCACTGGTATTTATATATTCCAATTCAATAATTTTCTTTTGAAGTTTCTCTTTTATAAAAGCTTGCTTTATTTCCAAATGCTTAACGTGAAATCAACGGGTCTGCCCGCGAAATTCAAAATTTTCGTGGTTTTTTGCAATTTGTACGCTAATTAGACATGATAGGCTTATGGCAATCAATTTGCGAGAATGACAGTATCATCTTTACATGATTATATCAAAATCTTTGCATAAAAATGTGTATTCTAGGAAATTAGTCCGAGTATCGAGTTTTATGTGAGTAACTCGCAAAACTTTCTTTCTCTAAAGACTAATTTCTTTAACTCGACACTTTCGAGCAGAGATTTTTATATAAACACGTGAAGAAGATATTGGGATTATCGCAATTTGACGGCCATAAGCCTATTATGTCTTATTAGCTTAAAAATCGCGAAAAACCACGAAAAATTTGAATTTCGCGGGCACAGCCGTGGTGTGCTCCTTAACTCTAGAATTACCAGTGGCCATCTGAGCCATCTTGATAGTGGACTGATTGTCTTCATAAATGGTTATCTTTACCTCAAACCCAAACGTAATCATAATTTCTCTTAGCCAACAAGCCTCACTTGTTGCTGCACACAGAGCAATATACTCCGCCTCTGTTGAAGACAATGCTACCGTTGACTGTTTTTTAGAAAACCAAATTACTGGACAACCAAATACTTTAAAAACACACCCCGATGTTGATTTACAATCATTACAACCTCCCCAGTCACTATCAACATAGCTAACAACATCATTATTACATTCTCTATTATATCTTAAACATAAGTCAAGAGTGCCCCTCACATATCTCAAAATATTTAATAGCAGTTTATAGAGAAGTTCTGATGCACAACTTTGATACCGACTCAAAATGTTTACAACGGCACAAATATCAGGTCTTGTTCCCATTGCTGCATACATTAAACTCCCAATTAACTTTCTGCACTTCTTTTCAATCTCAATGCTCTCTGACCCTTCCCTCTTTAAAATATGAAAATTATAATTTTTATCAATAGGCAACTGCAAAGTTTTACAATCCAACATGTTATAATTTGATAACAAGCTAATCAAATACTCTTTTTGTGAAATAATAGTGATTCCCTTCCCAATATCCTGTTTTACATCAATTCCTAAAAATTTACTTATTACACCCATAACTTTCATCTTAAAGGTTTTACACAATACATCTCTCAACTCACACAAAGATTGCTCATTATTTCCAAAATACAAAATGTCATCGACATATAATAACAAAAATGTTTTCATTTCCCCTTCATATTTAGAATACAAGCAAAAATCCTTATCACATTGCTTATAACCCAAAGATATCATTACGTTATTAAATGTTTCATTCCAGTACTTGGGAGACCTCTTTAAACCATAAATTGACTTGTTAAGTCTTACAAATTTAGTGTCAGTTCCCTCTGGCAAGATCAAATACAACTCTTCGTCAAGTTTTGCATTTAAAAAGGCTCCACAAACATCCATTTGATTTATCTCTAACCCTAATTTATTAGCTACGGCTACAAAAATCCTAAATGTGTTTAACTTTGCGACAGGGGCATATAAGTTGTCATCACACTCTTGTTCAAAGCCCCTGGCCACCAATCTGGCTTTGTAGCAGTCCAACTTTTTCTTTAAAACCCATTTCGAGCTGATAACTTCTTTTCCTTCTGGTATCGCATCTACTTCTGTCCAAGTATTATTCTCTCTCAGTTGTGTAAGCTCTTTTTTAATAGCCTCTTTCCAGTTTTCAGCCTCGGATGACAACATGGCTTCCTTGTAACTTGTAGGCTCGGCAACATACAAGTGATAGTCATCTAAATACTTTGGTTTTTCTACTCTTCTTCTTGGTCTACTTTCTTGGCTCTCAGTTTGCCTTACCTCTACAGTGTCATGTCTCATCTCTTGAGTTAATTCTGGTGTCATGCCATGTGTCACATCCGGTTCTCTTTCTTCATTCTGCCCTTGATCTGTATCATAGAACTCTTCTTGAGTTTCATTGAGTGACTCTTCCTCACTTATATTCTCTACAGGAACATCGAGTAAAACCACCTCTTCCTTTTCCTGTATGTTGTCTATTTGTTGCTCATTTTGCCTTGCTTGATTGGTGAATACAACGTCCCTCTTAATATGAACCTCATTTTTGTCTTCATAATATAGTCTGTACCCTTTGCTGTCATCATATCCCACAAATATGGCTTTCTCTGCCTTGGTATCCCACTTCAGTCTATTTGGCTTTGGGATATGGACGTAAACTTCATCACCAAATACACCACATAAGCTCTGAATATTGAAATCACGCTGGAAAAATATGTTATAGGGTGTTTTCCCCTCTTCCCTACTCTTTGATGTTCGATTCAATACATATATGGTGGTATTCACAGCTTCTGCCCATAATTTTTTTGCCAAGTTTCTACTTTTAATCATAGACCTAGCGGCTTCCACTATAGTTCTCATGTCTCTCTCGGCTTTCCCATTTTGTTGAGGAGTGTAAGCCACAGTTGTCTGATGTTGAATCCCTCTCTCTTCTACAAATTTTTTCATATCTTTATTGACAAACTCGCCACCATTATCTGTCCGAATAACTTTAACTTTTAGCCCTGTCTGTCTTTCTGCCCATGTGATAAAATGTTTCATCTGAACAAACACATCACTTTTCTTCTTTAGAAAATATACGGAGCGGTAATTTGAATAGTCATCTTTTATGAATAAGAAATAGACAGATTTGCCTATGCTTTCAACTTCAAAAGGCCCACATAGATCTGCATGCAATAATTCTAAGCATTCTCTGGTATGCTGCTCTCTTCTTTGAAAAGGTAATCTGTGCATCTTACCTTGCAAGCATGACTCACACTTAAAACTGTCTCCTGTGTATGCAATGTTATTATTTTTGAGTACTTGCTTCACATGGTCGACACTCTGGTGACACAGTCTCTCATGCCACTCAGTTAATGTTGCAACAGCTGCAACACTTTCACGAACACAGCTTGACACCTTTAGTACATAATAATTGCCTTCACAGTTCCCTAAAGCACACAGTACATTGTCTTTGTAAATTAAACACTGACCATCTGACATTGTGACAGAATAACCCTTTTTGGTCACACTCGGTATTGAAAACAAGTTGATTTTAATGTCCGGAACATGTAAAACACTATTTAACGTCGACTCAACATAGTTTTCCCCGTTGAATACACTTAGTTTAACATCACCAACTCCGGCAATGGGTAAACGTCTCCCATCTCCGACAACAACAAACTGATCTGACACTGACAGTGACGTATAGCTGGTAAACACTGCACGATCTCCTGTCATGTGGTTAGAGGCGCCACTGTCCACGACCCAGCACAGATTATATCCTCTATTGTCTATGTAGTTCATGAACTCACTCCCTAACTCTGTTGTCATAGCTATTGTGAATGCGTTACCCGGATTTTCTTTCTTTGATGAATGTCCACCTTGTTTATCTGTGTTTGCACGTCTAGGGCAGGAAAATTTCAAATGTCCCACAGATCCGCACTCAAAACACTTCCGACTTTCAGTCTCACTCTTACAATTTTTTGCAAAATGCGATGGATTTCCACATTTATAACACTTTTTCATAATTCCACGATTATCTCGCCTCTTGGTGTATAAAGCCACATCGTTTTCCTCTTTTTCTTTGTCCCTGGCTTTTAGTCTTTCCTCTTCCACCAATAATCGTGCCACTAAGTCATCATACTTCTGCTTATTTGTATCTACGGACTCCCAGGCCGAAATGAAATGACTGTAAGTTGCTGGCAATGATAACAAAACTTTGGTGATCATGAATTTTTCAGACATCTCCTCACCAGCTTGTTTTAGTTGACACGCCATTTCCTGTATCTTGGCCAAAAACACAGAAAGATCTCCATTTTCAAACTTTGTTTGTAAAAACCGTTGTTGCAACATCATTGTACTTGTTGCCGATGTCGCTTCAAAAACACTGTGCAACTTATTCCACATAGCAGCCGCCGTTTCACAGGTTAAAACATGTATCATAGCTGCCTCACTCAACCTGGAAACTATTATGGTTTGCGCTTTTATATCTTTCTTCGACCACTCTGTACTATTCTTTTCGTCACATTTTTCTGTTCCATCAACTACAGAGAACACATCCGCCCCTCTCAATGTTACCGCCACCTGGAATTTCCAGACATTCCAGTTTTTCTGGCCCTCCGCCCTCCAGTTTGATGACGTTTGACGTAGACGCCACCGCCATTGTGTGTGGATCCATTTTTCACTTTTGCGAAACCCCACGCGCTCCTCGCAGCCGTACCTCGTAAGCCTCCCGCGTGTGCCCGATGCCGTACTTGCCTCTTGCCTCCGTACGACCTCCTTCAGGCGCCGCTTGCTACAAAAACACTCTGACACGCTGTGTTTTATTTCGCTACGTCGCGTTTGCATTCGCAATTCCGATATCCCCTGCGATCTCCACCTTCACCTAAAACAGAATTATGAGCCTGACTGGGCCCATAACCTGTTAGGACTTACAATGAAAGCACTATAATGTTGTAGACTCTTTAATTAAGTTTTAGGTTTAGGTTACTCTCGGTAGAGAGTATTTATATTCTTTGGTTAGCACATTATTAGGTACACACAATGATACCGCCATTGTACCGCAGACATTACTCGCAGTGTTGCCACATAGACTATGGGGTTGCCACACATTCAAATTATCCTATTGCTACGTTCACATTTTGTAGTTCAAACATCTTGATTTGCCAACCCGGCAAACGTTGTTTTGACTTATAAATTAAGTATTTCCATTTATTTCTCACATTTACCTATGGCTATGGGAAAAATAGTTTACGTCCGATTCTCAGACCTACATTTTGGAAGACTTTCGTTGCAAACACAATATACAAGCAAGAATTTTTAGGTACCTACCTAGTTATAGGTACCTATAACCTAGCTGATTCTCTTCATACAATAGGGATCTATGGCATGATAATAATTTAATTTATCGTGGGATCTTTGGCAGGTAGGTACTACTGCAGCGTAATATGTAGGTAGTACTAGGTACTACATAATAGGTAGGTATTAGGTAGGTTTGTTATGAATTGTGCAGAGTAATTTGAATAAACATCCCTACCTAATATTTTAAATAAATTAAATCATGAGTTTATTAAAATTACTTTTTATTAAGTACTTATACTTATTTAAGTTAGTATCTATGTATTCATTACAATTTATTATCCATCACATCAACATTTTGCTTATAAAAGTAATTTAATTTTTAGGTTTCCATACCAACTACTAAAAAATAGAATAAAATAATATTTTTTGCTTGGTATTGATAACGGCAACACGTAGACGCTCAAAATATATACCTACAGAATATTAAGTTATAATTCTCTTTAAAAATGATTAGTTAAATTAAAATAAAATAAAATAGGTATTTAAGGGGCCTGTGAACTACGATGTCTCCGTTAATGCAAAATACGAAATCATTTGTAATTCGTGAATATTTCGATCATGTTGTGGTGTTATTCGGATATAAAATAGTAATAATCTATGCTCCTGGCCATATTTGGTACGGAAATATTTCTTTAAAATAAAATAATAATCAATTTTGATCAAATTTTTTATAACTTTGGTCAAGTTCCGTAATACCTAAAATTATGAATGAAAATTTGTAACTTTCTAAACTCTTTATTAACTGGTGTTTTTCTTTAGCTGGACAATAAAAACTGTGCTCCTGAACTAATGCGACGTGAGATAGTGTTGTTTTTATTACAAAACAAATAAGCAGAAAACATGTCCTCTTTGACATAAAAATAAGCAAAACTAAATTCGTTTACAATTTCGTTTAACAACAGTATTTTGGAACCAGATATGGCCAGGAACATATTTAGATTATTACTATACGAACCCGAATAACACCACAACATGATCGAAATACATATACACGAATTACAAATGATTTTGGTACTACGTTTGTATGGGAGACATGGTAGTTCACATCAGGACTCTTAAGGGGGGGGCTCCAATACAACAAACGTAATTTTTTGCTCGTTTTGAATTTGGTACCTACAGGTGTTTTGATTGGAATTGGTCTTGATAGTACGAAACCCTCAATGCGCGAGTGCTACAATTTTTTTTTAATTCTATCTAATCTAGGATTAATCTCGTTTCGTTCTCTTCTTATTTTTACTCCGGGTACTTGGATCTTGCGTTTGTTTTTTACCGCAGCACACTGATAAAATCCTTATACATGTAAATATCACAACTAAAAACAACACAACAAATACAGCTATAACGTCCAGATTATAATACTGATAGCATGGAACTTTTGCTGCGGGCGTAGTGAACGTAAAGTTAGGATAGCGCGCGGCGAACTCTGTCCAGTAGACAGCCGAATCCAGTGGTGGTATCGGCCGGTCGTGCCAGGCCTTTGATACAAGCTTCACATTTTCTCTGAACCTGAAAAATAATTTTCACTGTGTACTTGTACTGCTTGCATGGGATGTGGACAATTTGTGGCCCATGTAAGCTACTGTATGATTGTAACCAGTTTTGTAACCCAAATAAAAATAATTGGTCAGGTGCGAGTTGGGTTTGCGCACTGAGGGTTCCGTACTATATTAGAAAAAGTTAAACCATAAGGCCCGGTTGCCACCAAAGTGGAGCGGAGCGGAGCTGTGTTTGAGTAACGAATCAGATTTCGTCATTTCGACATCTCCTCTCCGTTTCGGAGAAGTCAAAATGACGAAATCTGATTAGACAAACACAGCTCCGCGCCGCTCTGCTTTGGTGGAAACCGGGCCTAAGAATCACTTTTTTACTGAACCGCAAACTTAACTTTGTTTTATGAGGATACTTGCTAATGCCAAAAAAAGTATAATAGATACAGAGTTGATTTTCCCGTAAAATATATACATTGATCCCTATTAATCATAATTATTTCAGAATTTTCGATTGGTAAACTTCGGAGAAAAGGGGGACGGTATTTTTTTCGACAGTTTGCTCAATAAATCAAAAACTATCGGGCATAAAAATAAATAAAAATCAGTTTTAGAATACACAATTAACGCCCTTTCATATGATACCCCACTCAATATTGTTATCTCATTTTGAAATTCCGTTGACCCGGTTGACCCCCCTTTATAAATAAAAATAAAAAAGATTTTAAATTTTATATGATTGCACTAACGGCGGGCCATCATTATCTACACCCATTCCAAATTTCGTGTCAATATCTTTAATAGTTACTGAAATAAAGGCTCGTGACAGACAGACTGACAGACGGACAACAAAGTGATCTTATAAGGGTTCCGTTTTTTTCTTTGATGTACGGAACCCTAAAAAGAATATGAAGAGTCAGTATATTATATCAGACTTATTTATTGGTGATACCTGATGAGTACCTATCGTTTACGGGGGATCTAGCGCGCCCGGCACCACAGTAGGTAATATTATATTATGTATATTCGTTGCCGGATCTAAGAAGCCTTCATCCCTTCAATACAATATAATATATAATGTCGGACATAATCGGGGATCACCATTTTCATTCCCTATTCATGTTAGCAATGAGCAGCAGAACCATGTTATTCTATTTCTACGATTGCTAATGGAATGAAATTAAAAAAAGTACGGGAATAAGTATCATCCGATCGACAAATTGATCATGTAACTAAACACTGAGCGCTTCATTAAATTATGTAGTTCCATATGATTATCTCAATGGTAGGTACAATTTTGTTCTAGCTAATTTGGTTATCTATTGTATATCAGATTTAGTTGGCATGTGCTAAGTGCACTTTATCTGTATTTGGTACCTACTAACTTATGAGTACATGCTGAAATAATCTTTTAATAGTTTTTTCTCTTCATACACTTTTTGCTACCCTTTGCTAAAAGGAGGAACGATGGAGGAGGAGGAATGGCCTAGGTGTAGCTGTTAATTTATACGTACTGTATACTGATGTTTGGAATTTACGCGATTTTATGCCTAGTCTTTGTAATAATTTACCTACCTGATTTATAATAAGTAAAATAGGTAATTTGGTCCAATCGACGATATAATATGTATATGTATTGCCGCGTCTTAGGTAGTAGACAGTTCCTTTGAACCATTTCTTTAAGATATTCGTCTTTTGTACCTAAATTTGGCTACTCACTTTGGGTCCAACACCTTTCTGAAGGCTGCAAGTAAATTCTGTTTATTCAGATCTCTAACTTGGAGTTGCACTCCGAGTCCGCTTTCTTCAACGGCAGCGGCATTCGACGGCTGATCCCCAGCCACAGGCATGGCTACCATCGGCACCCCAAAGTGTATGGCCTCTGTGGTGCTTCCCATGCCAGCATGCGACCAGAACGCCAGAGTTTTGGGATGGCCTGTAATAGCAGAAAACAACAATTGGAAAAAAATAAGTGATGCTAATTAATTTTTGTAGCGTTTATAGTACCGTGGGTTTCTTGTTTAAATTGGACGGTTGACCCTGACTGAAGGTCAGATCATAATAATTATGTACATAGTCATAGTAGTACAATTATCCACAATCTACATACCTACATTTTAAACGTAGAGATAAATTATTACCAGATTTTTGTTGTGCTACTTAATAGCATAGGTAGAAATCATGTACATTATTAACCACATTTAAACTTAAAAATTTAAATACGGCTAAGAATTCTAGAGTTTCGTAACAAAATTGTAAAATGGTAGGTACTCTTATGGTGGCTTTAAATGAGTAGTTAAAAGTCTATATGGGCGTGACTTTCTCCGTCCTTCTATCCATTTGTCACAATCGATTATTATTCCAGTAACTGTGAATGGTTTGGTTTATTTTAACTGTATGAGTTTAAGTTATCACCATTACACGTTATTATTATTTATATAGTAAGTATATCTTCAAATTCCTCGGGTATCAAACCATAAATAAATAAGAAATGAAGATGAATACCTACATATCTTTTTATTTGCGAAGTTATCGATGATATGATATTCTGGTCTTACTGCCTAGTTTTTTACGTATCCTGCTAAACTCACCTAAAATATCTATTTGCGGAAGCCATTCGGAAACGTACAGTTTATTTTTATCCATCAGAACTGCTTTCGTTTCCCATTTCCAAATAAATCTCTGGGGAAGCTGTGACATTACATCTAAAACGTCTTTAACTTTGTCTGCCGGCATTGTGGAACTCTTGACGACGGAGCCGAAGCTAATGTATATCACGCCGTGCTCTGATTCCTCAACGAACTTTAGCAAATCCTAAAAAAAAATCGTTTTAGCCATTGCTGTATAAAATTCTGAAAAGATAACTCTATTAACTAAGAGGAACTATCCTAGAAACACTTACTCCTGTTAAATTTTTTGCTTCTTTCACGTGGTATCCGCCTACTTCTATCACATTAGCCGGATAGAGCGTCGATCCAGTTAAAATGAAGTTGTGATACAGAAGCAGGAATTTAATTTCTCGCGCCAGATCCTCCAGAGGAGGAATGTCGTCATAGTACTTAGCGAGCTCATTTTGGTTATTCCTCTGACTTACGAAATAGTAAACCGTTTTAAAGTAAGCGTCTAAAATAACTCTTTCGATTCTTTGCAAAAACGTCGGCCTAGTTCCTCCTTCGGTAAAGTGAAAGGAAACGAACGACGGGTTATACGGTATGCCAAATCTATTGTAAGTCCAAGGCATTAATATATGCGAGGTTATCCCAACAACTGGAGCGTTTAATTTGTACGCTACACCTAAACCACAATCACTGTTGAACTGCTCAACCACTATCACATCGAACTTCTGTTTTCGCTCAATTAAATCTCTCACGTTTTTATTCGCTAGCATCACTTCACAGTTCTCTTTACCGGAGCCCGTTAAAAATAGAGCAACGCCGAGGATGGTCAAATATGATCGATGAAATGGTAAATCGTCTTCTAATATTTTAATGCTTCCCGCTAGGCTGATGTCGTGGTAGTTGCTGCTGCGATTCGCCTCCGGAAAGTGTGATATCACAGTCACATTATGACCCCGTTTCACTAGTTCTTGAATGTAAATTTTGTGCACGAAGAAATGACTCTTCCCTTGATATGGGAATATTGTGAGAATGTTCAGTCCGGCCGCGATGTTGAAAATTATGAATAGTAGTGGGATTATTTTTATTTGGTTATGCATGGTTTATGTTAACCAAAATATCACACGATTAGCAAGCGATGTCCCTCGCGGCGCGCTCGATGAATACTGATGGAATCGTGACTGTGAAATCTGACAGGTCACTAACTAGAGACTACTGATTAATGATTAAATATAGACCTAGGCTGTAGGATCTAGTAGAGTCTCAATTTTAGAGCAATTAATATTGTTTTCCATGTTCTACTTTATCAACACGGACGCGTTATGACGTAACCTAATTATAGGTAGGTATATAAAAATATAGATTAGGCAATATTGTACTAGCTGTATTTATTTATCAATTACAATTATTATCATACAACCATTTTGTATGATAATAATAAATCTTATGTTGTAGTAGCTGTATTTATCAATTACAATTATTATCATACAACCATTTTGTATGATAATAATAAATCTTATGTTGTTCAAGTCGCGAGTATAAAATAATCGCATTAAGTACATTTGGACAGCTGGTTTGAAATAATTTATTTACAATTATTTTCATATATACATGTATTGATTTTTGATAGAGTCGTTTTTATCCTATCATGATGAGTTCTTTTTAATAAGAGTAGGTACACTAGATCCTATACGGACGATTAAAAATTATGCCTTTTCATTGGGAATGCAATAATAGTACGAAAGTTGAGGTAATAGGCTACGAGCACGGATTTTTAGTAGTAGTGGCATCACTTAGATCTTCCAGTCTAAGTATTACATTTGCGATAGGTACAAGTATGTCCCGCAAGACTATCTTGTGATATCACATGATAAGAAAATGTATTTTAGATTATTAGATAACTTATGTGGACCGATATCTTGTCTAGTTATCTGACTTTTACTTCCAATTCTTCATTAACGTTTAAGTATTTATTTACGACAAACGTTGCTGTGCCCTCTGATCGCAACGACACATTACAGAACCAATTTTGAATTTCAATCATAATACTTTATACTCCCTAATTCCACACATAATCCATACTATAGGTACTTATATATTCCTTCTTTCAACTACAAAAGAAGTCGTTAAGTGTATTAAGTACTTTGTTAAGTGTATCACAAACCATAAAACTAACTTTGTTTGTAGAGGTTTAATGTTTATTGTTGTCAAAAAAAGTATGCTGGTCATAAAGTAGATTTTATTTTTCTTGTGAAATATACCTATTGGTCGTAATTGTTTCAGATTTTTCGATCGATAAACTTCGGATGTATTTTGTTTCGAGTGTTTGCCCCCATAAATCAACAAGTGGAAAATTAAAAAATTTTTAAACACCCACGACTCTTATAGACTTGAAATTGAAAAAGGATTAAATAGGGGAGACCGGGTACAAAAGTAACGGCGGGTCGAAAGTAACAAATGCTCTGTAGGTTTATTACTTGAAACACCGCTTCACTGTCGTCAGACGATAGCCCGCAGCGTCTCCCCCCTTTGGATTCAGTCACCGCACCTACCGCGCGCTATTTGGTCGTGTGAGAGGACTGTTTGTCATTTCGCAACTCAAAAGTAAGTTTTTTGACTTTTACTTATTTAATGTTTATGTAGTATTAATGAGATTTCATTAATCTGAACATTTGCATACTAATTCTAAAGAAGGTTGATTATACAGTGTTTAACTTCGTTTTTGTCAAGCACTCTCAATTTTAAAGTTATCTTTCATGTTTTAACAAAAATGTGGTAGGGTACAAAAGTAACAAAGACACAAGGGTACACAAGTAAGATGTTACTTTTGTCCCCGTATTGATTAGATTACGTAATAAAATATATATTAATGTGTATTTATTTGTGTTTCTTTCAACAGAATGCCGCGACAACGCATAAGAACCACTTCACGAGGAACTACTGACATGTAAGTGTACCGAAAAGCTGCTGTTTTACAACCCGATACTGGAAACGGCAAAAGAAAGTTGACATCCACGAAAGGCAAGGGAAAAGGAAAAAAGTCGAAGAAATTACCTGAAAACAAAGAAAACAAATCTGACGAAGAAGATTGTTTCCGTCTCGTTTGTTTAGAACCTTTTACCAATAGTCGACCAAATGAGCAATGTATCGAATGCAAAATGTGGTCAGATATTGAATGCGTTAGTGATGATGTAAATTATGTGTGCCACAATTGCGCAACTGATACTGAATATTGTTTTTAAAAGTATTATTATTAAAAATATTGATCTCATTAATTAAAATAAGCATACCTAATAATTAGTTCAAACGCAGTTAAAGTAATGCTGATTTATTCTAATAAAACATTTAATTTTTGAGCGATCACAATGCAAATGTTTATGTTGATAATAAAACTGGTTCCTAATAAATAATTTGTTGATTTAAAATGATATTTTAATTTCATTCCTAGTCCCTGTGTCGTGTTACTTTCGACCCACAGCGTGTTACTATCGACCCGCCAACGTGGTCGAAAGTAACAAATGACGAAATTTTTTTAAGGTTATGTAATTCATCTAAACTACACAATAATAAGGTAAATTAAGATGTTAATATAAAGAGCTTGAACTAAATTTATATATGGCTATAATAATTTCATTAAAATAATAACACCTAACGAGAAACCAAGGCAAAAGTACAAAATGTTACTTTTGTCCCCGGTCTCCCCTAATATTTTTAAAACTCCCCGACTAAAGTAAAGTAAGAACTAAGAACCTATCAGTATAATTACAAATCCAAGAAAATCCGTCGGAGCTGCTATGTTCTGCCTGTGCCGGTGTTGATGGTGCAAGATGTTGCTGTTTACCAGTGAGTGTGTTTACTTTATTCATTTGGTAACTAATTCAATTTCTCGATACTACTTATAAAAATCTACCGGTAAGCTTACCTATAGGTACTAACTGCATTAATTGATATTGGAAACAGAAATGGCAATGGCAGCTCCGACGGATTTTCTTGGATTTGTAATTATACTGATAGGTTTTTAGTTCTTACTTTACTTTAGTCGGGGAGTTTTAAAAATATTATTTAATTTTTCAATTTCAAGTCTATAAGAGTCGTGGGTGTTTAAATTTTTTTTAATTTTCCACTTGTTTTATACTTTTTCAATTATTATGTCTATTATATTATTACAAAATATGATATACGAAACCAAATGGGTCTAAGCTCGAAGTATTTTAATAGTTACGATTGTTGAGTAACACTCAATCCGAAGTTGCATCATCAGATATATTGTCCTCGTCACCAAATATAATGTGTGAGCTGTAATGTATGGAGGTTTTATTGTTATTTTTTTTTATGAGTTGTCAATTGTCATGTATGACTTGTATTCGAATTAAATGGCGTACTAGCGAACAGCCGTATTTTATTATTAAGAAGATAGAATTTCTTCAGTGGCGACGAGACTTTGAAGAACCAAGATACGCGTGAAACAGGAAAAAAAAATACAGTTGGTAACATGTCGATTGGTAAAATAGCTGAATTTAAACTTGGGACCGATAATTGGCGTCTATACATTGAAAGACTTGAGCAGTATTTCATAACAAACAAAATTCCAAAAGAATTGCACGTGCCATCTTTAATAACAGTTATGGGGGCAAGCACGTATGAATTATTAGTCAGTTTATGCACACCAGAGAAACCAGTCTCAAAAACATTCGTGGAACTAACTGATATTTTAGGTAATTATTTGGATCCTAAGCCGAGTGTTCTAGCTGAAAGATTCAAATTTCGACAGAGGGTGCAAAAATCAGATGAAAACATATCTCAGTTTGTAGCAGAGTTGAAGAAACTGTCAAAAACATGCGAGTTCGGAGCATGGTTAGAAGAAAGCCTTCGTGATCAATTTGTTTGTGGCTTGTCTAACGAAAACATTAGACAACGGTTGTTCGCGGAATTAGATATGAGTTACGCTAAGGCATATCAGCTGGCCTGTAGCATGGAGGCAGCTGAAAAAGATGCCGCACTAGTAGAGACGAGGAAATCAGAGGCAGCGACCGGAATTGACAGCAGCAGTAGCGTCACGGCGGCTTGTCAGTCCATGGCGGGAGCATGGGGTGGCAAACGTGACGGTCAAATGCGGTCATCGAAAGAACGTCAACAGGGTCAGAGACAAAGCTCATAACGAGTTCGCGAAACGCCGGCAGCAGTAGTTAAGTCGTCGTCATCGGTTAACAGAAGTCAAGGATTCGGTTCAAGCAAAACTTGTAGAGTTTGTGGTGGCAACCATGCAGCCGCGGAGTGCCGCTATTCTCGTTTTGTGTGTCGAGTCTGTAATCGACAGGGGCACCTAGCCAGAGTGTGCTCGTATCTGACTCATAATAGCATGGCTGCGACAGAGCCAGTAAATGATTTTGGATCAAGCAGTGAGGAAAGTGAAGAGGTAATTATCGAAATGAATCAGATTGCAGTAAGAAGTTGTAAACCCATTTTTGTATCGCTGAATGTTAATAACCATATGTTAAAGATGGAGTGTGACACAGGCAGTGCTGTCACTTGTATCAGCTATGAGCTGTATTTGCAAAAGTTTAACAATTTGAAGTTATACAAATGTAACTTAGGTTTAAGGTACTATACGGGCGAGGTAGTTCACCCGGTAGGTATGTTCCGTCCCTTGGTGAAATACGGAAATATAAGTAAATATTTGGATTTATATGTTATCCGAGATGGAAAAACCTTGTTATTGGGTAGGCAGTGGATCATCGAGTTAGGGGTTAAATTGCCTATATTTAACTGTAATAGCGTTGAGGTAAACGATTTTAATTTGTCGGAATTTAGTTCCAGATATTGTGAAGTATTCGCGGACGGCTTGGGGCGTTTCACTGGCGGTACGGTGGGTATTCACCTGCGACCGGATGCGGTACCAGTGTTCATGCGTGCACGGCCCTTAGCGTTCGCGCTGCGAGAGCCAGTGGAGCGTGCGCTGGAGCAGTTAACGCGTGATGGTATTCTGACACCGGTTGACCGCTCCGACTGGGCCACACCGATAGTACCCGTGGTCAAAAAGGACGGAACTATTCGGATATGCGCGGATTATAAATTGACATTAAATAAGAATATTGTAGTGGATCGGTATCCCTTGCCCCGAGTAGAAGATCTACTGGTTCGATTGCACGGAGGTGAACATTTTACTAAGATTGACTTATCACAGGCCTATTGTCAGTTTGAGTTAGACGAACATTCGAAACAATACACAGTGATCAATACTCACAAGGGGTTATTCAGATATAATAGGTTGGTGTTTGGGCTGTCGTCGAGCCCAGGTATATTTCAAAAGAGGTTAGAAGCATTGTTTGCCGATCTTTCACACGTAGGTGTTTTCTTGGATGATATAATAATTACAGGTCCGAACATAAGGGAGCATTTAAGTAATTTGCACAAAGTTTTTGATCGTTTACAATCAAGTGGCTTGAGAGTAAAAAAAGAGAAATGCGTATTTTTTGCGGAATCGGTAACTTATTTAGGGCACGTTATTAGCAAGGCAGGCGTTCATACGTGTCCCGACAAGGTCAAAGCGATTGTCAATACGCCCGCACCGACAAATGTTTCTGAGCTGAGAGCATTCATTGGAATGATTATGTATTACAACAAGTTCATAAAAAATGTGAGTACTATACTGGCACCATTATACAAGCTCCTGAAGGCAGGAGTTGCGTTTGGATGGAATGCGGAATGCGAAAATGCATTTGCAGTTATTAAGAACAAGTTGATTTCTAGTGAAGTGTTAGTACACTATTCGGTCGACCTTCCGCTAATTCTCACAACTGACGCCAGTAGTGTAGGCGTGGGGGCAGTTATTTCGCAGCTCACATCAGACGGAGAGCGGCCTGTAGCGTTTAGTTCACGTTCCCTATCGGCCAGTGAGCGCGCGTACTCCCAGATCGACCGAGAAGCGCTCAGCATTGTATATGGTGTTAGAAAATTCCACCAATATTTATATGGAAGAAGGTTTACGTTGAGGACAGATCATAAGCCACTAACTTACATTTTTGGTAATAAAGTAGGCATTCCGATCATGGCTGCGTCTCGTTTACAAAGGTGGGCAGTGTTGTTGTCAGGTTACAATTATGAAATACAATACATTGCTTCCAATAAAAACTGTGCTGATGCCCTATCCCGGCTTCCGTCACGTGGAAGTAACCATGTATCTGAGAATGAGGTTACATACTTATGTGAATTTTGTAGAAAATTTTTTTACCCATTACCCATGACGATGTTAAGAAAAATACCGCAAAAGATGTACTGCTTAGCAGGGTAATGACTTATATTCAATCTGGATGGCCAGCTAGTTGTCCTGATGAGAATATGAGGCCTTATTTTTCGCGTCAGCATGAACTATATTGTGAGCGGGGTTGTATTATGTGGGGCTATAGGCTTGTTGTACCGCTCAGTCTGCGAGAGAGTATCTTAAAACAACTACACGTCGGTCATTTAGGAATTGTCAAAACTAAAACAAAAGCTCGTAGCTACGTTTGGTGGCCTAATATGGATGCCCAGATAGAGGCAACATGTAAACAGTGCGAAACGTGTGCCATGGAAGCAGACGCTCCACCACGTGCACCACCTCAGCCGTGGCCTTATCACGTACAGCCGTGGTCACGGTTACATTTAGATTTCTTAGGGCCCATAAACGGTAAAACCTTTTTAGTTCTTATAGATTCAACTTCTAAATGGCTTGAAATTTTCGAAATGTCAAGTACGAAAGCAACCAATGTAATTAAGGTATTGAGGCAAACCTTTGCTAGGTTTGGTTTACCGCTAGAGGTCACGTCAGATCAGGGACCACCATTTAACAGCATCGAATTCAAAAATTTCTTAATAAACAATGGCATACGTCAAACATTTTCACCGGCGTACCATCCATCTTCAAATGGTGCAGCAGAGAACGCTGTGAAGTTATGTAAACGCGCAACAAAAAAAGCTCAGAGGGACAATGTCGATTTAGATGCGGCTTTACAGGCGTTTTTATTCGCGTATAGAAACAGCATTCATTGCACTACTGGAGAGAGTCCCGCCGCCATGTTGCAGCGTCGTACGTTGCGTTCGCGTTTCGACTTGCTACGTAGTGATCGGGCAAGAGAAGAGCAAGTACGCGACAAGCAGAATCGGCAGGTAGAGTTAGCAGGTGGTACTTCGCGAGTCTTAACACCAGGGGAATCAGTCTGGGCACGTGAATATGGGCCTCGTGATAAGTGGTCGCAGGGTACTGTAACAGCTACAGACGGGAGTCGACGGTACCTGGTAGACACCGGTAATCGTGTTGTGTCCAGGCACATAGATCAAGTCAGACGAAGATCACGCATGTCCGATGTTCCTTGTCCAATTATATCGACTTCTAATAATAACCGGGAACCTGTAAGTGCATCTTCAGACAATGTAGATGTGGGTGTCTCGGCCGAGGTGACGGGGGCTGGGGAAACCAGTTCGGATATAGCGCGGGGAGAGGTTGGCGATAATGTCACACCAGTGGTTGCATCCTCGCCAGAATATACAACACCGCCGACAGTGATGCGCCCCAGGAGAATAAGGAAGCCAGTTATTAGGTTTTCACCTTAGGATTACATTTTGTTTTAAATTGTTATTTTTTTTGTCGTATTTAATATTTGTTTATTTGATGTCGTATTTAATGTTTTATTTTGTTAGCTTCATAATTTGTGTTTCAGAAATAGGAGGGGAGGTGTAATGTATGGAGGTTTTATTGTTATTTTTTTTTATGAGTTGTCAATTGTCATGTATGACTTGTATTCGAATTAAATGGCGTACTAGCGAACAGCCGTATTTTATTATTAAGAAGATAGAATTTCTTCATGAGCATCGTTAGAACATATCAAACAATCTCTAACACAAGGAGTTTACTAGAAACATTACCAGACACATTAGAAAATTTCGCTACCAAATGATAAAGAAACGTTTATTGTGGCGCCCCCTGCTGTGCAATCAGTTGTTACAACTACCTACGAACCATTACCAATAATTCACTCATATTGTACAGAAAACTGTATCCAAATCGGTTCAGTCCTTTTAGAAATGATTGGAAACATTCGTTTGCAATATTGATGTTTATTATCGCGCCCTTTGGTGAGTGATTTCCGTAACAACTATCTATTAATGTATCCAAATCGATTCCGTCGTTTTTATTCCAAAAGCTTAAATTGGGATCATTCGTTTGCATTCTAAATGTATTTATGGCGCCCCCTGGTGAGCTATGTTCGTAACTACTATCTACGAACCATCGCCAATAAGTCACTGATATTTTATTAAAAACTGTATCGAAATCGGTTTAGCCGTTTTTGAAATAAATGGGAACATTCGTTTGCACTATAAATGTTTTTTATGGCGCCCCCTGGTAATCAATGTTTGTAACAACTATCTACGAACCATCGCCAGTGAATACCAAACACTATACAGAAAACTGAATCTAAATCGGTTCAGCCGTTTTGGAAATAAATGGGAACATTCGATGTGCACAAACAAACAAACAAACAAACAAACAAACAAACAAACATTTTTTTATTGGATATTCGTTTTGTGTGAACAATTTAACACACAAACAAACAAAAAATTTCATCAACAAACTAATGTACAAACGGTCTCTCACCCTAAACGCATATACCCGTACTCCGTTCCGTCGTGGGTAAAAACTATAACGCATAAAAATACCCCTACACTTATCAGGTAATTAAATTTTTTTATCATATTGATCGTTCAGAAAATAAAGATTTTTTCTGGTCAGACAATAATTTTATGCCAATTAGGTGCTTATTATTTATATTATTCAATGTATAATTATATAATCAAATTAAATAAAAAAGTTTCAAATAAGTAAATTAGGCTCTGACTGACGTTGGTAGATTATAATAATGATGTAATTATATAATTTCCAAATTTGCGTTAATATTAATCTGATAAAATTGTTAAGTACCTTTACGTTTAGCATATTTAGATACGATCAAAAGTAGATCACAAAAACTCTCAACTCAAGGCCTATGTTAACTTAATAGTAGGTAAGGTAATGATCAGGAAATATGAATTTAATTAAAATGAATACTGTTATGCGTATAATATTATGAGGAATTTGAATTTAGTTTTATTATGAGAATTTACTTTTCATTGCATGCAGGCTGGAGGGTGGACCAAGAAATCTTTACGAGTACCTGATTGCTGCGTTCCTACAGAGCCCTCTGGATAAGTTCAGTGGTGCGAATAGCGCTTGTAAAATAAGTTGTAATATCGGTTAAAAACCGACGTGTCCCTATGATCAGCGGAGGACACAGTGGGAAACGACGATATCTACAGTAGGGGAGAGAGAAACTCATTTAAATTACAGGAGGGGTTGAAAATGACCAATAGTATCTTCGAAGGAAGTCTACGAGGAAGACAACCTCGTTAAAAATACTGAAGTAGGTAGAAATATTTCGGCAGCGCTTCCCTCTCGCATTAGACGCTACAGTTGCTGGAGTAAGTACCTAGCATCTAACATTTAAAATCCAGTAGGTCCCCACGACGCTCGAGTAACTACCAAAATCACCTCTTGGGCTCCCCTACCATAAGGGGCTTTGGCGTCCGCAACTCGAATTCCACCGACAGACCGAAGATGGTGGCGTGATCATTTCGGGTCGTGCCTCCCAGGAGGAGTCGGTATTGACCAGGTTAGCGTCAGAATACGCAAGACGTCACATAATGTAATACAGTAGAATCTAAATTCTAGACAATTTCACTACACCGACGTATATTGTACCTATTGTACCGTAGGAACCATATACGTCGGTGTTTCACTAAAAGTCAGATAAGTTCGATATATTAAGTTAATGTCAGCTATTTTGAATTCGGATATTAGGACGACTCAGCACAATTACCTACTCTAATTTAGATTTTTTAGCTTTCGAAAACAGTGACTTTAAAACGAAAAACAACATTACAAAGGTAACTATAAAAATGGCTAAAACATCCAGACAATAGTACTGGTGTAATGGAACGTTAGCAGCAGCAGATCTGAAGGTGAAATTCTTATGACGAGCGGCAAACTCAGTCCAGTAAATGGCGCTATCCATCGGAGGAACGGGTCTGTCCCGCCAAGCCGCCGATAATTTCTTTACTCGGACTTGGAACCTGAAAAGGTAGAAGGATGGAAGGATCTCATAAGTATACGTCTGATTTTGCATACATAGCTATGCACAATCTCTCCCGCATATTTGATTGTCCTTACTTGAGACTAGGCAAATAGCCAAAGTTTATATGTACCTAGGCACATCTATAAATAATACTCAGTATTTATATGATACAAATATAACTCTTACTTTGGATCCAGCACTGTATTGAGTTTCTCCCAAAGTTTCTCAGTTGTAAGTTCAGATATTTGTATTTGTACGCCGAGACCGCTTTCCTCTACGGCAGCCGCATTTGCCGGCTGCTCTCCGAATATAGGCATACCGACCATCGGCACTCCATGGTGCATAGCCTCTGTTGTTCCCAATAAGCCACAGTGTGAGAAGAAAGCCAACACTTTGGGATGAGCTGAAATATAACCATTGATTTTACCGTTATTAATTTTTAAGGTATTTGAAAACATTGTGAGGAAAGCTATACCTATGCCGGAGGGTCTTTATAATGTGCTCGGATGTATGTGCATTGTACAATTGCAGCTTAGTTTAGGAAAAATGAAGTTGGCCAGCTCTTCTATAAAATAGAGAAAAAAGAAATAAGGAAGTGCTACACAACTACTGAACAATATATGACTAAATAAAATTCTCATTCTACGAGTATTACCATTACCGCCTCCCCTTGTGCCCAGATTCGAATCGTACCTAAAAAGCGGTTCAAACTGAATATAATCATTATGACAGGACTAGGTGGTAGGTCTCGGCCGACGGCATATACACCACCCTGTGAACAAAGCCGCGCCGCCAAATGACTTGTCGTGTGACTTATCTATCACGTCACACGGCGGGTCGTGTTCCGGTGCGATGTTCACAGTAGCCGACAAATGGGGGAATGGGTCTGTACAGTTGTGCTGCATTTGGTGACAGGTTCTGACCGTAGTCGCAGCGGTGCCGGGCGGCTCAGTCTGGAGGGTAGCGGGATCCGAAGCACGGTGCACCGCTGGCCGACCGCAGGTAGTAGGGGGCCCAAGTAGTAGACCAGCCATCTACGAAAGGCTGCCCCGCCAACTAGCGAAAAATCCTGGGATGGCTTCCACCGTGCTGGCTGGCGACCAGAGAGAGGTCCCGGTGGCGATTCCCAGGGGGGTTCGGGCGTCCCCGCGGTCTCCACCTGAGTCTACCATTCGCGTCGGTGTGGCGAAGGTCACGGTGTCCAGAATGCGGCATCTCGTACAACTACCATTACCCCATATCTATTCACTCTCACACAAAATGAAAAATAAGAAAAGAAAAAAGGTACCACAGCGGCTGCACTACCTCTCTTTCTCGGTGCACCTCTCTAACATACGGGGTTTGCACTCAAACCTCTTTGCGGTCCACCACCACCTCGAAACCGCTAAGCCGCACTTGCTCTTCCTTACGGAGACGCAAATCGTGAGTCCAGCAGACGTGGCGTACCTACAGTACCCCGGGTATTCGCTTGAGCATAAATTCAAAGCTCGCGCAGGAGTCTGTTTGTACGCTCGTGACAACATTTGCTGCCAGCGTCTCCGTAATTTGGAGGTATCTTCTTTCTCCGTCTTGTGGTGCTTGGTAGACACTGGTTTTGAGCAAACCGTCTATGCGTGCGTTTACCGTTCGCACAGCGGTGATCAGGAGACGACTCGGTTGTTCAATTATCTCAGCGAAACGGCCGATACTGTTCAACGCCGATATCCGTCCGCTCGGCTGGTATTTCTGGGGGACTTCAATGCTCACCATCAAGAATGGTTGTTCCCATACCAGAAAACTGATCATGCTGGGAGAGAGGCGCGCAAATTTGCACTTTCGCTAGATCTCTCCCAGTTAGTTCAGGAAGCCACACGGATACCGGATGTTGATGGACATACACCCAATTGTTTGGACCTTCTGCTGACAACTGATCCGGACAGTTTTTCCGTGTCAGTCTTACCACCTTTAGGCACGTCGGACCACTGTCTGGTGAAATCTGTGTCTAACTTCTATCCCCCTGCCGCAGAACCCAACGTCAAGAGGCGGGTGTGGCGGTACAGGTCAGCAGATTGGGATGAAATGCGGCATTTCTTCGCATCATATCCTTGGCGGCAAGTTTGCTTCTCCTCTAACGACCCGTCGAGCTGCGAGGCTGCCATTTCGGATGTTATACGTCAGGCAATGGAATACTTTATACCATTTTCTGACGTATCATCTGACGGCAAGACTCCCCCGTGGTACAACGCTGAATGTGCGGTCGCGGAAAACCGCAAACAGGATGCGTTCGTGGCCTGGGCGGTTGCTCGTAGTCTCAAAGCTCCAGACGTCAAAAAGAAGAAAAGAGAGTTCAATATTGCCGCTAAGTCCTTCAAGAGGGTTTTAAAAAGGGCTCAGTTCAACCGTACGAATAGCTTCGGGCGTAAGCTTGCCACCTACCCCAGTGGCAGTAAAGCGTTCTGGTCCCTCGCAAAGTCGGTTGAAATGAATTTTTGCCGCCCTTCGTTGCCGCCTCTGCAGAGACCCGATGGATCACTGGCAGTGTCTGCAACAGACAAAGCGAATATTTTGGCATCTCTGTTTGCAGAAAACTCACGTCTCAATGCTGATAGTACTCCGCCGCCAACTCTCCCACCATGCGACTCTGTTATGTCGGAGATCCGCATTCACCAGCATGAGGTCCTTAAAACTCTTCGAGACCTGGACGTGAGCAAGGCCAGTGGCCCAGACGGCATACCTGCGATTGTCCTGCGTAATTGTGCTCCCGAGTTGTCTCCTGTACTGACACGCTTGTTTCGCCTCTCTCTATCCACCGCTCGAGTCCCAGTTTCTTGGAAGGTTGCCAACGTGCAGCCGGTACCCAAGAAGGGTTGTCGTGCCGACCCGGCCAACTATAGACCGATTGCCATCACGTCCATACTTTGTAAAAGTATGGAACGTGTACTCAATCGCAAGCTCCTAGCATACCTAGAAGAAAATGACCTTCTGTCGGACCGTCAATATGGCTTCCGTTCCAACCGGAGCACTGGCGATCTTCTTGTGTATGCCACACACACCTGGGGCGAAGCCATAGAGAAATACGGTGAGGCGCTTGCTGTCTCACTCGACATCTCTAAGGCTTTTGACCGAGTCTGGCACGGCAGCCTACTCAGCAAACTCCCATCATATGGAATACCCGCTGGCTTTTGTAGCTGGATATCTGATTTCCTGAGGGAACGGTCTTTTCGAGTGGTCGTTGACGGTCACTCTTCAGACCTAATGGCTGTCAATGCCGGTGTACCTCAGGGATCTGTTCTATCCGCGACATTATTCCTGCTGCATATCAACGATCTGCTTAAACCCGGTTTATTTGGTTATGCAGATGACAGCACTGTCTCGGAGAGATACATATCTAGCTCTAAAGCCAGCGGTGCTGAGATACTCGGGCTAAGAGAGGCATTGGTAGATCGTGTTAACTTGACTCTGAAAGAAGTGTCTGAGTGGGGCGACGCTAATTTAGTCAAGTTTAACGCTACCAAAACACAAGCGTGCTTATTCACCGCTAAAAAGAGCCCCTTCACCTTGGCTCCCACTTTTCAAAATGTGTCCGTACCGATTAGCGATCATATCGACCTCCTGGGTATTAACATCTCACCCAATCTCAATTTCGGGAAATGCATCGAGGAAAAGGCAAAAACAGCCGCCAAAAAGCTTGGCATCCTGAACAAGGTTAAGCGGTACTTCACGCCCGAACAGCTTCTGACTCTGTATGAAGCTCAGGTTCGTTCTGGCATGGAGTACTGCAGTCACCTCTGGGATGGATCTGCCAATTACCAGCTCGATGCATTGAACTCGGTTGATCGCCGCGCACGCAGAATAATCGGGAAGGAATCGCTAACACAGGCGAAACTGCTCAGTTTAGAACACCGACGTAGTGTTGCCTGCTTAGCGGTTTTTTACAGGATATATTTTGGAGAGTGTGCTCAGGAACTCCACAATCTTGTACCTCCTTCACCTTTCTACCACAGAACCGCAAGACGTCGAGAGAAGTGGCATCCTTATGTGGTTGATGTCCAGCGTACTCGAACGAAACGTTTTTCTTCCACGTTTCTGATACGAACCGCTAAGGTGTGGAATACCCTTCCAGCTTCCGTGTTCCCAGCCAAGTACAATCTGGGTGCCTTCAAGAGAAGAGTGAATAGGCATTTTCTAGGCAAGCGCGCTCCATCCTAGACCTCATCATTTCTGCCCATCAGACATGATTGTGGTCAAGCGTAAGCCTATCAATCAAAAAAAAAAAAAAAAAACTTATTGTGGTGCTCATGCATTGAGAGTTCCATTTTCCGTTCCATAATATTATTTTCAACTCACAAGTTTTTCTGACCAATAGTTAGAAATGTGGAGGAGTGAATTTGGTATGATTGTTGTTTTTGTAAGGGATGGAATTATGAGATATTATGATTTTGGAGCCATAGGTTATAAAAGAACTAGTAAGATGTTTTGTACCTAAAATATCATTCTGAGGAAGCCATTTCGATAAGTAGATGTTTTTCGGGTTGCCTGGTAGAGTATCTTCGTCCCATTTCCAGACCACTCTCTGTGGAAACTTCGACAGGGCTTCTATTATCGCCGTTAGCTTGTCTCTAGGTGTCGTACGTGCTTTCAGCATTGTTCCGAAACTTACATAAATGACTCCATGCTCGGATTCTTCGATAAACTTTTTAAGTGCCTGTAAATGTTGAGAAAGTTTAAAAATCATAGCAACTAGAATCACGAAATATTTTAGGCAAATTGTAAACTGCTGAATAGTAGTTTCCTTTTTATAATTTTAATATTAGGTATATATTTTTGTGTGTTAAAGAAACAAGACGATCATCAAATTATGTAGTTCTCAGTTCTCACCTCAGGTAAAGGTTTTGGTTTTGCCACATGATGTCCGTTGACTTCGATAATGTTGGCAGGAAACAAATATGATCCGAACAGCATAAAGTTTGTATAAGTGAGTACGAACTTTATTTCTTTGGCCAAATGTTCGAGAGGAGGAATATCTTCAAAATATTCAGCTAACGTATTCTGGTCTACCTTTTGGCTCTTAAACTTGTATAGAACATTAAAAAATACGTCAAACACCGTTCTTTCCACGCGCTGATACAATGTCGGTTTTGTTCCTCCTTCTAGCAACATAAACGGTACGAAGGATGGGTTGTACGGTATGCCGAACCTCTTGTAATGCCATGGCAACAACAAATGAGATGTTAATGCAACAACAGGAGCTTCCAATTTATACGCCAATCCGAGAGAACAATCGCTGTTAAATTGCTCCACCACCACAACATCGAATTTAGCATTTGTCTTCCAAAGATTTTGCACATCGTTGTGTTTTAGCAACGTCTTGCAATTGTCTGTTCCGGAGTTAAAAATAAATAGGTTCACTTTTATTATGGCCCAATACGACCTTTCTATCGGAAACACGTCTTCAAGTATCTCAACTTTTCCGGCTAAACTTATATCGTGATAATTTTAAATTAAATTTTTCAATGGTTCCTTTCGTGGAAAGTACGATATTACAGTTAAATTGTGACCTCTACGCGCTAATTCTTCGAGGTAGGGTTGGAAAGCGAAGAAGTGACTTTTCCCCTGGTAGGGAAATATTCCGAGTACATTTAGGGACTTCACTTGATTGAACTGTGTACATAACATCAATATACTTAGAATGAGAAGATATTTGACCGACATTTTTATATCGCGTTACAACTAGATAGATGGAGACTGACGTTTAAAATAATTTTGTTCAGACAAAACTTATATATGTATTATTATATTATTACAATTATCTATACATAAATAAAATTGAATTGTCTATGTGTATCTAATAATCTGTAATAATTTGGATTTTATTACACGTCTGTGTAATTTATTTCATACTAGCTGTTGCCCGCGGCTCCGCCCGCGTGAATTACGATTTTTTTTACATATACCTTAGAATTCCTTGATTTTCGCGGGATTCTTGTGAGATGTTGTACAGAAACCTGTTCTAACTTCGCACGGGTTATCTTGTGGTAATTTTGAAAACTCCTTTTTTTAATAATTATATAAAGATTCATTAATAAGTAGTTGAAAGATCAAAAGGACAATTTTAACTGTCGATATTTCGACCCAATGGCACAGGTCGTGGTCACTACGTGACCACGACTTGTACCAATGTATCGAAATATCGACAGTTAAAATCGTCCTTTTCATTGTGATTTTTATTCTGAAACCACGAAATATGTCAGAAATTATTAAATCATGTGAAAAGTTGTACTGGTGGTAGAAAACTTCTTTCAGAGTTCGGCCGGGTAGGTACCACTGGTATAAAATACTCTACTAACAATATTCCCCAGCCCAACATAAGAGTCTGTTAAAAATCTTTGCTTCATCTCAATACAATCCCAAGTATCAGAATGGGCAATGGCTATATATTTCTTTACGTATAAAAAGACCTATGACGGTCAATCGGTTAGGACCACTTAAGACCTGAGAGTTAAAAATATTTGTGAACCATTATTTTACTCTTTCCATGTTGCGGATGCGGATAAAAAAAGACGTGGCACTCTGGGAATGTCCACAAAAGTGAAAACTTTAATCTGTTCATATTGTCTCAACAGTGCCATCTTAATATAAAGTCAAGGAACAGTACATTACATGACAATTAATTATTATTTACAAAAATTCGGTAGTACCTATCTCCAAGTTCCACATAATTTGTAGAGATGGCGCGATACGGTATAACGTGGTGATAAATTCATGATTTTTGTTCAACCTAAAAGTGAAAATCTTAAAACATACAAAATCTTCTGCTAAGCATATTTATTTACGGCTGTAAGGGTACTCCAGTCTGACTTGAGCCCTTACGTCCTAGCCCTCGGTGCTTGTCCATTCCGAGTTTCAAGTCACCTACTTGAACTCATCGATAAAGGTTCTAATGTCTATAATTTCTGAACTACAAAAGTGATGATGATAAAATTTATACGGAATAATCTTTAAAGAACCTCCTTTGATTATAACCTCCCTCCTAATGAATTATAACTAAATACACATTTTGACTTTGATGCCGTCTTCCAGGGAAACCATGATGAATTTCGGGACAAAAAGTATCCTATGTCCTACCTCGGAGTATGAACTATAATCATGTTAAGTTTCATTTAAATCCATCCATCGGATTAGTCGTGATGCGCGGTCGTGAAACAGACAGACAGACAGACAGACAGACAGACAGACAGACAGACAGACAAAAATGAAATAAATTACAGTTTTGGCTTCAGTATCGACTAAATAGTGTCCTCCAACAAAAATTTTCAAAATATCTTCAATGTACAGAATTCGACCCTTTACAGTTTTATTATAAGTATAGATAGTCCTAACTTACAGGCACTTAAAAGTGAGTAGGATTGAGGAGTAAGTAAACTTTTAAACTTAAGATTCAATGATGATAACTTCCACGGCTGTAATCTTCTCGTTAATAATAACGTGATTAAATGTGATCGACTAAATTACCTATCGAAACGAACGTTAAAATTTAGCCCGTCTTTCTTTTTAAACGCGTTTATTTCTGGAATCACTGAGTCGATGTCGACGTAAATTTCATAGTCTTGTAGAGTATTAAGTATATCACTAAAACTAAATTTAAAATGCCCGATAACGAAACATGGCTTAAAATATCGCACTCATAATATACATACACATACACTCGGGATAAAATATTATCTATGGCATAAAAAAAGGATTCATCCGTTTGGGCGCTACGATATCAGGAACATCAGATACACAGACAGACATGTTAAACTTAAGACACCTCTTTATTTTTGCGTCGGAGGTAAAAAAGGAGTGATGGTGGATATTACATCTCGGGAAAGTATATAAGTATATTTCCGGAATAAATTTTTGGAATAGCTTAACCGATTTTTAGGGACGTTCGTAGATTGAAAAAGACTACAGTCTATTAAGTGTTGTAAACGCGGAAAGTTAAAGGTTCCCTCAATAAATCCCATAACATGGGTCAAGCCGCGAGTAATAGCTTGTTTGTAAAAATAATGTGATATGGTTCACGAATGATATAAATTCCTTCCTTAACCTACAATCATTAAAATTTTAGATACAACAAGAATAATTTAATTCATCTCACAGTAAGTCGTTTATTATATTTTTATGTAAAATTAGCTGTTGCCCGCGGCTCCGCCCGCGTGAATTACGATTTTTTTTACATAATATACCTTCCTACTGGAATTCCTTGATTTTTCGCGAGATTCTGGTGTGATGTTGTACAGAAACCTGTTCTTACTTTGCACGGGTTATCTTGTGGTGATTTTGAAAACTCCAAAATATAAAGTTTCATTAATACGTAGTTGAAAGACCAAAAGGACTATTTTTATTCTGAAACCACGAAATATGTCAAAAATTATTAAAACATGTGAAAAGTTGTACTGGTGGTAGAACTCTTCTTTCAGAGTTCGGCCGGGTAGGTACCACTGGGATAAATTACTCTATTAACAATATTCCCCAGCCCAACATAATATAAGAGTCTTTTAAAAATCTTTGCTTCATCTCAATACAATCCAAAACATCAGAATGGACAATGGCTATATATTTCCCTACGTATAAAAAGACCTTAGATGACAGTCAGTCGGTTAGGATCGATAAGACCAGAGTTAAAAATATTTGTGAACCATTATCTTACCCTTTCCATATTGCGGATGATAAAGTTTAAATCTGTTCATGTCTGTCTTAACAGTGCCATCTTAATATAAAGTCAGGAAACAGTAAATAACATGACAGTTAATTTTTATTTAAAAAAATTCGGTAGTACCTATCTCAGAGTTTTACATTCAAGTTCCACATAAATTGTAGAGATGGCGCTATACGGTATAACGTAGCGATTACGCCAGTTACATGATTTTTGTTCACCCTAAAAGTGAAAAATTTTAAACCATGCAAAATCTCCTGCTAAGCCTATTTATTTACGGCTGTAAGGGTACTCCAGTCTTACTTGAGCCCTACGTCCTAGCCCTAGGTTCTTCGTGCATTCCGAGTTTCAAGTCACCTACCTACTTGAACTTAAAGGTTCTGATGTCTGTAATTTCTGAACTACAAAAGTGATGATGATAAGATTCATATTGGAATAATCTTTAAAGAACCTCCTTTCTAACAAAAAAAGAATGAATGGAATCGGACAACGCGTTAATGAATTATAACTAAAAAACGTTTGGACTTTGATGCCGTCTTCCAGGGAAACCATGATGAATTTCGGGACAAAAAGTATCCTATGTCCTACCTCGGGGTATGAACTATAATCATGTCAAGTTTCATTTAAATCCATCCAGCGGATTAGCCGTGATGCCCGGTCGTGAAACAGACAGACAGACAGACAGACAGACAGACAGACAGACAGACAAAAATTAAACAAATTACAGTTTTGGCTTCAGTATCGACTAAATAGTGTCCTCCAACAAAAATTTTCAAAATATCTTCAATGTACAGAATTCGACCCTTTACAGTTTTATTATAAGTATAGATGAAATATATATATATAAAATTCTGACTGACCGACTGACTTAAAATCAACGGCTAAACCGTTGGGTCTAGGGACTCCAAATTTGGCACCCAGGTTCCTTATGAGGGTACAATAAGAAAGGATTTTTCAAATTTCATTCCCCAAGGGGGTAAAACGGGAACCCGAAGTTTGTATTTCACCAGTTAAAATACTGCTTCACGCCGCTGCTATTGAATTAATTTGAAATGGAGATAGAATCTTGGATTAACAAATAGGCTACTTCTTATCCCGAAAAAATCCATGGTTCCTCTGGGATTTGTTAAAAGCCGAAATTCACGTGGAAACTTCACGCCACAGCTACGGTACGGAGATAGATTATATCTCGGAATAATACATACTACTTTTTATCTCCATATCCATGGTTTCTATGGTATTAGGGAAAATATATTCATGCGGGAGAAATACCGCGCGGAAAAATTCCTTCACGCTGCAATTGCGGAATCGATTTGACTGAAATTTGGAATGGAGACGATTGGCATCTCGGAATATATGCACTGGCTACTTTTCCAAGTTCAAAATCCATGTTTCTATGACTAATAACATAATATACAAATAATATATTGTTATATATTATAATAATATATAAATATATGAATAATACAGAAAAAATGAATATTATGTTGAAAGACGTTATTCTGTTCGGTAACAATATTTAATTGTAATATAATTATGATGTGTAGATACAATATTAGGTAGCACTTTAGTTGTGTTGTGGGCTGGTTCGGGAGCCTGCCGTGCCGTGAATGCATGACGTGTGTGTCGAGCTGACTGCGAGCGCGCGCGCCGCTCCGCTGGTCCCGCAGGCCCGGCGCGTTCAGTGCACTAGTACTGAACATCCCGTAACTACTGCACTAATTTGGCTGTTTTTGGAACGGAAATAGATTTGATCCTGACAAAAAACGACGGCTACTTTTTATCCTATGAAAATCCGTGGTTTCTATGATAATAAAGAAAAACAGATAATTATCCGTAAGAAATATTCCTTCACGCCGCAACTACTGAAAAATTTGGGCTGAAAGCTGAAAGCTGAAAGCAAGATAGATTTCATCCTATATTCAGAAAGGCTACTTTTTATTCCTGAAAAATGGATGGTTTCCGTAGGAATAGGGAAAACTTTGCGGGCGAAGCCGCGGGTATCTGCTATTTTGTACATAATATAGGTATTATATTTTATGTCTTGAAAGTTTAGGTACTTAATCATACAAAATATTGCTCGCTCTCTATAGCACTGCATAATGCATATTATTTAGTTATGATTTTTTGAATGATACGTATGTGTTTAAAACTCGTGTTGGAAAATTACAACTAAGATATTACAATTCTATAGTAGTTCATATAAAAGTTTACCAGAACTTTCCATTTACTATCCTGATTTGTGTCTATACACTCTTTACAGATTAACAAATCATCAAACTTGTTCGAAACGTGGATTTAGTTATACTTATTGTTTTTAGGCTCTCATCTACAACCAGCACAAAGAGAAATACATCTTTGTTAAAACCTAAAACTAATTCTGAAGTGACTGGAAACACCCTTCGAGTCGGATATTTCGGCAGCGCATTCCTACCGCAAGAGATGCGCTTCAGTTGCTTCCGCAGGGCGATCGGAAAAAAAGTATCAATCATTAAAGAACTGTATCAACGTCAAAACATGGGTTTTGACCAATCACAACATTTAAAAATCACGTTTTGACATTGATGCAGTTCTTTAATGATTGATACTTTTTTAGAAGTGATAGCTCAGTTGTTTTGGCCTCTACCTCTTAAGTAGGTCGCGGGTTCGAATCCTGGGCATGCACCTCTAACTTTTCCGAGTTATGTGCGTTTTTAGGAAACTAAATATTGCTTAGCCGTGAAGGAAAACATCGTGAGGAAACCTGCATGTCTGAGAGTTCACAAAAATGTTCTCGAAGGAAGCCCGCCAACCCGCACTTGGCCAGCGTGGTGGGCTATGGTCAAACCCTCCTCAGTCTGAGAGGAGACCCGTGCCCAGTGCCGCGGCAGGCTGCCGTCAGCAGCGATGTCCATTGGTTAAACTTTACACTATCTGAATTTTAAGATATACTATTATTATGGTTATCAGCTATTTTGATGTTTAATAATCAGAATTCGGATACAAGGAAATCTCAACAAACTTGCTACTTCTTGTTGGCTTTGTTAGCAGTAGATCTGCCGTGCTATTCTGCAAAACAGCGACGAGCGTACATCTATGCATCTATGAATTTGTCAGTAGTAATAGAGTACAATTTTGCATGCCATATTCGGGTTGGCAGCTGTCTGGCAGCTATTTCATTTTGTAGAATAGCACAGCTGAAGGAGGAATTCTTATGACGAGTGGCATACTCAATCCAGCAGATTGGAACAGATCACATTAATATTTTCTACTAACTTAACTCTAGACAGTTGTCACTAATAGTCCGATAAGTCCGATACATTATGTTAATATCAATTATTATCAGCTATTTTTATGTTTGTTATCCTGAAGTTAATAATCGCATATTAGGAAGACTCAGCACAACTACTCTAATTTAGATTTGTTAGCTTTCGAAAACAGTGACTTTAAAACGAAAAACAACATTACAAATGTAACTATAAAAACGGCTAAAATATCCAGACAAAGGTACTGGTGTAACGGAACGTCAGCAGAAGCAGATCTGAAGGTGAAATTCTTATGGCGAGCGGCGAACTCCGTCCAGTAGATGGCGCTATCCATCGGTGAAATGGGTCTGTCCCGCCAAGCCGCTGATAATTTCTTTACACGGAATTGAAATCTGAAAAGATAGCACGGATGAAATCAATTGTTTTTTCTTGCAATAGCTAATAATAGGTAGTTTTACTGATCTAATAGATTATAAGATACTTGAATAAAATAATTTATGCTTTAATGTGGGTAGATATATGCAAATTACATTTGATTGACACATTTAAAAAAAAGGAGGCTACCAAGTGACTCGATCATCATAGTTTGTAAAAATTAAATTTAAATTTTAACAAACTATTTCAACATAGTTTGTTGAAGCAACACTCTTATAATATGAGTAGGCGAGTGTATTATGGCCTTCGAAAGTAGGCAGTAGGTAGTTTCTAGAGAACACCTAGTGATGTATATGAAGGGGTTTGCCAGTGAGGCGGAGTGTCCCCTTTCGTAATAGAAGGTTCTAGCGAAGAAAATATGCTTTAGTTTCGTTGGATTATTTAATGTGAACTCGCTACAGAACACTTATTATTATGTTGCTGAATTAGCGATGTAATTAAAGATCGCGGTTGACCGACGTGTAGGTAGCGACTTGGAGTACCGTGTACTGGCGCGTTGTGCAATGTCGCGCACTCAGCAATTTTGTCAGGTCAGGCCTCGCGGCGCGGTTGCAAGCTAATACTACGGGTTTCACCTGAGTATGCTTGTGAATTTAATGTATATAAAAATGTGTATGTTTGTTTATTGGTGTGAATGTGATTTAGTGTTCTGTATGTGTTTGTGTGCTGAATTATGGTTGTGAGTAGCCTACATATATTAATTCATCAAAATCGTTTCAGGAGTTTTCAAAATATGGACGGTGTATGATGTGTGTAAGTGAAGTGTGTGTTAACTAACGTCCACGGTTTATTTGCTCTCAGAAGTTCGTCTGATTTTGCATACATAGCTAATAGCTATGCATAATCTCTTTTCTGCGACTGTCTGCCGAGTCGCAAGTATATTGGTCTCACCATTGGGTTCCATTTTAACCATTTTGGTATGGAACCCTAAAAAGCATACAAACTCATAAACTTACAAATTAACAAACTTACTTGCATTTGGTACGAGACTGCAGTTATTGGTGGACTTTGTACATGTACCTAGGTATATCTCAAAAAACTCAGTAAGTAGGTATGTGATACAGCTATGATTACTCTTACTTACTCTGGATCCAGCACTGTATTGAGTTTCTCACAAAGTTTTTCAGTTGTAAGCTCAGATATTTGTATTTGCACGCCCAGACCGCTTTCCTCTACGGCAGCAGCATTTGCAGGTTGGTCTCCGAATATAGGCATACCGACCATCGGCACTCCATGGTGCATAGCCTCTGTTGTTCCCAATAAGCCACAGTGTGAGAAGAAAGCCAATACTTTAGGATGAGCTGAAATATACCAAAAATGATTTCACCAGTAATTTCCCAATTAGCCACAATGTGAGAAGAAAGTCAATACTTTTGGATGCACTAAGATGATACTAGAAAAATGTATACCGTTAATGATTTTATTAAGATGTTTGAAAACATTTTGAGTACCTACTACAGGACCTGTAGTACTCAAAATGTTTGTAGTACACGTTGTATGCCTAAAGGTTATTCATAATGTGCTTGGAAGTGTGTCTAGCCTGCCAAATCGTATTTGGTCAGCCTGGCTATGAAAAGAAAGAAAATCTTATGCCAACTTGAGAAACATTTATCAATTGGTAATTACACCATTCTGGTAGGAGACCTATGTCCAGAAGTTGAAATTGTTTTTCCTGCTTGTATAAATTCAGAAATTATTTATTACAAGCAGGAAAAACACATTTACAGTTCCTCTGGTGCTGCAAATGTCCATGGGCGGCGGTGATCGCTTACCATCAGCTGACCCGCGTTTGCTCGCGTTGTTACAAACATTATAACATAACTAACCATAACATAACTAAACATTATAACATAACTAACCATAGCTGGAAATCTGGATGGTGGACTTTGGTATAATTATCTTCCCTGTGAGTGATGGAATTATGAGATGACACATTTTTACCTGACTTTATGAATTGAACTCAGGTTATACGAGTGAACAACCAGTACTTATACAGTTTACTCGTACCTAAAATGTCATTCTGTGGAAGCCATTTCGATAAGAAGATGTTTTTCGGGTTCCCAGGTAGAGTATCCTCCTCCCATTTCCAGACAACTCTGTGTGGAAACTTCGAGAGGGCTTCTATTATCGCCGCTAACTTGTCCCTAGGGGTCGTGGCTGCTTTCAGCATGCTTCCGAAACTTACATAAATGACTCCGTGCTCGGATTCTTCGATGAACTTTCTTAGTGCCTAGAAATGATGGGATATTTTATAATTATAGGTTCACTAGCTTTTGCCCGCGGCTTCGCCCGCGTGAATTTTGGGGTTTTACAAATCCCGTGGGAGTCCTGAATTTTCTGGAAAAAAAAAACAGCATATGTGTTAACCTAACTTCAGAAACACGATTGGATAAAAATTTCTCGACAAAAAGTTCTACCAAAAATTGCTCCAAAATCTCCATTTTTCTCATTTCCATCGAAAACTACGATGGATATAATTGTAATTTTTGTTTTAATTTATCGGTAAAAAATAATTCCCAAAAACGCTCAGAACGACATTTAAATAACTGGCTTAGTTTTTGAAGTAATTAGGAAAACAACGTTTTTCTGTTATATTCTTCCGCAACGCTGCATACTAACCTAACCTAACCTAACCCACCAACGTATTCATAAGAGTGAGAAGGACGAAAATAAAATCAACGTATCCGCTTAAGGGTGAAATAATTTCAGAACCTTTACCTTATAGGTATCCATTTTCGCATTTATAGCATATCTACTATCACATATTCTATTGCTCAACTAAAACACATATTTTTAATAACGAAACAGTTCTAATATCAGAAACTATACAGGAGCACCTTTTTAGCATTATTAACCTGTATCCCATTGCTTAACCAAAACACACATTATAAATAGCGAAACAATTGTACTTTCAGAACCTTTATGGATAGGTACCCATTTCCACATTTACAGCATTACTAATTACTATACCATATCCCATAGCTCAACAAAAACATACATTGTCAGTAACGAAACAGATGTTAGTTCAGAACCTATATCATATAGGTACCCGTTTTCATAGTTATAATATTATTAACCTGTATCTCATTGCTCAACTAAAACACAAAATGCTAATAGCGAAACAGTTGTAATGTCGGAACCTATAATACAGGTACCCATTTTCACATTTATAGCATTATGCATTATTTATAGCATTATTATATATAGCATTATCATCCCATATCCCCTTGTTCAACTAAAACACACTTGTTAAATGCGTACAGTGCTATGTTCAGAATCTACATAGTGGCCATTTTCACATTTAAATAGTGATAATATATAATATCATCAGTTTTTGCCCGCGGCCCCGCCCGCGTCAAATTCGCTTTTTCATGAATCCTAAGGGAAACGTCATTTTGCCGTTATCGTTCCCTATTCCAACCTTTAAACATGCTTTCAAGCAAGTTCGCTTGAACAATCTATCTATAGATGTAGCTATAGATGGCTCTAGAAAAGTTGGTATTTTGAGAATCCCACGGGAACTACGGATTTTTCCGGGATAAAAAGTAGCCTATGTTTTAATCCGGGTTATAAGCTACCTATGTTCCAAATTTCAGCTAAATCGGTTCAGTAGTTGAGCCGTGAAGGAGTAACAAACATACACACACACAAACTTTCGCCTTTATAATATTATTAGGATAACGAAATACTTATTGTAGGCATATTGTAAACTATAGTGTTATTGTAATTTACAGCAAAAAAGTGCCTGGAAATCATAAGATATTTTAATATTATAGGTTCACTACGAAATACTTATTGTGGGTTTGTGGGCATATTGTAAACTATTATACTGTAATTCACATCAAAAAGATATCACTACATTTTATGTAGTTTTTTTCGCGGGGTCATAGGGTCCTAAAAGACTAATGCCAACTTATAACTTTAACGCTAGATGGAATAAAAAAAAAAGATTCCGACGAAATGAGAACCTCCTCCTTTTTTTGAAGTCGGTTAAAAATTAAATAAGAGGTTATCACTTAACGACTGTTTTATCAATTAATAAACAATGGGTATTCAATTCAAGAATACGTAGTGTTCTGAATTAACAAGTGAGTGTGTTATTTAAATGCTACACATAATATTATTATGATATACCTTTTATTATGATATTTTGATAAACCTAGTGATACTAGATTTCATTCTACATCATTATCCAGAGAATAACCAGGCACATAAAACGTTGAAAAACATTGGTAGGTAAACGTGTCAACATTACATAATGCAGTGCTATTGTTCTCTATAATTTTATAATTTTATTGTTTTCTATCATAATATCTACTAATGTTTGATTCAGTGTCATTTTAAAAGAAACGAGACACCAATCAAGCTAATTCTCACCTCAGGTAAAGGTTTCGGTTTTGGCACATGATATCCGTTGACTTCGATCACGTTGGCAGGATACAAATTTGATCCGAAAAGCATAAAGTTAGTATAAGTGAGTACGAATTTTATTTCTTTGGCCAATTCTTCGAGAGGAGGCACATCGTCGAAATATTCAGCTAATGTATTCTGGTCTACCTTCTGGCACATAAACTTGTATAGAACGTTAAAATATACGTCGAATACCGTTCTTTCTACGCGCTGATACAATGTTGGTTTTGTTCCCCCTTCTAGCAACAAAAACGGTACGAAGGATGGGTTGTACGGTATGCCGAACCTCTTGTAATGCCATGGCAGCAACAAATGTGATGTTAAAGCAACAACGGGAGCTCCCAATTTGTACGCCAATCCGAGAGAACAGTCGCTGTTAAAGTGCTCCACCACCACAAGGTCGAATTTAGCATTTGTCTTCCAAAGATTTTGCACATCGTTGTCTTTTAACAAAGTCTTACAATTATCTGTACCAGAGTTAACAAGGAATAGGCTGATTTGCATTATGGTCCAATACGACCTTTCTATCGGAAACACGTCCTCAAGGATCTCAACTTTTCCGGCTAAACTTATATCGTGATAATTCTTAAGTGGTTCCTTTCGTGGAAAGTACGATATCACCGTTAAATTATGACCTCTACGCGCTAATTCTTCCAGGTAAGGCTGGAAAACGAAGAAGTGACTTTTCCCCTGGTAGGGAAATATTCCGAGTACATTTAGTGGCTGCACTTCATTGAACTGCGTACATATTAAGAGCAATATACTTGCGATGATATGAGATTGGACCGACATTTTCACGTTATATCCAGACAACAGCTAGATGGATACTGCAGCATCAAAATATATTATTTATAAATAATATGTGTGTGATAATATTATGTTACAAATATATAAAATATGTTACCTGCCATTTGTATAATCCGGTATTGTGTACAATACCTAGGCTTAAAACTTTCGCTTTAAAACTTTTATACAATACCGAATGCACTGCCGGTGATGTGTGTATCAAAAGAAGACACAAAGAGTATCACAATCAGATGCTGAGCAGCAGTAAAATAGGGACTAATTCAGATCTGTGACGTGTCTCCGGCGCTGCGAGAAGTGCAGCCGCGTGGCCCTTGCGTAGCAAAGCACAGGCACCCACGCCCGCCGCCTTGGCATGCTGGTCTCCTTCGGCGACAAGCGCGACTCTAGGGATAGGATAGGACAAACAAGACTGCATGGTGTCTGGGTTAGGCAGTTCGGTTCTATGGCTATTTCAAACTAAGTCAATCCAATTGGATTTCAACCTACATTAGTCTAATATAAAACGAAAATCTAATTAATTTACACATGGCAGCGGGTAGGTACTCTATACAATCCCAAGAAATTGTATTCAAAACCTGAGTTCATTAATTTGTGTATATTGTTACCTATTTCCGGTAACAATATACACAAACTAGTAGGGCGCGTGGGTGCGCGGGCCACATGTGGCCCGCGTGCTGTCTTCCCGCCCATAACGGTATCGCCGTCATCTCCATCGCCCATTGGAATCCGATTAGCAGTAAGCTGAAAAAATTACCAAAAATTACAAAAATACGCTGAACCTCATCCGATGAGGTTCAGCGTATTTTTTTGTTCGAACTGCCCTTAACTATCTTTAAAACCATGACAGTGCTCCTCAATCATCATCCAAATCCTAGATTATTGTCTCTTCTCATAGTATGTACATTTTCTTGGAAAGATAAATTCCACCGCAGTGAATTATTTTTCATGCATCCCGTAGAACTTGAGATCCTGATCACCTCTTGCTAAGAAACCACTATCTTATCTTTCATACTTTCCGAGATAGAACAATACGAAATTTGTATGGCGGCCATCTTGAATCCGCCCTTTTGGTTTTTTTTTCAGCTCACTGCCAATGGCGTGAAGTTCCGAGTATTTTTTGTTTCAGCAGTCCCCACCTAACTATAATACGTTGCCCATGCTCCTTGACTGTCTTTAAAATCCTCATTTAAATTCCAGTCATTTAAAATCCAATCCATCACGTCATTCCATGTTTTTCTCTGGTAGTCTTCCAAAAAACCGCATCAAAGCACTTCATGATTTACAACTCGTAGTCTCTTCAATATTCCTCATACATTTTCTATGGAAAAATAAATTCCGCCATTTTGATTTTTTTTCTATCCATGGAATAGACCATGGGGTCCTGATCACTTCTTGTCAAGAAACTACTCTTCTATCTTTTATACTCTTCGAGATGGACACCGATGAAGTTTGTATGGCGGCCATCTTGAATCCGCCATTTTGAACTTTTTTTCAGCTCACTGCCAATTGCATGACATTTTGAATGACATTTGGTCGAGCACCCCCCACCTATCTTTAATACTCTCCCCGTGCTCTTCACCCGTCTTCGAAATCCTCAATCATCAGCTCTCTCCGTATTTTTCCTCGGATTGATTTCTTTTCTTCTATAAGACCCCATCCGTGAAAAAAAAATTTTTCATACAAAATTGTTCAGGAGAGGTGATAATCAGTCAGTCAGTCAGTCAGTCAGTGAATCAGCACGAGTAGCTATATATATATTAATTAATAAAATTGAAGTGTCTGTCTTTCAATAAAAAAATTAATAAAAGCTACCTATCTATTTAATATAGGGTCTAACGCACAGGCACTAATGAAGAGTCAATTAAATTATTAACTTGATTAATAACAATGCCTCAACTTAATTAATCTTGACAGTTCATAACCATATGATTCGTGATCGATAAAATGACCGAAACACTTTATCATTAAATACGATAAGATGTAATCCAAGGTTAAGCTTGTGACATAATATTGTAGACTTACGAGTAATATAGCAGTAAAATTGCGGGAATCTTTAGTTTTTACACGACTGCCCAAAAAAAAGGAGTTCATGTATGTATGTATGCATGTGATGTTTCTTTATTCCACCATGACTTCTGAACGACTGAACAGATTTAGACAAATAAGGTATCGGTAGAATCCTTAGATCTTTCCGAATTAAATTAAAAAAAGTAGAATTAAATTTTTTTAATACACGACTGTCCTGTTATAAAACGAACTGAAAAGTAAGAAACAAGTTATTTTAGTTGAAAAGATAAATTCATAGTCGACCTCTTAGAATAGAAGGTGTTCCTCAGAATGAACGACTCCGACTATGAATTTATCTTTTCAACTAAAATAACTTGTTTGTTACTTTTTAGTTCGGTTTATAACAGGGCAGTCGTGTTTTTAACTTTTTAATTACTTATTTTTATTTCTAATATATAAAATTCTCTCGCTGTTATTTATTACCAAACTCCCCCGAAATGGCTCGACGATTGTTATGAAATTTTCTTTGTATGATCGGTGGGTCTGAGAGCAGGTTGTTATCTATTTTTTTTATATCCTTTAAAGCAAAACAACGTTTGCCGGGTCAACTAGTATTTTCTAATAGATAACATTTTGAGTAAATTTTTGTTACAAACGAAACTGCTCGATCGATTTTTAGGAAATTTTCTTTGTATGTTCGGTAGGCATGAAAGTAGGTCGTATTTAAGCTGTAGGATATAAGGTTGTAAGCTCGGGATTGTAAGCGTTCCCGAGAGAAATAATAAGACCCAAATTCACATGGGTGTAGCTGCGAGCAAAAGCTAGTTTTTTTTGAATAATTTGAATTGTAAAACAAATGATAAAAATAAGTAGGTACTTACCTTATTAAAGCCACAATCATTACATGCACTATAACAAGAATATTTCTCGTAATGGTTATCTCACTATCTCGTTTATTATATATTTTTTGTGACTTAAATTATGCTTAAGATGACAATAATCATATTTTGTGAAGGTATCTACGAGTATCTATGGCATTGGCAAGTATCATCTTCACATATTTAGGTAAGTTGAGATCTTTGCCTCTGTTCACTTAGTAAAGAACTTAACGGCGTAGACAGTTGTTTAGTGACCTGCGACCTGCGGGTCTAGACAAAGTGACTTGTCGTTAAGGGGCCTGTGAACTACAATGTCTCCATTCATACAAAATAACAAATCATTAGTAATTCGTGCATATTTGGATCATGTTGAGGTGTTATTCGGATTCATATAGTAATAATCTATGCTCCTGGCCATGTTTGGTTCGGAAATACTTCTTTAAAACGAAAAAATAATCAATTTTGATCAAAATTTTTATAACTTTGGTCGAGTTCCGTAATACCAAAAATTATGAATGAAAACTTGTAACTTTCTTTATTTACTGGTGTTTTTCTTTATCTGGACAATAAAAACTGCTCAGGACTAATGCGACGTGAGATAGTGTTGTTCTTATCACAAAACAAATAAGTAGAAAACATGTCCTTTTTGACATAAAAATAAGCAAACTAAATTCGTTTACATTTTCGTTTAACAAAAGTATTTCGGAACCAAATATGGCCAGGAGCATAGATTATTACTATATGAACCCGAATAACACCACAACATGATCAAAAATTGCACGAATTACAAATGATTTTGGTATTACGTTTGTATGGGGGACACCGTGGGTCAGTTGACTCTTAAGCGTTGACGACAGTAGAAAGACCACGTGACCACCAGTTCATAACATTTATGAAAGCCGAATCACAGAACGTACTCTATGCGTAGCGTTGCTCACTGGCAGCTGCTGCCGCGACAGTACGCTAAAGTTATAGTACAACGTCTGCGAGAACGCCAGGGAGCGTTTAATGTGTTAAATTGTCGTACTCGATTTTTTCCTTTATTCGACGACCTCCCCGGCGCAGGGGACGCGCGCTCGGATCCGAGTGGGAGGTTGCGGGTTGATTGCCGCCACGGGCCACTTAGGAATTTTATAATTTCTAATTTGGCTCAGGTCTGGTCTGGTGGGAGGCTTTGGCTGTGGCTAGTTACCACCCTACCAGCAAAGACGTACCGCCAAGCGATTTAGCGTTCCGGTACGATGCTGCGTAGAAATCGTTGGGGTGACATAACTTACCCCTTCCAAGTTAGTATACGCTAACATCTTAGGCTGCATCATCACTAATTACCATCAGGTGAGATCGCAGTCAAGTACTAACTTGGATAACGTAAAAAAACGTGGTTTTTCTACAGTCACGTGGTTTGTCCATACATTTTTATCTACTGTCGTTACCTACTTTGTTAAAAACTATAAAGAAAATTACTTTAACGTCATGTATTTTGGATCTTTTAACTAAATTCGCTGTGAAGCAGAAACACGATTGGATAAAATTTTCTCGATAGAAATTTCTATTGTTAGTTGATCCAAAATCTTAATTTTTAGGGTTTCGTATCCACGAAACCATTATAACATCACTTTGTTGTCCGTCTGTCTGTGTGTCACGACTCATTATTCCAGTAACTACTAAAGGTAGCGACATGGGAATAGTTATAACTTGTAAGTTGTAGGTAGGTAAGATGGACCTATGCGTCATTACAATAGTAAAAAAATTAAAATAGTTTTTGTTTTTATTTAAAAAGGGGGGAAAACAGGGCCGTCGATCGCACCTCATGTCACACAAGTCAACATGCCCCTATGAATGGGGCATGTCCATAGTTTTGCTATTTCTGTGACCATTTTATTAACTTATGCCCGCCCATTTTGGCGGTAGACGTCATAAGACTGTATCGTTTGTTATTTGTTTAATATTTTGTACTCGAAGTTATTTGATGGCATGTCTGACCGGAAGCTAAAGTTTCAAAATACCTACCTACTACATCCGTCGTGAATCGTTTCTATACTTACTCAGGATTCAGGACTAATAAGTTAAACAACCAAACGTAGGTATAACAAACATATTTTAAATAAAAATAAATAGTTATAAGTACTTAAAAAGTCAGTGTTACATAAATTTCTTCTTATAGGAAATAAAGTTTAACTTACTCTTCATTCTAGTCTAGGTAGGTACTTAAGTACTTCCTTAAATTATGTCAACAAAATTTTGTTACGCTCACTGATATAGTGTTTATGAAACAAAAATGTATTCCTGTTCATTTTATACAAAATAAATAAAAGTCCTTTCCTTCCATATTATTATGTCAACATTTTTCTACTCAATGCAAGAAACAGAAAATAACTCTTGTACTTTTCACATCAAATTAAATTAAATAATAATTCATTCTTTATTCTGGTCCAGGAGGGCAATTCACGTAACGTTTTCACACACTCAGTGATGTGAAAGAAGAAAAAGAAAAAAAAATAACACTGAAAAATTAATTAAAAAAAAAAGAATTTTCCATTTTATTTTTTACTTTTTAGTGGAAAACAACAAATGCACAGGGCATTGAAAATAATGCCCAAATCGCTTGAAGTGTGCTTATAAAATCTGAAGAGTTCCCTCAATTTTTCCGAGATCCCATCATCAGATCCTGACCAAAAAAAAATGGGACCATCTGGGAAGTATACCCTTTCAAACAAAAAAAAATTTTTCCAAATCGGTTTACGCGTCTTCGAGTAATCTGTGAACATACATAAAAAAAAAAGATTCCGACGAATTGAGAACATCCTCCTTTTTTTGAAGTCGGCTAAAAATACTCGACTTTGACGCGCTGTAAATTTAATCTGTCTATCATGTTGCGTTTTGAACTACATTCAATTTTGTGCTCTATGTCAATAACTGTAAAATTAATTGTTCAGTGTTCGCAAAATATGTTTTGATTTAAATAAATGCCATTAGTCGTCACCTTTTTAAACATTTCACATCACTAATTAATGTAGCTGACGGGTTACGTGAATAATATGGCAGAGCCCTTATTCTGTATCTCAGTAGGTAGTCAATTGATGATCAGTCAGTGACCTTCGACAATCTCATTTGACATAATTTTCTTATCCATTGAAGGTTTGCCACAAATTCTTCCTCTCTTTTCACCTTAATAAAGCAGCAAAGTATAACAAACCATAGACAACAGTAACTATTGCTGCAAGTGGAAATTATACAGAATATGACCTCGGTTCTTCTGTACTACCTATTCAAACTTAACAGCTTTCCGTCTTTGTTCCGGAGATGGCGCCTCCTGTGTAGCTACTTCGCTCTGGCAACAGCAGCAACAGCATGCGCTAAGTATTTTACACAAAACGTACATCAAAATGTACGCAACTACGCCGATGAAGGCAAAGACATCTAACTGCATTTGTTGGTACCACGGGACTCTTGCAGATGGCGTTACTAAGTTGGGCGCTCCGTTGTACCGCGCTACATACTCTATCCAATAGATGGCGCTTTCCAGAGGAGACATCGGGCGGTCGTGCCACATTCGAGAAACAACTTTCGCACGGTGCTGCCATCTGAAAATAGGGAAATTAACGCGTTTATTGAAATTATATATCTAGTCCGTTGTTTTTGACAGGACCCTGAAGATTTCTTTGGTATATTATAATCCATTCAGTTCAGCTCTTGCTCAAAAGAGTTTTTACGTAACTATTAATACTAATCTTACGTAAATTATAGAAAAATCATAGAATTATAAATAATGTCGTCGCTCGCGCTCTGGAAAAATAGTAAAATTTTCAAACAAAAATTCAATGTAATAGAAGGAAACAAATCTTTGAAAACAACTCTAGCACAATACTCGTACGAGAGAATACGAAATTCTCGCGTGATTTACATAAGTAGGTACCTACTATATAAGTGTATTCTTCGATCGAGGAAATAAGTTTCTCGCTCTGATTTGTAACTGGTTCAGTGGAGTTCACTGGCCAAATGGTTTGTCTTCCGTAGCTTACGGAATATACGGTTCACATAAGAGGTATACGTGTACACTATCACAGAAAAACATTTTTCTCAAACTTGCTTGGACATTTGAGCATTATTTTGACCACTTTCTTCGAGATAAATCGAAATTGCTGTACCGGCTCAGCAGCGGCCGGCAAAAGTTGTTTGAAAATCCATATCTGTCGTGATTTAGCACTCAAATAAATTACATACTAAACTCATATCTCTCGTGTATTTTTAACATGTGAGATCTTTCACTCTGACACAATATATCAATGGAGGTAACTTATAAAAGGTTTCATTCTATTTTTGAACTGGCTTTTGGGACATGGCCGAAACTTGTATGGAGCTGTGCCCTGGAAAAAATATTCATGGTCATCGACAAACAATACGTCATATTAAAGCTTATAATTATGTCTTTATATTCGTTTAAGTTTTATGATCAGAGAACTAGCGAGAGAATCATATATCAGCATAACAATTTGCAACAAAATGCGCCTAACCGTTTTTAATAGCAATGATTTTTTAATAAAAAATTGCTATGCAATATACTCGCATACATACGGATACTCGCATTTTCTACAAGTTATAATAATTACATCATATTATTCATCATACAATTTCGGACAATGAACAAAAGTATATTCAATCATAGTATTTTCAAAGAACTTGCGGTTGGCGCCAAAATGTTGAATTCCTTTGATTATTAAAGCAGCCGGTAATGTAGGAAGGTAGAAATAGTGACAGTTCCAAAAAACAGATGGCGCTTCAAACATAAATGCAATTTCGGATACACGCAGTCTTCAATAGGATTAGGTACCTTATGCTTGCGTAAAGTAACGTGATCATTTAGTGCTGTGCATAAAAAGCCTTGTTTGCGATAATCGTGAATGTTATATATACTAAAACAATAATTCTGACCGTCGTGCATTATTTTAATTTATATTTTTCGTTAATATCTGACCATAAGCGCTAAAAAAAAGCGTTTATACTATACGTGTATCCAAACGCCAATGCAAAATGTACCTACCTACCAATTATAAAAACAAACAAAAATAACAACTCACATTCATAGTTTTTTGTGATTTTTCCTCGCTAGTTCTAGAGAAATATAATTGTTGCGATATATTTTATTTAATTATAAAAGGAATTTTCACATATTAATAATTATTGACCATTAATGTTTTTTTTTGACGATTCGAGGGCAGAATCTGGCCATGTCATTTCTGCGAAGGTAGTTACTACCAACTTAGTTTAAATTTCGGCGCAAAGTTTGAGAAAAGTACTTTATACAAGCCTTGGCCACAACTGGACTCACGTATGTGTGCCTCGGTTCCGCCTTGGTCCACATTTACACGTTCGCAAATCGATGCCTATGACCAACGTCCAACTTAGTTTAAATTTCCGCGCTTGGTTTACAAAAGTACTATACAAGCCTTGGCCACAACTAGACATTAATGGACTCACTTATGTGTGCCTCGGTTTCGCCTTGGCCCACATTTAGGGTACACGTTCGTCCATCAATGCCTCTTGTGCTGGCCGTTGCAGAAATGTAGTGTACTCATTTGGTTCCGTGTTTGCAGAAAACATAAATATTATAGAAAAGTGATGTGAAATCACTTCTTTATTTTTCCATCGATGGTTGTACACAAAATGATTGGCAACTGTACTTTACCAATTTTTGGTCTTATAAAATGGAAGAGTGTGTAGTAAAGCATTCTTTGTACTATTAAAACATTATATTGAATTTGATATTAATTATTCAGATGTTAAGTAACCTAAGTACCCTAAACGAAACCTAAATAAATATAAACATCAATATTTTAATTTTTCTCTTTTAGCACTCACGGGGCCATGAGAAGTATTCGTGAAGTGTGCCTATCAAAGCTTTCAAAGAGTTTATGCAAGTGCCTACTTGTGTCTTAACACGTAACTTTAACACTTTCATGCTTATGTCACACTTCGTTGTGGATAAAGTACCCTCCATGGTATGTGTTCCTAGTATAATGTATACGAGTAAACACAGTATTTAGATGATACTACCTTTTCCATATTCTTTTTTAAAAGTCATAATAGGTATGATATTATGTCATGATCCGATTCTGGAAATAGGAATCATTATTAATTATTGTCGTGTTAAAATAAAAAATAAAATGGTTGCCTACAGGCAACCATTTTTATTTTATGTCCGTAAACCGACTTTACAAAGTCGGTTTACGGACATAAGAAGGGATGGAATGGAATAGAGATATATGCGTCACAAGCTAAACGCTTAGGCCGATCGTGCTTCTCTACCGCTTGTTCCTAACCTGACATTGAGTCATGCTCGCAGGTCATGATTTTCGCAACCAACGTTCATCGACGATAGATATATTCGCTTTACACTAACTCCTGTAGAGGTGTAATATTACCCCTTGATATGAATTGATATGAATTAATGGTGCTAATTTGTATACTTACGTTGGATCCAAAACTTCGTTTATTGCATCTATTAGCAATTCCTTTCGTAAATTGTCGTACGTGACTATAGTCGCAACTCCAGCGTCTACCAGGGTAGCAGCGTTGCCGTACTGGTCTCCAAACAAAGGGATGGCAATTACTGGTATCCCAACATCCAATGCTTCTATAGTGCTCAGGATTCCAGAGTGCGAAATAAACGCCTTCACGTTTTCGTGCTCTGAAAGTTAAAAATAAATTATGTATTTATTATTTTAACTATTACGTATCTTACAGGTATTTTCCTGCTAGCAATTTGTATTTGCGTGTCTGCATAATTACTGCAGCTTATTCATTGACAGAAAAAGTTACTTTCTAATAATACTTAGTACCTACTATTTATTGAATGTAGAAAGTAACTTAAAGAAAAACATCCTTGCAAAATCGCTTGCAAAATCTTTCGCTTTTTGATTTCGAATCATTTATTTTGTTCATGCAATTTTTGCAATTGCAACAACATATTGTATTTCATTAAAAACAAATATGCATTGAAGAAAATCTAATTTATCAATTTCCGCATTTGCAAAACCAGATTAGGTTTAATTGTACCCAGGCTTTTCACATTTAAGCTCGAATTCGATAATACCTTCCTAAAACTATTGAGGTTCGGAATTATTAATAACTAGCGCATGGAAAAATCGGGCTAATGGATAAGTTTATAAATGAGAAACTGAATCCCTCCTTATTTTCCATTATATTATGGTTCACTTTATTTATAATAATATAAATTATGCAAATACGATGTAGTCACAACTTACTCAAGATATCATATTGCGGCAACCACTTCAAAGTCATAATGTTTCTTGGCAGATTCTCCAAATTGGCTCCATCCCATTTCCAAAGGACTCTAAGAGGCAATTTTCTGAAAGTGGACACCAGCTCGTTTAACTTGTCCATGGGCAGCGTCGAGTCCTTGACTGTGGAGCCCAAGTTTACGTAAATCACGCCGTGCTCTGCCTCGTTTATAAATCGTTCTATTTCCTGGAACATTACAGTTTCGTAAATCATTAAAGGTACCTTTCTACCCCGACTTTTGCTTGCTGGACGGTGTCTGTTATCCTATGGTATCATAAGGAAGACAGTTTGTGAGTTTTTAATTTTTTTATATGTTTGAATGTTTGATACTTAATCAGACCACAACTACTGAGCTGATTAGGTTGAGAATGTAGACGGCTTAATAAATTGGCTATTTCGAATATATAGAATTCAAAAAACCGTAATTGGCTGCAGCCGTATTATTATTATGAGAAACTTCCTTGAAAGTAGGTATTAAGTTTGGAAGGAAGAGGAATGGGAACACACTGGGAACATTGACCCAAAGAAATCCAAAACTGCGATGAAAACCTACTAACAGATATAAGAATCATGGCTACTAGAAAGTATTTTATTACCTATTTGTTCATAATATGAACATATTCATATTTTTTATTCAGTACAGGCTTAGCTTGACCACATGCTCACCTAGTATAATGTAAAGTGACTAGGTACGTGGTCATAGATGGAGCGCGTTAAACTGGAAGTTCTTCAATACATCTCCATGTACTTAATTTCGTAAAACCCATTTTAGCTGTCGAATTGAAATGATCTATTCCATCTTTGTGTGTTACAAAGATTAAACTTCGTTTTTTAGATATATCAAACGAAGTATAGCCAGGTCAACTGAAATTCTGAAGCTATTGAAATCAGACCATTGTTTGTTAAGTGCCCCGGAAAAACGATGATTTGGTTTTTTTTTTTGTTTCTTTCGAATAATTAATTATTATAGATACTTATAGGAAGAGTTTATTACAAAGGAATATAAAAAAATACTCTTTATAGCTAACCCTGCAAACTTTGTTTTGCCATAACACTATTTCTCGATTAGGCCCATTTGTGCCAGGCAGCCTTGAGTGAATTTGTTAAAATTGTCCAATGAGACTCTAGGGTTAAAAATGTAAATATTTAACTTGCTGCACAAAAAATTTCACGAGAATCGGTCAAGCCGTTTAGAATAGTTTTTGTTACAAAAAGAATTTTATATATATTCGAAAGATTTAAGTAGCTATGCCAAACCATGAATTCTGATTTCTGAATTTAATATAGGAATATAACATACCGTGGGGATAACTTTCGGAGGTCTTATGTGTATTCCACCGATGTCCACGACGTTATCGGCCCGCGCAAGGCCACCGAAGACCGATTTGTGTGTGTTTACAAACACAACGCTCGCGTTCGACGCTACACTCTCCAAGGACGGCAGGTTGTCCCCCAAATACTTGTACAGGTACACGTGATCCGTCACTTGTGATCCGATGTAGTAAACCCAGTTGGTGATATGGTACAGTATGAAGCTTTTCACTCGATCGAAAAACCATGGTTGCTTCCCGTAAGGTAGTAAAGATTGAGACACGTACGCGGAGTTGAAGGTTATCCCCAATCTGTTGTAATGCCAGGGATGGAGCGGCTGAGGGTTAAGCGCGATGTACGGTGCGCTCAAATTTGCCGCCAACGCGATCGCGCAGTCGCTGTTGTAGGATTCCACAATTATCACATCGAACCGAGGCCGAGTTCTTATCATGTGGAGAACTTCGTGGTTATTCATAAGCGTGTGACAGTCTTCGTTCCCCGCTTTGGTGGAAACCAACGTCTCGAACGGCACTCGGAATATTTCATTCACTATCACAGATTCGAAGGACAGTCCTTTGTAAACATGGTCGTCGCTTAGCGGTACATCTCGGTAGCCGGCGGGCGCGTCGGGCTGTAGAAAGTGGCTTATGAGGGTCACTTCGTGGTTCCGAACCGCCAGTTCCCGGAACAACCCGCGGTACGTGAGGTAATTGTTCCGGTCCAGAGACGGGAATATTCCGAGTATTCTGTAGGCTTGCGCGGCGAATATTTGCGCAGCGAGGAACACGAGAACTGCCGGCTTTGTCATTTCGTACGTTCGCTGTGCGGCGCGGCTCCGAAGTTACTAGGGCGTCAGAACTCGGAGGAGTGTGCAAGCTCGCGTGTCCACTAATAATAGGTAGACGTTATGAGGTAATCGTGCCGCTGAGCTGACGACGCGGTCGTGTCGTAAGAGGCAAAAATATTCGGCGACTGCGCGCGGCGTCATTGAACGTGACCCTGATTTCCATGTTTTTCTTCATATAGAATAGCTAATGCTTGCCGGTAATGCTTTGATTATATCACTAGTGTGCTTACAACAAATTATACCTACAGTAGGTAGGCAGGTACTCGTACCTACTATTGAAATTTCTCCCAGCCCATTAGGCTTCTCTTTCCTTAGAAAGCATTTTGAACAGCACTTAAGAAATTTAATTATTAATAAAAAAACCATTGCTATTAAAAATAGTTAGGCGTATTTTGTTGAAAGTTGTTATGCTGATATTATATCTCTCGCATGTTTTCTGATCATAAAACGTAAAGGATCGTAAAGACATAATTATAAGCTTTAATATGACGTACTGATTGTCGATGGCCATGAATATTTTTTTCCAGGGCACACTAGCTCCATACAAGTTTCGGCCATGTCCTTTTCTTTTCGTGTCGTTTCTTTCTTTCTTTCTTTTGTTAAGGCGAGGCTTTCTTTTCGTTAAAGGGGTTTTTTCATAAAGAGCACAGATGGCGCCACTTTGGCGCAAGGTCTAATGACATAGTCGTGAAAAGTAAAAAAATAAAAAAAAAGATTTTCAATTTTTTATGATTGCACTGACGGCGGGCCATAATTATCTACACCTATTCTAATTTCTAAATTTCATATCGATATCTTCAATAGTTTCTGAAATAAATGGTCGTGACTCGTGACACACAGACAGACAGACGGACAACAAAGTGATCTTATAAGGGTTCCGTTTTTTTTTCTTTGAGGTACGGAACCCTAAAAACGCTTTTTGAACTGCGAGCTTGCCAGCAGAAGTTTTAACTCAAACAGGGTTTACACTTACGGTTACGGTAACAGTGTCGCGTGTTCAATGGTTTTTCCAATTCAAACCAAGGTTTCCGTTTCAGTAACAGTGTTCAGGTGTCGGTTACGGTAACAGCAAGTTCGATGTTTTTTCCCATCTCAAAAGTGCCCCGCGCCTTTAGAAGTTTTCACATCAAAAACTCAGTCATTCATCATAGATTAAATATGACCACAGGGCACGACTGAAGAAATATAATCACCCATAGACTTTGACAAATTGAACTGAACTGTCGTCTTAGTGCTGCCACCTACTAAATATCGTTTCAGAAAACCCTCACGAGCCTTCAAATAATAATATCAATGGCGCTGGCTGACTGAAAAATGGCTGGATGGATGCATTCTTAGATTCGTCAGAAAAAATCAAAGCGTCCTTAGGTTTTTGAAGAAAATCTATCTGACGAATATTTAGGGAATTAAAAAGAGACTGCCAAAATATATGTTTAAAAATTATTGTTTCGCTCTTTTAGTAATTAATAATAAGTAATTATTTGCTACTTTATAAGTTGAGATTTTAGCAGTCGGGGTTTTCATTTTCTTAATTATTTCACATTCCATTCCGTTAGTGCCTAACTGACTGCGATTTCACCTAGTGGTAAATGCTGATGCAGCCGAAGATGTTTTCGTACTAACTTGGAAGGCGTAAGCAACCTCCCCCCTAACGGTTTTACACAGCATCACGCCGGTACTCTAAATCGCTTGGCAGTGCATCTTTGCTAGGTAACTATAGCCATGGCAAAAGTTTCCCATGAGACTAGACCAGAGCCAATTTTCAAATTATAAAATTCAAAAGGAGGTGGTCAAAACCATTGCATTCAGCTCTTCCAAACTATATTTTTCCAGACTGAAAACTATTCTTAGGCGGCCAACCGTTACTAATTGAGCCACGAAACAATGACCACCCTCACACATACCTAGCTAGTAGCTACTAATCATGACTTGGACGGACCCTCAGGCCAACCGAACCGTTATATTGAATTTAGAAACAATTTCAATCATCCCCCGTGACCCAGTAAAAATGCTTGCAATGAAAATAATGCCTTCCAGTGGGCTGATTCTGTTTCGTCAGGACAGGAAATATCAATGTCCTCGGGATTTGTGAAAAACTGAAATTCATGATGGCAAAGCCTAGTACTAATGTACATACTCGTAGATACATAAGTAAGTAATAAAAACATTTTCCGTGCAAAAACGGAGCCCTAAAGTTTGTTATACAAAAGTTTCTTTTCTCAAACAAGTTACAGAGAGCCACAACTCAACCTGTCCATTATATCCACATTTGTAAAGCATTAGAACGAGTCCCGAACCCTCGACAATATAAAAATGTAATTACAAGCCGGTACTCTGAAGCACTTAAATATAGATTTACCCTTTGAAGAGCGATTTGATAGGGCGGAGGTGTAAGATCCATCATATCTCGATTGTGCCTCCTCCCAATTATTCCCTCATTGCTTTATACATTTTTCACGTTTTTTGACGTCTGTATTTAGAATTCGTTCCGCTTACAATTTTATTAATTACATATTTTGCTAATTACTATTTTTGCGATGCGCTTCAAAAAAGTTTTTTTTGTGAATTTTAAAGCAAACTTTTGCTTTGAAAATAATTATTTTGCGGAAATCCATAATTAGCAGGTCAGATTAAATTGTTTTGCTAATAGACATAAACACTCTGGACAGGGGGCACATGGCGCAAAAAGATGTCGCCAGTTTATCGATGCCTAAAGTGTATTGTTTTGCCACCAACAGTAAGGCCACGTTGTAGTTCGCTCAGCAGCCACCTATAGAATTTTGACGGATGGCGCTACTGTTTGCTTGTAAGAGGTTTACGTAAATAGGAAATTGTAAATAGTCTGTATGGTCCAATATGCAGGAACATCGCCCACATTCACGCGGGCGGTGTTCCAACATTTTCTTCGATGCAAGTTTCGTCCCGTCACCAGGCATTCTCAGGCGATGTTGACTTCACAATGCGAAATCGTAGATTAGAATGTGTGTGGTTCCGGAAAGGCCTAGAGCGGTGCCGAAGAAGCTTTTTTATAGTGCGTTAGGTCACTGCGTTATAATTATGTCTTGCTTGTATGTACATACATACTCCTACTAACCCGACCGGCCCATGTGGTATGTCAATTCCTGAACAGGTACTAAACAGCCAGAATACTTCGTTTCCAAAAACATTAGCCAGCCTTTCCGTCGTCTGCAAAATGCTCCAGAGAAAATTGTGATAGGTACTATGATTTCAAATGGTATTTACTGAAAATAACTACCATTCCGTAAAAATAATGCCATTTTATGAATGTTACACCTAATTAGGACATTTTATCTAAAATCTGTGATTGTATCATTATTAATTTAAATGTATCTATTTTGTGTTATTTATTTATTTTTACACAATGTTAATGAGCCAAAACTGAGTAAAAATAAATAAATATGATAAATTACAATCCTAGCAACAACACTAGCTATTCCTAAAACTTCTCTGTTGTACTCATACCTATATACCTATTTCCTGAATACAGTAAAACTATAATATTATTATGTACGAGTACCTACATATTATGTCCATGTATTACGTGCTATTGTTTCCGACTCTCGTTATGCAGCATCCTGGGGCGTTCCGTTGGCTGAAATTTCTGCTCAGTGTTGGACGATAGTTTAATTGGCTTCATCGAAATAGCATAACAGTGGACTGTGGAGTATTCTCTATTTATACTAATTGATACCTCGCTTTCCTACACGCTCTAATTAACGTCCAATCTGGATTTGCATGGATTTTACGAACAAAACAATATTCTATCTCTACTATATAAAAATAAGTCGGGTTTTCCTTCCTGACGCTATAACTCCAGAACGCACGAACCGATTTCCACGGTTTTGCATTCGTTGGAAAGGTCTCGGGCTCCGTGAGGTTTATAGCAAAGAAAATTCAGGAAAAATTAAAAATTTAAAAATGTTACATAAAAGGAAGCCATTTGGTGCAGGCGAAACGGAGTTCGCCGGGTTTGCAAGTTACCTATATATTATTATACAACAACTGTGCCTAAGCAGTGAGTAAACAACTAAAAGCAGAAGCATTGGTAATTGGTACACATTTGGTACACTTTGGTTAAGTTAGAGGAATGTATAGAAATAATTTCATAAAGTTTCGTTTCACTTGCGGCCTTTTCATTCTCTAGTATTTTAATAAAGTTATAAAGGAGATTGTGAATTTTGCGTGTGTATATTTTTCTTATTTTTTTTTTATAAGTAAGTTATACATGACTAATTTTGATTTGTAGAGTACGAATTACACTTGATTTAAAATCTTTAGCCCATAGGGGCAGGTATTAGGTATGCATGTATAAGGCTAGGTATATAGCAGGTAGATAAACCTATATTTATCATCTGTTTGATGTGCCTGGACAAAAATCTATTTATGCCGGATGCAAGGAGACATGGATGGACCTGGAGGACAAGGATGGACAAGGATGGACACGGATCTCTTCTCCGAATGACAAACCCATTCTACCATCAGCCCTTTTTATCACTCTAGCGGAGACTTATCAGTATGGTTAGTATCAAAACAATGTTCGTTTAAATATTAGATCAGCAGCCATATTATGACTTAAAAGGTACGCTTTTGGAAAAAAATAGTTCCAAGACGTACCAAAACCAAAAATGATTAACACAATTTCGATAAATTTCGATTTAGTAACGAAAACGATAACGCTTTATTTGTAAATATTTCGCAATATTTTATCACGTACTAACTACTACTAACTTTCCGATGTGTGGTCCCAAGTGGATAGTTTCATATAGGTACAGGTGGTAGGTACCTAAGTGCAAACGTTATAGCAAATGTTTTAAGTGCTATTCATAATGTACAAGCATTTAAGTCGTACCCACTAAGCATCTAAGTGCCGGTATGGAATACGTATGTATTATTAAAATGTTAATTATTATAGCTACTCCAATGTGGTACGAAGGCCCGAAGTGGGAAATCTAAAAGCTAATGGTTAGTAAGCGCATGTATATTAATTATCTCATATTTGGCAGTTCCATCAAAGCATAATATACCAAATAGGTATAAGTTAAGCTTTTGGTTAGTACTAGAAGGTATTACCTATTTTGGTATAATGTGGTTCTAGTATGACGATGTTCCTGGCGCAGTTGACGCGTTTAAGTTTAAAGTTTTATAATAGGGGTTCCGTACCTCAAAAGAAAAAAAACGGTACCCTAATAAGATCACTATGTTGTCCGCCTGTCTGTCTGTCCGACCCTTTATTTCAGCCGTGCTATTCTGCAAAACAGCGACGAGCGTACATCTCTGCATCTATGAATTTGACAGTTGTAATAGAGTACAATTTTGCATGCCATATGCGGGTTGGCAGCTGTCTGGCAGCTATTTCATTTTGTAGAATAGCACAGCTGTAACTATTAAAGATATCTTGTGGTATAGTTGTAGACTGAGCTCAAAAGTTGAAAATAATTCAAAATGGCGGGAGTCAACATGGCATGCCCGACGAATTTCGTCGGTGTCTATTTCGGAAAGTACCCTATATAAAATTAAATAGTGGTTTTACGGTGCGATGTCGTGTAGCAACCAATAGGGGTTGTTGACCTTTCCAAGTTAGTACGATAATATACTCGCCAGCATCTTCACTTACCAACAGCTTTGTTTAATTAAAAGTTGTTAATGATTTTGTATAATTTATTTAATGTTGTGAAAATTCAATCCGTTATCGCTATTCTTATGCAAAACATCAGCGCATAGTCTAAAGATTAATTGGAAAATTTTTACAGCATCAAAAAAATAGAAATTGAATATACAAATCACTTATTGGCTTATGATCCAGGGTAAGAAGAAGGTGACTCTGGAGTACGCTGCAGGGTAACCAGACTCACAGCCCGCCCGAGAGCCGAACGATGTTACGCCAATCTGGTAAAGGACGTAACTAGGATTAAAAAATATAACAAGCTTATTGACTGGTACAACAATAACGAGTACATTGGAAAACTATTCAATATGGCGTGGTGACTAGGTACATTATTATAATCAATTCAAGTAAGCAGGACAGATTAATTTGTTTTGCTATAACGCGTTAATGTAATCCTCAGGAGATGTTGACTTTACAATGCGACATCGTAGAGACACACGATTGTGAAGTCAACATAAGCTTCGAGGATGTCCCGGTGTCGATGTCGGGACGAAACGTGCGTCAAAGAAAGTGTTGGAAGAATTGTGTTGTACAGATTCTTTTCAATTAGGAACGCTAAAAAAAATCAGTGGGATTCCGGGAGTACTAACTGCCGGCAAAAGTTAAATCAAAATATTGAGAAAAAATACAATATATTTTTATAACCACATTATAGTTTATAATAATCATACAACTTACAAGAACTCTGAAATGGTTGATGTATACGATGAGGGGACCGCCGGAGTCGCCTCTGCAAGTGCTTCGACCTTGAGCGCTGCTGGTGCAGATGTTTCCAACGTGAATCAGCTCTGAGCCGAATGCTTCTGCACATTCTTCGTTGCTGATGATGGTCAGCTTGACGGAGCTGAGGCGCTGGTTTCTTCGGATACTGGAATCTGTTCAAGAGGAGGACTTTCCAATCAATCATTATACTTCTTACAAACATACCCAAAGAAGATACCTATACTAATTTTTGATTTAAGGAAGTTTGCTGTAGCAATATTAGGTACTTAGATAACAATTATTCAAACGTACTTGAAAGCACCAACTTTCAAGCAGAGAGCAAGGAACGAAAAATATAAAAATCTTTAGGGAATTGTGAAGAAACCGATATTAACGAGGTCAACCTAAATACTAACCTAAATATTATAAATTATGAAGATGATGTTGTAGTATAAGAAGATGATGATGACGACGATGAAGAGGATACTATCAAATATGATCTTACCATCACTAGTGAGACCGTATCCAGAAGCGAGGGCTGTCCACCCAGTGAAGGTTTCAGTCAGGTGTTCATGTACGGGTAGTGCAATTGGTTGAATTTCATCTAAAACAAAAATGTCATTTCGTTGTATTCCAACTTTTTCCAAACTTTCCCGCGAATCGAAATGGGTACATGTAATCTATGTTCAACAGCAAACAAATAGTAAGACAACTGATACGAGAGTTGATTATAGAGATATACGGATGTATATCTCTATAATCAAACATTTTCTTTAAGTTTCGTGGCCAAACAAAAAAAATACTGTTGTTAAGAAAATTGTTATTACTATTACTTCCTTGTAATTACGTAAGAAGAAAGAATGCTATAGACCATGCGAAGTGGAAATCTCTTTAAGCAGGAAAACCGACCCTGGCATATGCTGAGATAAAAGCTAAGAAGATGAAGAAGATTTTACTTACTTGTAAAAAAGACAGCAGGAATACGCAGAATACAGAGATCGTATTCAAGCTTCCTTGGATTCCAGTCAGGATGTACTGATACATCAGTAGTGATGATGCGTTGGCCGCCAAAGAACAGTTTATTGGACCCCAACACGACGGTAAAACTCCTCGCATGTAAGATACCATCTGCGTAGCAGTGAGCGGCTGTGAGGACGCGGGTACTCGAGATGAGGGAACCTCCACAGACTGATGTTTGGAAGAATAAGAGGGAGATGACAAGTCCAACCTGGCAACATTCAGTGAGTTAGAAAGTGTTATTTTACCTGAAAAAATTGATTTTCGACCTACAAGGGCTGCAGAAGCTAAGGACGCTAATACAGCTTTTACACTCCTGGGATACGGGATTTGTTTAAAAATTTTGGGCACTGAACTGAGTTTTCGTTCTTGCTTGTAATTAAGTTAAATTAATTATTACTTAATATTAGTTAATAATAATTGAAGTTACTTGGTTGGGACATAAATTAATACACAAAATAACTTTTAAGGTACCTTTGTAGCTAATTTAGTTACTATTAACATTTCATCTTTTTTACCTGATAAGGAACTTCTGCAATATCAGTATCAGCTCCCCCGACAATTGATGGTAAAGGTATTGCATCTAGAATAAGGTTCACTTCTTCATCCCTTCGGAGTTTTTTAGCGCGTGGAATGCCGACTATTCTGTGGTAATCATATGCCGTAGTTTCTTCGGGAGGAAATTCTATACTCAGTGTACAATCAACTAAAGCTAAGATAAAAACTATAGTCAAAAGATTCATGGTAAAATAGTAGTTATTGGGAACCGCGTACAACTTAATGCAGTATAGATATGGCACCCATAAGAAGGCAGTGATGATGGCACAAGATATTGTTATGCCAAAAAGCAGACGTTAAGTTTAATATCAGTTTAAATAAAACATTTAGAGTTCTAACTTATTATTACAACTCCCAAAATTACATTATTCTTTTTTGGTTAACTCATGTTTACACAACTGTAGTTGAAACTAAAATGGTCCATATCACTGTAAAACTTGATTTTTGGAGCACGTATTGTATTGTAAATGCCAGCAATCATAGTAAGTTATGTGACAAGCGTGTATTTACCGATAATTTACTAACTATAATTACATATTTTATGTATGATTTTGATACACATAATAAAATGATACGGCATTTTATACGTACACCAAGCCAATTGGATAACAAATATTGATCTTTTGTTTAATATGGTGTAGGTAAAGCTGCAAGCAAATAGAGCACTGAAATAATCTGTACCAACATTGTACCAAACACGAATTCAAAGTCGCTCAGTGTGCTATGGAGAGAGCTATAATGGTAGGAGTTTCCCTGAGTGATAAAATGAGAAATGAGGAGAACCGTGGGAGAACCAAAGTCAAACATAGCCAAAACCATTAGCAAGCTGAAGTGGCAGTGGGCGCAGGTCTCGCTTGTCGTAGGGGTGATGGCCGTTGGAGCCGGAAAGTCCTGGAGCGGAGTACCGTGTACGAGTAACCGTAATGTGAAGCGACCTCCAGCCCGTTGGACCGGGAACATAAAGCGGGTGGCGGGAAGCGGCTAAATGAGGAAGGCTGAGGACAGTGTGTGGTGGCGCGCGCTTGGGAAGGCCTGCGTCCAAAGTGCACGTCCGCAGGCTGACAAGAGATGATGATTTAAAAAGCAATCACATAGTTTACCTGTTTTTGTTTCAGCTCTTTCCTGAAGGTACCTAGCCTATTCATAATATATTAACAAAGATTTAAATCTGGATACACACTAAGTCTACATTGCGCACATCGAAAACGTCTACAAACATGCTGAGTGAGTGCTCTCAGCATGCCGTAGTGTGCGATTGTGTGTCAGAGAACACAAGTGCTTCGTTTGAGTACGTTAGTAATATTATAATATCTGGGTGACCGAGCTTTGCTCGGTAGTACCTATAACTTTTACCAATAGATGGCAGCAGGAGTCATATTTTTTTTTTTGCTAATTTCAACATTTTCTAATAATGAATAATAGCTAGTCCAATTTATCGTCCCTAAATAAAACCCACTGTATACAAAATTTCATGAATATCGTTCGATCCGTTTACGAGATTCAGATTATTATACAGAAATATATATGCACTAGCTGTTGCCCGCGGCTCCGCCCGCGTGAATTACGATTTTTTTACATAATATAACTTACTACTGGAATTCCTTGATTTTTCGCGGGATTCTGGTGTGATGTTGTACAGAAACCTGTTCTTACTTTGCACGGGTTATCTTGTGGTGATTTTGAAAACTCCTTTTTCTTAATAATAATATAAAGTTTCATTAATACGTAGTTGAAAGATTAAAACGACGATTTTAACTGTCGATATTTCGATACATTGGTACAAGTCGTGGTCACGTAGTGACCACGACCTGTGCCACTGGGTTACACAGGTAAACTGTACTGTACACTGGTGCCACAGTTAAAATCGTCTTTTTCATTGTGATTTTTATTCTGAAACGAAATATGTCAAAAATCATTAAACCATGTGAAAAGTTGTACTGGTGGTAGCACTCTTCTTTCAGAGTTCGGCCGGGTAGGTACCACTGGGATACATTACTCTACTAACAATATTCCCCAGTCCAACATAACATAAGAGTCTTTTAAAAATCTTTGCTTCATCTCAATACAATCCAAAACATCAGAATGGACAATGGCTATATATATTTCATTACGTATAAAAAGACCTTAGATGACAGTCAGTCGGTTAGGATCGATAAGACCTAAGAGTTAAAAATATTTGTGAACCATTATCTTACCCTTTCCATATTGCGGATGATAAAGTTTAAATCTGTTCATGTGTTAACAGTGCCATCTTAATATAAAGTCAGGAAACAGTAAATAACATGACAGTTAATTTATATTTAAAAAAATTCGGTAGTACCTATCTCAGAGATTTACATTCAAGTTCCACATAAATTGTAGAGATGGCGCTATACGGTATAACGTAGCGATAACGATTAAAAAATATTAAATGATTTTTTTCACCCTAAAAGTGAAAATTTTTAAACCATACAAAATCTCCTGCTAAGCGTATTTATTTACGGCTGTAAGGGTACTCCAGTCTTACTTGAGCCCTACGTCCTAGCCCTAGGTTCTTTGTGCATTCCGAGCTTCAAGTCACCTACCTACTTGAACTTAAAGGTTCTGATATCTGTAATTTCTGAACTACAAAAGTGATGATAATAAGATTTGTTTGGAATAATCTTTAAAGAACCTCCTTTCTAACAAAAAAAGAATGAATGGAATCGGACAACGCGTTAATGAAATATAACTAAATAACGTTTGGACTTTGATGCCGTCTTCCAGGGAAACCATGATGAATTTCGGGACAAAAAGTATCCTATGTCCTACCTCGGGGTATGAACTATAATCATGTCAAGTTTCATTTAAATCCATCCAGTGGATTAGCCGTGATGCCCGGTCGTGAAACAGACAGACAGACAGACAGACAGACAGACAGACAGACAGACAAAAATTAAACAAATTACAGTTTTGGCTTCAGTATCGACTAAATAGTGTCCTCCAACAAAAATTTTCAAAATATCTTCAATGTACAGAATTCGACCCTTTACAGTTTTATTATAAGTATATAGATATATATAGATAATACAAGAATTGCTCGTTTAGAGGTATGGGATATTCGGTGGTTTAAGTGTTAATGAGACCTTGCTATATTACCATATCTTATGTCGCCGTGTGTGAGGTGACAACGTGTCGCACACAAGATAAAAACGTGGACGTTTTTGGAGGTTTAGGGCTCATCTAGCGATTTAAATTTTTGCAAATTATATTGTTTAATCTTAAGTCTGTATACCGTAATGCCGTAGATTCCGAATGCTATACGTTTAACTTAAGCCTTTTATATGCATCGCTGTTTGTAAGAAGTAGATGTCCCGCTATTAGTGTGCCGTAATTAGGATAAGGACAACAAATGGTTTTACTTTCACATTTAAACTTAACCAACAATTTATGGTAAGTTCCTAAGCTATATTTTGGGAAGGTACCTCTAGTAAGTACGATTTTTATATTTCAAAAGTTCGGTAAATAAATTCACTACGTAACTAAACCTACCTACTATGAATTTAATTTTAACTTTTGAGAAACATCGTTAAAATTGTTTAGCTTTTAATTGATAAACGTAAATGGGCATTGTTTCTCAGAAGTTTTATGTTAAAAAAAAGGCAATTTGCACAACAATTCATTAATGGGAGAGCACCGTAAATTGTTTTACCCTGTTTTTTATATCGGAAGCTAATCCGAGGTCGTATTTAATCGTCACTTAACAGGGGTCCCCATGTGCCTTCTCTCACGGATCTTAGACTTTAATCCGGTCCGTAATCAAAATGAATCTCTGTGGGACTGAACAGACTTTGGCTATATGGACCGTAAAATCAAAACTGATTACTTAGTAAGGTAGATAGTTATAATAGGAGCACTTATATTAATGTCTATTGCTTTTAATGTAGGTAAGTGTTGGGAATTGGGATTGGGCACACCTGCCGGAAGTTCTGCCGCCGAAGTTCGTATTGCATCATGACGTGCTTGCTATGCAAAATGCGTTGCAATTAGGTGTTAATAATCGCTTGGCAGATGATTCGGAATTACACGGTAGACGGGTTGTTCACTCTGTAGCCGTATTTAGTGGTATGAGACCACAGTTTTGGCAGACAGAAGTGAAAACTCAAAAAATAAAACCGGCTTAGTGCGAGTTGGAGGGTCGTGTCAGACAGATAGATGGACAACAAAGTGAACTTATAAGGGTATATAAGGGTTCCGTTTTTATTTGAGTACGGAGCCCTAAAAATACTTACATAATACAGGTGCAGAGGTGTTGTCACGAGTTAAATGGTTTTTCCCATTTCGAAAATACCCAACGCGTCTAAAAAAGTTTTCACATAAAAAAACGTCAAAAAGAATACTCAGTTTTGCTCTAAGAGCATTCTCCACTAACGCCCCACATATGCCACTTGAAGGCGTTCGTCTTCTCATTATTGAGACTTGAAATTTTCCGACTGTGTCACGTAAAAAAAATTGCTCCCCCCTAACGAGTACACTCAGCCCTTTCATCTTATCTGTGAATAAGCTGAAACATTTCCTTAACGAAGCCTATCCAAAGGCGAGTAAATTAAGGAGGTTCTTTTTTTGCTTTCACGTTTCGCATTATACGCATAAACGCTGCCAGTGCACCGAGTGAGGCTAAAAGCACACCTGGTTTTTACTATTTTAATTACGTCACCCATTAATCCATGTCTAGGTGGGGGGCGACGACAGGAACGGATTGGTGTGGTCACAATAACTCTAATGGTACCTACGAGTAAAAAGTACCAACTTTTCACACAACTCCTCAGATCAAAACTGGCTATCTTCGGGTTTTACTAGACAAGCCAACAAAGACTTCATCAAAGCAGTTCTGTAACTATATGCTTTTTCTTTTACTATTTTCTCCACCTACATCTCTGTACAGTAGGGTTAGTCCAAGTTTCTTAACGAATTTCGACTCGACTCGCATCGCACATACGAATCGATTTTCTCCATACATTTACAGCCAACGTTCGTCGCGTGGTCTTCTCCTTGGGGACTAGTCCCCATGGGGGTACGGGCCTCGAGGCATGCCTCCTTACCCGGGCGATGTGTCGCAGGGGAGCCTTGATCCCCCGGTGTTGCTCTTTTAGCCCCGGTAAGGGGCTAAGGCCTCGCCTGTTGGCTGGAGGCCCGTTGGTCGTGGTTGTGCGTTATGCCCCGCGCGGTCAGCGATTTCATCGCCGCCCTGCGCGGGGATGGTGGGGTCCGTTAGTGCAAACCCCGCGTCGTCGCTTTCGTCTCCGTCATCTCCCGCGCACATGCGCTCAGGGGACGGTGAAAGCAGGAGCTCACGAGGCAGCGGACGCCCCGTTGGTGGTCGGTCTTCATGCGGTGCAATGCCGTGGAGGTGCTCGTGTGGCCCGTTATCCGCGCGCGCGAACAGACTCCGCGCAAGGGCGCGGACAAACTCCTCCACGGTGGGCGTCCTGGTGTCCCGATGGATGACATCATTTCTGACTTACCTCGGAGCTCCGTATGCTCCGAGGTACAGCCAACGCCATCTATGGGCAGTTACTGACATGCAGCTATCAATAGATGGCGCTGGCTGTAGATGAATGGAGGAATTCGATTCGTTTGTGCGATGCGAGTCGACTGGAAATTCGTACAAAAACCTGTACTAACGCCTCTGTATCGTTGGTAAGTTTCCGTAATTTTCATATTTAAGGGTATATTTAACTGCTTGTTTTGTTACAAATTATTGTGCATATAATATAACATAAAAAAAATTCCCGGCTGAGTTTGTTGTGGGCTTCTTCTCAGCGGCAGGGCGCGTTTGGAACCCTCGTAAACTTAGTTTTAAGTCGACTTGTAGTTATCATCATTATTATGCAAGAAATGTCATACCGACGTTCGCAAGAGCCTGTATGTTAGGCCTATGTGAAATAAAGATATTTTGATTGATTGATTGATTGATTATCATTCGGTTGTATGTTTGGTTTCCTCAATTTTTGTATTAAAAGTTTCATGATGTGAAGCATATAAAAGTGATCCAGACTTACATGTGAAAATTTTTAATTAGCTGATATTATTGCAGTAGTTGATGCTTGTTGCTATGAGAAAAATTCATGGAAATTATCATATCAAAAAGTTTCGCTTGGAGCTAGTATGAGCTACATCATTTGGATTTTTTATAAAAAGGATTATAAATGCTCAGACTACATTAAATAAAGGCATAAATGATAACCCAGCATAGGCATATAAATCGAAATTCACGATAATAAAAATGGGTATTGGGGGTACAAAATATATTTGTCATGAATTTAATTCAGAAATACTTAATTTTTATTTTTATTTCTGCCAATCTAATCCCACCAAAAACATTCTGTAAAAACTAGCCAAAGTCAAAATGGAGCTGCTTGTTTATCTCTAAAAAGTACTGAAATCTAGACAAAGTCGTGCCAAGTCAAAGGTTCCTTACTGCGATTTCTTTATTATTATAGTTAATGTTGCGTGACTTGGCCGTTGAAGGGTACACAAGGGTTCAAACCAGGTGCTCCATGACACCATTGCACCAATCTGTCGCCAGAATTCATCGTCAATGAGTAGCGGTTCTTGGTCTTCAACGGCCAAGTCACACAACATTAACTATAATAATAAAGAAATCGCAGTAAGGAACCTTTGACTTGGCACGACTTTGTCTAGATTTCAGTACTTTTTAGAGATAAACAAGCAGCTCCATTTTGACTTTGGCTAGTTTTTACAGAATGTTTTTGGTGGGATTTCACTTCTTTTTGTAGAAACTTCAAAATATTACAAAATATTTCTGTCCGTTTTTCTAGATACATTAACTGCATAAATAACTTTGTAATCTCATATAATTTATATGGAATTACAAAGTTATTAATGCAGTGATCACCAGGTACTCCAGATCTTCGATTATCCTAGTTTTTATAGTTTTCCCTTTATGTGGCCATTAAACCCTAACTCTGTACCAAATTTCAGCTCTCTGAGTTTATGGGAAGTACTAGTTCTATTTTGATGATCATGAGTGAGTCAGTCAGTCAGTGTCGAAAATGCGAAACTTTGCTTTCGCATAACTTCGGAACTATATGACCTACAGACTTGAAATTTTGGGTTTTAAGTATGTGATTATAGCTTACTGGATAGCGAAAATTTCAGCGTTCTGGTCTTATCCAGAGGTTCTCAAATAGGAGCCCGAAAATGCGGCGAAATGGTTCCTGTAAAGATGGTACGGCAGTTTTGCTTCGCGCTTTGACTTTGGCGGGGGCACTGCCGTGCCCCCTGATTTATAATCATCATTTCACTTTTTTTTTTATTAAAATGTTACAATAAATCTTATTAATAGCTTATTCTAATTACTATACAAATCAATTCACATTTAATCACAAAACCATTATTACATTGAAGGTCCGTTGAAAAAAATCTGCTAAAACAAAATTATATTATTACTCGTATAGAGTTTATGTACCTTGTCCGTTAATCAATTTTAATACATATTTCTAAATGAAAATGTTAAAGTTTTAACAATAAGATTTTTCAATATCGTATTTCAGCACGAAAAAAAATTCAGCAGAAGACAGCTAATGTGATTCGCACGTGTAATAATGATGTAGGTACTTACGTGAGTATTATATATTCGGTGGTTATAGGTAGAAAGTACTGTGCGTCTCGTTCCGAGGTTGTTTTTGCAAGTGCTGTGAACTCAACAAGCGTGTAATGACCCTTCCACGTATTATAAAGTCTTTTTACCGCTTTTATGTACAAATTATATCCCTTTTCATACGCTTCGAGCATGAAAGTACCTTTTGGTTTATTTTCAACGTTTTCATTTGCAGATGATCACAAGAATATGCCTAATTACGTAAAGGGAAAATTTAGACGAATTAGGGAGTTCGGTAAGGAAAGTTAAATAGCTCGTTAAAGCGCCTTCAAAAATCGCAATTATTGAAGGCTGGCGTATTTGAAATGCAAAGCGCGATCGACTCCGAATGGACTTGTAAATACTAGACGTTTTGTTGGTTTATTTCAGATGATGTAACATTTTAAAGGATCAGCGCTTACTGACGTCACGCATACATTTTTAGCCTCTGCCCTGAAGACAAATTTTTAACGGCGTAAAAGCCGTATTTAAGCTATCTTTAGTGAAGTTTTGTTTAAAACTATAAAGACAATTAGTTTAAGATTTAAACGTCATATTGTATTTTGGGTCCTTAATCTAAACTCGCTGAGCAGCAAAAACACGATTGGATAAAATTTTATCGATAGAAAGTTCTCCCAAAAGTTGCTCCAAAATCTCAGTTTTTCTCAGTTTTATCGGAAACTACAATGGATGTAATTGTAATTTTAGTTTTAATGTATCGTTAATAATAATATCTAAAAACGTTAAGAAACAGATTTTTGATAACTGGCTTAGTTTTTGAGTAATTAGGTAAAAAGTCGTTTTTTTGTTATATTCTTCCGCGATGCTGCATGTCGCACCCGTATCCGTGAGAGTGACAAAGACAAAAATAAACTCAATAAATCCCCTTAAGTAGTCAAAACTGTAAAATGGCGCTAATGTATACGACCAACAGGGGTATGTGCTGTCAGCAATGCCGATATGTATGAAGCGCGACGCCATTTTGAGAAATTTTTAGCTTCAACATACTTACGTCACATCTTTCCCATCCTCTTAGCGTAGCGTATTTCGTCATTGTGTAGGCACGGAATACCTGATAGTACCGATGGTATAGGCTCGAGTTTCCAAGGATATAAAAACTGTAAATATTTCTTAAAGGATAAAAGTTTCCTTCCGCGGTTGCAGCCAGTGTAATCCGACAGTTTTCCGATGCGTGTCGGAACGCCCCTGTGTCGACGTATGGCGGGACTGAGAAATACATGGAATACTCGTTTGAAAGTTAGGAAGACAAATAGAAAAAAGTTATAAGCCTGCGATCAATAGCAAAAGAATGTTCTTTCACAGAGTTTGCACCAGTTCTATTGAGTGCGGAGTAGAAGGACGCATTGAGGGGAAAATTGGAAAGTACTTATTTTGCTCTTAATACTCAAAGACTTCTATGTAGGTATTTGTTAATACTCAATGACTTCTATATACTTCATTTATATCAGTGCATACGTACTGCAGACTTATTACTCAGGACGCCTAATGTTAGGTTCTGTAACATGATAAAGACATCACGCAACACACACACCACACACACGCTGACGCACACACAAACAAAGTCACACCCTCACACGTGCGTACATAAAAAGACGCACACACACAAACATAATATTAGATAAACTACCTTTAAAATAGACGTTTGATTATTACAGGAGGTATATTTACAGTAGGTACCACACATCACGTTGTTGCAAACACTCTAGCTGTAGTCTGCATCTTTTTCCACATGCAATTTATTCCGTTGAAACCCGTTTTGCTGGGAGAAGAAAAGAAAAAGAATTCCACATCGCTCTAGAGGTCTTTTAACCCCTTTGCTGTCTATGCGTGTTTGAAGGACAAACCAGCGAACAAAAATATTCGCATTTATGATATTATTAGTACATAGATACGTAAAGTGTAACATTAGATTAGTTTCCACGGTTGTCGCATTCGTCGCACCGAATCTCCACGGAAGTTTTTATTCCGATAACAGAGTCGGGGCGGGCGAACACTGAATTTTATACTCTTGTAACAAATCCACGTCAGGCACTGGCGATAATCCAAGAGTTTGTGGCCTTTCAGGATTGTTTCCGGGATGCATTGCGACTCGCATATTGAGATAGCGGTAACCTGTAGATGTGCTCCACTTTACTGCTTTAAATGGTCTGGCCCTCTTTCAATTTAAATCTTTTCATAGGATTGTGTTTTGCACCAAATGTATTTGATAAAACATACATATATATGAAGACGTATCAGTATGGAGACAAGTTGCCGGCCTGCATGATGAATACACGCATAAGAAGGGACCTTCTGTATTTTATACTTAGGTCAAAACAAAAGGTGCCACAAGACTCCGTGTTTTTTTTTCTGTTGGTCAGATATAAGAGTGTATCCGATCAATGCAGAACACAACTTGGCACCTCAGCTACACTTTTAAACACAGCTAAATAGACACTGAAAAACAATTATCACACAATCATTTTCTGTGCAGCTGTGGGAATTGAACCCTTGACCTTCAACGCAGGAGGCCACCAAGACCTCCTCTTCTTCCTCTTCTATTCTTGGGACTTTTCCGCGATTGACCGAAATCTCACGTCCGTTGCGCGTGAAGTCTCTGATGCGGGTCCTCGCCGGATCACACAGCCAGCCGAGCTCACTCCAGAATCTGAAGAGGCCTCCCAGATCGCACAGGATTTCTTGGAGTGTTGCTGAGGAGCCCATGTAGGTCTCGCGTTGTCGCGTGGTCCCGACACTCCAGTGCACTCCACCAAGACCTACCGTTTGGGCCATTCGGTCGTCATCTGTCTTCTTCGTTTGCGGTTTTTATAGGTTTTTATCATTTCACCACCGACATAAACCAGAGGATGAGCCCATCGGAACCTTTTTACGTCAACCTTCTTAATCGGAACCTTTTTACGTCAATACTTAGAAGAAAAAAAGTAGCGCCATTTCTCAAAATTTCCGCTAATAACGCCACAACATGGTGGAAATCGTCCTTGTGGAAATTCGCGTGCGGACTAATAACAAGTTCAGTGATATGTGGCGTGGACAGCTGTCCATAGACAATATTCTCGGTCGGCAGTTGATGTCAAAACAAACATTTTTGACACCAGTAAACTGGCGACATATTTTCGTGCAGTCTGCCGGGTCCTGTATATCTGTCATCGAGCCTGCAGGTCACAGATTAAGCATATGTGTCCATTGATTCGGTTCAATTTGTAGTTAAGAGCTCATTTTCCCCTTGCACTCAAACGCCATGGCTTTTATCGTCATATGGGTCATTAAGCAAAAGTTTCGATGGCTACTTTCATTTCAACGCTTTAATTCCAATACCATTTCTATTGATTGACTCTCTCTGTGAATGGGTAATAATCGGGATTAAGCTTTTATTGTCTTCGTTGATAGTGAACTTATTATTGTTTTAATTTGTAGATTGGTTCTATTTTATATTCATTCATTATTTTAAAAGAAATTTTAAAATGTATATTGGATGTGAATGATTGTCTGTTTGAACATTTTACCGAAAAACTATACAAGAAGAGTGAATTGAGAGTTCTGCACCATCGACCAAGAACGAGCAAAAAAATCACGTTTATTGTATGAGAGCCCCTTTTAATCTTGACTCTATTTTTTAATATTTGTTGTTATAGCAGCAACGGAAATACATCATCTGTGAGAATTTCAAGTGTGTAACTATCACGGTTCAAAATATACAACCTGGTGGCAGACGGACGGACGGCGGTATCTTAGTAATAGGGTCCAATTTTTCACCCTTTGCGTACGGAACCCTAAAAACATCTTGCGACCGCATAACGCTAACGAAAATTCAGATTCGACCTTGGCTAGTGTGTCCCGAGACTTAAGTACACACAGACACACGGACTAAATTCGTTTACCAGCTTACGACTGCTTCTTTGTAATGAAATATTTATACGCGACAATTTCGCCGCCGTCCACAAATCATGGGGTTTTTGTCCTCTCGTCCGCTCAACAAAAGGATGGCACGGAATGTGATTACTCAGCCGGCACAGTTTGCATGTCATGCCTGCAGTGAATTACTGGGCAACTGTAACTTTTTTTCAGGTGTGCCTCGACAAAACCGAGTAAAAAGTTATGTTGGGGCACGTCGCACTGTTAGTCGTTCGCACTGGTGTTGCCATCGAGTTTTGAGGCAATGGAGGGGAATAGGGGAATGCAAAATCGTGTTTTGTTTAACGGTCCTACCAAAGACACCTATACTATAGACTTGGCGGACCGCGCGAAAAAATGTCGCCAGTTTATGGGAGCAAAACTCCCTCCGGCGTCAGTAGTAAGCTGTAAGCCTACGCAGTATTTCGCAGGAGTTTCGACACATGGCTCTACATTTGCTTGTATGAAGAAGGTTTACGTAAAATGTTCGGATGGGCTCATCTTGATGTTATTATCATAGGGTCCTACTTAAATAACCGCTGCCTTTTCAGTAACGTTGTGTCTAAGTTTGTGGTTTTCTATTTTTCAGTGGTTAAAAGTATTGATTGTTATTGCAATATCATACGATATACTGCACTGTGCACTCATTATCCTAAGACAATCGTTAAGTCTTAAGTCTCATTTTGCCCAGTAATCACATCGACATATACAAGTTCAAACTAAAACTGCTGCTTCACGGTAGAAGAACTAACACCTACATGAACAAACTGTATAAGAAGAGACTTTTCTGTGTGTAAACCATGAGTCTTTAACACCGATGTGAACCTGAGGATGAGCCCGTTCTAACATTTTATTTATATACAAGAAAAGAGAAGCGCCATATTTTGTCAAAATTTCCGCTAAAACGGCGCAACATGGCGGAAATAGTTTCTTTAAAAACCCGGGTGCGGACTAATAAGTATCTGTGGCGTGGACTGCTGTCCATAGACAATACTGTTGTCGGCTGTTGGTGTCAAAACAAAGATTTTTAACACCAGTAGGTAAACTGGCGACATTTTTTCGCGCGGTCCGCTGGGCCCTTTTTGTACACATCTATTGCCTATAACGACACTGGCTGCTGTAACATTTGGCTCCGAACTCAAAACAAACTTTATGTCACGAGTTTTCGCGTCTATAGAGTATATACTCGATGTCCATTTGTAAACACTACCCGTGATGTGTTTCAAATCGGACTCATGTAGAATCTGTGCACGGGCTGCCAAAAAAAGTGAGGATGCTTTTGAAAATCGCTGCGCTGCGCTTCCTGCGGAATTACCTGCTACGCTTTGGAGGCTGTGAAGATATTTCATTTTAAATTGAGTTCACTTTTAGGCAATAAAACACCAAGCGTTTTTACACGTACCGAATAGTTTCATTAAACACGAATGGGAGCGATATGAAGCACCTAGAATATTCCGCAATTTGTAAGTTTTAGTACAGAAAGGTTAGTACAAGTTGTTGTACGAATTTCGAGTCGACTCGTATCGCACAGACGAATCGAATTCCTCCATACATTTACACCCAGCGCCATCTTTGAACAGTCACTGACATGCGGTTGTTAATATATGGCTCTGGCTGTAAATGTATGAACTATGAAGAGATTCGATTCGTTTGTGCGATGCGAGTTGACTCGAAATTCATACAAAAACCTGTGCTAACCCTACGGATTTCCGCGTTACCCGCGGTTATTCGGATTTTCCGCGCTATCCGCGGGTATTCGGATTAAACAAAAAAAACGATTCAAAGTGCATTCTCCATTCGCGGACTATTTATCCTTTACGAATCTTTGAACTATTGCGAAGGTTAAAACTGTAGGCGGGTTTTTTACAAGCGTTCTCTTTCATGGAAATAAGGATCAAAAGCTTCATTAACAGGCGTTTGCCGGGAGTCATAGGGTTTTTTGAATAAATTCATTTAATAAATTTGGAAGTACCCACGCTTTTATACCTTGAGCCTATAATGATTCACAATTTCTCAGCTGTTTGTTCTATTTTATGCTTACAAAGTAAAATTATCACCCTTTGATGTTATTATAAACTCCCGTGTTGGAGTAATTTTGCTTAATTATTATAGGTATTTATTCGTACAAGTAAAAGTACTTAGGTATTGATCGTCTGATTTAAAAATGAACGCACCTCTTAGTGTTTACTTACTCTCACACATTTGTCACACATTGAAAGAATAATGTAGTGGAGAGAGGTTCAGTTTTAAAGTGGTTTTAAATTAGACGATACCTATGACAGGCAGGTTTTCTGTCCCTGTTTACATTAAGTTAATAATAATGGAGACTTTTTTAATTTTCCCTATAGAATTCCAGAAGCAGCTAAAGGTGGTTGCTACACAATTTGAGTAGTAGGTAATTAGTTTTTGTTAGGTATTTTTAATTAACGCATTGAAGTAGGTACCTATAAGGTACCTACTTCAATGCGTTAATTATATCTATCTATTTACTGCATATGTATTGTGAACACACACAGGTATCACCTAACCTTTAGAACTAGGTTTAGCTTGGCGAAACGTATCTTGACTGTTACATTTATGGATAGTTTCATGACTGGGTAACAGAAGGTGGACTTAAGGGCCAGTTTAGATGATAACCAGTAACTGTCTTGTACTATACCTGGCGTAACTGAGATGAGATGATATCGGATTAAGTCCACTACAGCCACGGAATACATAATAGTACGTAACGGTATACAGTTTTGATACTGTGAAGTAGTTAATGATATGAGAGACTAAAGATAAGACAGCAAAAGAAGCTCAACAAGTTTTATTCACGATAAAATGGATGAGGGAAAACATACCTTAGCTAACTTACACATACTGCGCAAAAGTCATAGATATCTCTATAAATTATTGAATTAGTATAAACATTTTTGCACCCGCGGCATTTAAACTCGCGTCCCCTAGTATATTATTTATTTCTCTATGCCTAGACATCGCGGCTGGATATTCTGCCACTGAGCTGCGGAAACCAATCCGGCGAGATGATAATTTCGATAAGATAGTTGTGTCTTTAGAGATTTATAGTACACAGATGCACCCCAAAAAGGATCCATTGTCACTGTCGTAATGTAAGCATGCCTTAAACTCTTTACATCGTCAACAAATACGTGTCACTGGATAGCGCTGTTTTATTAGGGTAGGGCTCAAGAGTGCGCTCGCCGCTCGGAGATAAGTAGCGCCTGTGCAAAACTTATAGTTTGTTTTACTATGGTTTTACTACCTTTTTGTTTGCACGTCATGGTCCCGGAAAGATTGTTTGATTGAGGGGTTACTACAGCTATAACTTTGTTTTTTTTTTCCTTAACGTTATTCAATAAGTTTATAAAATTTTCGTTATAATGTCCTACGCAAAGAGGAAAAAATCGTATTTAAACATTAAGAGTCTGCTACACCTAGCTAATTGCGAAGGTTATAATTACGGAGAGAAGTGGCATCCTTATGCGGTTGATGTGGAACACCCTTCTAGCTTCTGTGTTCCCAACCAAGTGGAATCTGGGTGCATTCAGGGGAAGAGTGATTAGGCATTTTGTAGGTAAGCGCGCTCTATCCTTGACCTCATCATTTCTGTCCATCAGACATGATTGTAGTCAAGCGCAAGCCTATCAGTAGGTAACTAAATAATATACGTTAATTACCTAATTAAAAAAAAACCCACTTCAACTCTCATCAAACTACTATTGAATACATCCTTTCCAAATAAAAATGTAAGACTTATAACGAAAGTAATAGGAGTAAAGCTGTGATTCCAACAGCTCAAACGAATAAAGGTATTTGATCATAAGATATTTTATTAATTCGCATATTAATGATTTCTCATGGATACCATTATCAGCGGACCTTACGGGAAGCGTCAGTTTTCTAATAAAAAATAATCTTTAAAATCGATTCATAAAAAAATACAGACGAATTGAAAACCTCCTCCTTTTTTGAATTTGGTTGAAAAGCTGCTCTTACCGTTCCAAAAATCCACGCAATAGATCCTATGTAACACAAATCACAATGTTTGTAAATTCTTGTTTACCGTTTCGCGCGATGCGTGCCCAATCAATTTTTTCGCAATCGAATTTTGTTTGATAAAATGATTACCCACGTGTTATTTGTTCAAATAAACGAGTATGCGCTAATGCTATAAAACGAACACCTACAAGTCGAAAATCCCTAAAAAATGTCGGCTGCGTTACTACCGCGTTAACAAAGCCGGATTAAACGCCCGTGTTCGGGCAAACCTTTATTGAAACAATTTTTTAAAACGTTTCGCATACAAGCGTCGAACACGGCGCGAATGTGTTGCGACGTTGTTATGTTTCCCTGACAATTAATAAAGCAATTAATATCCAAAGTCTAATCTTCCGCTGTCAACTTTATGAGTTGGCTAAATGTAACAGTTCTAAAATCGTGAAGAATCCATGCTGGTTTTTTGTAAACTTTGGGATGGGATAGTAGCGAACATTTTAGTGAAAAAATATTGATTTATTTATTTAAACTTTTATTGCACAAAATGTTTAAATAATAATATGGTACAAAAAGCACAGCTTAATCCTATACGATTTTCTACCAGTGCAGCTTCAGATTTTTTTTGTGTATATTTGATGATTAAACGAACTTACCTTAAGTGAAGTTCTATCATAATTTTATGAATTCCTGTATGAAGATAATAACAAGCATACTAATTAGGTATTCACGCCAAGTGATAGCCATTCAGACACTAAAGTTGAGAGAAAAAATAAAAATTTCAACATTTTTCATTACGATATCTCACGCAAGCAACACTGTGTCTGTCATTTCATTTAGTTCAGAGTAATTATTATAAGAGTGCCTTTGTGCTTCGATAAGCTCGTCTTGGTAGGAGCACTACAGAGCACCCAAATATGTATCATATAATATATACATAACTACACAATATTATACATAACCACACAATATTATATATGTAAATATAATAATATATATATATAAATGGGTTATATAGTCTTCAATAAATATTTATTATAATATGTACATTTTTTATTTACAAATTCATACATGGGTTTTTCCACAAAACAGGGGCGGGAGGGTGTTATTATCTTCATACAGGAATTCATAAAATTATGATAGAACTTCACTTAAGGTAAGTTCGTTTAATCATCAATTTTATATTCATTCCTGTATTTCTATAATAACAAGCATACTAATTAGGTAGATGTTTAGAGCCATGACATTTGTAAATAAGAAATGCTTTTAAATTAATAGAATAATAAGCATAATCGCTTAACATTGACCAAAAAAATAAAAATAACAACTTAAGTTGATATTCAAAGCAAATTAATAAATAATGGCATAATTTTGTAGAAATACTAAAACTGTACTATAGTTAGCTATAGTAAATCAATATTATTAGTATAATATATTAATAATAATATATGTACAAATACATATATTTTATATGTGCGAATACCGAGGGTATATTAAGACTTTCTAGCAGTACTGCTTGTATGTAGTCTTGACGATTAAAAGAGGTTTTAAACCTCTTTCAACAAGCTTTAAAATATTTGTATCAGTTAAAACTCTTGATTAATCGTAATAAATTGGGCTGTTAATATGCAACCATGAAATATATATTTAAACAGTAAATTGATCACGAATATATTTTATAAACTTGAGTAGAATAAATATTACCGAGACATATTTTTGGACAGAAAAAAAAAAAATAAAATCAATTTATTAATATAAAAGATTAATAAATCTATGGGTTACAGAGAACTAGTTCGTAAATTTTTTTTTTTTATCTTGACTGTAGGCATTAGTATTTTCGTAAAGTGTCCTTTACTTTTATTCATAGCTCTTTAGAGTTATTTCTTTTAAAGGAGTTAACAATGATATTTTTATTTAATTTGCATAATAATATTGTTATTTGGGTTTTGGTGTTGGAACAGCTCTTTAATAAGGTCATTAAGATTTAAATTGACCTTAAATTATATTTTTAACTGCATAGTAAGAATATTCTCAAGAGATATTTAAAAAAAAAAACTATAGAGAAATCATTTTATAAGCCTATTTTAAAGTTGATTCTGAGACAAAGGCTGATGAAGTAACTGTATCTACTGTTTATTCCTGTCTTCTAATAAAGTGATAACAATAGAAACTGATAGTCTGAAAAAACATGTTTTCTAATATTGTCAGACAGACAGTAAACATCTTATACAATATTATAGTATATGTATGTATAACCGTGTTGAGTTTCTCATTTCACATAATAATAAAATTTTAACTGAAGGCATAATTGTTATTCTTAACAGTTATTCATGTTATAATATTGTTTAATATCATTAATTGTTATTTTAACAGTCACCCCAACACTAATATCGCTGTTGTACTGGTTAGTTGTAAACAAAAAAACCACATATACAATTGGAATACAAATATTAGACAATACTTTTAAAGTTCTTGAATTTCTGCATCAAGACCATTTTTCAATTTAGCAGTCTTTCAGTTAAAAAATGTGATCTGATTTTTCCAAGTTGATAATCGCAAAAAACAACGAGCAAATGTAACATGTCAATAGGTAGACATGTCGAAATGTTATTCGCGATTGTTCGCGATTAATGCTTTGTTGACTTGTTGCGACGATGAAAAAAAAATTTTTTTTTTTTTTTTTTTTTTGTCACTTACCCAATAATTCCAATGTCATCACAGAAGATAAAAGTCTCTAATCTTCGTTTAATAATAATCAGGTAATTACATACCACAGCTGACTGCTGAAGTACTACTGTACTGGTATTCAAGTTCCTAGTGACGCTGTGATGAACTAATTTATCATTTAACAATTATCATTTGACCTTGGTCATTCATCATCGAGAGCTAAATCCTTGCAGCGGCGTCATCCATCGGCATGAAAGTTAAACAAAATATTAGACTTATTTAATAATGATTAAATACAGAAAATATAAAATGTAGGCTATGTATCAACTCTAAAAGAACAAAAAAAAAAATATTATGATACATGCAAGCCAAAATTATGAACCATCATTGTTCATATTATCATAAATCCAATGAAGTATTTAATGATTCTATGATCTTATATATCTATTGGTAATTTCCAAATCCTTTAACATTTTTGATGCATAGATAACCATTAGTTAATAATTAGCGGCGCGATAGCCTGAATATAAAAATATTTGATCTCGCAAAAATTAATTTGGTCTTTAAATATATTAATTTCCATTGCGTAACGTTATTCCTGGGTATGGATACCGATATTCCTGTACATATAGGTACAAGGATACCTAAAAATAAATTTAAATAAACATATCATCGATTGTTTTCTACTTTTTCCATATTTATTATTCATTTAAGAAATTTAAGAAATAGTCAATTATAGAAACTAAAAATAACTTTGATATTCAAAAATATTGCATTCTTTTAAAAGCATGCATCATAACTCAGTTAAAGCATTGATAAATTTGATGTAATATCTAACATATCGAGTTACGATGAAAGAATGGTTGTATTAAATACATGTATTTGTAATGGAATAACAAAAAAAAATTAAGTATGTTATCGAATAGGTTGTCTCATATTCAATTGTATGTGAACAGAATATAATAGCCGAGTTTTTTGCCCGACCTTCTCAGTGCAACCCGCTTTTCAGATTCAAGCTTTCATAAAAGCCTGTAAATCAAGTCCATGTGAAATTAATAAAGATCATCATTTTCATTTTTAATTACTTAAACATGAAAATTAATTATAATGTTAGTGGTTCAATAGTTTATAAATCTTCATAATATAAAACCTTTTTGTATAAAAGTAAATTATGATGAAAGAAACTAGGATAGTACCTAGATACCTAGATACCTAGTGTCATTGCACTACATGTGAACTAAAGAAGAGAAAAAAAAATTACACATTAAATTCTGTTCATAGTTTTGAGAACATGAAGAGAGAAAGAAATATATTTTTAACTCATATTTAAGCACGATAAAATAAAATCATCAGGCTCGAATATTTTATGAAAGTGGTTATTCTATAAGCGGCAAACGTACGAGTAAGTAGGTGTGCCTTCTTATCCCGAACCAACTATAGGCGAACATGCGCGAGTCCGCACGAGGTTCGAAACAGCGCAGCACTCCGCCAGCACTCCGATCGGCGGCCGCGCGGCGCCTGACATGACAGGTCGACAGAAATGTCAAAAGAGGACATCGATAAGTACTTGCAAGGCTGTTTTGCTCCTGGTGCTGTTCTTGTGGGGAAATTAAGACTCTTCTGTCCTGGGTAAATCTTCGAGAAAAGTCGTCGCAAGAGACGAGTGCTGTCCTGCGATTTGGCCCGTGGGTCCACCATGGACCGACAGGTGGATTGCTCAGATATTCCTCCAGTACCAGTTAATATTGGATCTTGATTAACTGTATTTCATATTATTGATAAAAGACATATAATATACACAGAAGTTATTAGAATATTATATTATCAAATAAAATTTTTGTGTCTCACTCGTACATTTAAAATTTTGAGTAGTATTACTAGTTGATTTTGTAAGACGTTGTCAATGGACTTTTTATTGATGTATCTATAAATAATGACCACAACAAGAAACGATTCGTGTGGAAGACTAAAATAATTGTAAATAGTGCATTTGATTGCGGGTACTTTTCAGACCTGGTCTAGTAAAGTAATCTTGGTTCATTTAAATTAGCAGACAGTAAAAGAAAATATTGATATGAGGGTATATCGAAATAGTTTCTAAAGGTAATCGTTTCGATCCTTTATATCATTCCAATACAGTTGGTGATAAAAAAACAGCATCGCGCGGTGTTCCCAGGTGGTCACCCATCCAAGTATTAACTGCGCCCGATGTTGCTTAACTTCGGTGATCGGACGAGAACCGTCAACCGGTGTTTTCAACATGGTATGGGGGCGTTTAAGCACCAATTTGCTATTTTGGAAGTTGCTTACAAGATAATCTTGTCATTTTTGGGAATGATTAATCCAAAGGCGTTGTCCCAATAACCATCCTCAATGTATATTGTCGTGAAGGTCACACTCTCTAATGAAGTGTACCCAACACTGAAGCATAGACTGCAGAATATATTATGTTGATTGACTTTTTTGCAATTATTAATATAGAGACGATAATCTTATTAACTCACCCTCATGTATGTCGTCGTGATGATCACATCCTCTTATGCAGTGTCCTCAACATAGATGCTTTGCAATTATTTTTTGCAATTATTAATACAAAGGCGATAGTCCTCAGGTTTTTCACCTACCAACTACCCTCAATGTATGTTGTCGTGAAGGTCACACCCTCTAAGTGAAGTGTACCCATCACCGAAGAATGCATCTTGATTAGCTCCTCTTGCAGTAATTAAAACAAAGGCGATAGTCCTTCCAACTACCCTCAATGTATACTGCTGTGAACGTAACACCCTCTAAGAGGTGTACCCAACACTGGAGCAATATGGATTTTCTGAACCAATAATAACAAATCCGTAGATTTCACAATTCGTTTTGACGATGAATCCGATAATTTTGAATATTTCTTTTCGGATACTTTGATTTCCGCAAGAAATACTTATAATCACTCACTTTTTTTTTATACGAGTTTAATAATGTTGTGTTGAACGGCCGAGCACTAGAACGCTAAATGGAATGACAGACACAGTGTTGCTAGCGTGAGATATCGTAATGAAAAATGTTGAAATTTTTATTTTTTCTCTCAACTTTAGTGTCTGAATGGCTATCACTTGGCGTGAATACCTAATTAGTATGCTTGTTATTATAGAAATACAGGAATGAATATAAAATTGATAGGTTTGAAAATAGGACTATAACTATTTATAATTTTTATGCAATTGCATGTAATTAAAAAGTACACCTAAGACAACGGTATTTAAGCCTAAGTTTATATTTTAATTCGTCATTTGTTATTGTAATACTTGCTTCAGCTGTGGTTCATTGTAATCTGTTATTTGATAAGCGCTTTTTCGGCAGTATTTGGTCTATTAACTGTTTTATGTAACTAAAATATATATTGTTATTAATGACTGTTATTGCCAGAATAAATAAAATAAAAATAAAATAAATAATAAATAAAAATAATAAAATAATTTGAGAAATAACTTATATAACTAAACAATGTTGGCCGGAACAGCTAGTTAGTAGTTGGTAATATCAGCCAGATTCTTCCCATCTATTGATCTGTGCGTTGATAGATCACTCAATCGGTCAGGTAGACATTTAATTTCAAATTTAGATACCTAAAGATAATAATAGAACATGTCCTAAAACAATAATGCAAAGACACAATTAAAAGAATCCCATAACAGGATTGTTAGCAAGTACCTATACAGATGGGAATGCAAATTGAACGGCAAAGTTCTCCGTCGCGGGAATAGAAAACGTCAGCAACTCGCAGAAAGGCTATTAATTATGCGAACGGAAATTGAAACCCCCGTGGAAATGGAAAAGTAATAAAATGCAACAGTGATTGCGAGATGAGTGAGACCGCGCCTCTGCGGGTCGGGCAATCTGTGCCAGTCGCCAGTCGCCATTGCCACCCGCTTCATGTAATAGAAGGGCGATTTCACTTATTATAATTTTAAATTCAACCGTTTAGTAGAAATAGGGCACGTCAGTTTGCACTCTGGTTTGAACTACTTAATAGAATTAACGTTTTTTTTTGCAATATCATAATCATACAGCTGTATAGGTTAATTCCTGACAAAATTATTTGGGCGACTATTCGGAAGAAATTAATTTTCAGAAATCCTTTAACAATAACAATAAATAATTGTTGTTATCTCTCTATCTATCTATGTCTTTCAGGCCCATTTGTCCTGTGGATTGAATTGTGCGTTTTTAAATCCGTCACACACCGGGACATCCTCAGAATATGTTGACTTCATAACGCAAGTTGTAACTTGTAAGTATATAATTTCTATACAATTTACCTAATAATGGACTTCGCCTGCTTCAATTCAATAATTATTATTAAGGCCCTACACCGAATTTATTGTTGTCCTCCTTACTCTTACCAATGTTATTGGTGGTTGCGATAGGCAGCATACCTATTGCGTAAAAATAACACAGAAAACCGACGTTTTAGATTTAATATTTTTTTTTTCATTTATTTAATTCAAAAAATACAAGCATAATTTACATTTACAAAATCTCGCCAAACTGGGCTACCAGTTTGTTGGCGAGAACGCGCTCTTTTTACATGAATATTATGCGTCTAATTAATATGTACCTAATTAACAATTATTATTACCTAGATTATTTATGGAGCTATTACTACTGCTACTATACTTATAACTTACTACTATATATAGTAAATATATAGTACTAAAAAAACTCTTTATTTATTTATGGAAATTTTTGGAAATTATTATTATTAGTATCGAGTGATTATCCATTGTAGGACGAGGTATTTTCCGATAAAATAAATTAAATAAAGTAGAGATTATGGAACAACTAGGTATTGGGAAATCTTTTTATAGAGAATTTTTTCCAATCGTGTTTCTGCCTCTAAGCGATTGAAATTCCCAAAATACTGCAGGTCATTAAAACTTGCTTATATAACTTTTTTAGCCCGTTAAGCAATTCCCAGTCAAACTTAAAATAAAATAAGTAGTCTCTAGTGGCCAAATGCTACAACCATGAGTTACATGTTTTACGCGGAACAATTTGCGAATATAAAGTGCGTTCGAATGACATCACGTTTCGTATTAAATGAGATGAATATAGAGGAATCGTGATATAGAGCGGGGCCGGACTTACGAGACGGGAGGTCAATTTTCTGCACCAGTCGTGTTGGGAAAGGTCAACTTTCTGCACCAGTCGTATTGGCAAAGTTCAATTTTCTGCACCAAACGTGTGTCTTTAGGATTCTGTACCTCAAAAAAAAAACTGAACCGTTATAAGATATCATCACTTTGATTTCTATCCGTCTGTGTCACGACCCTTTATTTTAATATATCCTGTAATTGCAATTGTATTGATTACGTGCGTTTAATTGATCGTCAAAGAAGAATGACCAAATCACGTTTTCGCATGAACCAAAACTTAAATATTCTAGGAAAATAAAATAGTGTTTTAAGAACAATTGACACTTGTTTTTAGGGTTCCATACCAAAATAGTTAAAATGGAATCCTTATAGTGAGACTTTCCCAGTCCGTCCGTCCGTCCGTCTGTCCGTCTGTCACACTCGATTATTTCAATCACTATTAAAGCTTACTTTGTGGGCCCGGTCTGTTTTACAACTTATTAATTAAAAATAATTTTATTCTTAACGCCAGTTTAAAAATTAAGTGTTCTCTTCTTTGACTGTATACTTGACTCTAAAAGAATGTGACGGGACTTGTTTGGCAATTTTAAATTATTTCTGCTCCGATTTTCGCAAACGAAAATAATTTACCAGTGGGGCACTCGAGTCGCCTATTTACAAAATCAACGATTCTAAAGTGAGGTAAGGCGAGAGATGAAAGACAATGAAATTTTACGGTTTATTTGAAGATTTATGGATCGTAAACATATTGTCGTCATTTTATGACTTGTGACAGAAAACAAGGAAAAGTTATACATTTTTTATGACAAAAGTACGGCTTTTTACTTTATTTCAAATATGTTATCAAAGGCATAAATTAATATTCAGCAAAATATTGAAATAATGTCAATATTTTGCCGAATTTTTGTCTTTTAGTCAGGTCAGGGTCAGTTAACAGGCTTAGGGTTATAAAGCGATTTTTAGTGAACTGTTGGTTAAATAGGTTTAAACCAGCAGTGCACTAAAAACCGCTTCAAATTCATACGTCTACTAGATAAATAATAATCATAAATTTATGTTTAATATTAGATATACACGTTAAAAGATTATAATTTTCCGCTTTTTCAACAATACACGTCATCTATACTAATATTATAAAGAGGTAGCGTAACGATGTTTGTGAGTTTGTGAGTTTGTGACATTGTAAGGGGTAATCTCTGGATCTTCTGAACCGATTTCAAAATTCTTTCACTAATAGAAAGCTACGTTATTGTGGAGTGTCATAGGCTATAATAATTTCCAAAATTAATTACGCATCTTTACTTAAACTTGAATGATGTAATCCAAGTCGTAAAAAAAATTGCTTTCATCGCGTGCGCTGCGGAAAATATTGAGGATAGAACTAAAAAAACAATATTTAAAGAACAATCAAAATCTGTAAAAAAGTCCGCGATAGCATATGCCTATCTCAATAACTGCTTTTACTGTTAAAATTGTGGCTTAAAAATAAATAAATTTTGTAACGCTTAGCCAATATGGTATTAATTTATATCTTTGTTAATATGTTTTTCAGAACGGAAATTGTATATAGAATATTTGTGCCTTTTACGCTTTACAGTTTAAACAAATATCTTCAAAGATATTAGCAAAATAAAAACGCGCCGCCCCGGCCGTTTCGTGGCGATAGGAGGCATTCGGTAGTATCTATGCGAATGCCTCGCTCGCGTCCAGCGCTGTGGGCTGTTGCATACTATTAGGTGTTCCGTGGCTGTGGTTATAAGCACGTATAAGGCCCGGTTTCCACCAAAGCAAAGCGAAGCGGAGCTGTATTTGAGTAACCAATCAGATTTCGTCATTTTAACATCTCCGAAACTGAAAGGAGAGGTGATGTCGAAATGATGAAATCTGGTTGGTTATTTAAACTACCCACTCCGCTCCGCTTTGGTGGAAACCGGGCCTTATGCGGGACAAACGGGCCGGTACAAAAATATTTTTAACGCGGAACGGAGTCCGCGGGCACTGCTAGTTCTAATTATTTTAGTAAGTTTTCGTAAAAAAACATTTACCTAATTGGACTTACTATAATTTTCATCAGTAAAAGCCTCTTTTTATGGTAAAAATAACGTCAACTCAATTAAAATTGGAGAGACTTATAAGTAAGAAATATTAAAAAATATTTATATCTTTCTCCCAATATCATAAAAAAATTCTAGATCTCTCAATATCTTATCCAAATAAAGGACGCAATAGAGTGTGAAAGTATGCCGCATATTCCCGTGTCAATATCAAAGCGATGAAATTCCATTAAGGCACGTGAGCCTCACTCCACAGCTCATACCAGGAGATGCCTCCATATCTCTGACTTGCTCCGAAGTAAGTAAGTATGGAGATAATATATCAACTTCTAGTTAAAGTTCTGACGCATGCGTATCAACTTCTTCAACATTATGAAAATACTCGTCCTCAATTTGGTATAGTTTTATTATCTTAGGGTTCAGCGTAACGCTTTGCCCGCCAAATAAAAGTTTTATTTTGGTTTTTCGCAATTTATAAGACACACTGTAAGCTTATGACAGTACAATTGAGGGAGATGAAACATAAAACTACGTTCAGACATAGAAGATTACTCCTATTATTACTTTTACTGTTAATTTAAAGCTTCTGAGGCTGCCTTCAAGAGAAGAGTGAATAGGCATTTTCTAGGCAAGAATAGAATAGAATAGAAAGAATAGAAAAATTCTTTATTTCATATAGGCCTAGCATACAAAGGTTCTTATGACAAGTCGTTCTGTTTTTCAAGCGCGCTCCAACCTAGACCTCATCATTATTTTCCATCAGGCATGATTGTCGCCAAGCGCAAGCTTATCTACAATAAAAAAAGTCTTGTTTAAAGTATCGAAAATAAGCAGCTCTCTGCATATCGTATCATTCGAAGATATCGAAAAAAAAACAACTCTGTATGGGTATTTCTTTCTTTATATCTCTTAATGGCACCTTACGGTCATAATATGAATTACACTTGTTATCAATAATGGCACAACTCTAAAATTTCACAGCAACTTCTTAATGAGAGCAAGAATATTCGCGCATGCCAAGTGCTAGAGCTCTAGAGATGTGTAAACTTTGAACGTCGTTAAAAGTTACGAAGATTTGTGCCAATACTAATTAGCTAGATGGTTATGAAAAATGGTTACGTTAAAAGTTTAAAGCTTTGCACTAAAAGCTCTTAGAAGTAGCGTCATTTCGCTGTGGCGTATGTGGCTACATTTGGAGTAGGTAGTTTATTAGTTTAAAGAGAATTTTTAATTTTACTACAACTATTATATATTTGACATTATTTTTATATTACTATTAACAATTATTATTGATTATACTATATTTGACATACTACAAAGATTCACGTCGATTTACTTTTAAAATGTCGTATTTACAAAAAAAAAAAAAAAATACGAGCGAAGCTCGGTCACCCAGATATTTATAACTAAAACTAGCTGTTGCCCGCGGCTCCGCCCGCGTGCAGTTCGTTTTTTTTACAAAAATGTTTCCCGTGGAATTTCTTAATTTTTCCCAAGATAAATGAGTGGTCGCTGGGTTCGATGGACCCGTAAAGGAGTCTTCTTCCAATCTCTCCTGTCAACGTGCTATCTTCTTTCACACAATTTACCTATATCTTCTTTGGTCTTCCTCTACTTATACACTCTATCGAAATCGCTTATGTTACTCAATTCGCATGGAGTAAGACAGAGTGGGGCGTGTCATCGTGGATTGTAATATCTATACTAACCAAACTTATCTTATTCTGAGATGATACCAACGCCCAGATATTGTAATTAAGCATTCTGATGCGCTGCTGTGTACGTAGCAACCCGTTCCTGCTGCGCACGGGTTATCTTGTATAGTTATACCTAGTTGCACGATCAAAAGGACGATTTAAACTGTCGATATTTCGACCCCGTTTTGATTGTGCTACGTAGATAAGTAGCTATAGGTTTTTTTTAAACATCCCACGGGTGCTCTCAAATTTTTCAGGATGAAAAGTATCTTAAATGTTGACCGGGCATATATATAAAGTAGGATCATAAAATTTTATTTAAATCCGTTACTTGAAAGACGTCTGATAACTGTTTTTGTAATGTTTTCTTTCCCGCGGGAACTCGATTGGATTAATAAGTTTTACTATACATATATTTTGTTAAAGAGGCAACATAAGGTATCAGCATGACAAATTTTACTAAATTAAGTTCATTAGTTGTTGTTTACAAAGCTGTTAAATTAATTGCAGTTTTTTAACTATCCCACGGGAACTCTTTATTTTACCGGGATGAAAAGTGTCCTATATGTTGACCAGGGACATAAGCTACCACCACACAAAATTTCATTGGAATCGGTCCAGCCGTTCCAAAGATTAGCCCGTACAAACAGACAGACAAACAGACAAACAGACAAACAGAAATTCGACCTTTACAGATTTATTATATGTATTGATTGATTGATGATTGATAATTCAAAGGTACAAGGAGAATATTATTTTAACAGGGTATATTATCCTAGCTCAGATTTCACACGTTTGGCATAATATTATTTTATGAACATTCTTTTTTGTATTTTTAATAATAGTTAAGAACAATATTGAAGAGAAATTCAGTCTCTGAAAATAGAGAAACGTCAGAAGTACAAGCTACAGTCACTAAAGAGCTTTAGCAGTCTCTGAGATATATCATAATTTCTTAACATTTTATATTGTGAATTGTGTGATGCAAACATTTTTATAGAGCTTAGGTAACTTAGTCGATAAATGTTTCCGCACTTTAAATACGGAATGATACATTTCTGTGATAAAATTAATATATTTCGACATCTAAATGGCTTTTATCTTAAAGATCGTGAACGATAACTCTGTATCGTATAACCGAAAGCCATTACGTGTATCCAACTTCGTCTCCTGGGACCACCCGGGAAGAAACTGTTTGGAAAGGTACGTAATAGGTATGTTATATTATAAGAAAAGGTTCGAATAAAAACTTTTACATATCCACAATCTCTTTATTTTTGGCATAATTTTTATCGAACGAAATATTTTATGGTAATTTTGATTGGCCATACTTATTGGGTTGGATTAACTTTTCTTCGGCAGGAGTTCGGGAGAGAGAGGTGTTATATTTGATAGAATTTCGATCCCTAATTATAAAATATAATTCGCATTACAAGGTTATATAGCTCTTCGTCATCTAACTTGTCGGAAGATGGCGGAGTTTGTAAGACCCCGCCACACTTCTGCGTGGTTATTTTTTTATGACCATCCAGAAGTAGGCGAAGTGAGGATAAGTGTTTCTATTAATTAATACTAGTTGTAAGTACTAGCAACCTTGACTTTGCTCTCTTTACGTCTATTTTACCTCTTTCCCATTTTTAAAACTCCTTTCTTAGCAGAAGCGTAGGTACGTCATAACAGCTACCAGCAGTATACTCGATTCTTATAATAGTTGAGCAATGAGCACGCAATAGTTGGCAGATTAGTTATTCAGTCCGTCATTTTTTCTTTTATATGTTCGGATTTTTTATTTTGTTTCACAAAAAATATAAAATACATTTTTTCCGTGTCCGCGATTTTAATGACGTAACTGTATCTACCCATTTGAAATTTCTGACAGCGGAAATATTCCGAGCACAAAGAGAAATTCTCATGCAAATATTCGGGCGTCATGAGAAAAATGTGAAAATGTTTCAACTTACGGACTTAGTTCGGAATTTCAGGAATGTATCCAAACGTGTCTTTATTGTACACACATTATGTATCCAAACGAGAGCTTTGTTGAATTAATGAGGGATGGACGTTGGCGCACGTCAAATGTTTGCGTTGCGATTTTGTTGGTTACAAATGTCGACCTAGTCACAACTTGGTGGACGGCCATTGGATTACGGAATAATATGACCAAAGGAGGTACGTGGACATACATTTATATCGTAAGATCTAATTAAGAACAATTTATTAATTTATTACTAAGCCTTCCAGTCATCGAGCATTGGATTAATTGTCTGTGCTTCCAGTTCATAAAAATAGGACATAATGTTTGATATTTAAATAAAAATCGGTTCTGACGTTTTTTGTTTTGAGCTACTAATTTGCGTTACTTTTCGTTAAAATTGTAATTTGCTGCATCTTTAATTATAAATATGATAAGAAAGGTCTCGCATGGGTTGCGTAAATTCTATCAAAATTCTAAAATCTATCAGGTGCGAAGGTTTTTCAGGAGTTCTGTCTATAGCCAAGTTTGAAAGAAAATTATTTCTAGAATTGCTTGAGGAAGTGGTATAAAATTATAATGGAAATAAAGGAGGTCATCCCATTAATAAGAAGGAGGGTTTTAACTCGGGATCTATGAATAACGTTCAAAACTTAAAGCCAAACTTAAATTAAACCCAAATTAAAAAAATATTCGTATTTTTTTATTAAAATATATTTCATAATGTCCGTTCTTGTATTGTAATTGTATTGTTTGCTTTTATCTTTTCAGACTACGAATTTTAACTGCACTCATTTGTGTTACCTAAAAAAAAAAGATTCCGACGAATTGAGAACCTCCTCCTTTTTTGAAGTCGGTTAATTAGTCCAGTTTTCTTCGGGAAAATAGGTGCTATGCGGCGATTCAAATGGCGACAACAAATTCGTTTAACTTTGGGCAGTCTTTTGTACTGAATTTTAGGTATAGAATATTTTATTATACCATTGGCCAGTTAGCGTGATTGGCTTACTCGGTATATTAGGCTGCATAGATCAGAAGGTTCTGCCCTCGGGTTGTAATCTGGGTAAATCCGGGTTCCTCATAAATGGTTAAATCAAGCAGCTGAGATTTAAGTGTCGAGTTAAGGATTGCAAGTAATTAAAATAAAAAGGTAAATAATATGACGGTTATAATAGTTTGGATTTGGTTATATACCAGTGGTTATTATTAGCCTTCAACACAAAAAGTGTGTATCTGTGTATGTGTCTGTGGTATCGTAGTTCAAAAACTGATGATTTTCATTCCTTTACTTTTTGTGGCATAGATAATTTTATCAAGATTGTTCATGTTTCATGAAATTCTTCCGCCAGTTGAAGATTTGATCATCAGCTCTTTTCTAGTTAATGAGGACATCTAACTTCCTTTAAATATCTGATCGATTCGGGGGTTTTTGTAATTTTAAATTTATATATATAACAATCTTTATGATCTCATCTGGTCAGTTGCGTACACAGCATCGCAACGGAGAGCTAAACAGCTTGCTCGCTAACATGAGTACCTAAATACTATATTGTACGTATATTTTATTATTAAGGTCCAGTTATATTAGAGACACCACGACCCGGACATAAATCTAGTTAGCGCGTGTTCTACCGCACAATAAAATTAACTTCGGACAATGTCGCTCTTTTTTACCTGTGACATGTGTAACACTACATACAGGTTGCATATGCATATTTTCTTATGTATTGTATAGTCTATGGTACATCATTTGCCTATTCCGAGCAATGGTTCCGAGGGAGATAAAAACAAGTGACTGTTGTCTTTGGGACGGTCGCCATCTTGCGTGGAATAAGAATAGCTTGATTGTGAATTCAGATGCGTAATTTAAATTAATTATTTTAAAACTACGATTGACGATATAATTAAGTGAATATTAGTATTAAACTGAATATTTGGACAATTAGAATATTATTGAGATGATGTTAACACTGGAAAGGATAGTATTTTGTTCAATTGATGTAAGTTTAGTTGAAATATACTGCGTAGTTGTCAGAATAAACGGATAATTATTTGTATAACTAAACTTGATTTTCATTAATTAACCCTTTTCTGAGATGATGTTTCATCTCAGAAGTGGGATACAAGACATTAATTTTAATTATTGTTTTTTTTTACCAACGCCCGCAATTGACCAATTTAATTGAGTTTACGTAATATTGTGAATTTTGAAATTTGTATCGATATAAATCTTTGAAAATTTGCACACTTCTCTCTATGAAAAGCAGTTTAACAAAATTTTGTGATTTAAAAATAATGATTTTTATTATATTCAATGAAAATGCGTAGTTATAGTGAAAATCGGTAAAATTATACAATTAATATGTATTATATTCACGGACTCTCTTGCCACAGGAGCGCCGGGAGGCTTTTTCGGCATGGTTCCCTCAACGATGTTATTAAAAGGGCTCTTGCCACCATTGATATTCCTGCCCTATTGGAGCCAGCAGGAATTAGTCGTGATGATGGCAAGAGACCTGATGGATTGACGCTGGTTCCCTGGGAACGGGGTCGGGCGCTGATGTGGGATGCAACATGCGTTGACACATTGGCTTCGATTCATATCAGGGAGACAGAATCAAAGCCGGGAGCCGCAGCTGAGACTGCTGAATCCGGTAAGCGTCGCAAGTATGCCTCTCTTTTAGAAAGTTACATATTTGTCCCGTTTGCCGTGGAGACCCTGGGGCCATGGAGTCATAGTGCCAAAAAATTCCTTCGAGAGCTTTCCCCGCGGTTAATAGCCTCAACTGGTGACAGAAGGGCTGGCTCATTTTTTGCGCAACGTATCAGCCTAGCTGTTCAACGCGGAAATGCAGCCAGTATTCTTGGCACCATTCCACGCGGGCAAGATTTGTATAGTAATTAGAATAAGCTAATAATAAGTTTTATTGTAACATTTTAATAAAAAAAAAAAAGTAAAGACGTGTAGGGAAAATAAAATAAAAACTCGACGAAGAAATTAATATGTATTCCCCATTTAAAAAAAAAAACATAAAATGAAGGATTCAAATGGATTTTTTTTTCTTTTGTTCGTTATTGATAATTATGATGTACTGATATGATCCATTTTTTTGACGTACCTATTGATATGAATACAGTATTAGTACTCGTATAACCATGGTACGGTTTAAAATATATGGTATAATAATTTAGTTTCATTTTTTATATTATATATTATTTTTTATATATTATTTTATATATTATTTTTATATTATATATTATTTTTTATATATATTATTTTATTTTTTATATATTATAATAATTTAGTTTCATTTTTTTTATTCAAATGAAGACAATAATCAAATTTTTATTATTATATTAAATTACCTATATTTCGTGTGTTGATGTTTTTGAACCTATGTGTAGGTATAAGATCAGACAAACATTATTGTGTGAAATAATGAAACGATAGATATCTATGTAATTAAACTGTGCTATGTGCTACGCACATTACTAAAAACATTGGTGTAACAACTCAATGAATAAAAATATAAACACAATATTATGAGTTTCAGAAATATGAATCATCGTTACCCTGTGACAGTATATTTGACGTAAATCACAAATCCACGTTGTTCAAACATACAAGCGCCAGGCAGTGAAGTACTTTGAAGCATGAGTTTCAATCGAAGCCGTATCCAGCGAGATGAGCACTGTATAGTGCACACGAATACGAAGGTTTATGGTTTATGAGTATTGCAGTGTTAAAAATACTGATAGTGAGAAAGAAGTTACTTTACTAGCAAAAGCGAAAAACTAATTCAGGATAGACAAATTGATATTGTCAAAGAAGGTATATGAGGAAGCGTGGGAGACTAAACTGATTGAATACGAGTATTTACGATCTGTTTAGTGATTTTGGTTAAAAGGAACGATTCTTATAGTTACACACAGTACTTGATTTTTTTTTATTTTTGATCCAGAGTTTATTTAATTGAAAAATTGTAAAATGTTATTGAATTAAAAGTAAGGGAAGAGATTTTTCGTTGAAATAAAAATAATCGATTTAGTTATTATATTAAATTTAAAAAAAAATTGATTTGAAATTTTGATTATGATTTCAATTGTGACCAATATTTATTTAGTGACAACACACTTTGAAATAGGGAGGAAGCCATCTACGGGGTGATGATAGTGATGGAAGTCACTTGAATCCCATGAGGCTGTGGATAGATTTAGTGAGATATAGGGAGGATGTTGAGCCGGGCAGGATTGGCATATGAACTTGCCGCCCATGAGTGGCTTAAACATCGCAGCCATCTACAGGGTGATGATAGTGAAGTAACTTGAATCCTGTATGTGGCTAAAGATAGGTTCAGCGACAAAGGGAGGGTGTTTTGAGTCGGGCAGGATTGGCATATGAACTTGCCGCCCATGAATGGCTTGAAACATCGCAGCCACCTACGGGGTGGATGATGGTGAATAAAGTAACTTGAATCCCGTATGTGGCTATAGATAGATTCAGTGATTTAGTTAGGGTGTTTTAAGTTGGGCAAGATTGGCACATGAACTTGCCTCCCATGAGTGGCTTGAAACATCGCAGTCATCTACGGGGTGGATGATGGTGAATAAAGTAACTTGAATCCCGTATGTGACTATAAACAGATTCAGTGATTTAGATAGGATGTTTTAAGTCGAGCAGAATTGGCATATGAACTTGCCGCCCAAGAGTGACTTAAAACATCACATTCAAATATTAGATGACAGTGAAAGAAGTAATCTGACCTGTATACGGTTATAAGTAAGGAAAAATTGAGTGAGCATGTTTAGAAACGGACAGGGTTGGCATTTGAACTTGCCGCTAATGATTGCTTTTAAATATTATGCAGCAATTGATGAGTATTTAAGCGAAAAAATTAATGATATATGATCAATATTATGAAAGTACTTGCTGTATTGAACAAACCGAAACGTTTTGGTTCCGAGGGAGATAAAAACAAGTGACTGTTGTCTTTGGGACGGTCGCCATCTTGCGTGGAATAAGAATAGCTTGATTGTGAATTCAGATGCGTAATTTAAATTAATTATTTTAAAACTACGATTGACGATATAATTAAGTGAATATTAGTATTAAACTGAATATTTGGACAATTAGAATATTATTGAGATGATGTTAACACTGGAAAGGATAGTATTTTGTTCAATTGATGTAAGTTTAGTTGAAATATACTGCGTAGTTGTCAGAATAAACGGATAATTATTTGTATAACTAAACTTGATTTTCATTAATTAAAACTTTTCTGAGATGATGTTTCACATGCAATCTGTGATGTGTTCTACCGTGTAAGCAGTAAGCATCTTTGGTAGGTGGAATTAATTAGTTACAGCGACTTTACTAGCTTGACTTCTCTCACTCTCCCCGGTCTCCCTCTGCGGTCACTCGCTGTTACTATATTTGGCTCATGTGTTTGTGATAAAATAAATGGACACAGGATATTTCGAGTTTTACGACTCGCATTTTCTCCGATTGTAGTGTCCAACGCAGGGGGTACTTGCCACTTTCCAGCCACCATACATCAACTCATCACGCATCGGTCCGTTCCCACAGAGGGCGCCACCGCTTGGGTAGCTGCACCTGCTTGTTTGCTTCTTTAATTGCTATCGTCATTAATACTTGTCGCGGAGACTCGGAAACAGAGTAGTAACTCAAAAGCTTGCATTTGCTTAATGGCTGAACTGTGTAATTAACAACCGTTACTTGCTAGTCAAACTTTCGTTTGTCAAAATTAATATTTAAAAAAACTAGCTGACCCGGCAGGCGTTGTTTTGCCGCATAAATTATTATTTTTCATCTATGTTTCATCTATGAGTATGAAAAATCGAATAATAGTTACACAAAAAATTACGTAAAAATCCGTCAAGCTGTTTTGGAGTTTTGTTGTGTTTTAATGAAAATTTTATATATTAGCGATATATATATATAAAAGAAGAAACTGACTGACTGACTGACTGACTGACTGACTGACTCACTGACATATCAACGCACAGCCCAAACCGCTGGGTCTAGAAACTCCAAATTTGGCACACAGATACCTTATGAGGTCTAGGGGAGCACTAAGAAAGGATTTTTCAAAATTCACCCTCTAAGGGGGTGAAACGGGGGTCCGAAGTTTGGATTTTATCAAGTTAAAATACGTCTTCATGCCGCAACTACTGTACCGATTTGGCTAAAATTTGAAATGGAGGTATATTGTATCTTGCATTACCACATAGGCTACTTTTCATCCCGAAAAAATTCATGGTTCCCGTGGGATAAGTTAAAAACCGAAATTCACGCGAAAAAAAATCTCACGCCGCAAGTACACAACCGATTTGGATGAAACTTAGAATGAAGATAGATTATATCTTGGGTTAATAAATAGGGTACTTTTTATCACGGAAAAATCCATGGGTTTTGCAGGAGAAGGGAAAAACAGATATTCACGCGGGAAAAATACTACTTCCTGCCGTAATTACTGAACTGATATGGCTGAAATTATGAATAAAGATAGATTATATATTGGATTACTATGAAGGCTACTTTTCATGGCGAAAAAATTCATGGTTCCCGTGGGATTAGTAAAAAACCGAAATTAACGCGGAAAAAAAATTTTCATGCCGCAAGTGCACAACCGATTTGGCTGTAATTTGGAACAGAGATAGATTATATCCTGGATTAATAAATATGCTACTTTTCATCCCGGAAAAATCCATGGTTTCCGCGGGAAACCTGAAACATTGATGTTCACACGCGAAAAATACTACTTTACGCTGTAATTACTAAACTGATATGAGTGAAATTCGGAAAGGAGATAGATTTTATCCCGGATTATTACAAAGACTACTTTTCATCCCGGAAAATTCCATGGTTTCTATGATAATAGTGAAAAACAGAAATCCACGCGTGAAAAATATTCCTTCATGCCGTAATTACTAAACTGATTTGGCTGAAATTTGGAATCGAGATAGATTATATCCTGGATTAATACAAGAGCTACTTTTCATCCCGGAAAAATCTATTGTGTCCGCGGGAAAACTGAAAAACTGATATTCACGCGGTAAAATTACTACTTCACGCTGTAATTACTGAACTGATATGACTGAAATTCGGAAAAAAGATACATTTTATCCTGGATTAATACGTAGGCTACTTTTCATCTCGGAAAATTTCATGACTTACGAGTATGATCATAGTGAAAAACAGAAATCCACGCGGGAAAAATATTCGTTCACGCCGCAACTACTGAACCGATTTAGCTCAAATTTGGAATGGAGATAAATTATATCCTGGATTAACACATAAGCTACATTTTATCCCAAAAAAATCAAGGTTCCCGTGGGATTAGTTAAAAACCGAAATTCACGCGCAAAAAATTATTCACGCCGCAACTACTGAATCGATTGGGCTGAAATTTGGAATGGAGATAGATTATATCCTAGAACCAACTACTTTTTTCTCGGGAAAATCCATTGTTTTCGTGATAATAGGGAAAAAGGGGTATTCATGCGGGAGAAAATTTATTCCTTCACGCCGCAATTACTGAAATTTTTTGGTTTAAAGTTGAAATGAAGATAGATTTCATGTAAATTAACACAAAGGGTACTTTTTATTCCGCAAAATGGATGGTTCCCGTAGAACTAAATTTTTTTAAGTTTAAATTAATTTTTTAAGTTAAAACTAAAATTTACGCGTGCGAAGCCGCGGGTTTCTGCTAGTCTATATATAAAAGAAGATACTGACTGACTGACTGACATATCAACGCACAGCCCAAACCGCTGGGTCTAGAGACTCCAAATTTGGCACACATGTTCCTTGTGAGGCCTAGGGGTGCACTAAGAAAGGATTTTTCAAAATTCACCCTCTAAGGGGGTGAAACGGGGGTCCGAAGTTTGGATTTTATCGAGTTAAAATACGTCTTCACGCCGCAACTACTGTACCGATTTGGCTAAAATTTGGAATGGAGGTATATTATATCTTACATAACCACATAGGCTACTTTTTATCCCGAAAAAATTCATGGTTCCCGTGGGATAAGTTAAAAACCGAAATTCACGCGGAAAAAAAAATCTCACGCCGCAAGTACACAACCGATTTGGATGAAATTTGGAACGGAGATAGATTATATCCTGGGTTAATAAATAGGGTACTTTTTATCCCGGAAAAATCCATGTGTTTTGCAGGAGAAGGGAAAAACTGATATTCACGCGGGAAAAATACTACTTCCCGCCGTAATTACTGAACTGATATGGCTGAAATTATGAATAAAGATAGATTATATATTGGATTAATACGAAGGCTACTTTTCATCGCGAAAAAATTCATGGGTTTCGTGGGATTAGTAAAAAACCGAAATTAACGCGGAAAAAAAAATCTTCATGCCGCAAGTGCACAACCGATTTGGCTGGAATTTGGAACGGAGATAGATTATATCCTGGGTTAATAATGAGGCTAATTTGTATCCCGGAAAAATCCATGGTTTTTGCAGGAAAAAAGAAAAACAGATATTCATACGCGAAAAATACTACTTCACGCCGTAATTACGGAACTGATATGGCTGAAATTCGGAATAAAGATAGATTGTATCCTGGATTAACATAAAGGCTACTTTTCATTCCGGAAAAATCAGGGAAACCTGAAACATTGATGTCCACACGCGAGAAATACTACTTTACGCTGTAATTACTGAATTGATATGACTGACAATCGGAAAGGAGATAGATTATATCCTAGAATCTACATTTTTCTCGGGAAAATCCATTGTTTTCGTGATAATGGGGAAAAACAGATATTCATGCGGGAAAAAATTTATTCCTTCACGCACAACTATTGAAAATTTTTGGTTTAAAGTTGAAATGAAGATAGATTTCATGTAAATTAACACAAAGGGTACTTTTTATTCCGAAAAATGGATGTTTCCCGTAGAATAGTTAAAACTAAAATTTACGCGTGCGAAGCCGCGGGTATCTGCTAGTTAGCGATAAAATACTTATTGAAGCTCACATTATAATGGATTTCATACACAAAGTATGGGCCAAAACAAGATTTTCTTATAAGCTTGATGATACAGGCATAATTGAAATGGCCAATAATCTGTTCTATTCTATTGAGAGAAGAAATCCCTTTAATTAAGTACATCTCACACATATTTTGCACACAATTTTATTAAGCAACAATAATTTATTTATTAACAGATAATTATAAACAAAAATTCCTTATAAATATCTACTTACGCATAGACTCTATATTTCTCAAAAGAGTCTATGCGTAGATTTATTTAGGGATTTTTGTGTTGCTGTAGTGATAGAAAAATAAAAGACAGCAATTTATTAGAGATGCATTCTGTCCAGTGTCCGGCATTAGCAATAAAAGGAATAATTAAACTTTTTTCCGGAGTCCGGGCGCCGCGCTACACGTCCGGAAATTATGAGTGGATCGTGACTATGCACTAGTGTTCACCATTGCCTTATTTTCTACCAACTTGAGTGCCTTACAGCTTGAATAATATACGAGAATGTTGTAGCTTGGTGGCGCTGACGGGTGAGGCTTAGTTAATGCAATTTGACGCCAAGCGCGGTCGCAGTCTAAAATCTTAGAGGGTTCTCTAATCGCAGCCTGAAATTTCAAAGGGGGTACAGTATACACGACAAACTTCTTGGGTATATGAGCTTGATTGCGAACAAGCGAATTTAAGATCCTTTTGGTGGTAAGTGCAGGGCGCGTCGGCGGAGAGTCGCATGCGCTAATTTGCCCCTATTACTCGTATATAGGGCATCGAGCCCGGGTTTACCCGGACCGAAAAAACCCGGGTTTTGCCGGTTTTCAGGATACATAAAAAACCCGGGTTTGATTTTTAAAACTCGGGTTTTTCGGGTTTTTTTTATACTTATAGTAAATGGAATAAAAATATTTACTAACCTCATGCGTACAATTGATTGAGGCCAAGTTGGACGAATATGCTAGGTATCTCTAACAAATGACATCGTCGCTCGAACTACAGACGGTTGCAGCCTAATATCAGCTATGCATCGCTCATGCCGTTTAGCTGGCAATTGTGGACGTAATGTACAAACGCAATACCGGCGTCGAGGAAAACGTTGCAAAGCTTGCCGAACTTGAATGAAGATTTGCCTTTATCGGTATTGGGTCAAAAACTGCGAACTATAGAATTTAACGACGACACGAATTCTACAGACAATGACGAGGGTGGTGTTGGATTTACTAATGAATCCACGTTTATAGAGTCTTTTAGATACAACGATGTGCTATCAAAAGTTGGAAAAGTAGTAAAAATCTTCAAGAACTCAAAAAAAAAACATGCTTCAAAAACATGTCAGAGCTGATTTTGGACAGGAGTACAAACCTAATCCCTGCTCATTACTTACTAAGTTTTAAGATATTCTGAAGAAAGAATTAATCTTTATCAGTTTTTTAAACATTAAAACTGTTTTTGTTATTTGTAAATCCTTCCCCATCCTTTACATTTTGCTTTAACATTGAAGGAAATCGATGATATAATAGGTCTTTACCTATGAAATTGCCGTTTTGTTTGGAATGAGGGAAAGTATACTTAGTTTTTCAAACTTTTTCATTTCTGTCATTCAAAGTAATCACCATACAATCGAAACATTTTTGCCCACACATTGGCAGTTTATTGACGCCATTCTTGTAAAAATCAGCTGACCGGGAGGCAACAAACTCTTCAAAGGCATTTTGTACTGCCACTCGGGCATTGAATTTTTTTACCCACTTAAAGTTGTTTAAATTTCGGAAAAAGTAATAGTCGGTAGGTGCAAGGTCTGGTGACTATGTGAGGTCGTGAAGGAGCAGTGGGAACGACCGATTGACCAAAGCTGGTTGCAGATGTGCAAGCTTCTGCATCATTCTCTCCAGTTCTTCACAGTACACATCAGCAATAATGCTCATGTTGTTTTTTTAAAAGCTGTGGGGAATCACACCCGCACTAGACCACCAAACGGTGACCATCACTTTTTTAGAGGTCATTTTTGGTTTATAATTCGTTTCGAAATTCCTTCATTTCTTTGCCTGTTGAGCAGCGCAAGGCTCTTGTACGCGTACGCGTACATTGCACTGGCTATCGATAAAATCGCGAGGCACCCATCTATCAAGCTTTTTTTACGTTGCCAATTGAATCAAAGAAATAGATCAAGATAGTTTTGATGCTTACATCAAAAGATGCTGCTAGCTCAGCTGTAGATTGAGTTTCGTTAGCTTCCACAATCGGCTTTAATTCATTATTGTTGATCAAAGTCTCCGGACGACCACGAGCTTCATTTTTCAAGTCAAAATTTCCAGAACGGTTGTTGTTGGAACGGCGTTGGTACAGTGACGGAACTCATATTTCATATTTACACGAATTTTTAAAGTATCCATTATACCAAAAAATGTTCAATTGTTATGAAAATACAACGCTAATCAAAAAACAAAAGGCTGAGTTTGTAAAAAGAATTTCATGGTTTTAAAACAAAATTAATTTGAATTTATACCAGTGCTGAAGAAAGGCAAATTCAAAGGCAGAGACTTAATATAAACACAGATTATTGTTTTTTTTAAATTAAAATAAAAAGCTCGAAAAGCTCGAAAAACCCGGGTTTGGATTACTCTTAGACTCGAAAACCCGGGTTTTCAAAATTAAACCGAGTTTCGATGCCCTACTCGTATATCATTTGCCGGTACTTGAAATAATAGGTATTTTGTCTTTATATAGTACTAAAAATCATCTGTTTTATTTTTAAAGCGTGTAATAATAAATTTTGCACATGAAAGACACTACGATTTCGCATTGTGAAGTCAACATCTCTTGAGGATGTACCGGTGTCGTGACGTAATGTGCGTCGAAGAAAATGATGGAAGAATTGTGTGTGGTGTTCCATGTGGGCGGTGTTCATGCATATTGGATATTCTTTTCAAGTAGCGGATTATAGCAAAAAAAAAAATATTGATCCTGCTAATTTTTGAATCCCCTGTTAATTTTCGTGAATTTTTAAAATTTTGCAGAGTGAATCTTTTGTACCATAAGGTGCTATTATGGTATTCGGTCCCCTCATCTAAAATTTCAAATAGCCATTCGTTGGAATAAGTTACAGTAAACTTAACGAGGGTTTTGATAAAAAAATCTCATAACTTCTGAATAACGGGGCACGCCAAAAATGTAATGTACGACATGCTAATATGATATATGAAACAACTACAGTGAAATGGAAAAATAGCTATTTTATCTTTTATTTTTCGTCACACACAGTGTCAACGTAGCGAGAAATACGGGCCGCGTATGAAAATATATATGCCGTTACATGAAATTAAATGGGCCATTAAAGAGACCCCTTTGTGGGCGCGGAAAAATATTGTTTGTTGTCTTTTTAATTTGTATTACGATTTTTATTTATCTTATTTATGATTCTGCCTAGGTTTTATTAGCCGAAACGTTTTATTCCGGATATGTTTGTGATATTGCGAATCTGTCTGAAAGCGTTGGCTTCAGCACAAATGGTCGTACCTTCTTAATCCCTTTTGTATCGATATATTTGTTATAACCTACTTATATCACTTTTACAAAATATGCAGGTCTAGAAGACTATTTTTAAACATCAACTACTACTTATAACATCATCAAGTAAAAAATAGTTTAAACGTTTGTAATGTAAGTAATATTATGTATTCGGTGGTTTAGGATAGAATTGAGACTCTAGATCTTCGATTTTTACTAGGCACCTGTAAAATTTTTATAATATGGTTTGTTAGTTTGGACGACTTATCACACTTATGTATGTGGAAAAGCCCTTGACCCCTATTCTGTATCTCAGTGATAATCACTCAGTGACCTTTCACGAGCTCATTTGGTATATGTTTTTAACCGTTAAAGGTTCACCTCAAAATCTTACTTTGATTATTTTTAATGCAGCAGCAATATATAACGAACCATAGACAACAGTGAACTGTAACTGTCAAAGATACCGAATAGCCCCCCCTCTGATGTAAGACTACCTAGACTAAGGCTATTGTTCTAAGTTTGAAGTTATCAGTAGGTGAATAAGGTAGAATCGACTTTTGATTCGCATTTCTGTCTTTTGCGAAATTGATTCTGTATGATTTGAGTGGGCTCGGTTGCGGGTTCAATTCTCACCAGAGCCTACTTTGGAAGTGTATAAGTTCGAAATTAGTTTACGTCTGGTCTGGTGGGAGGTTTCAGCCGCGGATAGTTACAATTCCTTCCACAGGCAAAAGATGTCTCGCTTGGCTATTAGAGTTCCGGTGCGAAACTTAGCAACCGTTAGAAGGTTACAAAGCCCACTTAACGTCACTTAGCATCAGGTAAGTTATGGTGTGTAAAAAAAATACAACCCTACTGGTAATAAGCACTAATGCTGTCATCAATTCAACATGGCGCTAAATGGCCGGTCGTAAGCGTAGTTGAATACCGATTGCAAGAAAACAATTTAGCTTTAGGAGGGCGTTCGAGAGGGATGCAGCCGCAAAAACCTTGGGAGAGCGACAGCTGACCGCGCCTTAATGACCACAGCCACAAACAATGGTAGGTAACCTTTTTAGTGGCAGTAATGGAAATACGTGCTCTACATCCTTCATGGTCTCCGAATTAATCTGATCCTAGATTAAAGGCGGGCCCAGAAAAAAGAACTTTTCTTAATTATCTACTATTAGAGGTAGTTAAGGTTTTGACGACTTCCCTGGCGCAGGAGACGCGCGCTCGGATTCGAGTGGGAGGCCACGGGCCACTTTGGAATTTTATAATTTCTTAATTGCCTCCGGTTGGTCTGGTGGGAGGCTTCGGATGTGGCTAGTTACCCCCCTACCAGCAAAGATGTACCGCCAAGCGATTTAGCGTTCCGGTGCGATGTTGTGTAGAAACCGTTGGGGTTACTTCACTTACCCCTTCCAAGTTAGTACCATAACATCTTCGGCTGTATTATCACTTACCATCAGGTGAGAACGCAGTCAAGTACTAACTTGTATAGTGTAAAAAAAAGGTCTGATGCTGATTTTTTTTTATATAAATAAATATATAAGTAGAGGACAACATCACATACATTGCTCTGATCCCATAGTAAGTAGCTTATGCACTTGTATTATGGAAATCAGAAACAACGAAGGTACCACAACACCCAGACCCGAGACAATGTAGAAAGGTTATTTTTCTACATTGCCCCGACCGGGGATCGAACCCGGAACCTCAGAGATGGCGGCGCCTTGAAAACCAGCACGCTAACCACTCAACCACGGATTCTGATTGGCATTCGCTATTTTCAATTAAAATACCACAAAATTAGATTGATTGATTGAAAGATGTAGATTGATTGATTGATGATAAAGATTTTATGGTATATCCGGTTTTTTTTCTAGGAATGAATATGTAGGAATCATGAATAGGAGTTTGTTATAACTTACATACCAGAAATTTACTTTCTGCACTTATTATTATTTGTAAAGAAGCATTGCATTTTATTTGGAATAAGTACCAGAGAACATCTGTACTTACGTGCTCAGACTCTATTAATGGTGTATGTTGTCAGGCGAACGTAAAGTTGTAGTATTAATATTTTACTGAGAATTCTGGAAGAAAATCTTCTCGAGAAAATAATTAAAATTATTGTTGCGCTCATGTATTATGTCATCAAAAAGTTTCTCAGAGATTTTATTTGTAGGTAATTTTGTTAAATCAGAAATTCACCTTTAGAAACTGTTACTATATAAGTGAGGGTTACAATGCAATAAATAGATTTTACCGACGGAAAAAACGGAGTAGGTTCTCAAGTCGACGAGTATATTTTTTATGTATACGCATAACTTTCTACAGAGTAGGTAGTCAGGTTTTAATTGAAGTGTGTGTGTCTTTCTGCGCTCAAAATATTATTCAAAGAGTTTTTATTAAAAAAGCTACTGCCGAGTTTTTTCCCCTTCTTCTCAGTGTAAAACAGCTTTCTGAACGTGGCGGTAGAGTCTAACCTTTCATAATCTTTGAAAAAATATTTTGATTTAATTTAGACTGTAGACTAAAGTAGTCTAGGTACTCGTCTTGCATTAGGTATACGTATAAAATAATGCTATCGATTTGCGAGTTAGTTCGTATTCTTGTTTAGTATACCGCGTCTCTGCGGCAGCCCCGAGGGACGACGTCGGTAAAGACGACGCGTATCGTGTGTCCAGTTATAAATTGTACAAGATCTTTTTCGAACGTACAAAGTTAAGAGGGACTTTAGTCTCTAGTCTTCTTTGTTATAGCATGTTCCTCCTTCCTAACTATTACTTACCTATCTAGGTATCTGGCCTTTAGTTTGTTACTTACATGAAATAACCAGCCTGACTGAATATGTATACCTACGTCTTTTAAGGCTGAAGATCTTTTATACACTATTCTTCCAGTAACTCGAAACTCTATAAGATGGTAGCTTTATGGATATACTTTTTCTCTAGTATTGGTATTGATCTTCTTTGTTATAGCATGTTCCTACTTTCTACCTATTAATTAGGTACTTATTTATGTATTATTCGTTTCAAGTCAATCTCAAATACCTACACTATATGGTTCCAGTAACTCGAAACTCTATAAGGTGGTAGCTTTATGGATATACTTTTTCTCTACTATTGGTATTATTCTTCTTTGTTATAGCATGTTCCTACTTTCTCCCTTCTAGTTTGTGACTTACTTGAAATAACCTCTGTACTTTACTTGGAGTAACACTGTGTTCCAGTACCTAACTGAAAAGACGATAGGGTGGTAGCTTTATGTATGTACCTTTTTGTCTAGTATCGGCATTCAGTTTGCAATATAGCCACGGAACAAAACCGAACAACGCGTGATGCCAATTGTCGAATTGTTTGTCGTATAATTCGCCCGCGTGATCTGCTGTCAAATGCTTCGCGCACGATGCACATTGCATACCGAACGCGATGCGGTACTGATTCCAGTGTATCCAATATAAAAATCCGGAAATCCGTAGATAATGAGTGAGATTACTCCTGTGCCGCCGCATTTAAAACCGCTTTTTACAACGAAAACCTAAACATTGTAAAATGAAAAATACAAGTAAAGTTTTCAATAATACCAATTAGTAATATTTCAAAGGAGTTGATTACGAAGAAACTAATGTGATTTTATATCTTAAGGCAGCTGTAGTACTAATGAAATAGTAATCAGTTAACAAGAACAATCTTCTTTGATTTAGATTTAAACAGCTATAAATAAGATAACAATAATTAACTTTTACTACAAATCACATCTTATTTCCAATATCGAAGCTCTTGTTTCAAAAGATGTTGCGAGAATGTTATTCGTTATTGTTTTAAATATTATGTAAAAGACATAAAAATCAGTGCCGCTTAAATGTGACAACGTGATTTGCTGGTTTACCGGTATCTTTCATTAAGGGCGATTGTTAAGAACTTTCTGACCATGAACTAATGTGATCTTGAGATGTAGGTTTTATATTAACTACTAATTGGTGTTTACCACATCTTTAACTGCTTATCATGTTAAACAATATATCTAAAATTAACAGTATTATAGCAGGTTAAATAAGACTGGTCGAAATAAGACTTGATACCTTATGTCACTAAATAACTTATATGTTTGGTAATAATTTTACTCAAAGATAATTGGGTCGCATAATAATAAAAACATAGATATCTACAGTCTAAAACATACTGTTTTTAAAATCAAATAATATATAAATAATTCAAACCTTTATATAGCATACCAACGCCCAATGTTAAATAGCAAATATATTGAGCTAATTAAGTCTTTAAAGCCATGTAATGTAGGTACACATGGCTTTATAACCTTTTTATAAAATTTATGTTATGTACCTACATAGAAATTATCGACGTTAATTATTATCATTATCTATAAGAATAGAAAATGTTTAGCGTGTACAACATGAAATTTATAAAACCAAGGGCAGAAAATCAAAAAGTTATGTAGAGACTCTGGGACAGTATTTTAGGGTCAAAATAAACATATCAATCGTAACCTACCTACCTAGGTTTATTACCTGTAAGTTGGTCTAAGCAAAAACAAAAGCAATTTTTTGAAATTCATATTTTAAGTAAAGGCTCCTTTGAAAACACTAATTACATAATAATAATAATAATTAACAAAAAAATCCAATACGTATTTGTTTCGTTCATTCCAAGATGGTTGATGAAATGAGAAAGATGGTTGATAATTTTTATTTAATATCTGCTTTTCTGATAACACTTATTTTCCAAATGATTAAAAATAGTATGATCCAAGCACAGGATCCAAGAGATAAATTGACCGTCTTTTAGACTTCAATCAGAGACTAACGCTGGTTTGATAGGATTCCATTTTCCAATACTACTCCAATACTCAGTGGCTGTTAGCGGTGAAATATTAGTTTATGGACTGGCCAACTTCCCACTTTTTACCTTCGCCTGTTCTAGGCCAAGAGTTAAGTTAAATTTCTTGAGAAGTGCTGGCAACATTCTCCATTTTTTTCTTATTCATAAAAATTCACATTATTTTTTGCAATTTTAAAAAGTTCACTCTCTGGCTGTGACTTTCTAACAATGATTCATAAATAAAATCTTTGGACTGTGTGAAATGTCTCAGATTGGTCTTGTGATTAAATTAGTTTAAAAACTACTTAAATTTTTGAAATTGTTTCGAAAAACTTAGGGTTACTCTCTCACATTCTAAAAAGCTTTTTTTGCCAAATTTGATATAAGTACTTCTGAGTATTGGGCAATGAATTTGGCCTTTGAAACTCTACTGGAAAGATACCTATCTATCATCTATAATACTTATGGCCATCAAGGGTCACACGAAATGCTCCAGAACAAGTAATATAGAATCCCTTACCTCTTATACTATCCATTGATTCTACCCAGATAATTCCTAGTCAGTTGCATTTAAATACATTCAGCCTTTCATTTCCTCAAGAAATAAAATTGTTAATAGTTAAGTTTATTAAATCGTACCGAGGGACTCGCTTCTAAAAGCTCAAGAATATTTTCTTTTCTCACTGTACTTTAGTAAGTTATACTTTTTCGCCGTGGAATGCTGCCAGTTAATTTTGCGCTCCGAAACAAAGTTTTAAAAACTCAGTTTTACTCGTATCTACAGAAATATAAATTGAGTTCGAGTATCGACTTATTTATTTTATTTGCTTAAAATTATTTTGGATATTTTTTTATATAAATTAGATTATCGCCACAATCATCCCGAAAATTTATTTTTATAATGTGATAATATTGAATTTATAACGAAAATACGTATTCCATATTAATTATGTCTTTGCATTTTTATAAAACAAGCCTAGAACATTTGGTCTGACTGTACCATAATTTGTCTTGGTTTATTTTAAAATTAAGTTCTGCATTTTTTTTTTTCATGATAAAAACACCTCGAACAAGAATGCAGTGGTGAAATATTCGTATTGCACCGTACGAGTAGATGTTGTTAGTTGTAACAATCTTGCGAAAAGAACACAATAATAATATGATGCGAGGCCTAAGACAATACAATCACTGCTTCAATCAAGTTATTGGGAATGTCGGTGTGACCAATCGCAGCTAAAGGTTACTTGTCTACTTACTTTGTATTGAGCTTACCGAGCCTTTCACATGAGACGTTAATTTTATCTGGGATAAGATTTTTTTGATATTGGTAAAAAACTCTGTAATATATTATACGTATAATTTTTATTCCAGCATTTGTCCTAATTTATAATCCACCATTAAGGGCGATGGTACCGTCCGGGCGCGAAAATTCAAATTTTATTTAGTTATTCGCTCATAGTGGGCTAATTATACATCGAAGGCTAATGGTAATGAGTTTTGCGGGCACAACATTTATGCATCTAAATGTTTTTAATAAAAACTCTGCTCAACAATACTGATTTACTTCATATTGGTTCCTGATAGCTCGAAATGTGGAAAACTGCAAAAAATTATCTTTCGGGAACCAATATGAGATGAGTGGGAACTTTCGAGCAAAGATTCTATTAAAATCATGTAGATGCATAAAAATTAGGCCCGCAAAATGCATTGCCATAAATCTACAATGTGTAATATTTGCGAAAACCTAAATAAAATTTGAATTTCGCGGGCTGGTAGGGCCGCAACACCTTAACATCTACCACCCATTAAGCTGGATGTCCCAGGTTGTATTCATTCCGTGACTAAGTCTGGCTATAACCAAGTTTAAATAATTATTATTTAAAAAGATTCGGCTGCAGCTACTGGTTACAAAAGACGCAAAGACGTGCTACTAAAAGCGATGTAAGTATTGTTCTGGCTTTATGCAGATGTACCTAGCAACCGAATTTACGGGTTAGAATAATAGACGCGGTGCGAAAAAAATGTCGCCAGTTTATCGATGCCAAAAATGCTTGTTTAGCCACCAACGTTCCCTGGTCTGTGCTCATGTTATTAGGTTTCTTATACTTAAAACTTAACCCCTTCTTGGTTCTTGATATGTTTGTCTGCATCTATGACTGTAGTTTTGCACTGTCGTAGTTAAGATTGTCAAGTATAGGTACCTACGTAGATACTAACTTGTATCAAGTTGAATAAAAATTCAACGACCTCACTATTAGATAAAGATATAAATCTCTTTGCGAATTCGTACTTGATTGTGTCGAAATATCAGTTATGACCGAGTTATTTATATTTTTAGTATGTTTCATATTGAAGTATTTCATAACATTTGACCCACATCCTAATAAACCACGTAGCATACAAAGCCTCAATTATAAATTTTTCATTCTAAATTCGTACGCGTTTTTTGATTCCATGTATTAGGCTGAGTTTAATTATAGTCTTACGTGTAAGTTCATTGGAAATTAGTCTTGTTTTTATAAACCTCAACCCCGACCGTATCTGATTAAATGTCAGCAAATTTTGCGTTATCAAAACTAGCTGATAGAGTTTTATTTGGCTGGAATAAGGTTTATTTTCGCTTGGTATGCGTTATAATCTTTCGTACAAAATGGAGTTCAGGTAAATGGAAAGGCGTGGTAGGCTTGCCTATATAATATCCATTATTAGCAGTAAGGTGATCTAGTTGTATGTCTGTGAGTGTGGTAGAATGCGGACACTGCCCACACCTGAAGCCTTGGATTGCAGGAAGTTGAAAGCTTTTATTTAAGTTCTTAAAAATAAAAGTACTTACTCGTTATCTCGTTAGTTCACTATCTTAGTATGTTTTATTAAGGCGACTATATCCCAGCACTTTAGGTATTTGTCGCTCACTCAGACTCGCGCTACGATACCTAGCGATCATTGCCGTGAGAATGAACTCCGTTAACCTATATCATAAAAATATTTGCGTCACAGTATGAACTGTTGCAGTTGGACTATTAGTCATTATAATTCGCTTCACGAAATATATGCTGGAAGTTGCGTTTTTTACCTATATTTTGACTTTTTTATGGTAATCGATATCTCAACCGAGGTATTTATTTATAATAATTATGTATTACTTTAGCAGGATTTGTAGAAATTTTTCTTTTACATATTAGGGAAATGAAGAGTTTTGTATTTTTTTTACATCTTCTTTGCTACCGTCCGCATTTTTCTTTTCATAGTAGTAGGTAGTTCTGACACATTCTGTGATCACCATAAGAGTGTGGCATTGAATATCGTTGTGCAGAACTGATATGGCAACGTTTTTAGGGTTCTGAGATGTTTTGTGATATTATATATATATATATATATATATATATATATATATATATATATAAGGTATTGAGGATCTCCAAAACAAACCACAAATTGTTTCTCTGAAAATACAACAACGACATTTAAAGTTCACTATTTATCGAGTCCTCAATCACATTCTTTCTATAAGTTTTTATAACGATAAAATGCACAAAACATTCTGAGCGTCACACGCCATTAAATCATAGACACAGATCACTAATCACTATATCATAGGTACGCGACAGACAGCATAGATACGCGAAGCGCGGCAAATTCAAATGAATGAAATGTCACTCATTTCATTACATATATATATATATTTCACGATAGCTTATCTCATTATCATAATTCTTATATTGGTAAGTGTTTTTCGATGTCTCAGGGCATTTGTTTCTGCTGCCAGTCCGCGTAGTTATTTACAAAAGTTGCGTAATATGTGATTGCGACACTCAATTTTTTTCAACGGCCACATTTTGATTTTCATATGGTTTGGCATTGAGTATCCTTACATATGTCGACGCATCACCATCTCCAATCATTCTGTTGTAAATGAGACCGTTCATAGAAATAGAAGCCTTGAATCCTTCTAAAATAATTTCAGTTTCAACAATTAAAAAACACGACTGCCCTGTTATAAAACGAACTAAATAGTAGTTTATGAAACGGATGCATAATGGGGGGTATTAAAACATGAGTGTGAGTTTTTTAATAGTATCACACGAGTGTTTTAATACCAAATTATGTAGAGTTTCATACACTACTTTATCTACGCTATTATCATAAATCCGTGAGTGATGAGTGGGGTATCATATGAAAGGGCGTTACTTGTGTATTCTAAAACCAATTTTTATTTATTTTTATGCCCGATACTTTTGCATTTATTGGGCCAACTGTCGAAAAAAATACCGTTCCCCCCCCCCTTATCTCCGAAGTTTATCAATCGAAAAATCTGAAATAATTATGATCAATAGAAGTTAACGTATATTTTACAGGAAAAATAAAATCAACTCCCTTAATTTTATACTTTTGTTTTGATAATAACTATAAACCGCCGAAAACAAAGTTAGGTTTGCGGTTCGCCAACAAAGTACCTACATGTAAATTATACTCGTGAATTCTTGAACAAAAGTGATTCTTTTAACGTTTTACTTCTTTTATAGTATGGAACCCTCGGTGCGCGAGTCCGACTCGCACTTGGCTGTTTTTTTTAAATTTTTTTAATTACTTATTTTTATTTTATGTTTTTAGTGATGGTCAGCAGTTAGGTGAAGGTATTTTCTGTTACTATTCTCCAATACCTTCATTTTGATACCCATATTATGATAGTTGATGAAAAAATTTTTTTTCCACTTTTGAAAATGGCGCCTCACATCCGCCATATTGATTTTTCCCAAAAAATTATAGTCTATGTTACTCGGGAGGATCCAAGGATTCTAACGATATCCCATATATCTAAATCTGTTAAGCCGTTCAGAAGTTACGGAGGAATAAAGAAACATCACATACATACATAAATACATACATAAATACATACATACATACATACATAGTTACATACTTTGCAAATACACACATACACACAAACATACATATATACATATAAGGTATTGAGGATCTCCAAAACAAACCACAAATTGTTTGTCTGAAATTACAAAGTTTTGTTTTATTTAACAAGTCTTTACAATCATCAAGTTATTATCAAGTTACGACAATTACACTTCTATCTCACCTGAAATTACAAAGAAACGACATTTAAAGTTCACTATATATCGAGTCCTCAATCACATTCTTCTACAAGTTATTATAACGATAAAATGCACAAAACAATCCGAGCGTCACACGCCATTAAATCATAGACACAGATCACCAATCACTATATCACAGGCACGCGACAGACAGCATAGATACGCGAAGCGCGGCAAATTCAAATGAATGAAATGTCACTCATTTCATTACATCTCCCCCCTAAGAGCGAAAATTCTAAGCAATATATCTGTAAAATGTACTTATAAGTCATCTTCATATTCATTATCATCTCCTTCATCTTCTTCAGCCTCTGTTATGACAGGTTGCAATTTTGTTATATGAAATAATGTTGATTCTGTTTTTCTTATACATCGTGCCTTCATATTTTCTTATCTCGTTGAACAAGTCAGTAGTGTTGTTGAGTTCATCCCTGTTTAACTTATTTAAGATAAATCCAGGTAAACCAGTTGCAATAAGATCTATCATTGTTTTGGAATCTATAGATTTGTTTATATCTAATAAAAGCCGTTCTTTTTTTATGGCATAATCAATTAACTGTCCTTCTTTATACCTAAATGCGAGAGCATATGTGACTATGTCCCATCCTTGGTTTTTAAAAGTTTCTAAAAACTTGTCTTTCCATTCACTCCATTCAGAATTTATTGTTAGTTTTATGATCATCGAGCTATACCAATCCAAACAAGGTTTATCTAAATATAACCTCAAAATATCTATTTTTGTCTCATCTTTTGTTATATTAAAGCGCGCACACTCTTTTTCAAAAATTTCTATCCATTGCATCGCATTAGGATTTTTGCTTGTGAATTTTTCAATAATAAATTTTTCTGAGATATGTTTTAAGTTATGTTGACTTTCTTTCTTAGTTGTAGTTTCTATTAATTGTTCCAAGATTTGTTGCAAAGTGTCATTTTTGTCCTTTGCTTGTGTTGTGCTCATTTCATCTAAATATTGATCTAAAAATTGCATATTACCTTCCTCATCTACATATGTCTTCTTTAGATTTTCATCCAACTTTATCCATACTTTTCTACTCTGGTGTCTTTTTTTAATGCTATTTTTTACTTTTGTGAAAGTGTTCGTTTTAACAATATATGTATGATGACTCACCGGCTTCAGTTCCTCGGGTAAAACATAACATTTTCCTTCTTCAGTAGATATTGAGGTTATGGCTAATAAATTTGATTTGCCATCATTTGAGGCTATCATTGTAAACTCAAATTGAAGCCGGTCCATCTTCTTTTAGTTCACAAAAATGTCGTTTTATAAGGTATTGAGGATCTCCAAAACAAACCACAAATTGTTTCTCTGAAATTACAAAGTTTTGTTTTATTTAACAAGTCTTTACAATCATCAAGTTATTATCAAGTTACGACAATTACACTTCTATCTCACCTGAAATTACAAAGAAACGACATTTAAAGTTCACTATATATCGAGTCCTCAATCACATTCTTCTACAAGTTATTATAACGATAAAATGCACAAAACAATCCGAGCGTCACACGCCATTAAATCATAGACACAGATCACCAATCACTATATCACAGGCACGCGACAGACAGCATAGATACGCGAAGCGTGGCAAATTCAAATGAATGAAATGTCACTCATTTCATTACATACATACAAACATACATACATACATACATACATGAACCCTAAAAACATTACACTCCTTTTTATGGGCAGTCGTGTAAAAAGTAAAAAACTAGTTATTTAAGTTGAACAGATAAATTCATATGGCAGTCGGGGGGCTGTTCTAAGGAACAAGTTCTATTCTAAGAGGTCCCCCGACTGCCATATGAATTTATCTATTCAACTAAAATATCTCGTTTTTTACGTTTTAGTTCGTTTTATAACAGGGCAATCGTGTTTTTTAATTACTTATTTTTATTTTTACGTTTTACACTATTATTAGGTATCCAGCAATGGAGAGTATTGTATCCAGTCGAATAAGACCATTTAAGGACATGTGAAGCAACAGACTTTAAAGTTATTACTGATTTTGTGTGCACATACCCAAAAAACGCATACAAAATTGAAATGGCTCTACAGGGGAGGGGGAGAGGGGGCGCCCCCCTTTGTGGGGGTTTTTTTTTGTTTGTAATGAGGTATAGAACACCCCCCTAAATTATCGTTAGTTCGATCCCGGACACACTGGTGGTATTTAGACTGTGGTTAGGTACGCGTGATGTTATTTGCACGTGGTGGAATTTACACTACCTACCATAATTTTCTTAGTTCGTATCAGAGTTTCTTCGGAGCTTTTGAGGACTAGGTATTTTGATAAACTCAAGAAACACTTACTATATAATTTTTTTAAATTCTCCTTCGCTTCCTGTCAGATAGTTTTTTTTTCCAGCGCATTTAAAAAATAAATAATTTTAGCGCGAAAGGAGCGTGAGTCGTGAAAACTTGCGCAGGTCCGTCTCGTATGGAGGCTCGTGAGCCACTGAGTACATCGTTTATTCGATGCGTTAGACCATTTTATGACTTCTGTTAGGCGAAATTTTGCAGCAATTTTTTTATTTAATATCTGCCTGCTCAATGGATAGGCAATACAATGAGCTTACTTTACGTATAATTTTTATGAAATTTAGTCTAAAGCTTTGGAAATACCATTAAAAAAATGAACAAAAACGACCTGTTTTCAAAAATTTTTATGATCGAGGCAAGTTTAACTTATCGTGTTTTCATGAGGCCATTATAGAGATAAAGCATGTATCTTTAATATGTATTTTTAACAGTGAAAAAAAAACAACTTTTTCATGACTTTGAATTGCTTTGAAAAGTGGCGTAGTCGCTAAAAACCGGGATAATGGGCCGTTAATGGTATTTTTTGCTTAATGTAAAACTTTTACTTTAGTTTTTACTTTATTTATTAATTGGGATACATAAAGCTTTAGTTAAATAAATAGAACTATGTAATTTTTATACACATTATGGAAGTGAAATATTAAAACAAAAACTCAAATATATGTATTAAACCTACGTAGGTTATGGTTGTGTAAATATTAATACTTCTACCTTTTTGTATTAAATAATTTTTAAAATACCTACTCCTATTATGAATCTAGCTATAATCCCACCTCATACAGAATAATTGTCTCGTTTGTTCAAAATCTAGATATTCTAGTCTTAATTCTAGTTTCAAAACAAAGGAAACAACTGTCCTTCCTTTGTCTTGTAATCAAAAGCTTGGCTCTAGTATTATTCTGGTTTAAATTAAGTGAAATTTACTTTGTACCAATTAAAAATAATATGAAATTAATTTAAAATTATTCGATGATTTTGAATATAAATTAATAATAAGTCGGTATTCACCTGTTTGCTGTTAATAAATAAATTAAGGTATATTGTAAATTAATTTTAAAATTTACAGTTTGTCTAAAATAATTAAGTGAGGGACTTGGTTTTGAAATCCAAACACGAATACATGTTATCTATAATAAAATTAGGGCAATATTTTTATTTACAAAGTATACAAATAATCTTATAACGCATTCCATTAATTCCTCCTCTAGTAACAATACCAGCACTTATACACTTTGTCCATTAGCACACAATATCACAGCAAACAACAATTAAGAAATGCTTTCGAAGCTGGCGAGCACGTGCCGCCGCGTAACCCCTGATGACTCGGCGAAATTGTAACTGACGCGCGCTTTTTACGTCACGGACGGTACAAATCGTCGAGGCCCTTTCCTCTAGCTTATTTATACTTTGTGGAAAGAGTAGGTGTAGCCATCGGGCGCACGGTTCAGGCTGAACTTGCCTGGAGGGAAGAACCGCGCCGGGGGTGGAGTGGTCGGCTCGTAGTAGTCCTGCCGAGCGGCGGGCGCGTTGTATTGCTGGCTCTGGACACCGCTGTATTGCGCTTGCTGGACGCCTGGGTAGATGCTGTTGGCCTGGTACTGCGGCTGCGCTTGGTATTGGGGCTGAGGCTGGTACTGGGGCTCAGGCTGGTATTGAGGTTGGGGTTGTCGGTACTGCTTTTGGGGAGCTACGTAGTTGGTCTCGTACAGTTCGGGGTAGTATTGACCGTCTTCGGGGTCGGCTTTGCCGGCGAAGTTGCGTGGAGCGGGCGCGTTGTACTGCTGTGGGGCAGTGTACTGCTGAGGGGCAGTGTACTGCTGAGGAGCTTTGTAGTCCGGGGAGTTGTACCGCGGGTCGGGAGTGTAGCCGGGAGTGGGCGCTACTGGCAGGGGCGCGGTGGGGATGTGGTCTCCGCTGGCCTGGAACCCGTTCTTCCCCGCGACGTAGTTCACAGTCTTCCTCTGACCGCTCGGGTCGATGTAGGAGTAGCTGCCTCGCCTGTTGCCGTCGGCGTCCGTCTCTTCCTTGAAGTTGATTCCATCCTCCTGCTGGTACGCCGCTCCGAAGGCGCCGTTCCCGCTGAGGTAGCGCGCCTCTTGCACGATGGCGGCCGTTTTGGGGTCGCCCGCGTATTTCGGCACTCGCCTCCCGCCCTCTTGTTGCTGACACGCGACCGCCGCGATCACTAAGGCTGATATTATGAGCCTGTACATTTTGCTCAAATGTGCACTGCTCGCGTGAAAGTAACAAAATGTGTACCTGCGGGCGACTGAACTCGTTATATATGACAAGTAAAGGCCTTGACGTCTATTGGAAGGGCTCGCGGTGTGACCGCGAATTCGTTGCTCGTATGGCTCTTTGATATATGTAGCGATCTGTTTTTCTGTAGCGGATGTTAAGTGGGCGCATCGAGGAAGTGACATTAAGTGATGGCTGGATGTTGTCGTCCTTTGGTGCTTTTTAAAATGCCAATGGTAGATGAATCTCAAAGAATTTACCTTGGCATAAATTTTCCATTGATAAGATACTATTATAATCTCACTTGGTCTCAATTTGGTAAAAGGGCTAATATCAGGATGGCCTTAGTATATAATACGCTGTCCTGGAAGACCACAAAACAACCAATTACTTACTGAGTTAATTAAACATATCGATTCCTGATTTGACCTCACTGATAGTAGAGATTTGTACCGCACTTGCGTAGATTGTACCGCAGGGTACATTTTGTCCCACACTAATTTAAAGTAATGGGAAATTCAGTTTCTTCAAGATTGCGCGTTCTTTTGTTTTAATGTCACTAACAGAAATCATACTATGGTTAGCATTAGCACATGCATGATTTTCTCACCGGATTAGTAACAATTATGCAACCATAAGTAGCTTTAGGTCTACTCGTTATATTAATTATAATAATTTTAACACAAATTATTATGATATGGGTAAAAGCTCTTATTTATTGTCATATGGGATATTATTATCATATGGGAAGGCTCTTTTGATATTTTATAATTCTTGAGTAATGAGTTAATAAACATTGAAGACATTTTATTTTTCATTTCCAAGAGTTCAATTTTAAAGTATATAATTAATAAGAGTATGTAATTTTAAAGTATGCCTGGAAAAAATAGGGTGTTATAAATTCTTCCGTCAATATCACATGTAAAAATGGTTATAAAGTTACGTAAGTCAAAACGAACTAGATTATCTTAGATAATATTTACGTGTCTAACGTGTTTTAGCACAAATCTAATCTGGAGGTCAATGGCTCACTCCATTGAGTAATATTTTAATGACCGTGTATTTAGAGCATTATTTCTTGGAATATTAATATTAGTAAACTTTTCCGTGATCGGTTCTGTCTTTCTTTAATTAATCACATGGTTGATTAATAAAATAACGATTTAATTCCTATCGATTTTTAAGAGAAAGAAGATTCGCAATTCGACTCATATTTTCATTAACTCGTGGAAAGGAAATGACTCTATCTATACTACCTCATGGAACATCCGTAAGCTTTCAATAAAGTGCAGAATATAAAAAAAAAACTTTTAAAATAAACGCTTGTATCAGTTTTTGACTATCTTAACTTCTATATTTATTAAGGTCCTGAAAAGTACTCGTAGTAATTAATAAAGGCTCTTTTAATTTTTTTTCGAAACCACTCTATATACCTAACTAATAAAAAAAAGTGCTAGTTAAATGCGCAACACATTACTTGAATTATTGCAAAAACTTGCCGGAAGAGAACCGGAAACTATTTTATAGTGCATTCTTCATTCTTAGCAACTATTTAGCATAGTACAACTTTCCTATTTCGCTCCTGCTTCGTCCATGAAACTGGCATACTGTCAGCACGTGGATGTTAGCCTTGTTTGCAGGCCCGATTAAACGGTGTTATATATGTAAGTGGATTGACTGACTTGTTTAGTTTGTAGCATGTAAATGATCCGTAGCTGATTTCCTTGTATCCAGCGGGACGGGTTACATCGGCTTATCATAATAATTCACTTACTTTTGTAACAAGCGTAGTTATCCTCCCGTTTGTTCAATAATATTTCATAATACATTTTTTACAATGTTCTTAAAAATTATTACAACGTATGTAGTAAAAATTGTGCCCATCGGAAACAGTGCTTTTAAGGCCCAAGTCAAAGATTTCTAGTAGGAGCCCAAGTTACCCGTGGTCATTGCTCCAGTTTGAGGAACCTTCTCGCTATGCATGGCTTCTCTAGAACCTATAACGATGTGACATTTTGCGATACGCTAAAAAGATGCGAATGAAATGAAAATGGAATAAATGTATGAAAATGATCGCTATTTAGTTACGTGACTCCGCGCATGTATATATACATTTTTTTAATTCATGTGAAAGCGATGCAAAAGCAATCTCATAAAACGCATAGATAAACATATTATGACTAGATAATAGCTGCATGTAACGATTCAGATATTCTACGTACTACTAGAAACTCGTAAATAGTTTATTGGGTAACAACGAGATTCAGTTTGGACTTTGGAGTTTAAAAGGGGGTTCAAGGATCTTCGTAAGAATGTCGACGTATTGCCTGGTTTTTTAATAGTGGAAGATAGTGGCAGGAAACTCAGTCTCATTCGAGTATAATATGTGGAAACAGCAAGTACACTTATGTTTGCGCACAATATGTTCAAATATTCGGTATTATTTACAACGATTTTTTAGTCAGTCATACGTTTGCATTAATAAACAAGAATAAAAGTAAAACCAGATTACAATCACTATGTTTTTAATAACATTTACAATTCTTGAAAAATAAATTTTAATCGAGTGGCAAGTCTTTTAATATAAGAAATCTGTTACGGCTATGTATCAAAGAATAGTTAGTTAATTTTATTTATTTATTTAGTACCACAATATGTTACATAAAGAATTAGAAAAGATGGTTGTGTACCAGGATGCACTTATCTCTATAAGAGATATTTGATTTAAGATAGAATTTTCTTAATAACCGTAGTTGCTGTAGTTTTCTAGCTTAATCTTTTCCATAGCAATATTGTTGCTAGGTCCCCAGAGCCAAGTGACGGATAGAGATTAGAGACCCTTATAATTTCGTTACGTCCGTCTGTCCATTTGTCATAGCTATTTTACTCGAGACAAGATGAAATTTGGAATAAAGATGTAGATATTAGATTTACGAAAATTTGAGTCTTGTAGAGAAATACCGAACAAAATTGATACACCATACAGCTCCCGTACCTTGAAGCACTTAAATGCGCAAGAACGAGGCGCACTTTGCATCGGTATTTCTTTTTGTCTTAAAATATATTACGTCATTGCCTACTAATATAAAGTTTGAGCTTTAAAGTATCAATCATGATACAATATTAATAAATAACTTGCTGTTGTAATACAATATTAATAAATAACTAATTGCTGTAAACTATCTCTCTTCCTGTAATAGAGTCCTTTTTGTTCAAACGAATTTAGAGGAAAAGGTACAGACAAAGTGGAACCACAAACGCAACATCATAAATAAGCAAACCCTTATGTAAACGAAGACTAAAAAATATGGATTCATCAATAACTAAAGTCGCAATTAATTACCTTCATACTGGCCTCCTCTTTCTATTACTAATATGCTGTTGAAGAGACTCAATCAGAGGTAAATTATATAACGCAATAGGCTAACAATCTAGTGAGGGAAGAACAACTTCTTTCCAAAGTCGCCGTATTAGTAGTTTGCTTGCCAATTCTGTTATTTAGTTTACTCCTGATTGAGCTTCACGCTGCTGCAAACCTGTGGCTTGGAACGTCTATACCTCCTTGATCCGTACAACTGTGTACTGGCATATGCATTTATCGTTACATAAAATCAAAAGTTAGGGTGTTTGACTGCACAGGCATGGCGTAGTCTATCAGTGCCTTAATAGTCGTACGTCTCAAGTATGTAGTTACGTTTATTGCATAGCACCTACCCTTATACACTGGTAAATACTCAAAAAGGTCGCTGGTTGCCCGCCAGCAAGGCCGTGCCCGATTTGGTATGCGAGAGTATAAAGTGATCGATCTCGTCGGATGAAACTAGTACTTACTTAAACAGATAATATACATTTAAACGGCGATAATAATAATTTTTACCTTTCAAATTTTTAAGACAACTTTACAGCTTTCTAGTCAGGGAAGCTTTTGATGTCGTATTATGAAATAGTACCTCCAGGATTTTCAGTTATTTCTCTGATTTGCCCGCATAATTTATATTTATCTTTCTGTTTTATTTAATTTTGCTTCGATAGTCAGGGAATCTTGCATCGATTATTATACGTTATAAAATTATATTACTTAGAGTTAGGGAAACTCGGTGGATGTCCATCGAATTCCTGTTACTTTTTACCTCAGGTAATCATGAAACCTTGATTAGGTACAGTATTAATTCAAGAGTCCGTCTTATCCATTTACAGGGCTTGTTTTAAAGGCAAACGAAACGCTTATAAACTTGAAGGTCCAACCCCAAAGTGGTCAAATCTATGATACAACTATATTTGTAAAGATGGCCAAAAAAGGTAAATATTGTAATGCCACAATATTAATTATATCTTGACTCAGGTCTGGTCAGGTGGTTGTCTTTGGCCGTGGTTAATTATCATACCCCAGGCAAAGACACACTGCCAAACGATTCAGCGTCCCAATGCAATGCTGTGTAGCAACCGTCTGTAACATCTTCGGATGCATTGTCACTCTACACTATCGTCGTGAATAGGATTCCGCTTTGCTACGAAACTAATGGAAAAATATTGACCGAAATAGACTAGGTATACTTGTCGTCACGTATTTTTAAGAATTACAAGCTTACGCTTTAAGCTTTGAATTATGAGTTGTGATCAACATCCTCGATAAACTATTCAAAATGTCATATAATTCATGCGTACCGATATGGCGTTATGAATCAGTTGCTTACGTAATTATTTAAGTTCATTCTCTATCAATTACGCATAGCAAAGGAAGTATACCTGTGGATAATTAGTTCATGCAACCGACTCTTTGTACCTTTTCCTTACCTTGACTAAAACCCTGTCTAGCGTGTCTCCTTGTTACTAAGCCTGACTCGTTACGTAATTGAAACAGTCACGCGGACTTGATCATAATAATTAATCTGACAACGTTCGTCTGGAGACATGTTTTCAACTGATTTCAAAAAAGGAGGATGTCATTTCGACTGTTATGAATATTATTATTATCATAGAGGTTCAAGAGGCCGCACGCGACTTCAAAAGTGCGGCAATAAATACTCTGTCAAAGTTCGCATACCCGAACCGTCGCTACACAATTTTTCACGCACACTAGCATCACACCACACAAATTTCAAATTGACAAACTCAAACTAGAATAAAACGTTACCGCACTCTCGAAGCTGTCGTTGTTAGGTTTGGGCTCTATCTAGTCGGAGCGCGAGCGACGAACTATCTATGAAATTATTACATTGTTGTGTGTATGTGCTTGAAATGAAGTTTCTAATAAGAGCTAACAAGTAAGGCCTATATGAAATGAATTATTTGATTATACAAGAATGACATCTTGTTTTGAATAAAAAACTTTGATTTTAATATTTTATTATTGTTAGGTAACAGGCTTGGGCTTGACTATCAAACTTCTTATAGGCATTGGAAATTTTCGCACATAACAAAAAAAGTACAGTTCACACCCTCTAAATTATTAACTTTTTGCGAAGATGCCCTTACACACTGCTGAAAGAATTTTTTCAGGTGATTTATTATTATCACTACTTTTGTTCGGGAAAGAGGTTGCCAGAAAGGATACCCCGTCGAAGCTGACCTGAATATTTATGTAAGTTTTTACTTAACTTTACATAATATTATGTAAATCGGATTCTTCGGGGTAAAGTTACATTATGTGGCTCATCCTGCATAATAAAGCTTAAAAAGGCTTAGTGACCTACAAAAACTTTTTATCGATGTTAGTTTTTAATGATTTGCTGCTGAAAAATAATTTTAATACGCTTGTACAGGATTGGCTCTGTGGCTCTGTGTTTCATGTGGGCAGTGTTCCTGTACCTACTCGTATATTGAACAACAATACAGAACCTTTCAAGTAGCGGAATATAGCAAAACAAATTAATCTGTCCCGCTTATTATGTATTAGCTAATTAGTTTTTGTGGTATTTTTTTACACAATCCAAGATTGTGTTTGACTGCGATCTCACCTGATGGTAAGTGATGATGCTGCCTAAGACTAACCAGTTTTTGTCTAACTTGGAAGGGGTAAGTAAACTCACCCCGAACGGTTTCTATACAGCATCGCGCCGGAACGACAAATCGCTTGGCGTTGCGTCTTTGCCGACACCGTGGTAACTAGCCACGGCCGATGCCTCCCACCAGACCAGACCTGAGCCAATTTAGAAATTATAAAATTCCAAAGTGGCCCGTGGCAGGAATCGAACCCGCGACCTGCCTCTCGAAATCGAGCGCTCGCTACTGCGCCGTGGAAGTCGTCAATATTACAGTAGGTATTACTATTATGTGTGAGCAAAACTGAATGGAAGAAATACCTCGTTCTCAAACAATAAAGATGATGAAAAGTGAGGGTGTAGGTTACTGTATATACAAGAGAGTAGCTAATAATGGAAGCTCTAAGAAGTAAAAAGCACCAAGACATTCATAACGCAATAAAGTCTCTTAGTCGCAGTTGTTCATGATTTCTCCTGGCTTTAGGGAACGGGCGAATGGAGATTAATTTATTACGTCTCAGAGAAAACATTGAAAGCGGAGAGCTCTATTTAGACGAGTGGGCGTGGAGTGCGACTATCAATTATCATTTCTTATGACGCCCGTATACCTACATTGTAGATACGTGGACAATGGACGTTCATTTTATTTTGGTCCTCTTCATTCTTAGGGTCAATTTACAGTGCGGCGGAATGGAATCGAATGAAGAAATGGAACGTTACGACAATTGTTTAAGATACAAACTAAATAGGAGCCAAAAAATGTCGCGCGTGATTCGGTGAATCCTCGAGCATTCTCAACAATTATTTATTTTATGTGTCATACAATTGACAAAGTTCTTTATGCTATGTAAAAAAAGTCGCTTCTATGCCATTCCGCCGCGGGGTAAATTGACCCGTAGGAATATGTTGGTGGGTTCGACAGGCAGCATTGCGAGAAAATATCACAGAAAAACGACGATACACTTAATTACTAAAGAACTAAGCCTGTTATCAATTTATTACTGGGAGTTTTTGGAAATTACTATTACCGACAAAAAATTAAAAAAGTAACATAAATATCCATTGAAGTTTCCGATAAAAATGAAAAAGAGAGTTGGACTAACGAATTAGTCTAGTTAATTGGAATTCAAGTACTTAAAGATTTTTATATTAGTCAATGACTGACTGACGGACTATTGGAATTTGATGGATTGGGCTGTTTGGTATACCTATACCTATACCTATACCTATAATGTGTTTGGTTGAAATATTTTTTAAACCCTTTACTGGTCAACGTAATCAAAGTGTACGGGCGTCCGCGTCCGGTAATTTTAAATAGAATGTTGGAACTTGGAAGTATTTATTAATTTCACATCCAGAAATTCACAGATTCAATCTCATAAGCACGTGAATTCGCTTTGGGATCCGACTTGAAATTAGAAATAAATTTTAATTAAAATTATACGCGGAAGATTTTCATGAATTATTTATGAAGCAATAACTTTACTAGCCAACGTAATTTTTAATTAAAAGATCAACATTATCTGTTCAGTCAATGAAGCTATTGCTTTAATAATTATTTCAAACGAATGCGAGCTACTCATAAAGCTGTGTTGAACTACATTTCACTTTGAAATGTTCGATTGTTCAAATTGTTTCCAGTACAAATATAAAAAAGCTATTCGTCCGGCGATTGAGTTGAAACTTTTATTACACATGTAAAATTTCCAGTTGGAAAACCTAAAACCAGTCAGTAACGAAGTCGCGGCAATTGTTGAATGTTGCGAATTTGTTTTCACCCAACGTAACGTACCTACTCTATAGGATGATGAACTCCTAGTCCCTGGGTTCTCTCGTTTTATTTTGTTTACATACATAATATGGTCTTATTTTTCCTGATATAAGGTTCCATATTATTATCCATATAATCCATTATCTATAGAATTTTAATCACACTGTTTATAAGCTTGACCGCTATAAACTTGGTCCTCCCATGGTCAGCGGGACGCGGGGCGGGTGTGCGATTGGCTATACACGATACGATGTAATGACTCGCATCTTGAGAATTCGCCAATGGGTATTTTCTTGAGTATGTATCATTTTCATAAGAAATATTAAACTTATTCCTCAATAAGTTCAAAGTCGCTGTAAAACGAAAGCTCATTAATAAAGCTTACTATAGTATTAAGGATTACTTACATGAATCAAATCCTTGGGGATGAATGAACTGCTGTAATTATACTAGCTCAATTAGTTTTTAAGAGCTTTTGTGAAGTGATGATAACAGAAAACAAAACCCGGCTGAGTTTGTTGTGGACTTCTTCTTAGTGCAGGGCGCGTTGGAACCATCGTAAACTTAGTTTTAAGTCGACTTGGAGTTATCGCCATACAAATGTGACAAATACCATAAGGACCTTTTACAAGAGCCTGTATATTAGGCCTATGTGAAATAAAGATATTTTGAATTTTTTTTTATCCACGTCGCAAGATTAATATTATCGTGTGTAGCGTAATTCACGTCAGTCTCTGACAGCTGATTAGTAGAGTGCACCGATCCCTATTCTATGGATCCACAGTGAACCTAGCCTGAATTGTATAGAATGTTGAATCCATAGAATAGAGATCAGTGGTTGTGTAGCTCCCGCCCCGCGTCCCGCAGACCATGGTAGGGCTAAGTTTATAGCGGTCTAGCAAGATGATATTCAAGAACTATGTCTCAGGATGATTAGCACAATACAGCATGTCGTCGTATGATATTGCAACGCAGAACCACGAAACACGCTGCATCCGACATAATATTATTGTGACAAGGGCATTGCGCAGGCGTATCGTTAAACAAAAACCGACAAACTGCGAGTCAAACTCGCGCACCGAGGATTCCATACTACAAAAGTGAAATTTTAAAAGAATCACTTTTGAACCGATTTAAAAAAAACGAAGAGGTTCTCTATTCATCGGAATCTTTCCTTTTTTATGTATGTTCACCTATTACTCGAAATTATTTTTTTGTTTGAATGAGTATACTTTCCAGATGGTCCCATGTACATCAGGTCAGGATCTGATGATAGGATCTCTTAAAATTTTATAAGCAGACTTGAAGTGATTTGGGTATTGTTTGAAAGTGTTTATTTTTTAAGTGGTATACTCTTTCAAATCGCTATTATTTCTATCCTTTGTAGTAGAAACACCTATTTTAATAGATAGGCCACCCTTAAGATGGGTTTCATTGTGAAAGAGACAGCGAATATTGATTTACAGCCCTCGATACAGAAAATGGAATAAATTGGAATATTAATTTCGGATAACAATGGTCGCAAACAAATTAAAGTGTGCCAGATGTCTTGTTCAGATATCGCCTATTTCCTTTTATGTTTCTCTCACTCATCGTTCAGGATAGCACTGGTGCTTTGTTTGATCTTTTATGATTTGTAATACTCTAAGATAAAATAAAATTAGACGAATAATAATAATAACGAATAGTAATTAATCTCTATATTATTTATTGAATTAAGCAAGATAAGAGAATTATGCAAAACAAACCATTACTCTTCACCATCTCTCACCATTACTTATGAAGATATACTTTACTAATAAATAACATCTATATAAATACAATCTTCAAAACAGCAAGGCATTAGTGACGCTAAACACTTCACTCAGAAAATCTTATTCGAGCCAGTAGGCAAGTGAAGTGATTTCATTGAATAAACCTTCATAAAATAATGCAATGTGAAACTCTACTTTCATCCTACGCACTATAACTCTACAGACTGTTGGAGGGGGCGCGAAGGGCTATACTTTATTCAACTTTAATTGCTATATACGAAATAAACGGGCGATGCCGTGCGTATAATAGGCATAAACGCTTGTTATTAGCAGCTCGTAGAAAAGGTATTTTTTTATAATACCTGCGTAAATATAAAACCTGAAATGGCACCTGAATTTTCAAGGTTGAGTTGGTTAATGCGAACGATGTACCAATTCAATTATTGCTATAAGGGTTATAAAGTGAAAGGCTATACGCAACGCATCAGCAGTCTACAGTTTAGGGCTAAGAAAATGGTTGTTTATCTTACTAAAGGGTAAAGTAAAGGAAACAAATTGTAAGCAATTTGCATAACTATCTTATAACTTTTACCTTGCCTTGGTGTCATACGCAGAAAATACCAAGTATTGTTTTATTTTTAATTTAAATACCTATTGTAGATAGGCTTGCGCTTGAATACAAGCATGTCTGATGGAAATAAATGATGAGGTCCAGGATGAAGCGCGCTTGCCTAGAAAATGTCTATTCACTCTTCTTTTGAAGGCACCTAGGTTGTACTTGGCTGGGAATACAGAAGCTTGAAGGGTGGAACCTTAGCGGAACGTATCAGAAACGTGGAAGAAAAAGGTTTTGTTCGAGTGCGCTGCTTTGTTTTAAAATATTATCTAATATGAAAAATATTTTCCTGTACTTTCTAGCCTGTATAGTTGCGAATTCTGCTATGTTCAACTCGAGCACTTTAAAAGTCGGTTAAGCCAGATTTAAGGGTGAGGTCGGAACTTTAGTCTTCATCTTTATTTTTCTCTGTGTTTGAGGAGATCCATGTCCACAGCTATGGGATAGAAAAATAGTTCTTATAGGTAAGTGAACAAACACACATATAATTATTATCATAAATATAATTATCACATTACTCTTATACCTCTTTAGGAGAATCTATCCAAAACAACTTTTGAGTAGTTCAAGTATTCACTTTGTGGGCAAGTTTTGGGTTCTTTAGGGAAGTTTTAGGGTAAACAGTAAATTATTCTATCGACATTTGACGCCGTAAAGTAGAGATTTATACTTATACACCAACGGGATCAAATACCTCGAAAATGACGAGGGATAAAGCATTAAACCGCATCAGTTTGAGTGCTTTAAATTATATAGCGTCGTACAACTTACGCTCTTATTATTTTGTACAGTGAAAATCTCTTAAAACTTGGAAGAGATTCAAATCGTTCAGGCTCTGCCAAACGGTGTTCATTATTGTTATTATAAGGGGCTTAGGAGAATGAAAACGTTATGAAACGTTATTTTATCTACGCTCATTTTTTAAAGTTCGAATTATGAAATCAAAATGTGTCACATATTGACCTACTTTATTCACAGACTTCTATAATTATTAAAAAGTTATTCATTATAACATCTCTGTACTATGGAAATATCTCTAGATAATTGAATAATTTCCATTACGATACTCGGCTCTGGGTTCCTGTATTTTTATGTGTCGTCATCACAGACCAGGGAATAACTTTCTTTTCTCTGTGGTCGTCATAGCCAAAAGAGAGTGTAGAGCCAAACCTCAATTTTGTTTTTTTTTTTATATATGGAGTCCACAGACAACATTTAGTTGGTAGTCATGGGATGATCGACCATAGACAACAATTAATTCACAATATTTCCCTGCCTTATAATATGACTGATTAAATTATGTGTTCATACAGCATATTGAAAAGAATTATGAATAATTTTTGATTATTTAATTATCCACTAAAAATATACTTTATCTGACTTGTATAAATATTTTTCTACTCTTTTTTGTTTCATGACTTTTTTAACAGACTATACGCAGTTTACAACTGAATTTTGGCGCCATACCTAACTTTTAACATTTCAATGTGTTATTTTTGTTACTAAGTCAAAACTTAGCGCGGAAAAATGTCTAGCAGTGAAACCTACTAAAGAAAATTTAACTCCACCTGACATTTTAGTAATTGCAACAAAAATGACCCACAATCTTTTACCAACAAAGTGAAGGATTTACGACAAACGTTAGCAAGATTTTATGGTTTGGATTTATGATAATTTGAGCGTAGATAAAGTAGTGTATGAAACTCTACATAATTAGGTATTAAAACACTCGTGTGATACTATTAAAAAACTCGCCTGCGGCTCGTTTTTTAAACTCACACTCATGTTTTAATACCCCCCATTATGCATCCGTTTCATAAACTACTATTAATAAATAATTATGGTGTTTGAGTACATAATTATGGGAGAATGTTTTTAGAGGAAATAATTAACATAACATTAATGACGAGTAAACGCATTGATTTATATTGAATTTTATTTATCGTTAAAATATTCATTGACGTTATTCATATTCTCATTTTGGCAAACCTATTACTTTTTAGTGAGTTATTTTTTTATGAAAGAACTCACTTTGAACAATTAAATCTGAAGATAAGGGCGGTTATGAAGTAAGAACTGATTAACAGGGGAAGTTTTTAATATAAAATATGGTTAAATGATTGTGAATACATAACTAAATATACATGCTAAATTTCTGGGTAGTAACAAGTCGAACAGTTTTCGATTATAGAGCTTTATTGAGAAACTAAAAGCTGTTGAAAATATTTTTCAAAGTATTTAAGTAATGTAAGAATTTGTAAAATTTCTATGCGAGGATTTCAACCACAACAAGAGAAACGTAAAACAATTTCTTAACTAGAAAATGTGGGTACAATTTTGTTGAACCACAATTTATTGAGTTTCTAGGTGTACTCAATAAATTTGTAGTACGTAGGTACTATCGTTAGTATCTGTAGTTGAGGTTAGTAGTCTATTTAGAAGGGGGGCTGGCCAAGCAACCTCCACGTGTGCCCGAGTGCTACGGTGCCCCATCTATAGCGCACGGGCCGGTGCTCCCTGGTAACGTCGGTTAATAACCGACGGCTAATAGCTTGGCACGGTGGATAGGTGGCGTTTCTTGGCGTGTCCCTCTGAGCCCCAGCAGAGGGCACAGTGTCGAAACGACTACACCTGCACCGGAGGAGGAAGAAAACCTCAAAAAAAAATACAGGCGGGGGCGGAAACGCCCACAAGTCCCTTCGGGGCACTACGAGGAAGACAACCTCGTAAAAAAATCACCGAAGTGGGCGGGAACGCCCGTCGAGAGGGATTATTACGGCGGCACATCCCTCTCGCAGGAGACGCACCGGTTGCTGGAGGACGAACATCTTTCTTCAGCTTTCGTGTGCGCCGGCCTGTGGGTGACGGACGAAAGGGGCTATGGCGTCCGTTGCCCGAACTCCACCAACAGGCCGAGGAGGTGGCGTGCCCTGTTTAGGACGCGCCTCCCAGGAGGAGTCGGCAGCGACCAGGCTGCTGGCAGCAGCGACGAGACTTGCCGCTTAGGTGGCGGGTCGGGGCCTGGCGGGAGCGCGGTGAATACGCAAGTGAATCCCGTACTCCCGCCAACGAGGTCCATCGTGGCAAGCGACAGGTTTTAGTGGGTGCAAGCCCCACATAACCCCTCCGTTTCCCCTGACGGAGGGGTATGCGTCAGGCATTTCCTGTCATTAAAAAAAAAAAAAAGTCTATTTAGAAACTTTTCAGCTTCTTCATCTTTAATAAACTTATTTAGAAATTATTAGCTTCTGTATTTCTAATAGCGTAAGTCACATCGTATCGCGTGAATGGAATCGTTCTCGTTTTAGTGCAAAATATCTGGGTGACCGAGTTTTGCTCGGTAGTATATCTATCCACCAATAGATGGCAGCAGAAGTCATTTTTTTTGGTATTTTCGACATTTTCTAAAAATGAATCCTAGCTAGATTGATTTATCGCCCCCAAAACCCCCTGTGTACTAAATTTCATGAAAATCGTTCGAGCCGTTTCCGAGATTCGGATTATATAGAAAAAAGAATTGCTCGTTTAAATGTATAGGATTTTTGTAACTGATTCACTGATCCAATGTTTTCTTTCGCACTGCCGAGCACAGACTTATAGCGATTAAGATATAAGTAAGGTTTAGAGTTTGCTAGAAGGCTAAACGTGCTCTACGAGATGACGAATGCTTATATAAGGTGACTTCACTCCTACAGTTCAATACTTCGCGAATCTAAATAAAAAATATTCCATTTTTGAATTGCGTATAGATATTTCAATACACGACGACACGTCGTCAGAGTGAGGAGCGTCTTCGTGGACTGAAATATGTATCTAGGTATATCACATCGTGTTTGACGCTTACTCCACGACCGACCAACCAACACTAGATTCTGTCTCGTCCCAGACCAATTACAGTTGTAGCAGCAGTAGGCGCCAAATATAGTACAAACGATTTATTAATTTTTTTGGATAATATAGCTAAGTAACTTAGGTAATTTGTCAATAAATTCAATCGCATATTCAAAAAAAGAAATATCGATACATTCGCAGTGAACAGCACTACTTTAATTCCACGGTTGACATGGGTCGTTTGTATAAGAGTGTTGGGTTGGTAATTTTTATTTAACAGCAGTAAGTTACTCGATAAGTTTTTAATTTATTAAGGAGACTTTACTCGTATTGCTATATAAAATTTATGTAAATGTCCCTGAGTATGTTCATGCGTAATTAAACTTAAAGTATGTGCGGTGCGTAACTGCGTCATTACTGTTAAAAAAATTTCATAATAAATAAATAATTATAAGTAAGTACAAACATTTCTACTCTGGATAATCATAAAGTTGTACGCGCTGTACTGAGCTATGCTCGGATAGTAGGTAAATCATTATAATATATTTTCCAAGGGAGTAGCCAGGATATATAGTTATAATACATCATTTGATGGAAGTTTTGTATCTTTCTAAAATATAATAATAAAATTCTCGTGTCTGTAACAAAACTCCTCCGAAACGGCTCGACCGATTTTTATGAAATTCGTCAAAGTTGCAGTGCTCGAAAGTAACACACAATAACATGTTCGCGATCTGTCGAGATGTTCACGATTCCGTACATGAATGCTGGTGGTTCATAATGAATCTTTTTTGGTCTGTACCCAAAAAGATTTATTATAGACCATATTCAGGTATAGGTTTCAGAATAGGACGTTAATTATCTTTCAAACCCCTAAGTGGGAACAAATTTATATGGCAAAACAACGTTTGCTGGGTCAGCTAGTTAACTTATATTAAGACTAGCAGTGCCCGCGGACTCCGTTCCGCGTTAGAAATATTTTTGTCCCGGCCCGTTTGTCCCGCGTCCCGGTTTCCACCAAAGCGGAGGGAAGCGGAGCTATGTTTGGATAACCAACCAGATTTCATCATTTAGACATCCCTTAGCTTCGGAGATATCAAAATGACGAAATCTGATTGGTTACTCAAATATAGCTCCGCTCCGCTTCGCTGTGGTGGAAACCGGGCCTTAGACCCACAGCTCACAGCGCTGGACGCGAGGCATTCGGATAGATAAATGCCTATACTTACCTATCGCCACGCAACGGCCGAAGCGGCGGCGGCGCGCAACCGCTTACCGCAAGTTTTTGTCTTGCTAATATCTTTGAAGATATTTGTTTAAACTGTATAGAATAAAGGGCACAAATATTCTATATTAAATTTCCGTTCTAAAAACATATTTACAATGATATAAATTAATACCATTTGGGCTAAATAAGCTTCACAAAAATTATTTATTTTTAATCCACAATTTTAAAAGTAAAAGCAGTTATTGGGAGTTACCCGTAGGAGATAGGCATATGATATCGCGGACTTTTTTGAAGATTTTGATACGTTCTTTAATATTGTAGACCATTGTTTTGTTCTATCCTCAATAGTTTACGCAGCGTACGCGATGAAAGCAATTTTTTTTGCGACATGGATTACATTATTCAAGGTTAAGTAAAGATGCATAGTTAATTTTGCAAATCAATATAGCCTATGACACTCCACGATAATGTAGCTTTCTATTGGTGAAAGAATTTTGAAAATCGGTTCAGTAGATCCAGAGATTACCCCTTACAACGTCACAAACTCACAAACTCACAAACATCGTTACGCTACCTCTTTATAATAAGAATATATATTAGTATAGATGATGATCGTGATTAAAGCATTTTAAGCGCAGCCGGTCGTTTTAATTTATATTACAAAAGAGAAGCTTGGCGAAACGTTAATATTCCAACTTCGTCGCAATTAAGCTCACCTTTCACGTTAATATTTTGCTTTTATTAGCTTACATTATGTCTCAATATCCTTTAAAATATTGCGACGACCATTTTTATTGACGCAACAAAAAAAACATTATACAGAACGACGCGTCTAGTAAAGTTAAACGATATTGCACTGTGCGCAACCTCCACGTATGGAATTCTATGGAGAAATAATAGATAAAAATAGTCAAGATAGGCCCGCCCATCCGAACATTTTACGTAAACGTTCTTCATACAAGAAAATGTAGTGCCATCTGTCGAAACTCCTGCGAAATACATGTTTATTTTTTTAATATTTTTATATCTATGTGTCTGTGGTCACTTTGCCTGCAATATTGTTATTAATTCAAAAAAAGAAATAGGTCTTTACATAACTACCTATACAGACTACTGACGGGGGAGGGTGCAAAATAGTCATTTTTGCTCCCATAAACTGGCGACATTTTTTCGCGCTGTTCGCCCTGTCTTTAGTATACAAGTCTGTGGGAGAAATAAAAGATATCTACCCTGGCCAGGCCAAACGAGCATGAAAAAATGTTTATCGGTGCCAAAAATGCTTGTTTTGACACCAACAGTAAGGCCACGCTGTAGTTCGCTCAGCAACCATCTATGGAATTTTGACCGATAAGCTACTGTTTGCTTGTACGAAAAAGGTTTACTTAAATCGTTCGGATGTCCAATTGTCCATATCCTGGAGGTAACTTATCGTTGGGTGAAATAAAAGACTATTCCTAAAGGCGCTGTTGCCGCCATGCGTCCGACAGTTCCGACACCCACATTTTACTTGCAAATTGCTTATATCCATCGATATGGACCAGTGGACATGATTTGCATAATTGTATTGAATAGCTGCGTTAACTTATTGTTATAAATAAATATGGTGCTTAATAAATCTACTGCGAACAACGAATATGATCGTGCAATAAATATTCGTGTAGGAATTACCTATGTGTAATGATAAAGATACAAACTATTATATTTATTATCCACGAAAAATGCATGGGTTCCAGAGGACTTTTGAAAAACAGACGTGGACAAAGTCGTGGGCACTAGGCAGTTTTAGAGTAAGTTAGTATATGAGTTATTTTATAATAGGTATGGACTATGGTTGAAATCTGAATGCCGTTTGACCCCCGCATACTTAGCTTTAAGTCGACTTGTAGTAATTGCCATATATTATATGTGACAAATATCAAAATAATGTTTTTTAATACAGTTGCTCAAAAAGTGGCGTATTGCAGGGACGTATAGCGTTCGGGATGTGGGCTATTACATACTCGTGCTTTTTTTTTACCTTTCCCGAACTCGTGCGTTATCTTTCCCAACTGTCAAAATAATGTCTATTAAAAAGAAAAACCAACCATGAAGTTTTTACTAAAAAAATTCATAGAAGTTTTTATGATTCATGCAAATACGTATATTTCTAAAAAGAAGCTACTAATTTGTTTCAATATCAGATTTGATTGAATGAGTTTGGTTAGGTTTCATTTCATCTCATTAAATTTCATTTTCATTTCATATCAATAAAAAAAATTCTACTGAAGACTTGACTGTATGGGCATAGTTCCCTTTGCGTACAAGAATATTATTTAGTCTATGGCCAAATTTTTTTTTTATTTTTTTTTTTAATCATGGGTGAAGAAAAAAAAACTGCTTATATTCTACGGTTGGCGCCATTTTTCAGAAATTTTCTTTGCGAGTTTAGTTGTTTGTTGCACAAAATGCTTCGGAGAACATTTTACCGGAAAAGTCAAAAAATCGCTACATATCTACATACGACGAATTTATTGCGTGGAGAGAAGAGAAAAAAGCAAATAGTTTTTCAGAAAATGTTAAGTTAGTTGAGTTTATTGTGTTTTTATTATTTTATTAAATTGCTTAATTTTTTCGCAACTGTATTAAAAATAATCGTTCAGTACACGTGCGGAACCGTCATTGCAACTTGTTCCGACTGTCAACCCTCGCTTTCGGCTGCGCCTCGGCTCGGGTAGACATTTGTCGGAACTCTTTGCAATAACAGCCTTTCCGCACTTGTAATGAAACATACTATTACAAGAGCCTAAGAGACAAAGATATATTTTGAGTTTGAGTTTGAATACGTAAGGATGGGCCAAGTGGCGGGAGTTGACGGCAGTAACCTGTGACCCAAAAGTTCCGATACGTCTAAAAAGGCTCGTCCACAGGAGCATTATTAGACCCGTAATGCTCTATGGTAGCGAGGCCTGGCCAACGCTGACGAAACATATTCGGGACCTCAACGTCAACGAAATGAAGATGCTTAGGTGGATGTGCGGTCAAGGTCTGGACAGAATTCGTAACGAGCGCATACGCGGTAGTCTTGGCGTGAGAGATATTGCTAATAAAGTTCAGGAGTCCCGTTTGCGTTGGTTTGGCCACGTTTTGCGCCGCCCGCAGAGCTATGTGGGTCACAGGTACCTCAACATGCCTGTTGCTGGACAACGTTCCCGCGAACATGCAAAGAAGCGGTGGATTGACATCGCACAAGCAGATGCTCGTGCCAACGGACTGCGTAAAGAGGATGCTTTAGACCGCGCAAAGTGGAGACGATTAAGCAAGAAAGCTGACCCTGGCATATGCCGGGATGAAGGCTAAGAAGAAGAAGAAGATAAGCAAGCATATAACCTTACTTTCGATTTCAGAAGTTCTCTTAATTTATTAATTTGATCAGCTTTAGTAATAACTTATATCTGACTGTTAAAAATTTAAGTTGAAATCTTATGCCAATCGCCAAAAATAATAATATATGAAATAGCATCATTGCAAAGAGTTTTCTTGAAATAAAAATATTATGTATTTAATTTATTAGGAGCGTATTCCGAAATTAATTTGAGTGTATTCCGAATCGCAGCGATTAAAAATTGCGCAACTGGTGGCTTGCGATTTCCGAATTTAAAAGGAAAGAATGGGTAGAAGTAAGTATTTGGTTCGATGGGCTATCTTGGCTTGAAGCTGGCCAACTCTTAGGCACCATTCCAACTGGCACACAGTGTCCTGACTGCGCAAACAATTCATTAGTACAGATTGGCTGCGGCTAAATTTATGTAACCTTTACTTGTTTTGGGTTCCGTTCCTAAATAAATGTCCGGAAAGTATTCACGGGGACACCAACACAGATCAAGGCCCATATTCTGTAAAATTGACACTTGTAGTCACTGTTGTCTATGGTTATACATTGCTGCTTCAATAAGTGTTATAAAAATATGATTTTGTACAAAACCTTCAATGGAAACTAAAATACCTATAATAAGTCAAGTATCAGCTTGTCGAACATCACCGAGTGATCATCACTGATATACGTTTATACTGACAAGTGTCAGCTTTTGAGCAATTATGAGATATCAATAGCTAATGACATGAACGAGTCACTCAGATGAATGCACACAATGAGAAACGAAGCATTTTATAATTTTAAAAATAATGCAAATTAAAAATTGGCTGGTTATATCAACGAATATATAATATTATGGTTATATGTCACATATATAGGCGATAAATGGACAATTTAATAATTATTATTTATGAACGAGGCAGCAAATGCTGATTTACAACCACCGGTATAGAAATGGAATAAATTGGAAAATTAATTTCGAACAACAATGGTTCCCAAAAAATCGAATCACGCCAGATGTCTTATTCAGATATCACGCAATTTCTTTCAATAATTTTGATTTATTTCAATAGATTGACGAACCTTCGGCGACCGATAGTGTATATTGTATACCATCAAACCGACAAAGAGCATGATTCCTATTCTTTCTACAAACCATCTTTCATCTCTTCCTGCGCATCATTCATTGGAATAAATACATTTAATACATTAGTAATTTTAAATCTCTTAAATAATAATTATACTTAAATACAATAATAGCAACATACTTGTAGTATTATAAAATATAATATTTTTACAATTACATATTATTAACATTTTTTTTTTTTTTTTTTTAAAAAAAAAAAATTATTAAAGTTAATCATAATAATGCAAGGTACATTTTTCAACGTCACACAAATTTCAATCACGAAATAGCCGTATCACGTAGTGTATTATAATAATTATTATATTTTAATGAAACGCGCGGGTCCCGTATGGCAGCGGCGTGATTGTAATGGCTGCACACAAGCGTGTTTGTGGACACTGGGAATAATTACATTATCCCATTCGGCGTTCGCGTGGCGTGAGTAAACGCGCTCTTACGCGTAATACGCTATAAGCAATAATGAGATTGCGGCTTGTTTGGGACTTCGGAATCATACTCGCAATACGCTTAGGGCGAATGCATATGTAGCAATAATGAATTAATAATAATAAAACAAGTATCTTTTTTTCTTCTTTAAAAGAAGCTTTTATACGTTAAATCTGTATTTGAGGAGTACCAGACCCTGATTACCATGTAGCACCAAAGTACTAGTCAAGACAATTCAAACGAGCCCAAACTCAACGGGGTTATGTCTATTAATTAATAAGTTCTTATAGCCATCTTCTAGCTACATCATCAGACCCCGCAGTTACAATCTAGCAACAAAGTACTCCTCATTATCAACCAGATGAGCCCAAACACGATGATTGTGTCTATTAATAACTGAGCTCCATCTTTCAGCTTCATCATCAGACATCGCAGTTGCCATCTAGCGGACGGCGAAGCTAATTCAATCTTTGAAGTAATTTTCACTTATGGCCATTGAACGTCCACTTGCGCCTTACAGCGGGTAAAATATTTTGCATTTTTTAAAGCAGAGGTAACTGGTTGAAAAATGTTCTCTCTTAACATATCTTTAATCTGTGCTCTCAACCAGTTTCCCTCTCCAAATAAACATGATTTGAAGTATTTTAGAATTGATAAAGTGACCATTTTTGAATAAATGGGCGTAAACTTATAAGGTCTTAGACCTATAGCAGTGTTGCTTTATTAATCTTTGTAGTTTTCTCTTCCACGTCTCCCCAATATCTATTGTTCAGACAATTCAAATATGAACTTCATGTTTTATATATAAAACGGAAAAAGGAAATTTATATGAAAAAAACTTTCACTTACGATTAGAAATGCTCTAAAGATAATTTTAAACTAAGCACGTAAAGTTTGACTCTAAAATTAACTATAAACAAGCAATCACAAGTAAACTTGCTGGTGCCAAAACACTGTAAGTATATTAAATTGCCTCTAATAACAACAAATTGTTTCACGTAAGGTTTGCGTGCAAGATTTCATTTGCACGATCTTTATTTTTGTATAAAACAATTTTATATACAACAAGTCTTCTCAAGGTACAAAAGGGGACAGGTATACTAATTTCTAAGACATACACATCAGTTATGTTCTTTGGCTATGTCTATTTATCTTAATTATAAATTCAACGTGGTGATTTTCCGGTGACTGACTTATTATAGAAAAAGCCTTTAAAAACATTTCTCTATTTATAATTAAGAAGGCGAAAATTAAATGAATATGTAATTAGAACGTCCTGGAAAATGTTTAGAATTTTTCTTTTTATTTTAATAAAAACATAAGTAATTAAGAGGCATTCATGTTAGAGCTGTTCATATAAAGGAAAAGTAATTATAAGAAACGGTGATGACGTCTCGCTACGTACTTGAGTAACACGCTTTGGAATTACACATTTCAATAAAGGGTGAGGGCTTACGAATTATTTTATTTCAAATCTCAACTTCTTTGAAAACACGTGAATCATAATCAACAGCGGGATTTCTTTTAAAAAGTTATGTATGTGTATTGTATAAATTTTATATATACCACACTGTTTTCCACTGGATTGTACCACTTAAACTTTTTCATAGCAACTTTATTGAATTATCCTAGTAGACATAGTATACCAGTCAGGTATAGTAGATGAGGTAGAATGTATTAGGTGCATCAAATACCTATACCTTCCAAACTTCTACGTCACTACATGTCCGATTGCACATGTAGCCAACCGAGTTGCCATGTGGAAAGCGATTAATCTAATCCCTTCGTAGGTAGAGAGTCAGGATTCAGGTCTCCATCTGCCTCTTGAATTTCTACCAACTGACATCTACGTAGGTTACAGTGCACATTCTAAATTCCAACATCCTTCATTATGATTGAAGATAGTTAGTTGCTATAAAATCAAAAAACTTAAAAATATGCTTTAAATATTTTTCAAAATGTGGGTCTTCAGGCTTTCTTTCAACTCCGGTCGGTACAAATATTTGTGATTCTTTAAGTTTCTTTAATTCTTATAGTAACTTCCTATGATCTAAAATGTGCAACTTTCAATCTAGAAAATAAAGATTGAATAGAAGCAGGTGTTACTTTGCGGCAATCCATAATTAACTAGAAAGCTGAAATAATCTTGCTAGAATCCGCTACCTGAAAATAATTTTATATGCAATAACTAGCCAAGTAGATTTTATTATCCTAATCAAATTTTATAGTAAAAATCATAGTGATTTACAAAATTTCAAAATGACTAATTTCTATAGGTCCAAGGACTTCAAGTGGTTTATCAATATTTTTTCTTAATGACGTGGATTAAAATTGAAGCATCTTTTTGTGGGACAAATTAGTTCAGTTTAGAGTTTATAACTATTGCCAGCTTTAAAATGGTGTCATTAAAACACGAAAGCGTCTTCCTCGTTTGCTTATGGTAATCGAGTTGACAAGTTGCAGGCTTTGATTTTGCGCAGCCCCCCCCCCCTATCGCTTCCTGCTTCACACCTCGGTTTACTTTGGGCAGACAGGCTCTCGCAAAATTCGACAAGCACTCAAACTGTTTACCGAGAACAATGTTTACTTCTACTGAAAAGGCTGTAAATTTTTGTAAGTTAAAAAATATTATATAATATAGTTATATTTGCAGACGCATGTCTTTAGACATTTTGAGATAAAGGTTTCAAGAATGATGGAGATATTAAGAACTAACGTTAATTGTTGTCGTTTAAATAGCGGTATTTCTACGTAAGACGTTTAAGGTAAGGTAAGTTTAGGTAAGTTAAGGTAAGTTTAGAGAGTTTGCCGAACAAAATAATTATGTTATGAAATTATAAATTGATTGACAATGATCAGTAAATAAATAACTTCAAGTTCTCTTACTTTATCTTTCTGTCAGAAAATACCTATCTTAAACAATTCTATTTAAAAATGGTATAAAACATAGAGGTCCAACAGCCTCACAACCTAATATTATAAATCTTTGGTATAAAAATTACTTCTCAAAATCCTTTTTATGATACTAACTGAAGTTTTCATGTGTTTTAACCTTATCATCTACTTTATCAAATGAACCTATAGCTCTCTTTTTCTCATAATAACAATAATGAAGATTGTACTGGCTCTAGTTAAAAATTTGAAACCTCTCCAAGTTTTAAGCGAATTTCATTGCGCGAAATAATGAAAGCGTTTTATAGTAAACCGCTGCGCTGTACTTTCATCCAAGTACTATTTCCTGGTATTTAACGATATCTCGCTTAGATTGAAAGGACAATTTTTGATCTAGAATTTTAATTTCTGATGAAGAAATAAATCTCAACACTCAGTTGATAATATGATTGTAAAACGTTTTTGAATTTCAGAAATATAATATCCACTGTTCACTTTATGGATATTGACAACTCTTGAACAGACTAAGCTACCAATACCTCACAGTTGGTTCAATATTCCCAATATATTAGCGTAGTTTATACCCACTGATACTTGAGCAAAACTTTGTGAGGTCCACCCCAAAAGATCCTAAGAGCCTACCTAATATCTTATCAGGACGTCTCACCCGTTCTTGCCGCGAACGTAAATCTTACCTTTACGACCTCACCTGTCGAAGGAATAATTTACCGCCGGCTTAAAACTTCTAAAGGAAAATCCCAAACACTTCTCAAGAAATAACTGAATAAGAAATATTCGATTGTACGCACAGCGCCCGCCCGCCCTGACAGGAAGAAATTTGAACTTAAATCTTAATGGAATAGATAAAATTTCTGCTTTGCTTTGAGTTTTTTTTAATTTGTTTTAAAATTTTGTTCTTGAAAAATATGCAGACAAGACTAATAATTTGTTAATTTTCTTGACGCATTGTTAAGTCGGGAAATGTAAGTACTCTAAGTAGATACATTATTATAGGGGTCACAATCTGATACCTTAGATAATTATCTTAATTAATTATCCTTATCTTAATTTTTAGATGTCGCATCTGTGTACACAAATTATAAAGATTTCGAAGAATTAAGAACCTCCTCCTATTTTTGAAGTAGGTTAAAAATATCCTAAATTGTCGAGTCTTTTTCAAAATTACTTAACCCAACACACTGTTGCGGCACAGAAGCTAAATAATCCAAATACGATTAATAATATTTTTATACATATAAAAAAGGGACCAAATGACAGACTGACTGATCTATCAACGCACAGTTCACACCACTTTACGGCTCTGGCTGAAATTGATGAATGATCAAGGTTTTATGATGATGCATCCCCTAAGAAAGGATTTTTGAAAAATAAATATCTAAAGTGGTATAAAATAACGATCACGCAAGTTATACCGCTGACGTTCAATAGTTCTAAATAAAGTTTTGAACACAATTTGGATTATTTCAAGTAGTTCAACAAAGAACAATCCATTACAGTAAGTTCAAAGGACTTTTCCAATTCCATCGAAGCTTAACTCTAAATTATAAAGTAAATTTCATAATAATATATTCCGAAGTTGTAAGTGTACACGAAGTCCTTTCATAAGTTTGCGATGGAATCTCTCCGTACCTATTAGCGTAAGTAACTTACCTAATACAATTTCAATGTACTTGTCACAAACTTGTATACTAAACGATCGAACGAACAGCGCGAAAAAATATCACCAGTTTATGGGTGTCATTAGTACCAACAGTATAAGGCCACACGGTAGTTCGGTCAGCGGCGGCGACGGCTATTTTGTCGGATGACGCTACTGTTTGCTAGTATGAAGAAGGTTTACGTAAAATGTTCGGATCGGCCTATCTTTACTATTTTATCTATTGTACTTGTACTAAAATGTGTTGACTGTTGGTAGATAAACAGGAATGGTGCTCAATTGACTTTTTAAAAGTCTTTTTCACACATTAAAAATGTGTAATTAATAATATGGTAAAAACTCTAAAATCTAAATAGCTGTTGTTTCAGATACAGCTTTGTGCGAAAGACGTTTTGGGCATACGAACTAGGTGGACAGCGGACAGTATATAAGTTGCAGAAAGTCTTTAAATTAAGTTACTATTAATACTTAAAACCTCAACCTATTATAATACATTTAAGTTAGCTTAAAGGCTTCTGGCTAAGCTAAAGCTATAAAAGCGATCCAGACATCCTTTAGGGTATAAAACATTTTTAAAAGAAAAAGTTCTTTACCCTTGTTTTTAGCAATATCTAGAGGGTAGATAGTAATATTATAGTCAGATGTAAGTATGACGGCGAATAGTTTTGACTGTGTACCAATAAATACTTAACACTCAACGAATATAACGGGAATTTCAGGCCCTTTATATGTGAGAAAATGTTAAAAATTTAATCGTGTACCGACCGCATTATTGGTGGCGTCATATTGAGCTGACGCAAGCGTACGGCTATACGGGTCAGTGGGGACGAAGGACTTTATTACGATTGTTCAATAACACAGTATTGGTACTGGTATTCTTTGTTACGGTTTATTGGATTTATATTAGTAGTTAGAAAGAACAACAGCTTTATGGACATTAACAAAGTGCGTATCTCTTACGTTCTCTCAATTATCACCCATTCTTTGAACCATCTATGACACACTTGCACAGTTTTCCTCTTATAAACAGGGCTTTTTGATCAAAGCCTATCAAGTGACTAAGTGCGGAGTGCCAGGCCTCACAAATATTTGAGAGTACATGAGTGAAATCTGAGAGATGACGATTTCCGTACAATAATATTTATTAGTGATTGATGTAGTTCATCAGACGTTCCCTAAAAGTAAGTTATTCATAATGTTCTTAATATTATGGCCAAACCCTACCGATATGAACCTAAGGGTGAGCCCGTTGGAACATTTTACGTCAATTTTCTTCGTCGTCGTCTTCGTCTTCGTTTCAGCCGATGGACGTCCACTGCTGGGCAATGCACATAGGCCTCCTGAAATGACCGCCAAACACCAGGATCTTGCGCCGCCTGGCGCCAGCGACTCCCCGCGACTTTCTTTATGTCGTCCGTCCACCTGCTGGAGAGTCTGTCGACACTGCGCTTCCAATTCCAATTCGAGGCCCCCATTCCACCACCTTAGGTCCCCAACTAGAAAGTTGTAAGTTAATTTTTTCTTGTATGAAGAATCATACAAGAAAAAATTAGCGCCATTTGTAGGTACCCTATTGTCCCTGTAGAAACTCACGTGCGGACTATTAACAAATATAGTGATCTGTGGCGTGTGGCCGTGGTCCATATACAATACTGCGGTTGGCTTACAACTGACGCTGTTGGTGTCAAAACAAAAGAAATAACTGGGGACATTTTTCGTGCAGTCCGCCGAGTCCTGTGTATACGTCTACTCCAAATCCCCTATGATTCAGTGAAGAGACCCAAGCTCAGTTGTGGGCTGTAAAAATATGTTAAGGCCATAGAGATACTATATATGGTTAGGGCGAACCACTTTAACATTATTCATTACCTCACATCTGTTTCAGATCAAGTGTAAAACTTGTGGTAAGTCATAGGATTATCTTGTGGTGGGTAATTAATATTAAATATCCGCCATATTTAGCTGTTTTCTATACGTTCACTGGTGCTCTACAAATTATATTTAAGTTATTAGATAGGGTTTTCAAATACGTTTCCATTTACAGTTTGCTAAGTATCCGTTGTATGTGGTTTGGTCGGGGTCGTTACGACCGCAGTATATTGGCGTGGTTTTATTAGACGGGCGGATTGCTGCGGGTTAAACTGTTCTATTTGATGAAATGTTCTGACAACTTTGCTTTTTATTCGTACTCTTTAAAACATAAAGTAGCTCTATGTGGTTTTGTGTCATAGAGAAGTATACTGTTGTTTGAAATTCCTGCGGAATTTCTGATCCCATTGCAACTTACTGGGGCAATATTCATCATTCAAAATTGCCGCTAATAAACTTATAAACATTCTCTAATTCTCATTACTCATTATTACCATCAGCAGAAAATATCCTACCAGTCTAAGGTTTATTGGGTTGGAATTGAAACTGGAAAAATTGGAAGTTTGATGATATGTAAACAACGACAACGTTCAAGGACTTCTTGGTTGTCTCGTTATTCATTTGCCTAATAAAAGTATTTATTTATTTATTTATTTATATAACTTTATTGCACACACACAGAGAAACACAAATAGAGAGACAAAATACAACGGGACACAGTGAGCGCAAAGGCGGCCTTATTGCTAGTGCAATCTCTACCAGGCAACCTTTGGTGAGAGGATTAGTGTAATGAAGCGCGGGATGGTGCAATTAAAATAAAATAAGATATATACAATAAATAAATATATATAAATGTATATAAATGTATATATATACATTAAACACCCATATAATACATACTAGTAGGGCGCGTGGATGCGCGGGCCATATGTGGCCCGCGTGCAGTTTTCCCGCCCATAAAGGTATCGCCGTCATCTCCATCGCCCATTGGAATCCGATTGGCAGTGAGCTGAAAAAATTACCAAGGAGCACTGTCATGGTTTTAAAGATAGTTAAGGGCAGCTCGAACAAAAAAAAAGTAAGTATCCTACATCCAAAAGAATTATAGTTTTAACGAAAATAAAATTGCATGTTGCAGATTCCAAGATAATTTTCACCAATTGTGCCTACATATTGCAATAATTAATTCACTGAATAGCCTGTACATATTCGATTGGATTTACTATTTGTCCGTTCTCATTTTATGTGGTTGTGGTCGATACGACTACAGCATATTGGCGTAGTTACAACTTACAATAGAAAGGCGGATAACATCGGGTTAAATCGCGATCTTTTTGATGAAAATATGACTCGCTATATTTTTAATACCATTTATATTTAATTAAAAGAGGTTTGGCTTTAAAGATAATAATTTTTACTTTATGTCGTTATGTACCTGTTATTGTCTTTTTGGTCCATATAAGGAGACTAGTAGGGCGCGTGAGTGCGCGGGCCACATGTGGCCCGCGTGCAGTCTTCCCGCCTATAAAGGTATCGCCGTCATCTCCATCGCCAATTGGAATCCGATTGGCAGTAGGCTTAAAAAATAACCAAGGAGCACTGTCATGATTTTAAAGATAGTTAAGGGCTGTTTGAACAAAATATACGCTGAACCTCATCATATGAGGTTCAGCGTATTTTTTGCTCTAACAGACCTTAACTATCTTTAAAACCATGACCGTGCTCCTCAACCATCATTCAAATCCTAGATCATCATCACTTCTGTAGCATGTACATTTTCCATGGAGAAATAAATTCCTCCATTTAGTTTTCTTATTCATCCCGTTGAACTTAAGATCCTGATCACCTCTTGCTTAGAAACCACTCTCTTATCTTTTATACTTTCCGAGATAGAACAACACGAAATCTGTATGGCGGCCATCTTAAATCCGCCATTTTAATTTTTTTTCAGCTCACTGCCAATTGCATGACGTTCCAAGTAATTTTTGTTTCAGCAGTCCCCACCTAACTATAATACCTTGCCCATGCTCCTCGACTGTCTTCAAAACCCTCAATCATCATCTCATTCCATATTTTTCTCTTGTAACTCTCCGAAAAACCGCATCACAACCTTGCATAATTACCAACTGTTAGTCTCCAACATTCCCCATACATTTTCTATGAAAAAAAAAAATCCGCCATTTTGAATTTTTTTACTATCCATCGAATAGACCTTCAAATCCTGATCAGCTCTTGTCAAGAAACCATTCTTCCATCTTTTATACTTTCCGAGATATCGACGAAATTCAAATGGCAGCCATTTTGAATCCGCCATTTTGAATTTTTTTTCAGCTAACTGCCAATTGGATGTCATTTCTAGTGACATTTGGTCGAGCACCCCCCACCTATCTTCAACACCCTCCCCGTGCTCTTCACCCGTCTCCGAAATCCTCAATCATCAGCTCTCTCCGTATTTTTCCTCCGAATGAATTTTTCCCTTCTATACGAAATGGTCATTGAAAAAAATTTTTTTCATACAAAATTGTTCAGGAGAGGTGATCAATCAGTCAGTGAGTGAATCAGCACGAGTAGCTATATATATATTAACTAGTAGGTCGCGTGAGGGCGCGGGCCACATGTGGCCCGCGTGCCGTCTTCCCCCCTATTTGCCTTCCAACTTTTAGTCTCTTCAATATTCCCCATACATTTTCCATGGAAAAAAAATTCCACCATATTGGATTTTTTTTTCTATTCATCACCTAGACCTTCGAGTCCTGATTAACTCTTGTCAAGAAACCGTTCTTCCATCTCTTATACTTTCCGAGATATCGACGAAATTCGAATGGCGGCCATTTTGAATCCGCCATTTTGAATTTTTTTTCAGCTCACTGCCAATTGGATGACGTTTCAAATGACATTTGGTCGAGCACCCCCCACCTATCTCCAATACCCTTGGCTGTGCTCTTCATCCGTCTCCGAAATCCTCGATCATCAGCTCTCTCCGTATTTTTCCTCCTCATGAATTTTTACCTTCTATACGAACCCATACTTGAAAAAAAATTTTTTCATACAAAATTGTTCAGGAGAGGTGATCAATCAGTGAGTCAGTCAGCACAAGCAGCTATATATATTGTAACTAGTAGGGTGCGTGGGAGCGCGGGCCACATGTGGCCCGCGTGCTGTCTTCCCGCCTATATAAGAATCGCCGTCATCTCGAATTTGCCATACATTTTCTATAGAAAAAATTAAATCCGCCATATTGGATTTTTTTTTCTATCCATCAAATAGACCTTCGTGTCCTGACCACTTCTTGTCAAGAAACTATTCTTCCATCTTTCATACTTTCCGAGATATCGACGAAATTCGAATGGCGGCCATTTTGAATCCGCCATTTTGAATTTTTTTTCAGCTCACTGGCAATTGGATGATATTTCGAATGACATTTGGTCGAGCACCCCCCACCTATCTTCGATACCCTCCCCGTGCTCTTCACCCGTCTTCGAAATCCTCAATCATCAGCTCTCTCCATATTTTTGTTCCTAATGAATTTTTCCCTTCTATACGGAATGGTCATTGAAAAAAAAATGTTTCATACAAAATTGTTCAGGAGAGGCGATCAATCAGTGGCCAATCAGCACAAGCAGCTATATATATAGTAATAAGAAAACAAAATATTGTCTTATATACGCTAGTAGTACATAACGTTATTTGTATAAAATTTATTTTCCCCGTTCCACGAATACTACGCTAATAAAGCTAATAAACATTCGGTATATTATGTTCTATGTTTTTTGCTTTGCGTAAGTAACGGTAACGACAAAGTAAGTAATATAAACCTTATTTATTAACATTTACTATTCGAAAGATATTTTGTCTTGATTGCACTACAGACTAGCTAGCTGGCAGACTTTAATATGAGTAAGCTGAATAGGTAAGGCTTTTCTAAAATAGAAAAGGGATAACAGGACATCCCGTTTGTTTACAGACATGTAGGTACATTGTCCATCGTCTAAGCACTGAGGGCTTAGTGCAGGTTTTTTACGAATTTCGAGTCGACTCGCATTGCACAAACGAATCGAATTCCTCCAATTCTCTACATTTACACCCAGCGCCATCTATGGACAATCGCTGACATTAAGCAATCAATAGATGGCGCTCGCTGTAAATGGAGGCATTCGATTCGTTTGTCCGATGCGAGTCGACTCGAAATTCGTACAAAAACCTATACTAACCTTACTGGGCTTATCCATATTTGTGGACCACGTACCCTTTGTCATGTTTCTCAGTCGAACTACGCTATAGCTACAATCTCGCGCAATCTCATACAATAGAGATCCTTACTGAAGTCTGTAATCCGATTTAGACTAGAATTTTTACCGTGTCTAACAGCATTTTACGTTTGTTTTATGTGCTTTGGGTTTCCATTTATACTCTGCAAGGGGATTTGAGTATCTTCGCTCTGAATTAATAAATACGAGTAAAATGGAAAATATGTCTAGAATAAAATAAATGCTAAAATAAAATCAGAATTCAGGTGAGTGCTACAAAACACCTTAAGTAATGTGAAAGTTTAAAGTAAGATTAAAATATTTTACAAAGATAAAGATAGTGAAAAGCCGAAAAATATGCGGCAGGCGGGAGTTTAATTTTTTAATGTTTATTCCATTACAAGATCTTGAAGTAGCGGATTATAGCAAAACAAATTTATCTGTCCAGCTAGATCTTGAAGGGTTCAGATGATATGAATATAAGCAACCAGCATAACCGGCAAACATAGTTTTGCCATATAAATTATTTTTAAATTAAGGGTATGGAAAATAGTTAACGTCCTATTCTCAGACCTATCAAATACACACTTCAGTCAAGTCAAGCCTTTTAGAAGAAGTAATAAACACTGACACGAAAATTTTTAATTATGCAAAATACCAACAGACAATCATGCCAGACGAAAAACAATGATGAGGTCTATAGGTAGTTCAATTCACGAAGACTCGCTCCATTTGTATTATATTTCATTCGATTCGTATGGAGTTTGACAGAGTGGGGCGCATCATCATGGATTGAAATATCTATAGGTTGGAACACGTTTGCCTATTAAAAATATATTTTTATTGTTATATATCAGCAATAAAATGTGCGTAAGTATAAGTAATTAAAATACCTACAGCTTCAATAATAAAAACGGGACTTTTTACGTGCCTTTCAAGGTAAGCGAGTTACGTCTGCTTTCTCCAATTTTATGTTTAAAAGAAATAAACGTAGACATCAGCAATATTAGACGGAATATCGAGAAATACTTTAATGTGATGCAAACGAGCCGACACTGCATCAATTCCTGCGCGAGTTTCTAAACGAGGGAAATGGAACTTTTCGCTTCTCCCGCGAACTTTGGAAAATATTGGTACCGTTCCAGTTTAATAAAAATTGAGTTGTGACTCTCTTTATAGGAAACGACTGGGGCAGTGACACAGGTAGCGATAACTTCTGTAAAGTACAGTGTCTTTCATATTACTTTATTGCAGTGCATTTTTTGCGTTGAGCTACTTTATCATATCGAACGAGATTTTTATTGAACCAGAGTATAATGTTAATAACATTGCTCAGACTTTTTTCATATAATAAAGATACATACGAACAGTTGAGATCTTTCAACTGAGTTTGGTGTGGGCTTCTTCTCAGATCAGGGCGCGTCGTTAAATAGTTACACTATTTAATAGCACCCTTTGGCTATACCTATAAATATGTCATAAGTGCTTGTAAAATGAGCCTTAATGAAATAATTCTTTTGAATCCTGAATCTTTGAATCAATGTGGGTTGGTCTACTAACTTATTTATGACTCAAGCTATTAAAATCTAACAATAACCGAGTGCGATTTGGGTGCCTAAGAAAAAGTTCGCTCCAACCTTTCAAACCATTGATTTCCATCATTGTCGTCAAGCGCAAGCCTATGTCCACAATAAAATAAAATATACGAATAACAAACTCATATGGATAAGAACAGGTTTAAGTATAGTGGTGCTGCTAACTATGGTGGGTAAAATTTTTCACTTTTCTATCTATCTTTAGTTTTTCAACTTCTTAATTGAAAGACTTTATGGAAGACTCTATGAAAAAATTAATGTTCATACATTAATTAAAGTCGTCGTTCATGAATTTAACTATTCACTATAGTCATTATAAGGCTACACTGGTAAATATGTTTTTAAATAATAAAGATAATTTTCAATTAAAATAAAAGGAATTTGATTCGAAAGCCAATATTACTCGTCACTGAAATCTTGTATTAACAAACTCAAAGGGCCAGCGAGCTTTACAAGACAACTTTAATTGCTAACAAGATCAAACTTTCCAAATTCGGGACCCGACAAATCGAAATCGCTCTTAGCAAAACAAGTATTAATTTTGTATCAGCATGTTCGCCGTCCGGGTTAGGGCGGGCGGCGCATTGCATCCCCCGCCCTTCCAGTCAGACTCGCGCCGCCGCCGCGTACCTACGTCCGTACTCCGCGCACTAACAGCTGAAGCTCCCTTCATTAAAAATCACGTCCCGTCAAACCTACACCACACACACGGCCGAGACAACCTAGCGCGCGGTCGTATAGACCCCCTAATATCACGTGTGCGTATATAAAAAAAATAGAATACACAAAATATAAACAGTGAGGTTATGAAAATGTGACGCGAAAGCCCCAGTGCTCGTAATTCATGTTCGCATGGAACTCACAATGTGGATTGTTTAATGTTTAGTAGAGGAATTCGTCCATGAAAAGTATCGAGCAAGGTGAGTAAGTAGACTGTAAAGGGTTAATTTTGCAGCACACGCAAATCGCTAGAGCCAATTTACAGCAGCGGTCTCCCAGCGGTTACGTACAACGAGTATTTATTTACATACTTACAATACAAGAGCTTTATATTTATGCATCATGTTTTGTTAAGGATACAAAAGCTCTTTTTTGATGGACCTGTTCTACGCCTAGAACAATTACAGGCAATCTCACTACAGTCTAGACTATGTTCATATTATAATTATTACAGCAGGTACTTACCAAGAGCCATTGTTATTATTAAAATGTTACGTTTTAAATCCATATGATAAAACGTAAAGAGAAACATTTATACATATTTTTAAGCGTATTGCTTATACAGATGAGATTCAGATTTGCCAAGTTATGCTGCCTACTTCATATTAGTAGGAGTTTAGAAAACTGAAATCAATGCACTGAGGTTGAATATCTACATATTAAAAAAATAGTTACTCAAAACTAGCAATGGATTTTCGGATTATTTATTCTTTAGGTTACATCTAAATCATGTTGATAAAATAGGTGATTACTGTTAACGAGTGTAAAGGTAATTGTGCCCTAGTTTGTTTACGACAAAAACATCCTGAATTCAGGATTTTCAATCTATAAGCGCGTAGTTTCTTGTAGCTAATCTAATTATTTGCACATACAACTTTAGGATCCCTGTTTTATGTTTCGTACGAGTATAACCATATTTTGATTTCATTATGGTATAAGGAAATTTAGAGCTTAAGTCAACGATGCTACTCCAATTCAGGTTTGTTGATAGGCCCATTATACGCAATTGAATATTGCAAAAAGTATTCAGACGATCATCAATTTTATTCACCATCCTACGGTATTCTAGTACGAGTAAAATAAAAAGTTAACATTTCCATTTTCCAGTTTTATTATAATTTTGTTCGGCTTTTCCTTCAAAGGATGCCTCCTTTACTGGTTGAAGACTTTGAATATTCTAACAATCCTATAAGCTCGGTACAAGCAATTTAAAGATGTTTACCTTGTACGTTGTAGGTATCTATTTTTCTCATAATAATAGGCATATCATGTAGAATGTAGACTGTATACGTAATATTAATGTTATGTATATTTTAATGTAAAATTTTCTGGGAACTTGTATGACACCTGGAACCCTTAATCAGAATTAAATTATCTCTTTATTAAATTGTTATATATTTTAGGTATTAAGAAACCTTGTTTGTATTAAAGGCTTCAATAATTTTCAATACCTATTCCTGTAAAAAAAAATCTTTTTACTGTAGATATACTTATGCCGGATGGAAATTAATGACCAGGTCTAGTTTGGAGCGCGCTTGCCCAGAAAATGCCTACTCTTGAAGTCATCCTAATTGTACGTGACTGGGAACACTGAAGCTGGAAGGGCGTTCCACACCTTAGCGGTTCGTATCAGGAACTTAGAAGAAAAACGTTTTATGGGAGTTTGTCGAATGTCTACCACTTAAGTTAGTAACGTTATATGTTAGAAAGGTGAAGAAACATTACGCTAGCAGCTAATTGCTATGTGTATCAGTATCAGGTTGCTTGTCTACCGCAGATATGCTAGGTATGCTTCGTTTACATTTGATTCCACAACTTATGAAGCCCAAGTGATTGAATTTGTGCATTTGAACCACAATAGTAGCATTTTTTCGTAGCCTTATCAATACAAACCTTCTCTAATCTATGCTCGTAGCAATGTAGAACATCTTTGGAGGACGCACGCAGTCGTAGCTACGTCACAGTTCAGTTTTATTTAAATACGTACAAGGGCCATTTCTGTGCTTTTTTCGATAAGCATATTTGGATAAGTACCATATTATGGATTTATGTATTAAGTGCTATTAGTTGCAAATTATCATATTAATATGTAAAAATGATACTGTTACTGGTTACAAATTGCGTTTTCATTCTGCAGGCATCGCTATGTGTTATCTAAATACTTACCTATTTAAAATTCAAATTCAAAATATATTTATTTCACATAGGCTTAACTTACAGGCCCTTATGAAAAGTCAATACGATACTTGTGATAATGTATTTGATGATAACTAAGTTTACAAAGGTTCTAACGCGCCCTGCACTAAGAAGAAACGCAAAGCAAACTCGGCCTGTTTTGTTTCACTTATCAAACTTATAATTATAATCAAAACAATCCAAAAAAAGTTTGTCCCGAACACCGAACAGTATTTGTATTCGTGTTATATTTATTCCTAGATGCATGTCTAAGCCAGGGAGCCGCAAGTGTCTCGAGCGCTCTCCAGACAAACCAAGCGAGCACGTTCAGTTGGCGTTATCATGTTTTAGACACCTCGCGTAGTTTCCAGTGCAATCCTCTTGTAATGTTATGTTAGTATTCAAACTGATTTTTAGACAATCTGGAAGTTTGGAGATAGTTTATTTTACATTTGACAAGCACACGATCACCGGTGGCTGTCATACTAACTTTATACAGGAAGTTTTTATTCATTGAGTTATTAAGTATGTGTGTTTGTGTGTGTATTTTTTGTCACTACTTTATGTCGAAAATCTGAACAGATTTGGCTGGGAGTTGACATATCTATTTATCCCGAAAAAATGATGGAACTATAGATTTGTGAAACCCCCAAATTCGTGCGGGAAAGAGCTACAAACTTTTTAAATAATTTAATAGAAATAGACATAATTCAAAATCGTTAAATTTCGATTTACACAAATTTAACTTTCAAGGCATTCATTACAGGCAATTGTTTGTCTCTTTATTTTACGCTACAATTATTTTCTGTCTATTCTGTTTATTTTCTGTTTGTATTATTTTCTGTTCTATTTTGTATAAAATAACAAGAGTAAATAGGTTAAAGTTAAAAAGGCATCAATAATAAGAACATGTAGACTACGTTAGTAATATTATATATTCGTTGTAGACAAAGCTTTAAGAGCTCGTTATTTCTTATAATCGCATATATCTACAGACGGATCAAAATTGTAACATCTGGGAACTTTGGAACAAAGGGAGTTTCTATACTATCTTAAGCCACCTGTTTCCCCGAAATCAAATCTTCTATACAGGTAAAAAAAATTATAATCATTACAAACTGGTACTTAACTACCTTACACTTATCTGGAAAGGTGGATTTAAAAATATTTTTTGCGCAAAAGAGTGAAATAATTTGTCACAAATAAAAATACCCAAACATAAATATTGTAAGTTCTACACAAAATAATAAACAACATACACAATTTTTTTTTTTACACTATACAAGTAAGTACTTGACTGCGATCTCATCTGATGGTAAGTGATGATGTTATTGTACTAACTATCTTAATATATAAAAATATACACTTTATAAGAAATTACCTCACTATTGAGGTAATAAATAGGACCCTTTTCCTTGCTAATAATATTAGATTAATAATTTTACTGAAAAATATAGTGATCAACATACATCGGGTTTAAAAGAGAGACGATACGATATCTTGAAAATTACATAATTATAATAGAAGTTTAATTACTTTATGTTACCAGAAAATAATCTGTATTTTAACAAGTATAAACGTATTATTGGTGCATTAATGGTATAAAGAATACCATTAATAATACATAATAATAAATTATAACGTAGCGTAATATAAATACATTTTTAAAACTAATTATATTTTTATCCATACAACAATTATTATTTATTAATCAACGCATTACAAGCGCATTGTATTAATAAAGATATTTTTATTTTATTCTGATTCAAGATTACTTGAACATCAAATAAAATATTGGTTTACCTTGGTTATATTTTCATAGCAGACATAACGGATGGGTAGGTACCGACTGGTAAGCGGTTTTTCGTCTGCAAATCTTTTTAAATCACAAAAGCCAGTCGTCAAGATCGTATGTCGAAGAGGAAAAGAAAATATCCCGTAGAAATAGCGCAGCTGGACGGATTTGGCGCGAACTTCGAAGTAAATCCGAAATGAAAACACGCCCGCCGCCGAATGTAGGCCATCGCGTCTCCCACGTGATCAGTGGTTTCCAAACTGTGTGGAGGTGCGAATCACAGCCAAAGTACGGCCGCGGCAGTACTCTTTCCCGTGTATGTGAACCTCTATTGGTACAAAATCTGATGAAATCTTAAAACGCTATTTAGGGTGCTCTATACTTACGATCGTTAGTTTAATTTTACAGAGTTATTTAAAAAATACCAACTCGCTCTCGGCCTGTATTTGTTAACATTAAAACTAACAACTTTTGTTTTACGACTTTTTTTACTGGATTTTTTGAGAAAAAATCAAATATTCAATATTTTACAAAGATACTCTACCTGTTCCTACTCTGTAATGTAACTTGCAGCGAGAAACCGCAACAGTAATACAGAGACCATACACTTTACAGATTTTTTTTTTGTATGAAATAAATTAATACAGAATTTTAAAAAGTCGTAGAACAAAAGTTGTTAGTGTTAATCTAAACAACTACGGGCCGAGTCCAATTTAGTATTTTTAATATAACATAGTATATTTCTCAAGAAAAAGTTATGCCTTAAGGCGTCTGTACCCACTAGGCAAAGGTGCAGACCAGCATCTTAGGTTAGCACCATGTGTAAAGATCTGACAAGGTTTAAAAGAACTGGATCTGAGAGCCATAAATCAATTATAATGACGACATTATATCTGGGACTTTTTTATGCACAAGTGCATAAAACTGCTTTTTACGCAGCCTACATGTTGCATAAACAACAATTTTAAGAGCATGAGAAGTGCAAAACTAAACTGATTACTTGTACCACGTGGTCTAAAAGCAATTTTATTTAAATAAATTATTTTAAAAATGGAATCTCAAATAAATATTTATATCAAATATTCGTAAGAGTCTATGCTTTGACAAGAACTGCCCAAGATAAATTCAAAAAGGATTTCCGCCACATACATACATTTCCAACTCAATAAGGATTAAAACTTCATTTGGCGCTGAAAAGCTTTAAAACTTTCCTGAACTGGGTTTATCCCCTTACTTTACACACGTTCATTGCTGGTATTCGTCTTGCGGCGGCGTGTGGTTAGAATACGGGATATCTAATTAAAATCTGCTTTTGACTTGAACTTACCTTTACCTACTTGGTTTATATTTCACCTGCAAATAGGTACCAATTTTATGATAAAGTCTAATTTGAGTTTAAATCCTGCATTACTAATACATGACAAATGTTTTTAATAAAAATCTCACATCAAAATATGATGTGAATTTTAAACAAAGAGAAGGCAATGTTTAAACACGACTAGGTACAACTATAATATCGAACCAGCAGTTCACTTTTAATTAATAGCCTGAACAGAAGGAATATTTAAAAATGGGCATGTTTTAATAAAAGCCCGATACATTTTCAATGAGTCGAGTCGGCAACAACGACCAACAATTAGTGACACGCAAGCAAACTGCCTGACATACAGACTCGTTCGACAATACGTTGTATACGTGAACACTTTTACACAGCACGATTAACCTGTCGTATAACATAGCATGACGATACGATTTAGTGTCTAAAGTTGTATGAGCAGCGATAGCCAAGAGGTACTGTTTGTCTTCTACTTGGAGGTCGAGAACTTATTTAAGTTAGAAACAAATTTTATTCATACTTTTTCTACAAATTCTTATAAATGAGGCCAGGAGTCTGAAAATTCGTACAAAAATCATAACATTCGGAAAGCCATAAAGCAATATATCTATCTATATATATTTCAATACACTTCCCAAAGACTAGTTTTTACAAATGGAGCTCTTTGAAACGAGAAAAGATATTTTGCCATTTTTAGTAATAATTTTGTCAACTACGTAATTATTTACACTTTTGAATATACATCACATAGACATAATATAAATCTGTTGAAGGATTTTAGGATAAATCTGTATCAATCAGTTCAACATTCGAATTGATTTAAAAAAATATATTAAAATACTTTAATATGAGTCATAATAATACAGCTTGTCTTTCTTTCTACAAGCCGAGCAAAACCACGAACAAAACTTGAAAATAGTTGTTTTAGTGACTCTCCACGAACTATACCCGACTAAAGCTACTGTGTTAACTTGAGGTCTAATATAATTATACGCCCCTTTATTAAATCATTATAGTTATAAATCCAAAAAATATTTACTTCCAATATTTTAAGTTCTGATATGAGATGACACTATACCATGACTTGTATGTAGTTTCATCTGTGACTTAACTCGCGATAATGGATTTTTTTTAAAGTCACTCATCCCGAAAGATTAATGAAAACCTGTAAATGCAAGATTTATTATAGGTTTAATATTTCCGACGCTGTTGCAGAGCAATCCAATATATAAACACATTTTGGTAATTACGTTAGTAATGACGTACGACCAGCCGTATTGAAACAATGTCGTATGGTCAAAATAGTCACGATTGTTTACCCTCCAGGCTGAATTGGAATAGAGTTAGCAAATATTGACTCTAGTTGCATAGAAAAAGTCGGCAAGTGCGACTCTCGCTCGTACGATAAGTGTTCCGTAGAAGTAACATGGGCTTGAGGCCCTGACATATTATTAAAATTTCATGAGGTGTAGAATGAAATGAAAAAAAAAGTAAGAATTAACGCTAATAAATTAGTGACGTGTAATATTAGCTTTGTTTGTGAAATTCTAAGTCAACGAGCAACATGTTGTACTCGTGTTCACGAATCATTTTGAACGTACAAAACTTCAGTATGGTATAGTTTTCTATACTGCAATTCATGCGGCTTGAATTTTTTAGATTCAAAGAGACAAAGGTCAGAAAAAATTTATCAAACATAATAAAGAAACATGTATTTCAACTTGATTTTCTTTACCCGATTGAAAGTACGGAACCCTCAAACGGAAATAATTGAAAACATTGATTGCACTTTTGAGTTGTTGTTTGTTATGTGCAATTGAAATTTAACCTTTGTTCGCAACGTATCCAATATTTTTTTGTAGCCGTAAAGTCACAAACGAGTACAGTCCGACAAGGCTCTCTTGGCACTTGAATGACATTGTCTAGGGTAACACCCTTTAGTTTTAGAACAAAGGCCACCAGAAAATAAAATCTTCTCAATTCCTTTTATTTTAGTTAATATTAAGCAATAACAACACAACATACAATAGCGATATACCAACAGAGCGAGCTATCAAACAGTATCACAAGATAGCGGCGTTAGTTCCGATTTTGGCCACGCGCCAAAATAGCCTTGTAAACCCGTGACGCAATGGCAATCACTGTCACCCATGGCATTCAGATGGGGAGATAGGGAAAGTAGGAGCTTTAAAGAAAGATTGGGGAATAATGAGTTAAGTAGGTGCAATGACTAAAAGAGTCTGATTAAATCGATGAGGTATTAGATACCGATTTAGCTTTATTTTTTATTATTCATACGGTCTCTAGCCAATCTTTGTTTATATTTTTTTTATTTAAGTGTTATAGATAGACGAATGGATAGACGGATCAAATGCACAATTTTTACTATTTTGGTATGTAAATCTATAAAAGGCTAAAGAACTATATCTTCATGCAATAAACAATCCAAGGCCCGAAGTAATTTATCAAATAAAAAGAAAAAGAAGTTGTCAGTCCGTACGAATGTTTATATTATTTTTCTCCGCAGAATTTTCTGTTTGGGATTTATTTTTCGGCTAAGACTTGAAGATAGGTACATTTAGTTGGGCCTTTCAAATATGAAAGCCTACACAATAGTGTAGGTAGCAATGATAGAGTCGAGAAAATAGTGCTATGTACCTGCAATCCATGTAAAGCGATGAAAAATTTAACACAATTTAGGTACGATGATCTGTTATTGTATATAATATTTTGTTGTGATCATTTTTGGAACATACAGCTACGTATAGTTCATATGTATGCATTATCTTGCGGAACATTAAAATAGGGGACAAATTACAAAAATAAAAGCTCAAGAAAAAACTTAATTTGTTAAATGCTAAGTGGCAATTTTATCTAAATTCATCTACACATTTATGTCTAGTTATCCATTATACTCGTAATACGTCTAAGAATGTACTATGTAAACACCCGATACTTTTTAACTGAAAGCACAGAATACACATTATAATAATAGTAGATACGTGTAGCTATATTGTCCATGTAGACATCAAAGTTACTGGTAGTATAATATTTCCCATTTTAATTCCTCAAAACCATTTCCTTTTAGGGAGTGATTCCAAATTATGGTTCCGGCACTTTGGAGATCATTATCCAATTTTATCCGAGTTCATTAAAATTTTTATTCGAACGTTTTTAATGTTGAGTGTCGGAAATGGATTCAATTACTAAAAAAACTGGCCTGAAAGTGATGGTTCTCGCGGGAAGCACTTGAAACAAACGGCGTTATCAAATCAGTGCACGGTGGTAAGGGTTGGTTCATATTGCTAATGCGGCGAGATTGAATTTTGACCGGACCACTTTGAACTTTATCATTGTTTTCTAACTTGTCGCATCCTATATATATCAGATAGTTAATGTATTTCTTATAAATAAACATAATTATAACCAATAACTTAGTATAATTATCATGTACGAATTAGAAAACGGTACAATCACCCTACGATGTATAGGTGTTTAACACGAGCTATTATAGCTATTATTTTAAGCAAATAATAGTAACAGTTATGATGAAAGTCCATAGTTAGGTATGATGTAAGTCAAACAGGTAAGAATCGAACCTGCTTAGCTGAACTTCGACTGAGCTTGGCTTAGGACCCGAAATCCAACGATTCACAATGCTTATAGCATAGCGAGCGTTTAGCTCATTAAAGCGTCGCCGCTGGAGTCAAGCAATGTAATCTCACCCGTAAGGTACCGGTGAAATAGAGGGGGCACTTATTGCCTCGCCCACCCCCCATTCGGGCCGCCGAAACCTGGAGCGTCGAATTAAAAAATACCCTCGAATCAAAGCTACGATTTTGACGCTCACGAATTTCACGAAAGGGTTAGAACTATGAGAACGATCGGTTTGAAAATTGAAATATTATAATAAAATTTAGATTTAAATATAATTTTAAAAATCATAATGATTCTACAAGTCATTTGAGAGGATTGTCCAAAAATAATTGTAAAATTATCCGCGATTTAATAAATAATTGTAGCGGCTATTTTGGACATACCTACTTAAAACTGCGTTGTTCATCAATTCAATCAGAACCACATAATAATACCTTGTCAGAACTAAAGACGTGTATTTTTTCGATAAATGGTTGATCAATTCGAGGAAGAAATTAAAATAAAATTATTAAACATACAAAGCACAAACAAGCTAATAGTTAAAAACAAAATATTATGTAGTAATAGTTGTATCTAGAACGGTCCCTAGTATAGAGGGATTAAAAAATGGCTTCGTAGCTAAGCTACCGGGTCGCTATGCTAATTCTGTATACAGCACGCTACAAGTGTAAGTCTAGTATACACACATAACAAAGACCATTATCCATTTACCAGGTTTTAGAATTTTTGCATAATTTACCTGGATGAGTATTGCGTACCAGCCGAAGTGTCAGATTTTCTGCTGCGAAACAGTAATATGTTTCCTGTAGCCGTTCAAATTATAGGGCTAATAATTATAATGAGACTGAAGTCTATGGTCTAGTGACTTAGCCGCAACGCGAATAGGTGTTTAAAAAAATGCTCTAACTATGCCCGTATGGAGAGAATGGCAAGTCCAGAGTTAGGCCTACAATTCTTGAAATATTGCTTTGGGTGATAATGTTTTACCAAATTGGACAATTTTGGCCTCATAAGATTCAGTACACCTTAATCTAGGCTCGTTCGTATTGTTTCTTTCAAGAATTTTACATTATTTTATTAAAAAAATATATAAATACTCGAGGAATCTTTTAGTTCTTCATTGTATCGGAATACATTTAAGGAGAGGAAAACGTTACCGCTTTTTGTATGAAAGCTTACAGCTAGACAATCCTCTTAAGGGCGATGGGTACCATCCGGGCGCGAAAATTCAAATTTTATTAAGTTTTTCGCTCATAGTGAGCTAATTATATATCGAAAGCTAATGGAAATGTGTTTTACGGGCACAACGTTTATGCATTTACATGTTTTTAACAAAAACTCTGCTCAACAACACTCATTTACTTCATATTGGTTGCCGATTGCTAGAAATCTGGGAAACTGCAGAAAATTATCTTTCGGGAACCAATATGAGATGAGTGGGAACTTTTGAGCAAAGTTTCTATTAAAAACAGTAGGCCCGCAAAATGCATTGTCATAAATCTATAATGTGTAGTTAGTCTAATATTTGCGAAAAACTAAATAAAATTTGAATTTCGCGGGCTGGTAGGGTCGCAACACCTGAGAATGACGCGCGTAGAACAGTGCATCGAGATCGTACGTACGGAATTGTCGTCTTAAATTCTGGTATAAAATAAAGGACTGGAGATGATATATCTCGCAAAAACAAAGAAAAGCAATATTTTTTATAACAATTACCACAGTCGCAAGACTGTCACTGTTCTATCTATTCCTGCTCATCTATAGCTAAGAGCGCGTTAAAAGTTTAGCTCTTTTGTATTTAATTTTCTACTTGAAAAACATTATTTGCACTCGTATACTCGAATGAATATTAGAAGTTTCTAAAAACATCCTTATATTACTTTCAATCGATAGCACTTCACAGTTGGCTGTGCAAATTGACTTTTAATTTTCAATTTCATTGAACATTAAAATTAAATAAGCGCAGTGATCATTTACAAAGGCCTTTGTTTTATAAACATGAGAAGGAGAATATTGGTAGCTGGATAGAATATATTGAACAAAGTTTCGATATGGAAAAAAACAAGCTTTTATCAACTAAAAAGCCTCTGAACAGATGGACTGTCATTAAAAGAGTCGCGGGAAGGCGCTGGATACAAGTAGCGCAGGACCGTGTGAGGACTGGAAATCATTGCAGGAGGCCTTTGTCCAGTGGACGTCCGTCGGCTGAAACGAACGAACGAACAAAAAAGTAAAAAATATTTGTATTCATACAAGAGTGTTAATTTGAAAAAAAAAAGAGTGAAAATGGCTTCCTTCTGTTAACCGTTAACGTGTTACCTCGGAGTTAATACACAAATCCAGGTTGAAATTGTCAAAAATGACAAATATTAAACGTTAATTCTGACTAACAAATGTAAATACATAACTGCTCGCTGCTAGGTTGAAGTAAACCTTATTGCTTCGTTGTAACTTATAACTAACTCTTGACATAATATGGTTATTTTATAAAAGTAAAGTTGTATGTCTTTATACACTTAAGTGAAAAGCGTTTAAAAAAACAATTGTAAGAAATTATTAAAGAAAAAACCGCAATCGTAAATAAATAAAATAACGTACAGGTACTCTATAGTTTAAGTTAGATCATAGTTTTTTTCATAAAGTCCTATAGCTACCCCGTTTTTATATTTACGTCCATAAACACTTTTTTTACAACGCATGGATCATAAAATTTTCTTACAGATTTTTATTGTAAGCAAACAACTTTTGCCGCAGTAAAAAAGCAATTCTACTTGTTTTTACAGAGGTCATTGAGCAGGGATAGGGCGCATCCCTTTGACACAGATAAACTGAGAGACAATAAAACTTAACGTACGTGATGTGATTTCTATGAAGTGTCTTCACGAAAACCGCTACTGTTTTTAGCAGACTATGTACAGGAAAAAACCCTCCTTTTTAGGCACAATAATATATAGTATATTATATCAAGGAATAAGCATGACTATAGCAGATTGAGAAGTCCTGGGTTTGATTCCACAGTCAGACTAATAAATAGTATTTATTATTCCGGCTCAGTGATAAATACTATTTATTCGATAATATTATTAGATACCTACTAAAAGTTTGATACTATTTATAGGTAACGGGATACTTACCAAATTTTGTAATTATCACTGATCAGGGGCCGTACTACTATCTCATATACTTAGCAGTATTTTGTAATATTCTTTTAAAATCTTCATACTGACGTTGTATGAAAATTTCAAAACAATATATTACAATATAAATACTGCTATTAGAATTGTTGGTACGGCCTCTGGCCTCAAATCCCTTTATTGACCTATTCGATTAACATAAAATTTATCACTTCCTTATCCTAATTACTCTACAAGTCTTGCTCGCATGGAATGGTGCCTAGAGTACTGGCTGCACTTCCATGCTGTACAGCTAAGCCGATTCGTTGCGCAAAACATGAGCCAGCCCTTCTGTCACCAGTTGCGGCTATTAACCGCGTAGAAATTTCTCGTTACTTTATTGATTAGCAAAGATCTGATGATCGTCAAATGACAGAACAGATTTTAAGAACACTCTGGGTCAAGTAATTTTACCACCAAAAAATTTAAATCCAAATTAGGTAAAATGTTCAGAAGCTACAATGTTACAGACAGATACACAAATTTTTGCAACACCCACGTGGAATTAAAATCCATGGCGGAATACATAAACGCAAATCTGTTAAGATTATTATTAACAACAACAAAAAAATACCATGAAAGCTGAAAATGTTTCCCCCGCAGCGCGAAAATTAATATTAAATTGCCAGTTTGCCAGTCCAGTCAGAATAAGCTCCAATACACTGTTGTGAGCTTAATGCTTCACTGCACTTATGAGCTAGTAATTAACTATACGGGAAATGTACGAGTAAAGCTCGAAAAGGAGCTAGCGCCAGCCATACTAATTATAACTATTTTTTAATCGACTACACAAAATGGAGGAGAGGACATTCTCAATCCGGTGTTTATTTTTTCGTGGCATTGTCTAGTTTTTTTATGCAATGTCTGTTGTTTCCCCCATCAAAAAAAGTTTACAATAGACTTTGTTTCCGGAATATTATACATAGCTAATGGTGGCCCGCGGCTTCGCTCACAAGACCTATTTGTTTACAGCAGCTCTGGGCAAAGAACGAGCAGGCGGCGCTGAAGAAGCGGTTATTTATTTAGTATCAGCAGTGAGGTCTTTTGGCAGGGAGCGAGTCCTTTTGGATACCTTTACCTGTGGGTCTTGGGTGGGTCCTGCGCGATCGTATCACCGCCCGGCGCGTTGATGTCGGAGTCCAGTCATTAACTCAAACCACAGTGCTAGCACCATCATTTTCTCTCCGGATAAGGACATAATTTTTATCCACTTCTACATTTTTATCACTCCCAGAGCATATGCGCATGGGCGGAGATAAAACTCCTTTGGTTATGTCAGGGATAAAGTTCAATGGAAGTTTAATCCCACTTACAAATGTCATATAATTCCTTTGATAGCGTCCCGAAAGTTTATGTATATGTCTATCCCCTTTTGGCCATGCTTTGATTGGCAGTAATTTTCGCCCCAATGGGATAAAATGCTCATTCTAGGGGCGCATATAATATGGTCCGTGTGTCCACCACCACCATCCACCGTGCATATTGATCTCACAATTTAGTTGAAACAATAATTTAGTTCTCGTAGACGTCCCAGAGGCGGCTGTTGTGGACGAGCGTCCTGAAGGGTTTTTTTTCAAAAATCCTTTCTTAGTGGATGGTTACGTCATAAACTATCTAGAAACCACTTACAGACAGTTACAGAACTGTGTAATGTTAATGGATCTGTCAGTTAGTCAACAGTGATTAAAAAAATCTGTTGTTCGTTGCTAATAAAATTACTCGTATATTAATAAAAAACATATTATAATTTAACATTTTGTCCGTTATCATTATTTATAAAAGCCATTTAAACCTTAACTGATTAAGCTAGTAAAGTGGCGGGATTATCCTAGTTTTTTCACACCAGGCCACAAAGCGTTTTGAATATTTCATGCTTTATAATTTATCGCATGACTTAGTGGCCGGCTGCGTCATAGCTCGAGAGCTTAGCTGAGGCCTGTTATTTTATTTATAATATTCTTTGCTTAACTCTTAAGTTACTAACTAATTTATTTTCTTTTAAATGTAAAGCGTAGTTAAACAAAGGTCTAATGGGTAGTATAAACTTTATTTGTAGGTGCTTCTAGCATAAGCTTTATAATTTGGCTGTTGGAGTAGATAGGATTTTTTCGGTTATAATTTAATGACACTTTTAAATATTCTATTGTTAATAGCAGGAAAGAACCGAGTTTAAGTATCATTATCTTCTATTCTAATATTTTTATTACATTAGCAGTTAAGGCGACTATATCCCAGCACTTTAGGTATTTGTCGCACAGTCAGACCCGCTCTGCGATACCTAGCGACCATTGCCGTGAGCCGAGAAGTTAGAATGAACTCCGTGAACCTATTCATAAATATTTGCGTCACAGTACTGTGCAGTAGTGTACTGTTACAGTTGGACTATTTGTCATTATAATTCGCTTCACGAAATATATGCTGGAAGTTGCGTTTTTTACGTATATTTTGACTTTTTTATGGTAATCGATAATATCAACCGAGGTATTTATTTAAAATAATTATGTATTACTAAAGTAGCAGGATTTGTAGAAATTTTTCTTGTACATATTAGGGAAATGAAGAGTTTTATATTTTTTTTTAATCTTCTTTGCTACCGTCCGCATCTTTCTTTTCACAGTAGTAGTTTTGACACATTCTGTGATCACCATAAGAGTGCGGCATTGAGTTTAACAATATCGTTGTGCAGAACTGATATGGCAACGTTTTTAGGGTTCCCAGATATTTTGTGATATCTATACTAATATAATAAAAAGGTAGCGTAACGATGTTTGTGAGTTTGTGACGTTGTAAGGGGTAATCTCTGGATCTACTGAACCGATTTTCAAAATTCTTTCACCAATACATTATCGTGGAGTGTCATAGGCTATAATAATTTCCAAAATTAACTATGCATTGTTACTAAAACTTGAATAATGTAATCCAAGTCGCAAAAAAATTGCTTTCATCGCGTACGCTGCGATTGAGGATAGAACAAAACAAAATCAAAATCATCAAATCAGTATCAGAGTGAATAGGCATCTTCTAGGTAAGCGCGCTCCATCTTCGACCACATCGACACTTTCCATCAGGTGAGATTGTGGTCAAGCGTAAACCTATAAAGTATATAAAAAAAAAATATCAAAATCTGCAAAAAAGTCCGCAATAGCATATGCCTATCTCCTATGGGTAACTCGCAATAACTGCTTTTACTTTAAAATTGTGGATTAAAAATAAATAATTTTTGTGAAGCTTATTTAGCCCATATGGTATTAATTTATATCTTTGTATTTTTATGCCCGATAGTTTTTGATTTATTGAGCAAACTGTCGAAAAACATACCAGCCCCCCCCCCCCCCTTATCTCCGAAGTTTATCAATCGAAAAATCTAAAATAATTATGATCAATAGAAATTAACGTATATTTAACAGGAAAAATAAAATCAACTCTCTAACTGTTATACTTTTTTTGATAATAGCAATAAACCGCCGAAAACAAAGTTAGGTTTGCGGTTCGCCAACAAAAGTACCTAGGTACATGTAAATTATACTCGTAAATTCTTGAACAAAAGTGATTCTTTTAATGTTTTACTTCTTTTATAGTATGGAAGCGGTGCGCGAGTCCGACTCGCACTTGGCCGCTTTTTTTTTAATTTTTTAATTACTTATTTTTATTTTATGTTTTTTACTGATGGTCAGCAGTTAGGTGAAGGTATTTTCTGTTACTACTCTCCAATACCTTCATTTTGATACCCATATTATGATAGTTGAAGAAAAAAATTTTTTTCCACTTTTGAAAATGGCGCCTCACATCCGCCATATTGATTTTTCCAAAAAAATATAGTCTTTGTTACTCGGGAGGATCCAAGGATTCTAACGATACCCCATATATCCAAATCTGTTCAGCCGTTCAGAAGTTATGGAGGAATAAAGAAACATCACATACATACATACATACATACATACATACATACATACATACATACATACATACATACATACATACATACATACATACATACATACATACATACATACATACATACATACATACATACATACATACATACATACATGAACCCTAAAAACATTACACTCCTTTTTTTGGGCAGTCGTGTAACAGTATTTAAACTGTGGTTACGCGTGATGGTATTTGCACGTGGTGGAATCTACACTACCTACCATAATTTTCTTAGTTCGTATCAGAGTTTCTTCGGAGCTTTTGAGGACTAGGTATTTTGATAAACTCAAGAAACACTTACTATATAATTTTTTTAAATTCTCCTTCGCTTCCTGTCAGATAGTTTTTTTTTTCCAGCGCATTTAAAAAATAAATAATTTTAGCGCGAAAGGAGCGTGAGTCGTGAAAACTTGCGCAGGTCCGTCTCGTATGGAGGCTCGTGAGCCACTGAGTACATCGTTTATTCGATGCGTTAGACCATTTTATGACTTCTGTTAGGCGAAATTTTGCAGCAATTTTTTTATTTAATATCTGTCTGCTCAATGGATAGGCAATACAATGAGCTTACTTTACGTATAATTTTTATGAAATTTAGTCTAAAGCTTTGGAAATACCATTAAAAAAATGAACAAAAACGACCTGTTTTCAAAAATTTTTATGATCGAGGCAAGTTTAACTTATCGTGTTTTCATGAGGCCATTATAGAGATAAAGCATGTATCTTTAATATGTATTTTTAACAGTGAAAAAAAACAATTTTTTCATGACTTTGAATTGCTTTGAAAAGTGGCGTAGTCGCTAAAAACCGGGATAATGGGCCGTTAAAAAGGCGAGTACATATCAAATATTCTTGAGAAAATTTCCATTGTTTCACCTCGAGGCTCGTCGGGCACAAAGAAAACATCGCGAACTCAAAATATAATAAAGAAAATGAAATAATCATAAACTTGAAACAGAAACACGCGTCGCAAGAGATTTCGCCGTTTATTTAGAAGGGCATCATTCACGAAGTATACGGCGCCTTTAATAGCGGTCTTTATTCGCAAACGGCCTAACGAATACAGTCAATCTCTTAGACGTAAATCTTCGCTAGAGTCATAATTCAAGTTTATTGAGTTGCCCAAGTTTCGGGCCTCGAGCGGCGAGCGCTTAATACATCAAGGAATTTCACTAATATTATCTAACTTGAGATTAAAATATGGATTTTCGCAAGTTCCAAGTCCCAAAATCGAAGTTTGTTTTTATTAAATAGAGAGCCTTCGCCAGATGGGAAGGACTTTTTGTTTCCAACTTTCAGTAGGTATACGTAAGCTTCCGATAAGATCAAAGTTTGAATGGCGTTGTAAAGTTAAGTTGACGTAGACGAACGCATTGTACCATTTTCTTTTACTGAAAGGTATATTTAAGTGAAAAATTAGATTATTATCGCATTACTTACCTAATTTCATGCAGAGTTTTATAATAAAACATATAAGTACCCCAATAGTCTCAATATAATGTGTTGAAAATTCCTACCATGTTTCCGGGAATATAACATATCTACTTGCAAAGGTGCACTGGCATATTTTAAAAATTTACTTACAGATTCAATGTCCACCTAATACTTTTGCAAAAAAAATATTGTATGAAGGCAATGTAGGTGTAGGCGAAAATTAAATAAGCAGTTTTAAAGACTGTTATTATAATCTTTTTCAGATGCTGTGTTCCAAATTTAAAATATTTCTTACTATGTTTTCAGAGAAAAAGCGAAAGTTAGATTATGCAAAAATGTCGAAACAATAAAAATAATAATTTCTGAATAATTCTTTATTTCTAAGGATAGAGAGACAGACTGTTGTGTCTTAGCTAAATGGCAAAGAATAATAAAGTGTTGGTTGACATGTATATTCAAAACTTTAGCAGCTTTGTTACTTAATGGATGTTTCTGTTGGTCGTTTCCTTCCGTGCGAAGGTCAACCATTAGTAACGCAAACAAAATATCACCTTTTTGTCACTTGATATTTACATTTACAAACGTTCCCCTTCTGTTATTTAAGCGAAGACTACTAAAAACATCAGCTTTTCAATTTCAAGAGCTACAATTTTCAACTTCACTTTTTGAAACAATGTATATTATCTTGGATACCTAAGAATGATGTAAAAGAATCATAAATGCAGTAATTGGTGCCAATATAATATACATCTCTTCTGCGGTTTATTGCAGTTTCTTTGGATCATGAGATTTAGGTTAAAGGAAGGTTATATTAATACACAGAAGGGATCATATTTTCCGCGTGCTTAGCTATAAGTGTTTGAATATAAAGGCGTTGATGAAATTTTATTGTTTCATTCAGCTATATAAGACCTTTATAGTCGAAATCATTAAAAGCTACCCTAACAAAAGACATTCAAAAATGTAAAGAAATGAATTTAGCTTTCCAGAAATCAGTTTGACTGAAGAGATTGGCGAGGCTCGCCCGTCTACGCCCCCATTCTTTTCCCTACCATTGTTATGCAAATCATGAATTAACTGTCAATTGTTATCAAGTCTTTTTTAAGATCAGTGATCAGCAAAAAAATATTTCAATGTTCTATTTTTGAAACGCTAATTCATTTTAATAATGAATCTCCAGTGTCGTCCACTTGAAACTCCATTGAAGCTGTATCTCGATTTGGTTCTATTTCAATTATCTTTTCACATCCTTAAAAGCTTGGGTTTTAAGGTGAAATTAGCGGATCTGCCCACGAAGTTTAATTTACTTACTTTGTTTTTTTTTTAAGCTATTGCATAGCTTCTATCTATGCATATTCTATTGCATAGCGGTCCTTGAGCGTGGAGACCGAATCCAGAAATTCCGTAACGAAAATAACCTAACACCCCCACTCCGACCGGCCCGCTCTATCGCGGGCCTTGAGCGTAGAGACCGAATCCAGAAATTCCGAAACGAAAATAACCTAACAGAATTAGAAGTTGATAAAAATGCTATGCAGTAGCTTAACCGCGGCAGTCTCCGAGTGCCACACGTCTTTTTTTAATTGTGTGTTGTTTTTTTTTAAATCTATTAAATCAATGTATAGGCTTACGTCAGTTTAATTGTGATGATGGCACACTCATCATCGTATGTTCATTAAAATATATGTTAAGTATATATATTTTTTAAGTTTTATGGAAAGTTTTAATTTTAAGGAATAAATTAGTTCGAGTATTGAGTTTGACAATGAGGTATTCAAAAAATAGTCGACTTTCGGTTTCTTAAAATGAACACTTAAAAACAACGATTTTAATACTAATCGCAATTTTACCATCATTAGTCTTGTTATTAGCTTATAAATTACGAAAAACCAAATAATATTTGACGGGCAGACACCTATTTAGTTTACCTTTATGCAAGGTTCTATAATTCTACTACATCGTATCCATTCTTACGTCGCATCGCGTTCTTTTACCATTATTCTCGAATTTTAAGAATATTACCCGAGAACACACACTTTAGTATCAAATGTATTTCCTTACGGAATTTCCTTGGAGACAGGAAACAGTAACGTTATATCTTCTACGGTGCTATCCCGTATATTGCGTTTGAATTTTTAAAATACTATTTTATTACAGTTCCTACTACGTATACTTATTCATATTTATCTACAGCCCGACAAGGCTCTCTTGGCACTTGAATGACATTGTCAGGAGGGTGTTGTTAAAGAACAAAAGCAGCTAGAAAATAAGATCTACTCAATTTTACCTCAACTCTTATTTTATATTAGTTAATATTAGCAAAAAATACATAACATACAATAGCGATATACCGACAGAGCGAGTTATCAAGCAGTATCACAAGATAGCGGCGTTAGTTCCGATTTTGGTCACGCGCCTAGATAGCCTTGTCGCACTGTACGTGGATGTTGTAACTCAGGAGCTGTCGGAGTGACAGGTCTGAATTACATAAAACATTAACCGCACAGCATTCCTCCGCAACATCTTTGCACCGCATTTTATTAGAAAAGACGTTCTCTACCATTAAATGCATTTCTTTACCGAGAATCTTTGGAGACAGAAAACTTTAACTTCACGTTTCCAATAGCGTTCTCATTTTAAAATTACGTTTTACTCCTATATTAATAAAATTGTATTTTTATTTTTCAGTTTCATATTTATGTTAAGTGATTCTTTTGTTATGCATTTTGCCTTGGGGCAACTTCAAACTTTTAGACAAGAGTGACGAAAGATTGTCAATTAATGATATCTTCACACCGTCGTGCTTGCTTCTTTCCATCCCAGTTTTACTTTGCTCTAGTCTGTCTGCTCTACGAACTACGTGACTTTGGACAGTTCCACTTTGAACTATATCAGTTTACCCCTCTTCTCGAGCAAATGGGCAGTATAAGTTAAACTTTGAAATTACAACAATATCATATATGTATACAATACTTAAAATTAAATCTAAACGAATATTTTTAAAATTAAATCTATCTAAATTAAAATTAAATCTAAAGTAATTGAAAAAAGAAAAGAAAAAATAATTATAATAACAATAAGAACGAATTTTATTTTAAGCGTCAAAGTATTCCTCCGAATCGGTGTCAACTGGAAAAGTGCCCAGAAGGCTGGCAGCATTGCCACGCTGGATGGCAATGCTTATCCTATGACCTAAGAAAAGGCCAGCCGTCTGGTCACGAGAGGCGTCGATTAAACGCTTTGATAGTTCTCTGAAGAAGAAGCGAGTACTCGGACCCCACGGACCCAGCGTTTACACCTCTTTGTATATGATAATTATATTACATGAAGAAGTCCTAGAGAACGCACTGCATCTGTCATAGACTGGCGAATTGTTTGGCATCTCGTGAAAGTTTTGTTCGTCTTGTACTCGTAATCTTCTTTGTCGTCATAATACTCGTAAGCCCCTCCACACACAGCATCGTAGCGTTAATGTATCGCAATCTACGCGTACGTTGACAGCAATACGAGCATGAATATGTTCAAACAAGTCTACATACAAAGCGTTGGTGCAGCGAATCGTAGGAGATGTTTATTGTAATCGTACTGGCGTAAGTACAAACACAAACGTAAAAAGTAAACTTTACATTATATTATACAAAAAACACTTTGAATTTAACTGAATTTCAATTTCTTATGACTTTTGACTTTATTTATTACTGAAAAATAATTGAATTCATCAAACTGGTTGAAAAATACCAGTCTACTACTAGTACTACTACATCGTTTGTGCAACACTGCAGACCTCGTACGCGTAGCGTCGTAAAGATACGTTTACGATACGACTAAGCTTACGACCCGTATGTGAAGGCGCTAAGTAGACATAGATTTCATACAGTGACTAAGATATCGTGATTATTTCTTTCGTATAAAGAATATTCAAATGGTAAACCATCCCCTTACCCAAGAAGGCTGACGGGTGTGTGCGGAGGTTGTATTTTAACAAAATGAAAAAGAACAAGACTTGCCTACGCCCAAAAGGAAACGTTTAAGCGCGTTTTGAATTATTAATATCGCGTTATTTGAATGTTTTCTCTTTTAAGCTATAATTACAAGTTAAGTACATTTTTATTTATGACCTTTTTTAACACCGACATGTTTTCTTTTTTACAGGTATATTTCCAAGGATGAGGAAGATTATTCGAGACGGTAAGCTTCTGTTAAGGAGTTTTATTTTTAAGAAATTATATTCCTACTAGCTGACCTGGCGGAAAACGTTGTTTTGCCCTTAGGGGTAATAAAAAATAAATAAATTGAGATTTAAACTATCCTATCTCTCAAGTTGGATCGAACTGCACATGGTGTGCGAATTTTATTATAATCGGTTAAGTGGTTTAGGAGTCCATTGAGGACAAACATTGTGACACGAGATTTATATATATTAAGATTTCAAAAACATTGTGAATTGAAAAGATACAAAAAGCAATGATGTTGAATACTGACTTCTCTCATGAAGGACTCTCAATTTTATCTGTTATCTTAAATTAGTAATTAAATCTTGAATAATTTTGTATTCAGACTAAAAATAATATTATCTTTATTCCCGACTTAATTTTTTTAAACTATCAATTTTTTACAGTTTTCGTGTCCTTAATTGACTAATTGGTAAACGTAAAGATAAATAGTAAAATTAATGTTTAAATTATAGATGGGTACTCCTGTGTCGTATACTTCATATACTGACTGATTTATCTTTTCATGAATATAGTCTGCAGTAAAAAAAATACCAAAAGCATGACAGAGTGTTGAAATAATGCTCTCAATTGTGTGTGAAGCATATTATGCACCGGGTCATGAGCGCGTCAAAGAAATCTCTTTTTTTTTCATAAATAATATTGATAGGCTAGCACTTAACTACAATGATGTCCGATGGACAACAATGACGAGGTCTAGAATGGAGCGCGCTTGCCTAGAAAATGCTTACACTCTTCTCTTGAAGGCACCCAGATTATACTTGGCTGGCAACACGGAAGCTGGAAGGGCGTTCCACACTTTAGCGGTTCGTATCAGAAACGTGGAAGAATAACGTTTCGTTCGAGTACGCTTATCATCAACCACATTAATTCCCCATTCGTACCTCAACTTGATCGGTAAAATAGTTTTCCAAGAGTACATTAAAGTTGAGCTTACACACAATACTCGTATAACAGCACACATTAACTTAACGTCTAGAAACTTTAGTAATAAAAGCTAATTAGGAAATTTTTAATCTAATAAAGCGCTCTATAAAACATTAGTCTAGGTAATAGCATCGCGGTCGTCCAATAGCCGCATACACTTGACTAGTTTTATTATTCAGTATGACCCCATATTATTTAATGACTTTATTGTACCTAATAACATAAAACCGCTATTTGGGTCACGTGAAAACTAACATTGATGGAAGCGATACACCCCTTTATTATCATTAATGAACCGACCCCAGCTATTATAAGTCTATTTTTGTACATGAACGCATTATAATAAAAGATAAGATTAGGCCATGTTCGCAAATTGTTTTGGGCAAGCCTTATGATAATAATTATTATACACACCTTTTCGCCGCAAGTAGGTGCTTATATGTTTAGGCAGCATTAGGTATATTATAAGTAATGAAATATATAATTGTATTATAATAAATAAGTAATTGGTAAGGCAGCGTAATGTTGATTGCCAACCATTTGCCAACACAATAAAGCCAAGAGAAACTTCAGGCAGCCATTTTTTTTATAAATGCGTAATCGGGTCAATTGAAAAAAATGACAACTACAGCTTTTACCTGCGATTTTGTCACTTTGTATTCCTATTTTTATCAAAAATCTATCGGTGTATTAAAAGTAATGAATATTCACACTTTAGCATTTGTTACAATTTTTTAGATCATTTCATTTGAAGTTAACTTTGTCCTGCTTTACAGTGTACAGTGTTCAATTTAAAACGGGCGTACATATTTCCGTACATCAGATTTACCTTAACAAGTATTCAATCCATGTAGAGGCTTCACTCCCCCGTCATCGCCCGTGACGTACGATAAGCTATGAAAAGACTACGCCGGACACTCTATTCATGTACATCATTGAGTGCCTCGAGAGGTAACCGTGTAGAAAACCGGAGAAAATGCGGACACATTGTATTCAGATTCGAAATTACCTTACACCTTATATCGTTAGCATAGAGTTCAAATTACAATGTTATTCAATGGATAACTTTAAACTGACCGTATACCTACAATCTTTATGGGTATGCATATTTTGTACGTAGGATGGATTTGTGAGGGAGTAGATTTGTTTTGGGTTCAGTGTATTAAGAATATTTTAGGAGTAACTATAAAAATATCCAGAGGCGAGTTTAGTACCTTTTGGGCTTCAAGATATTAATGGAGTGGATTCGTTCTTGTACGTCTGTCTGTCTATTTCTCCGACCCTTTGTCAGTTATAACTTCTGAATTAGTGAAAGAAATAACTTCAAACTCAGCAATTCTTACTAATAAACTCGAGAAGTGGTGTGGATATATGGGTTTGTTACTCTTTCACCCAAAAACTACTGCATCGATTTTGCTGAAATTTGAACTATAGATGGATTAATACATAAAGTACTTTTATCCAGAAAAATCCATGGTTCCCGCGGGATTTGTGAAAACCGAATTTGCGCAGGCAGAGCGTCCGTGGAAGTCCGCTCGTAGCTAATGAACAAGAACCTAAGCCGAAGATACATAAAAAATATTAAAAAATATTTAAGCTGCCCATAAAATCAATTAATGAAGGCAAAATATATTTTTGAGTTTACATTCAGCAGTGGAATATCGTTAACAATGACTTCTTTACTTCTGTCGGTACGGACTGCCATTTTTATTTTTTTCATAATTTTAACTCAAAAATTGGGGAGGGTGATGCTATGAATCTAAAAAAATATTCTCAATGGTCCCCTTGTAAAAAATGTTCATTTTTTTATATATTGTATATCCACAATTTCACCCAATTGTCCGAGCTCCCTCGTCCGTGGAGTGATAAAACGTTGAAAAGATGATATATAGGGTGGTCGGACAGCGGTCCGGTCAATGTAACTGGACGCGGAAGAGAAAGAACTCCTTTATAACAATGTTTATTTGCCTTTTTAACCCGGAGAGATAGCATTTGTCACTTTGAGCCGAGTAAATAGGGTGTTTTTATCTGCGGCGCTCTAAAGCGTTGGGTGCATTATTTTAAGTTACAACTTTTAGTGGAACATTTATCTCTATATTCCTAGAACGAAGTTTTCCATTAAAACCGAGGAGTGTCTTCGCATAAACTCTATCTTGTTTATCATATCAACATCTAGATGACTACTATTCATAATATTTTGAATACTATATACACCAATAGATGGCAGCAGGAGTTACATTGAAATTGGCTTAAAATTGAATGTACGGACACCGTTGAAATGGTCACTGTGTATAGAAATGATGACTTTATCCTTCTTTTGTTTTAGTGAGTAGATTATTATAAAATACAATAAGTCAGAGAACGTCAGTATATAATAACGTTATTACGGTTCCGTTTGTTTGATTGCTGAGATAAATGCGGGCGCGCCTGGAGCACTATCGGTCGGATTTCTCTGGGGAGCAGTTTAAAAACAGTGCACGAATATGTCAATCTATAGCAACGTAAGATATATTATTTAAAACCTATAGATTTTCTATGATTTCTTTTTTAATATCGAAGCCTAGATACCTTTGTTATTTTGTGAAAATTTGTGAAGACATGTCTCAGTTATATTAAAGTGTGTTAAACGACCAATCTGTATTTACTAGTCAGCAATAATGAGGAAAGATCAAATCGTTGTTATTTTGACACTTATTTCAGAATATAGCGATCTCATAAGTATTTACTTATCAAAGAAACGTTTGAGCCTTTTAGTACTCTTTGCTACGTAACAAGTTATAATTTCAGGATACGAACCGCTTAGGTGTGGAACGCGCTTTTCTAGTCAAGTATAATCTGGGTGCCTTCAAGAGTCATTTTCTAGGCAAGCGCGCTCCAACCTAGGCCACATCAGTGCTTTCCATCAGGAATAATTGTCATCAAGCGCAAGCCTAAAAAAAAAAAACATAAAAAAGTCTAAAGGCGAACTTTCTGAAATTTGATTTTACGAAATTAATTGTAGGTTAGAAAGTTCTGTCAGTTACTACAATAATTTATTATTGAATTATAAATGCATTTAAAGTTCTTAGTGAATATGGTGAAATAGAGGACCAAAATATCTGTAACTTGCAAGATCATTATAAAGCTCCTGGCTTTAGATAATATCGGTTAGGTCTGACGTTGATTTGAGCCCTACTTGGTAGTTATGATTATAAGGCAATAAATAGTTCGGAGCGCCAGCGACGACGTTTATAAATCTACTAGCAATAGTGTAATCACGTCTGCTAATTTAACATTTTTGGCAATCCAACTGAGATCCAATTATAATGCAAAAAAACTTCACTTGTCACTCATTGTAAGTGACAGACTAATAGTAGGGGAGCCCACGATGCTAAATCGGTAGTTACTCGAGTGTCATGAGGACCTGGCATTGCAAATATTAGTTGCTAAAATGAAAAGAGGCTAATTGAAGTTTGCTATTTCAGTAGTCAGCATACATCATATAACCAGATTTTTTAGCATCTAATATTGAAAGTTCAATAGATCCCCACGACGCCCGAGTTACTACCAAAATCTCCAGTTGGGCTCTCCTACTATAACAATTTTATAATTGACGTACGATCGAAATACTAGACTAGCAAAATCGGTAAATTATAGGTAAATTTTAACAATATTGGAGCAATTGAGATGTAATTGTCAAAGCAGACTTGAGGTCGGTGCACTGTAACTTACACTACGACAGGTGAAAAAATTAGTATAGACACTATCGAGGAAGTCTTAAAAGTACCATTAATGAGTGGGTAAATGACTGTAGTTAAATGAAAAGATAAAACTAATATTTTTACTAATAACTAATACTATTATTATAATATTTTCAACTACGAGTAACCAATTTATTTATTTGTTTATATTTTTAAGTCAAGCTACAATTCAACTAAGTTCAAGTCGCAAACATAATATTATCTCAAATGGAATTCTTTTTTATATAGAGCTCCAGCAAAATCGCAGACCCTATTAGTGAAATTGCTGTTACCAGCCCTCGAAAGAATTTCTTTTACTATCAGACATTTTGAGCTCAAAGATACTTACGTCAATTAAAACGTTCTTATTTTTGATGCAGTGTTGTTGTTGATGTACAGGTGATTTATTGAATTTATTTTTGTCTTTGTCTCTCTCACGAATGCGTTGATGGGAGCGACATGCAGCGTCGCGGAAGAATATAACAGAAAAACGACCTTTTACCTAATTTCTCTAAAACTAAGCCAGTTATTTAAAATCTGTTTCTCAACGTTTTTAGATACTATTATTACCGACACATTAAAACAAAAATTACAATTACATCCATTGTAGTTTCGGAAAAAAAGAAGAAAAACTGAGATTTTGGAGCAACTTTTGGGAGAACTTTCTATCGAGAAAATTTTATCTAATCGTGTTTCTGCTTCTCAACGATTTTAGATTAAAGACCCAAAATACATGACGTATAAATTTAAAAGTAATTGTCTCAATAGTTTTTAAACTAAACTTCACTAAAGATCGCTTAAATACGGCTTCTAAGCCCTTAAATTAATAAATTATTGAAAATAATGGGTAATAATAATAAACACATTTTCTTCTTAGCTCTTTAACGTTTAGTATTAAGAAACAATGTAGCCCTGTCCACATAGTAAAAGGGCTCTAGCATCTGCGCTTTTTTTTGCTATTTCTTTGCCACTTATAACATGTGCTTATATCGTTTCCTTCAAATAAATCCTTCATTTCTGATTTGATCGCTTAGAAATAACCGTTGAAGCAAATTTGTCTTGCTTATCCATAGTTTATGCTTGTCTCATCATATTTTCTTAATAAGGTTAGACAGGCGACTCAAGATGCTTCGTGATCAAAGCTTTAAATCGTAAGGCAAAGCCTACATTGCGCACATCGAAAACGTCCACAAAAATTCTGAGTGAGTGCTCTCAGCATCCCATAGTTGAACTTATGACAGAGAGAGTGACAACGTGTCGCACATAAGACAAAAACTTGGGCGTTTTTGGAAGTTTAAGGCTCATCTAGTGATTTAAATCTCGTTCGTGATGTCTTCAACCACATCTGACATATAACGGATCGACACACAAACGTACATTCTCCTTTAACCTCAGTTACCTACCTAAATTTAAAAATAGGAAACTTATCATTCAGTTCAATAAATTCATTAGATCATAAGCTTTGTGATATAGCTATAAAGTCTTTTTATCTTTTGCCAGTATTCTCTCATAGTAAATTATAACCGAACTGCGTGTTTAACAAAACACTTTAAACGGGCGGACAAAGCTTGAAAATGAACATAAATAAGATTACAGATAAGAGTATTCAATAGCGTTAAACCATTTAAACAAACAGAATTACAAAATAAATGTAAAAGCGGCACATAAAAATGGCTTTTGGCACGAGCGAGCGTTTCCAGGGAATCAATCTACCGAGCGTTGCCGCAGTACGGATGCGCCCGATTTTAAGTATTTAACTATCATTATGTCACAGCTGGAATATGCCAAATACTATAGGTACTAAATATTGGACAATGTGCCAAATACTACACACCCGTCTTGCCGTTAAAAGTGAAATTACATTATGGCGTACGGTATGAACCACATAAACTTATTACTCGTGGTCAGACCATGTTCACTTGTCACTCGATCAGACCGATTTCAGACAGCTGACGCGCGCCGGCTAGGTTGCGCTCGTACGGTCTATTTCATTCTAGAAAGTAATGTGCATCGAAGAAACATCACAAACATAGCAAAGAACGTCGCTTTTGAGTTGCAGTTGCAATGGAATAGCGTCCTAGTGGATGTGTCAGACACTTCCCACCGCTGTGTTTTGGAGGCGGTGTATTACAGGAGAAAAATTTCCTAGATTTAGGTGTTTTCCGGTGAACGCCGTATAAGCTATCGACGGAATTCACAATCTCGCCGGAAATCAGGCGCTGGCAACACCGAGGAAATTTCGTTTACTCCAAATTTGTCACTGAATATATATTGCACTGGCTTTTATCCTTCGTGTTTACGGAAAATATTTTCATCTTCGAATATTTTAATGTTACAAAATGCTTGTACTCGTAACAGCCCCTAGATTGTGTTAGAAAAATGTATTCATCGTAATGGTAATCGGAAACAAATTCTGCCCGCTAATTGGTTCGCTGATTTACGTCAGCCAATCGGAGGGCAGTATTTGCTAACGATTACGATTACGATGAATACGTTTTTCTTTTGCAATCAGATCTTATGAATTTAGTAGTATTAATCATAATTGTAATGGCACACTAGACGCGGGCGTTACTTTGCGGAAATCCATAATTAGCTAGAAAGATTAAATTATTTTGCTTATAATCCGCTTTTGAAAATAATTTTATACAAGCACAGCTCGCCCTCAAATTCAAGCACGAAGAAAAGTTCCCAAGCAACCGCCAAAACCCGACACCGGAACAACCTCAGAAGATGTTACCTTTACAACGCCAGATTCGGCCGCGCGTTTGACATGGCAGGTTTTAATTCATTAACAAAACTTTATGTCCAAAGGCGTTATTTGTCTTTTTTTAACCGACTTCAAAAAAAAGGAGGAGGTTCTCAATTCGTCGGAATCTTTTTTTTTTTTTTATCTATGTATGTTCACCGATTACTCGAAGACGCGTGGACCGATTTGAAAAATTCTTTTTTTGTTTAAGAGGGTTTTGTTTCCAGATGGTCCCATTTTAATCAGGTCAGGATCTGATGATGGGATCCTGGAGAAATCGAGGGAACTCTTCAAATTTTGTATGGACACATGAAACTATTTGAGTATTATTAGAAAGAGTAATATTTTCCAAGTTGTCCTATGGTCATCAGGTCAGGATCTGATCATGGGATCTTGGTGAAATCGAGGGAACTCTTCAAATTTTGCTAGTATACTTAAAGCGAGTTGGGTATTTTTTATAGTTACTGGTGGTGACAATCGCCCGACTTCGAATTGGTGTAGGTACCTAAAATTTAAATAAAAATTATTTCACTCTTTGTAGTGGCATTTGAAGTTGGTTTTTTGGAAAGCATTTCCCATTTTTATTTATTACGACAACAATAACCTCAGTGTCCCAGGAACTAGTAAATAAGGTACTTTTGTTTAATATAAGTAAAGCAAGGCGCCTGACACGCCATCCATCAGGCTCTCAAGGCCTATGACAAGAAAGCTTGCCTCCCTCATGAATATTTATCGCACTGTTTATTCCCGAAAGCGAGTTTCCGAGGAAAAAGCCTTGTGGCTCAACTCGTTCGTTTTAGGAAATAAAATACACGACACCACTGCTATTGAACTATAAAATCTGAAATTAAATACCAGAATTACAAATGTAAGATATAACTATTGTATCTCCTTTCGAATCTTAAGAACGCGTGTAAAGTTGACTTATAAAAAAAATTTTCAAGTGCGAGTCGGCCTCGCGCACTAGGGGTTCCGTACTATCAAGACCAATTCTCAATAGTATTAAACACTCTGCCCGCTAAATTTAAGAACGAGCAAATAATCTGAGGATTAATTGCGTAAGAAAAACGTATTCATCGTTGTATAAGCATGTTTATTATAAGTATGGGAGCTCCCATATAATAAACAACAACAATGAATAATACAACGATGAATAATATTTCATTGATTTTAGTAATTTTTGCAATAGCGACACCAAAATTCATTATCTGTGAAAATTTCAAGTGTATATCACGGTTTGCGAAGCTTAGTGACAAATGGAGAGCCAGACAATCTTAGAAATAGGGTCCTGTTTTACGCTTTGGTTACGGAACCCTAAAAATGACGAAATAATAACAATAATTAATAAAGAATTTATAAACGGGAACAAGAATATCAAACAATCTGTAAATTGTGAGGTTGATTAAAAAGTTTGGAAACATTTTAATAAAATGCCGAATTTCCTAAAAGTAAAGTGGCGTTATTGTTTAGAAAACGTCGTTGTTTCAACCAAGTTCTTTGATCAATCATGACAAATTGTGTTTTGTTTTAAGAGCACCCGTAGCTTAGTTTGACAGTTGTTTACCGAACAAAACTTTTCTTCTGTCGAAACCAAGTCGAAACAGGACAAACTTTGAATTAGTTCCAACCGATGTTGAATTCATATTTTTATTGTGAAGGGAAAATTAACTTACGCGTTAAAAGCGTTTGATGTTCTAAAGAGTGCTCCAAATAGACTTTTCAAGGTTATAAAATATTTTTATACCCGCGGCTTTGTTTTTTTTTTCTCTGGGATAAAAAAGAAACCTATACGTTTTACAATGCAATACAATTATTGCTATTCTAAATTTCAGTCAAATCTTTGGTAGCAATGAAAGAGATACAAAGAGATTTAAGTTACTAATATTCTAATTTATCTACATAAAATTACTAATTTATCGACATAAAATTGTCTTTATGATAAACTTTATGAATAGACAAAATTTTTCCGGATGGTTATAGCAACGTGTTCTCATTTACTCCCAAAATATTTCCCGCGGCTTCCATAAACGGAGAATGCCTTGGAGGCCGCGAGAAAAATGGCGAGCAATAAAAATGTCAAGTCAGGTCATCAGGGTGGAAAGCCCCAGGCGTTGCGTCGCCAGATGTGACGCTGAATCGATGACAAACCGCTGCTCCGTGCCTTCCGTCGATATGTCAAGGATCCTGCGAAAGAGCACAAACTACGCAACTATAATAATGGCCCGCGTTCTGTTTGCTGACGGGACTATTTCTGAATCGCGCACCTGCTATCTGGAAAATATGACGCTTTGAATATATTTTTTTGTTACAAAACGGTAAGGATTACAGAGAATATATGGCTCGGTTGGTTTGTAAATGGATGAACAAAACATTTAAAACTTATTTGTTTATCTATTTAGTTTAATCGTTTTTTGAGAAAATTATGTAAGAGCAATTCACAAGCATTGGCGTTTTTATGCCTTTGCAGTCAAAGTTTGGAATAACAACAATAACATTTTCATATGCGATTTCGCACATCGCTCGATGGCTGACGCTGTCTTCACTTAGCTCGCGCTATACTATACGTGATTGCATGCGTGTCCATTCTGTTGACTGAAAAGAGAAACGTTCATTATACATTTTCATAAGTTTTCTTCGTGACGGGTTTTCTTCACGTAAAAAATCTATTTTCTGTAATCACCTTTGTTTAAATAATACGATCAGCTTAGGTATGGAAGTTATTTTAATCATAACAATATAAGAGTAACTTTACATTCGCTTAGCAAAAGGTAATCGTGGCAATAAACCTTTAATTTACAAATTAAGGAAACTCGTTAAGGAATAACATGACCGCTTTTAATTTTCCGGGAATAAAATCATGGGTAGACATGCGTGACTCCGAGCAATATCGCGCATTATGAACAGTGTTACTGTTATCAAAATAATTAAACACGTCCCATGTTGAAAACTTGTATGATATTAATAAGGACATGGCTAAAAGACAGGTTGATATTATGAATAACATGAGTGGTTTTCCATTGCAGCGAATGCTATGCACGGTTATATTTTTACGCGAATGAAGTGTTTTTAGGGATCCATACCAAAATGGTAAAAATCGAACCCTTATGGTGAGACTTTCTCCGTCCGTCCGTCTGTCACACTCGATTATTTCAGTAACTATTAAAGCTATGGACCTGAAATTTGGAATAGTTGTAGGTAATTGCGGCGCGACATTGCAATCATAAAAAATTTAAAATCTGTTTTATTTTTATTTAAAAAGGGGGAAAAACCGGGTCGTCAAAATTTCAAAATGAAATAACAATATTGAGAAAGGTATCATATGAAAGGGCGTTACTTGTGTATTCTAAAACCGATTTTTATTTATTTTTATGCCTGATAGTTGATGGTATGGAACCCTCGGTGCGCGAGTCCGACTCGCAATTGGCTGGTTTTTAATTAGGGTTCCATACCAATTTGGTAAAAAATGGAACCCTTATGGTGAGACTTTCTCCGTCCGTCCGTCCGTCTGTCACACTCAATTATTTCAGTAACTATCCAAGCTATCGACTTGAAATTTGGAATAGTTTTAGGTAATAGTGACCCAACGCCATAGCAATCATAAAACGTTGAAAATTGTTTTAATTTTTATTTAAAAAGGGGGGAAAACCGGGACATTTAATTTTCAAAATGAGATAATAATATTGAGTTGGGTATCATATAAAAGGGCGTTACCTATGTATTCTAAAACCAATTTTTATTTATTTTTATGCCTGATAGTTTTTGATTTATGAGCAAACTGTCGAAAAAAATACCGTTCCCCCCCCCTTATCTCCGAAGTTTATCAATCGAAAAATCTGAAATAATTATAATCAATAGACATTGATGTATATTTTACAGGAAAAATAAAATCAACTCCCTTACTTCTATATTTTTTTGATAATAACAATAAACCACCAAAAACAAAGTTAGGTTTGCGGTTTGCCAACAAAAGTAGGTACCTACAAGTAAATTATACTCGTAAATTCATGAACAAAAGTGATTCTTTTAATGTTTTACTTCTTTTATGGTATGGAACCCTCGGTGCGCGAGTCCGACTCGCACTTGGCCGGTTTTTTTTTTAATGACAGTGAATATTTTATTTACTACTAGCTAATCGCCCTTCTTTGCTTGAGGTATTCAGTGAGGATTTTAAAAATACTACCTAAAAATATGCTCTATACAAGGGATAAGAAAGGATTTCTCGAAATACATTGAAGTCGATCTCTTTAGCTAAATTACGAAGTTAATAGGTCAAAAATTTTGGAATTTTTTCTTTTTAATAGATGAGTAGTAGAGGTCTTATGGATTGATATAATGAAAACAAAATAAAAGATTCAATAGTAGTCATAATTGTTGATAAGGTTTGGAAGCTTAGCCATAAAAAAGGGGTAAGCGAGTGAATAAAACTGCTAGTCGTATAAAAACTAGCAACACTCGATTACGAAACTTTATTACATCCTACGAAATAAATGGCAGGCAATTGACATTGCCGACGCCCTTTAGGTGGGCAATATTTTTCAAAGTTTCTTTATGGTTTTATTTCCACAAAACTGATAGCTTAAGTTTTTTTATGGAACATAAAAATATCTTTCGTGTGTACAGTATTTGGCAGTTTTTTTTGTTTTATAGTATAGAAATTATGCCAGGGATAAAAATTATAGAAACGTTAACTGACTGATCACAATTTATGATTTCTTGATTCTTGCATGAGCAAAAAGAGTTTAACGAGTGGATTTATTGGATTACTTTATTTTAGACTACGAGTAGAATAGTAAGTAATCCATTAAAACTATCTTTAGTCCACTTTTTGTTGCTTTTGATAAATAACTTTTGTTTTGATTTAATTAAAATGTGATCTCGTGTAAATAGTAAGTAAAGATGCTACCAAAGGAAACCATAGTGGAACGCAAAATCACTTGCGTCTCTCCATTTAGATTTATAATAATAGGTCGTCGCTCGCGTTCCGACTAGATAGAGCCCTACCTAACAAACTAACAAAGTAGTAACAACGACAACTCCATGAGTGCGGCAACTTTTTCTTGTAGTGTGAGTGTGTCAATTTGAAAGTATGGTGCGCGAATGCTAGCGTGAAAAAGTGTGTAGCGACGGCTCGGGTTTGCCAGTTCAGGCAAAGTATTTTTTGCCACAGTTTTGAAGTCGAGGGCGGCCTCTTGGACCTTTATGTACGCGTTTGTTATTAATTGCGTCAAGTAATTTGATCTTTATGGACGCATTAAATTGCATCAAGTATTTTTTTATCCATAGCTGGGCACGTGTCTAGGTTTTGACCGTAACCCCACCACGCTAATCAGTTGCGGGATAGCGGGCTTCATAAACCTCAGAAAAACTTAAAGAGCGTGCTCGGGATTCGAACCTCCGACCCCCTGATGAGGGGCATAGGTCTGAACTAATGGGATATCACTACGAAATTTATTGTGATAGGAATGTATCGCAATAGCAATAACGTTTTTATACGACTGTCCAAAAAGGAGTGTAATGTTTTTATGTATGCATCTATGTATGTGAGTTTCCTTATTCCATCGTAAGTTCTGAACTGCTGAATATATTTGGACATATGGGGTATCGTTAGAATCCTTACATCATTCCGAGTAACATAGGCTATTTTGGCAAAAATTGTTTTACCACACGAGGGCATGCGTGCTTTTCAATTTTTAATATTTACTTGTTAAAGTTATATCTAAGTAGATACGTTAAGTAGTTTCAAAATTAATACCTACTATATTCAGAATCCCGAGAAGTTTATTAATTTTAGGAAACTGAGATAAGATTATTCCGTGAATCGTTAGATGAAATATTAATATACCTAGGTATGTATTTATTAATATTAATATAAGCATAAAGTTAGTCCCAGATGGATCTTCGTTGCTTAGAAATAAGATTGAGGATAAGAGTAAGCTCTGCTAAACCGAGATGCTTAATGTCCTTACATTATCTCTCTGCATTAACTCCTTTGAACAATGAGAATCTTCTCCACAATGAAGTCATACTTCGTAATGGAATCCTTTATTTTTACTATTTGTTTGAGTCTTGCAAAACATCTCTATAACCAAACACATAAGTGCAACTGAAGTGTGATTCTCTCTCCAAATTTATTTTTAAATAATAACTGCATTTAAGATATTATTGTTTAACCCCTTTGGACTCGAAACTCTTACAAACTAAGTTGAAGAGAGCCCTGAAATGTTTAAAGATTTGTCTGGGCTAAGCTTTAGACAATAAATTATACGTGACCAATAATTTAGTGAACACTGAAAAAGAACAGTATTACCTCCCAGCCCAGCAACGCCGCCAATATGTTGGTAGGCCAATATGCATGATAGTAGGGTTCTTTTAGATTCAGAGAAGAGTTACTCGTAGTCTTGAAGAATATTTTCTTTTAATTTACTTCAGTTGAAAAGCGATTTAGGCGAATCGTGAATTTTCAAAATTGGCTTAGTTCAGAATCTGTCGAAAGTCGAATAAATGCAAGGCGACTGTAGGTATTTATAGGTAGTTCAATCCATGAAATCGCGCCCCACTTCTTCACAATCGCAGTTTTATGCGATTCGTATGGAGTTGGGAAGAAGTGAAACGTTTCTTCGTGGATTGAAATACATATTATTATCAGGACTTTGGTTTAACCGTTTATCCATGGTTTCATTAGCTTTCATAATAGTTATGGCATAATCATTAACCTTTTGTCTGATAACTTCTCTCGTCTATAAGGACCTATTAACCGTTTGATTTACACTGTAGAAGCTCTCTCAACAAACTCTACCGCATTCTATTTCTTAGCTGTGTAAGCCCATAATTTATGTTCGAGAACTTCCGATAGTATATTATGCAATCTCCCGCTGCAATCTCGTTTGTCGATCGAAGTGCTCAATAGATATCCTCTTTAATTTATTACCAAAGCGTTGAAGGGCGGTGACTAACAGCTTCCTATAGCCTTCAATTTACATGTTAGGGACGTTTGATCGATCTCTCAACTTTGCTTTTACGCTCCCGAAAGTTTTTATTGCGTTCATGTGGTAGATGCTACATACGTACCTGAAGATACGTATTTTGCAAAAACTTTTTCAAAACTTATTTCATACATATGTTTTATATACTTTATTAACTAAGTTTTGTGTATGTTGTCCTCTCAATTGCATATATTGTATGAACCTAATCGTGGATTGGTTTATAATCGGGAATTAGAGCATATCATCGCCTTAGTTTTATGTGTCAACCAGTTATACAACTCACAGGACAAGAATCTCTTCTCAAAATATCTGTTTAGTGGAGTTTGAGCATAGCGTGTTTGCAGATTTCACATTCTGATCCTAATAGAAAAATGTCTAATCAAGTGGCAATCAAGTGGGAAATTACGGCTCCACTTTTTAGGGTTCCATACCAAAATGGTAAAAATGGAACCCTTATGTGAGACTGAGGTGTGGGTGAGACTTTCTCCGTCCGTCCGTCCGTCTGTCACACTCGATTATTTTTAATAATATAGGCCTGATGGAAACTGATGATACGGTCTAAGGTGAAGCGCGCTTACCTAGGAAATCTCGATTCACTCTTGATTTAAAGATATTCAACTCACAAGTTGTAGTTGGTGAGGAAAAGAGGTCGGGAGGATATTCCAGACACTTACAGATTGTCAGAAACGGGGAATCAAACAACTTCATACTTCTCTGTGGTAAGTCGACTATTTAGTGGTGAAACCCTTTGCGATGCTTAGCAGTTTTGTGATAAAACAGTGACGGGGAACCAAATTAAATAGCCCCTGAGCACACTCTCCGAAACGTATTCTATAGAATACCGATTGATCTCTTTATTAGAAGGCTGAACTGGGTTTTCATTGCTCTTCCAGTGTTAGAATAACTTTAATAGAATCCAAGTCAAAATATGTTCATTGTTCATAGATGTTTAATATGCGCGCTCGGTGCGCTCGCGTGCGTCCACCAATTTGTGCTGGCACCTTATCGTGGAAGCTTATGTTCAGTGTAATGCGGCTTCCGACATGAAAACTGCTCTGAACTCATTGTTCTTAAAGAACTGTTTCAAAATATTGCGAACGTGCTACTTCTAATGGGAGTGTAGGATAGTTATTATAACTTATAATTGACCTATTGCGGTAACTCTTGGCACTATCATACTAATGTTTATACGTGAAAACTTTTGTTTGTTCGTTCGTTTCAGTCGGCGTACGTCCACTGCTGGATACATGCCTCCTGCAATGATTTCCAGCCTACATGGTCCTGCGCTTCTTATATCCAGCGCCTTCCTGCAACTCTTTTAATGTCGTCTGTCCATCCGGGCGAAAGTCTGCCAACACTGCGCTTTCCCGTCCTGGGTAGCCAAGCGCATTCCAGCATTTATAACCCCAATGTCCGTCAGTTTTTCGAGCTAAGTGCCCCGCCCATTGTCACTTTAGCTTTGAGCTATGTCGGTGACTCATGGTTCGTTTACAGATCTCCTTATTCCTTATTTGATCACGCAGAGTTGTAGTTGCAGTTAGATAGTAATGGCATAGTGTTAAAAGATCAGAATATCTTGAAACTGTGCGGTGATGGTGATTTCTTTTATTTGAAAAAATATACCCTGCAATAACACAAAGGCTATTTTTCATAACGAATTAATCATGCTCGGATGACGGACATACGGACAACGATGATGATCTTACAAGAAACCTTTTAACCACTGTATTTAAAATTGATATACAGAACCCTAAAAATTGAGATTCACGCATATTTGCGAACATCGCGCCAAATATAGGGCCATAAATTTTTCCTTTACTCCTCGATAGTCGTGCCAGCAATAATATTCAAAGCTGGATATTTCACAGTTAGCAGGTGCACCGTTCAGATATATAGTAATTCCTTCGACAAATATACTATGTATTGTATCAACCTTAAAGTTGTGCGTTATAACATTATTCTGGATTTTTAGGGTTTAGGAGCAAATTTTTTTTCAATCGTGTTTCTGCTTCTGAGCGAATTCAAAGTATCAAAGATCCAAAATACATTAGAAAGTTCAAATAGTAAGTGGACCGTCTGTGTAGTTTTTAATCCCCTAAAAATCGTCCAAAAAACCTATTTAGCCCGTTAATCCAACCCGTTCGTCCGTATTCAATTTTGCATTAATATGCAATAAACTATCAAAATAAAATTTAAAGGTTTATCTGATCATATTATTTAATGTTTTTAGAAGAAAATGAAAAAAAATATAACAATATTCTCAACGTAAAAATTATAATTTATCTCGATACGCCTCTATCTACCTACGCCTCGTATTCTTCAAACAAAATGAAATAATTTCGGAGTATACATATATGTGTAATAGAAAACGGCTATATTAGATTTTCCAGAACTGTTATTGCTATTACTTTATAAATAGATCAAATCAAATGAATAGTACTTGTAGGTTACATTAGGTAATCGTATTATTGCAACGACCTTATTTGAATCCTGGCAGGGACTGGTTTGGTTTAAGGGAAGGCTTCGGCTGCATCGTCACTCACTATCAGAAGTATTGATTCGTTATCCAGGGAAATGCATTTACGCATACCGTTTGGAGGCTGAGTGGAGCAAAGCAGTCACTGGCTGGGTATGTGGGACTCGCTGACTGAGAGGCAGTTAGAATGCCTATACTAAAACCTAGCGAAGCCACCTGCGACCCAAATGGGGCGCTACAGGATCGCGGAAGCATGCATTGTGACGCCTTAACGCGCTCGCCGGATCACTTCCTGGTGTCTAGGGGGGAGGTATGAGGAGCGCATATCTGTCTATTACTGCCCGGTCCCTTCTGCGGAGCGGGACCCAGAACTAGCCTGAGTCATAAGGCTTGCGCTTGACTACAATGTAGAATATCTTTAAACTGTGCTACAATCTGTCTATTGTCATGCAAAGTAAAATTGAATGTAGTTCAAAACGCCATGTTGCTCGACAATTCTTAAGCGTGTCAAAGTCGAGCATTGTATTTCCTATGATGAAATACAATTTTCGATTCTAAAGTAATAGACGAAAAGTTAATTTTTCAGTGTTATTCTCTTCTTTTATTCTTGTTGAAACAAGAAAAAGTTACGTGAATAATCAATCCTCAGGTGAGATTGCAGTCAATTACTAATTTTTAGTGTGTGAAAAAGCGGCCAAAACAGTTTGGAAACTAGACTTGAATAGTCATTCACGAAAATGGAATTCCCGTGACCGACATTACGTAGTTTGCTTTCAATGCGAGTGGGAACTCAGGATGAATGGATTAACCGAATCATGCATTGTTAATGGCTTTTAAAATCCATATTTTGGAGTACTTTCCGTTGTCCACAACTTTAACAAAACTGATGATTGATTACGTTTGGTTGACAAAGCGTCCGGAAATATTTGGTTGTGATTTTAATGTGAGGATTTAAATAGGATGCCGAATCGGGATATTTCATGGTGTTTTATCAATTTGAATTGATTGATGATGCGGTTTTGGTAATTAACTTTATTGGACGGTGTTTTTTTTTATTATTTAATGAATGCACATCACCTATTTCTATGTTTCGGTGTGTAGTACCAGATAATAATTATTTGCTATACAAGCCTGCAAAGTAGCTTTTTGGGCAATGTCAAAAAACGCTCATTTTCATGCATCTTTCTCTCTTTCTTTCACGAAAAAATAACTCAAATTATTTTTTTCGTGTATTGGAAAAGTTGCGTTTCGGAGATTATACAAATTCACTGCTCTGCTTGCAGTGAGCCTAGTGATCTAATCTTCAAAAGTATTAAAGTTTATTTGATTGGAGCTTGTGATTTTTTCCACTAATAGATAATTTTACCAAACACTGTCTACTTTTAGCAAAAAGACTTTTATACGGGGTAAGAAGCTCTTGTAAAATATTTGGTCAAGGTAGATCGTCTTATGTAACTCCAGATTTGGACAGTGCTAGTGCTTTTAGGAGTTTTCTTAATCTCAAAAGTGCTATGCGATTTATTAAAGACTAGTTCAGTGGCACAATTGCTCTTAGATCGCGATAGGGGCTTTGCAGAATGGCGGAGAATGATGGGGTCGCTGGCCTGATTCTTTATCTAGCGGGCGATCGCGGGCGCGCTATCACAGGTTATACCAACATTACAGATAACGCCTGAAATATTAATGTGATTGTTTTGGCCGAGGAGTATATAAACTACTTAATCACATTTTAGTATAACTGGAGTATTAAATAGAGTATAGGTTTGGTTTTTATACACGGATAGAAAAACGGTACTTTACAGCAAATTGCGTGACCGGGTCTGATTGCATAAGAAAAACGTATTCATCGTTATCGTAATCGCTAGGGAATTCTGCCACGCGATTGGCTGACGCAAATCAGGAACCCAATCGGCGGGCAGAGTTAGTAAACGATTGAGATAACGATGAATACGTTTTTCTTAGACAGTCTAGGGGCAGAAAATTTTGGGTTGTGGAAAAATACGATCGAATTTAGACCACTAGTTATTATTTTGTAATACTTACCAAAAAAAGAATTTAAAATCTTATAATTACAAAATTGTGTATACCACTTGGTAATGGCCAATTTGTGCGGTTTTTATACATTGTTAAAAAAATCAAAATGATGATGCCAAGAGTATTTAAAACAAATGAAAATACGAGGGACTTCCATTTTTTGTTACAGTAATTATTTGCTTTCTTGCGTCCGTAGTTCCTTACCTTTATAAAGTGAAGTATATATCAAAGAAACACCCACTCTTCGCCTGTTATGCTTTAGTGCCCCAACGCAGCATAGAGTTCTAGCTTTAACTTTCATGATTATGTAGAGTGGTCATAATGCAGACACCACTAAGCACGTTTGATGCCCTGAGATCGCAGACGACTTTTATTTTCTTCGAAATGTTCTCCGCCGAAATGTTCTCCGAAATTATATTATCTACAAAAAGCATCTTGTTACACGAGACGAGTCATGAAAAACAAACGATTTTCCTAGACGAACAATATTAAGCAGAATGTACTACCGGCTCAAAAGGACAGGGTGCAAAGTAAACAGGTCAGTACAACATATGCTACGGTAATACCGCTCGTGTTTTCTGGACAGTTAGTTTTAATTTCGTATGCAATAAAGTGCCGGGCGCGCTACGCAAAGCAAAATGTATGGTGGACGCAAATGAGGTGAACATACTACGTGCCCAAGAATATTGAAATAGACGGCACTATAACTTTGTTTGCACGTACATACTTGGTAGGTTTATTATAACCAGGGTTCTTGTTGACTATAAATAATGGTCGTAATTACGTGAGTCGGTAACAAGAGTGTAAATTCTGTTACTAGAAGCTAGTTCTTTTGGTGTCCACTAAAATACCTAATTATAGGTTTTTTTTTAACTATTTATGATTGGCTTGCGCTAGATTACTTACATTCATGGCCGATGGAAAGCAATTATGATGACGTCCAGAGTGTAGCATGTTTGCCAAGAAAATACCTTTTTGCTCTTGAAGCTGGAAGGTAGTTCCACACCTTAACGCATCAGAAACGTGGAAGAAGAAACTTTAATTTTCCATACGAGATTTTCATTTTTATTTTTTACAACTTATTTCAGGACTATGGCTTGAATGATAAGCTCTTATAGTTTGGGTTGCGAGACGAAATTTCAAATTTTTTGCATTTTTGGTACCTTGTGGCTTGTGAGTTTTCCCATAACTATTTCAGGCTTTTCTGACATAAACCGTTTCTAATCTGACGGGCACCATGAGCAGTGCCTTTGTCGAGTGCATTTTTCAACAATCTCTTGGGTCAAAAACTCTTTTACAGCGATAAGCTTCTTTCTCCTCGTCGTCAACTGTAAACGCAGCGTATTTTCTCTAACGAGTAATGTAAACAGTGTTCATTGTTTCGTGATTCGCAGGGAGACACGGGCGTGTGGAACGTGCGAGGACGGGCCCTCGGGGGATTTGAGGCGTTCAGATTTTTCAATTTTTATTTGCGCTTGTAAGTGCCGATGCCGACAGCGCTCCGCGGGTGTTGCTATCGAACCCACTATTTTATTTCCATACGGGATACCGGCGACACCTGTCCGTTTGCCCTTTGGTTACGACGATTGAAATGAACTCTCGGACAATCGAATCGTGACAGTCGACCAAAATTTAAGAGTTCAATATGAAAATGCCTCAGAGTGAGCGCTCTAAAACTTTGTTATTGCCTGAGTTCACAAAATGTCCTCCTCGTTATTATAAAGTCTTCAACCTACAAGAGAAGTTTGGCCACGCTGGCCATTTAAGTAAAGATTAAAAAAAATATAAGCGCATTTATTTTCCCATATGTAGGTACATTGTGGAAAAAAACTTATAATTCTTAAATCATTAATTCACTATGTGTTTAGCAAATAACATTTAGTAATTAAATTAACTCTTTCGTGTAAGGAACTCTCAACTTTCACGTTTGTGCCCACTTTTCGAAGCTAAATTCGGATTGGACCAATTATGCAAATTGACTGCACTCGCTTAGCATGAGCTGATTTTAACTAGGTTGGATATTTCGGCTAAGCAATGTAAGCTAAGCTCTTTTATTGTAAATTTAATTTTCTATGTGCATGCATGCTGAGTCTTACTTGGCTCTATAATGGTTTTCATTTCGTAATTGCATGTAATTTTACTTTTTCTTGCTAAAACGTTTAATCATTTTGTCTTTAGACCATTTTATATCTGTTCTAGGGTTTAAGAGATCCTTACAAAAATAAGTCTTCGTTTTATTAAAACATGTGAAAAAGGTTGAGAGACATATTATTTATCGTAAAATTTGACGACCTCCCTGGTGCGGGGACGCACGCTCGGATTCGAGTGGGAGGTCGCGGGTTCGATTCCCGCCACGGGCCACTGTAGAATTTTAAAATTTCTAAATAGACTCAGGTTTGGTCTTCGGCCGTGGCTAGTTATCACCTTAACAGCAAAGACGTACCGCCAAACGATTCAGCGTTCCGGTGGGATGCTGTGTAGAAACCGTTGGGGTGAATTTACTTACCCCTTATCCAAGTTAGTACGTTACCATCTTCGGCTGCATCATCACTTACCATCAGGTGAGATCGCAGTCAAGTACGAACTTGTATATAATGTAAAGAAATATTTAATGAAATTCAACATAAAGTCATATATCTTAAAAAGAATGTTTAAAACGTGTATTATGGAAAAGGTGTCTGTATATGTGAAGTACAACCCCGTTTGTATTGTATCAAATTACGGGGAACATTTTCACTTGACTGATTTAACGGGGATATGATGGTAATGTAATAAAGCAAATGGCCTCATCTTTGCCACGACGCGTACGCCAATTTTGTTCAACATATACGTTGTACATATACATGAACATAATATATCACCTGTCTACGATGTGCTCTTACAATTATATTTCACTTTGTGAGGATATTAACCTACTATCGCAGAATAAGTACAGTACTTATATTATATGTTATTTTCGTACTTATTTTACATACTTACAATTGATTACCATTCTATCATCATTCATCACCAAGGACCAGTTTTTTAGGTAAAAATACTTTTGAATATTAAATGTAAACCATGGATCATGGAGTTTTAAGTATGATTTGCAACATGTACGCACTAACACGATTATGGTATATTAAACAAACAGGGGAATGTAATGATATCATTTGTAACCCTTAATTACAAAAAAAAATGCGATTATTATGTGCGATTATTCTCATAGCAATCTAGGTGATACATCAAAACGGCCGTCACCAAATTATGTTGAACATAGTCAGACTCGAGTTTCGACGACATTTTCTTGCGGGAGATAACAAAAAAAAGTGTTGAGATCCGCAAGTAAACTGTCAAGACACGATCGACAATAATTAGTTGGAGTGTTGAGTGCGCAGGAAGCTCAAGATTGATGGGTGAGGCACAAAGGTCTGTCGGTGATAAATTGCCCAATATCAGGTCATGATTCGGGGCGGGTATATTTGCCTATCGCTTCCTCTCGACTCTATCAGATCAAGTTTTTGTAATGGTTCTTACAGTTTTTAATTACAAAGGATGATAACACGAGCAATACGTGTCTGATGTTTAGAGATAGGTATGTAAAACTATGTCTTTGCACTGAAATATCATATGACCACTGATATCTATTCTATAAATTAATCATTCCATACATCTGACAGTTCCTTTATGTGCCGATTTCAAATGCCACTCTCGAACGTTCACGGTACTAAATTGATATTTTTTTAGTGACTGACGACCGTAGTTATAGAATGTCATTTTATTTTAGTTCCATAGACGCTCACGCCAGGTTACGCAACAATCAGCGCCAAAATGGTGAAAATCAAGGGTCTTCATTTGTACGTTTACAGTCAGCGATCCATAGTAATCAGACGAGCCCAAACGCGATGGGATTCAACCGAGTTCCTATGGCCACCTTCTCAGTGCAGCATATCTCATAATAGTATTGCATTGCCATCCAATTTACACATGCGTGTAAAATTTTAACTCAATCGGTTATCGGGAAGTGGATTAAATTAAATTGCAAGAACTGATTTAGTTTTAGGTACATATTATGATATTTGGTAACCGAAATCCATGGACGAAACTGGGGCTTAAACTAAGCAAGACAATAAAACAAGCAAATATATACATTTGCAGCTATTTCATTTACATTTTATTCAAATATCTCAAACGCATGTGAGTACTCATCGAATGTACAGCAATTTATTTGATATCGCTTAATGTACTTATTTGAACTCTAAAGTTTCAGGACTAAAGTTCAAAGTTGAACTGCAAGGTGACGAAGAGTTCGCAGTTTGGTTATTATGTAAATCAGGTTCTACGGAAGTGTCGGGACGTTACCTAGTCCCCATTACTTGAGAGGCAAATTATGATAAATGAAACACAACTACGCGTATTCAAAGTTCAGGTAAGCACTTCCACCTACTTTGGCAGGATTGCATCTTAATTTAACAACTTAATATTATATTATAGTTTTTAGAAAATTCACAGTTTATCGTGTTTTAAAACAAAAAAAAATATATAGCTTTTATGGAAAATGTTAAAATGAAATTTGCACACGTGGAATGGTACCAAAGATACTGACTGCATTTCCACGTTGATTCTAGGCAGATTTAAAATGAGCCATCTATCACCAGATGAGGCTATTAACTCTCGAATCAAGACCAAGTAAATTTTAAAAAGTCATAATAAAAAAAATACGCATTTTGAAAAAGCAAAGCGATGCTGCTTTACGTTCGTTCAATACAGAACATGGCGATTCGTGACGTCACCATCCGCGCCAGCGCTCATCAACCAATTATAGACGACTATCACAATACAGAGAATTTGGAGTGTCAGCTGATTGGCTGAATCATTAAATTGAGTGTATGAAGTGATATTCTATGTTCGAAATTCGGCGTTTGAATCATCTGAATTACTTACCAATTTTTAATTATGTAACCAAATAAAATAAAAATGTAAAAATAATGTGAGTGGGTAAGCATTACCAAATTTCAAAATAGGGAATATTCTAGAATTTGATACATGCATCCCGAAACATTAATAGCAATCGCTTTATGCGTTTCATGAAGTACCTAATTTGCTTTCATGTGCAACCTAAGTGCTGCAAGCGGAATAGGTAGGTTGGAAACTTTATTAACGGAGCAGAAGGCCGTTCGTTTGGTGCAAATAGGTCCGAAATTCCGGGCTCGCCCGCGCCTCGCTCTCCTCACTTCAGCCACAGTTTGTCTTTCATCTAGTCTGAAAGCATCTCGGTCAATTAGTCCGTTCAAGAGGTATACACATTAGGAGAATGTAATGGCCGACGAAATGAATTGGAGTAGATACAGGTTATATCTTGTACCTACAATTTACATCGGCATATTTTTACTCTTAAGTAACCACGTACTTGACAGTGATCTCATACCGACTTGGAAGGGGTAAGTAACCCCATAACGGTATCACACCGTCGACCAAGAACACTAATTAACGGCGTAGGCGGCGTATTTAAGCGATTTTTAGTGACCTACAGTTTAAAAACTATAAAGACAGATGTAAACGTCATGTATTTTTTGGGTCTTTAATCTTAAATCAATATAAGGCCGAAACACTAGTGGATACAGTTTTCTTGATACAAATATCTCCCATAGGTTGCTCCAAAATCCCCGTAGTCTTTTTATAGGAAACTATAATGGATGCAAGTGTAAATTTTTTTATAGGTAAAACGTCGTATTTTTATTCTATTCTTCTGCAACCCTGCATGTCGCACCCACCAACGTATTCATAAGAATGAGAAGGATAAAAATAAATTCAGTAAATCCTGGTAGACTCCATTTTTACCACGGAATTGGTGCCAACTGATTATCACGCGTGTTTATATACTTACAATCAATAGAAAGAAAAATCTTGACATATTCATTTATCCATTATTTCATTGATACGACATCGCTTAGTTCAAAACCACAAAAAAAGCACATAGATCCCTTCCCTACGATGGGTATTTAGCAAAACTTTTTAGGAAAGTAAGTACTAAGCTAAGTGAGGTTGTCAGTTAATTTTATTATTTATTACTCTTGTTCCTGGTATTCATTTCATTATTTTCTTTTTCGTAATGATTTTTTTGCTGATCAGTGATCAGCTTAAATAATATTAAAATCTGAAATAATTGGCGTTCTTCAAACGAAACCCACAAAGCATAATAACAAGAACATACGAAAGCTCTCCGATCCGCAATATTTAAAATTTACTAAGTCAAAAAACAAAGCACCGATTGAGCTTGCTACACAAAATAAATTCGAGCACATTTTTCCCGGAAAATTAAGCTTCATAATACATTTATCCTCTTAAGTAATTTTGGGACGTAACGTATAATTTATAAAAGCGCGGCTAAACATATTTTTGCAATTTGCGCGATTCCGACTAATTGAATTGATGGGGCGACCCCTCACAAATCTGTCAGCTGAGATAATGAAAGACGATCAAAATGAACTTTCGTCATCGTAGAACTATTTTCCCCAGAAATAGCAATCCAATCTTTTATCATTTACTCCGAACATTGTAAAATCCATGGGCAATGGGCATAAGATACTATTTTAAGGCAACGTAAAAATACAACAATAACGAATGACTGTACAAAAAACTATTTTTTACGTCACGGTAATTTAGACAAATATTAAACACATTACAAGTACAATAATTTTTAACTTCATTAAAAATTAGCAGGACTGATTACGCACGTTTCGTCCCGACACCGGGACATCCAGAGATGTCCCGGTATGTCGGGACGAAACGTGCGTCGAAGAAAGTGATAGAAAATTGTGTGTGGTGTTTCATGTGGATGGTGTTCCTGCATATTGCACCATACAGAATCCTTTTAAGTAGCGGATAATAGCAAAATAAATTAATCAGTCCTGCTAATTATGGATTTCCGCAAAATAACGCCTGCTTCCATTCAATATTTAATTAAAAATTTTAACAGTTAAAAATTAATATACTATCAGTATCAAGTTACCTCTATATCGATCTCCAAATCTGTTCAGGAGCTGTGTCGGTTAGTAAAAGGAAAAAGAAATTTTCACTTAAAATCACCATCCTGAAATCCCCAAACACAAAGGAATGCTTTCGAGTAAGTGGTAAATATTACCAGACCAGATTGCTTCTTATCGCGCCATACGCCACCATGCTATCTGCATTTTTAGGCAATGTTTTACCTACCGAGTTACATAATAAATGAGGGTTCCGTGCCAAAAACGGAAGTAATGGTATGTACTCAAACCGACATGAAAAAATACTCACGACCACCATTAATTTTCATTTCCCTTAGTGTCCAAGGATTGCTGTCTTGAGAAAAGTAAGCGAGAATCGGGAAAGAGTGATAGTCATTTTATTAGAGGTTAGAGCTTCTGTATAAATAGTTTGAACGTTCTCCCGTTAAAGGAAAGCGAAAGAAGTGAGACGTGTGTATTTTTATCGCGGAGAAATCTAAGGTGAAAGCCATGTTATTTCGTGAGCGTTTTCCGATTGAAAATAATGATATTAGCTCTTTTACTTGGAAACATCGACCCCTCGGATAAACTGCTGTAACAAATGTTGTCGAGAGCACGTTAGCACCTGGTATTACTTACGCTGAAATGTTGTGAAAATTCAAAGATGGAATATGTTTCATTCCACTTTATTTATTAGATTTTTTTCTTATTTAAGAATTTTCTTTGCCCACTATAGACTCATATATTTATTTCTATGTTACCTACAGGTATGCTGTCGTTATAATACCTAGAGTTCATTGCCTAGAGTTATAAATAGAGGTGCTACGTCTTTTCCCAAAAAAATATTATGTGGGGGTCTGCACTCATCTTCTTCTTCCATTTCACTCCTATTAACTGTCGACCTACAATCCACTTCTTTCAAACGCCTATCCTCTTTCACGCAATCCATCTATATCTTCTTTGGTCTACTTCTTCGTCCCTCCACATGAATGGAAGTGTACGTAAGAACATAAAAGCCTTATTCTGTGTTTATTTCAGTCAGTAAATGCATGATATTATGTCGTTACAAATTTCACTACTTTAGTGCGTGATTAAATTGTGTTACGTGTGATTTTTAACTACGTATTTATTTATGTATGTACTTTGATAAACGATTAATAATTTTGGCTAGAAAATGTGATGGGAACTGCCCCGTTGCTTACAGAAACAGATATGAGTAGGTATATACATGCTTGAATGTTTTTAAACACATAACCCGTTCCTATTCATGCCAATTTTGCAGCTTAAACGAAAAGCAAAGAGGGATTCAGTTAAAACCCGCTTTTTGGTACAATGGAGGGATCTTGTGCCCGGAAAAGGGTACTACTACAAACACTATAAATACTGCACAGTATAAATATGAATAAACTGTACGATCGTTAAGTATAAAGGTCATATTGCAATAAAACATCGTATTTATACTTATTAAGGGGGATGGGTACCATCCGGGCGCGAAAATTCAAATTTAATTTATTTTTTCGCTAATAATAGGCTAATTATACGTCGCAGGCTTATGGCAATGAGTTTTGGGGGCACAACATTTATGCTTCTCCAGGTTAAAAAAAAAACTCTGCTCAACAATACTCATTTACTTCATATTGGTACCCGATATCCCGAATTTGGGAAACTGAAAAAAAATATCTTTCGGGAACCAATATGAGGTGAGTGGGAATTTTCGAGCAAAGTTTCTGTTAAAAATATGTAAGTATAATATTGTAAATGCATAAATATTATGCCTCCAAAATTCCAATGTGAAGTTAGTCTAATATTTGCGAGAAACGAAATAAAATTTGAATGTCGCGGGCTGGTACGGCCGAAAAACCTTAACTCTTCGCTTAGTACCTAATCCACCTCGTCCTGATAGCTCTACCACGCTCTACCGTTAATATGAACCACAGACTTAGTTAAACTTGATATTTGGGCCGAGCCCAAAACGTCCACGAGTACTACACCACGTACACCATGAAATCTATACTGAGGTAGGATAGGATTTTCATAAACTTACTGCTTTGAGTATGATTTAGCAGTTATTTAAGGGAAGTATAGGCCGCTGTAAGACTTGAAAGCAAAAATAAATTTATTTAGAGAAGTAATGGCCTCTATAAAACCTGAAATGAATAAATAGAACAATGAAAAATTCATGTACACACAAATAAAGTTGAAAGTTAAAGATGATACTTGACTAATTTGAATAATGATTTTGAAGGATGTATTTTTTTTGACATAGTTGTTCTTTCACGAAATTTTAACTCTTGCTGAACTTAGGGTTTTACTTCATAAAATATCATACAATATATATAGACATACTTAGAAGCCGCTCAAATCTTAGTGAAAATATGATCACTAAGACACTAGATACTTATGCTCTAGAAAATCTAGCAAGTATAAGATAAAATCGTACATTAATTTTAAATTTTGATCGTGGTTCTTTTAAACTCTTCGTTTTATTTTGTAATTGGCTACAGCTAACAAGCAGAATTGCTTATTTCAATGACTTGTTTGCTTTTCTAAGATTGCCTTCTAGACTAATTTGTATAAATCATTCGTGTTTAAAATGGTTTAGTATTTCGATTAATTGATTGAACGAAATTGTTGTCCCTCGGAGACGGTTAATTTGCCTAAGTAAAGAGAATCTATGTTGAGTTAGGTACGAAAACGAAGTAATTGAAACTGAAAACTGTAGTTCAGTATTTATTATTATGTAAACAATTTTGCAATTGTAATTGCTTTATCTTTAATCATCATTTACTTTTCATCGCAGGCTTTTTAACCTTTTACGGGCAGAGACTCTTCCCAGAAGGGTTTGTACGCAGCCCATCAGGTCAAGGGACGGGTAGCAGACTTTACACGCTTTGGTATTTTCCTATATCATTCATCTTTATTTTTAATTTGACGTTATGTTTTCAATGTTTCCTTAAATACATTGTTAGTGTTCTTTACACGTTAGTAAAATTTATTATTTACGTTTCTATCGTTATCAATGTCTTCATTTGAATACAGTTAGAGACGTGGTTTTTGATTATATTTTTAGATTTTAGCTGTATTATTGTTCCTGGTAATTGTTATTTGCACATAACCTGTCTACGTTTGGACCATCAAAATCAAATTATATTTATTAGATTAAATTCGCGTTACTTAATTAATGTCGTTACCGCAAATTCGTTTACGTAGACATACTAATCAGAGTAATTAGTATAATTATTAATGCAAGCTATAATATAATTTCACTATGCGTATTTTTGCGGCGTATTTGCGTATTTTTGGTATCCAAATGATGAATTTTGAGTATCGAAAAATTTTCGACGCTCTAAAATTTTAGAGCGTTTCGACGCTTTATTTTAGGTTTTAACTTTATGACTGATTTTAAAAATCTATTTCATTAATTGAAAATATAAAGAAATGAATCCTTTTTTATGGCTGTATACTCATTTTCATAATATGTATCGTTGCAAATAATGATTGGCGTACATTATCGATTTTGGGTGCTTCCACTTTGTTTTAATATGATTGTTGTTGGAGTCCAATCAATAAATTTAAAGACCAGCGTTTAACATAACTGTTACGTAAATGGTGAAAACTTTTAACGTACAAACGTGGAAATAAAAATCAGTACCTACATATACTTATTTTATTAATACCTAGGTACTCAATATCCATATTTACTCTATTGACATTTATTCAAAAGCTCTTTGTGGCATGGGACTAAATATAATCCAGTCATTCAATTCCTATTATATACGGCATGTTTTAGACTTTAATATTTTCTTAAATTTTTTATTACCTTACTGGAAAGCGTTGTTTTATTTACATTGATGATTAGTTGGTCTGCCAATAAACATATTTAATATTTACTAGCAGAAACCCGCGGCTTCGCACGCGTAAATTTTAGTTTTAACTTAAAAAAAATAGTTTAAACTTAAAAAAATTTAGTTCTCTACGGGAACTCTTTGTGTTAATTTACATGAAATCTATCTTCATTTCAACTCTAAACCAAAAATTTTCAGTAATTGCGGTGTGAACAAAAAATTCTCTCCCGCATGAATATCTCTTTTTCCCTATTATCACGAAAACAACGGATTTTCCAGAGAAAAAAGTAGTTGATTCTAGGATATAATCTATCTCCATTCCAAATTTCAGCCCAATCGATTCAGTAGTTGCGGCGTGAATAATTTTTTGCGCGTGAATTTCGGTTTTTAACTAATCCCACGGGAACCTTGAATTTTTCGAGATAAAATGTAGCTTATGTGTTAATCCAGGATATAATTTATCTCCATTTCAAATTTGAGCTAAATCGGTTCAGTAGTTGCGGCGTGAACGAATATTTTTCCCGCGTGGATTTCTGTTTTTCACTATGATCATACTCGTAGAAGTCATGAAATTTTCCGAGAAGAAAAGTAGCCTACGTATTTATTCTATCTTTTTTCCGAATTTCAGTCATATCAGTAATTACAGCGTGAAGTAGTATTTTTACCGCGTGAATATCAGTGTTTCAGTTTTCCCGCGGACACCATAGATTTTTCCGGGATGAAAAGTAGCTTTTGTATAAATCTAGGATATAATCTATCTCGATTCCAAATTACAGCCAAATCAGTTCAGTAATTACGGCATGAAGGAATATTTTTCACGCGTGGATTTCTGTTTTTCACTATTATCATAGAAACCACGGAATTTTCCTGGATGAAAAGTAGGCTTTGTAATAATCCGGGATAAAATCTATCTCATTTCCGATTTTCAGTTATATCAGTTCAGTAATTACAGCGTAAAGTAGTATATCTCGTGTATGAACATCAATGTGTCAAGTTTCCCGCGGAAACCATGGATTTTTCCGGGATGAAAAGTAGCCTTTATATTAATCCAGGATACAATCTATCTTTATTCCGAATTTCAGCCATATCAGTTCAGTAATTATGGCGTGAAGTAGTATTTTTCGCGTATGAATATGTTTTTCTTTTTTCCTGCAAAAACCATGAAATTTTCCGGGATGAAAAGTAGCCTACGTATAAATACAGGATAAAATCTATCTTTTTTCCGAATTTCAGTCATATCAGATCAGTAATTACAGCTTGAAGTAGTAATTTTACCGCGTGAATATCAGTTCTTCAATTTTCCCGCGGACACCATAGATTTTTCCGTGATAAAAAGTAGCTTTTGTATTAATCCAGGATATAATCTATCTCGATTCCAAATTTAAGCCAAATCAGTTCAGTAATTACGGCATGATGGAATATTTTTCACACGTGAATTTCTGTTTTTCATTATTATCATAGAAACCATGGAATTTCCCGGTATGAAAAGTGGGCTTAGTAATAATCCGGGATAAAATCTATCTCCTTTCCGAATTTCAGTCATATCAGTTCAGTAATTACAGCGTAAAGTAGTATTTTTCGCGTGTGAACATCAATGTTTCAGGTTTCCCGTGGAAACCATGGATTTTTCCGGGATGAAAAGTAGCCTTTATATTAATCCAGGATATAATCTACCTTTATTCCGAATTTCAGCCATATCAGTTCAGTAATTACGGCGTGAAGTAGTATTTTCGCGTATGAATATCTGTTTTTCTTTTTTCCTGCAAAAACCATGGATTTTTCCGGAATAAAAAGTAGCCTATTTATTAACCCAGGATATAATCTATCACCATTCTAAATTCCAGCGAAATCGGATGTGCACTTGCGGCATGAAGATTTTTTTTCCGCGTTGATTTCGGTTTTTTACTAATCCCACGGGAACCTTGAATTTTTTCGCGATGAAAAGTAGCCTTCGTATTAATCAAAGATATAATCTATCTTTATTCATAATTTCAGCCATATCAGTTCAGTAATTACGGCGGGAAGTAGTATTTTTCCCGCGCGAATATATGTTTTTCCCTTCTCCTGCAAAACCCATGGATTTTTCCGGGATGAAAAGTACCCTATTTATTAAATCAGGATTTAGTCTATCTCCATTCCAAATTTCATCCAAATCGGTTGTGTACTTGCGGCGTGAGATTTTTTTTCCGCGTGAATTTCGGTTTTTAACTTATCCCACGGGAACCATGAATTTTTTCGGGATGAAAAGTAGCTTATGTGGTAATGCAAGATATAATATACCTCTATTCCAAATTTTAGCCAAATCGGTACAGTAGTTGCGGCGTGAAGACGTATTTTAACTTGATAAAATCCAAACTTTGGACCCCCGTTTCACCCCCTTAGAGGGTGAATTTTGAAAAATCCTTTCTTAGTGCTCCCCTAGACCTCACAAGGAACATGTGTGCCAAATTTGGAGTCTCTAGACCCAGCGGTTTGGGCTGTGCGTTGATATGTCAGTGAGTCAGTTTCTTCTTTTATATATTTAGACTAGTAGGGCGCGTGGGGGCGCGGGCCACATGTGGCCCGCGTGCTGTCTTCCCGCCTAAAAAAAATCCCTTCAAAATTCCCTATAGATACATTTTCTATGGAAAAAAAAAATCCGCGATATTGGATTTTTTTTCTATTCATCACGTAGATCTTCGAGTCCTGATCAGCTCTTGTCAAAAAACCGTTCTTCCATCTTTTATACTTTGCGAGATATTGACGAAATTCGAATGGCGGCCATTTTGAATCCGCCATTTTGAATTTTTTTTCAGCTCACTGCCAATTGCATGACATTTCGAATGACATTTGGTCGAGCACCCCCCACCTATCTTCAATACCCTCCCCGTGCTCTTCACCCGTCTTCGAAATCCTCAATCATCAGCTCTCTCCATATTTTTGTTCTTAATGATTTTTTCCCCTCTTTACGAAATGCTTAGTAAAAAAAAAATTTTTCATACAAAATTGTTCAGGAGAGGTGATCAATCAGTGAGTCAGTCAGCACAAGCAGCTATATATATTGTAATATCCATGGTTTGCCTTACAAGAAATTTGGCATAACTTGTATGGAGTTTATTGCAGGTTCCCAATATTCTATCTATCTTCCATTTGCCCTACTAGATATATCAATATGACAATATAAGCTCCATACAAGTTATTTCAAATTTCTATCTCTAGTATTGCAAACCATGGATAGATTGAATCATTGATATCTCTAGTAGAAGTTAGATAGAATATTGGGAACCGGTTTAAGCAATCTCTGCACAAATTAAATCGTTGTAATAATAGCATGATTCATGACTTAGGTAATTCATACGGAATTACATTAACATAATATCACAGGTGTATTGTCTTGCAAATCCTAGAATAATATGTGAGCTCAAATTGAATAATCAGATGATGTTTGCAATCCCAGATTGTGTTTAAACAATAGTCCTCGAGACGAAATCGTTCTAGGTATGCTCGTGTATAGCCAACTTGTTCATCATCATCAGTCATCAACTTGTCAGTCGTCATCATCATCATCAACGGCACTACAGCTCTTTGTGGGCCTGCTCCAAGAGATTCCTCCATCGGTCTCTGTTCATTGCTTTCGTTTCACAATTTTTTTATTCCTCCAGCTTTTGCATCCTGCACATGCAAACACTATTATGTAACGCATCGGTTACATTTCGTGAATCACTTCATGCCTTACGTGAAATAGCCCCCCAGATTTTATAAGCTATATTAATAGGTTACTTATGCAACGTTGAATAAAAACTATTATTCACTAGTGATATAGAGTTTTTTTTTAATTTTATCTACTAAATAAAATTATTTTAAGTATTATTTTATTCAAAAGTGTGTTGAAAAACGTCGTATGATACACGTGAGTATTGATGATTACCATCCTCGGCTATCTTAAGACCCTCGCCTCACGGTAATCTCCAACTTTACCTACTTGTACCATAAACTACTATTGATAAACGAAAAATAACATAGTTTCACATCTGATAGATAGAGAGAATGATCACAATTTCTGTGTTCCTGTTTCGCTGCTACAATCAAAACAATGTGACACAATTTTCATAATAATAGCGTATTCTAAACCAAACCCGCAGCAATGCGCCGCAATTACACAAGCAGGCAGTGTTTGAACTTTGAACTGCAGTCAAATTCTATTTGAACAATTTGAACAACAGAACCAGAGATGCAATAATGTTCCACGCCACTTCTGTTCTAGTCTAGCCGTCGCGAAATAACTGACCGCGTCCTATAAATTATTCATGAATATTCAGATGGCGTTTCGCTTAATACTAGACTATTTTTATATTTATATTAATAATAACTAGCTTTTGCCCGCGGCTCTGAACGGGTTGAAATTGTGTTTTGACACATCATACCGGAACTTTAAATAGGAACATAGACTACCATAAAAATAGGTATTTTTTATCCAATGTGTTTTTTAAGAACCATGGGCTCTAGGAATTTGTTTTTCATATCCGGAATTTAATTTTGCATACAAAAAATTACTTTGTATTCAATTCACATTTTCTGTCATACAGATTTTATTGAGAAGTACGACTTGTTTATTTGCCTATAACTTTGGAATCCGGGTGTTAATTAAAAAAAAATAATAAATGTAGAAGTTCATATTGAGAACGTACGGAAGTTCTGTTTAGCTTGGTACGTAATTTCATGCATCCATGGTCATTATTCTTTCGATTTTGACAAAATCGAAATTTGCAATAACAATCTATTACAATAGAAACAGGTATATTATTTCTATTATTATCAGACTTAAATCATCATTATCAGATTTAGTGAGCTTAAAAACACTGCAGGCTATAATTAATATGTGAATTATGCTATCGAAATAATAGTTTAGAAATTCATAGGAAGGTATTATGATGCAAATTCTACATTATAATAAATATATTCCAGGGTAGGTATACAATAAACGTATGCGTTATGCACCACAATTGAATAATTAGACTATGTTTGAAGTGCAAACGCAGATTGTATTTGCACAATAGCCCTAGAGACGGTATTATGCCCACGTATAATCCAACCTGTCGCAGAACCGGGCACCGAACATAAATTATTCATTTATTGTACTGAGATAACTGCTTTGTGATATCTCGGTACTCGCAGTAGAACCTAGTCATAAAGAAGTATACTGTTAGTGGACTTCATCAATTGCTTCACATCAACAACATTTTTCATGTAAGGCTATGTAAGAAGATAAATGTGACTACAAACTGACCCTGCAAAGATTTTTTTTTGCGATTTTTTTTCTTATGGAAATATTACTTACCACAAGCTTATTCTAATTACCATAATATACAAGTCTTGCCCGCGTGGAATGGTGCCTAGAATACTGGCTGCTTTTCCGCGTTGAACAGCTAGGCTAATACGTTCCGCAAAAAATGAGCCAGCCCTTCTGTCACCACTTTATATTACTAATATTAGAGAAGTAAGAACTAAAAGCCAAAATAGTAAATGGCTATAGGTTTATTACTTATTTTGAAATAGAAGGAGACATTCCGTAATATTTTTTTCCGTATATTAATTATTGTGAAAGTGCTGCTTGCTGCTATTTGTACTCATAAGTAGCATTTTACAGCCGATGACTAAAAAAGTATATCATAAAGTAAACTTAAAAATACAAGAGCAATTAACCTTAAAAATGCAACCAATTTTTTGTATCTCTCGGACACGATAACTTCATACCTACTAGGTATTAAAATATAAGGAAAGTCTTATTGTGGATACCTCCGACTACGGATTACTTGTACGTATATAAAGAGAAACCCTTATCTTTGTAAAGCAACACATCACTCCGGACAAAGGAAAACTTATTCTCAAAGGAAATTAAAGTCAAGAATCGTATTGTCATCTGGAAAGAAGGCGCGGCATCAACGAAAACATTGAATTTACCGTACAGTATTTATCAACGTGAAGGTTTTTAGGAAAATACTCGTAAATCCAGGCAATCGCTCTCAACAATTATCCTCGATTTTTTTTCCGGAAACATTTAATTAGTCTAATGGGCTGAGCTGTTAGAGATAATTAACTCCAATGATAAATTGGCAAGAGAACAATAACGGCCAATTTTGTATCCCCGATTTTTTGTTTTAGGTAGGCTTACGTTTGACGACAATCTTGTCTGATGGAAAGCAATAATAAGGCTAAGTCTGAGATAAAATAATTGTAATAACAGCCACCCTTTTAAGGATTTACGCGATAAATTTATGATTGGCAGGGCTAGTAAAACATAACATAATGCTAAGAATTCGATTTATTCGATAGATAGAGTTATTCGTTTTCGGGTACCTACTCCCAGCATATAAATTGCATGACGAAACCAAATTGAGATTCGAATCGAAATCCGAGAACTTGTAGTATCCCAACGGAAATTTAGACCTTTGTCGTCATACACTCATTCTTTAGTCTGTGTATTTACCTACGTCGCGCACACGTCTACGGAGCTACGTCACCTGTAGCACCAGATGTTACAAACATTTGGAACATTTTTTTTACTTACTCGTATTGTAGACTCTGATGCCGGTATCGATTGATAGATGTTTAGACCGAAAAAAGATACACAATTGGCAGCAATTTTTGTGTTCATTGCTTAGAGTTAGAGGATGAATAAAATGAACAGACGAAATAAAATTGAGTTCATAATTATACATATAATAATTAAAAATAAAACCCTAAAAAATGATAAAACCGGCACCTCTTCAGGACTTTTTATGATCGAGCAAAATGTTACTGTTGTGTTTCTGTCACTTAAAGCACTTCTTAAAGAATTTATCTAGTATCTACTTATGTAAAATATTTTATTCGCTTCAAAAATTAAACTTTCTCATCATTAAAATTGATTTGAAAATATTGAATTGAAGCGTTAGGTTATTTTGCAGAAATCCATTATTAGATAAATTATAAATTTATTTTCTATAATCCGCCACATGAAAAGATTCTGTATGGTAGAATATGAAGGAACACTGCCCACATGAAACACGACACCGGGACTATTTCAGGAGATTTTGACTTCACAATGCGAAATCGTAGAGACACTTGCTTATTTTAGTGGCAAACAAAATTAATCTGTTCTACTGATTTGAAAATAGCCTAAACAGGGAAAAGAATCCCTAAAAAAATCATATTCTAACACTCGACCACTGATTACTAACCTCAAGATATGGGCATCCGAACGATTTACGTAAACCTTTTTCATACAAGCAAACAGTAGCGCCAACTGTCAAAATACCGCGGAACGAACTACCGCGTGGCCTTATACAATTCGCGTGGACATTTTTTCGCGCGGTTCGCCCTGTCTATTGAGTAGATGTCAATTCACTCGACTGATATACTATACACGAGTGGATAGTATATTCAGCGCCGCGAGCTTGTTTGTCGTATCCATCAACATGTTTGTCACCCGCCGCACGCACTAATGCTTTTATCGAGCCCGATGAGATTTGTTTGCGCTGCCGAATTAAACAGATTGCATTCTCTTGTTCCTCTAACAACATTTCGCAGCCTAGTTCCCGTGTAATGTGCGACGAACTCGCTAAATGTTCTACCACAACTATTTAGATTGGTGCGGTGTTTGTGAATCGGTACAATAATAAAATTAGTTGCGTGTTTATACCGCTGTACAAGTGTTGTAACTGTTGTACGCATTATAGTTATGAGGGGAGTCTATAATAGAGTTCACTCCCACAAATGATCTGTGTCCTGTGCACAACAGACAGTGAACAATATGCAGGCATGCCAGGTTCACTTATTACGTGATCGAAGAAACTACAGGTAGGCGTCTCGACGTACTAATTTCAGACGGCCGCCTCACGCCGCGCCGCCGGCTACTTAGCTCGCGTTAGTTCTTGTACGGTCTATTCCACGCGCTGCGCACGCCCGATAGCGAGGCAACCTTAGTACGTCGAATGAGATAAAGTTACGCGATAGAAAGAGACCACAACTTTGCGTTTGTTGCTTGTTGTTTACGGAGGCGGGGTCAGGCGCTATTGCGAAATGAATTTAACTTTATGTCAGCGCTAGAGTCGCTATTTCTTTAAAATTTAAATTATCTTGCGGAGGGAGCCTTCTGTACCGTTAGGCACTATCATGTATTCCGTGGCTATAGGTACTCGTATCTTTAGTTTGCTACGTACCAGCCCTTGCTACATTAAATTACAAACTGGCCCATTCCAGTAATCGAACTACATCTATACTACTGCACCTATACTTTAAAAAAGTTTGTTTAAATATAAGGTAAATTAGAATATTAAAACGGAAAGCTTTATCATTAGTTGGGTACGATCTACTCGTATCAACAGTCACTTGGGAAATTGTTATAAGCAAGAGTTTTGACGAGATTGATATTAGAACCGATCGGAAAAGGTTTAAAAGAAGCCTTTTCGAGCCAACAAATAGAAACGCGAAGCTTATACTGTTGTGATGTAACTGTTAAGATCTCATCTCAGTAAAGTATTATTTTTAAGTTGTATTAACTTTTCAAAATTGATAAACCAATATCTTTTTCAATACACATACAATTCTCGTACCACAGTGTTAATAACCAAACTCCCTAAAACAGGTAGGTCATAAACGTAATTTTTCATATTCCTAAATGGCAAAACAACGCTTGCCCGGTCAGCTAGTAATACGATATGCTCTATACTTGTTAATGCACAAAGGTATTTTAATTGTACGCAATGATCTTTTATTCTGCTCATCATGGATACCAATTTACATTTAATAATATTAAACATTAAACGATAAACATTAAGTCAACTGCGAATGCAAATTAAGGCAATCAATAATAACGGCGGGTCAATAAAAACCAGTCTGGAGTCTGGATACACGAGTCAACAGAGATCGAATTAAAACATGATCAAAATAGCTTTTTGAATTATTTCTATATAATTAACGCTATAATGGAAATTTTAACATTATGTGGAAAAACTATTTCCCCTGTAACCCATTAGCTTCCCACTACTGGACATGACCTACCTATCTTGGTACATTAGACAGCGCGATCGGATTATAACAGGAGGTCCTTGGTGCGATTTTCGGCACGAGACAGTTTGGAACTTCATAATTTGTAAATTAATTCAGGTCTGGTCTCGTGGGAGGCTTCGGCCGTGGCTAGTTACCAATTACAATATAAGCACACACGCTTGGCGCTGCTTAAGCGATTTAGCGTTCCAGTGTGATGCTGTGTAGCAACCGTCAGTGGTTACTAACCCCTTTCAAGTTACGTTACGATAATACTGAGAAGCTAAGTTTATCTCTTGTCATAATCGGGGGAATAATTTTACTATCCCTTATTTTATTTAAAAAAAAAATAAAAAAATAAAAAATATAAAAAAAATACAAATATTTAAGATGGCCTATATTCATTTGAAATAAGTTTGTTTCTACATTTCAGAAATTCGTTTAGACTTGCATTTCAGATGAAGCCTTTCGGGAAACAGCGCAAATCAAATGACATGAGGACGTATGAACTTTGAAATCCACTTCATTCGAATTTCTCACAAAAGCGCTATTCTAGGATTTCACAAATGAGAAAAAAGATGTTGCTATTAGAACCACATCGCTCGTTCATCAGCGCAATAGCTGCGGTTCAGTGAGGAGCCATATTGCTCGTGCTCTTTTTTCAGCGCTAAGAGAACAATACATTCGTTACAGGAACGCTTTGAAGGTCCAACGTTTCAATCCACTTGATTGAGTATCTTTTTCTGGATTGAGGGATTTGAAAGCGGAAGCTTAGATAGATAGCACGATAGCATGCTCAACTTGGCGCTTGTATTCCCAGATGGTTTTAGACGTTGTTTAAATAGACGAAGGCTTTTGATTTTTTTCGATGGATTTAGTAGTTGGGGATCGGATTTTCTCCCATTTTGTCCAAATTGACTTGTCATTGTAAAAGTTAGAGTTTAGCATCTAAAGTATTAGAAACTAACAAAAACAATCAGTTAGTTTCTAATACATGAAATTCTCGTGTCACAGTATTTGAATTTGAAACGGCTTGACCGATTTTTATGATCTTTTTGACGTAGGTATATTCGCTAAGTCTGAGAATAGAACTTATAAGCTAAGTATTTTTCATACCCCTAAGTGAGAATTTCTTTGACGAGTTTTTTGTTTACCGAGTCAGCTAGTTGTTAATAATATTGTAAACAATTGTAGTTTTTTCACTTATCAAGACATTACACTCGTCGCAATCTAGCGCCAAAGTAAGTTTTAGCAAGCTTGTATTATGACATAATACACATTGTGTACTAAATACCTGCAGTGCATGCAATATATTAAATACTTATAATTTATTAAAAAAACACATGTTTCCAACATTCATGCTCATCACCCAGATATTTGTTAATAAAAATAATAGTTAGATTAATAAAATCGCCTTTTTATCAGATAACTCATTGTTTTATTCAAGCCAAACAAAGACGACGAAAGATCAAAGGGCATTTACTAGAAAGGCTCATTTATTTTAAAACTCAAAATCTATTCAGGCAGGCTACTATTTTAACTAATCAACAATTTTTCCAAATAAATCTCATCGATGAGTTTGCCAAAAATGTGAATTCATCTTTGGCAGGAGTTCACACTAGGAAATACTGGTAAAACAAAAAATCTAGAAGTGATACAAAGACTCACATGTACCAGGCGCGATACGGTAACTGTATTGGAAAAGATTGATGGAACTATCTAGAACGAAATCGCTGCCTGGCTGGAAATAGGTTTTCGATTTACCAAATGTAACGACAACTTGCCATTAATAAAACTTCTAACTTTTAACTTTGAATCTAGAACCCTTGGCTTAATATATAGGTATATCCAAAGACTCAGGGGTGAAAAACCACTAATTTTCAAACTAAGAGCCGGTAGGTACTGATAACAGCATAAGTAGTAATTGAGATGAACATTTAAGTATCTAAAACTGAAAGTTACTTTTTTTCGTAGAAGAGAAGTTCAACATAATACGAACGTATGTAGTAGGTACGTTTTTATTACATATACAATTTACTCATTTGCTAATGTTGCTAAAATTCAGTTTGCGGGTTAGCGGCGCATAAAGATAACGAAGGGGTGGAAACTACAAATGACTCTTATCTAAATTATAATTATTCTTTAATCTTATCATTTAAATGGGCATTTAACTAAATAAAACGGCTAAATGTTTCAAATTAAATGAAAGTGCGTGTTATAATATTAAAGTGGATTAAATTCACGGCACCATCGTTTCATTAATAGGATTTTAATTACACCGATCATAGATTATTTCGTTTAATTTCTGAGCTCATAAGTCATAATATGAAAATACTAAAACCATCTTACTGATTACATCTGTCCACAATCTTTTCTTCTGGCAATTTCTGCTTCGGCTGGAATAATATTTGGTTTTAATATAAACTGTTAGCTTAACGAAGGATTTACGCGTATGATCAAAGTTTAATTTCTTGATTAACATTTTCTTATAAGCAGTTTAATATCTGGGTGACCGAGCTTCGCTCGGTGGCCAATAGATGGCAGCAGTAGTCATTTTTTTTGGTAAATTCGCATTTTCTAAAAATGAATCCTAGCTAGATCGATTTATCGCCCCCAAAATCCCCTGTATACTAAATTTCATGAAAATCGTTCGAGCCGTTTCCGAGATCCAGATTATATAGAAATATATACACAAGAATTGCTCGTTTAAAGGTAAAAGATAAGATAAGATATCATGTATCTAAAGTAGATCAAAATATTTCATATGGCTTAAGTATGGTAACTGAGTTATTAACATCCAAATCTTATGTTCTTACATAACATACATTTTTTAGTAAATTGCTCAAAAAGAAGGCTTTCCGACAGTATATCTTTTCCATATTACTGATAGGATTCGCTCCTGCGTGTAACATTCAAACGCATAGAGAATATTTTTAATCAAAAAATTTTAAACACTTTTAAATGACTTTTTTTACAGCGAATAAACACGTTAGATAATACATGATATAATTTAAAAATATACATTTTCACTGATTTATTTATTTTTGCAAATAAATTGCGGAATTATCATTTCCACTAGTCCCTATTCTCTGCAAACCGGGAGTAAATATCTCAAAAGTAAATAAAAAAAAATAAGTAACAGTTGCCCCTCTGCCACGCTTGCCTATAATAACCTTACCTTAATTTAACATGTAGGAATTCGTGAAAATAAGCGTACAATTAACAACGTACGAACAACAAAGGTAAGGTTTGATAAAAACGCCATTAACGTACCCCTTAACGGTCCGCACACAGACAAATAGTACTAAACCATATGTCAGCAAGCCGTAACTCACGAAAAATAAGAGTAGCAGACTTTCTCGATTCTTTTCACTGGTCCATTCGCATACATGGTGTTTTATTTATTTATTTACTACTCGATACTATACTATTTATTTACTAATCGACAATTTGTTCTTCTAATTTTATATTCTGTAATTCTACTAATTTTTAGAGCCTTATATTCTGTAGCTGACGAAATACAGGCCATAATCAGACTGAAGAACAGTATATCTGAAGATGGCAGGCGCGCAATTAAATGTACTGCAAGGCCAACTTTTTGACATCTGACATCTTAGATTAAATTAACATCAAATATTCTTCAAATTGTAAAAATATATAAAAGTCTACTTATAGGTTTGATTGGAGATTGCATACACGTTGCAAATACAAAAATAATTAATCCTTTTGTATGGAATTTCCCAAGGTAATTGAAACACTCTGTGTAAGAGCATACAAAATAATATCTAGATGTAGTATACGCCCCCTTTAGGCCAGGCCAGGGGTAAAACAACGCGAACGAAATCTCCTTTTAATTACAGTCAATCTCGGAAGGAACGGTGAAAATACACTTTATACCCATTCCCCCTTGTAGGCTCTACTTAGTGTTGGTTATTTTATTTCTGGAACTAGTTAATAAAGAGCAGGTATTTTTAACAAACATAAAAACAATTTTTTTTACATAAATGTAACAATTTATTAGTTTTTATATTTGGATGCTTAATACGCCAACTTGCTACTCTTTATTCCAAACAGTTCACGGTTCCTGCTTTAGAAACCGTACCTTATTTAATTGTACCAGGTTAATTATTTTAGAAACTGGAGCGGGAGAGGGAAGGTGAATTTTTTTTTTTAAATTCACGATTCAGGATTTGAGAAAACCAAAAGTCACTTATTAGGTACTTAATTTTATATAGGTAAGGTTAGCGATAAAGTGTTTTGTATTGTACTAAGTACTTGTATAAATTCAGACGTCAATGTTATTAGCAAGCGTCGCATTGGAAACTTTCCGTTGATTTTAACCGTTAAATGTGCGCCGAGTATTGCAGCAGATTGAAATTTTGTTAAGCTGCAAGACAGAGGTCGGGACTCGGGAGTTTGGAGCGGGCAGAAAATTTAATTACGTGGCCGGAACGTAGGAGTTGGTTCGACCACTGGACACGTTTCATTAGTTATTTTAGCGCTAAAATGTACGTCATAGTGCTGGCTCCTGATTTATAGCAGATAACACTAGCACGGTCTGGTAATGGAAGTTTAACTTTTTACGTACCTAAGCCGTCGAGAGATTTATTATTCTACTAGCGTAACCTCTAGTTTGCATCTTTAGGGGTGGAATTAAAAAAAATGGTTTAGGGATACCACAAGCTCGATCCGTCCATTGCTTAAAGTTCTTTTTTATAATAGTACAAATTACCAATATTTGCCACAACGGCTAATCAAATTCTGATAAGATTTAAGAATTCAAACACTCATTATTCCCTTCATTAACACGTAGGTTACTGCTTAGTTCTTATTTTGGAAAAAATTCATTACTTCCGCGGGATTTGTGTAAAACCGAAATTCCTGAAGGCTATAGTATATCTACATAAAAATTTAAAAGTAGATGTAAATACATTTTTTGGGCACCAAAATTAAGTATTGTAATTTTAGTATTTCCATCGAAACTGTTCCTCAGCGCTATTTAAGGATGTACTTAGTGAACAGGTATTAAACCATTACCGACGGCAATTAAGGAAGCGAATTCATAAATGGCACTTTTACATCTTTTGCCCCTAACAGGTAAAGAAATGCGTTTAATTAACAAGTCGGAAGAAAACCTCAACGTTCGCCCTGAATAGACTCGAGTACCTTGTTAGGATCGCTCTAGATCACTTAAATGCCTTTTGAGTGGGTTTTATTTAATACCTGTTTAATTTTTTTTTAATTAATGAGCTCACGCTTGACATAGTGACTTATATCGTGTTTTGTAAACGGCTTTTTGAGGATGACTGTCTTTATATTAGAAAAGTTTGAGTGTGTGTGTGAGGAACCACCAAGATTGCGTCAGGCAGTTAGTTCCATTCTAAGTATAGCATTAGTTTCTCAAATGAGGCTTAGCTGGTCTAAATTAAATCTCTCTCTGCTACCTGTGGCCCAGGCCATGACAGGTCCTGGAAGGCGGTGAAATCCTCCTACGAGTAATAGTGACGGGATTTTCGTCACACAAAAAAAAAGATTCCGACGAATTGAGAACCTCCTCCTTTTTTTAAGTCGGTTAAAATTTACATTGCCTTTCACTTAGCCCCCTGCTCGATACCAGCCGAAAGGAATTATAAGGGTGGGTCTACGCTAGGCGAACCGAGCACGAACCGAGCACGAGTCGGAACACAATTCGTCTAGTGTGGACCGACTTACAAGCCTCGAACGACTTACATCGACGAAGCCAAAACGGCTCCGCTTGTTCTCGGTTCGTGCTCGATTCGCCTAGCGACCCATTGAGATACTATGTACTAACGTACCGTAGACCCCACCTTTAATTTTAGTTAGAGGCTGTTTGGTTAGAGAAATTGATTTTGTTTGATCAAAGATACTAAACAGCTATTTAGCTTACTAATACTCAAGCTGCAAAAAATGCAAAAATTCAAAGAACTTTGATTCCGCCAGGTTTTAAAAAGAATACTTTCGCCTCTTATCTGAGGTTTATCTCATTAAAATTGCATTCTGTTTCCCTCCTTTAAGAGCATCAAGTCGAGAGTCAATAAATCTCTTTCATTTATTCATTCGCAAGACCAGACAGCTTATTCTTTGGTGAACTCGAGATTAAACAAATGAAGGGGTATTAGCAAGAATATGCAAAAAGAGAAACATTTTCAAAATAACAAAGGATCCAAGGGAAGGCAATGAGCGGCAGTGACGAAATATGCTACGCTAAGAGTACGGGACATATGAGACGTATTATATGTTGAAGCCAAAAATTTCTCAAATATGGCGTCGCGCTTCATACATTTCGGTACCGCTGCAAGCACATACCGCTGTCGGTCGCATACATTAGCGGCATTTTACAATTTTGACATCTTAAAAATCCGGCTTCAGGGCGGAGCATAAAAATGTATGCGTGACGTCTGTAACACCAATCAAAAGTCCTGTTGAAAATGATTAGTATTAACTTTTCTTAAATAACTTGTAGTTTCCTTAGTGAAGCACTTCCTTAATTAAGAGGAACCCTGTGACTGCCTTGCTAATGTCATTGCGTAATAATTATATGCAAAGAATTGTGAGAATCCTGATTCACCTTTATTACCACTCAACTAGAACTCCGTTAATGGTACACTCGCTGTCAATTACACCAAAAGTGAAGTACGTCACAACATAACCGTCATGGTTCATAAACCCTCCGGTATCTGTTGCATAGAAAATTACGGCACTTTTATGCGTTTCCATCCCGACTTCAGCGCTCACGCGTCGTAAAAAATCCTCACTCACAAATTCAATTTAATAATATAGCGGTCGTTTTAGTTCATCACTTGGCATAAATAACTCTAGGATAGTAAACTAGGAAAGAGCGCGACTTGGTTGTAACTCCGAAATTGATAGTTTTAATCAAAACAATATTGACAACTGAAGAACTGATCACTAATTTGATCGATTTTGGTACTTAATAGTGTAAGTGTACTTATTTTAATTTCCAAACAGTTATGTATAATTTTATTGATTGTTTTCATGGTTGTCCAAAGAATTTCTAAGAAACTTATTCGGATTGTGACTGTTTTTTTATTGGATTACTTTCACTTCAACTTTGGGAACAGTGTAAGTGCCATCAAAATCGGTGTGTGTGCTTTCAAAGTTTTAGTTTATCACTTGTGTTTAACATTTGAATAGCAAGTTGATAGAAGACGGAAGACTGCGTGTTCCACGCTTTGGGAAATGCTCTGTAACATATTATGGCTAGATTCTGATGACGTATGGCTATAGCAAGAATGAAATGTACTTACTAAAAAGTCAACTATAAGAATAGTAGCAACACGGCAACTAAAACTCAAAAATTCGCCCTGATCTTCAGGGCACCATGCTGCTTAGAATAAACAGAGCCGTGCGCAATGCACCAGACGGTCCTTGTCTTGTGTAATGGTCAGTAGCTTTTAAAGGCCCCTCCCCCGGTTTGCTCATTAAATTTCCATCATAAAACGCTATTCATGCCCCCTTGTCTAACTAAACAGCACAAGCTCAGGAAATAATGTGATAGTCAATTACCCGTTACATTTCACGCATAGTTTTTTCAACTATTTTATTTTCCCTCATCACATCAATTATAAAACTTATCTCAAAAAACCGATTTTAATCAAACTATCAGGCCAAAAATTCTTGTACCTACTCATTGGTCTATACGTGAGTTTAAACATTTCTCTCTACAAATGTTCTGATTTTGTTTTTAAAGTGGAATTTCATCGTCATAGTCCCAAAAGAAGATGAAAATTCCTCGAAAGCTATTGAAAATATTTTCCACTTTCAAATTGAAGGTTGCCTCGAAAAGAGACGTGGCGGAAAATAAGCATTTTGTTTTACTATAGAGAATGCGTGAATTTTCTCACATGATGGTTTAGAATTTCCAGCAAGCTAAAATGTTTTTATCAATATCGTTTTTTTTAATTCTTAACAGAAATGATGGTAGAGTAAAATATTAATACCTACATGTTATCTAGATGAATATAGTATTACAGAAACAGAATAATATTCGTATTAATAATTTCTGACCTGTAACCAATACTACTTTAATTTTTACTGCTAGACATTAAGTATTCCCCTAGTAATTAATTTGATTTAATTCTGTTATTTAACTAATTGCGATTTGCTACCATTATTTTTTCACTAAAGAAAAAGAAAAGCGCGTAAGTAACGAAGGTAATATTTTATTAAGCGTCTAAGTAAAGGTCATGGAAAAGGAACTACGTATAAGCTTAAGTATTTAGGCACGTGTACTTAAGCCAAGTGCTTTTGAAAACATCTTCATAAATGAGATGATCGCGAAAATTAACGTTTTATATATTTTTACTTAGGTATGGGTAGACAAAAATGTTAAGTTGTATTTGAAGTTATTTTAACCCTAAATTACGGTAGTGGAATAAAATTATTTATTGTTCTTATTAGTCAGTTCAGAATTATTATTTTATGAGTATGGTGTGTGATGCCTGTTTTCAAAATTCGAGCTTGTGACTTCAATTTTAATTATGATGTTTGTGTTTTAGGGATCGAATTCTTTCGATTTTATTGTTGAATATTTTAAGTTGATGAACTAAAATTTCCATGTCTCAAAGAGTAAACGTATTCCGTACAAGAAATAGTCTGATAAAGGAAAGTCAACACTATAATCAGTCGCCTGCGCTAACATTATTCAACTGGAATTGAATGTAAACCGTTGATAAGAGTTGCGGTGTTGCTAATAGTGTTTGCACTGGAGGGTCAATCGTGACACAGAAATCCTACCCTATCCTCGTAACCTACTCTCGTGACCTGCTCGAAAATAAGCTCACATACCATTAAGTATTAAATATCCATTGTGTCTTATAAATTAAAAAATAAAGCCACGGGCAAGCATTGCAAGCGACTCTTTAACGAAAGTGTGGAATGACCTGACGGCGAAAATTGGATATAGCGTTTTTTTTCGGTTCCTTAAAAATCTCACAATATTCCTGGAATATAAAGCAGGCCATTGTTGTAATCCAGGGCATAGAAGATAAGTGTCAGTAATTGTGATAGTATGTATAATAATTATGTAAAAGACGTGATCAAGTAAGAAACATTTAAACTTTATAAACCAAACATTAACAAATCAGTTTTTTTCTATAGGTTTTTTTTTACATCTATGTTTTAGTATTTATTTAAAGTATCTGTAGGTTAGGTGTATTTAACTAAATTTTGAAATTACAATTCAACAATATTTAAAGCAGAGCAATCAATTTTATCGAAGAAAAATGTTTTATCTTCGTTTTGTAAAATTCGTCTACATTTTCTTCTTCGAGCTCAAGAAAGTAGGTTACTTTTTCATATATGTATATGTAATATGTGCTAAATCTCTAGAGACATTCTAGGTTAAGAGAGATTCTAAAGCATTTTTGTAGTCGAGCGAGCACAAGCTCCGTATTTAAAAGAGTGAAAATTTTAGTTCTCATTGTTCGAAAACTGAAAATCTAGTGCTAGTCTAGTAACCTTATAGTGCTAGTTTATTTAAGACTTTAGGCCTCACAGAAGCATTAGAAATTGAGCCCATATTATCATTTAATAATATAATTTATGTATTGGTATTCATAGAGCTTCCAATACGATATTGAAAAAGACACGGTTTGACCAGACCTTGAGTAAGCCTTGAGTTGTTGAAATAATAACTGAAAAAAGTATTCCATCGTCTTTTAAGTTTGGATTCAAGGGCTTGGTTGGATGCAAGATGAAACTAAGTGAGATCTCAAGGGACCGAAATCTCTTTCTCTTTTTCTTCAGGTTACTTTCTAATCCGAGTTTCAGAGTTAGAAGGGCACAATGTTGGGACCTGGCAATAAACTCTTCTCGTTTAATCAGTTCTCACTTAGGTTCGACTGTACATTTTAAAACAAAATAAACATCTGCGTAAATAAAAAGTAACGTATAAGAATAAGAAATCGGCAATAATTCAATGCATTTACCAAGTAAGCTTCAAGATGCACCTGGTAGGTACGAGGCCTGCACTTATGCAGAGTGATGCAATAAAACGTCTGTGTTAGATTGAATTTGCAAGCGAAGACGATTTACGAGGTGCCAGGACCAACTCGGGAATGGAAACGCATAAAAATGCCGTAATTTCCGATGCAACAGATATGGAATGGTTTATGTGTTGACCTAGGTTGGCTGCGATGTTTCCATACATTAATAGGTAATGTGCTTTGTTTGGAACACTTTTTTTTGAAATTCTTTAGTTCCCTATTCGTATGGGAAACTTCACCGGTCTGTTGTAAAATCTGAAATTAGTTATCACATCTTAAAAAATATTACACTTTTAATTTGTAAAGGTGTTTTTTTGTGTGTATGTGGTTATACCTACTCCTTGACGCCACAACTACTAATTCGATGTAACTGAAAGTAATGAAGATAGATTGTATGATGGGATTATTATATATTAGTAGTATTAAGGCTATTTGGCGAAAAAAATTCACGATTCCTGCAAGATATTTGAATAACCGAAAAATATGAAGATGAAGCTGCGGAAGAAAGCTAATTGTGGTTGGAACACAATAATTAATTTGTGACTTTGATATTTTAACACACTATACAATTTGTTCGAAAATGAGTCTTGTTTCTAATAAAATTTTACTTTAAACGTTTTGAACGTTCATGTAATTTAATGAAAGAGCCTTGATGTACTTTTATGAAGACTGACGTAATAAAACTACAACGGTATTAGGGTTTATTGAATTTCATAGCGAAAACGGTTTATGAGGTGTCATACCTAACTTCCGAGATGAGATCCAAACTCATAAAAAATAAAGAGGCGGTTTACGTTTGAGTGACGTTTGTACGTGATATTTGGTCGTGACTCTCACGTACGAGGCCGTATTTCATCACGATTTAGTCCTTTCGCAAACGGTTCGTAAGCGTGAGTGTAGCATAAGCGTATCGTTATGACGCTACGAAGCTAACAATATGACAATAATTACGCCTCCTATGATTCGCTACAACACCGATTCGTCTGCGGACATGTTTGAAAACGTTCGTCCTCTTACTGCTCTCGTCTTACGCGAGGATTACTCTACGCTTACGCTTACGAGCCATGTGCGTGACTATATTAGTTAACACGCTTTTCTATATATACCTAAGGAGATCCTTGGTCTGATTCCTAACTCGGAAATTGCAGCATGTATGACAAACTATAATTATGAATTATTAATAAAAGTCTCCTAACAAGTTTTATAGCAGCATGGAGAGTCCAAACTTAATTCCATAATGTATTCCATTTTAGCAGATATATATATGTTGAGATGTGGGCAATTAGTAACTATGCTAAGGGTGTGGGTAAAAACAAGCAACATAAGTTTGTTGTTATTAAAACCAGGAAAATCGTTTTAAAGAGCTTGAAACTTCTTAACCGAATTTCCAAAGAAAAGATAATCCTGTTTTCTAAATATATTTTGTTTTTTAATTGGTTTCTTCATCAATGGTTATTCTTTATATAAATCATGATTAAATACTAAATATATTTATGGACCAGAGAAATATATTTAGGATCAAGGTTGAACCAATTAATTTGAAAAAAAAAATGTATAGAGTCGATGCCGAAATGTTCTTCCCATAACTTTTCAACGTATTATAATAATAATAGCAAAGTGCATATGTAAAGGGCCAATTTCAAATTTTTCGCGTCAAAAGTTGACAACAACCCGTACCGTACCGCCTTGACTAGGTTAAAGAAAAATGTAAACTTTCTCAATATGCCCCAAGATTCGGGGCAAGAGTTTTCAGTTTACTGCCAATATTTTAACTGATTCGCAAAAAAGAAGCGTGAAAATATCTGTATAGGAAGTTGTAGCTGGCTAATACGGTACGAAAATGTTCTGAGGAGAAAATGGATTCTTTCAATTTTATCTGAAATAAATTAGTTACACTATCAGCCTTGCATTACTCTGTCAAAGTTCAATTAATTTAGTTATGCTTATTATATGTACTATACATTAGTAACAATATCGTGAAGATGAGTGTTTGTGTTGACACTAAGCCAACCGAAAGAAAATACAACGAAAATTATGTTTCTTGTATATTGGTCTTAGAAAATTTAAATAAGTTCATACGAATAAAGTCACGGTAAAAACCTTGTTACATAAATATAGATAACATACAATATTTATAATATAGTTTCTTAAGTATGTTATGCATAAATAATTTAATAGATTTTGTTATTTATTGTCTTTTTCCGTAATAAGTTGCCTGCGTAATTTCCTTTGTGCCATTTTTTCATCAGAAAAAGAGCTTATTGTAAGTCCCCATATAATTACGATGTTAGCAAACAGCAATGGTCCGAATAAAGTTACAAGAGAGAGTTGTACATATTTTGTGTGGTCGCGGCCTTTCATTCCGAGCATGTGCGACAAATTTCATTCCGTTTTTTCCACTATTCCGTATTTATCTAAGCTATTATTTGCATTCGTTCCATTCGCGAAGCGTGTTTTTTTCTATGTAAATTTATTTGCGCTTCCAATTTTGCTTGTTTAATAAAATCACTCAAACTGACTATTTTACAGCCGTTATTAGAATATACATTTTTTGTCATTAAAAGAGTATAAATCTATTAACCTAAGCTCAGTCGTAAATCAATCTCCAAAATTAAGGTTCCCAAAACTTATTGCTCCAAAGTTTCTAGTCTTTATTAAACCAAAATTATTCCTGGAACGTTTTATAACGATAACTTACCTCTGTGGGAAATAATATCGTATAAAAAAATCTTTGAACGTAATAACAATTTTTCAAAAGGAAAAAGTTTTGATCTTATTCACGGAGACATTTCGCAATATGGCGCACATTCGCAAACTTCAGAGGTGACTCGGTCAAAGGAGGTGAAAGTATAAAGGAGTTTTCGTCGGCCCTCATCACTTTCAAAATATCGCATGAGTTACGTTAGGTACGAAAAGACAAAATTGTTTTTAAAAGAAATCCGCGACGGACCGTTGAGTCTTACGCAAAGAAAAGATATACTTACAAAACGTCAGAGAAGGTGCGATGTGGATTAAAAATAATGAAGATATACTTTCGTACCATCAAAGATATACTTACTTTCGTGAAAGAAAGAAAAGAAAGAGTCTAACTATTTATACAAAATATTTTTTCATCTGACTGTGGGATTGTTTACAACTGTCGAGTTTTCGACCGAGACAGCGCATTCGGTCAAGTGCTAAATGAATGTGAACTCCATACTCGACCAAGTTTTCTCAGCCCAAGAACTCGCTTGATGTAACTAGATTAACTTCCGACACAAAAATGACGGTGTTCTATTTTGATGTGTGTATCGAATGTTTAGGTTTATTATTTACTAGCAGATACCCGCGGCTTCGCACGCGTAAATTTTACTTTTAACTATTCTACGGGAACCATCCATTTTCCGGAATAAAAAGTACCCTTTGTGTTAATTTACATGAAATCTATCTTCATTTCAACTTTAAACCAAAAATTTTCAGTAGCTGTGGGTGAAGGAATAAATTTTCTCCCGCATGAATATCTGTTTTTCCCTATTATCACGAAAACAATGGATTTTCCCGAGAAAAAGTAATTGATTCTAGGATATAATCTATCTCCATTCCAAATTTCAGCCCAATCGGTTCAGAAGTGACGGCACGATGGAGTATTTCTCCCGCATGAATATCTGCTATTTAACTATTTTCTTAGAAACCATGGATTTTCCCGGGATAAAAATTTGCCTATGTATTTTTGCCAAATGTATATATGCCATGCCATGCCATGTATATATGCCAAATTTGAGCTAAATCGGTTCAGTAGTTGCGGCGTGAACGAATATTTTTCCCGCGTGGATTTCTGTTTTTCACTATGATCATACTCATAGAAGTCATGAAATTTTCCGAGATAAAAAGTAGCCTACGTATTCAATCCAGGATAATATCTATCTTTTTTTCCGAATTTCAGTCATATCAGTTCAGTAATTACTGCGTGAAGTAGTATTTCAACCGCGTGAATATCAGTTTTTCAGTTCTCCCGCGGACACCATAGATTTTTCCGAGATGAAAAGTAGCTTTTGTATTAATCCAGGATATAATCTATCTCGATTCCAAATTTCAGCCAAATCAGTTCAGTAATTACAGCATGAAGGAATATTCATTCGTGGATTTCTGTTTTTCACTATTATCATAGAAACCATGGAATTTTCCGGGATGAAAAGAAGCCTTTGTAATAATCCGGGATAAAATCTATCTCCTCTCCGAATTTCAGTCATATCAGTTCAGTAATTACAGCGTAAAGTAGTATTTTTCGCGCGTGAACATCAATGTTTCAGGTTTCCCGCGAAAACCATGGATTTTTCCGGGATGAAAAGTAGAATATCTATTGATTCTTGATATAATCTATTTCCATTCCAAATTTCAGGCTAAGTTCAGTAATTACGGTGTGAAGGAATATTTTCCCCGCGTTGATTTCTGTTTTTCACTATTATCATAGAAACCATGAAATTTTCCGGGATGAAAAGTAGCATATGTATTAATCCAGGATAAAATCTATCTTCTCTCCGAATTCCATTCATATCAGTTCAGTAATTACAGTGTAAAGTAGTATTTTTCGCGCGTGAATGTAAGTTTTTCAGTTTTCCCACGGAAACCATGGATCTTCCGTAATAAAAAGTAGCCTTCATATTAGTCCAGGATAAAATATATCTCTATTCCAAATTTTAGCCAAATAAGTTGAGTAATTAAGGCATGAAGGAATATTTTTCCTGCGTGGATTTCTGTTTTTCACTATTATCATAGAAACCATGAAATTTTCCGGGATGAAAAGTAGCCTATGTATTAATCCAGGATAAAATCTACCTCTTTTCCGAATTTCAGTCATATCAGTTCAGTAATTACAGCGTGAAGTGGTATTTTAACCGCGTGAATATCAGTTTTTTAGTTTTCCCGCGGACACCATAGATTTTTCCGGGATGAAAAGTAACTTTTGTATTAATCCAGGATATAATCTTTCTCGATTCCAAATTTCAGCCAAATCAGTTCAGTAATTACGGCATGAAGGAATATTTTTCACGCGTGGATTTCTGTTTTTCACTATTATCATAGAAACAACGGAATTTTCCTGGATGAAAAGTAGGCTTTGTAATAATCCGGGATAAAATCTATCTCCTTTCCGATTTTCAGTCATATCAATTCAGTAATTACAGTGTAAAGTAGTATTTCTCGCGTGTGAACATCAATGTTTCAGGTTTCCCGCGGAAACCATGGATTTTTCCGGGATGAAAAGTAGCCTTTATATTAATCCAGGATACAATCTATCTCTATTCCGAATTTCAGCCATATCAGTTCAGTAATTACGGCGTGAAGTAGTATTTTTCGCGTATGAATCTGTTTTTCTTTTTTCCTGCAAAAACCATGGATTTTTCCGGGATCTAAATTAGCCTATTTATTAACCCAGGATATTATCTATCTCCGTTCTAAATTCCAGCCAAATCGGTTGTGCACTTGCGGCATGGAGATTTTTTTTCCGCGTTAATTTCGGTTTTTTACTAATCCCACGGGAACCATGAATTTTTTCGCGATGAAAAGTAGCCTTCGTATTAATCCAATATATAATCTATCTTTATTCATTATTTCAGCCATATCAGTTCAGTAATTACGGCGGGAAGTAGTATTTTTCCCGCGTGAATATCTGTTTTTCCCCTCTCCTGCAAAACTTATGGATTTTTCCGGGATAAAAAGTACCCTATTTATTAACCCAGAATATAATCTATCTCCATTCCAAATTTCATCCAAATCGGTTGTGTACTTGCGGCGTGAGATTTTTTTCCGGGTGAATTTCGGTTTTTGACTTATCCCACGGGAACCATGAATTTTTTCGGGATGAAAAGTAGCCTATGTGGTAATGCAAGATATAATATACCTCCATTCCAAATTTTAGCCAAATCGGTATAGTAGTTGCGGCGTGAAGACGTATTTTAACTTAATAAAATCCAAACTTCGGACCCCCGTTTCACCCCCTTACAGGGTGAATTTTGAAAAATCCTTTCTTAGTGCTCCCCTAGATCTCATAAGGTATCTGTGTGCCAAATTTGGAGTCTCTAGACCCAGCGGTTTGGGCTGTGCGTTGATATGTCAGTGAGTCAGTCAGTCAGTCAGTCAGTCAGTCAGTTTCTTCTTTTATATATATAGATATATTGATCTGTAATATTTATTATTTTTTAGTTGACAAAGAGATGTTTGCATTCATTATAGATATTTCAATCCACGATGACGCGCCCCACTCTGTCAAACTCCATACGAATCGATTGAAACAGAGGCGATTTTGACAGAGTGGGTTGCGTTTTCGTGGATTGAAATATCTATATTATAGTCATGTCGTAGGTCAGATGTATTATGTAATAGTGATCAAGGTCTGATGATAGACTATGAAAGACTTACTACATCATGTTCATCAAAAATAGATTGTCAAGGATGATGAAAAGTTCTTGTTTTCGTAATTACTTTTAGTAGTTTTTACCACTTTAAAGAATACCTTCCAATACTAACAGCCGTTTTCACTAAACCTAGGAAACGCCTAAATTGAATGCTTAGCCGATAAGTGACAGTTTTCACCTACAACAACTGTCACCTTAGGGCTAAGCATTCGATTTAGGCGTTTCCTAGGTTTAGTGAAAACGGCAGTGAGTCTGCAATTCTGAATTTTTAGAATGAACCTGGAAATTAAAGTAGGTCAGGCGTGATATAAAAGTATTTAGCAGTTATCTGATACCTACCTTTTATTTAAAGAACAGAGCTGAAATTCTTTTTTTTTTACTTGACAGCTGAATTAACTTAAACTGTTTCAGTCTGTTGGCATTCAATGTTTCTGGCTTTACTTTTTTTATAACCGGAAATATAGGTTATTTTTAAGCGTATAAAATATCTATCAGACAATGCCTGTGACCCGAAATTTTAAGAAATTTTCTTTCATAAGATACAAACATTAATTATTATTATTATACTAGAGGTTTTATTAAGTATCCCTTGTAAATCCAGATCGAAAGGCTTTGCACAAAGTATTTTCATAGTATATGTGCCCGCTTTATGTAATGTTTACCACAGAAGCATCAAGCAATGAAACTATATCCCAGATCTCGACTCTCAGACTTGCCTTATACTTAAAGATATTAGTGAATATTACTTGAAACTCTGCAATGCAGCTCTAAGAGAGGCGTGAAACTGTAATTAGTAAAGCGTTTTAGTGCTTCACACCGCTTGGAAATTCTGTACATTATCTAAGTTTTATTTTATTACGGGGGCGAATTGTACACCTCCCAGTTTCAGCTATTAAGGCGTTGTCTAGAGACTATTAAAACTAGACTAACACTAGAACGTTAATGCTGAACGTAGTTTTGTGTAGAACATGTCGACCTCCCTGGCATAGTGGCACGCGCTCGGATTCGAGTGGGAAGTCGCGGATACGATTCCCGCCACGGGCCACTTTGGAATTTTATAATTTCTAAATTGACCCAGGTTTTGTCTGTTGGGAGGCTTCGGCCGTGGCTAGTTAACATCCTGCCAGCAAAGACGCACCGCCAAGCGATTTAGCGTTCCGGCGCGGCGCGTATACCGTTGGGGTGAGTTTACTTACCCCTTCCAAGTTAGTACGATAACATCTTCGCCTGCATCATCATCAGGTGAGATCGCAGTCAAGTACTAACTTGTATAGTGTAAAAATCTGGCGATTGAAAAATCGTCCCTTAATCAAATAGGTAAAAAAGGTAGGTAAATAGAATCGTATCAGGGAACTAAACAGATTCCGCATGATATTTTGTAAAATCCCCTTGGATGTGGTCAGTGCACGGCTAGCGTTGGCAGGCGTCCGGATGAAATCGGATATAGTTAGGCTTTTTGATTGTGTTTCCGGCCAAAATATACGGTGTCCGGCCTGTCCGGTTTTCGTTAGGCTTTATACATTTCGAATTTATGAATTTTAAAATGTCGAGAAATGTTTATTTGGAATTTTAATTGATTGATTAATGAGACTGAATCGATTTTAATTATATTTCATGAGAATTTAAAAATATTTATGATATTAATAATAAAAAAGTTTGATTTTTGAAATACCTATTAATAGTGACACAAAAACTTCGAGTTGTCCAGTCTTTTTACCCAATTGTCCGGCTAAATTGGCTGGTCTGTCTGGATATTATGTTTAGCGACCTCAACCCTAGGCACGGCTAGTAAGTAGACAAAACAATTACATCGTTTAGTTTAGAACACATTCCTGTAAAGTGTCGAGATACTAACCTAGTTTCAGCTAAATAAATACACGGAATCCTCACACGGGTGTATGAAATTCAACGCAAGTATTTGCTAAACAATTAGTCGAAACTCGTAGTCGGTTCCAGGAACGAGTGGTGTTTACTGAGTGCTTGAACTAGTTTCGGTATTAAGGCGACTATATCCCAGCACTTTAGGTATTTGTCGCACACTCAGACTCGCTCTACGATACCTAGCGACCATTGACGTAAGCCGAGCAGTTAGAATGAACTCCGTGAACCTATTCATAAATATTTGCGTCACAGTACTGTGCAGTAGTGTGCTGTTACAGTTGGACTATTTGTCATTATAATTCGCTTCACGAAATATATGCTGGAAGTTGCGTTTTTTGCGTATATTTTGACTTTTTTATGGTAATCGATAGTATCAACCGAGGTATTTATTTATAATAATTATGTATTACTAAAGTAGTAGGATTTGTAGAAATTTTTCTTGTACATATTAGGGAAATGAAGAGTTTTATATTTTTTTTTATCTTCTTCGCTACCGTCCGCATCTTTCTTTTCACAGTAGTAGTTTTGACACATTCTGTGATCACCATAAGAGTGCGGCATTGAGTTTAACAATATCGTTGTGCAGAACTGATATGGCAACGTTTTTAGTGTTCCCAGATATTTTGTGATATCTATACTAATATATTATAAAAAGGTAGCGTAACGATGTTTGTGAGTTTGTGACGTTGTAAGGGGTAATCTCTGGATCTACTGAACCGATTTTCAAAATTCATTCACCAATACATTATCGTGGAGTGTCATAGGCTATAATAATTTCCAAAATTAACTTTGCATTGTTACTAAAACTTGAATAATGCAATCCAAGTCGCAAAAAAATTGCTTTCATCGCGTACGCTGCGATTGAGGATAGAACAAAACAAAATCAAAATCATCAAATCAGTATCAAAATCTGCAAAAAAGTCCGCAATAGCATATGCCTATCTCCTATGGGTAACTCGCAATAACTGCTTTTACTTTAAAATTGTGGATTAAAAATAAATAATTTTTGTGAAGCTTATTTAGCCCATATGGTATTAATTTATATCTTTGTAAATATGTTTTTTAGAACGGAAATTTAATGTAGAATAGTTTTGCCCTTTACTCTATACAGTTTAAATAAATATCTTCAAAGATATTAGCAAAACAAAAACGCGCGGTATGCAGGAGCGCGCCGCAGCCGCTTCGGTCGTTGCGTGGCGATAGGATAGGCATTTATCATTCATTCATTTATCTGAATGCCTCGCGTCCAGCGCTGTGGGCTTTGGGTATAAGGCCCGTTTTCCACCACAGCGAAGCGGAGCGGAGCTGTATTTCAGTAACAAATCAGATTTCGTCATTTTGATATTTTTGAAACTGAGGGATGTCTAAATGATGAAATCTGGTTAGTTATCCAAACACAGCTCCGCTTCGCTCCGCTTTCGTGGAAACCGGGCCTTACGTGGGACAAAAATATTTCTAACGCGGAACGGAGTCCGCGGGCACTGCTAGTTTTATATATTTCACGATAGCTTTTCTCATTATCATAATTCTTATGTTGGTAAGTGTTTTTCGATGTCTCAGGGCATTTGTTTCTGCTGCCAGTCTGCGTAGTTTTTTACAAAAGTTGCGTAATATGTGATTGCGACACTCAATTTTTTCAACGGTTACATTTTGATTTTCATATGGTTTGGCATTGAGTATCCTTACATATGTCGAGTCGACATTTATCTCCAATCATTGTGTGATCTCCAATGTTGTAAATGAGACCGTTCATCGAAATAGAAGCCTTCTAAAAAAAATAATTTCAGTTTCAACAATTAAAAAACACGAATGCCCTGTTATAAAACGAAGTAATAACTCGTTTTTTACTTTTTAGTTCGTTTTATAACAGGGCACTCGTGTTTTTAGGGTTCCATACCAATTTGGTAAAAATGGAACCCTTATGGTGAGACTTTCTCCGTCCGCCCGTCCGTCCGTCCGTCCGTCCGTCCGTCTGTCACACTCGATTATTTCAGCAACTATCAAAGCTATCGACTTGAAATTTGAAATAGTTTTAGGTAATAGTGACCCAACGCCAATGCAATTATAAAACATTGCAAATTGATTTTATTTTTATTTAAAAAGGGGGAAAAGCAGGGCTTTGAATTTTCAAAATGAGATAACAATATTGAGTGGGGTATGAAAGGACGTTACTTGTATATTCTAAAACCGATTTTTATTTATTTTTATGCCCGATAGTTTTTGATTTATTGAGCAAACTGTCGAAAAACATACCAGCCCCCCCCCCACCCCTTATCTCCGATGTTTATCAATCGAAAAATCTAAAATAATTATGATCAATAGAAATTAACGTATATTTTACAGGAAAAATAAACTCAACTCCCTAACTTTTATCATTTTTTTGATAATAGCAATAAACCGCCGAAAACAAAGTTAGGTTTGCGGTTCGCCAACAAAAGTACCTAGGTACATGTAAATTATACTCGTAAATTCTTGAACAAAAGTGATTCTTTTAATGTTTTACTTCTTTTATAGTATGGAAGCGGTGCGCGAGTCCGACTCGCACTTGGCCGGTTTTTTTTTTAATTTTTTAATTACTTATTTTTATTTTATGTTTTTTACTGATGGTCAGCAGTTAGGTGAAGGTATTTTCTGTTACTACTCTCCAATACCTTCATTTTGATACCCATATTATGATAGTTGAAGAAAAAATTTTTTTTCCACTTTTGAAAATGGCGCCTCACATCCGCCATATTGATTTTTCCAAAAAAATATAGTCTTTGTTACTCGGGAGGATCCAAGGATTCTAACGATACCCCATATATCTAAATCTGTTCAGCCGTTCAGAAGTTATGGAGGAATAAAGAAACATCACATACATACATACATACATACATACATACATACATACATACATACATACATACATACATACATACATACATACATACACACATACATACATACATACATACATACATACATACATACACACATACATACGTACATACATACATACATACATACATACATACATAAATACATACATACATGAACCCTAAAAACATTACACTCCTTTTTTTGAGCAGTCGTGTAAAAAGTAAAAAACGAGTTATTTTAGTTGAACAGATAAACAGTAACAGTATTTAAACTGTGGTTACGCGTGATGGTATTTGCACGTGGTGGAATTTACACTACCTACCATAATTTTCTTAGTTCGTATCAGAGTTTCTTCGGAGCTTTTGAGGACTAGGTATTTTGATAAACTCAAGAAACACTTACTATATAATTTTTTTAAATTCTCCTTCGCTTCCTGTCAGATAGTTTTTTTTTCCAGCGCATTTAAAAAATAAATAATTTTAGCGCGAAACGAGCGTGAGTCGTGAAAACTTGCGCAGGTCCGTCTCGTATGGAGGCTCGTGAGCCACTGAGTACATCGTTTATTCGATGCGTTAGACCATTTTATGACTTCTGTTAGGCGAAATTTTGCAGCAATTTTTTTATTTAATATCTGTCTGCTCAATGGATAGGCAATACAATGAGCTTACTTTACGTATAATTTTTATGAAATTTAGTCCAAAGCTTTGGAAATACCATTAAAAAAATGAACAAAAACGACCTGTTTTCAAAAATTTTTATGATCGAGGCAAGTTTAACTTATCGTGTTTTCATGAGGCCATTATAGAGATAAAGCATGTATCTTTAATATGTATTTTTAACAGTGAAAAAAAAACAATTTTTTCATGACTTTGAATTGCTTTGAAAAGTGGCGTAGTCGCTAAAAACCGGGATAATGGGCCGTTAATTGCGAATGGTGTTATAAAAATTAGCGCGTTACATTTTTTAAGGTTCCGTATACAAACGGTAAAGACGGGACCCTGTTACTAAGACTTCGCTGTCCGTCCGTCCGTCTGTCACCAGGCTGTCTCTTGAACCGTGATAGCTAGACACTTGAATTTTTCACATATGATGTATTTCTGTAGCCGCTATAACAACAAATACTAAAAAATAGAATTAAATAAGTATTTAGGGGCTTCCATGGCATGCAAACAAACGTGATTTTTTGCTTGTTTTTGCTAGATATTGATAACAGCAACAGGTATACCTACGCTTAAAATAAACTTAACTTTTAAAATAAATAGTTGAATTAAAATATAAAAAAATCAAGAGTGTACAACAAACGTGATTTTTGCTCGTTTTGAATTTGATGGGTAGAGAATTAGAGATGTTTTGATTGGAATTGGTCAAGGTAGTACGGAACTCTCAGTGCGCGAGCCGAATTCGCAATTGACCAATTTTTTTCCGGTTGTACTTATTTCAGTGGGATTAATTTTATGTGTCAAGTGTTCTTCCTTAACCGGAAGTGCGGGGCGACGTTTAAGGTCAGATGTAATTACTTCTTCTTGTAAAACTCTTCAATTAACTTTAATATTAAAAGCTTAGTATTTATAAAAATAGATAATTAATATCAATGTTAAAATGAAATTTCATTGTAAGTAGTTCACTAATTTTTTTCTCATATAAAAAGGACGTACCACCTAAAACATAATATTACTAGATCTAGCTTCTAAACTCTATGCGTACATACATACATATTTTAAATAGGTGTAGTTTTCTGTCAAACAATCACAAATCTTCAAACAGCAGAAAAATAATATTCAGTTTTACTCCAACGCAGTAGAAAATCATAAACTAATTTAATATTTTTGTGTAAATATATTCGAGTAAAATAAAATGCAAAAAAGGAACAGTTGAAATCGATACAGTTATTGTCTTGTATTCTACATTCTGCTCTAAGAATTAACGTAGTAGGTAGCTGAAAGTAGGTTTTCCTTTGTACTAACTTACAAGTTGTACTCGTACAAAATTGGACCGATTGTCAAAAAGATAGAGTATAAAAGTTGAAAAGTTTGGCATCCGGCAACACTAGCTGTCAGAAATGTGGAAACGGAACCTATCAGTAAAATCAATTGAATATCTTAAAATATTTTATTATTTCACTCGTTCTTTACAATTACTGGTGATATCTTGAAAAAAATTAGTTATTTACTAGAATCGTCTTGTAATAAATGTTACATCTATACGCTAAACTTTATTTGTGTAAATTTCTGCCAATGTTATTTGGTTTACGCTGGGTCTAGAATTTTTTTTACATGTTTTACATTGTCTTTTTTACCTTACACCCGGCTTGTGATGTTTTTCAAATTGAAAAGTAATCTTTGCAATAGCTGAAGAGATTTGAACGGACTTTTGTGAATAGGACCAAATAATATTGGGTTGGTAACTACGAGTACAGATACCATGCTGGATAATTATTATAAATTTCGACATACATTGCGTGTCGAATATGTGACGGGAAATCAGTAGCCGATAGCGAATTACACACAATCGTTCGCACAATCAATGATTCCCTTTGATTAAATACCTGTGTTCAACGCTGATTACAACAAAATTACCATCGCTCTGTAATTTTGTTCTCCAATTTGAACGTGCCATTGGTAAATAACAATGTGTCGTTTATAATTGTAGCTTTAACAAATACTTGTATAATTTAATTACAATTTATTATTTAATTACTGGAATCTTGGTTTTCGTATCACAGAAAAATCTGAAGTAAGTAATTAATCATCAAAGTCAATGTCCGATTGATTTGAGCAAAATCTATTTACATACTAAATATTATAAGTTGTATTTATATTTCATAAGTTTTCTTTATTTGTTACCGTATCAAGTTTAAGTCGATTGTGAGTTTTGACCAAATTAAAATCTTTCCTTTCTTTTTTCTTTAAAAATTTAACGCCAACTCTTTGGATCAGCTGTGACATAATTTTAAAATCCCTTTTCAAGAAGAGGGGCTTCTTGAAACAGGTTTCGTTCTGAGTTAAAAGCATAGCGTACCACGCTGGTTTAACTAAACTAAAATATACTTTAATAACAAAGAAGTGTGAGGCGCATTCAAAATAAAAACTCAATACTAAAACAATGTTTTAGTCCCTTATTATTTTATTTTATTTTACTCTATTATAAAACTATTGATTGCTAAGGAGTTTACTAGTTTAATATTTCATTGACCATTTATAAAACACCGTGTTTAAAGAAATTGTGTTTTTTACACCCGTTTTATTAAACTTGATGGTACAGTTTACGCTTACGGCACTAGCTCTAATAGCCTTTTAATAGTCACTATACTACCTTTTATCAGAAAATGGTACCTTAATGTTTTTACGATGGCAAAATAAAGTTTGGAAACCAACCAAGATAGTTTTCTCGTTAGGGTTTGTTTATTTCTTGTTCCGTAAATTATTATTGATTGAGAGAAATCTGCAATAAAACAAATGGTAATGATTTATCAGACTGATTGCTCAAATAGAATGCAATCCTGGAGAACACAGTGTCGTGATTTTATTCCAGTAAAAAATAAACTATGCTTTTCTTCTTAATTCCTATGAAGCAATGTACAAGACACAAGATAAACGGGTATATTTCGACAAATTAAATCTCAATCCACTAAGTAAAAAGCTTTTCATTTCAATTCCAACACAACAAAATATATTCCATTCATACATATGTATGGAAAATTGCCGGTAAATTTAGGCGAAAAATAAATAAACAGGCATACACACCTTGCCATTTTGATCGTTGAATTATTCATGGGGTCTCATTTGGGCCCACCTGGGCGAGGGCTGCGAGGACTCTCCAAATACGACCCGTATCGCTGCTCGGGGGAGCCAAACGAAATGGGCAAGCCAATTCGATTTAGGGCCAAAAATAAAGGCTCACTGTAAGTCAAATCTATTGCTGCCCAAACGATGGCGACGTGATATGAAATATAACTGAATCTCAGCTGTAGTAAATCGTAATAGCGAATTGATTTTGCTTTAATAAAAGTATCTTGACATATAAAATTCTTGTGTCTCCAAATCTCGGTTGTTCAATGAGGAGTGGTCTGAAGAGCTGTTTAAAGGGATTCCAACTTTTACTTTCTCAGTGCGTATACGCCGGCGCAAATAAATGTTCTATACCACCTGGATGGTTGGCAATCCACGACCACCCGGTATGACAGGTTCTTCTTTTCACGAACTTCCAAAGTATATGGAACCAGCTACCAGCAGTGTTTCCTTATAACTATAACTTGGGGTTATTCAAGGGGCGGATGAACAAATTCTCCGTTAATATAAACCTTAGATTATGTATATTAGTAGATATAAACTTACTTCTGTCTATGGTATACAAATATACCCATGTATAATATACTCAATGACGAAATACGCTACGATAAGAGGACGGGAAAGATGTGACGTATGTTTTCTGTTTGTATAAAAATTTCTCAAATATGGCATCGCGCGTCGTACATTTCGGTACCGCTGACAGCACATACTGCTGTTGGTCGCTTACATTAGCGCCATTTTACAGTTTTGACAAATTAAAAATACGGCTCAGGGCGGAACCTAAAATCAACGTTGAAAAACGCTACGCTAAGAGGACGGGAACTATGTGACGAATGTTGAAACCAAAATTTCTCAAATATGGCGTCGCGCGTCATACATTTCGGTACCGCTGACAGCACATACTGTTGGTCGCATACATTAGCGCTATTTTACAGATTTGACAAATTAAAAATCCGGCTTCAGGGCTGAGCCTAAAAATATATGCGTTACGTCACTTAGGCCCATCCTTTATGTTATATCCATGCCTAAAATACATGCGAGACGTCAGTAAGTGCAGATCCTTTATATCCCTTTTTATTAATCAATGAATATACTTCATCAAAAACTGATCACAGATCCGAGAATAAGTTTTATATTGTAAAAAAAAACTTAACTGAAAAGTTGACGTAAGATCATACATGCCACGGTCACGCTCATCTCACGCTACTAGCGCTAGTTCTTATGCTATTGGCATAGTCAATGAGTCAAAACGTCTTTGACATCCATCAACTGTCAATTTTCAGTCTCATTGGGTAGTCTTTATAATTCCCATTGAGCATTTTTACGGTTAGTTTTCCGCTAAGAAATGTCACTTTTCCATTTCCCTCACGTACCGACTGCACCGATCAAAGGTTAAAATGGCAACAGTACACCGTCTGTTGCCAACACCGAATGAGTTCTACGCTGAACTGCAAGATAGAGCAGACTTAGCAGAGAACAGAAGGCTCAAGAGATTCCTCGCAGTGCGGACGATACAACGCATGACGCGTGGATACTTGATAAGGAAGTATATTGCCTGGTTGACAAGGAACGCGATAGTTATACAACGCGCGTTTAGAGGTCACTTGTCCCGTAAACTGTACCGTGCCGCTTTGAAACGGGCAGTGAACAACAAGCATGCCAAGTATTACGCAAAAGCAGCTACTAAAATACAGGTAATGTCTCTTTAAGATATTCCAATAGTGAATAGTTTTTCAATACATCTCTGACACATTATGAATTGTTTTGAGAATTTTTATAAACGTGTCATAATTATTTTGATGTTATTATAACTTGTTCTAGTAGTGGGTAGGAACTAGGATCACGGGAACAGACTGGTCAAGTGTGAGTCGGGCTCGCGCACTGAAGGTTCCGTACCTACTGTCGAGACCAGTAATAGATAAATCGTGTGACATCGCGTCGTTGCAATCTGTATGGTTTTAAGCATTTATTTATTTATTATAAACATTTTTTTAACAATTCCCAGATTTTATCTAAAGTTGTGTATACGTCTTGGGTTTTCTACATAAAGGCTTTTAAATACCTTGAAGGGACCATAGACTTCGGTATCAATTTCAAATTGTTAGCTCTACTCCTTCTTGACGAAAAGACCCGTGCTGGACAAATAGACTAAATAAACCTATTTAATAATAGGGTTCTTTTCCTCAATTGAGCTACGGAACCCTAAAAATATTCAATGATTGTAGAAACAGACTATAATTGTACTTTTAAATATATCATGTCCGGAATTTTGAATGCGTTCACTTTATATATTATAATTAGGACAATGAAGGACATTTGGGATAAGACTGATATTTGATCTCACCTAACTTACAAATGTATATGGTTCAGGCTATAAAATTGTGGAACGCCTTACCCCTGGTAATCAGGGAGGCCCAGTCTATTAACATCTTCAAGAGACTGGTTAAGGATCACTATTTGTCGTCGTCACTGGCAACTTAGTTTTGATTATAGGGTCCATGGTATTGGGAGGATATTATATAATATGTATTTGTATGTATTTTATATTTATTAGTATGTGTAAGTATTTTATATTTATTTGTATTTTGTATAATATAACATATAGTATTATGTATTTTATATTTGTATTATTTTGTGTACATTTATATTTATTTATTTTTTAGTTATTTATTTTATGTATTTGCACCACCTACCTCTAGTATCTGCAACAAAAATCCTTTACAGCATTGGTTGCCTGGAAGAGATCGCTAAGTAGCGATAAGGCCGCCAAATTGTGTACCTATTCTTTGTAATTTTTGTGTTGTCCTTTGTTTGACTTTGTGGTATGCAATAAAAGTATATTCATTCATTCATTCATTCATGTATATGGACCTTTTGAGAGATCTTCTAAGCGGCAGCAAACCCTTTTTAATATACCTACGCGTCGTGTCTCAAGTTACGCCGTTAACTTACATGACGCGTGTTGATCCCAGGGAGACAAGTTGGGATATTTTGTTTTAGGCTTTATGGCGTGGCCACTATTCGAGACGTACAAAGTTCTGCTACCGTTCCTATAGAAGATGGCTGGCAACGGTTACAGAACGTGGACAAAGACGGGCCGCAGAAGCAGCCGAATTTGGTATCAGAAGTCGAGCAGACGACCTTCGCATTTTAGAAGATGAGGCCAGACAGTGGCTAGCATTTGTCGTGTTTAAACTGCACCATCTGCTAAGAACTTACGTATGCGCCGGCGTTTACTCTGAACCAGCGACTACTGAGCTCTCAGAGTTCGAGAAACTCCTCAAATCCATCCATTACACGGAGTACATGCGCCGTCTCAAGCGGAAATACAACGAATTTGTCAGGAAATTTCGTCCGAAATTCGCTAATAAAACGCTGTTTCCAATCATAGGAGACGGTGCAGACTACTGGTATCTGACGTTGCCTGAGATGTATGAACTGACTTCACCTGTTCATCAGAAGGAGAATACGCGGTTTTTGGACACTCATCACGGTCCTATGCATAAGAAGCCGTTTCTTTGGAAGAAGGTGCGACCGCCTTCCGTTTGTGAAAAAAGGGGGCCTTTTACTTTGAGCACGTCTCATAAAGGATCCAAGCAGGTTTCCCCACCTCCCCCGAAACCTAGCCCCAGCGGCGATAGTAAACCGCTTCGAGATCAACGCTCGAAAGACCCACGATTTCATCTCTATCATAAACATTATACTCCACAGCCTGATCTCTTCGATTACGTCGACTTTCACATCAATGTTTTGCTAGCTAGGAAGTGCTCGATTCTACATATAAACGATGAATTGTGATCACTGTTAAAAACTAAGTGTTTGTTACTTCTTTAGTAAAACATTATCTTATTGTTTCTGTAGGCTTTGTACAGTCAGCATACAAATTATATGTTAATTGGGCCAATATTTTTCAACTTTTAATTTAACGGCTTGGTAAAATTTACAGTTGTTTAGTGTTTTATTAACAGTGGATTAACGAGAATCTCCTTGTTTCTTTTAAACAGCATAAAATTCAGCTTTCTACGCCCGAAATTTTTAGATCCTGTGACTACTTATGAATCAGAAATTTAAATTTCCTTATAAACGACTAAATAAATTTTGATATAGTGAAATCGTTGGTTCTTTGCTATATTATGTACAAGATAATATGTGAAGGCAAACTCTGTCGTATAAGCTAGTTTAAGACCTTTCTATTATCATGAATACTATGCAAAATTTTTTCTAGTGGCATCGTAAAAAACAAGAAAAATTAGATATTGTTGGTACTGATTCTTGTAAGTACTAACCATCAAAATAAAAAGATATAATTTATGGTAATTCTTATCGACCTTGTTTACCTTTGAATGATCGTGGATTACTTGTAAGAGACTCACTACAGGGATGTAGCAGGTAAGGACTGTACATAACGTCGAGTTTTTCTCCTCTTATTCGGAAATCCGTAATCAGGCTGGTGAGTTTGGAAGGGTCGTCCGGATGTTGCGAGCCGCGAGCCTTTTGTTGTTAAGCTTTTGTTGTTCTGAATTTTACACTTGTAATTTATTTGAGGAAACGCCTCGGCGAGAAAGAAATTACATTAAACTCTCCGAGGCAAATGTGTTTTGTAAATTAACATCTCGCCTGTGTAGGCTTTATGGTTGGAGATTCCCCTTTATTATTCCTTTATTTTTGTGCCGAATAAAATTTTAACAACTTTTAATGTCTTCATTACGGTTTTTTTTTTCTGGAAATATGACTTATAATATGCTAGGACCATTAATTATACCTGTTTGATTGACGGACTGACTTACGTTATCATTTTTAATTAAGTGATAAACAACTATCTTGCATATTTATTTTTATAGACAGAAAAAGCCTGATGCATACCTCCTTCCTTGCAAGGGAAACGAAGAAGTTATGTAGGTCTTGCACCCACAAAAAACTATCGGTTCCTTCAAAGAACCTGCTGGCGGGAGTACCTGCGGGACTCACTTTCGTATCCACCGTGTTCCCGCCAGGTCTCAACCAGCGACTTTCTTGCATATATCTATGCACTGAAATCTTTGAAGAAGTCGAAAATCTTAAACGAGAGTGTGTGGCATATTTTAGTTAATCTGCGGCAACTTACAAATAAATGTGGAATGGAAGAAAGATAGTTATACTTTGTTCATTATTTAGGTTTAAGTTTTCGTCTGGTTGACGGATTTTGAAATAAACATGGCGCTATTATGATACACGAAGCCGTTAATTTCCCGTATTTACAGCAATACAAATAAGCTGTCGCAACAAGCATCGTCTAAATAATATGTTCAACACCACACGTCTTAGAACTCATTTGTCTAACAATGCCCGTTTGACTCAGCAAATTTATTAGGGTCAGAATAATTCAGCTTGTGGGTTTCACCGACTCCTTATTGCATAGCCGTCTTAGGGGGCAACCATTTGTTAGGCGCAGGAGTATAATGGTTGACCCACTTTGTGTGCGGAAAACGTTAGAATGGGTGTGATTTGTAAAGCGAATAGACAATAAGAGACCTTACGCTTTTGATAGTCTATACTCGGGTTTAGTTTCGGCGGTCCATTGTTTCAGTTGTCGATGCAAGGTCGCGTTGATAACCTACCAGAATTGGCGCCACGACACAGTTTGTCCAGCATACAGTTGGGCAACAAGGTTTGTAACTAACTAACAAAAGTTTGAATTACAATGATCACAATTACACCGCATTGATGTCCCGCCACATTTGCGCAGAACTAGGAGGTATTGCTAATGCATTTCTAGATTTTTCACCTCTTGAATAACCTCATGTTATAATTTCCTGTGAACTATGCAGGTGACTCACTGCAAATATTCAAAATCTAAAGTAATCTAAACATAATATGATTCAAAGCAACTTGCTCTAACACTGACCTGACTATAATATAAGCGAATCAATTTGCATTTCATAAGTTTTCCAAAAAAATCTCATTTCTCATTGTGGTTGGCAACTTTGACCACCACACTAATATTGTAAAGGTTAAAGTTTGTATGTATATCATCATCATCCCGGAAAACGCCATGGCTACCACGAGATTAATACAAACCGATTGCAATTGCGATCGATGCGATTTCAATCAATCAATCATTTATTTGCATAAAACATGGTAACAGTTAAAGACAACAGATGTTATTATTAGTTTCCAATCATGTTTTGCCATAGTATGGGCGTGCAAATGTTATTTTATTAATTTGCCTTACTTTTTCCATTTTCCCAACTACAGGCTAGCTAAACCACGCGCCACGCCTTCAGTTTCGCGAAATTTGCGCGTCAACTGAAACTGTCGGTCCCGGCAAGGGTGTTTGGCACATGAATAATGTATGGGGTAAATTTGCAAGTGTTTCAATTTACACCCGTCGCCACTCCGCGCCGCTCATACGCACCCTACAGCTGTTGAAGAGCAAAAAAGAAAACAATGAGTGGCGCGAATGGGGCAGTGTGTGCGCGGTCGAATTACCACGTAGTTAGTTGCGTCGGAATAATAATTTCTATACTTTCTTTATGTGTTTGAGCACTACACTCTAAAACAGAGTTCTCAGGTGGATAACGACACCTTTGAAAAGCTTTGCCTTGCATTTTTGTCCCTCTCCGGCTGTAGGATTGGTAATGGGTGGTGTTCTTTTAAATAGGCGGTCGCAGGTTCCATTTTTGGGTTTATCAAATAATTGGTAGAATAGTGCATCAGCCGTAGGATATTCAGCTTTTTTCTGTTGGCGAAATCAACAGGTCTGCCCGTAGAATTCAAAATTTTCGTGGTTTTTTGCAATTTGTACGCTAATTACTCATAATAGGCTTATGGCAGTCATTTCTGCATTTCTTTACATGTTTATATCAAAAATTTTACATAAAAATGTCTATCCTAGGAAATTAGTCCGAGTAAAGAGTTTTAAGTGAGCAACTCGGAAATCTCGGATTAATTTCTTTAACTCGACACTTTCAAGCAGAGATTTTTATATAAATACGTAAAGATGATGTTGGGATTATCGCAATTTGTCTGCCAAAAGCCTATTACGTCTTATCAGCTTAAAAATCGCGGAAAACCACAAAAAAAATTGAATTTTGCGGGCACACTGGTGGTGTGCTCCTTAACTACGATTATTTTACGTTACCAGCAAATTGAGAACAGTGGGGCTAGACAAAGTAACAGTCGTTTTCGCGACAGTATAATACAAAATTGTATGGACAAACCACGGTATTTAGTCACGTGGTTTATCTGCTGTCATCTACGCTTACCGCCAAGTAACTCTGTCCAGCAGTTTGTTTTGCTATAATCCGCTACTTGAAAAGAATCTGCGTGGTTCAATATGCAGGAACACCACCTATATGAACCGGAAAATCTTCAGGAGACTTTACAATGCAGGATCCTAGAACATTAAGTATTGTGAAGGCAACATCTCCTGAGGATGTCCCGGTGTCGGGACGAAATGTGCATCAAAAAGTGTTAGATTTGAGTGTGGTGTTTCATGTGTGCTGTGTTCCTGAATATTGGATCATACAGCTTCTTTTCAAGTAGCGGATTATAGAAAAACAACTACTAATTATGGATTTTCGCAAAATAACGCCATTTTCTATTAAAAAATTAGAACAATTCGTATCAGACGAACTTCAAAAAGATTATTGCTAGATCGTCTAATTTATTAATATAATATTAGAATGTTTGTTTCTAGGAGTTCATAATATAAAAGCTCAAAGACTTTTTTTAGTAACAAGTTCGCATTTTAAACCTCGTAGCTCGAAGCGATCTTTCGCAGAATTTCGTAATTCATATACAGACTTTGATGTATTTTCTTGAGAAAATAAAAATAAATCAAGTTTATTTCCTATAACTTAGGTAATAAGCTTATTATTATTTTATGTAACATTTTTTATTTCTTTCGTAAAAAATTACAAAAAAAAAACTAGTTGTAAATCAGGGTCATGCGAGCACAAAGAATAAAATTCATAGTAAGAGTAGAGTAGGTACGAGTAGCGAGTCTTTGAAAAGGTGGCCAAAAGCCAATTGCGTTTATCCCGAAATACGAGCTCTTACGTGTTCAAAATTTTAAACTAAGTACTTCATAGGATTTCGTTTAATTTAATTTTTTAGCTTCTTTAAAACTTTGGCTCGAAGTTAAGTTCTCACTCTATGATATTTTTAAGAAAAATGCAAATAGATCCTATTAATAAAGAAGCAAATAATTCCTATTAGCAAAATAGCAAGGACTTTAGTTATAGTTTTATTAATAACGCTGGCCAAGTGCGTGTTGGCAGGCTTCACACATATTTGAGAGCATAAAAGTGAACTCTAGTAAATTTTTTACGATGTTTTCTTTGATATTTTGTAAATCAAGGAAAACATCGTAACACGATCTCAAACCCGTTTCGCTAAACTTTATATTGTCGCTTGATAATAAATAAATTATTTAATGTATTACTTAATTTAATAAGAAGCAAAATTATAATATTGATTTCGAAAATGGCCCTTGTGATACAAAATTATGGATTACATAACATTCTGTTTCTAATTTGATCTAGAGGGCCCACATAAATAAGAGTTTCATAAATGCTTATGCCAAAACCTCGGTTACCCAATTTCCATAACACAACTTCATACCTATATTATTTATAGGTGTTTCAAATTCCATAAAAACGAGTTAATTTAAAATAATTAATTAAAATAAATTAAAAGTTCGAAATTAAATTACTTACATTTCCTTATTTACAAAGTTGTTTAGAATTAAACGTTAGTTTGATAGTTTTTCGTAGGTTAACTACTTCTAATTATAACTAGTTTTCCAAGACAAACCAGTGATGTTTGTAATTCTAGCTAGAATGGATCTCGATACTTAATTTTAGTAAAACTAAGTTACCTAGTCATACTTAAATGATAAGAAAAAGTATTAAAACTTGGCAAAAAAGCTTCAGGCAATTAGTATTACTTCTGTGAAAAGAACCGTTTCAATTCATTAAGTCTTGGCAGGACTTATAAAAAAGAAAAAGTTTCTACTGGAAAATGAAACAAAGCTTGATGTTAACTAATTTAGGATAATTTAGGATAAGTGTCTTTGTTAAGTGTAGGACACCTTAAACCTCATTTATAGTTATTACATATACATACAAAAATTGTATGTACGCATCGTATTGTGTGATACTATAGATGAGAATGAAATTCATAGCTCAATTGATCACGTGACATCCGCACACTCTTACTTTTTGTTTAAATTTTTCCATTTCCTTTCCATCTATACTATAGATCCTATAGTATAGATGGAATGCAATCCTATAAATTCTATAGGATCGCAATGTGATGTGGCTTTACTTTTTTAGATAGCGAAATTAAGCTAACTACTAAACAGTGAAATCTACTGAAAATTTAAATCGAAATAGCTTATTTTGGCAGGGAAAACGGTCGACAATTCCTATTGCCACATATAAGACCAGCCTAAAAACTCTTTGTAAGAAAACTCAGGAATAGCATTCTTATCTGGGGCCATTTAATGACCTTATTAATTAACATTATGTAACTAATTATCTCGTAAGTACTAAAAAAATTTAATAACGAATACATTATTATTTTGTTACTAGAATTTTTATTGGCTTAGGTACTAACAAAAGTTAGTCATTATACCTACATTTTACAAAGTGTTAAACCTACGATAAACAATTTCAAAAGCCGATCTCAATGTCGTCAAAAAACTTACACGTTTGCACATTGTTTTCTCATAAACCCTAAGCACTCAATAAACAAGATTCATTTACTTAATGTCAATTATGTAGAGCTTTGGTTAGGTTTGCTGCAATCTCAGCGAAGAAAACCCTTTTTCCAAAAAAAAGAAAAAAGAAAAAAACTGCTGCATTCTCTCATTTTCTTCGCGAAGACTGTAATTCTCAGCATCCAATCGATAAGGGGCGCTGAGTGGTTCCGTGATCTGTATGAAAAATGCGGGAAAGCCGTGGTACGCAGTAATTAGTGAAACGTACGCCTGGGCGCGTGAGGGAGTTACGCTGTGTCCGTGTGGGTACGACCATACGAGGTACGAAAATGTATTGTGTGGAGTTTTTGCGGGTTGGAAATAAAATTCTTCGGCAGTACAAGGTATTACCACCGAATATATAATATTACTAGCGTAGTATTACTGACCGTATCAAAGGCCCATAGTCCAACTAGCTAAAGAAAGGGGTTTACTTCTGAATGATTTTATAATAGTAGAATCCTGAACAAAGAAATTACTCTGTTATAATAATGATAATCAGAAAAATGATAATGAAACCTAGTGTAATATTATTTCAATTTTCTTTTATATCTCATTGTTGATTATATCCTTCCGCAACGCAGCCTGTCTCAACCACAAACGTATTACGAGTAGTAAGATTGAGAGGTCAAAAATAAAATCAGTAGATATATCATCTTAATAGTCTGTCATAATATCGTCTGCTAATATACGTAAATGCCATCACCTTTTTAAACATTTCACATCATCAAATGTGGCTGACACGTTACGTGAATAACATAGCTGTAAGGAGAGTCAATTCCTCATTTCCTTCACGATTTAAGCGAGTGTAGTAATATTTTCGAATATTTCACAAAAAAGGCACGAAGCTGACGTCGAGTTAAATTAAAAGTGAATAAAATAGTGGAGTAGTCGCAGTCTGGCTTTCTTGTGATTAAATTCAGAACGCTCCCGAGCGACCGCAGCGGCTGCCCCTGACAGGCCGCTCACGTTTAATTTGCGGTCACCCGTCACCAAGATCTTGACTGCGTCGATTTTTGTGTTCAGATTTCAGAATGGAATTAATATTATATAATGCGATATGCGATTCCCAGCGATATGAACCTCAAGATGACCCCTTCTGAATATTTTACGCAAATCTTCATACCAGTAAAATACTGTCAAAATTCCCGCTAATATGCCACAATATGGTGGAAACTATCCCTATGGAAACCCGCGTGCAGACTATCCTAATAATAAATATTATAAAGGCGAAAGTTTGTGTGTGTGTTTGTTACTCCTTCACGGCTCAACTACTGAACCGATTTAGCTGAAATTTAGAACATAGGTAGCTTATAACCCGGATTAAAACATAGGCTACTTTTTATCCCGGAAAAATCCGTAGTTCCCGTGGGATACTCAAAATACCAAATTTTCTAGAGCAATCTATAGCTACATCTATAGATAGATTGTTCAAGCGAACTTGCTTGAAAGCATGTTTAAAGGTTGGAATAGGGAACGATAACGGGAAAATGACGTTTCCCTTAGGATTCATGAAAAAGCGAATTTGACGGGGCCGGGCCGCGGGCAAAAACTGAATCTATTATCACTGTAAATGTGAAAATGGCCACTATGTAGGTTCTGAACATAGCACTGTACGCATTTAACAAGTGTGTTTTAGTTGAACAAGGGGAGGGATAATAATGCTATAAATAATAATGATATAATGCTATAAATAATGCATAATGCTATAAATGTGAAAATGGGTACCCGTATTATAGGTTCCGACATAACAACTGTTTCGCTATTAGCATTTTGTGTTTTAGTTGAGCAATGAGATACAGTTTAATAATATTATAACTATAAAAACGGGTAGTGGGTACCTATATGATATACTGTTTCGTTACTGACAATGTATGTTTTAGTTGAGCTATGGGATATGGTAAAGTAATTAGTAATGCTATAAATGTGGAAATGGGTACCTACCCATAAAGGTTCTGAAAGTACAATTGTTTCGCTATTTATAATGTGTGTTTTGGTTAAGCAATGGGATACAGGTTAATAATGCTAAAAAGGTGTTCCTGTATAGTTTCTGATATTAGAACTGTTTCGCTATTAAAAATATGTGTTTTAGTTGAGCAATAGATTATGTGATAGTAATTATGCTATAAATGCGAAAATGGATACCTATAAGGTAAAGGTTCTGAAATTATTTCACTCTTAAGCGGATACGTTGATTTTATTTTCGTCCTTCTCACTCTGTTGAATACGTTGGTGGGTTAGGTTAGGTTAGGTTAGTATCCCCCCCGATGGATTCCAATCTTGTCGCGATGGGGGGGCTCAGTAGCCGTGGTTGGGCCGCACGGTGAAGCCAAAAGGAATCCAGGAGGGGACGCTCGGAGTGGGCCTGGAGATGGGCCCGCTCTGGATGCGTCCAAGAGGGGTGCGGGGGACAGAGTTTTCTGTCTCCTGCAGCCAGGAGGGGTCGCGGGAGGAGAGGCGTGTCGGTGTGTCGTTGCCGCTCGCCCTATCTCCCGCGACCAAACGGTGGCGCACCGTTTGATGCGTCGGCGGCGGGGCCGCAGGGGAAGAGGAGTGTCGGTGTGTCGTTGCCGTTCTCCCTGTCCTCTGCGGCCGTTTGGTGGTTTGCGGCGGAGCCAAAGATCAGATCCGCCGCGGGTTATGGGAGGTAGATGCCTGCGAAGTGCAGGAGCAAGCTTCGCAGGTATCGGCTTACCCGTGCCCACGGCCCCTGGGTGGCGGTCCCGGGGGGGTCCGTCGCCTTACGGATGGGCGCCGAGGAGGTAAGGCCGGCTTAGGTGTTTCTGGCCGGCCTTGCTGTTGGAGGGGAGCTCCATGCTCCACCTCGTGGAGGGGCTGCGCAAGCGGCCGGGCACCGGCGGGTTCGCGGAGGTTTGCGGAAGCGTTCCCGTGTTCCCGTCATACGGTGCGAGGAGGAAACACCGTGGGGTTTAGCCGGTAAGAGTCTGGCATAACCCAGCCGCTCCCCCGGGCGACTGGGTATCCATGAGGATTCCCCACGATAATAAAAAAAAAAAAAAAAATGTTAGGTTAGTATGCAGCGTTGCGGAAGAATATAACAGAAAAACGTTGTTTTACCTAATTACTTCAAAAACTAAGCCAGTTATTTAAATGTCGTTCTGAGCGTTTTTGGGAATTATTTTTTACCGATACATTAAAATAAAAATTACAATTATGTCCATCGTAGTTTTCGATGGAAATTAGAAAAATGGAGATTTTGGAGCAATTTTTGGGAGAACTTTTTGGCGATAAATTTTTATCCAATCGTGTTTCCGAAGTTAGGTTAACACATATGCTGTTTTTTCCCCAGAAAATCCAGGACTCCCACGGGATTTGTAAAACCCCGAAATTCACGCGGGCGAAGCCGCGGGCAAAAGCTAGTAATATTATAAAGGCGAAAGTTTGTGTGTGTGTATGTTTGTTACTCCTTCACGGCTCAACTACTGAACCGATTTAGCTGAAATTTGGAACATAGGTAGCTTATAACCCGGATTAAAACATAGGCTACTTTTTATCCCGGAAAACCCATAGTTCCCGTTGGATACTCAAAATACCAAATTTTCTAGAGCAATCTATAGCTACATCTATAGATAGATTGTTCAAGCGAACTTGCTTGAAAGCATGTTCAAAGGTTGGAATAGGGAACGATAACGGGAAAATGACGTTTCCCTTAGGATTCATGAAAAAGCGAATTTGACGCGGGCGGGGCCGCGGGCAAAAGCTGAATCTTTTATCACTATAAATGTGAAAATGGCCACTATGTAGGTTCTGAACATAGCACTGTACGCATTTAACAAGTGTGTTTTAGTTGAACAAGGGGATATAGGATAGTAATGCTATAAATAATAATGCTATAATGCTATAAATAATGCATAATGTTATAAATGTGAAAATGGGTACCCGTATTATAGGTTCCGACATTACAACTGTTTCGCTATTAGCATTTTGTGTTTTAGTTGAGCAATGAGATACAGGTTAATAATATTATAACTATGAAAACGGGTACCTATATGATATAGGTTCTTAACTAACATCTGTTTCGTAACTGACAATGTATGTTTTAGTTGAGCTGTGGGATATGGTATAGTAATTAGTAATGCTATAAATGTGGAAATAGGTACCTACCCATAAAGGTTCTGAAAGTACAATTAAAAAGTATAATATTGATAATGTGCAATGGGATACAGGTTAATAATGCTAAAAAGGTGTTCCTGTATAGTTTCTGATATTAGAACTGTTTCGCTATTAAAAATATGTGTTTTAGTTGAGCAATAGAATATGTGATAGTAATTATGCAATAAATGCGAAAATGGATACCTATAAGGTAAAGGTTGTGAAATTATTTCACTCTTAAGCGGATACGTTGATTTTATTTTCGTCCTTCTCACTCTTATGAATACGTTGGTGGGTAAGGTTAGGTTAGGTTAGTATGCAGCGTTGCGGAAGAATATAACAGAAAAAGGTTGTTTTACCTAATTACTTCAAAAACTAAGCCAGTTATTTAAATGTCGTTCTGAGCGTTTTTGGGAAACATTTTTTACCGATACATTAAAACAAAAATTACAATGATGTCCATCGTAGTTTTCGATGGAAATTAGAAAAATTGAGATTTTGGAGCAATTTTTGGGAAAACTTTTTGGCGAGAAATTTTTATCCAATCGTGTTTCTGAAGTTAGGTTAACACATATGCTGTTTTTTTCCCAGAAAATCCAGGACTCCCACGGGATTTGTAAAACCCCGAAATTCACGCGGGCGAAGCCGCGGGCAAAAGCTAGTAATAGTATAAATCTGTACGTGGGACGTGGACCATACACAATACTGCGGTCGGTTACCTACTGATACCGTTGATGTCAAAACAAACATTTTTGACACCAGTAAACTGGCGACAATTTTCCAAAGGAGCGGGTGGGTCAACTGGTGGTAAGCGATCACTACCCCCATAGGCATTTGCAGCACCAGCGGAACTGCAAATGCGTTGCCGGCTCTTAAGAAGTTTGTTTATCCGCCCCTGAATGACAATGTCACATAGAACTTTATGTCTTTTTCTTCAAACTATCCGATGTTATTGTGGTAGATGAGTTTTGTAGTGTCAACTCCCGAATGCAAGATAAGAAAACTGAAAACTGGGATCATCCCCCTGATTGCGTAAGAAAAACGTATTCATCGTTATCGTAAACACTAGCGAATTCTGCCCGCTGATTGGGTTCCTGATTTGCGTCAGCCAATCGCGGCGCAGAATTCGCTAGCGTTTACGATAACGATGAATACGTTTTTCTTACGCAATCAGGGGGCAGGTATATAGAAAATGCAGACGACCATTTGTGATCACAAGTGAACATCTCAGGACTACCTATATGACTTAATAACTGACATGTGTATTACTCGAGACGGAAACAAGAAGCATAACTTGTATTGCATGTAAGTTGTGTATATCAAGGTAACACCACAACTGGGCAATCGTCGGTCACGGTAACTGTACCTACCTATAGGAAATTATTCGAAATACCATACTCCATTAATTTACCTTTGACCGGTGGTGTGTTAGATGGCAATTTCTCTAAAATTTGATTACAAATAGTACGTATCGTTTATAAGGAAACGCGTGAAGAAAGGCAAAGAAACAAATCGAATGTGCAAAACAAAGAAACAGGCCACAAACAATACTAAGTCGTCTACGTCCCGTCAAGAAGAAACCAAGAAACAGGGCACAAACAATACTAAGTCGCCTACGTCCCGTCAAGAAGAAACAGATCGAATGTGCAAAACAAAGAAACAGGCCGCAAACAATACTAAGTCGTCTACGTCCCGTCAAGAAGAAACAGATCGAATGTGCAAAACAAAGAAACAGGGCACAAACAATACTAAGTCGTCTACGTCCCGTCAAGAAGAAACAGATCGAATGTGCAAAACAAAGAAACAGGGCACAAACAATACTAAGTCGTCTACGTCCCGTCAATTCCAAGCCGCGAACGAGCATTGAAAAAGTAGAGCTACTTTGAAAATGAGAACAACTCGCGACGCGTTGCATTCGAGAACGTGTGAAATGTAAAAACAAACTACTATATTGTCGTGTACTAAGAGCTCGGGCCCTGAAAGGCTTTACCTGCCTGCAGGCGCTTTATGAGCGAGTATTTGAAATAGCGACGAGCAAAAGAAGCCGTTTATTATGGAGACGCGTCGACTTCTAGCGAAAATAAAATGTGTGAGCAAATTGTTTAACATACAAACGGCATAGCATAGCAACGATGTTAACAATATACTCGTATATTGATTCAAGAAACTGATTGACGTTTTTGCGGTCGGTCTTCATTGATCTTAAGACAAGTTGAAGAAGAAGGTTAAGTACTCGATTTAAAAAATAATAAAAATGAAACACAAATGTTTGTAAATTTTCGTGGAAATAAAAATTCTTTTTTCATTAAAATTAAATGTAATAGACTATTTATTTTGTACTACATCAAAAGAGAAAAGATTTATGCTCACACAATAATTCTTTATCTCTAAGCTTTGATATTACAGTTACTTAAGTACCCTAATTATCATAAAAGGTTTGCAGAGAATTTCTTTTTGTTAAATCTTTTTTGAGCTCCACTCGCAAGTTCTTTTTACTGTATGTACTGTAATTTTGGTATTTTTTCGCGTTTAAGTTTAATTATCTTAAATTATCTACGTAGTTGTTTTCACTATTTACCTAAAAAACTTACCTTTTTATAGAACTTTACATACCTACAGGATGTTATTTCTAGACAATACTTAGGTACTCAACTACACAATATTTGAATTACGTAGACGTTTGAGATTGATTGAGTGATTTTAGTGACCTGCTGTTTAAAAACTATAAGACAATAATTTTCAAAAACGTTACGTAATGATTTAGGTCTTTAATCTAAAATTACCGTGAAGCAGAAACACGATTGAATAAAATTTTCTTTAGGTATAGAAAGTTCTCCCAAAAGCAGCTCCAAAATCACAATTTTTCTAATCTTTATCAGAAACTACTATTAATGTAATTGTAATTTTTGTTTTAATGTGTCTGTAATAATAATATCCAAAAACGTTCAGAACGGATTTTAGATACTTACTGACTTAGTTTTTAGACTGGCTTAATTTTTTAGCAATTAACGTGATTTTTCTGTTATATTCTTCCGCGAGGCTGCATGTTTCACCTACTTACTCGTATGTATTGGCAAGAGTGTGAACGACAAAAGTAAATTCAGTGAATCCCCTTAATAAACCCGAATCTTCCGGCTGAAGCAGCTGGGTGCCAATTCAGCTCAAGAAACTATACCGCAGTTAGAAAATTCTTATATTATGTGTTCGATCCACGAAGACGCGCCAAAGTCCTTCCTAAATCCTTACGAATCGCGTGAAATATAAGCGATTGCGAAGGAGTGGGGCGAGTCTTCGTATAACTACCTTATATAATCAAATTCTGTATTTATGCATATCTCGAGCGTTGTAAGAAATTATATGATAGTTGTAAGGTGTGTTACGGATCCCAGAGAAACATTTAAATATACTCGAATGGGTTATTAGCGGCAGAGTTTCTGACGTGGAATTAATACCATGTCTCATTCGCCGACAGCCGTTATAAATGGTTCGTAATTATCTCCAAGACGCAACCTATCAAACAACGGGATACGGTTATATGGTACCGTGGAGACTCACATAAATATATTCATTTATCAAATAATAAACATATATTATTTTATACAGGGTTATATAAAAACACCAAATTCCTCTTGGCCTGTAGTTGTTAACATTAAAGTAACAATTTACGTAAGCTCCACGACTTTTTTAAATTCGATATTTTGAGAAACATCAAGTATTCTATATTTAACAGGGATATTTTAATTGTTACTACTCTGTAATGTCACTTTACAGTAATAATATTTTTTTTGTATGAATTAAATTAATACTGAATTTTCAAATTAATTGCTGAAAGTCGTAGAAAAAATGTTAGTTTTTAATGTAAACAACTACAGAACGAGAGCGATTTGGTATATTTATATGACCCTGTATATTTAGGACTAAACAATATATATATAGGGCGAGGACTAAACAATATATATATAGGAATTCATGCGGGCGAAGCCGCGGCCAACAGCTGTTGGCCGCGGCTTCGCCCGCATGAATTCCTGTTTTTCAATAGACATATTCACAGGACAGGGCAGACGGAATTTTCGTCAGTTTATCGCTGCCAAAAATGCTTGTTTTTTCACCAACACTAAGACCACAATGTAGTTCTCTCCGCAGCCACGAATTCTGACCGATAGGGCTACTGGCTTGTACTTACGAAAAAGGTTTACGAAAATCGTTCGAATGTCCATATTATCCTGAGGTTTTGTATCGTTGGTTTTAAAGCATAAACTAAATCTTCCGGTGTTCATACATTCCTTTCGTCAATAAACTAATTAAATGCAAACCACTGGGGAACTCCCGCTGTGGTGTCCAGTATTTTTCCCGACAGAAAAACCTTGATCTTTTTATAAGATAACTTTGTCTCGATGCACTCGATCTATTCCGAGTCATTTTTTTATGTTACCTTTATGTTGAGATCTTTGATAAGTATTTTGGTGTGAGTGACCTTGTCAATCGCATATAAATTAGACATATATATAACATGACTAGCAGTGCCCGCGGACTCCGTTCCACGTTAGAAATATTTTTGTCCCGGCCCGTTTGTCCCGCGTAATACCCACACTCCAAAGTCCCTTCCCCCACAGCGCTGAATGCGACGCAACCCATTGAGATACTATTTACTAAATGGCGCGACCGCACCTTCTTATTTCGCTAATATCTTTGAAGATATTTGTTTAAACTGTATAGAATAAATAGCCCAAGAAAATTAAGAAAATCAGAGGAAATAATTCGTGTAGTTTTGTAAATTGGTACAGTTATACCTTGCGGTATCCAGATGGACATACTAAAAGTCCTCAAGGGTGGGGGGTGTGCTGAGGGTGTAGGGGGGGGGTTGAAGGTACCTTTTTTCAGATTTTTGCTCATATCTCGAATATCTGAATGAATAGCGTTATGATTACTACTGATAAAAGTTTCAACATAAAATTGTCTACAAATTTGGTCATATTTATTTTTGCTTTACGATCAATACTTTAGGAGCTACAGGGTGTGTAAGTTTTAACAGAGAGATAAAAAATAGACAATTTAAGAAAACGGCGTCGTTTGTTCCCCATTGCTCATCATTAGTTACATTTTTAGTTTACAATAAGCAAGCTTAGTCATCTGCCAACCCAATATAATAAAAAACCCCATGTCGATCTATTGATCATTCTAAAAATCTAAACAAAAAAAGGCGATCATGTAAACAAGGGCCGAGCGTACTACCTATATGTATATACCCCCTACTAAAGGGTCAGCAAAATATCACGCATTACGAGTATTCCATCAAGTACAACCCCCCACCCTTGAGGACTTTTAGTATGTCCATCTGGATACCGCAAGGTATAACTGTACCAATTTACAAAACTACACGAATTATTTCCCCTGATCGCCCATATTCGGCTTAATTTGATCGTACTAAAAAATGGGAAATGCTTTCCAAAAAACCAACTTCAAATGCCACTACAAAGAGTGAAATAATTTTTATTTAAATTTTAGGTACCTACACCAATTCGAAGTCGGGCGATTGTCTATGACTTCGTCATTTCTTCGCACATCAAGTAAGTAAGAAGGACTATTAGGGATTGTATGAAACATTGCCCGACTTCGAATTGGTGTAGGTACCTAAAATTTAAATAAAAATTATTTCACTCTTTGTAGTGGCATTTGAAGTTGGTTTTTTGGAAAGCATTTCCCATTTTTATTTTATACTTTTTAGTGGAAAACAATAAAATGCACAAGGCGTTGTAAAATACCCAAATTGCTTGAGGTGTGTTCATAAAATCTGAAGAGATACCTCAAATTCACCAAGATCCCATCATCAGACCCTGACTTGATGACTTTAGTCATCAAATCAGTATCTGCTAGCAAATGCACCAGTAACTATAAAAAATACCCAACTCGTTTCAAGTATACTAGCAAAATTTGAAGAGTTCCCTCGATTTCACCAAGATCCCATCATCAGACCCTGACTTGATGACTTTAGTCATCAAATCAGTATCTGGTAGCATATGCACCAGTAACTATAAAAAATACCCAACTCGCTTTAAGGATACTAGCAAAATTTGAAGAGTTCCCTCGATTTCACCAAGATCCCATGATCAGATCCTGACCTGATGACCATAGGACAACTTGGAAAATATTACTCTTTCTAATAATACTCAAATAGTTTCATGTGTCCATACAAAATTTGAAGAGTTCCCTCGATTTCTCCAGGATCCCATCATCAGATCCTGACCTGATTAAAATGGGACCATCTGGAAACAAAACCCTCTTAAACAAAAAAATAATTTTTCAAATCGGTCCACGCGTCTTCGAGTAATCGGTGAACATACATAGATAAAAAAAAAAAAAATAAAAAAAAAAAAATAAAAAAAGATTCCGACGAATTGAGAACCTCCTCCTTTTTTTGAAGTCGGTTAAAAAGGGCACAAATATTCTACATTAAATTTCCATTCTAAAAACATATTAACAAAGATATAAATTATACCATATGGGCTAATACCATATGGGCTAATACTACAATTTTAACAGTAAAAGCAGTTTTTGTGAGTTACCCGTAGGAGATAGGCATATGACATCACAGACTTTTTTACAGATTTTGATACGTTCTTTAATATTGTAGAACATTATTTTGTTCTATCCTCAATAGTTTCCACAGCGCACGCGATGAAAGCAATTTTTTTACGACTTGGATTACATTATTCAAGTTTAAGTAAAGATGCGTAATTAATTTTGGAAATTGTTATAGCCTATGACACTTCACAATAACGTAGCTTTCTATTGGTGAAAGAATTTTGAAAATCGGTTCAGTAGATCCAGAGATTACCCCTTACAACGTCACAAACTCACAAACATCGTTACGCTACCTCTTTATAATATTAGTATAGATTTGTATGGAAGAGAATGTCGATGTACGAATAGCGAGGTACCTTTTCAATATCTTACAACCCTTACGAAAATGCTGATTTCATTCTTAAAAAAATTCATGGCCATGTAGTGTAGAACTTTAAGTTTTAATTGGCTTGTAATTATGAATAAAACTCTTGAGTAGAAAATAACATTTTTAAAACAACAGTTATTAAAATGAGTGTTTGCGAGTAAAATTAATACCAATTTGCAGAATTCAATCACCGCAGGACAATGTAGAAATGCTCCTAGATTTTATAAATACGTATTTAAACACGATTCATCATCATTAAAACTTTGACACGTTAATGAAGGACTCTCGAGGGCGTCATATGTTTTGACAAAGCTGTATTGTTTATTATGACTTATCTAGGGAGAGGAATAATTAAATTATTATTAACGTACGTTAGCTGAGTTTCCGCTTTATGGGGAATTTGAGCCGTTTCTCCATAATTTAATTTTACGGTAGTCAGTCATTTTTTTGGACTGAGAATATTTTGCAAAGTCCCACCTTTTTGTTAGTCATAATGATGATATTGTGCTAACTGCTAATGCATAACAGACTTTATATAAGACATTTAATAAAATATTAAGTATGAAAACATGCATACTACGAGTACACAGCTTATATTTGGAAAATATTTAATTTAAATGGAGAAGGAGTGTTAAAAGACTTAGAATGGGATTAGGTAATGTAGAACTTAATATGCTGTTGGTACACGACCACTCATAATTACGAGGTATCACAAAATGAAATGTTTTTTTTTACTTCTTAAGTAATCGAAACAAGTTACAAAATAGTCTTGTAATAATTATTTCATTTTATTTCTGCAAAACATCGTAGTCGCGTAATATCAAAGTCAGCACTGAGCAAGCAATACATTTTAGTTTTTTTCCCGAGTGACCAATTTATTGGTTGGCACACTGAACATTTTTCATTGTGAAAAGTCTTTCAATTAGGAATCAGCTATTCGAATACAACACAGAAGAAATATCTGATCATAAATTAAAGCTACGAGTAGGCTGATATTTCTTAATTCTCATCCCTCTCTCTAAAATGCACTCGATTCAACGTGACCTAGATTTTAAAGAGTACTGTATCACTTCATAACTGTACTCTCTACGACAAATTTTATTTTAAGTATCCCTACTACATTATCGCGTTATCCAAGTCACAGTCAAAATACTTTGTAATCTGTTACGTACCTTGTTAAACGTTTGATTCGTTCAGAGATATTTTTGTAAGATGAGAGAGATAAATGAGATTATAGCAATGCGAACTCACAATCCACCCTGAACTGAGAAGACTCTCTACACTCTTCTTCTCTACCACGGACTCTACTAAGCCCTATACCTGCCTGCTTATTATAAGGAAATGTTAGAATAATAGTGGCCAAATCCATTCTGCGATTTGCCTGATAATCGCATTGTATCTTTACAGTTTATTTTTGCTATTTGGTTTACAAGTATTATATAAGATTCCTAGGTTCAATCATTTTAATATCTACGTATATTCTTGTAAATTGAGAATATTTATACAGTTATACATAGTCTTAAGTGGCTCATTTGATAAAATTTACTGTTGAAATTTTAAGTATGTACTTTCTTTACCTAAGTCTCTTATTTTTTAAATTTCTGCCAGATACATTACCTGACTTACACAGAAACAGTGCATAATTAGATACAAGTAGAACGAAGTGTCTTTTGACCTAGTTTACGGGATTTTTTTAAGCTTGGAAAAAATCAGTGTCTATGGTAGAGGCTTTGTCGACCCATTTTGTGAGGATTCACTTTTTGTGCTGGAGTACCAATATTAAAATGCAACTACATACTTAATTTATATAGTACACATACAACACACTTAATATGAGTACCTGCGAATCGTCTTCAGTGGCACTAACAAAAAAAATTTGAACACGCTCTTTATATAATCTTAGGTAGGCAATAAGGTAAGGAGTTGAATAAATAGGCAACAAAGTTCGATGGTTTGTTCCAACTACGAGTACATATTTCGTACTCACAGACGATCCTTCAATCAAGTAGACCTCAATAGGCAAGATGCAAGAAAAGTTTAAATACACATCTAGTATTTTTATTTGTAATCTTCATCGGTATCAAAAAATATCTGACATATTTTTTTTATATAATCCCTCAATATTGAAGAATATAATTATTATTAAAAAGTGAAAAATACCTGTATTTCAAGAATGTTTAAACGTTCAAAACAGAACGTTGCCGGTCGTGACGTCACAGTACGCCTGCGCTCCTCCTATAATAATTAAAGACCATTATTACGATATAGAGTTTGTTGTGCCAGTTGATTGGCTGAATCATTGAATTGAGTGTATGACGTGATCTACGTTCGAAATTCGGCCTTTAAATCGTCTCAATTACGTAAGCAATTTTTAATTACTAATATCATAATTTATATCAATAATTCCATGCAATTACGCTGTAAGCAACCAAATAAAAATGTAAAAAAACTGTAGGTATTCTCTATTTCTATGACACTTAAAAACATGGTGTCTGCCACTACTAATGGAGCGATTAATCTACTTATTATCACGTTTACATTCAAACATAAAACCACCATAGAAGCTATAAATACGAAATTTCTTTCTATCGTGGTTATAAAAGGGACAGGTGTTTGATATTTATTGTTCATAGAAATTCATGAAAAAAGTTTACCGAAAATTTCACACGTATTTTCGTTCAGTAAATCTTCGGCGGTGTCATACTAAACAAAGAATAATAATTCACACACATGAATATAAAGGGAAAGCGCCTTGCGTGACGACATAACCGCCTTTACCCACCGATGGAGAATGCTATACTATATAACCTCACCAACTTTGTCTACGATCGAAAATGTGTTATTATGGGGATTTTTTTGAGGTTTCTCGTAATTTTTAAGCTAATAAGACATAATAGGCTAATGGCAGTAAAATTGAGGAAATGCCAGTATCATCTTCACGTGTTTAATTTAAAAATGTTTGTTTAAACGTTTCTTGTTAAAGAATTAATCCGAGATTTGCTAGTTAGTAGTGATAGCTCAGTGGTTTTGACCTCTGCCTCTCAAAAGGAGGTCGCGGGTTCGAATCCTGGGCACGCACCTCTGACTTTTCCGAGCTATGTGCGTTTTAGGAAACAAAATATCACTGGCTTAACGGTGAAGGAAAACATCGTGAGGAAACCTGCATGCCTGAGAGTTCACAAAAATGTTCTCGATGGTGTGTGAAGCCCACCAACCCGCACTTGGCCAGCGTGGTCAGTCTAAGAGGAGACCCGTGCCCAGCAGGGGGACATAAAAAGGGGTTGAGAGAGAGAGATTGCTAGTTACACACTTCAAACTCGATACTCCCACAATTCCTGCAATTGACTGCCACTGTAGGATTTTTTGGTGTGATTTACAGTTTTTTAAGCAATGCGCTTTGCTCAATCGCAGAAATATCCCGTGCTGTGACAGCCAAGTCAGACACACAAAACGCATGGCCGACGCCGCCTCGTGACGCCATTAATCACTGTCACGTCTGCTATGACACGCGCTGTGTGCCCCAAACATGTAGAACATGTAGCTACTATTATTCCGGTGTGTATACAAAATTGTGTACTAATATAAATAAAAGAAGGAGTTAATGTGTTATGTGCGGAACCTAGCACGATTTATATGAATAGACATGTATCCTGGACAGGGTGGACGGCGCAAAAAATGTCGCCAGTTTAGCGGTACCAAAAATGATTGTTTTGCCACCACCAGCAATGCCATGCTGTAGTTCGCTCAGCATTAACCTATAGAATTTTGACAGATGCCGCTACTGTTTGCTTGTACGAAAAAGGTTTATGTATATCGTTCGGATGCCCATATCCTGTGGTTTCTTATCGGTGAGGTATATATGACTCATTTTTACTCATAAGGAATCATTTTTACTGGCATAAGGAATCATTATGACTTACTGTCATTAATAGGTCCCGTAAAAATGATTCCTTCTTCTTGTAAGTAATAGCATACTGCTCTTTAGAGTGTACATAATAGACTGTATATGAAGACCTTTGTTCTACGCAAAACGAACACTTTTTTGACACAAAAAAGTTTCGTTTTTCCTTGCGCTTCTGATTTCCATGATAACTTTAATCATAAGCAATTTTGCCAGACGTTTGACATTTCATTTTGTGGTTGATTGACGAGTGTTCCGAGCAGCGTCGCAAGAGGCGGGGATTAAAATTGAACACCAACATTCTTTGCATACCTACCTATCATTTTAGTTATTAAAAATATTTTCCTATTTTAATTCCTCCATTTTGTACATGTGATTAACAAGAGTGATGTGTGTGATGTAATATGGATGTAATTTATTTTTATGCACGCATTCTTGTTTAATGCAATTAATTAAAAACTTTCTGATACGATCAGCTAAGTCGTCATTATAAGCACCACCTCAGATTATACTTAGTTCCATTTAAATTTGAATGCTTCCCTGTGAAATAACTTCGAAAGACTAATGTGTTTTTGAAGATAAACTAATCACCAGTTCAAAGGAAAACTGATACTGGCTCATGTATTGATGAACACACCTTGTCCACAGTAAAAAAGTAATTAAAAGAGCGACCAGTTGAACCAAAAAAATAATTAATCGAAGACAGTTAGAAAAACGTAGTGTATTTCCATTTTCCACGCTCCTGAAATGAAAGGCGCATGGCGGCCCCGTATAAGCCACTAATCGGCTTGTCACCCTGGGAACTGTACTCTGCTTTCACATCACGTAGATGCCATCTGCATATCGGGGTTAGGGAGACCTATGAAAACATTTTAGCAGAAAATGACGGTCTAAATCCCGAAGTCTGCTCTGCCGTGATTTTGGTGTACGATATTTTCAATTAGGTATTAGATCTACGATGATTCTATAGAATTATATAGTAAGAAGGTGAGTGCTCTAAGATTTTCAAATAATGAAATAAATGTTTCAGGACTTTTGGTACGTACCCACAGAGTGTTATATCGGGAAAATCTACGACGTTTCTTGCTTAAGAATGTTTAAATATAGGGGAAGAAACGCACTTAAACAGTGTTGCACACCTCAAGTAATCCTTCAAATATTTTCAAGGAGACAATGAACGTCTGTACAAACACAATGAAATTAAACTCAACGTTAATTAGACGTGAGTTTAAAATTAATCTGCTCAAAAACAAAACGGCGAGCCAAGATACATGCGGTGAATTTAATAAAGAGGCCGCCGTAACGTCACAAACTCTGAACCCTGCTGCTATAAGATTGATGTGGGAAAAAATATGAGAAATAAGAGCGGCGTTCGCTACAGCAGTGAACTTTGCGAACTGATACGATGCTTTGAAAGCTGACGCAGTGACTACGAGTTTATATAGGTATCTACTCATTACTAATCTCTATCATATTATGGATCAAACATTCTTTATAATTGAAAGTTCATTATTTGTGCCGATTTGATGCGCCCTCCTCAAAGGTTCACGGTACTAAATTGACATTTAATGCTAGTGACCGCCGTTTTGAATGTCATTTTATTTTAGTTCCATGGACGCTCACGCCAGGTTACGCAACAATCAGTGCTCAAATGTCTTCATTTTTACGTCGACAGTCTGTGATCCAGCGTACTATAAGAATAATAGAGATCAGCGGTACTCATACATTCGCTGCCCCTCTGGACAATAGCATTTCTAGTCTCTTTCTAAAATTGCTTACACTTCAAAAACTAAAAAAAAAAACGAGTCAAGATCTCTGGACCAGATGACGCAAGTACGAAATGCAGAATCGATCTCGGTGTTACACCGAGATCGATTCTGCATTTCGTATTAAAGGGAAAGGAAAGGTTCCCATCCCATAGAAATAAATTGTGGTTTCAGATAGAGTAGATGAATTTCGTAAATCTTCAAATTAACTTTTAGTTGATGAAAAGTCTCGTTTTTTAAAAGGGCACTAATACCTAATATCGCCTGAAAGATTGCCAATAAAAAACTTATTTTTATGAAAATTGATCTGTAAATCTCATAGAATAGCCATTGTAAATTATGACATTCATAAAGTAAATTTATTCGACACATGACAGCGATACAGGCTGAGTGAATTTAATAAAGAGCTGCTGTTCTACCGAACATGCTGCAAAGATTGATGTGTCTAAAATTGTAACGGTATCATCTCATGGTCTATGATATTACAAACTTTTGCTGTACGACATATCTCTCTTAGTTTGAAACGTGACTGACAGCGACCTGCGATACAGGCTGAGTGAATTTAATAAACAGCTGCCGTTCTACCGAACATGCTGCAAAGATTGATGTGTCTGAAATTGTAAAGGGAGCATCTCACGGTCTATGATATTACAAACTTTTGCTGTACGACATATCTCGCTGAGTTTGAAACGTGACTGACAGCGACCTGCGATACAGCTGAGTGAAATTATTAAAGAGCTGCCGTTCTACTGAACATGTTGCAAAGATTTATGTGTCTAAAATTGTAAAGAGAGCATCTCACGGTCCATGATATTACAAACTTTTACTATGCGATTATAGTCTTGCTTAGTTTGAGATAAGACTGACGACTGTCAGTTACCTGCGATCAAGTAACTGAACTAAAAATTGATGAGTCTAAAGTTGTAATTGGTGCATTCAAAAATTTCATTGATTCGTGATAAAGAGAAAAGGCATGCTATTTTGTTTTTAAATTTAACTGCTTATCTTCCCAACCAATGTCATGACGATATGATGACTCATGACGCATTCATGAATAATAATAAAGGGCGTGAGTTTGTTCAAATAAAACAGTGTGTTCGTGTTTGAGGGTTTTTTTTCTTGTTACATTAATGTTCTGTTAGAAGCCACCTTTACACAGAAAGCTATGCCGTAACTATGCCAGTTTCAGGTCTCATAATATATTGAAAGTTTCATATAGTTTAATAACTGCACTGAAAATATATTATGGTAGCAAAATGTATGGTATGGTTCAGAGCATGTATAAAATGTTGGATTTTATGCCTTTTATAAACAATTTTTGGAAAATAAAACTGTTTAAGTGGATGGCTTTACATATACAATTTCTGTAACATTTTTGTTTTATCTTAAATTAATATTCAATATTTTCGCTACATAATTGGAAAATTCCAATCCAATTTTTCTGTAAATATAGGGTATGACCTTAGTTGGAAAATCTAGGTTACAACTTATTTACGTAAAACAATAATTAATCATTAAACCCTATGGATGAGTAATAAAATATGCAATATTGTGTGGTGACAGAAATTAATTGAAATCTATGACGGGAAGCGAGCGCCGCGCCATCTGTTCAAAGGTTTAATTAAGGAGGTAAATGTACTTTAGGGTTGCCACCTTAAAAATAATCCTGCATTGCAGCTTTATGCACTTAACTAAACTAATAATTCTAACTTGCCTGACATAATTGAATCGTTTACTCAATTGATAAACTGAATGTAAATTGTAGACAACTCACGCCTGACAAAAAAATAAACATACCAAAGTACACAAAAATAAATGACGTGATTCCTTTGATAGAGTTCCCCTGTATCTGACTACCTGATACATGTCTCAGTTTAAAAATAAACGTAAGTTTTTATTTTGTTTTTTGGTAATAAAATCTAACAATAATTGTACTTATTCAGTGAAAATTTTATGTCTCTTTTGGTATATCATAGTATCGCCAGCAGACAGACGGATGGACAACGGAAGCATAATATTATTGACACCTTTTGGGTTACCTTTGAAAAAATTGCGAGCATTTCGAATATGATCACTGATTCCATATAAAAATACTTTTCCATTGTTTGATCTTTTGTCTCTAAAAGCGTGCTAAAACTAAGTAAAAGTTTTAAAATTAAAGTGTACTTACTCTATTATTTACTGAAGCACAGCCCACATTTTTAGTACGGAATATATTTTCAAGTTATTTTCATCTAAAATATTCGAATGTTGCATACGAGTATGTTTAATACAAAATAGGTACCTACACAATGTTAAAAATTTGTATAATTGTATATTATACCAAATATACAATTTTTGTGAAACCGTTTGTTCTTCATTAACTCAAAAATGCAGAAACGGATCATTCGATTGAAACATTTAACCTTCCAGCATTTGAATCTCCTTTGAATACGTATTGAACGCGGCAAAGAAACAGAAATTATTGAAATAAACTGACTGAGTTTTTAATTTTCGGTATGCATTTCAAATTCCAATAGACAACCCTAGCCATCTAGTGGAACACATTTGACTGAAAGTTGTGATTGATGACGTATACACCACATAGGTAGTTAAATGCGCGCAAAATTGTGAAAACTGGCGACAATTAGCTATCAATTTTATTTAGTTCCATGAATCATCCGTCTTTATTAAGCGTTTAATTAAACTAACAGAGCATTAATTTGTATGTGTTGTGCTTGTTCTTTGCTGAGTTTTATGTTATCAGAAGGAGATTAATTAATTATTATTGATAAATAACTTCTCTCAGTTTAAAATGATTTTTCGTTTTATTTTAGAAGTATTAAATTGGATCAGGAAATGCGCACACTTGATCGACTTTTGATAGAGTAAGCACTCGAGATAGGTACCAGATTAAAAAGAACAATCGAGAATCATTACACCATAGAATATTCTCCATTCCTATCAAATGATGACTTAATTTACAATTTCTGTATTGGGCGTTTTAGTAAAAAGGTATCTAAGTAAAATAATTAATCGTATTAGTAGTAATGTTCTAGAATTTGCTAGAATAAACTCGGAGAAAAAAGTTTTATATACTCATAAGTCATATTGATACGGGATGATATAAGCGAGCTGTATGAAGCTTGATAAACTTGAGAATTTACTCGTAGATATTGGCGACGTATGTTAATGGTTATGAACAACATATATAACTTAAGTACGTATGTAGTACCTACAGTAGAACAAAGAAGATAATAATGGATATTAGGAGCAGTGATTCGCAAAGATAAAATTACTTTGCGATATTCCATTTCCTGGGAGTCGCGATTCAATTCAGAACGTGAGGAGAGTACCTACATGTGAGAATCCACTATGATTTTATTACGAATGTAAACATTCTTGAATCCAAACTGACTTACTCGAAAGTGGGACAAAATTATGAAATATTATAATACATATATTTCACTTTATATACAGGAGATATTTTCGTCTTAGTAAATATTGCCAAAGCGCAGTTCGATGACAAAGAGCCTTTAGAGAATAGACCTTTACGCGGCAAGCGCGAAAAAAGTGTCGCCAGTTTTCTGGTGCCAAAAATGTATGTTTTGACTTTTGACACCAATCGCGTCAGTAGCAAGCCGACTATATTGCGTATAAACCGTGGTTCCTGCCACAGATCACTTAGGGAGAAGCGACACGGTGCGGTGCGGTCGCGGCGCGGCGCCGGAGCGTTGTCACTGCGGCGTCCTGCATATAAAAATCAATAATATGCCAGACGGTGCGTTCCGGCGCCGCACCGCAGGCACACCGCACTTCGACTTAGCGAGACGCGAGAGTGGGAGGAAGTGTTGCTCCAGCGCCGCGACTTTGTTCGCAGTCGTGTTGTCCAGACTCTAGTTGTCAATTTTGCACTGGCTGGCTAGGTCCCTGCTCCGCATACTACTTTACTTTACTTTATTTTCTAATTAATTCTAATTAGAAAATGGTGAAAAATCCATTGTTTAGATATTTCAATCCACGATGATGCGCCCCACTCTGTCAAACTCCATGCGAATCGAATGAAACATAAGCGATCTTGACAGTGTGAGGCGCGTCTTCGTGGCCGCCTACGACGCCTCAACGGTGCCGTATTGCCGCGCCGCATACTACATGTGTACAGTGATGCGGCAAAATGTTTGCGGTGCTGCGCCGCACCGCACCGTGTGGCTTCTCCCTTACACTTGTCAATAGTCTGCACGCTCGTTTCCTTGGAGACTGTTTCCGCCATATTGTGGCATAAGGTATTATAGTGGTAAATTTGATAGAGGGCACTACTATTTTTTTGTATGAAGAAGGTTTGCGTGAAATGTTCTGATGGTCATATCCTCAGGTTCCTTATTGGTGCTTCAAAGGCAGATTTGTTTATCCAAACGTTAGAGCCTTCAATATCGGAAGGCATTCGTGCATGGTGTCCGGTTGGTAAATGCTAGGTCACAGTCACCCGTTGTGACACAAATCGTGTTGACCTCTCGTCCTTGCATGCAAGACTTATGACCACAGATCATTATTACCCTAGCTTATGACTATCTTACAACGTTAAGGAACCTGAGCATGAGTAATGGTCAACAGAACATTTTCCGCAAACCTTCTTACGGAATAACAGAGAGATCAAAAACATTTCAGATTTTGTTAATTAAAATCTGTTCAGTTTTTAGTTACTACCTTTAGTTGGTTTAGTTATACTTGTACTAATAATTACGCCACCAAAACAACGATTATAACACAAAGATTTATTTAAAAGTCAATGTTATAACAATTTATAATAGAAAAAATAATAAATAGAAAATAGGTAAATTAACAATAAGTCTTCGATGTTTATTGAACATCAACCGCCGTGCATTAGTTATTGATGTTTTTTTTCTATATTATTTTTAAATGACTCCCTGATTCGTTTATATTCACATTTTTTTGCTCAGTACCTACAATAAGAGAGCACGACAACACTTCAGTCTTTAGATATAGATAGAAATAGAACTACAATAAGAACTCGCATAACTGACGTAACGTTCCAGCTTCACTATGAATTAGTCCCAATGAGGAATAATTGCGTAAACCATAATTACCGCAATGACTTACGGTTGATTTATGCTAATTGTTATTACATTTCAGCTGAAATTAGAACAATGTATTGTGTGGATATGCCATAATGTTACACTGGCCTTTCGCATAGCGAATGTGAACTGTGTAATAAATGATACGTGCTTGTCATATTGTATGTCATAACTACAGCCTGGTTTTACCTACTATACTTATATACCTTTCTATATTACGCAGGAAGGTAATAGTGTTCCAGGCCAATTTATTTATATTTATAGGCGTAGTAAGTACCTTCTTAGGTATAGATGCCAAAATAAAAAATAATACACTCATGGTTTAAAATGACGTTTATAATTAATAGGCCATCGCTCACGCTCCGACTCGATAGAGCCATTTCTAACAACGACAGCTCCGTGAGTTCGGCAACTTTTTCTTGTAGTGTGAGTGTATCAATTATTCCTATTCTGCAATTTGGTTCTGCCTATTCTGCGTTTCCCGGTATGACTATTTCAAATTGACTGCGCTCTAATAAAAGTACTTAAAAGGTATATAATATGTGTGTATACCAATGACGAAATACGCTACGCTAATACGTTTAATCAATTATGGTGTGTACATAGAGATACTATATGTACTAACGTACGGTGTGTACGACGGAACTGCCCTGTGAGGTGGTCGGGCCCTAATTGAGCAAGAAAAACCCTGTTGGATTTGCCAGAATAAAGTATAGGTTTACATACCTACTTTCGAACCAAAGCTTACAGGTGCAAAGAGGAGATAAAATCTGCTAGTTTTAACAAAGTGTTAAACTTAAAACATTTACAACTTCGATAAAGAAATATATTGTGCACTTTATGCGCTGTTGTTTCGTTAGTTCCCGCGGATGCAAGTTTTCGCAATTTTGCTTTTATACTTTTGCTTCATAGTTTCGCCATTAAAAAGTTACTTTGGGCATAAATTTCAAATAATTAAATAATATCCAGATGAAAGCCTTGATGTTACAAAAAAAGCAAAAAAGAATATATACTTATTACTATATTGAAAACCACCCTGACTCGGATTCGAGTGGGAGGTCGCAGTTTCGATTCCCACCACGGGCTCGCCAACTTGGAATTTTATAATTTCTATTAATTGGCTCAGGTGCTCAGGTCTGGTCTGGTGGGAGGCTTCGGCCGTGGCTACTTATTACGTTACCAGCAAAGAAGCATCGCCAAACGATTTAGCGTTCCGGTGCGACGCTGTGTAGAAGCCGTTGCTGTGAGTTTACTTATTTATACCCTTCCAAGGGACCAAGTTAGTACGATAACATCTTCTGCTGCATCATCACTTACCATCAGGTTCCACAGTCAAGTATTAACTTGTATGGAGTAAATAAACCATTACATTCGGTTTCGTAAGATTTCATTTGATAGAAAGGTTTTGCTGGTGGTAAGGCTCTTCTTGCGGAGTTCGTCTGGGTAGGTACCACTGCAGTGTTAGTTACTCTACCGTCAAGCAGTCAGTGATGTATTGCTATGTTTCGGATTGAGTGGCACAGCACGCCAATGAGTATAGTTACTGTGCAAAATTAGACCTTAAAACAGAGGTGTGAGTACAGGTTTTTGTACGAATTTCGAGTCGACTCGCATCGTACAAACGCATCGAATGTATCTAATGATTTACAGCCAGCGCCATCTATTGATAGCCGCGTGTCAGTGACTATCCATAGATAGGCGTTGGCTGTAAATGTATGGAGGAATTCGATTCGTTTGTGCGATGCGAGTCGACTCAAAATCCGTAAAAAAACCTTTACTAACCCTAGATACTAATGTCTTAGGGTGATGAGCGCAGTGCAGTGTATCGTATGATATTGCAATGCAAAATTGTGGGACGCACTGCATCTGACATGGGCATGCATATTGCATATTACTTTACATCAGGTGAACGCCTAGTTCTGCTCATCATTCTTTGTTATAAATAAAAAAAATTTGGAAGGTTCAAATGAATTAGGGATATAGATTGGATTTCCCAAATCAACACGCAAAATTAAACTGTATGATTAAAATATAAACGTACTCGGACGTAAATGAAACCAATCACCGTATACTTAAATGACCAAACGTTAGGTATCTATTGATGTGTACAATTGGATGTTTATACCCTTTCTGCTTCGACGAGTAAATTAAGCTAACGATCTCAATGTTGTTATAAAGCGTTAATGTGATGAATAAAATGTTAACTTTATCATCAAACATCTATAAGGCACAATAACAATAACATTTCAAAGCTTAAATATCATTTTAAAGCTGTCTATATGAAAATGGATTGTTGGACCCTGATATTTTTTTTACATTTTGACTGTTTCACTCCGGTTCACTAAAAACCGTACCTATCTATACTATATTGTAACAATGATTTTTTATATTAAGTACCTACCTATTTTTATACTTCGGTACTTACTGCAAATAAAAAATAAATGACCATGATGCACTGATTACTAACCTCAAGATATGGCCATCCGAACGATTTACGTAAACCTTTTTCATACAAGCAACCAGTAGCGCCAACTATCAACTATAGATGGCCGCTGAGCGAACTGCCGCGTGGCCTTATACTGTTGGTACTAATGACACCGATAAACTGGCGACATTTTTTCGCGCGGTTCGTCCTGTCTGGAGTAGATGTCAATTCCATGATGAAACGAATACATTTTTTTTTCAATAAAGGAAACTCAACACCATATTGTATTTTAGCGGCTCCAGTTTCTCAATATTGGTCAATGGTCATTGAACGTTACAACTACTTTTAACGGCTAACTACTCACCACACTGACTAACTGCTGGTTGGCAGGCTTTACACATACTTTTTAAAGCATTACGGATTCTTAGGTTTCCTCTCGATGAATACTTTATTGCCACAAAGCGTCAAGTTATGGATCAGTCATATTAAAATTTTCATAATTTAACTTCTAAATAATTGTTCTTACCAATAATTAAGTAATGGACCAACATTCCTCAAAATGAGTGGAGTCGGAAATCTCTCCATTAAGGACGAGAGACAGTTTTGATAAACTGCGTAATCCTAAATGAGTATACGACGTTTTACCTTCATCACAGCTAACGAAGACAAATTTAAGCTCACCTATTCGGGAAACCCGGATTACAGATAGCTGGGATATTTACCCAGATTACTATTTAATATTATGTAGGTTTATCCATAAATGTGCGATTCTATTGCGGCGTACATTATTTTGTGATATCCGCTATTTGTAAAAGAAATCTGCAAAGCCTATCCTAATTTATGAGTAAGTATACGTCATGAATTGAGACTGCAGATTAATTGAATATGAATTTTGAAACACAGGTAACTTTCATTACGGCACCATTGAATAGTGGATATTAAAAAAAAACCGGCCAAGTGCGAGTCGGACTCGCACACCGAGGGTTCCATACCATAAAAGAAGTTAAACATTATAAGAATCACTTTGGTTCATGAATTTACGAGTATGTTTTTGCCAGTTTATTGTTATTATCTAAAAAAGTATAATAGTTAGCGAAATGATTTTATTTTTACTGTAAAATATACGTTTACTTCTATTGATCATAATTATTTCAGATTTTTCTATTGGTAAACTTCGGAGATAAGGGGGGGGAACGGTATTTTTTTCGACAGTTTGCCCAATAAATGAAAAACTATCATGTATAAAAATAAATAAAAACTAGTTTCAGAATGCACAAGTAACGCCCTTTCATATGATACCCGACTCAATATTGTTATCTCATGTCGACCCGGTTTTCCCCCCTTTTTAAATAAAAATAAAAACAATTTACAAATTTTTACGATTGTTATGACGTCGGGTCACTATTACCTATAAATATTCTAAATTTCAAGTCGATAGCTTGAATAGTTACTGAAATAATCGAGTGTGACAGACGGACGGATGGACGGACGGACGGACGGAGAAAGTCTCACCGTAAGGGTTCCATTTTTACCAATTTGGTATGGAACCTTAAAAATACACTTACGAAGTCACATTTGCTAGAAAACAACTATACGTAGGGAATACCCGAGATCTGATGTTAGTTTCATTTACTTTAAGAGGTTTATCTAACTTTGTATGTAAGGTATGTAACGTATGGTTTACGTAAACAGTAGAGTAAGGAAAAAATTAAGGTCGCTATTTCCTTCGGAGTAGATTTATTTTAATAAAGGACGTTTTTCTTTGCACAGAGTTCAAGTCTGTTAAAAGCTATCGAAAAAAACGATTAAAATAAGAGCTCAGTATTTCATGCTTTACAAATGGTCAACAAAATTTCTTTGTGATCTAAAGAATTGTCTTTGTTGAATTTTTTTAATAAAAATCGTTGAACCTATATCGCTATAATAATTTTCTAAAAACTTATTCTGAGAATACCTAATAGTAACTGTCTTCTATAATAGTAGTAGGTAGATACCTCGTACAGGTATATTTTTAAAACACCCTATACTGAGCAATACAAAGTTAGTTATTCCCTGGTCTGTGGAGAACACTGTATGATTGTGACAACACAATGATTGTACCGTACCGTCTTAGTTACGAACAAAGAGAATTTTCTTTAAAGTGCATTTTGTATAAATACGAAACTTTATAAAATCAAAATGCAAGAAACAGATTTTTACCAATGTTGTTACGAAATATCACTAAATTTGGTACAATAAATGCCAGAGAGAGAGAGAGAGAGAGAGAGAGAAAGAAAGTTCGCATAGTAAAACGCAGAAAAAGTCCAAAAAATTGACCCCTATAAATCATTATCAGTCCAAGTGCAACTGGATTTAAATGAAAAAAAAAATTGTCTGCGAACTGCCTGAGGGCCCGTGGCTTAACAGTCGGGCTAGACGGCTGGCTTGTCTGTTCCCTGTCTGCCACTTTGCGCTTTCCCTTCCGTGGTTAAATGAAAATTGTATGTTGTAAGTTGTAACGTCTACGCAACGCACAGACACGCTACGAAGGGTGATTGGTTCACTGCTTAGTGAAAACTATTTAGTTGAAACCAGATGAAATCATGGATGAAATGCAAAATATGTATAACGAAATGACGTAGTCGATAACATTAATGACGTTACTACTTACTATGGAGTTACAGTAAGTCAAGGCATAAATCTGTGGTCAAGGCTATCAAGGCGCGTGGCCAAAATCGGAACTAACGCCGCTATGTTGTGATACTCTTTGATAGTTCACTCTGTCGGTATCTTACGCATTCTATTCGCACACAGTGAAGTAGGTAACTGAAAACACTGCCAATCATATTTTTTTTAAAACAAACTTTTATAGGTTTGCCTATACCTATTGTATAAGTGTGCATTTAAAATAACTGCTCTACCATCTTGGGTCACCATCTTCTTCATCATCTTGGGATCTTGGGGCACCATGACGTCACATAGGTAACCATATCATCCATACCAAACGTGTATACAAAATTTCAGCTCAGATTTCAGCAGAAGATCTGCTTCAAAGTTGAGTTGCAAGATTACACTCGAGTATAATACATTGCAATTAAAATAATAAAAGCTTGTAATAGTAAAGCCTGTGCTACACGGTTGCCAACAAGCCCGTATGCAGGGGTGACATTGCGATTTCTGCCGTGTAGCCAGCGTTTCTGCAATGTTGGCCGATTTGACATTCAACAACCTTGGTCAGGAGTCTTGCTCTGCCGACAGTGGTCGGAGAGCGCGGTTGCTAACCGTGTAGCCGCGCGTTCCAACCAACTTCAAAGACAGTCGCGCTCTGTCTAGCAATGAGCGAGCACGTCTTTTCTGATAATAATTGATGTGATAATAATTGATATGATATTATTGAACTGTATCTGAGATCTCTATATTCCCTTCCAGTAGCCAGATATCTTAAAGTACCTAACTAGAATTCATTCTTTGGCAGATATAGCTGGTCTCATATATTTTGTATCCTTTTTTTCTATGAATGGTCGAACCATTTCCACCAACTCGTCAAAAAATTATGTAAATCATCAAAATCCAATAATCCTATTAAATTTGAGTGACTCAGAAGTAGTCGTTCTATTAGCCATCGCTTCATCCAAATCCTCTTAGGCTTTTTTCTTTATCTACAGCACACAGAGTGCCCAGCGAAACACCAATTTTTGAATTTTTGATAACGCGGGAGCCATATCTACTCGTCGTGCTCTTACCGCAGTTCTGCCCTCGTAATTGAAAACACAGTAAGTCGAGTTACTGTGTTTTAGCTTTGGATAGCTTTTTAGAATCGCGCGATTGCGCTCTGTCTGGGAAACTTTTCGATTTTTCTGTAGCGTGTATAATTACTGAGATACGAAAAGTAAAAACACAGTAACTCGAAAAAAAAAATTACTTTTTTAATAATAAACACAGTAACATAGAAATTTTAGGTTTGAACACAGTAATTTTTTGTTTACTGTGTTTAAATGTATGTCTATCGATTTTTTATAAATAAATTTTCCTTGGCTACAACACGGCATCTTCAAATACTGTGTTTATTAGTAAACATTTTTTGGAATCTTTTAATGCTTTACATAAATTAAACACAGTATCTGAATTACTGTGATTTAAGTGTCTGCAGTTTTAATATTAACTTCAGTAAATACTTAGCTTGAACCCAGTAACTATCGACTTACTGTGTTATAAACTAACTTTTTTCGTGGAGCGAGGTTAGAGGGGAAGGTACTTCTAAATCGTGCGCACTGCGCGCTTGGAAGTTTTTGGCGGATTTTACGAAAATATTTCTGTTAAAACCATATCAATGACTGAAATATAATTAACTAGCAGAAACCCGCGACATCACCCAAGTAAATTTTAGTTTTCCCTACAAACTGGAACCATCGAAATTTCGGAATCAGAAGTTGCCTTTGTGTTTTTTAGGATGGAATTTGTTTCCAGTCCAATTTTCAGCCAAAAATTTTCATGAATTACGGCGTGAAGGAGTATATCTCCCGCATAAATATCTGATATACTCTATTCCCGCAGAAATTATGGATTTCCAGGATATCTAGTAATCCAGGATATAATTATCTCCGTTTCAAATTTCAGCCAAATCGGTTCCATAGCTGCAGTTGCGGTGTGAAGAATTTTCCGTGTGAATCGGGATAAAAAGTAGCATACCTATGTATTAGGCCAGAGCCAGCCTTCATTCCAAATTTTAGCCGAATTAGCTAAGTAGCTGCGCAAAGGAGTATTTAAACTTGGTAAAATACAAACTTCGGATCCCTGTTTTATTCCCTTGGAGGGTGGATTTCGAAAATTCCTTTCTTAGTGCACCCCTAGACCTCACAAGGAATCTGTGAACCAAATTAGGTGTATATATATTTAAAAGATGTAACTAAAGATTCTTTTTAAAATTATTAATTACTTATTTAATGTTACCTAAATTGCACTTTTCAAGCATTCATTAAGCTATGCAATTTATTAATTCAAACAGAAAATAATTTTACATATAAATAATAATAAACTACGAAATAATAGTTTACCTACAACATCAGCTTCAGACATCAACATCTTTTGTTACACTCTTTTACTTGAAATTCCCGCGATAACCCTTTACAAAGAAGTAGCCTCGATTAGAATCTCTAACTAGACTGTTTAAGTCATAATAATTTATTATTTAGCAGTTCTAAACTCAAACTCAAAATATCTTTATTTCACATAGGCCTAACGTACGGGTTCTTGTAAAACGTCAATATGATATTTGTCACATATAATATATTATGGCGATAACTAAAGTCGACTTAAAGTTAAGTTTACGCGAGGGTTCAACACGCCCTTCCCTGAGAAGAAGCCTACTACAAACACAGCTGGGTTTTGTTTCCTGCTATCACCACATCTCACAATGACACTTAAAAACAAATTGAGCTAGCTTAACTACGTAAGCTGATTTTGACAATTTTTAGACTTTACCCCCTGAAAAGATTTAATGAAAATTTCATAAACCCAACTCTCAGACTCTCACTTATCCAATAATTTAAGTTAGTTAATCTAATGGAACAATCAGGACTTTAGACGAAATTATGAGCATTCATTGAAAAATCACAGACATAACTCATTTTTTCTATTAGTATGGATGTCTTGATGGTATCTATGTTATACATACCTAAAAATTCAAGACTACCGAAATAGGAACGAATAAAAATTCGGAATTAGATACGAACATAACTATAAGTACAGCAGCACAAATATATCAGCTGGGATATCTGAAAAATCTGAGGAGAAGCAAAATTCTACACACAGGGTGTTTTTACACATATGAAAAAAAGGTTAACTTAAAACACAGTTTCTTTAGATGCTATAACGGCAACTAGGAGTTAACATATTGAAAAATTAATCTTAAACACAGTATCTTACTTACTAGAAATCCATCTAGTAAATAAATGTTAGGTATTGTTACCTTAAAACACAGTATATGTATAGTTACTGTGTTGTGAAATCACGAGTGTTTGCATCTTTACATGGTTAAAACACAGTATTAAATAAAAGTACGTTAGAACACAGTAACTATCAAGTTACTGGGTTTAAGCGTAAAATAAATTTACTTTAAAAATTATATTACTATGTTAAAACACATTATCTAATTTAATTAATTAAAGAACAATAATAAAAGAGCTTCATGTACATATAATGAAAGCTTTATTTATTCTTCGTAGTTTAAAAAAACCCCTATCACGCTAACGTATATAGTTGGCTCATAACATATCAATTTATCTATTAAACTTTAAACGCGTTTTTCTCGAAACGCAATTTTTGGAGATACTGTGTTTTCAATTACGAGGGCAGAGTTGTAAACACACTGAAGTTTGCAGCCGTGTAGCCGCAACGCAACGCGCGACGGCAGTACTGCCCTCGTAATTGAAAACACAGTATCTCCAAAAATTGCGTTTCGAGAAAAACGCGTTTAAAGTTTAATAGATAAATTGATATGTTATGAGCCAACTATATACGTTAGCGTGATAGGGGTTTTTTTAAACTACGAAGAATAAATAAAGCTTTCATTATATGTACGTGAAGCTCTTTTATTATTGTTCTTTAATTAATTAATTTAGATAATGTGTTTTAACATAGTAATATAATTTTTTAAAGTAAATTTATTTTACGCTTGAACCCAGTAACTTGATAGTTACTGTGTTCTAACGTACTTTTATTTAATACTGTGTTTTAACCATGTAAAGATACAATCACTCGTGATTTCACAACACAGTAACTATACATATACTGTGTTGTAAGGTAACAATACCTAACATTTATTTACTAGATGGATTTCTAGTAAGTAAGATACTGTGTTTAAGATTAATTTTGCAATATGTTAACTCTTAGTTGCCGTTATAGCATCTAAAGAAACTGTGTTTTAAGTTAACCTTTTTTTCATACGTGTAAAAACACCATGTGTGTAGAATTTTGCTACTCCTTAGATTTTTCAGATATCCCAGCTGATAATGAATGTATTTGTGCTGCTGTACTTATAGTTATATTCGTATCTGATTCCGAATTTTTATTCGTTCCTATTTCGGTAGTCTTTAATTTTTAGGTATGTATAACATAGATATCATCAAGACATCCATACAAATAGAAAAAATGAGTTATGTCTGTGATTTTTCAATGAATGCTTATAATTTCGTTTGTAGTAGGCTTCTTCTCAGGGAAGGGCGTGTTGAACCCTCGCGTAAACTTAACTTTAAGTCAAATTGTAGTTATCACCATATATTATATGTGACAAATATCATATTGACTTTTTACAAGAACCCGTACGTTAGGCCTATGTGAAATAAAGATATTTTGAGTTTAAGTTTAGAACTGCTGAATAATAAATTATTAGGACTTATACAGTCTAGTTAGAGATTTTAATCGAGGCTACTTCTTTGTAAAGGGTTATCACGGGAATTTCAAGTAAAAGAGTGTAACAAAAGATGGTGATGTCTGAAGCTGATGTTGTAGGTAAACTATTATTTCGTAGTTTATTATTATTTATATGTAAAATTATTTTCTGTTTGAATTAATAAATTGCATAGCTTAATGAATGCTTGAAAAGTGCAATTTAGCTATAAGTAATTAATAATTTTAAAAAGAAACTTTAGTCACATCTTTTAAATATATAAAAGAAGGAACTGACTGACTGACATATCAACGCACAGCACAAACCGCTAGGTCTAGAGACACCGAATTTGGTACACAGATTCCTTGTGAGGTCTAGGGGTGCACTAAGAAAGGATTTTTCGAAATCCACCCTCTAAGGGGTTAAAACAGGGATCCGTAGTTTGTATTTTACCAAGTTTAAATACTCCTTTACGCAACTACTTAACTAATTCGGCTAAAATTCGGAATGAAGGCTGGCTCTGGCTTAATACATATGCTACCTTTTATCCCGATTCACACGGAAAATTCTTCACACCGCAACTGCAGCTATGGAACCGATTTGGCTGAAATTTGGAACGGAGATAATTATATCCTGGATTACTAGATATCCTGGAAATCCATGATTTCTGCGGGAATAGAGTATATCAGATATTTATGCGGGAGATATACTCCTTCACGCCGTAATTCATGAAAATTATTGGCTGAAAATTGGACTGGAAACAGTTTTTATCCTAAAAAACACAAAGGCTACTTTTTATTCCGAAAATTCGATGGTTCCAGTTTGTAGGGAAAACTAAAATTTACTTGGGTGATGTCGCGGGTTTCTGCTAGTTAATTATATTTCAGTCATTGATCTGGTTTTAACAGAAATATTTCCGTAAAAGCCGCCAAAAACTTCTAAGCGCGCAGTGCGCACGATTTAGAAGTACCTTCCCCTCTAACCTCGCTCCACGAAAAAAGTTAGTTTAAAACACAGTAAGTCGATAGTTACTGGGTTCAAGCTAAGTATTTACTGAAGTTAATATTAAAACTGCAGACACTTAAATCACAGTAATTCGGATACTGTGTTTTATTTATGTAAAGCATTAAAAGATTCCACGAAATTTTTACAAATAAACACAGTATTTGAAGATGCCGTGTTGTAGCCAAGGAAAATTTATTTATAAAAAAACGATAGACATACATTTAAACACAGTAAACAAAAAATTACTGTGTTCAAACCTAAAAATTCTAAGTTACTGTGTTTATTATTAAAAAAAAAAAATTTTTTTTCGAGTTACTGTGTTTTTACTTTTCGTACCTCAGTAATTATACACGCTACAGAAAAATCGAAAAGTTTCCCAGATAGAGCGCAATCGCGCGATTCTAAAAAGCTATCCAAAGCTAAAACACAGTAACTCAACTTACTGTGTTTTCAATTACGAGGGCAGAGTACCAACCGGCCCTCCAACCAGGTCACCCCTGCATACGGGCTTGTTGGCAACCGTGTGGCACAGGTTTCATAATAATATTATAGTTACCTAAATGTTATATCAACATCTGGTACCTAATCTCGAATGCTGAATAACTCATCACTTAGAAAAATATTTAGGCTAAAAGTCCGTAGTATAATAATTATCCTCTGTTCTTCTTTTATAAGTTATTTAGCTAATAATCTTCCTATCATCTTTCTTTGAAACGTAAACAATGTCGGAATAATCAATAGCATTCTAAACTCACCTTTACATTTAACGGCAGCGCCATCTACGTTTGTTTAAACGTCGTAGTACAAGCTGTTTCTGATAGGTGTCGCTAGTTTTGGTTTGTGACAAAGTTTTGCATATTGCTTTTGCAACCATCCGCTAGATGGCACTATCATAACATTTTTCTGAGTTTCAGTTACAGTCACCAGGTCCAGAAGTGGTGAAAAATGTTTAGCTGTTATTAGCCTTCTTTACGTTCACCTGTTTGATTTCAGTAGCGAAACAGTATGAGTACCTTTGACATACATCATGAAATATAAAAAAATCCTATGCGAAATAATAAATATACAAGGTGTGGGTTAATTTGTACCTAGAGTCTGCTCGCAGCTAACCTTTTACCTTGATACTAGAAACACATACCTACGTATCACGTATGTGTTTATAGGAGCAAGTTAAGGTGCCAATTAAGAACTTCCAATTATTTTTCAATACAAAAAATATTATTTCATTTAGAAAAACAAAATTTAGCATTTAACTGTATCTTTTTCATTATTCCTAGTTCTATACTCATATCATTTTCATTATTCCTAGTTCATTGATATTGAACCAGCTGTTTTAGTGATGTCACTAAAATTGTATGGCACATTTTTGAACTCCCTATAGATATGGGATTCCCTTCCCTCAGGATATGAGCTACACTTATTGTGATATGTTTTCATGCATCTATAGTCTATACATCGTTCCCCTTCTTTAGGATTTCGGGTAATTAGAGCAAGTAATCTACACGTTGTATAAATTTTGGGATGCACAGATAGGTTCAAAAATGTATTTGTGTATAGCTACATAGGCTAAAACGGTATGCAAGTACCTAACTGCATACTGTAAACAGGAGACAACAGCGTTCGGTTCATAATATTTTTATGTAATATTTTGAACCTAAAATTAGGTTTTGTTTGCAAATTCGATATGCAGTTTTGATCCTGACCGTAGGTATCTACCTAACAGTAACAATTCCTACTAAGCACTCTATGGTGCTGTACCTAATCGATTTGCTAGCCGTTAGCTGCTGGCATAAAATATGAACTCTATTTATTCTGATTATTTGTATTCTTTCAGTTCATTAAAACTGGAATACCGAAGATTATTCACTAGGAATAGCAATTCCATAAGCTAATACAATACCATTGATTGATTTTCATTACATTTCTTTGACCCATATCAATTTTAAGTAGGTACCTCGCAGGGTGACCGAGTTATGCTTGGTATTTTTTTTATTCTAAAATGGTGGTTTTATAATAAATAAATAACTATACAGGTAATTCAAAACGCAAAGCTTGATTTAAGTTATTTATTTATTTATTTTATTTATTATAACATAAACAATACAATTGTCTTACAAGCTAAGTCTCAGCTAGTGCAACAAAAACCACAGTCGGTTTTTCTGTGCACTGCAGTAGGTACACTCATAGGTACTAGACGCGCGACAACGCTGCCAGCGAAACCAGTTTGTGAATCCGATAAGAGCTTTGATTTCAAATTTAAAATTTCATCGAAATCGTAAAAGCCGTTTCCAAAATCCGCGGCTGGTTAAATATATTTTACTATAAAAGTTAAACCTGCCTATAGTTTAGATAGTAAGGAACCCCATAAAACAGCTTTCGCTGTGCTATTGCCACTTAACTTTTAAAAACCGTTTGCCTTCCACAAACCGAGCCACAAAATAATATTACTCTTTTTTGTAGTTGTTCGTAGTTTTGAAAACTTCACCAGAACCGCAGTAGAATTAACCAATTAAGTACATGCAACTTTTAAAAACTTACCAGGAGAACAGAAAACGCCAAAAATCGTTTTATTTCCATAATATTTGCAATTCAACGACTCTAGAAGTTTAAAATTACTTTGGGACAGTTTTATCCTTCGTTTATTATATTTAAAGGCGTCTTCGAAATGAGATTTCAAATTAGCTTCGCGACTCAAATTGAATTCCGAAAAATTAAGATGGAGAAAATTTTAATATTTAATATTATTAAAATATTTTTGAACGACGAAGGAACTTACTCTACATACTTCTATTTCTATTATTCTTACCTACATAGAAAATACGTTTATTTCCCATCAAACAAAAACCATCTTAAATGAATTTACGTAACACGAGAACAATATTAAACAAACCACAATAATATGGGTTTGGTCCAAATTCAATCTATCCTACACCAACAAAAGGTTAAGTCAAGGCATTGAAACTCGAAAGCAATATCAAACAACTGCTTGAAGCAATAACGGAGAGAGATCTAATTGCTGAATCCCAGATGCAATGCAAACGGATCTAACGCAATACAATAACTGCTGGATTGCTGGAAATCTGGCGGTCTCGGTCTGATTCTTAGTACCTACTCCAGCTGAACACAAAGAGGTGAATACTCGTATATGCCAATTTGATTCTATTACAATATGATGATTGATGACATGATGAGTCGTATACAATAAGATGAATCACAAGTGACACGGATAGTTACGGTGCTGTTTTATATCAGTGGAAACTACTGGGTTCTTTTTCCGGCGGCCGTAGATGGTTTTTATTTTGGTCCTTGTTACGAATACGTTGGTGGATGCGATAGGCTGCAGTACTGGGTAATTATTATCGGATATCATTTATTATTATCAGAAATATTTCCGATTTAAAAATTGAGATTTTGCAGCAAAGCAAAGTTAAAATTTTGTATGGAGAAATATTCTTCCAATCGTGTTTCTGCTTCTGAGAGATTTGATATTGAAGACCGAAAATAAATGACGTTTAAATTCGAAACTTATTGTCTTTAAAATTTTTTAGCCTGCAGGACACTAAAAATTGCTAAACGCCATTAAATTCATACAAATATTTAAAACAAAGCCATGACCATTTCATCCATTTACTGAGTTATCATTGCCTTACCCAAATCCTTACATTATTAATAGATCCCCAAATCTAATATAAACAAAGGATAAGGCAAGACTCAATGATTATACCTATATATATAAAAGAGGCAAGACTATTCAAAAACCCCACGATTAGCTACTAGTTATAAACCATCTACTAGTTATACGTGTCTACTAGTTATAGTTACTAGCTATACGTGTAAGTAACTAAATGTATTTTGTAGGAAATCTAGTAAAATCGTTGAAATTGGCTCAGTACTAATACCAGTCCATATGCCCGAGTTTACTCTCCACTCTACTCATTCAATTATGCAAAGCCACCATTTGTTAACAGATTTTAGGTAATTCGTGGAATGTCGACCCGATTTATGCTAAACAGCTTACCGTCCGTTATTTATTGTGAAACATGGTTAAAATCTCTCACGGGCCGTGGTCGTAGACTGTGCACTGCACTGTCCGTGCAATAAAAATCGACGGGTCGGCAAGAATCCAAAGTGAGGCCCTGTGTTTGAAGTAATCTGTGGTGAGGCCCCACATGAACACCATCATTAGTGGTTTTCGAGTGATTTCGAATTTTGTCATATCTTATGTGGTTGACATCCAACAAACTCGATCGAAAGTTTTTTTTTTCACGTTTTTGATACGAACCATTAAGATGTGGAACGCCCTTCAATCCTCCGTGTTCCCATTCAAGTGCAATCTGATTAAGAGAAGAGTGAATAGGCATTTTATAGGCAAGTGCGCTCCAACCTAGACCTCCTGTTGTATTTGAATATAAGCTCCTAGATTCAATTTCTATTTTAGTACTATCATGGTCAGGATTTTGTGGATATGTGCCGTTACCATCCTTCCAACATACCTACCTTTAGAATTAGTAAATAATCTGTAGTAATAAGAATCCCATAACTTAAAGCCCTATAAATAATTTGATATTTTATATACCTGCGTACGTACAATCAGATGAGATCGTTCATGCTGTAAAGAAGTCGTCAATTTATGGCGCGCAGCTTTTGGTCTGCTCGCGGCTCTTGCAGCAGTCTGCGGTCAACAGCGTTAATATGCGCTTGAAATGATAACGTAATTTCGAGCAATTAATTGCAGGACTCGCCACTGTTATGATTTAAGTATAATTAATTAAATTCAAGTGTTTTTGTTTAATTGTTATTTTGTGTTAATTCGTTCAAACGTCGAGCACCCTTGTCTTGAGAGTTGTCACAAACGGAAAATTTCACGGTTTGCAAATAATGTTCGCGCCAGATACAACAATAATTTTAATAACATCCCCGGTGCTATGGAATTTAGATGAATAGACTGCGATTTAAGAAGGAAATTGCGGTTTCGATTTAAAGCTCGGACGATTTCATGATTTTTAAATTCTATCCATATACAATCCTGATATAATAGTATCCTTACTTTCTTACTGATATTATAAACCAAAACTCGTGAAGGCGTAGCCGCGTCCGCTAGTCACCTTAAGCATGCACTTATCGATTGTCTTCAAGCATTGAGAGTAAGTGGAGCAGAAGAAGTCATACAGTTTTCCAACGTTAGCCAACTAAGCTTGGAACACTCCCTCGAGATTTTAGCTTAAACTGCATGTTAGTAGTTTCTTTAAAGAACATGCAAAAATTGTCTAAAATAAGGAGATCCGCAGAAGAACTAAGGTCACTGGACATGACCCAAACTATTAGCAAGCTAAAGTGGCAATGGGCACGTCAGGTGTGTCGAAAAGGCGACGGTTAGTGGAGCCGCATAGTTCTAGAGTGGAGACCACGTACAAGCAAGCATAGCGTGGGGCGCCCTCTAGCTTGTAGGCCCGAGGACATAAAGCGGGTGGTAGTAAGTGGCTGGATGAGGAAGGTTGAGAACAGGGTATGCTGGCGCTCTCTTGAGATGGCCTATGTCCAATAGTGGACGCCCGCAAGGTGTCGTGATGATGATGATGATGATAAAACTTGTCATACTCAGCGGGGTTTGAACTCCTGCGTCTCTTCAGCTATCACGGCTGGAGTGTCTACCAATTGGGCAATGGGTGAAGTTAATTGGTTTACGTATCAGATGTTAGTAGGACTAGTTTTTTTTTATATAATACACTACCGTAATACTAGTACCGCATTGTAAAAAACCTGGCGGTAATAGGCTATTCCCGCTGCGGCTCTATTACAGACACGAGCGTCGCTCACGACAGAGGGCGGTGCGAGCGGCGGCGACTCTTCGTCGGCGACTAAACAATTTTCTGATTGTATCATCAGCTGAAATGATTACGAATAACACGCTATTTACATTTCCATTTGTAACATACCTCAGATATGGAACTGTGTTTGTTAATATATTATGCTCTAGGTTTTGCCCACAGGCCACTTTTCAATATTTTATCACTTAGTATTAATATTATCTTTTTTATTTCAGATGTCCACCGACTCCTATGAAGTTTTGAGATTAAGACACTGTAAGTGATAATTAATTATGATCATCTTTCTATCCTAAAAACCGACTGTTATTCAAAAAAATTAAAATTGGTGTTATTTTAGTGCATATAGGTACTAAACATTTAGGTCTAAACTATTGTTCTATTCGTACGTTGAACCATACGTTTATCTGCAACATAATCAAAGTAGTATATTCGCAATAAACTTTTTATACTTCCGTCCTCGTGAGATTTTCTTTCCGCGTAAAGATTCGATTTTTCCGAATCATTACATTAATCCTTTTTTGGTGAAGTATACAGCTACAAGAGGTCTGTGATTTGGAATTAGAATCACGACGAATCATTACGAAATAGACGTCTGAACCAGGGTTAACGGCCTAAACGACGATTTTTGGAGACCTGAGGTTAAAACTATAAAGGCAATACTCCCAAATTAAACGTAACGTACTTTGAGTCTTTAATAAATTCGCTTCGAGGCATACACTATTGGAAAAAAAATCTCTATAGAAAGTTTTCCCAAAAGTTGCTCCAAATGCTATTTTTTTTAATTTTTATCAAAAGCTTCAATGGATTTTAATGGATTTCTTAAAGTAGAATAAAAATTAAATCGTTTTTTTTAACTAATACTTTAACTAAGGCTTTAATACCTACTACTTCGAAGTTAGCTGACATGTAGTAGATAAGTAGGTAGGTAGGGATCTTAATTACGAACAAAAGAACACAAGAATATATATCATCGATTCCGCACGCTGCGTGCCGTGCAACAATAATAATTATTATTATTATCTTTAATTACTCCTTATACAGAAACAACGACGCTAATTTTCTATCACTTGCTCGTGGCAGCCTTTGTAACGAACAGTTGTGGAGCTTCAAAGGAAAAGTGTAGAGATGTGGTTTCGGGATTCAATAATAATAATCCGACATGAGCGTAAAAGCGACTTTGTGAGTAATTATTATCAAACTTTGTGAGTAATCATTAACAAGAGTAAACGTGAAAAGGCCATTTTGAACAGATGGAAAACGGGATTTATATAAAGTCTCAGGTTTGATCCTTGGCACGGGTAAAATTGAGAGAGAAGGCTTGTGTGGCTAACAGTGGATCAACATCTGTACTAGGTATGCCTAATGCCTATGCACCTAGCCGCTTTGCACAAGCTGCGACTTCGTTCCAAAAAGTGCTTCTCATCAGCTTTAATAAGCCGCAACTTCGTTCAAAAAAGTACTTATCGTCAGCTTTCATTAAGCCGCGACTTCGTTCCAAAAGGCGCTTATCAGCTATCATAAGCCGCGACTTCGTTCCAAAAGCTGCTCATCAGCTATCATAAGCCGCGACTTCTTTCCAAAAGGTGCTTCTCAGCTACCATAAGCCGCGACTTCGTTCCAAAAGGCGCTTATCAGGTATCATAAGACGCGACTTCATTCCAAAAGGTGCTTATCAGCTATCATAAGCTGCGACTTTGTTCCAAAAGGTGCGTATCAGTTATCATAAGCAGCGATTTCGTTTCAAAAGGTGCTTACCAGCTATCATAAGCCGCAGCTTCGTTACAAAAGGTGCTTATTAGCTATCATAGGCCGAGACTTCGCTCCGAAAGGTGCTTATCAGCGATCACAAGCAGCGGCTTCGTTCCAAATGGTGCTTATCAGCTATCATAAGCCGCAGGTTATTAGTTCAAAAGACACACGCGGCTTGAGTAACACCTATAAGAATTTAATAACATTTCAAATCGTGTAAATAATAAACCGGGACGACGCTGTTGACGTCCCGGCAGCCCCAGTTTATTCGGAAATGCAATCACGTCAACTATGTAGCTTATAATAATTTAACACAAAGCAACGGCTTACCTGCATGTGTCGCGTTGTTATTTATTTTGACAATTTTATGAGCCTTTCAACAATAATAATATTACTGATAGTCAAAACGGATTAATCTTCACATAAAATGGTTTTTATTAGTGGTCGCATCCACTGGTCAAAATTACACTGCAAATCAAACCTTTTGTGCAAAAGCATACTTTTCATATCAAAATATTGATTTATTCAGTTCATTTTTGCAACGAAATTCAGTAATAAATAAAATATTGAAAAAAAAACAAATGAAATCAAGCAAATAATTAAAAAGTTATAAGCTATTTTATATTTTTGATCAGACGGAGATAGCTTAGATTAAAATCTGTAGCTTAGATTCGATTAGCGAGATTGGAAATAGATAGTAACTCTATATAATTTGTGTTTTGCAAGAAAGAGATAGAAGACACCCAAAGAAATAAAAAAAATGTAAAATACCGTATTTACACAATGATAGAATCTCGGACTGTAAACACATTTAAGCAAAGATTTTTATATCAACTTAAAATAATCTCTATTTGGATTTTTTTGGGGATGATACTAACTGTCATCTTCGTAATTTTATTAAGGCTTATGGCTACGATTAAACTTACAGATTACGAAAAACCAAATGAAATTTGAATTTTTCGGACTCACCCGAGGTTTTCATGATCAAGCAACTTACACATAAGTAGGTTTCCTCTTTACCTAAGTACTAGAAGTCTAGGTACCTGCCAAATAAAAGATTTCTAACATGTGCAAAAATTCCAAATAGAGATATTTTTAAGTTGAATCAACCGTGTTCGAGTCTTCCTCTATATCTAAATCCAAATACTCCAAATAAGTGCAGAATTACTGAGAGGGTCTTTTGAAATTCGGTGCAGGAATCTCTTACCATTTTACGATAAAATCATTCAGGTATGAGGTCAAAGCGTTTCGGTTATTGGAAGGTACTTATGGTATTTTCCCCGTACGGCTTAGTCCGCCCTGCTATATTATATGGAAAATAACGAACAGGAATTTTCTTTTAAAATTACCAAGACCCTGAGATTCTTCACATTCGATATTGTTAAAGTACGGTTTTTTTTTACAGTTGTAAATTGCCTCTGTGTAAAGTTCATAGAAAATAAGTATTCTGTTACGGCGTTATTGTGTCTAACTAATTAGCGATTTCCGAAAAAAATCTGTCCTAAGTCTTAAACATTATATTATTATTATTCATGAAATAAGTAACACAATAATATTAAAGTTATTAAATAAAGTGTCGTGACACGCAAACAGACAGACAGACTACAAAGTGATATTAATATAAGGGTTCCGTATTTTTCTTTTGGGGTATGGAACCCTAAAAAATCATATACCTTCAGGTGGCGTTAATAGATGGCGCTAGTAGTCGCATAACCGGCGCTTACATTTCACCAATAAGAAAAGCTTATGACTCAACAAGTTGGCTTATCACAGTTATCGTCGTTCGACGACTTTGTCGTCGTCGTTTCAGCCAATTTTTGGGAAGTAATTCAGAGAATATCTGTATTACTACTATAATATGTTATCTACAGCTGCCGTAGAAATAGATATTCTAATAACCGTACTAATCGTTGACGGTAGGCATTCGGATATTAGGTAACTAGAGACTGTATTCTGTATAATATGTCAAATTGCAAGAAATGCGGAAGATATAGCATCCAAAGTGAAAGTATTATTGCAATGCCAGATTGTTCTACACAGTGAACATATTGTTTCGTAAAAAGTTACACCCCTGGGTTTAGGGAGACATCTGTTTTTTTTTCAGGTTTTTAAAAAAAAATTCAAAATCTGGAACTTTTCACTTTAGCAAGATTATGATTAACATCATTTTTGCTTGCGATTTAACGTAGATTACTTTTGTCTTTGACACTTTCGCGCGCTAAATTGCATAGTTTTTGAAATATTTAAGAAAAACTATAAAAAACAGTACTTCTCCCCCCTCTCCCTCAAACCCGACCTAGATATATCCAACGACGAATTATATCAACTATAACCGAACATTACTCTGTAGTTATGTTTTTTGAAGGGAAAAGCCCTAAATCCTAGCAAGGCGCAGCGAAAGCTTAAAACTTGCAAGCATTCTCCGAGGAATCAGAATCAGAATACTTTATTTCATATAGGCCTAACTTATAAGGCACTGAGGATAAGTCATTTCATTTTACAATACCTGTAGAATGGTGATAACTAGTTCACGACTTAAAACTAAATTTACGAGGGTTCACAAACGTGCCCAGCCACTGAAAAGAAGCCCACAATTAACTCAAAGAAGCCCACAAGAAACTCAGTGTTGTTTTGTTCTTGAAAGGAAAAATCCCAAAATCTTAGCAAAGCAGATACTTGAAACTCACAAGCATACTCTGAGGAATAAGTACTTAATGTTATTAGAGCACGAATCATGTCTAGGTCGGTTCTCGCCGTTCCCGCACGGCGGGCGGGTGTCGCGGTGTCTCGGTCTCAACTCTCAACTCTCGGCAACAACTAATTGCGTTTAGAGCGATAGAGCAACGCAAGCGATGCTAATGGAAGGTATTAATCAACGCGGGCCTCTCAAGTTACTCAAATTTAGTCTATTTCTACTCGATTTGCCGATAGAACTAGGTACGAGTACTATCACTTCGTACGTACGTAGTACTAGTACTATTGTGTACGGACATACTGACTAATAAACTTTACAATAAAGAAAACAGAACTCTAATAAAACATTTAATTAGTCGGGCGTTGGTTGGACTGATCAGTAGTTACAAATTTGGTTGCCAACGTACCTATTGGTTGCCAACTTATCATTCTTTGATCCTGGGTCTATAATCAGACCTTCGTATGCTATACTTACACACACGGCCGAGCAGGAACTCGTAGGTTGTGTTTCGTGGTGCACAGACCCTGATCAGTTTCCTACCCAAAAACCATATTTTTGGGTAGGAAATCGATCATGGGGCCGTACCACCATCTCTAAAAGCCGTATTATTGTAACATTGTTTTAAAATTTTCAGACTAACATTTTATGATATTGTCAAAACAATATTACAAAAATACTGCTTTAAGAGATGGTGGCACGCCCCAGATGACGACATAACTGGTCAGGGACGATTTGTTGTTTCTGACATTATCCATCTTCCATATTATGGTCAAACGGCGGACGGGGCCGAGCAGGAAGCTAGTTGCAAGGCAATACACTATTTTATATGGGAGTGCCATACAAATTTTTAATCACCTGCATGGATTATCTAGATTCATAGCTACACGATCAAATAGAACGATTATTGTAAAACAAAAAGTTGTTGATACTGCAAGAGAGGCTCATAAATAAGTTTCGACTATAATATTTACGTCCCTATTGAAGTCCTTTCTGATTCAATATCTTGTATCTAGTTTTAACAACATTTTTGTTACCTAGTACTTTGATAAAATTTTAATCAAGATTATCACGTGTCAGTTATTTTCGTCATAAAATCTCAAAGAGACATTTTAAGCTTAAACTCGTAGGAACACTCAAGGATATAATGTTATTAGAGTAGAAATTATGTAAGGCAGAGCGCCGGTGTCGCCGCTGCAGTGTCGCGGTGTCTCGTCTCAGCGAGACCTAATTGCGTTTATGGAGATAGAGCAAAGCAAGCTCTAATGGAAGGTATTAATTAATGAGAGCGGCTCATCACAACTGTGAACTGTTTTTCTATTGGAACCTAAGATGATTGCGGTGTAAAAAGCCAATCTGCTAATGAAGACGATTATCACCATTAATAGTCCTTATTATTAAATACTGATAGCCCATTGGTTCAGATTTCTGCATCTCATCAGATGGTAGTGAGTTCAAAGCATGATAACTTCTCCGGAAAACAAAGGCAAAGTAAAATATGTTAAAATAAATATTTCTGTAATGCCATTCGCCTTACAGCCTTTAAGACCTTAATTTGTAAATTCAATCAAATACTCTTTTATTTCGCGAAGCGCCTCCAAAAGTACGGCGACCTCTGCAGCTGAACCGAACAAAATAGTATTAGGCTTTGCGACAAGCCAATGGTTCAAAACGTTGCGATATCAGACCTTAACCCTTAACGTTTGTTTCCATTATACTAGAACGTTCAATGACTATTATATTTGTAAGTATCGGTAACTAACTAAACATGGTTTATTGAACTTCTTCTATTAATATTAAAACCATGCGTGTGTACTATGTTTTAATGCACGCCACGTTATCCCGACGGATTTTTAAAAATTCTAAATTCACGCATCCGAAGCTATGGGCAAATCATAGCAAAGAATACTAAATATTAGGAAACCAGCTCTCACTCTACTCGTCTTATTTGCATAGACCATTATAAGTTTTACGTGTCGTAGAAGGTAAAGATAATATATTTATTTCAATCCAGAAAGATGCGCCCCACTCTGCCGAAATCGCTTATGTTTCATTCGATTCGTATGGAGTTTGACATAGAGTGGGGCGGATCGTGGATCATGGATTGAAATATCTATAGGTCCGTCTATACAAGCTTTCTCTCGCACATACACTTTATTTCAAATAGGCGCTTGCTTTTGCTTACTTTTACTTGCTAGTTGATTCGTGTCTCTCTCTCTCCTAATCCTCATTACTGAGGGTCGTGACCCCTTCCACCGACGACTTTCTTTAGGACGTTGTTGCGCCATGTTGCCCTGTTGGCTGCGACGTGTAGAGGTCGAGGTCTCTTTCCTTCCACTTTGCCGGATGATTCCTGATAGATGATTCGTGTAGGATGACATAAATATTTAATATGACAAATATGACGAATTCCATTCAATTTAAAAATATTTTTTAGTAACTTGACTAAGAGTAGATCTTCAATGGAGTCTTCGTGTAATTATATTATTATCGGCTAACGGCTGTATTAGAGTAATGGAAACATTCGTTAGCGCAAATTATTTATCAGAGCAACTGTAACCTCCCTTCCTTTGCTCGTCCGGCTTCGCTCCGTGAACTCTCAATAGATTCATTAGGACTCTAACGAGATCTTCCGAAGACAATCACGAATGCTTTGCTTCGCTAAATGCGATTTGTTTCATTTATTATAATTTATCTAATATTTTGACTTAATACAGATAACATTTGGAAAATGCATTAACCTTACTTACGAGAATCTTCAAATAAAGAAAACCGACAACTAAAATATCAACTTATCAAGGAACATTACGGTACTTGTTAAATCTTTTGGCACAAAATCTTTTCATGAGACAAACTTTTAACAAATTATCTCAATAAAATTCACAGTCCGTTGAAGAAGTATTAATGTAAATGTTCGGATTAAGGAACTTTATTGTAGCATTAAACGTAAATCGATTGGAACTGTCGACTTGACGCCGACGGAATTCGAGGTACGATATTTTTCAAACCGACTGCAGCCAGGCGATAAGGGCCTTCGAAAATGTGACCGCGTTTCAATCAAATTTATGACTTATAATAATGATTATAGGTACGTTATCAGCTGAGCGACGCTTAAATTTTGCGATTTGACTGAAAAGGTGTACTCTGGCGTAACAAATTCGTCGGCAATCGTAAGGTGGCGATAACGATTCGGAAAATTAATCTGGGAGTGAAAAACGATTCGAGGGGAGAGACGCTACGTGTATTCGCTTTAGGTACCTATTGAATTTGTTACTTATAATATAAGTAATGAAGGAATTTTATGTCCTTTCTAGATCCAGCTACCTTGAGAAGTCACTCTAATAAATAATAAAATTACAATCACAAGAAAATATTAATTTTTATAAAAAAAAAGCCATTCGTTGGCTGTCGAAAAAATTAATTAGTGAGGGCAAGATATTCTTAATGACTATTTTCTTATTTTAGGCGGAATTAATGGAAATACTTTCAAGTCTAAAAAGTTTTATTTAACTCGTTCCAAATATTCTCATCCTTTTGACCTGGCTTGATGATGTCTAAAGGTTAACTTTAAACAACCTAACTAGTGGTTTGCCCCAAATATCTCTCCGAATCTTGCAACTTAGATATAACTAGGTCGAAAACAGCAAACTTTAAAGTACCTTAAATTTTTGAGATTAAAATTATAATAACTAACACAACATTTTTAATGGGATAGATAGTCATTTGAATAAAAGTATTGTGTAGTTGTTATTTGTTAATCGGCACTAAACAACAGTGAGTATTATTCAGGAAACATTTGGTATACAATATATGGACTACATAGAACAATGTGGCACTGGAAGTCCGGGTTCGGTTGGTTTTTGAGTCAAGTGGTTGCACCGTACTAAAACAACAACATTAGATGTCTTAATAATGACCCTAAAGTTTTCTATTAATCATGTATTATTGAAATGCAACATCATTTGCAGCTGTAATAAGTTATTGCAACACTTGGTGAAAGTCACCAAATGAACTCTTTGTTCTTAGCCACCCCGGAGAGACTCGCCGGACCGCTTGCAGCGATTGAAATTTAAAATATTGTACCCTTTGCCATTATGCGAGCTTATTCACCCTTGAAATATCCCCGGGGGCGCCAGGTACAACGATTGGGGAAAATATTTTACACTTGTTACTGAGGATGTCGCTTACTACACTGGTTTTGCGGAACGCTAATCCATCCTCAATTTTAAACCTAAATTCTAGCGACCTTAAGCTCAAAATCGGCATAAAGCACATATAATTCCGAGGAGTATTTATGAAAAGCGCTTAATTAGTGTGTCGAGAATGAAAAATTGTTATTGAAACCGAGTTGATTGAACTGGCGTTTCATAACTATGTCATTTCGGATCGGGACGTTAATGAAAACGAGATTAATAACCCGTCTCTCATCAACGCTTTTAGTAAATGGTCCCAGACGCGTTCGTGATTTGCACTTTGCTCCCTTAGGGGACACCATGCGTATGTTTGTATGATATGGCAGATATGATAGCATCTTCATTAATAATATACACATAAACTCGTCATTTTGACTACAGGAAAGTATGAATATCTAGCTGCTGTCTGCTCCACTCGCGTGAATTTTGGATTTTCACAAAGGCCGTTGAAAGTATGGATGTTTTTAAATAAGAATTGTAGCCTATGTGTTAAATTAATTAATAATTAGTATCATTTTGATTATAAGAATATTAAATATATGGGAGAAGTAGGTTAACCGTCTACAAATAAGACGTTCATTTTTTTCGATTTGATTATATTCTGAGTCCAAGAAATTATCAAAATAGTGACTAAAGTTACAGCATAATTTTATTAGATGAATCTCTACACCTAAAATCATATTTAGTAATACAAATATACTTTATCGACTCCTAATGGACGCCCTCAGATGCATTCACGTAATCTCCTGTTTTCCCCCATAAGAGTAAAATTTTCGTTAATAGATTAATCAGTTAGTTACTTATTCTCATTATGTTTACAAATAAGCATAATTTCAGGTTTCATCAAAACATTTTGTATCAATAAAATACGAATAATATATGAAAGATGAATTCATAAGTGGTTCGTTACATCAAACTTTGTACGGTAAATCTCCGTTCATTTCGTAGAAAACATGAATGTATCACAAAATATTCCACTCAATAAAGCCGGCTGAAAAAGTGGATTTTTAAAACACGTTACCCGGAGCCAATATGTTATGTTTACTCAATTACTTCCCGCAAAAGCCCGTCGATGAAAGAACATTAACGATGTATTTATTCCAACATCTGAACTATTTTATTTGCTTATCATTTATATATCTTTTCAATGCAAATTCAATTAACCCCGCAATGCCAACTAAAGATTAAAAGCTAAAATAATTAAGCAAATAACGTCACTCATTAATCAGCGAAATCCATAATTAGTGTTGTTACAAACCACTGGATGAATTTCCCTGGTATTACTTAATTTACCCTTACATTTGTATAATTTATGTGATCAACACTTACATATTTTTTGGACACTAATGTTTTTTATACATACTTTAATTTATTAAAAATCTACACTATAGTATTAAAAGGCGGGTATCAAGATGCATATTATAGTGTTGAAATCAAAAAGGTTCGCAGGATATAATTTTCGTAGCACGTTTTTCCACTTTATTTTCGACATTCTCTTATTGCTATGATTTGGAATCTCTCACTATATGATGTGCCTCCACCTCTTCATATTTTTCTTCTCCTTTCTAGTGTGAACAATTAAAAAATTGGGTATTTAAAAATTAACTGGTGGGAGGTTAGCCAGGAGCTTACATCTGGAGTATTGTGTTTTGAAAATTGAGATTTGAGTTATAACTGGCAGGATATTAAGTATTCAGACTCTTCAAAAGTTACATTATGACATAAATCGACTGGTAATAATGATAATAAAAAAATATACAATAATGGTACGATATATCCAAAATAAAATTTCTAAATAGATAAAGGATACATAAAGAATGCGAACACTGCCCATTATATTAGCTATGGGTTTGTACAAGGCTCAGTCCGCCCGCATTACTGCGTATTAAGTCCAGTCCAGTGGGCAGAAGGCCAACGTTTACTTGATAAAATAAATTTGAACAAAACAAACGCATTCGCCGGGGCAATATGAATCCTCTCTGAAGTCGTGCTAAGCGTCGTGGAAGTGGAAAAGTGGGTGGCGCGAGCTAATATGGGAATACTCTGCATACCTGCCGAGTTCTGATGAGCTCTCGTCGCCTATCGGCCCGCATTCCTTTGCAGATCATATCGGCCTTATAACAGCTATTCTCATCCCAAATTAGCATGATTACATCTTCGGCTGCATCATTTTAGATAGTCATAACTATGGAAATTTTAGATTGCTCAAGTAGAGTTTGCAAGTTGAAACTGATAAAAGAAATACATGTTTTTATTAAAACAGAGGAAAACCCCTATTTTTGTATTATTTTTGCACAACTTAGCAACAAGCATGGCATGACATGAAACCATACCAACCTAGGTTACTAAACTTACTCGTAACTGGGATGTTAGTGAATATATTAAATATAAGTTGAATATATACTGTCCACATCAGATATTAATTTACAACGGTCTGGCAATGTTAAATCTTTAATATTATTTTCTTTTATATTCATTGAAAAATAGTCTTCAACTAGTTGGAGACTATTTTTCAATGAATAGGTTGGATCTAATAATGTTTTTTCTTTAATAATTTTATTTCGCTCTTTGGCTAATTGATACGCTGGTACACGAATATATGAAACTACTGGACGTAATGGAACATTACCTTTGTGGATTTTTGGTAAGCCATATAATGTCAGTCAGTACAAAGGGTACCTATATAAGAACGCGTCGCTGACACGAGAGTCACTCTACGATTTCGCATTGTGAAGTCAACATCTCCTGTGGATTTCCCGGTGACGGGACGAAACGTGCGTCGAAGAAAGAGTTAGGAAATTGTGTGTGGTGTTTCATGTGGGTAGTGTTCCTGCATATTAGCAAAACAAATTAATCTGTCCTGCTAATTATGGATTTCCGCAAAGTAACGCCTGCTTCCATTCAGTATTTACTCTGAAGTGTACTTGAGTGTACAAATACTACTACTTTAATGATTTGCAAAAACAGCTAGAGTGCTATGCTTCTAAATCCACCCATCGATGTGCTGATAGTTGCAAGGGGTGGCTATTCGTTAGTCTAACTCTTTGCTAAACGACCCCTGGTTAAGCCTGCAATGTTAACATTCTTTTCAATAATGACAGCAAGGGGAGCTCTGTGTCTTGTTTATTGGATTTTTTGTTACAATCTACATATGAATGGAAACTACAATCTGCTGGAATATGAAATCCATTGATTAGGTGCTTTTAACATAGTAATTTTGTCAACAAAAGCTAAATTTTTCGGTGAATTAAATAAGCACTAATGACTTACTTTGTATCTAGTTTTCTGATTGAGTTTTTGGTAGCTTCGTAAAAAATAGGCTACTTTAAACTGTCATGAAGTTCTCACTCTTGTTATCATTCGGTTTTAGATAAATAGCACCTCTTTCAAGAGAAGGATGGTAAACATTAAAGTTATGTTTTTTTTCGTTTCCAATAAACCATATTTTGGAGAAAACAAAAAAAAACAGACTACTAAACCCAAAATTTCAAAACAAATGACATTTGATTTTTCTACTTATCATTCAGTAATATACACACATTTGTATTTAATTTATGTTTGTTAATAATAATTTACATTTTATGTTCGATTTAGTTTTGGGTCGCCTATGTTTTCCTAGTAAAAATTTTCTATAAGTAATAATAGAATTTTGGCATTTTAAATAGGGGAATGTGCAGTACCCAGACAAGCCGTCTAGGCTTGAGGCCATCACCTTGTATGTACTTCTAGATTTAAGAAATAAATGAATAATTATTTTATAAAACGCATCCGTAACAACAAATATTCTTTAATTTGTTGAAAAACAATAAAATGTGAAACATGAAAAACAATATGAAAGTGTCGACTCAATGTATTTCTCTGTTCTTTAATACACACCTACTTTAAAGTTTTCAAAAGTACCACGCATGTCGGTCGCTTTAATAAGTGCCGCGCGTGATAAATCGGATCAAGTAGTAAAGTACGAACACACACATGCCTTTTGTCCCTTTTCCTCCATCACAAAACTTTGTTTACCCGTCTCCGTCGCACTTTTAGGGTTACGGATTTAATACTTCGCTTGCGGAGTAGAAAACATAGTAATGAAAGTGCAGTACTGAGCATCATTATCGACGGCTTTGCTCGAAGATAAAAAGGTTTAAGCTATGAAAACGTATGCCACTTTGGGGTTAAACCACGCATGGTGGAACAGTTTGACTATCGCGCCAGTCATAACTAGTGTTGAGGTAGATTTGGGCTTGAATATACTGAATTGCAGTATGAATAGGCGTTGAATGTAGTGTACCTCAATCAATTCTGCATTTTTCCTTTCAATCTATGGACGGTGAGGAAATCCACACTCGCTGTGCCTGTAACCTTACAGATGATATCTGCTCTTGCGTAAATCACGACGAAAGCTAATGATAGACATTGCTTTTTTACCCCCAACGCACAAGAAGAAAAATAAATTACTTGTTTCATCTCCTAGTCTCGGTTCAACCATGCAATTATTTAAAAATCTATGAATGCAGTTTAAATGTTTTTTTATTATTAAAATGAAGTCTTCTTCCAGTGAAATTCTCTATGTACAATATTTCAAGTAATTTCCCTCAATGTGCCATCGCCATGGGACGCCCTGTACTACGCCCAGTGCTGGACATATATTATACGGTTCCACACTCGGTCCTCTTTCTTCTTCATCCACCCGCTACCACAGCGGGAAGGCACAAATTACTACATTTATAGCTATCCTTAATATCCAGTGGACTTATTCTGTATCGTTAGTTAGCAACTGGGTTATTAAGTATAAGAAAACGGAGGCAAAAAATCCTATTTTTGTATAACTTAGCAACTGGTATGTTAATATGCCAAACCAACCTAGGTTGGCAACTTGTGCAAAAATAATACAAAAATAGGATTTTTTCCTCCGTTTTTGTAGTTACTAACCTGGTGCGAGTTGCTAACTAACGAAACAGAATAAACCCCCTGATAGTAAAAAATCGCAGATATTGAGATCATGTCACAGAAATCAATAAAAAACAGCAACATCAACATCTACCTCCATTCCTAATATCTGATTACACACTATAAATAACAAACGATTCATCTCGCCAATCCAATTATTCTCCCTCCAATTAAACGTCGAAGAACCCTTAACCCTTCCGTTTAAAAAGGTAACATTAGAAACGTGTTCAAAGTTACAGATGTAATAGCTAGCCGACACAGACCGATTGCAGCCATCAATACATGTTTCAGTCAATGCGGACACCGCATTAGTAGTAGATTAATACTGTGTGTTGGAACCCTCTTATTGAAGTCTTTTGATGCACGTAAGTTAGCTACATACTAGTATTTTACTATCCTTAATAGTAGCAACGAATATATTATAATATTGGTGGTAATCTTTTACTAATTTCGAGGGGCTAGTACAAGATGCAATAATGGTGAGAATTCGATAGAGTCATACGTTTCCGATTCGTAGCATGTAGATTGTATGGCAAAATCGAATAGAGATTCGAATTGATCGAACAACTTGTACTTACCCTACTATTGTCTTATCTTATTTACTGTCATTAACATTATTATCGTTGCTGAAGTCATTGCCACAAATTATCAATATTAAATGTAGTAGTATTTCTTAAATAGGAACATCCCAACAAAGTGAAATGCGTTATCGGTACTTGCACCACAGATTGACATGATATATTTATCTGTATGCCAAATTGCCCGACACTTTCAGCGATTAATAAGATATTCAGATGGAAAGTTATTAATCAGTCGGTCAGTCAGTCTGCAAGTCAGTCACTCTTTGACTTATAGATGAATAAATACTAAAAATAAACTATTTAGATTAATATTGTGCTTTCTGCTTTGGCAGTTATTTTACCTACCTTGTTCAAAGTGTCCGAGTATACAGACTTCGTGACTGGACTTCGTGAAGTAAAAAGCATGCACTTAATTTTGTTCCCGGTTTTAATAAAAGCCAAGTCTCCTTTAACATAGCATTTTGTAAATTAAAACAAGGGAGTGTATCCGAAATTCAAATTAAGACCCCGATGCACTTGGCCGACGTTACTATACCAACAGTGCCTATTAAAGTGAGGCATGTGTGTGGAACTAATTCAAGTACAGTCCGCGCATACTTTCATTACATTTTAAACTTTATTACAATGTTCATAAGGGTTACAGTAGCACTTTGAGAGAGTTCTAGTACTCGTATATTGTCTTTATAATGATACGTTGCTCACGCTACGGCTTTACAGCAATTATTGAAGCATAAACTGTAACTTGAATTTCAACTAAACTGTAAAATATAGTAGGTAATTGTTCTTAGGTCTACACGTAATTACTACCCGTTCGCAGAAGCTTTGCCGGAGTCTTAATCTCCCACTTCATACGACCACCACCGCCACCACCACCCGCGCGGCCCTGTTATAAGACGAGCGCGGCTTGCGGTTGTATGAATTGGAAATCACCGGCAAAGCGTCTGCGAACGGGTTATATAACTATCTACGCTTTCTTTTCTTTTGTACCCAAGACTTCAAACATTTCTATATCCTTAAGTTTCTCGGTAACGTCACCAAATACATAATACTCGTTATTATTGTGCAAGAGTTCCTACCTAACCATTTGTAACAAATCAGTAGTTGTAACATGCATTTCTAATGACGGAATTTATTTTGGCGAATGTTGAAGAGACTAAAAGTTGGAAGGCCAATAGGAGGGAAGACTGCACGCGCCCTACTAGTATTTTTATATACTAGTAGATACGAAATTTGTATTACAACGTACCATTCATTAGAAGTTTTATGCTCTGCAGGCCTACGCGCTACGTCGTAGCAGATTTATATACTAGGTGATTGCTACGTAGGTATGCTATAATGCTTAGTGTACATAGATATAAGTATCTAACTTCACGTCAAAGTATAAAAAATAACAGTAGCAATGGTAGTTTCATACATAGTTATAGACAACTTATCATGTTTTGTATCCAAGACTTCAAACATTTCAATATCCTTAAGTTTCTCGGTAACGTCACCAAATACATAATGCTGGTTATTATTGTGCAAGAGTTCCTACCTAACCATTTGTAACAAATCAGTATTTGTAACATACATTACTTATGGTGTTACGGTAATAACTAATGACGTGCTAACTGCTACCGTTACGTAATACCCACTCGTATTTTATAAACTTCGCCCGTTAAAATTAACCTTCAAACCCCTTTTCCGGGAGTTGAGCCGGATTATCCGTATACTTAAGCAAGTATCAGGTGTCCGGAAAAGTTAAAATGACAATTTCTTTATTTTATGGTTACGGAAAATTAATTGCCTCTACAACTTCGTCTAATGCTCATTTTGAAATACGTAGGTAATATGTACATTAATTAATATTAATTAAATGTTTATTGCATGACGAAAGTTACTACAGTTTATTATATTATTACTCTCCTTGGAAAATAATAGTATTTCTGTCTTTATTGCAGACACAGACCCCAGAATAAATTTATGTGATTGCTAATAAGAGTAAATAAATTTATTTTCATGTCCCTATACATAGTATTCATATAACTAACTATTCAAAAGCCTTTCTTATTTCTGGTCTACGTGATAAAATAAACCTTTCAAATTTCAGTATTCTAGGATAAAAGAGTTTCAATCGAGTGAGATAATTAGGACTATTCTTTGGAACTAAGTAACATTTAGACATTTTAACATTTAATTAGACGTTCACCGCGCTTAGGTAATAGGTTAGCTATGTTGTTAAAAATATAGGAACTGGAATTACGTTAATTATCCCATACGTGTTCAATTTACAATTCTTATTTCGAAATGTTTAGATGAGTACATCGAAACTACGATACTATCTGAATTTGTGTGATAAATTTGCAATATTAATATGCAGCCTAAATTGAAATTATTTTCACCAGGATAATGCTGCTTCGAATGCGGTGAATTAAACACCAGATGATTTTATCGTGATTAGTGTTACAGTAATTCATTTATAAATAAATCATGTGTTAAGCTCGTAATTGAGGCTCGTAATTGAGGCTCGTAATTGAGGCACTATCAACTTTTTGATCGACTTTATTAAAAAGATTTTATCAATCAGAAATTAAACTGCGATCTTTGAATGAAACATTGTTGAATGTGCATAAAGCACATGGTGTTTATTTTCAAGCGACTTAAAAATATGAGAATGTTCTCTATTCGACCGTATGTTGTTATGCTTGTTACCTCAGACATTATGTTACTTTCGACTGGGTTTTTGTTAATTAATTTACGTATTTATTATAAGCCTAGTTTTTGTATAAAACGTGTGTCTGTTTTTAACATAAATGTGCCAATGTATATTATAATTTTCTCATATTTTAAACGGAAACGTAGCATTCATCGTCGTCGTAAGTTTGTAGCTCTCCGGGCCTACGCGCTACGTCGCTACGTACTACGCAGATTTACGACTATGTACTAGACGATAGCTACGTAGTTATACTATCGTACTTAATGTAGATAAAAATAACAGTAGAAATGGTAGTTTAATACCCATTTATTTATATTTATAGTCAAGTTATCCTCATCATAATTATTTAAATATAAGGGTTCCTAACACAAACGAAATTAAAAGCACGTAAATGGGACAGTTGAATAAAAATATCTTATCTAATTAATTAAGCGGGTCCGCGTTTGCATAAGTAAGTAAACAAAACTAATGCCGTCCATTCCTATACAATATAAGTGTTACATACCATCAAATCAGTTTATTAATCGAGCCCAAAGAGACCCCAATCTCATGAAAATGTTTATACAGTCGACGAACTTTCGCGTACAATATGTATACGACTGAAGTGGTAGCGATAAATAGCCCCCATCAATGGAGGGTAAGTAGTTTTCTTTACAAATGCTCCCGGAGCTAACAACACGTACGATTTACTGCAGATCTTTCTGTCATGATTTTCCAATATAAATTATTTTGAAGACCTTCTATTTATATGCATATATATTTTTAAAATACGCAAAATATAGTATTTCTTTTTTAATAAAGGTTAATGGTTATGTTTCATACAGACTAGGTTTATTATGGGTATGTACTTTTATTAATATTTTTAGGCAATATAAGTATATAATTGCTGCTACCACTAGTTACACAGGTTACGCTATTATATTATATTGAAAAATTTGCCATAATTTTATTCATTGTCATTTGCTTGTTGCTTGTCATTTGCCTATTTCTTTTTACAATAGATCGGCTTGACTACAATAATGTCTGATGGACAGAAATGATTAGGTCTAGGAGCGCGCGTGTGCGTAGAAAATTGATGCTCAATACGGGATACTCCTCTGCCGTATTGAGCATCAACTTCAATTTAAATTGAAAAATTCATTGCCTGACCCAAAGATTTAAATTCCGCCTGACCATATATTTCAAAGCTACTTCAACTTCAAAGATTTTTTCTCGTTGTTCATAAAAGGCACGAGGCAAACTATTCCAACCAACTACAAATTTAAATATAATTATTTATAGAATATTACTATATATTATGTTTACATATTTTATAGAGTAATTTTGTTCACAAACTCCAAACTCTGTTAATGTCATTACAAAATTAAGCGTTCAATATTTGATTTCGCGAGCGCTCAGCCGGTGGTGAATTTTGAAATATTTGGGTAAAATGATTATGATCGCAGTCGGCGAGATTTTTGCTAAAAGAGAGACCTCTCTATCTCGACCGTCTCTAAGTTAATTAGGGTAAAGCAAGCGGAAAAAGCATTCAAAGAAATTGGCCGGCTAATTCGTGAAAATGCCCTCAGATTAGGGTTTCCGATTTCTCGAGGTTTTTTAGTTCTCGGGTGTCGAGACTTCTCGAGCCTGATTTCTCGGGTCTTCTCGGGTTGTCGAGAAAAAATTAAATACGTCTAAATTTTTGTTTAATTAATAAAAAAAGGTCTTTAATTTAAATGTGTTTATTTTACATGAAAAAAATCAACATAATTTTTAACAAAAAAAACAAGTTCTCAATAAAAAATCAGCTCAAAACAAAATTGCTAACTAAAAACAATCATACTTCTTCTCCTTATCATAACTAATCTCATCTCACTAATCTGTAATAAAAAACAAAATCTCTGTTGACAATCAGCTTAAAACAAACATCTTAACTAAAAACAATCATACTTCTTCTTATTATAACTAATCTCACAAATCTTTAATAAAAAACAAAATCAACGTATTTTTGTTTTTATTAAAAACACTCTCCATTACTATTTTCTTCATTTTCGTAGCATTTAGGATATACAACTGCTTATTGATCGTGAAAAATCTTCTAGTAGCAAGTCTTTCACCACTTTTTTGTCGACCGATTTCGGGCTCTCGAGCAGAGTGCACATCGACCATCTCGTGCTGTCTTTGGTGTCAAATGATGATTTAGATACTTGGGAATCCTGAATTGTGCTGCCGAAAAGTGCCCAATCCTCAATTTAAGTTGTCGGGTTCGGATTGTTTGAAACTGGATAATGGATCCTTAGCATTTCTAACTCTATCTCCTTTTGGGCTTGCTTATCTAATACTTAGGTTTTGGGTTCGAGTTCGCGTTGCCGATGGTATAATTTTGTGCCTAATGGTTCCGTTCGTCAATTTGTAGGTTAGACGTTGCTTCCAGACAGAAAGGAGTGTTATCCGAATCTGATGTTTCGTCAGACCTTTTATTTAACCTTTCCTCTTCATTTTCCTGAAGCTCTGACTCATGCAGAACTAGGGCCTGTTGTTAGTCTGGTTCTGGCTCAACTTTATCATCTTCACTCTCTGTCACATCTTCATCATCAGTGTCTAGCTTAAGTAGCAACAAAGATTCACAAGTGGAAACACTTGTGAATCACTCATGACGTTAATGTTATAAATCTGTAAAAAATAAAAAAATTACATTTTCCCACTTTAAAATAACAATAAGTAATTAAACAAAGTTATACATAACAATAATTAAACATAGATAACATAGCTGGAGAATATTATTTTAGCGTTATAATTCGATAATATACGAAAAGTTACTTACCTGATTTTGGTACATCAATACACGCGCGGACTACTTTAGTAGCCCTGCGCTTTTGGCGTCAAATATCTCGCACATGCGTTTGCGCAGGAATTGTGTTGGGTACTAAGGTTGCGAAGAATATGCCAGATGAGGCTTATCTGGAATCGCAAGCTTCTAGCATGCAAAAATAAAAAGTTACGACAAAAAAACTAACCCTGGTCTACTATAGTAGGCCGCGCGTGTACTCTAGTGTTAAACTTCTCGATGTCTCGACTTTTCTCGAGCTGAATTTCCCGGGTACGAGACCGACCGATTTCCCGGGAATTCCCGGGACGAGAATTCCCGGGAACAAACCCTACCTCAGATACGGGGAAAATTTAATTAATAACTGTAGCCCGTTCCAATGGGCCCTTTCCGTGGGTCAAAATATGAAAGTTAATGGCACTTCGGAAAATTATATTCCTTTTATCACGTTGGGTATCCAACGCGTTTAATTTACAAAGCGACGTAATTGTATTGTATTTTGTATTCAAGTACCTATTTCATTCGATACTAATTTCAATATCAGAAAACAAATTACAGAAATAAGTTTAATGAGGTGTTAGAACAGGTTTTTGTACGAATTTCAGCGCTAAGAACTGAATGACATACAAAACGCGAAAAGACATACAATCGCACTGCAGTCTATTGTTTGAAAATTAGACTTTATCGTAATGGCTTAAGACATAAATAACAATGTTTAAGTCTGTTTATAAAAATACTCATGTACCCTCGATTATATAGGTTTTCTCGGGACATTTTTTTACTTAAATTTTGTATTACACCCTTCGTCCATAGATTTATAAGCCTATGCTACAACCTCACAAAAACCTGTACAGCCCCACAGTTCTGCAACCTCACAAAAAAGTTTTCCTTTTAAGCCAATATAATAATATGTTTGTATTCTGATTCCGTATTATAAACCGACTCGACGTAGTGGAAAATCCTTCTATCAGATGTTTGGGAAAGTTTGCGATGCTTTTGAATAAATAATTACTTTCGTTGGAACGGACAATTTCACATAGAACATCTGTCCGTCAAGTTTCAAACAGCATAGTTTTACATCGGCTTTAAACTTTAGTTGAAAACTTTTGTTTGTATTAAAATTTTACGAACTTTTGAAAAGTTTTCTCTGACAAGAGTTCGATCCTTTTTACAAGTAGGTATCTATATTCGAAGGATGATTGAAATGAAACCTTAATTAATTATTACTAGCCATTTTTGGAAAGACTTTTTTCATAAATATATTGCAACTGCTTCTTGTACAGTTCCCACCGATCGTTTATCAGACTTTATATTCCTATTCCTATTTTATTCTTCTTCTTTATTCTACTTCTCTGCTGATTGTTCTCATATCCTAACCCTTATAAACTTCTAACTTGAACTTAATTATGTCTTAACTAGAGAATTGTGCTTTAAATTGGACGATCTAAACAATAGATGTAAAGCAATCGTGCGTTTATTTATTTGAAAATAAATACTGTATTTACCTAAACCATATTTGCATGTGTAGAGCATAACTTTAAATTTTTAACTAGAATATTACTTGTCGACTAACAGACAACCACAGTCGACATAAAGTTGAAGATCACGTCAGTTATGTTCAGCAGTTCACTTCCATTGGCTGAAGTCGGTAAGACTAAGAAGATCTAAAGTTTTATTGCATTATACCATCCGAATTTCCGCATTAAAAGTTTGCGAGAAAAAAATTAAGTATGAATAAGTCCTTGCAATGGGGATTTAATATCCATTAAGTCCAAGAGGACTATGCAAATTTGTTTATTAATACAATTAACTTCCAACGTATCGGACTTAGTACTTAGCGGGTATTTAAAAATTTAGCGCCCGCTTCTCGAACGTTCGCCCCCGGGCTTTCACTCTTAATTATTACTTTGGGAAAATTAAGACTGTCGTTTAGAGCAGAGTGCCCGAGTAAAGGTTGTGCCTTCCATTTATCTAAATGTATTTTATCTTGCCGGGGGCGCGCGGAGTAAGGACTTGTCGTTCTCTATGTATGTTTGTATTGCCCTTTGGAGGGTTCGTAATGCGATACTTGGATAAGATCACTTTCTACTTCCTCACACCCTTAAGGTGAGTCTTTTGAACTGGAATAGCAAGATCCTGTTATAACTACTCGAACGGATTCCGACACAACAACAAACATAACTCAATACCTGTCTGAAAAGCATTTTAAGTAAATTCAGCGTGTATTTTAGAGAAGGGGCATTTATCTTGGTCTAATGTGATTACACCTGATGGAAAGTGATGATACAATCTAAGGTGGAACGGGCTTGCCTAGGAAATGCCTAGTCACTATTGACTTGAAGGCGCCCAGGTTGTAAGCGGCGAGAAAGACAGTGCTTGGAAGGGCTTTCCAGGCTTTTGCAGTGCGAAGAAGTATTTTAATTTCTCGATCCTGATATGCATTAATATCAGGATCGAGAAATTAAAATACTTCTTACGAGTCTTTGGTATGTTGACTATGTATGAGAGGAAGCCTTTTCGATGCTTTGCCGTTCCATGGTAAAAAGGTGACGGGGGAACCAAATAAAATAGTTCCTGAGGACATTTTACGAAATATATTCTATAGTATACCGACAGACAACCTAACGACAATGTTCGAGCCTTTGGAGTTTTTTGTGGACCAGTGTCTGGTTGCCGATGAGTGATAATTGGTGTATTAGTTACTTTATCAGAATCAACAAGTAGAAAGATAGTAATTAAAACGGACTATTTTTTTAAAAAATGACGAAAAGTGATACCGTTTTTGATAAAGATCTAAGTGGACCAACTAAGGTTTGAGCACACACCTACAAGTACCTTATGTCAGTCAAAAAAAGTCATAATATATATTAATTTAAGAAGATTAAAAAATGTCTATTACTGAAAAGCGAGTGAAAAAGCCCATAATATTTAAATTTTTACTGTTCAAAGTTACTGGTGAAAATATTCTGTTATTTCCAATGATATTGTGATGATCTTCTATAACACTATAATCATATTCTTACGATATATTACTTTAAGTATTTCGGGTCTATATTTATCAAGACCTTCCCGACATGAGCCCAAACTACATCTAATTATAAAGGCCTCTCCAAAGTTCCCCTATTCTCCGTGACACTCACTAATACGCGAGGCCTGCCACACCGTGTTAAGTTCATTACCTATTGTAAGTGTTCTTTGAGGTACGACTACCTTCAACAGATCTAACGCTTTTACTGTAATTATTATGCCGCGCCTCTTATACACTCCTCGTCTAATATATTAGGGAAACTGGAAACTTTCATTAGTATATTCTTGCATAATATATTCCTGCTTGTTAAACCTACCAAGCTGCTTACTAAATTAGTTTTGAATGCAGATGTCACAACCAACGCGATCAATGTACATAGGCCATTCTGTACTAACGGACTTATAAGAAATAACCAATTTGGAGAAATTAATGATATTTTCTATTTTACATAGAACTGCATCTTACAAGATCATACTCATCTTTTAAATAAAATAAAACATATACTTGAAAACATGCTTAAAATATTATGATGGCATTTAAAAAAGTTTAGCTGCTGCCATTGATATGCTGCTGCTATTTAATGTCGATTTTAAAGTACGCTTAGAATAGATATGTATAGTTAGGTATGCAGAAAAAAAAACATCACATTTACTCCATGTAGCATTATATTATTTTATTTATCACTTTCTTATGAATGCTAATTTTTCGATAATCCAAAAACCACAGGATTGCAGCTTAAACAACAATAGTTTGAAACAAAACTAAATAATTGGCCGACAAAATTAATGGAATTTCAGCTTAGCCCTACTAGGGTAATTTATGTGAAAATTTAAATTATAATCATGGCAATGCGGGAACAAAGAGCCAAAGAATCGTAAACAATTCCCAAATTAATGGTTAACCAATTTAGCGAAGATTTCATCTGCAGGGCGTAGATTTGTGGTCTACTCTCATTTACATAACAGTTGAATGGCAAATTTTAATTCAATACTTGGTAAATGCTGTTATGCTATAACGTGTGTTTGCTACGGGAAAGAATAGGAAAATCTTATACCACAGGAGATACAGAGAAACTCTATTGGAGACCACGAAACTGAAAATTGATAAAAAATGTAGCTATTGTCCACTGTAGACTTGAGCAGATTTAGCTTCAAGATCCTGAGTATATACATAAAGGCTATTGTTAGCCAAACAGACAGACGGACAAGAAAATGATCCTATAAGAACTCGCAAACCCGAAAAATTAAAGATACCCAAAATCATTTGTACTAAATCGGCTTGTACTAAATATCTTACAACATTATGCATAAAACCTATTGTATCGTGTACAACTTATCGGGTTTTAGTGGTTATGGCTAACGGCTTATCCTACTAAGTCTTAAACAATTTCAGTTTCAATTGAAACCGAAAGAATTATGTGTAAAGTTAAAAATCTTTAACTTCGCGTGCTTTTTTCCTTCAATATTCCTTGTCTCAACAAAAGGATTAAGCTTGCCATACAACGTAAAATAAAACGAAAATACTGACAAAACTTAGCAGTTTCTAAGCATTATACGGCTTTATTTGAGTGCTTCGTATTTTTATCAGAGCTCCGTATGTTATTGTCACAGAAAAGGAGAATAATATAATGTGTTTAAACTCATTTGCAGACTGAAAATGTACAGCTACATAAAAAAATAATAATATAATTGTTTCTTGTTATATCTTTCGAACATGTTTTTAATCTATTTATTCGCTTTTCAGACATCATAAAGTAAAATGAGGTATTTTATTTGTTAAAAGCTTCAGAATGTAAGGACATGTTCAGAAGAACATGTGATTGCCAACTTGAGAGACTAAGTACTTAAAGCTTATTAGGGAAGATATTTAAAAATAGACAAATTCCAATATATTTTGATTTTTGAATACATTTTGTAGGTTTAAGAGAATAAAATTGCAATATTATCTTAACGCATTTATGATAAAATTATTGCTTAAAAATGTCAGTTTCAGGAAATTAATTCGAGAACGGAGTAGGACGCTCACGAAATAATTGATCCTCTGATTCATTTAAAAAAAAAAACCGGCCAAGTGCGAGTCGGACTCGCGCACCGAGGGTTCCATACCATAAAAGAAGTAAAACATTAAAAGTATCACTTTTTTTCATGTATTTACGAGTATAATTTACATGTAGGTACTTTTGTTGGCAAACCGCAAACCTAACTTTGTTTTCGGCGGATTATTGTTATTAGCAATAAAAGTATAATAGTAAGAGGGTTGATTTTATTTTTCCTGTAAAATATACGTTAACTTCTATTGATCATATTTATTTCAGATTTTTCGAATGGTAAACTTCGGAGATAAGGGGGGGGGAACGGTATTTTTTTCGACAGTTTGCCCAATAAATCAAAAAATATCAGGCATAAAAATAAATAAAAATTAGTATTAGAATATACAAGTAACACCCTTTCATATGATACCCCACTCAATATTGTTATCTCATTTTGAAATTTTGACGACCTGGTTTTACCCCCTTTTTAAATAAAAATAAAAAAGATTTTCAATTTTTGATGATTGCAATGCCGGCGCGCCGCAATTACCTACAACTATTCCAAATTTCAGGTCGATAGCTTTAGTAGTTACTGAAATAATCGAGTGTGACGGACGGACGGACGGACGGAGAAAGTCTCACTATAAGGGTTCCATTTTTACCATTTTGGTATGGAACCCTAAAAACGTGTGAAACTTTTCTTCACAGGTCAGAAAAATAAGTATACGTGTACAAATAGATTGAACCCTCTTACCTTACCCTCTTTTTTCTCTTGTATATCATGGCGTGTACATTGGCAAGCAAAAAAACAAATTAAAGATTTTGACGTGGTCATTGTTACTATACGTACAATAACCAAGTTACGTACAAAGTTAAGTAAAGCTTTGGCTCTTGATGCGGGAAATTCGTCACGCATTTACATTACGCAACAGGATATTTTAAACAAAGCTATAAAATAATGAATCAAATATTTATATTAGGAAAGTAAACGATAAAATTTTAGCATGAACACTTGACTGCTAAGCAGGATTTCACGGGTATTGCCAATAAAACCGTCTACGCAGGTGTTAATGTTAAAACATTAATTTCTTCTCTTTTAGGGCGTATTTTCTCCAAAACGCCGACATTTTATTACAAGGCGTAACTCGAATGCGCCTCTAATAATAAAAGGCACAAACTGACCAGTCGTAAAAAAGCTGAAATTGCTTTTAAAACGATAGAAGTAGCTTGTGGTTAAGAATGTTAAGATCGCTGTGTTATATTTTATTTTGACCATTAAATTATGCTTTTATTAATTGTTAAAACGAACAACACTTTATCCATTGATTAATTTGTAGTTAAAACTAGTTGCGGGGTAAAACTAATTGCAGGAAATCTAATATCGCCGTAAAATTATTATCGAATATACACTAGCTTTTTCTGTGCCTTCACCTATAATAATATAATTCATATGGGAACCGTTATTTTTCTAGAATCAATAAACCTTTGGGCCTATGTATTAAACCGGGATAAAATCTGTCTCCTTTTCTATTTTCGCCCAAATCATAATAATCATAATCATAATCATATATTTATTGCATCAACTCTTACATACATAATATAAAGATCTTAGCATTAAAAAAGTCACAGAGTTTACCTTTTCAGGTGTGCAATATTATAGTCAATTTAATATGTCATTACCATAGTAATCAGTTCAGTTAATATGGTGTGAAGGAGTAATAAATATAGATATACGAGTACAATTACACACAAAATACATGCGTGTACACGATTTATCTTAGCAGGACAGATTAATTTGTTTTGCTATAATCCGCTACATGATTCTGAATTCTGTATGGTTCAATATACAGGAACACTACCCACATGAAACACCACACACAATTTTCCAACACTTTCTTCGACGCTTTGTTTCGTCCCGACACCGGGACATCCTCAGGAGATGTTGGCTTACGATTTCGCTATTTGAAGTCATTTCAAGTAGCGGATTATAGGAAAACAAAATATTCTGTCCTGCTAACTATGGACTTCCGTAAAATAACGCCTGCTTCCATTCAACAATTTATCTTTATAATTTTAGTGTCATTATAATAAATACAACTTAACTGCACAAAAGTATTTATTACATAAGCATGCATAAAAAAATCTGTAATCAATAATCGCGAAGGGTATCCTTTGAAATCCATTTATGAAATATCCCATAAATAGTCGGGCGACGTTATTTATTCTAAGACAGAGAGGAAGATCAAATAGCCTTTGTCCTCCCCTTTTTACTTATTCAAACAAAATTACATATGCCAGCTTCTGGATCGCCATCGGCCGAAATTTTACGCGCTAGAGATAGTGTCATGAATATAAATCTATCGTAAAAGACACCAAGGAGAGGCCAGCGGAGTTTACGGCATGGCTCACTTTGCATTCTTTCTACAACGGCCCTTTACGGTCGCTTTATAGACTCAGATCCTTTGCATAAAGCCTCAGAACCGAGGGGTCTTGTATTAGGATCGACGCTTACGATTATTTTTTCACACTATGGGTTTAGCGGTCTTCATTGTAGAGTACTGCATTAGGTATACGAGCACTTCTTCGTTCCAGTGTTTTTTCTATAAATCTTATATAGTACTTTTTGTGTAGGTATATTTAGAAAAATAAGTATTAAAATAATAATTATGGACCGTTCAAGACGCGTACATTAAAAATATTAATATAAAATCTCAAACACAACAGTACAGTTGTAGTACAGTTTTGGACAAATGTGACAAAAAAGTGTTATTTTAATTTGCGCAGATATTTAACGCCTGCAAGGGTCTCTGTTAACTATTAATCCCATTTTCTTTTGCTGGAGATAACGAAACTCATTTAAGATATCTCGCGAACGCCTTCCAGCCGTTTTGGGGGTGCACGTTGGATTGAACAGGTGCAGTTGTGGAGTCGCCGTGTTGCATTACTTTAATAATAAGTATTATTTAAGTAATAAGTATTATTCCAAATTTCAGCCAATTAGTTGCAGCGTGAAGGAGTTACAAACATAGGTGCACACATACAAAGTTACATACAAGGAGTTATAAACATAGGTATCGTAGAATCATTGATTCTATTGGGATGAAAACAAACCTGTCCCACTGCAAAAATCACGTTGATCCGATACTCTGTTGCGGCATTGTGACCCGAACGAACGTACAAACAAGCTCTTCAGCTTTATTATAATTAATATAGAATACAGATAGTATAGATTGTATTTGCTTATACTAAGTATTTTTATAGCTTATGTCTATGTCCAGGGGTCTCCTGAAATAAAAGTAATTTGGCTATAAGTAGGCTTCACAAAATATTTCTTAGGGCAATGGAATACTTTCAAACTAGCAAGTCTCAATTTCAGGAAAACCAAAAAGAAATAGGGCGGAAAAGAATTTTCTGAACCCTAAATACTCATGGAAAAGTCTACTTTTTAGCAAAGGTATAAAAACTTACATAATTTCTTTAGCATCTGAGACTCTGTGTTTTACGTTGTCCTTTAATACCTTCGTATTTCGTCTTGGAGACCAAAGGTTTCTCTTTATGTCTAATAAAATTTTCTTCAAAGTATTCTTAATTGAAAATTCAAATTTATGCATAAGCTCTGATTGTAGCATTGTGTCGGCTACAAGCGTTTACGAGGCGAGATAGATGGCTTTGCAAATTGTACGAGATTAGCTTACGAATGCAAACAAAGTTAACATAAAAATTACAAGTACTATATAAATGATAATTTTGGTGGACTTCATTTTTAACTAAAGTATAGATATAGCTTTGATATAGGATCTTTTGGTATTTACCTATATGTTGTACTTATAGAGCCTTGCGTGAATTTTGGTTTTTTACTACATTAGTGATGATACTACCTCCTCGGATTTTTTTTGTTTGAAATTACCTGTGTAATTGTCAGTTTGTGCTTTCAATAAAATGTGAGTAATCTAACGTGGTAAGTTATTAATTCTTTACCTATAGACTAAAACATAAAAAAAACTCATTTCGATAAATAAATTCTAACGTTATGAATTGTACACGTACGTGTACAATTTACAAGTTTAACATTTAGACGCTGTTAGAATTAATTCCTGTGGGAACCTCGCAAGGTGTTCTTTAAAAGCGTTGTATGTATTTAATATTTATACCTATATTTAACATCAGCTAAAAGTAGCAATTATATTGTACTGTGTCATAAGACTTATAAAAGCCTTTTTTAGTCCTTATGTTTTTTTTTTAATTCTAAAACTTGCAATGTAAAATTGTCTAACACCCCTTAGCCTAATATCAACTATATCATTATTATATCTCTTTTTAAGAAGACTTTAAAAGTTCCATCCACCGATAATATGATCCTAATGGTGAGCCAATCAGAACATTTTACGTAACTCTTCAAGAAATAAAAAGAAAGTCCCGATCAAAACATATGATATTACTTTCAACATTTCAACTTCTTTTTTTTAAAAAGGAATCGTCTTCAAAAAATAAACCCACTGATTACCACAAAATAATTTTTGAATTCGTTGCCAAATCAAAATAAGCAATTTTTTTTGAGTATGCTGTCCACAAATTCTGCAACTAAACTTATATGTTGGTATGGCTCTTTTTTTGAAGTCGGTTAAAAAGTAGCATCATCTGTCGAATTTTGCGCTAATACGCCACAATATGGCGGTCACCGATCCTGTGTAAATGCACTTGAGGGCTAATAACAAGTATAGTGATCTATGGCGTGGACCGCGCTCCATAAACAATATTGAAGTCGGCTTACTATTGACGCGGTTCGTGTCAAAATAATAATTTTTGACACCAGTAGAAAAGGCGACATTTTTTTTTCTATATTTATATTATTCTATCGAAGTATTTAAAACAAATCTCGTACGAGTACCAAGTACGAAAAAGTAATAAAGAAAAATGTCGCGTTGTGACAATAAATTAGACAAATACATTTTTCGCTTCTAAAAATCAAAAGAATCTCTCGTCTCCCGATAAAATCTAGAACGAGGTGAGAGCAATCGGGCGTTAAGTAAACAAATCGTTGCCAAATGATAATTCCGTGGAAAATATCTCCGACTGGGGCGTCACAATCGGCCGATCCTCGCCCTTTTCCGGCACATAAATAATCGCCCGACGTTTATTTCATAACGGGACCCTGATAAGATAAGTGATTCAGCTATTGCACACCTATAAATATCTAATAACTCGTAACAGAATTAAATTGTTTTGAAAAATGTCACGACATTATCGAAAGAGGAAATGCTACTTTTTGGTTTGAAAAAAAAAATCTTTTTTTAAATGGGTATAAATTCAATATTAAATTTTATGAGACAGACCGCTATACACGAAATTTCAGAAGTACACTCATCTCTATTTTTAACCGACTTCAAAAAAAGGAGGAGGTTCTCAATTCGTCGGAATCTTTTTTTTTTTTATCTATGTATGTTCACCGATTACTCGAAGACGCGTGGAGCGATTTGAAAAATTCTTTTTTTGTTTAAGAGGGTTTTGTTTCCAGATGGTCCCATTTTAATCAGGTCAGGATCTGATGATGGGATCCTAGAGAAATCGAGGGAATTCTTCAAATTTTATATGGACACATGAAACTATTTGAGTATTATTAGAAAGAGTAATATTTTCCAAGTTGTCCTATGGTCATCAGGTCAGGATCTGATCATGGGATCTTGGTGAAATCGAGGGAACTCTTCAAATTTTGCTAGTATACTTGGAGCGAGTTGGGTATTTTTTATAGTTACTGGTGCATATGCTAGCAGATACTGATTTGAAGACTAAAGTCATCAAGTCAGGGTCTGATGATGGGATCTTGGTGAAATCGAGGGAACTCTTCAAATTTTGCTAGTATACTTGAAGCGAGTTGGGTATTTTTTATAGTTACTGGTGCATTTGCTAGCAGATACTGATTTGATGACTAAAGTCATCAAGTCAGGGTCTGATGATGGGATCTTGGTGAATTTGAGGTATCTCTTCAGATTTTATGAACACACCTCAAGCAATTTGGGTATTTTTACAACGCCTTGTGCATTTTATTGTTTTCCACTAAAAAGTATAAAATAAAAATGTGAAATGCTTTCCAAAAAACCAACTTCAAATGCCACTACAAAGAGTGAAATAATTTTTATTTAAATTTTTGGTACCTACACCAATTCGAAGTCGGGCGATTGTCTATGACTTCGTCATTTCTTCGCACATCAAGTAAGTAAGAAGGACTATTAGGGATTGTATGAAACATTGCCCGACTTCGAATTGGTGTAGGTACCAAAAATTTAAATAAAAATTATTTCACTCTTTGTAGTGGCATTTGAAGTTGGTTTTTTGGAAAGCATTTCCCATTTTTATTGCTATCATTTCTTTGAATTTATAAAACAAGTTGATAAAAAACAATAGTACAACCTTGTCAATATAAAACTCATTTTCTAATCTGTGAGTCCAATACTGAAGCGACCAGCACAAGAAGAAGTGATGGATGAAAGTGTAAATGTCGTGGTAAGGGTCGAGGCAGTGCCGAGGCACATATATTATGATTCCTTCAATGCCTAGTTGGGGCCAAGCTTGTATAATTTTCTCAAAAAATACGCGGATATTTAAACTAAGCAGTACCTAGGCAGAAATTTTCAAATCAAACATTCATTTCAATAAACAGCTTTCTATCTGCAAGCCAGTTCGAAATTTAAAATGAACTATGATATGAGTTCAGCATGGAATTTATTCGACCGCTAAACCACGACATAAATGGATTCTCATGCAACTTTTGCCAGCCGCTAATAGTCCGGTACAGCAATTTTTATTTATCACTAACAAGTTTTTCAAAATAATGTTTAAATTTCCAAGCATGTGTGAGAAAAATTATTTAGTTCGCTGTAATCCGCAATTTTGCGCCATGAACAACAAACATCAATCTAAAAAATATTTGCTCTCTACTAAATTATAATACATTCGGTGACGGTGCTAAACGTGGGTTGATTTTTTTGTGAAGTCAAATAATAAAATACAATTTCATTCAAAATTGAGTACAACGAAGTAATTTATTAAAGTCTTCCACAAAGTTTCACCTGCTTACAAGCGAGGCTACTTACCATAGAACATCCTTAACTCTTTCATAAGCGAAACACGGGCGAAATGTTTTATTCAGTATTGGCTACTGAAAAAACAATAAGCGAGTTACCGATTTAAAAGATTTCGCAAGTCTCTTATCCCGGGCGGAGAGATATGAAAGAATTACCAAGAATCCTGAACACTCGTTAACTGAGTTGTCCCGTGTCGCGGCGAACGTGGCCAAACAAAATGTAATTTTCCCCCCAGCGTCCTTACGTGACCCGGCAAGGATATAACGCTTTTATTAAATTATTTTAGCCTTCATAAGAAACTGGTACGGACACATAAAATTAACATAGCTATAGGTACATCTACAATGTGTAGATTATTTGATCTAATTAGCCGAAAGCCTAAAGTAGGGAACGATGTATAGATGCATGAAAAAATATCACAAGAAGTGTAGCTCATATCCAGAAGAAACTAGGGAGTTCAAAAATGTACCATACATTGTAAGTGACATCCTTAAAAACAGCTGGTTCAATATCAAGGAACTGGGAATAATGAAAATGATGTGAGGTTTGTTGATGTCAAAGTTAGGTTTGATTTCTTGCATTCAAAATAAAATAAAATAATTGGGACTTCTTATCAAGTATTTCTGGCATCAAGTTAAAAGGTTAGCTGCGGGCACACTATACGTATTCTAACCCACACCTTGTATATGGCTTATAGATTTGTTCTTCATACCTTCTTTAATCGTTTACAAGTCTTTATCCGTAAATTTTCACAGAACCTTCAATTGCCGGAAGTGGTCGTTTCATTATTGTTTGTTCCTTACATGTGTCGTAAGACTCAGATCGTTACTAATGATGCAGTGCTGAAGTTAATCAATTTTGAAATTCATGATTTGGTTCTCAGAATTGACTTTCTGACTTTATGACCTTTGGCAAACTTAAAATAAAAATTGGTTTTACAAGGAATTCATATATTATTATTGAAAATCTTATAATTATTTAGGTAAGTAATTTGGTTGTAATTTGTCAAAATAAAAATCAGGAAATTCTAGTGAAAATGACTAGTAGAACCACCTCACATTTCTTACTATTGTTATTAGTCTAAGACTAATATTTCTCTCAAAAGGTCCATTATTTTAGCTTAGAATATGAAAATGCACCTTAAATTAGCTGAAGTAGATAGAGGTTGTTTGCCATTTTATCAGACTGTGTTTATTTTCCACTGTCAATATTTTGTCGATACGCCAAAACCAAAAATCTTACGAAAACTTACATTTTGTGAAGAAAATTGCTTCCGTAATTATAGACAAAGTATAATTATTATCTTTCAAAATTCACACACGGTCAACCAAGCAAAGATACGATTATTTTTTATTTTCGTGAAGAGAAGTACATAGGTATAACAACCATAATTTGAGTTATTTTAAAGAGGGGAAAAGAAGTAGGTACCTATCTTTTAATACCGTGTTTTAATTTCAACCCGTAAATAATAATTTGGTCAATTTTCCCCCGTACAATTTCGGTTGCGTGCCCAAAGTTTATATTACAATTTTATTGTTATTTAGGCGTGTTTGTTCCTTGTTTCAGATTAGATCGGCGGTTTTAAAGCAGCCGGGCGCTAATGTGAGTTTCTGAATTTCCCCTGTTTGTGTTATAAAGAAAATGTAATTGAAATTTAACTTTTTTACTGCGGGGATGTAACATCAAAAGTTTGCGAGTGCATATGTCCAAAGTTTTAGGGTCCAGTCCATCAAGTCTGCTTAATGACAAATTCCCCCAACATTACGAGAATGGGAAACTAAACTAGAGTCCGAGAGAGAAAGTTTTTAGAGGGAAACTCAGCGTCAACGGAAAGGTAGTCCGAAACTATGAGCGTTAAGTAACTTTTATGAGCGGCCTAGCGGTTGAACCAGAGTCAAGAGCTTATAGCCGAAGAGACGTCACAGAAATCAGCTCTGAAATTAAAAACTATATCATGGGGTTATAGTAATCATCAGGTGACCTGCCCGCTCGTTTGCTTGCGATGATAATAATAATAAAAAAAAAAACAAACGGCCAAGTGCAGGTAGGCTTCGCAATCGAAGAATAGAGAAATGGTAGAGATAAAAGCAGAACGTACCATTTAGCAAAAATAAACATTTATTTTATGTAGACCTCCATTTATTTTTATTACTTGTTTTTAAGATGGTTATTAGCAATATATTTTGCTGATAATGAGACACAGCAACTGTTAACAGTAGTAACAATAATAAAGAAATAATAAAATAATATTAGATAAATTTATTGATAATTAAGATTGATATTGCTTGATATAATTTGGATAAATATGATTTTGTAATAATAAGAAACCCGCTCTGGCAACCAAAATAACCTTCACGTGATTATTCTGTTTCCTAGGTAACTTTAATTTCCATGTTTAATTACAATGCATAATTCTAATGTTTATAATTACATTACTACATTACTGAAAGATACAAATTTAAAAACCTTGAAAAAAAGTAGTAGTTTAGGTCTATGATACGTATTTAAAGGACAACTCCTTTTTAGTCATAGATTTATTGCAGCCATCTCTGAGCCTACAATCACGGTCACTAGTCACCTAGCTTCATCTACGAGGCACCTGAGACCGAGCCTTTTATTTCTCTTCCACATTTAAAAACCTTGAAAAAAAGTAATAGTTTAGGTCTATGATACATATTTAAAGGACAACTCCTTTTTAGTCACAGATTTATTGCAGCCATCTCTGAGCCTACAATCACGGTCACTAGTCACCTAGCTTCATCTACGAGGCACCTGAGACCGAGCTTTTTATTTCTCTTCCACATTTAAAAACCTTGAAAAAAAGTAATAGTTTAGGTCTATGATACATATTTAAAGGACAACTCCTTTTTAGTCACAGATTTATTGCAGCCATCTCTGAGCCTACAATCACGGTCACTAGTCACCTAGCTTCATCTACGAGGCACCTGAGACCGAGCTTTTTATTTCTCTTCCACATTCCCACCTAATTTCAGCCGCACAGGCTGAGGTGGGCTGAACTTTGTTGGGTGTCATAAATTTATTTAACGGCCCGAAGGCAATAAGAGGTGGAAGTGTAAAAAGAAAAATACGATACCAACGTGCCTAGCCGTTATTGCAATTAAACAGAGGAAGTAAATCTTTCAATACGAGCGCCGTTCGCCTCCCGTTTCCCGCCTTAATTTATCGCTTTGTTTTAGTCAGCGTATCGCATCCCATTGACGGATTGCGATGTGTTTGATTAAAAAAGCTTAGCATTTTCAATCGTTATTCTATGACAAAGGTAGGTGAGGATAAAAAAGTATTGTCTGTTACAAAAGGGGAATAGAATTTTCAAACAATGGTTGTTCAATTTTCACAGTTAACAGATTTTACGTTTAGTAAAAATACGCTATTTTCTTTGGAGATTAGTGCGAGGCGCTTGACGAAACAGATATTCAAAGCGTATATTCTTCTGAGATTAAACTATAGCATTTGAATACAGGTGTTAATAAGGTTCTCATACGTACAACTTGTGCACTTTTACACGAAAGCACATTTTTTCCAAGTCATCACATAGAATTTACTATACAAGATACGCGAAACCTTTAGTTGCCTCTCTGATCCTTTCATACCTAGATTAGTAAAGCAGAACCCGAGATCAAAGATAGTGCGTAATATTTTGCGTATTTTCAAAGCAGTTGTAACGACCCCTTTGTAGGTTACAAAAGCGGGAGTAATTATCAGTTTTCCGCGCTCATTTTCCACCGTTTCGTAGGGCTGTAGGGCTAGTACAAGATTTTGTACGAATTTCGAATCGACTCGCATCGCACAAACGAATCGAATTCCTCCATAAATTTACAGCCAACGCCATCTATGGAAAGTTACTGAAATGCAGCTGTTAATAGATGGTGCTGGCTGTGAATGTATGGAGGCATTCGATTCGTGTTTGCGATACGAGTCGAATCGAAATTCGTACAAAAACCTGCACTAACCCCTCTGACTAGCTGAGGAGCGAGGAAGTGAGTTCCACAGCACAAAACTGGAGGGACGAGTGTAAATTCGAAATATTGCTTAATGGTTCGCAAGCAGACATTTCATTTTCCATTCGGGTTATTTTGTAATTTAGCTGCGTGCGTAAGCGATGCGTGCTTTTTGTTTGTTAAACCCAGAGGTATGGAAAATTTATTTTCGTAATATACAATAAACATTTTTTTATACAAGGTAATAATGAACTCCTTTATTAAAGCCACTAGTGTTTTAGTAAATTCCTATTACCAACTTCTGAACGTATTTTATGACAATCACTTAAATCGCTTTACGTTGATCTAATTCGGAGAAAATATTACGGTACCTTACTTCGGTAAAAAACGTTTTTAGAATACACAAGTATAACCCTTTCATATGATACCCAATACAAATGATACTCAATATTGTTATCCCATTTCCAAATTTCGGCAACGAGGGCCCAACCCCCTTTTAAAAATAAAATAAAAAAGATTTTAATTTTCGTATTATTGCAATAAGCGCGAGCCATCATTATCCACAACTATTCCAAATTTCTTGTCGATATCTTTAATATAATAGTTATTGAGACAGAGGGTCGTAACACACGGACAGACAGACAGACCGACAACAAAGTGATCTTATAAGGGTTCGATTTTTTATTCTTTTAAGGCACGGAACCCTAAAAATATGACTAGTATGATAGTTGTCTGATCGGAAGTCACGTGTTCTATTTTGAGATCGGATAATGTGGTCGATTCTGTTGTACAAAATCTCTAAACTAAACTAATTTAAAAAAGTGCTATCTATCCTTTTCCATCGCGAGCAGTTTGAAAAGGATAGCACTATTTTAAATTAGTAGTTTAGAGATTTTGCACAACGGAATCGGCCACATTATGTCATTGCGATGACAATATTTTTACCGTTTTTTACTCATACGTTGGAATGTTGAAACATGTATCTTTCATTTTCTTTTATTTCCCATCCAAAATAATGAACTGTTTAAAATCAGTGGCAGTCAACCTCTATCAAAGGTCGTCGTAACAGTACTGATAAAGGATTAAGTATAGTGTTTGCTTCAAAACCCAGGGACGCGCGGCCATATCAATACCTATAATTACTTGGGTGAGGCCACCGATAGCATCTTTCAGTGGGGTATACACAGTGGAATCGATACCGCATTGCATGAATATTTGATAACTTTTTGTTACTGTACTTCGAAGCGTCACACACTCGGCTAATTGAAATAGTTTTATTTGTACACTCCCCCATAATGATACATGATTGCGATACAAGTTTCAAAGTGTGCCACAAAGTACAGTAAGTAGGCTGAAAAGTTACATTTTCATATTAATATGGAGAAAGACTTTCTCTTTCAACTTGAAAAGTAACTTCTTGTAATTTAAAATACAAACTTTAAAGTCGGTTAGAATATTCAATCATAAATTCATAGATATAAAAATAACTTTTACAACAATTTCATTAAAAGAAAACTGTACAACATTTTTTTAAAGAGAGAATTATCGAGGGAGAGAGAGAATTATCCCGTTCTTCTCTACCTATCCAAAACTACTTTCCGAACATGGTGGTAGAGTCGGCCATTTTAGGGTTGCATACCAAAATGGTAAAAATGGAACCCTTATTTTATGTGATGATGACAACGTGCCGCGCACAAGACAAAAACGTGGACGTTTTTGGAGGTTTAAGGCTCATCTAGCGATTTAAATCTTTGACTACAACATAAACCCCGCATTGGTAGCGCCTCATTTGCTGATATCTTTATTTATAAGAGTACCTAACTGTAATTACTTAGCATCAGGTGACCCGTACTCTCGTTTACTACCAATTTCTACAAAAAAAAAGGACTAAAATTTAATTATATATTTCAGCATTAGATCCACTTTAATCTAATGAAATAAAGTTGCCCAAAGTGTAATAAAAAGAAAGTAGCTAAAACGAAAGTAGAGCGCTTACATAACTAACAAATCCTGTTTTTACTTACTTTAACGACGCAAAAACATTTTATATCCTTCTCGCTGCTGAAGATCCGCTTAATAATTAGCAAGTTTTAATAACTTACCTCGTAAAAAAGTTAAAACATCGACTTTAAGGTGAGATGTTTAGATACGATAGAGACTAGAGAGTCTAGAGATGTATAGTAGGTTATGTTATTTTTCTATAAAACAAAATAAATTCAACTTAGCCAGATTATGTAGTACATTATGTTACAAGTATGCCAAGTTAGTCATTACACTTTATTATGAGCGCAAGCCGAAGGCGAGCGTAATAAATGGAAATAAAATATTTTATACGAAAATAATGGGCCTACTATTAACAACTAATATACCTAACATACCTACCTGTCAAAGGAAACAAATAATTTAGAATTACATTAAAGTTGATTAGTTTGTACAGAACACTTAAAATTAAGTGAACGTAGAAAACGTCATTTTTTAGTGTAGTCAAATTCTGATATAACTACGCATCTACCTATAATAATTGACCTGTCAAATTCCGTAATACCTAATATTATAGGTACCAGCTGGTGGACCACTGAGATGAGTGAAGCGTCTGACTTTAATTACTACACGGTATTGGGTATCGACTATCGTGTTCGTGTTGACATCAGTGCTATTCGATAACACGACGCCAAGCAATAGTGTGGTCATACACAATCGGACGTCGGAGTGGTTGCTGATTAAACCATAACTCGATACATTATAACATGCAGGATCGAGTTCGAGGGATTATCTTAACTGGAATCTGATAAAGACAATCAAGTAATCGAGGCATAAATGGCATTGCTTTGTACATATATCACGAGTTAATAGATCGGTTTACGATGTACTTAATTGAGTTGATTCAATTCAGCCAATGGGAAGACGCAGCTGCATTAGGGGTTTATGCTAGAACTTAACTTTAATTTCGACTCCGTTTGCGTTTATTTAGGTATTTGAAAAAAAAATCGGACTATTTAATTGATTAGAAAAGTAACAGAGGCGTTAGTACAGGTTTTTGTACGAATTTCAAGTCGACTCGCATCGCACAAACGAATCGAATTCATCCATACATTTGCAGCCAGCGCCATCTATTGACAGTCTTATGCCAGTGACTGTCCTTAAATGGCGTTGGCTGTAAATGTATGGAACTGTACTAACCCCACAGTAATGGCTTTTCCCAATAACCTATCTATCCAAAGTCAAAAGCTCCATAGACAAGCTATGTCATCCTGGATGGAAAGATTATTGGATACATAGTTAAGAACTAGTGATCTTTGGTTTTATACGATTAAAATAATTAGTTCAGTGCGAGTCTGACGCGCGCACTGAAGATTCCGGTGTATTAAGATCAAATCAATAGTATTAAAGTAAACTAAACACCCCTGCCCACCAAATTCCAAAACGAGCAAAAAATTTCGTTGTTATATGAAAGCCCATTAAATTCTATTTTATTTTTTAGTATTTTTTGTTATAGCAACAACAGAATTACATACATCATCTGTCAAAATTTAACGTATCTTACTATCACTACAGATACAGCTTGGTGACCGGCTAGGGTTCCGTTTTTTACCCTTTCAGTACGGAACCCGAAAAGATTACGAATGCAAAGTGTACGTAGATAATAATAGCATTGAACACAGGCATTGAAATACGAAAAAAAAATCTGTGCATTTCTAGCAACTCACTTTATTAAGCGCGAGAGCGTTCACACGAATTTTGATAACAGAATGTGCGTACGTAATCAACAAGCAAAAATGAAACAGAGAAATAGTCTGGCTACCGAAATGGACTATGGGTAAAGCGATTAAGCCGTAAAGAATACAATAGTAAGGTAAAATAAACAAGCAATGGTTCGCATATGGCATGAAATCTCCTAGAGTATAGAGATATGTCCGAGAATGCTGATGTATAAATATACGAGGACCTATGCATAAATTTGTGTATTATTAATCATACATAATAGTAATGTTATTATGAATTGAGGTGTTTGTTCAGGTAATTCAATAAACGGGTCATTGGGAAATATAAATGGAGCAGAATAATTGAACTAATATGTATAGTAATAATTAATCAGTACGCCACAATACGTTGGTGATAGATGGCAAACATTGCGATGTTTGAATGTTTGTTTGTTTGTTGCTCAATGAAGCATCTATTGATTGAAATTAAACGGTTTTGGAATAGATGAAGATTTCATCCAGGAGTGAAACATTAGGTCTCCTGGTGAATTCTAAAGCCAAGACGATGTCTTTTTGAAGCTAGCGACATACCGCAATTACGTCATAGAATTAGAAGCACAGTAGGTATTACAGCGCAGGACAATACGAAAATAAAATGAACTCTTTTTAAATGGTTTTAAATAAAATTAACAGTAGGTACATAATTTAAGGAAAAAAAACAATACTTTATAGCAACGCGATATAATTCCTGAGCAACCTTTTTCACAAAAAGTAAAAAGTTTAAATATGGAAACGTCAAAGTCAAAAACTAAAATTCTATAACAAAATAGCGAAGCATAAACTTTAAAATATACGTGTCATTTCCGTTCCTATCTATTTCCGCTCTGTTTTCGCGACTCGCTACATCAAAACTGATAAGGGAAGGGGTGGATGCACGAGCGCGTCCAGGTGGCAGGGGTAGTGATGAGTTTCGTCGATTGGAGGAAGGTGTATTAAAATTCCACGTCTGTACCGCGGTTATTGCATTTAGTAATTTAGAATGTTGTTCTCCTTTTGTCTTTTGTTACAATGTACGTGTATCCCCATTGTTCCTTATTGTGAAAAACCCATGCTAACTAGGTTCGATCATTACGGAGAATTCAATGGGTATAAATCATTTTCTCTTCCTTATTTTGCTATGCTTTTGTTGGTTCATTCGTTGATAACCATTGTTTTCAATAAATTGCATAAAATTAATACAAACTTGGTTTATTGTAAAGTATCTAGCGAGTAGCTGCTATTTTAAGAAACAATTAATCGACAATTACAGTATCAGTGGGATTACCAATAAGTACTCTAATGCTCGTTTTCACCCACATTTTAAGAGTCATCTAAGCCCTAAGGTGACAGTTGTTGTAGGTGAAAGCTGTCACCTATCGGCTTAACCATTCGATTTAGGCGTTTCCTAGGTTTAGTGAAAACGGCTGTAAATTCCCTAAAAAAATCTGGGTATTTATAGTAATCCCGCGATACCTCTAAAACAATTACCGTGAGAGGATCCAAAAATCCATTCGTTTACTCACTTACATAGGTTTACGTTGTAGGAGTACTTGAGCCGAGTACCTGTAAGAAATCTACAAATAAGGGAATCTACGAGGAACTGGCTTCGGGCCTATTAATTTTTTAATTTGAAATACGCGCAATGGGGTCTTACACTACTTTTGAATTTGATAAAAAATATTACTTTATTATAAACTAGGATAAAAATAATAACGTGCAGTGAAAGAAATATTAAAATCCAACGAAGATTTACAAAGTTACAGGCGTTTAAACTTTGGAGTGGGGGGATCTTCTATCCCTTTCTCGCAAAACGAAAATTTGTATGAAGCCGCACGAAGATACTATGGCATTCGTACTTTGTGACGTCGCAATTTCATGTTGCTATCTCTGTCTAATCACAAATCTTTAAATGCTTATAACTTTTTTGTTATTTGATCGATTTAATTAGTTCTTTCAGTGCACGTCATTATTTTAATTCTACTTTATAATAAAGTAATAAAAAAATTGGAGTCAAATACCCTATTCCACGATAGCTTTAAAACAATTAACGTGAGAGGATCCAAAAATCCATTCGTTCCAACACTAGCTCGGGCCGAGGGGGAGCGGCGAAGCCTCCGCACCAAACACGGCGCAGGAATACCAACGTGATTAATGGATTCCGAGCGGCGCGGTAATGATAATGACCCCTAGCGACTGAATCATCGGAATCAATGCTGAGCAATCTAAAGTCCACTTTGCGATTCCAATGCTGTAATGAGCGCCCTTTGATTTGTTTAGTTTGTTATTCGTTAGTGAGGTATCTGTTTGAAAAACTGTAAACAGTAACGGCGAGGAACGTCTGTCCTATGAATTTTCAAGTTCACAATTCTGCGATTGTGGAAATTTTAATTGCGCCGACAGCAGCTCTACTGGAACTCTGTGTCAATCGTTTGTTCAGAGTTAGAGATAAGATAATAGAAATTCAGTACAATTTATAGACTCATCAATTCGATTCTTAGCTATAACTTATTCATCAAAGACAACACCCACATACACTAAGTCAAAAAACTAAAATTAGCTTTAATTACATGAGAATTGAGATGACTTCTATTTAGTGCCTATAATAGGCCAATTAGCTCTATAACACTAATAAAAGGCAAAAGTTAATATGTGTATGGGTGTATGTTTGGTACTCCTTCACGCTACAACTACTGAACCGATTTGGCTGAAATTCGGTGTAGAGATGAATACCTGGATACATGCGCTTCTTCTTATTCAGTTAGGCATAGACAGAGCCGCGGGTAACAGCTATAGTGCAAAATAAATTGAAATTGCATCTCAAAAAATTCTACTTATAAATAATATCAGTAGGTAATGGGTAGCCAATGGTAATAACTTTATTTTTTACAATTCTGTTTCTACCAGTTCAGTAGCCGCGAAAAAAGGGCTTGTGTCTTCGTCGTTGTATTGAACATGACAGTCGACGACGTTTGCTGCATGAAATAAAAGTAATTTAATGTCGCAGTGAGTTGCTTGCTTTTCAACTTATTTCACAACGATGCGAATAAGAACACAAGAAAGAAAACTGAACTATACCAACCCAATACCTAAAGTAAAATTGGCAGTTGTCGGTTGTCATATTGTTTTATTAAGAGTCCAATAACTGCCTCTAACTCTCTCTCTCTCTTATCATTATCATTCACATCAAGCTGTGGACATCAACTAATGATCCTAGTGCTTTTGAACACATAGTTAAATGCCATCAGATTCAATCATCGTCGTCCTCATCCAGCCATTGCCTGCCCCAAATAATTAGTCATAACGTAGGGGATAAACTAAACTTGAGATTAGATGACAATTTTTGGATTTACTTAGATAAACAAAACTACGGACTTTTCATATTAATATGCTTACGAGTAAGTCATTATATGCGTTTTTAATTAGTTGTCGTCTTAACACCTTTTTTATGTCCCACAGCTGGGTATGGGTATCCTCACAGAATTTGAGAGGGTTGGCGATTACCCAACACGTTGGCGAATTTTGCATCTCTTTGAGAACATTGTATAGAGACTCCTATAAAAAATTATCCCACTGTTTCCAAAAACGCACATAACTTCGAGAAATCATAAGTGCGTGCCCAGGAAAGCTATTTGTCAGGTTTTCATAAAATGGTTTTTGACGTCCTCCATGGCGCAGGGGCACACGCTCGGATTCGAGTCGCGCGTTTGATTTCCGCCACGGGGCCCACTTTGGAATTTTATAATTTCTAAATTGGCTCAGGTCTGGTCTGGTGGGAGGCAGCTGATAGTCACCACCCTAACAGCAAAAACGCATCGCCAAGCGATTTAGCGTTCCGGTGCGATGCTGTGTAGAAAACGTTGGGAGTGAGTTTACTTACCCCACAGTAACTTACCCCTTCCAAGTTAACATCTTTCGCTGCATCATCACTTACCATCAGGTGAGATCGCAGTCAAGTCCTAATTTGTATAAGGTACAAAAAATGGACGTTTACTGCTAAGTATAGGAATAGCATTACTAATTAGTTTGATAGGTATCCTTGCACTAGAAAAGCGTTCTGGATAATTTGACTACGGAACAAATAGCATTGTCGGGCTTGCAACAAACACCAGTGCACCGTACAAGGCACAGCTCATTGTTCACCTTGTTCCACCGGCATCATTAGTCACACGCTATTTAGCAGTTAGCTCCAGCCGATTTATCAATACGACATTTATTTTCAGTTAATCGTGTTTGGATATTGAACCCGTAGGGTAGCTATGATAGTACCGGCTAATAACTGTAGGGAATTATTCAATTCTGTAATTGCTACCGGAAATTGGATAAAAAAATTATCTACTCGATCATTTTTCGAGCGACGTTTTTATGCGTTGACACGTAATAAAATGGTGTATGTTGGGTTAACAATTAACGCCATGCTGTAATTATATTGTTTTTTTTTTGTAGACCTATCATGACACAGCCTTCATAAGAGTCTATACACTGACATTTTTAGGGTTCCATACCAAAATTATCAAAATAGAACCCTTATAGTGAGTCTCTCTCCTTCCATCCGTCTGTCACACTCCTTTATTTCAGTGGCTATTAAAACTATCGTCATGTTTGAAACAGTGGTATATGAGTGATCCAACATCTTTGGAATAAAACATTTTTTTTTTATTTTTATTGAAAAAGGGGGGGAATCGGAGACTTGAAATTTGACAGAGAAGTATCATGTTTTTACTATGCATACATTCTTCAACATTTTTTTATTTCATACAAATTCTGCTTGTATATCAAAATGCATTCAAATTCATTTACATACGCCGCTATAAAACATTTTTGAATCTATTTTCACAGTCCAAATAATCCCATGATTTCCTATTCAATTTACGCTTCTCTAGCGAAATTATGGTGAATCGAATATGAGCGGTCGCCATATTTAAGCGTTATCACACAGCTATCCTCATCCCGCGCATTCATCGCCCAATGATTTACTTACGGCTTATCCACCTAGCTGACTTATGGAGTATGGAGCTGACGGTGGGGAATTCTCTCCGTTTATTCCTACGTTTTAGTATCTATCCACTACACTTTAGATAAGTCTGCCTATATTTTAGATTCCAGATGTACTAAATTTGACTTATAGACTAAATTGCTGAATTTCTGTCCACTTATGCATGAGAAAATGCTTTAGTAGAATTCAATGTTGTTTTTGTTTTTGTATTCATTAATGTTTAGGCTATTACAATTATCAGTTTGTAAATGACTAAGTGATAAACAAGAGATTTCTGTTATACAAAATTGGGATATAGAGAGTTCACGAGACCTTGGCTCTACTCAGTTTCACAGTAAGTTGACGGACATCATTTTTTTTTCTTCCCCGCCGACGAAATTAATCTGTTGAACATCTCCTTTGGATCCAGTGATATTCTACGATTTGTACAGCCAGTCTAATTCGGTGTCTGCTCATACTCGTAGTCTATGTTGTAAAATAAAAAACATAATATCAAAAAACATAATGTTTATAAAACAATTACAATATTTCTAAAACTAACGGTTCTATATCCTAACGGTCCTAAAAATATGGAATTAGGAATTTTGTGATTTGTAACTGAAATGTGTATCAGGGAATTGTGTCCAATTAAAAAACTAAATAATTATAATTTTGTGACGTTAGATATGGTGTACGTGCAAACATGTGACAAGGATATGTTACAGATGTTGCCACACGTTGCGTAGCTTATAGGTGGGACCAGTCTGTCCGTGCCCTTGCAATACTATGCAAATAACTATTATGTGTTCGTATGCAAATCTGGGAGCACAGGTGTGCGGTGTTTATCCAACTGATTTAATAACCGGCTCATCGCGGATCGAACGGAGAGGATGTAGGTAGCGCACTGAATACCAATGCGCCGCAATGCATTAGCGGGATAGACGGCGCAAACAATGTTTCGAACAACTCGACTACGAATTGTGATTTGAATTTTGTCTGATAGTCTCTTTTTTCCTTAATTCGTTGTTTGGATACAACTGAAACAAATTTAGTCGCGTTTATTCTTTAGAATATAAGTGCCAATACAAATATACGAGTTCCTATCAAAATATTCTTTGTTATTATTCGTAAAGTATTGTTTGTTACAAACTTTTTATTCAGATATTATAAGCCTTGCCTCAATGATTGAGCACAAAAATAGTGCTAAATTACGTTATTTCACATTTTACTGCAGTGCGCATTAATGGTTCAAGAAATTGAAAGACATGAAATCTAATATAGTTATTTTAGAATGGTAACGTAATGCATATTGCATTAATTAAGTACTGGTAAAGTAAAGCATATAATAATGTTACAAGCAGTTATTTTTGTAAGCCAACATAAAAGTAAACATAATTAAAATGGATTTGAAATAGTTTTTTGTAAAGAGCTTAATGAATTTCAAAATAGAAATCAAAAATAAAACTATAAAATGCATATATTGTACAAACTATTACATGTATGGGAATTTTTACTGTTGAATCGCTTATACGGAAAATCGGGTTGTAATTACAACAATATTATCTGGGTGTAATAAACAAAGAACTATCATTGTGTGTTTATGTAAATGTGGATGCACAGGTGCATTGAGTTTATCTGTCTGATTTAATAACGGGCTCATTGGCGGAATCGGCGCAGAAACGCAAATGTTGGGTTATCAATCATCAATCATCAATACATATAATAAATCTGTAGAGGTCGAATTTCTGTACAAATAAAAAAAATGCTAAAAACGGAGTCAGGGGGATGTAAGAAGTGAAATAGAACTAATTTAAATTTTTTTTAAATTTTTTGTTTCTCTGTTTGTCTGTTTATCTGTTTGTCTGTCTGTTTGTACGGGCTAATCTTTGGAACGGCTGGACCGATTCCAATGAAATTTTGTGTGGTGGTAGCTTATGTCCCTGGTCAACATATAGGATACTTTTCATCCCGGTAAAATAAAGAGTTCCCGTGGGATAGTTAAAAAACTGCAATTAATTTAACAGCTTTGTAAACAACAACTAATGAACTTAATTTAGTAAAATTTGTTATGCTGATACCTTATGTTGCCTCTTTAACAAAATATATATATATATTATATAGTATAAAACTTATTAATCCAATCGAGTTCCCGCGGGAAAGAAAACATTACAAAAACAGTTAGCAGGCGTCTTTCAAGTAACGGATTTAAATGAAATTTTATTATCCTACTTTATATATATGCCCGGTCAACATTTAAGATACTTTTCATCCTGAAAAATTTGAGAGCATCCGTGGGATTTTTAAAAAAACCTATATCTACGTAGCACAATCAAAACGGGGTCGAAATATTGACAGTTTAAATCGTCCTTTTGATCGTGCAACTAGGTATAACTATACAAGATAACCCGTACGTAGCAGGAACGGGTTGCTACGTACACAGCAGCGCATCAGAATGCTTAATTACAATATCTGGGCGTTGGTATCATCTCAGAATAAGATAAGTTTGGATAGTATAGATATTACAATCCACGATGACACGCCCCACTCTGTCTTACTCCATGCAAATTGAGTAACATTAGCGATTTCGACAGAGTGTATAAGTAGAGGAAGACCAAAGAAGATATAGGTAAATTCACACAGAAAGAAGATAGCACGTTTACAGGAGAGATTGGAAGAAGACTCCTTTACGGGTCCATCAAACCCAGGGACCACTCATTTATCTTGGGAAAAATTAAGAAATTCCACGGGAAACATTTTTGTAAAAAAAAACTAACTGCACGCGGGCGGAGCCGCGGGCAACAGCTAGTAACCTAATAAAATAAGATAATAAGAAAAGACGTAATTAAATGCAAAACGCAAAACGCAAAAGCTTATTCTACTCGTAATATTATATTGCCTATACCGTAATATAGTTGACGTATGGTCGTTTTCACCAACATTTTAAGAGACACCTAAGCCCTTAGGTGACAGTTGTTATAAGTGAAAACTGTCACCTATCGGCTTCGTCATATGTTAAAATAAATTATTTTAAGTTGTGGCCTAAGTATAGCATTTTGATTCAACGATTGTGCTTAGTCGGCCGATCTTTGAATTGATCATTTCATTATGGTTCGAATATTCGAAAAAAGAAAAAGATTTAACTATCAAAATTTTAAAAATAAAAATCGAGCAAAGTGATCAATTCTAAGATTTTGCCATTACAGGTAAAAGAATGATAGATATAATCGGAATATTGAGCGTAACAGTTAGGAGTCTTCGTGGTGTTTTTGTAATGATAATAAACACATAACTTCTGTGTATCTCAGTACAGTAAAAATGATATTATATATACAGAAAAATACATAATGACAGCATCCTGAAGCATTTATTTGCTTTGATAAAAAAAAAAAAAAACAGAAATAGTAATCGGAAATTAAAATAAACTGATGTGCGATTAAAAGCTCTCCAATTTAATGCACATTATCTCGATCAAAGATAAATTTATTTACGTTAAATATCTGGAAACCGACGAATATTTTAAAACACTATGTATTAACCGAAAAAACAATGCAAGTGACCCTAATGACAGTCATAAAAACATCCATATCAGAACACGGTAACTACCAGTAACTATCCAAAGTAACCCTAATAATTATTATGATGGCAATAATGATCATGATCAAACGTAGTAAATGGAGGAACTTCCAAACTCAAACAAAACAATACAATTTGGTTTTATATATCGCTCGTAATGGATAAGTTTTCGTATTAGCAACATTCACTGTGTTTATGGCCACTTTGCATGCGACGAGCGTGGTAAAGATTTATAATGTTGCTGCAACAATTTGGCGATGAAAGACAAAGAAGAAGTTAAAGTAGAAATTGTGAAAATGAGTTACAATAATTTCGGTGCGCTATTTTTACAAACATTGAATTTGTGTTGTATCGATTTGTAAAAAGTGATGATACTGATCATTTTAGGTACTTATAATTCTTCATATTCGCGGAACTCTTCTTTATCGGTTTAGCTTTCCTACTCTGACCGCACCCTCTTACTTAGTTATACGTCACTGCCCGCAACTTCCTGTTCGACATGATATCTCGCTACCCGTGGTGCATTAAAATAGCGAAACAGGCTACCTGTTGCGCTCTCTGTCGCACTTATACGAGCTTAACAACAGGCCTGCCAGACAACAGGCGCCGTCCTAATAAAAATATTGCACCGCAGACCGCGATAAATTGACGAAGAAGAAGCATAGAGGAGGAAGAAGAGGCATAATAATTTTTTGGAAAGAGAACTGTGAATAAATCTTAAAAATAAAGGAAATTGAACCATCATGCGGCAATATTTTTCGTCTACCTAGTATGAAAAAAATATGAAAAAACCTGCAAATATAAAAATGAAGACAAACAAACTTTTCCCACGCATTAGCTGTTTAACTTTTTGTTAACCTTAATTTGATTTTTGTAATATAAAATTGCCTTTCATGATATTAACTCCAATATTAGTTTCAATAATTTGTTATATGTTCACCTATTATAGGAATTATAATTAAGGTCTCATGTAAAAGTAGTAATTAATTAAACATCGGTAAGTCAATAGATTTAGCAGCGAACAAACATATCCGAATTTGTTTATGATCCAACGCAATCACTTAATTAAAACGTTGCCCAGGTCCTAATATCCAGAGGGTATAGCAAATATTCGAGTACCTACTGAGAGTATTGTGCGAGAGCCTACTGTCAAAAAATTCGTACATTAAATTATAACTAAATATATAATATTACTTGTTTGTTTGTCTTTTAATCACACAACAACGAAGCAAAGTAATTTTTGGCACAGACATAGTTAAAAGGGTGGTGAGTGCATAAGCTAGTTTTTAACTCAGAAAATTCAATGATTCTCGTGGGATCAGTGAAAAACCGAAATTTACCCAGGGTGAGCCGTCGAAAAAAGCTAGTAATTAAATAAAAAATCCAAAAACTAATGAGGTGAATTTTATATGTGAAGATACATCCCGGAAAAATCATTGGTTTGTAATGGTTATGTATATTTAAAATAAATTACATTAAAACAAATGCAAAATTGTTTTATTGGCCGGTTTATCCTTCTAAGATTTACAGAGTTTGTTGTAAGGTGACTTGAAGAAGTGAAAACCTATTTGTTCCTTACTTTGTCATAAATTGAATTTTACTCGAACCAACTAAATAAAACAGCTTAATATAGACAGGGTTAAAAAAAATACAAAAAAGTCTCAGCCTTGTAGTTCCTATCATTAAATTTAACAAATTATATATTATATTTAGGTATTCCACAGGCTGAGAGTTGAAGTCAAAGATAAAAATAGTCAAGATAGGCCCATCCGAACATTTTACGTAAACGTTCTTCATACAAGAAAATGTAGCGCAATCTGTCAATAGTCAATAGTCAAAGTCTTTATTTCACATAGGCCTAGCATACAGGCACTTGCGAACGTCGGCATGACATTTCTTGCATAATAATGGTGTCGACTTAAAACTAAGTTTACGAGGGTTCCAAACGCGCCCTGCCGCTGAAAAGAAGCCCACAACAAACTCAGCCGGGTATTTTTTTTATGTTATCACCATTTAACAAAATAAGTATAAATACTAAAAATAGGCTAGCAACGACAACAGAGCAATCTACCACTTATCAGTCAATTCCAAGGGTTTGTGTCGCTAATATAGTCCTTAATATTGTAATATGCCTTTTGAATGAGTTTAGGCTTGACAAACCCTTTGAATTTATTAAGTGACATTTCAGATACATGATGTGGTAACTTATTATAAAATCTTATACAGTTGCATGCAAATGATTTGCTAATTTTAGATAATCTTGTGCTGTTTAACACGAGCTTATGCTTGTTCCTGCGATTAATAGTATTCAGGTCACATTTCTTAGTAAACTTATTAATATTCTTATGTACATAAATTATATTTTCATAAATATATTGACCATGTATCGTCATAATATTAAATTCTTTAAATTTATCTCTGAGGGATTCTCTTGGACCCATTCTATAAATAGCACGAACAGCCCTCTTCTGCAGCACAAATATCGTATCAATGTCAGCAGCATTACCCCATAACAATAAACCATATGACATAATGCTGTGAAAATAACTAAAATACACCAGTCTAGCAGTCTGAATATCGGTCAGCTGCCGTATCTTTTTTACCGCGTATGCAGCAGAACTAAGTCTGTTCGACAGATTAGTTATATGAGGGCCCCATTGAAGTTTGGCATCCAACGTTATTCCTAAGAATATGGTTGCATCTACTAGTTCCAGTTCCTGATTGTTAAGTAGTACAGTCGTTTTGACCTGTTTAACATTAGGTAGAGTAAATTTAATGCACTTGGTCTTTTTACTATTTAGAAGTAAATTATTTGCCTCAAACCACTGTACCACTTTGTTGAGAGAGTCGTTTACATCGTCAAAATTAGTTTTATGTCGATTAATTTTAAATACAAGTGATGTATCATCAGCAAACAATACTATCTCATGATTGTCCTTAGTAATATAAGGAAGGTCATTGATGTATATGAGGAACAGGAATGGTCCCAATATGGACCCTTGAGGAACTCCCATTTTCACACTCGACCCACAGGATCGCTTTCCATTAACTTCTACTTTCTGAATCCGATCACTTAAATAGGAGCTCATCAACTCTAGAGCTGCACCTTTGATACCATAGTGGAGTAGTTTACTGACTAATGTTTCATGCTGACCACAATCAAACGCCTTAGATAAATCACAGAAAACGCCAAGTGCGTCACGTGATTCCTCCCAGGCTTCAAATATGTTTTTTATTAACTCGACACCAGCATCGGTTGTCGAGCGACCCCGTGTAAAGCCAAACTGTTTGTTGTGTAATAAATCATTCTTCTGAAAGAAGAAAAGCAATTGATTTAATATGAGCTTTTCAAAAATTTTACTAAATATTGGTTGTACAGATATTGGTCTAAAGTTGGTGGGGTCACTGGTACTACCTGTCGAAACTCCACATGTTTAATTTTTGTATATTTTTTTATCTATGTGTCTGTAGTCACCTTGCCTGCAATATTATTATTAATTCAAAAAAAATGAAATAGGTCTGCTCCTATCTACCTATACTGACTACTGCCGGGGGGTGCAAAATAGTCATTCTTGCTCCCTTAAACTGGCGACATTTTTTCGCGCTGTTCGCCCTGTCTTTAGTATACAAGTCTGTGGTTGAAGTTCATATTTTTACTAGCTTAACTTTATCCAGATACAATAAACCAGTACGCATAGAGTTTTTACCGTACTACTTGGGACTGCAAGTTAGAAGTTACTTTCACAGTGAACTCTTACACTAGCCGGCAATACTGAGTACCTATCAGTTTTCAATGCATCCGACAGTACATAGTGGTGTACACAACACACCACAGAGACTATAAATTAAATTGCATCCGCCGCACCACATTTTGATAATCGCTAAATAATCGACGTAGCGCCTAACAGCTTAGCTTGGGGACAGGGAAGTTAATAGGCCAACGGTTATATTTTAATTAGAGAATCGCCCACATCTAGCCATGTCCTTAAATAGTAGACATACTAATAAATAATTATAAGTATCTATGATATTACTATTCTGAAATCCGGTTAAACCTATCAAGAATCAAGTTAAAATCCTTGTTTTTAAGAGTTAAGTATAAGCCAGGAAAGGAGTATGCCTTAAAATGGGCTATTTTGCGTCCACACTGCGTCTGAAGCACGTATGCATGAAAAATCTTATTTCAAATTATAATATCACATATATTTTTTTCAATGATGTGCGTACGGGGGTTTAAAAGTATTATGAAAATAAAAGTAATTAAACGTCTCGATAAAAGCGGAAATACCATATAGGCACTGGAAATGTCACTCCCACTACCACTTGGCAAATGATACCAGTTTCTTATAAAGTCACTTTTTTAGGGAAAAAGTAGGATAACTATTATAGGAAATAAATCAAATGAAAACCCAATTACAATTGTAGTTATGTAAAACATAATAAAGAAACTATAATTAAATACCTAAATAATAAAACCAAGCACACTGTATGGTATTGCTTACATTTCATTGAAATTGTCAAAAGATTTTTTCAATGAAAAAAAAATCTTTATTGACTAGCAACTCCCTCTTGACAATGTCATTCAAGTACCAAGAAAGCCATGTTGGACTGTACATATATCTCTACCACATCTATACAGATTAGATTTGCACCTTCTGTTCAAATTATTTTTATAGCTGTTTATTGAAAAGCAAGAAATGCTTAACTGAACATTTTAATTGCGGTAAACAAAAGCACTTGCAACACCACAGAGTACATCACGTTTATTGTGTTGTTTGATCATGTAATGTGCAGCTAGTTATAACAAAAAGTAAGCACACCATCTTGATCGTGACAAAATCCTACGTGGCTTAAAACCTATTCATGAGTGTATTTAAATTATTAAGTATAATACTTTTATTTCCAGCAAAACCTTTGGCTCATAATTTTTGAAACGATTCTAATGTTATCTGTCGCTAGGTTCCTAGGTAGGTACAACAATATGGATGGGCCCCGTCTACAAAATAAGCGTGACTATTTTTAATGTGTAAAGTGGCGCATAAGATGGCGTCACCTAGGGAAGTACCACGAACATTTGACAGCAAATCTTGGCGCTCACCATGGCGCTGCATGTCACGTAAAGCTATGCTACAAATGGGGCGCCTCCTTAATTCTCTTATCTAAATAATCTGTCGCGGCGCCACCGTCGAAACTAGGGTAAAACCAAACTCGGAAATAGAAACACTGGTTTAAATGTCATCAACTCTTCAGTCGTAGTTGTCTATGGTCAGCGTCACTGTTAGTTGTCTATGTCACTAATCGTCAACAGCGACACCACACGGAAGTTTTTAGGAACTACGGGGTGGCCATTATAAAAAATAAATGCACAATAATATATTAAATACTATTAAATATTATTTTACGTAGATAATAATATATATAAAGAAAAAATATTAACCTACCTACTATGATATACCAATGCCTACCTAGATACTTGTGAAGTAGATCTGCTTTATAGTAATGTAAACAGGTGTAGGTATGGCCGTAAAAATAATTATATCTATATGCATCATCCAGGGTTCCACGGTAATAACGAGGTCGCTTTAAATAAAGTAATCATTATGGGCAAAAATACCGATAAATACTTATAGTGCGTGAAAACAACTAACCTAACCTCAAAATATCAGAAAAATAGAAAATAAGATTGCTCCAAATTCCCGGTTTTTATCTTACCGATTTTTTTTTAACGTAAAATTGGGAATATTTCCAATGTTTTACCGATGATTTGGTTAAGACGCAAGTATAGCCCAATTTTCATACAAGAATCGGCAATGTCCTTTATTTTGCAGCTTTGCGATATAATTAAATAATATATTTTTTCATCTTAAACTCAATTGTATTTTGCCTTGCTATTACATACGCGTAACAATAGACAAAAATTTGAATAAAAAAACAATTTTTTAATACAGTTGCTCAAAAAGTGGCGTATTGCAGGGACGTATAGCGTTCGGGATGTGGGCTATTACATACTCGTGCTTGTTTTTTACCTTTCCCGAACTCGTGCGTTATCTTTCCCAACTGTCAAAATAATGTCTATTAAAAAGAAAAACCAACCATGAAGTTTTTACTAAAAAAAATCATAGAAGTTTTTATGATTCATGAAAATACGTATATTTCTCAAAAAGAAGCTACTAATTTGTTTCAATATCAGATTTGAATTTTGATTGAATGAGTTTGGTTAGGTTTCATTTCATCTCATTAAATTTCATTTTCATTTCATATCAATAAAAAAAATTCTACTGAAGACTTGGCTGTATGGCCATAGTTCCCTTTGCGTACCAGAATATTATTTAGTCTATGACCAATTTTTTTTTTTAAATCACCAGAATGAGTGAAGAAAAAAAAACTGCTTATATTCTACGGTTGGCGCCATTTTTCATAAATTTTCTTTGCGAGTTTAGTTGTTTGTTGCACAAAATGCTTCGGAGAACATTTTACCGGAAAAGTCAAAAAGTCGCTACATATCTACATACGACGAATTTATTGCGTGGAGAGAAGAGAAAAAAGCAAATAGTTTTTCAGAAAATGTTAAGTTAGTTGAGTTTGTTGTGTTTTTAATTGCTTCATTTTTTCGCAACTGTATTAAAAATAATCGTTCAGTACACGTGCGGAACCGTCATTGCAACTTGTTCCGACTGTCAACCCTCGCTTTCGGCTGCGCCTCGGCTCGGGTAGACATTTGTCGGAACTCTTTGCAATAACAGCCTTTCCGCACTTGTAATGAAACATACTATTTTGAGACCATTGAATGAGAAACGTTTGCGATTTGCGATCTTTATCCTTTCCTAATCCAAACTGGTGAATGCACAATGGTAGTTTAATAAGCTGTACATGCCCTATATAAGTGCTTACTCCTCTAGTTAAAATAGTTATTAAATAAACGGCCTCCCCTAAATTTCATCTATATTAATGTTTTGTTAATAGCAAACATGGTATACCTACTGAAGGGATTGGTTTGGACGTCAGAGTTTTTCATTTTAGTTAGGTTTGCTAGAGTTTCAGCAAAATTCAAAGCTCGAAAGTTCAAACATACAACACCTACAAAAGATATAACTCTTACAACTAATGACACCACAGATTAAATGATGGTTCCAATATTGCGTCTAGGTAGGTACTACTAATTTTCTACATAAACGTCGTATTATTTCGCTATTGAGTTAAGCAGTTATTCTGAAATGAAAATTATTGGGACAAGAGAACTCGGCAGGCAAAAACAGTTAGCCACTATAGTATCGGGAACTGTGAATCACTGGTATAGACGCGAGCGGCTCACGGCAACCCCTTATCTCGGCTGTGCGCACGTGTGAACCCGTTCAATTTTAATTTCATGCTCAAACAATGTCACTATCGAGCCGGCTATTATTTTGTATCGGGGGTTGAGCTCATCTAAATCCAAGCGATAAGCCCAGCTTCTCTTTGTCGCCGACTGTGCTGATGGCTAATTCGAGAACATTGGTTTCCATTCATTACTGATGGGATAGATTGAGGAGAGTTGTCTAATCTAGCACTGTGTTTGTTAGGTAATCGATTCTCTTGCCCCATCCTTTGCGATCTAATTTTTTTGAATTTTTTTTTATATTTAAAATATTTGTGTCTTTGAAATGAAATGAAATTCGTTATTTTCACATAGGCTTAGATATAAGCTCTAATGAAACATCATAACTCTACCGCCAGGTTCGGAACGCAGGTTTGCATCAAGAAGACCTTTCTCTTTTAACACATAAATATTCGGATAATTTAAAATCTGACGAGAATTGGTATTAATCGAAAATATCTCTGCTACTTTCTATTTACAAAAAGTCCCTGTCTTCCAAAAAAAAAACTAAAAAATAATGAAATCGAATTCTTTTCTTCTATTTTTTTAACTCGAAATATCTATACATCAAAAATAAACAAGTGCTAAAGATTTGATCTAAATGGCCAGGTTAAATTATATTTATGTTTATTGTTGTTGTGCCCAATTAGTTATTGATATGATTTAAGTAATAATTGCAGAAAAAATGTACCTAATCATTTGTGTAACTATTAGTTATTCCAATAGAAGAGAAAAGAGGGTAGTAGCCAGTAGGTACTTGTTGGTAGGTTGTTTGCTGATTTTCTTAATGTTAAATAATAATATAATAGAATCTGGTATCAAACGATTCAAATGAAAACACGTTATCTGCATTAGCAACAGCTAGGAGTGGCTATCAGTAAAATAGAAGGGGAGAGTTGAGTGAACATATTAAATCACTGAGTGTTTGATAAATACAGGCAGACTGCGCCCAAATCAGTAATCTATTTGGAGAGTATAATAATGACGATTTATAATAAAGTAACTATTGATTTGCGCATTCTAACAAAAACAATATTTTCATACCATACCGTTCTATTGTATTTGCGACTTTGAGAATGATAATAATAAAAAAACCTAATTTATTTGAATATAATAATTATTTTATTTAGCTCAATCGCACTACACTTTATTTTACACACAGACCAAGGAATAACCTTTATATTTTACATAACTGTCAAGAAGGCGAAGAATAATCCAGAAATCAGGCATAGTTAAAATCATACTTACTCGTATTTGACCACAGACAAAACTTAGCTTTTGATGACTTTTAATGGATTCTAGTCAATTTATCTTCATATTTTTTAAAGAAATCTTAATATTGGTAATCCCAAAGAAATAGATAAGTTAAGAAAATTGAGACATTGTTAACGACCTATCATTTAGATATCTTATCATTCTAGAGATAATTCTTGTTATACAAATTAATCACGAACTCAATTATTTTCTTGAAATCGAATTGACGAACTGAAATAAAGGTATTAGTAAGTATAGGTACTCGACGAAGCCTAAATCATGTTTGATTTCAATTAAATGTCCAGCCTCGGAAACTGGCTGGTAGACGGAAAGATTTTATAATCCGTCCTGCAGTCATAATATGAAAATATTGCATAAATGTCTGCGGAATTAATGATTTAAGATCGCTATTATTCGAAACTCCTCTAAATTGAAACATAAATCACAAGGCAGAAGCGAAATTTATCTTCGTTATTTTACAGAGTGAAATGTTTTTATTGTGTGTTAAAGAGAAATGTTAAATGTTTTTATAAACTTAGGATACATCATAATTTCCGTGCTCAGTAAGATTTAAGTTATGCTCACATTGCTTGAGCGAAACAAGCAATAAGTAAATGTTATTCATTATATTAATATTTATATGAGCTCGTAATCTCTTCTCTTTTCACTTTTTTGCTTTAAAAGATGTATCTATTTAGTTTAAACTTTATTCTTAAACTTTTAGAGTGATTTACATCGGATTCAGATAAGAGAATTCATTTTTCTTATCAATCAAAAATATAGTCTTGAAGTGGAAATGGAACAGATCAAAATTGAGTTTGAAGTTAGTGGATCACTATGAATAAATGAATAGCTAATGTTATTATTCAGCCGCAACTAAATTATGTTTGATTTCAATTAACCTCCCAGACACCGGGCAGACGGAGGACTTTATACCCACTCTTGATATCACGAAAATATTGCAATGTCGTCCACAGATTACTTATCTAGGTGTGAATGTTTTATTTTTGTAAAACGCTGATTGAAGTTTAATATAAAGATAAGACAAGTGAATAATTTAAAAATTAAAAAACACGGCTGCCCTATGGTAATAGGCTTTTTTCAAAAAAAAAATATAGCCTGTTACTCGGAATGATGTAAGGATTCTAACGATACCCCATATATGTCCGAATCTATTCAGCCGTTCGGAAGTTATGATGGAATAAAGAAACTCACACACATACATACTTACATACATACATACATACATACATACATACATACATACATACATACATACATACATACATACATACATACATACATACATACATACATACATACATACATACATACATACATACATACCTACATACATACATACATGAACCCTAAAAACATTACACTCTTTTTTTGGGCAGTCGTGTAAAAAGTAGTCGTCTGTTTATTAAACAGATGGCAAAAATGAAACTTTAGTTTAAATTTTAAGTAAAATATTTCATAATATAATAAACATCATCATCTATGAAATTCTACGAAATTATTTCTGATTTGCTGTCACGTACATAATTGGAAGTTATGGAAAAGTTTCCATAAACCACAAAACTACCACTTAAATCAGATTCACGCACCAATGGCAAAGCTATAAACCCAACTTACAATTTGCCGGTCTGTATTTTCAAACTTTTAACTTTCGATATAATAAATCCACACTAAATATTTTACGAAGTTTGATTTTGTAGGTAATAATTTTTGTATCAACCTATCAAGTTATCCTGTATCGAACGTATATGTACAGGTAATACCAGAAATAGGATACTCGTATGAAGTATTAAGACTAAGGTTAACGATAATAGACATGACTTGTATATCAGGTGATTTTTCCATCAAGATTGGGTACGCTAACGTACTTCTGTAATGGAGTAACTTCTAATAAGAAAACTTCTAATAGACCGTTTCATGTCTGACCCCGGGAATGGTACCGGATTAATGAAACCAAAATTTCCAGTTGGACCTACCTAATAACGGTAGAATATAACATTCTTGATATTTCTAGAGGATATAAGAAGCTGGTATTCATGAGCAATTTGTGTTCTTCATTTACTTGCAATGGTACAGTTAAATAGAAGGTTTTATAAACCCTGAATTTTTCAAAGTTATTTGATTTTAATTATTTTAATATGATATAGGTTAAAAGTCCAAAACTGAAATATAAGAACATAAAAATACTTGGTAAGTAGGTAGTAGTAGGTAATCGAAAGTAATTAAGTTGAAGTTTCAAAAGAACGTGAAATAAATAACCTGGAATTTTAGTATGCGCCTATACCCTTATTATTACGGCCGATTCACCCAAGTTTACACCTTATACTACATTTTAATAGCACAGACATTAACATTAAGCAAGTGATGTACAATAAGCAACTCGACCCGCAGTATTGCAACTCAGTTATCGGCTTCGCCCACGGATGGGAATCCTTGTTTGCTTTATCTCAATTAAGTCTACGTTCTGTTTGCTTGCCGGTCCCCGAACGCAGCACTTTGAAAATTTTGTTTGTTTCATAATGAACAACAAGTCCAAACATAAGGCTGCTCTTCCATCAGAAATGCGTAACAAGTGAACCCTTTGTATGATCTTTACAAGGCTGAAGCGTCCTACTCACGAGTTGACGAGTTACGTACATGTATAGATATCTACGTCTTCTTCTTGATAAATTATACTATAATACGTATAAGTTTTTCGAGAGCAAGCATAATATAATTAAGATCCTCCAAATACCAAATTCTTGTTTACTAGTGCGAATCATTAATTAAGTTCTTCTGGTATCAATTTCTGGATCTGCCAGAAATTCGATACCTGTCAATTAGTAGGTACAACTAGAAAATGGGGAGTTTGCGGTTTTCATTCCGTATTTTGAAAAGTACGTTTACCATCCAGTGGAAGAAAATCATTTTGCGACCATGAAAGTACTGGATGCGTTCCATACACATTTTATATACCTATACATACATATTTTATTCCACAAAATTAGTAGGTACTCGTACGATTCGCCTCTGATGAGTTTCACATTTTATTAATTATTGTTTTATATTTGAAGCTTAATTAATTAATCATTTATGATTCAGTGATTTTTAAATGCGTAGTTAAATTGATGTGACCTTAAAGCATCTATTTATATTTATTGTTATTATATTCAACAGTTCGAACACAATTAAGTGAGTAGGTACCTGTTTAAAATGAATTTTATAATAATGGCAATAGGTTTAGATTAGTAACACACTGAAATTACTCGTACTATCACATCAATTAAATTTAAATGAATATTTAAGTTAGAACCTTTTATTTGCGATATTATTATTATTAATGAATTGTAAGTAAACAATATTTTTAAATAGGTAATAATTGTGGGTTCGTTATGTTTATTCACGAGCAAACAATTTTTTCAAAATCGGATCTAAATATGTTGAAGTGCAATTTCTTTAAATATAATTGGAATTGGGTTTATCTCGCGACTACTATACTCTGGATAGATTTAAAGTGGTTTCTATTCTATCACTGATAGAGTAACTAAAATAGTAGTTTATGCAACGGATGCATAATGGGGGGTATTAAAACATGAGTGTGAGTTTAAAAAAAGAGCCGCAGGCGAGTTTTTTAATAGTATCACACGAGTGTTTTAATACCTAATTATGTAGAGTTTCATACACTACTTTATCTACGCTCAATAATTATCATAAATTCAAACCATAAAATCTTGCTAACGTTTGTCGTAAATCCTTCACTTTGTTGGTAAAAGATTGTGGGTCATTTTTGTTGCAATTACTAAAATGTCAGGTGGAGTTAAATTTTCTTTAGTAGTTTTCACTGCTAGTCATTTTTCCGCGCTAAGTTTTGATTAAGTAACAAAAATAACACATTGAAATGTTAAAAGTTAGGTATGGCGCCAAAATTTAGTTGTAAACTGCGTATAGTCTGTTAAAAAATTCATGAAACAAAAAAGAGTAGAAAAATATTTACCTATACAAGTCAGATAAAGTATATTTTTAGTGGATAATTAAATAATCAAAAATTATACATAATTCTTTTCAATATTCTGTATGAACACACTTTTTAATCAGTCATAATATAAGGCAGGGAAAAATTATTGTTTCCGTGAATTAATTGTTGTCTATGGTCGATCATAGTCCATCCCATGACTAGGTACCAACTAAATGTTGTCTGTGGACTCCATATATAAAATAAAAAAAAAAACAAAATTGAGGATTGGCTCTACACTCTTTTGGCTATGACGACCACAGAGAAAGAAAGTTATTCCCTGGTCTGTGATGGCGACACAAAAATACAGGAACCCAGAGCCGAGTATCGTAATGGAAATTATTCAATTATCTAGAGATATTTCCATAGTACAGCGATGTTATAATGAATAACTTTTTAATAATTATAGAAGTCTGTGAATAAAGTAGGTCAATATGTGACACATTTTGATTTCATAATTCGAACTTTAAGCAATGAGCGTAGATAAAAATATTTATGATAAAAATTCGATCGCATTAATGCATTTGTAAGTATCATACATGTAGTTTTGACTATAAGGTAGCCAAAGGGTATTAAACGTTATAGTTATACGAATAAAGTTTTAAATGATTTGAATTAAAGAGGCAAGAGAACACTGAAGGAGATGGTTGGTTGAAATCAAACAGAGATTATCTGTGATTGTGGCTGAGCAAGGCGTTGAAGAGCGTGGATTCATCACTTTCAACTCAATAACGGCTTAGATTTATTTTTCACTCTCCAATTATATTTCTCGTCAGTGCGAATATTGAATTTAGAAATCCAAGAGTAGGTCTAACTTTAAATTGAAAAATGGAATTTCATAGGGGGCTTACAAAACCAGAACTAGCGCACTGAATCCGGGGCAAAAGTTCGTTAAACTAGAATCAGCTGCCCATGGGTTTGAATATTAAAATGGATTTTATTTCATGATTTATTAATCTTTGCACTGTTGTAAATATCCTTGGTTTCCATATCGTGGGTCGGATTGAAAGAACGTCACATATTTAAATTACACGACAGATATGAGTTTAGTATGTAATTTATTCGAGAGGGGGGGGGGGGCAGAATTAGTAAACTATTACGATAACGATGAATACGTCAATATTTTTAAATAGGTAATAATTGTGGGTTCGTTATGTTTATTCACGAGCAAACAATTTTTCAAAATCGGTTCTAAATATGTTGAGGTGGAATTTCTTTAAATATAATTGGAAATGGGTTTATCTCGCGACTACTATACTCTGGATAGATTTAAAGTGGTTTCTATTCTATCACTGATAGAGTAACTAAAATAGTAGTTTATGCAACGGATGCATAATGGGGGGGTATTAAAACATGAGTGTGAGTTTAAAAAACGAGCCGCAGGCGAGTTTTTTAATAGTATCACACGAGTGTTTTAATACCTAATTATGTAGAGTTTCATACACTACTTTATCTACGCTCAATAATTATCATAAATTCAAACCATAAAATCTTGCTAACGTTTGTCGTAAATCCTTCACTTTGTTGGTAAAAGATTGTGGGTCATTTTTGTTGCAATTACTAAAATGTCAGGTGGAGTTAAATTTTCTTTAGTAGTTTTCACTGCTAGTCATTTTTCCGCGCTAAGTTTTGATTAAGTAACAAAAATAACACATTGAAATGTTAAAAGTTAGGTATGGCGCCAAAATTTAGTTGTAAACTGCGTATAGTCTGTTAAAAAATTCATGAAACAAAAAAGAGTAGAAAAATATTTACCTATACAAGTCAGATAAAGTATATTTTTAGTGGATAATTAAATAATCAAAAATTATACATAATTCTTTTCAATATTCTGTATGAACACACTTTTTAATCAGTCATAAAAGGCAGGGAAAAATTATTGTTTCCGTGAATTAATTGTTGTCTATGGTCGATCATAGTCCATCCCATGACTAGGTACCAACTAAATGTTGTCTGTGGACTCCATATATAAAAAAAAAAAAAAAAAAAACAAAATTGAGGATTGGCTCTACACTCTTTTGGCTATGACGACCACAGAGAAAGAAAGTTATTCCCTGGTCTGTGATGGCGACACAAAAATACAGGAACCCAGAGCCGAGTATCGTAATGGAAATTATTCAATTATCTAGAGATATTTCCATAGTACAGCGATGTTATAATGAATAACTTTTTAATAATTATAGAAGTCTGTGAATAAAGTAGGTCAATATGTGACACATTTTGATTTCATAATTCGAACTTTAAGCAATGAGCGTAGATAAAAATATTTATGATAAAAATTCGATCGCATTAATGCATTTGTAAGTATCATACATGTAGTTTTGACTATAAGGTAGCCAAAGGGTATTAAACGTTATAGTTATACGAATAAAGTTTTAAATGATTTGAATTAAAGAGGAAAGAGAACACTGAAGGAGATGGTTGGTTGAAATCAAACAGAGATTATCTGTGATTGTGGCTGAGCAAGGCGTTGAAGAGCGTGGATTCATCACTTTCAACTCAATAACGGCTTAGATTTATTTTTCACTCTCCAATTATATTTCTCGTCAGTGCGAATATTGAATTTAGAAATCCAAGAGTAGGTCTAACTTTAAATTGAAAAATGGAATGTCATAGGGGGCTTACAAAACCAGAACTAGCGCACTGAATCCGGGGCAAAAGTTCGTTAAACTAGAATCAGCTGCCCATGGGTTTGAATATTAAAATGGATTTTATTTCATGATTTATTAATCTTTGCACTGTTGTAAATATCCTTGGTTTCCATATCGTGGGTCGGATTGAAAGAACGTCACATATTTAAATTACACGACAGATATGAGTTTAGTATGTAATTTATTCGAGAGGGGGGGGGGCAGAATTAGTTAACGATTACGATAACGATGAATACGTTTTTCTTAGGCAATCAGACCCCATAACAGCAATTTCAATTTATCCCGAAAAAGGTTATCAAAATAATCCTAATATTGAACTTCCCGATATTCCTCTAAACATAGCACGAAAGGGTATGAGTAATAGAGCAAGCGCAAAATAACCCGTACGTTGCCGGAGCCCATCAATTCCTTCAGCTCTGGTATGGTGAAATAATAATGAAGCTAGTCAGAAATGCCTAGCGCTGACCAATACTCGGCGTGCCCCCTCGCGTGCCAGACATTCCCCGTCCGAGTATGAACTATGGAGACACGGCTATGTGACCTGAACTCGACTACAGACTTCCATTATATAATGAGAAAATTCTAAAACTATAACCACGCGCGGGAAAGAATTTCAATTGTGCATAACGTGCATGTGAATTTTTAAACTATTTCCATTTTTTAGCTGACGCAAAAACGGATTAGTTGAAATATTGATCGAAACTGTGTAGCTGGCGTTATTTAGAATGAATGGTTTTTCCGTTCCCATTTCAATAAAACAATTTATTATATCCTCCATTCTATATCTTGTGTCTATTTGACATCGGATTATACTTTTAGAAAGTATGCTTGAGTGTCGTGGATAACACGCATTTGCTTTCGTAGTATTCATTATACCTACATATTAAATTAAGACAGTCACACGATTTGAAAAGTCATTGACTACATTGACAATAATTGACATTTATTGTAAAAGCGCAAAATAACCCGTACGTTGCCGGAGCCCATCAATTCCTTCAGCTCTGGTATGGTGAAATAATAATGAAGCTAGTCAGAAATGCCTAGCGCTGACCAATACTCGGCGTGCCCCCTCGCGTGCCAGACATTCCCCGTCCGAGTATGAACTATGGAGACACGGCTATGTGACCTGAACTCGACTACAGACTTCCATAATATAATGAGAAAATTCTAAAACTATAACAACGCGCGGGAAAAAATTTAAATTGTGCATAACGTGCATGTGAATTTTTAAACTATTTCCATTTTTTAGCTGACGCAAAAACGGATTAGTTGAAATATTGATCGAAACTGTGTAGCTGGCGTTATTTAGAATGAATGGTTTTTCCGTTCCCATTTCAATAAAACAATTTATTATATCCTCCATTCTATATCTTGTGTCTATTTGACATCGGATTATACTTTTAGAAAGTATGCTTGAGTGTCGTGGATAACACGCATTTTCTTTCGTAGTATTCATTATACCTACATATTAAATTAAGACAGTCACACGATTTGAAAAGTCATTGACTACATTGACAATAATTGACATTTATTGTAAAATTCGTAGCTTTGCAGTATACTGATTGCTGTGTTGGTGAGCAGTTGGAGCGCCAGAAATAATAATCTTTGAAGTCTTGGACCTGATGAAGGAAGAAAATCTTTTTTGAAATTCGATAACTTAAAAGTAGCAATTAATTTTATAGTTGCAAATTGAATGTTTCTGTAACACAAAAAGAATAAAATGCATAAAATATGATGGGATTTTCGTGCCGTAAGTACTGTCTGACAAGGAACTTTGTTCCAAAAATAGTATAATCCATTAAAAAGTTTGCTAACGTCATTGGCAATTTTTCAATAGAACATTTATGATCATGTCACTATGTGGAGCTGAAGACTAAAGAGTTCAGAGAATAACGACAATAACAACTGACATTTCTTTTATTTTTGAGATCAGTATTTGTTCTGAAGAATATAATATATTGTTATAGACAAAATAAAAATTTTGATTATTTGGACATTTCTATTCATTACTGTCTTCAGTAATTAGGAAAACACCTACATAAATGATATTATTACGACACGTAAACATTAGTTATTTGTTATGCAAGGGCGCAAAGTGGATTTTTGGGCCGAGTGTCAAATTTGAATGTTGAGCGGCGAAGGATTCTAGGGTTGAACCCTGAGCGTAGCGAGGGGTTCAAAGGATAGAATCCTGAGCAAAGCGAGGCATTCAAAGACACGAGACCCAAAAAAATTTGCGCCCGTCCATAACACAAAATTTTTCATCTCACCACAGCGAGGAAAATCACCAGAAAAACCCTTTAGATCGGCATTGCGATTTATGTTAAATGTTGTATTTGGTAACTCTGAATAATTTCACTTACTGTAACCACCTTCAATCATCACTCAAATTCAATCACTCACATTTCAAAGTTAAAACAAAAAAAATGAATAAAGTAATAAAAATACTAGGTATTTTCATTTAATCACGATTGGAAACATAGACAACTATCACTAGACCAGAAAAAAAAAAATGAGAAACTTTTTTTTTACTTTTTTTTTTAATGCGTTCTTAAATAGGAATTTCTAAGAAACAAAGATAATATAAAATTTTATACATATTTTTACAATAATTACATAAACAACGAGGAAAAATCATGGATTTAATTAGATTTCTTTTATAATTAATAAAACTAAATAGGAGTTATTATATTTATTGATATTCTAAGAAAAAGTAAAAATAAAAAAACTAATGTACCTATACAAACTCTAAGGTCGAACTTTTTTACTGAACGTATGTGTTATTAGAAAAAAAAGAAGTCTTCAGCTTTGACATTGACATGACACGTAATTCGAGTTTGACGTTGGAAATGCTTTTCGGCCCAAGGGCCGGAAGGGATTTTCATACTACTTTGTCTCCCTTGGGAAAAATGAAAATGCTTTGGCGGCCTAGGGAATATAATAGCATTTTCCGCCCGCATTTCGGGCATTAAAAAACGCTTTTCCGAGCGGGTGAGATGAAAAACATTTTGTGGCGGTCCAATCGTCGAAATCGCATCAGCGGTTAAAGTAATCAAGTTATCAAAACGTCTCTACGGCAATAAACGATTTCGAACGAGCAATCGATACAATCGAATACCAACGGTTGTTTGCATAATCGAATGCCTAAGCTCTGTTATCCCAACAATTCCCGCCCAGCGCGATGTCTATACAAATTGAAACATCATAAAATCCATGGAATGCCGTAATGGTCGCCCGCGTGTCAATGTATTGAATTTCAAAGATGATTAATGAGATTATTCGGATATTCGGGCGGTTTCGTATTTATGTAATGCGAAGAAGGACAATGAGATCTGGTAGATTCTGTATTTAGACGTACTTTAGTACAATAGTTTTCCAATATTGTTGCATAAAGACTCTTATTGTGTGTAGATCGTTCTATAGTTTATTCTCCATAATTGATAAACGGTTTTTAAAAAAGAATATCACGGCTAAGTAGAGTAGTTTGGAAATATTGTGTATATTTTATAGATTAATGGCTTGAAATGAATTAAGACTTCAATCCTTCATAACATCATTAATTCTGCGCAGAATACATCACGAAAATTTGTTTTTAGTAAAACTTATAGCAATACTACGTTTTGTCTGTTGAGTGCCTTCGGCCATGGTGAGTTAGTAGTTAGTTACCACCCCAACAGCTAAGATGCTCCGCTAAGAGATTTATCGTTCCGGCGCGATGCTGTGTAGAAACCCTAGAAGTATCTAAGTACCCTTTACATCATACATATTAGTTCGATAACATATTTGGCTTCATCGTCACTTACCATCAGGTGTGATCGCAATCAAGCACTAGCTTGTAGAATAAAAAAATAACTCTTACTTATGTGTAATATGTACTAGTAATCTCAAACTAGTTGTTGGAGATCAGACGGACATGTACATTAGGCTTCGAGATAGTACGAGGATATCCCCACAGACAAAAGTAAGGCAGAAATAAGTTTCATAAATGTAGGTGTTATCATACTAATGGGTTGCCGGCGTCTGCTCTCCATGCATTTAGAATTCATCCATTCGCTTAGGCCCCTAGAGTTTAGTCTGTTTTTTCAATCGTCACTAATAAACGAGTGCCCATATTGAAGCTAAAACAGAAATAGGCACCTATATACTCGTAGGCACCTATAATACAAAAACAGTGCTTTCCAAAATTAATAACAATCTCCAAATAAATAATTAATTTCTGCAATAATAGAAATGAAATTAAGTGCTTGATACTTGTATCAAAAATATAAAGTATATAAAAGCATTAAGTTCAAATTTAAATAGGTACCTTTAAAAACTGATAAAGATACGCCCATAGATTATCTTAAAAAACGTATTCAGCGTTATCGTAATCTTTTGCTAATTCTGCCCGCTGATTGGGTTTTCGTCAGCCAATCGCGGGACAGAAGAAACGCTAGCGATTACGATAACGATGAATGCGTTTTCTTATGCAAATAGACCCACGTTATATTAATAGGTAGGGCACAGTTATCATCGACGTAGGCGCTAACTTTCAAAATATGCACCTCAAAATCTTTACGACACCAATGACTTAAGACTTATTTCGTGGTTCAATTTGCAACAGGTACAACACTGTAAAGTGTCGGTTTTTATGTGCCAATACTTCAACCTAATTATTTCGGCACAGCAGTCTCGCCAAGACCAAGGCCTATGCAATTAGGTCGACATATTGACACATAAAAATCGACTTTTTATTGTGGCACCCGTAAATAATAATATTAACGGAACGCGAGCGACGATCTATTATTATAAATGACATGGCCGGATTTTGCCCTCGAAAAAAAATATTCATGGCCATTGACAAACAGTACGTCATATTAAAGCTTATAATTATGTCTTTAGGATCGTTTAATTTTTATGATCAGAAAACTTGCGAGAGACATAATATCAGCATAACAACTTGCAACAAAATGCGCCTAAATATTACAATAGCAATGAATTTTTTATTAAATAAATTCTGTTCAAAATGTTTACTCGCATTTTCTAAGCTTTTTAATATGAAAAAATAATGAGTTCATAACCAATACGCATCATTTTTTAATGAAAAATCATTGCTATTAAAATTATTTAGGCGCATTTTGTTGCAAGTTGTTATGCTGATATTATGTCTCTCGCAAGTTTTCAGATCATAAAACTTAAACGATTGTAAAGACATAATTATAAGCTTTAATATGACGTACTGTTTGTCGATGGCCATGAATATTTATTTTCCAGGGCACAGCTCCATACAAGTTTCGGCCATGTCCTTTATGTGATTAAAGATATTTCAATCCACGATGACGTGCCCCACTCTGTCAAACTCCATACGAATCGAATGAAACATAAGCTATTTCGACAGAGTGGGGCGCGTCATCGTGGATTGAAATATCTATATTATCACGATAGCTTATGATATTGTCATTGGTGTGAGAACAAAAATAGCCCCAAATAATTTAAGTAGTATCAGAGCATCCCTTTAAGAATATTAAGATGATAAGTTGCATCTGAATTTATTACGCAGTCGTAACTCAAATAAGTGAATTCTTTTATGTAGGGAAAACTTAGGGAACTTTGAAAATGGCTGGAAACGAACAATGGACCTTCGACAATGCCGGTCACGTATTGTCGCCTTAAAAATACGACGCTTAAATCCATAAAGAACTCCAACAGTACTCTTGGCGATTTCTTTGAACAGTATTACAATATTAGATTTTTCCTACGCCCCTAGTATTCTTTGCCATAACCAACTACTTTGATTATTTCTTTTTCCGTTACAAATAAGATCCGATCAATTTATTTAGAGCGCAGAATAAATTTGGATTGAGAACGCCGTTGTCTAGTTGAATTTCAATATCAAACGAGTTCATAGGTTAACTGAGTCTGTCCCCAGGCATATTGCAATTGGATTAAATAAAGCGAGGTCTTTATCGGTGCATAGCAACACAGAGAATAAACTTAGAACTCACTCACCAAAGCTAATAGTTATACCTGCGCATAAAGCACCGATAAGCTTAGATATTTCTGATTTTGACAATCAGAGATATGGTTTTAGTTTTAGCCAGCAAGAATTATAGTTAGCAATTTATACGCTGCACCTGTTTTGAAAAATATGTTATTCTGTGGCAAAACTGTATGAAAATTCATTAAACATGTGCGACTTTATACAAACTAATGTTAGAAATTCCAATAATAAGGGAAATATATATAAAACTATTCCTATTACTAGAACAGTTCAAATGAAAAATCAAAATATCTTCTCATTTCTTATTTTTATTAAATTACGTGACATGGTCGCTGACTATGGGCCTCATACGAAGGCTCAGAGACAGACCTCAAGTGATGGAGAGAGCTAAGCTCGAAGTATCTTTGCGTGAGCGAATCAGAAATGAAGAGATCCACAAAAGAACTGAAGTGGCCGATATACTTAGCACACAATATGTCGGTAGCGAGGCACATAGCTCTGACTGCTTAGGACTATGATGTAGGTTGGGGACCTAAGGTGCTACAATGGCGCCCACGCACCAGATCGTACAGTATTGGCAGACCTCTCCCTCTAGATGGACGGATGATAACTAGTATTTGAAGGCAGTCTAGCAGTGAAAGTACATCGGCTGATACGATGATGGCGATTAAATGATATACACACAAACACATGAAGTTGAAAGAAAAAATACTGAAACGGACTTAGATGATAATATACTTTATCAGTTAATGCATTATGTAAGTACACGGAAATTACATAGAAAAAATATTTCAGTTGTGATCGAAACAGACAACCATCTGTTTCGATGTCGTGGTTTGCCGCTTTGCACTTATTACTTAAGTTCGCACGGCCGAAATATTCAAACAATTCCATTAATCATATTTGAATTTCAATCGTCCGAACATTACTGAATTCCATTGATTTCATGGTGTTTCGATTTGTGTAGGACTTACTGTGATGGTGAGAATTGCGTCGTTAAGTTGTTTCATTGTACTGCATTGTAATGATGGCTTATCCCAACTTTTTTAAATTAACTATACTAACTTACGACCTATTGGCAGCTTGGGCACTTTTTTGGTAAACTAATAACGCTATGTGAATAATTTTGAGTAAGTAGGTATGTTTCCTTATTCTTCTCCGGTGCTGAAGTGCTACATTGAGAGGTGGTCTTATTTTCTTCCACGAGAGCCCTTTATTCATTCTAAGAGTTCCGTACTTCAAAAGGAAATAATACAACTCTTATCTAGGATCATTTTGTTCTAAATGTGACTATTTGGATTTATTGGTCAAAAAAAAGTCAAAATAATGCGGAACCCTCGCATAAGGCCATTTCATTTTTATTTTTAGTAGGTACGCACGTAAAGACCTATAACTGAAATAACATAATAATAGGAGCATAGTCTACCGACTAGTGAAAAATTTTTCATACCGCATACGTATATTATTTTTAGCTACCTACCTTATTTCACAGTGTACGCACATGATGTTGTAAATTGTATCTCATCAGATTACGCTGAGGCGGCGAAACATATTTCCCCAAAAACAATAAGCTTAAAAGAATATCATTTTCATACAATATGAACAAGATATTTTATTATTTTTACAAAAATAAATGTTACTGTAATATCTTCTAACATCTTGCGTCGGAAACTTAATAAATTCTAATAAAATCCATGGGTTGAATCTATTGTTCGATGATTATTTATTATTTATCGATTATTATCATTAACAGGGCGGGGCAAATACATACTACTGATCGATGTAAAAGACCCAAGGTGTCAAAAAGGTGGACGGACGACATCAAATCAGTCGCAAGGAGCTGCTGTTTTCAGGCTAGGCGGCGCGAAATCGTGGTGACCTTCTACGTGGTGACCTTGGTGGACGTCTATTGGTTGAAACTTCGATAATCGGTCTATTGATAATTACTTACTAACTTAATCAAATCAAGTCAAAATGTTTTTTCCTTCATATGGGCCTAACTTACAAACACATGAAAAGGCAGACTCTACCGCCACGTACGGAAAACTGTTTTGCACCGAGAAAAATGGGCAAGAAACTTGGTACTTGGTCCCCTTCAAATAATTAACATGAATATTTAATTGTAATTGGTACGTACATTATATAAATACGCTAGGGAAACTATGAAATGAAAATAAATAATTTGACAAATGCTAGTTGGGCTCGCGCACTGAGAGTCCGTATTATCAACGTATATATCATATTAATTATTAATTAACAGTAACAATTCCAACCAAAAGACTTTGCCAACCGAATGGAAAATTGAGCAAAAACTTTCATTATATGGGAGCCCCCTTTAAATATTTTTTTATTATTTTAATTTAACTATTTATTTATAAAATGAATATGTATAAGTAAATATTCTGTGATTTCTTTAAATGTCTGCCTGTTTCTGTTATCATATCGAGCAAAAGCAACTAAAAAAATCACGTTTGTTGTATGTTAGCCCCATTTATTCTATTCTATTATTTTAGTATTTGATGTTAAAGCGACAACAAAAATACTTTTTGTGTGAAAATTTCAAGTGTCTTACTATCAAGGTTAAAGGGATACAGCCAGATAGATGGACCAGACCAGATAGATGGACGGACGGTCGGCAAAGTCTTAGTAAACAGGGTCCCATTTTTAACATTTAAGTAGATACGGACCGCAAAAAAACAAAGTGATAAACTTTACTCATGATAATAAAGTAGCTATATTTAAAAAGTTTCAATGAAAGACATTTTTAACCACGAGTGTAAAAGTTTTCCTTCAGACCCCCGCTTGTGGTGATTTCAAAAGTGTGAAAGCATGTCGACAAAAAGTATGGGCAATGAAAGGGGAAATGTCTCCGGCCGAGCGGCGCTGCTCGAGGCTTGAGGGCTTTACCTGTTGTGTAAGAGTAGTCACACATCACTTCAACACCAAGGACGGTCCTTAGAATGATAAGTAGACAATACCTGGCGCCTTGCTAGTACCCACAACACAAGCTCCAAAAGTAAGCGAGCCCCAAAAGTATACTTTGGGGCTAGATTGCAATGTGTGTAATGTCATGATATATTTTTATATATTTATATATCTATACTGTATCAATACGTGGCTCCCCCTAGCACGGATGGCATCGCACTCAGATTTGAGTGGAAGTATCAGGGTTCAATTCCCCACAATTCAAATATAATTAGGTAAGGCAAAAATTAATCAATGTGGTTATCGTAATTTGTGTCTAAATACTGTATCAGCAATAGGTTACACGTCTACGAAAGAGTGTCTGAAAGAGTTTTCTTGCAGCGATAACGTCGACTTTGTATACCATGAGGTTTTTTTTTGTTATTGTATAATTTCCTCCTTCCTTTTTGTTATTGTAAAATAACGTAGCACCTAACATGCTCCCTTGCGTCACGCCAGTTGCATAGCTTTCACTTTCTACTTAACTGTTAGTTGAATTTTTCCTAAATTTAAAAGCTTTTGTCGGCATATCTTTCTTTCGCTTTGCTCTTTCACTACTCAGAACGTCGCTATCTCATCCGTTCTTAATTTATCGACTAGCTCTATTTATTGATAATAATATAATAATTAATAATTAATAATCTACTATATAAAAATAAGTCGGGTTTTCCTTCCTGACGCTATAACTCCAGAACGCACGAACCGATTTCCACGGTTTTGCATTCGTTGGAAAGGTCTCGAGCTCCGTGAGGTTTATAGCAAAGAAATTTCAGGAAAAATTTCAACAGAAAAGCGGGAAATTATTTTTTGTGGCGAAACGGAGTTCGCCGGGTTTGCTAGTTGTAGATGAAATAAAGTCTGCGATAAAAGCGACTGGCGATATTCCATCATTTGATTTATTAGAAACGCGTCAAAACAATTAATATTCACACATGCTGTATTGTAATGTATTTTTACAAGAGCGTGAAAAAAAGAAAGGCTCTGTTGTTCAGAGGTGCGAAGCGAGTCTCATATTACCAATAGACAAAACGATCCGACAGCGAAAACCTTCTCCGTTGACGGTGGATATGTAAACTTCTACCCGCAAACAATTTAGAACGCTTCACCGCAGTAATAAGGTTCTTATTTCAAAGAAAAGAGAACGAGATTGGTCGTATTACATTCGGCAAATATACTTTATCCTTGAAGACCCAGAATAGACAAAAGTCACCCCGCTGTGGTTGTGGCCCATTTAATATTCGACTTTATTTATAGAGCACGAAGATAGACGTTTAAATCTCACTTCACTTTTACTTCCATTGGAAAATGTCATCGCAAACAGGAATAGGCGTAAGTGAACGCGTCAAAGTGTAAAATGAGGGGTTTTGCGCCGTGTCAGTGAAAGTCATTAGGAATGGAATGGATGAAAATTGCGTGCATATTTACCTCTCTAAGTTAATATGAACGACGGCGTGATGAAATGAAAATCCTTCGGAGTTTTTCGTTCTTATTATTCTGGAAAGCTCTTAAAGTGATTTTTTGTTCGAGCCTCATACATTTTAATATAATGAAAATGACTTTTACGGGGCTCCGCGTTTTGCAATCGCAAACAATTTTATCGGCGATTGTACAGGCACGATGCATAAACAACATTGACGATTCACATTCGCATCGGCGGGCGTCGTGGGTACAGTCGCATCAATAATAGTGCATTCGGCATGCGGGCTTAATCAAGGCAGAAGTGTAGCGGTGACTGGTGATAATATAAAATGCAAAGCGAGTGAACTGAGGCTGAGTGAAAGACAACAATGGCGTTGCGGATTGTCTGTGTGGTGAGCGATGAACAGTTCACGCCACTTCCGCTACTTTGCGGATTTATAGGAACAATGCAACGCCTGGAATAGCTGTTATCAAAATTTTCATACAAGCACTTCAAGGTTAGGATGTATCGGTAGTCGATTCGCCTACTCCGCAAATTCTTCCTTCACAAATGCTAAGCAAAGTTGCTGCTTATTTTATATTATATACCTACTCTAGTTTTCAGTCATTGGTATAGCCCTATTCAGGTAACTAAATAGCCTACAGCTTGATCACTCTTGATGAAAGCGATGATGCAGCTTAAGTTAGAGCGCGCTTGAATCACTGTTGATTGGAATGTTTCCAAGCAATTTAAATGGTGCAGAGGAAGATAGTGGCCGGGAGGATATTCTAGACCGCTGTGCTGTGTATCAGGAACTAGAAATCAAAGCACTTCGGACGTGTCTAAATAGGAGTATAAACGAATACGATGCCCTGCTTTTCTATGATCCAGGTGACAGAAGAAACAAATTATTGACTATAGAATACCAAAATATAACCTTGCGACGGTGTTCTAAGCTTTGGAGCCTGCTTATGGATGGACTTAGTTAATGTACTAAAACTTTTACGGCAACCATCTTGTTCGGAAATCTGGAATTCATCGAAGCTCGTGAATGACGGAATGGAACATTCACTAAAAAACCTTCTTTCAGGAGTTCTTTCAGGAGGGAATCGAACCCGCGACCTCCCACTCGAATCCGAGCGTGCGTCCCCTGCGCCACGGAGGTCGTCAAAACCGAGGTTCTGCTAAGTTCGGTTCACAACTGGACATAGGCTCCTTGAATAATTAATAAATAATTTATAAATCCTTGAATATTATATAAACTATTAATATGATTAAACTATGGTTACATTTTATGATTAATGTGTATAATATGTAACATACGATTTTTCATCGAAATGTGTATTAATTTTTTTTATTTTATATTGTATTCCTGGAGCTGCGTGTAAAAAAGGTCTTATAAGCACGTGCCCTAAAATTTAACACAATGTTTGCTGAAAGGCAATACATAATAGTATTGTGTGCAACGCGCATGAAACACTTTGATGCCGGCATCAGGCCCAACGGATTTCTTTGTACAAAGGGCTACGTCCAAAGCAGTTAGTTCCTTTGTCGTTTCTGCATTGGAGGTACCTTTGAACCACACTTTTGTATCAGCTACTTTGTAAATCTGTTTGTTCATAATCCTTACTGTTTAGTATTTAAATTAACTAATTGAACAAGTTTTTTTTATAAATTCACACCTACAGTTATTATTCGCTATTCAGCCACCTTATATTACACTAATGTTTCACACTATGATATTAAATATGAAAGTTCGTATGTATGTTAATAAATATGTTTGTTACTCCTTCATGCCACGACTACTAAACTGATTTGGCGGACATTTAAAATAAAGATAGGTCATACCCTGATTTAACAACTGGCAACTTTTTATCCTGGAAAAATTCTTGATTTCTCTGGGATTTGTGAAAACCCAATATCCTAGTTTATACCCGCAGTTATGGATCCATGCCTCATTTTTGTCATTAATAACAAGTTTATACAATCAATACATAATATAGCAAATAGACAATATTATCTCTATAGGTACAATACTATCGAATACCCCAGAGCTCTGTCTTAGCATAATCTTACATCAAAACACAATCTGCGCGATACGGCAAATTTAACTACAGTCATGATTATCTCTTCGTTCGCCCCAACAATACAACGTCTTAGACAATGTCCTGTTCATAAAACGCTATATAGGCTCTTGGGACGACGCCATTAAAATAAGACATCCCTGAGAGCCGGTATTGTCTTGCTCTGTACCTTATGCCCGACCGGCTATAATTTTGATAATAGGCTAGAAAATATCCCTTTGTCTTAACCAGACTATCTGCTGTAAGACGATCGATTGTCATTATCCAAGAACCTTTGATTAAGATTGAGGTGGCAAAAAAACCTTATTTTTATTTCCTTATGCTTATCCCTACTTATTTTATCAAAAGATATTTTTAGATTAGCTCTATTTTCATTGTATGGTTGTTTGATGGTTATTTGCCATAAAACAACATGCATAAAAATACATAAATTTTACCTAAAGTGTAGATGTTGTAAAGTTAGAGTTTGTAGATGTAGGATGTGAAGACTTAGAAATCTTGCTCTACATGAGATCTGATAGCTTTTTATCAGTGACCCATAAATATGCAACATCGTAGTATCGAGTTTTGGCAACATTTTACATGAAAATGTTTTGGTGGGATGTATCTGTATATTTATACAGTAAATCAAAAACCTTACAAATAGCTTCAAAAGCTTGTTTTAACATAAAAAAATAAATATTACCTGAATTTTTAGATAGGTACAACTGCATTTGGATAGTAATAATAATAATTACTAGTTGGATTACATGTAGTTAGTTAGTGGCAGAAATTGCATTAGGTTTCCACCTTTTTAGCAATAATTTTCAGGTGGCTACAGTAACGCATTGCGGGGGCAAAAGCGCTCTTTAACTATTGTTAATGACCCGACGAGGGTATAATTGCGTTTTTTTCACACCCCACTACCAGCCATTCTACTAATTTCGCCGGTTGCGGCTAGGAAAGTTTTTAATTTGAAAATAAAATCGCGCTCGCATAATTTTCAGTTTTGTTAATTTCCTGTACTGTTTTTCTTGAGTACCAATTTTAACAAGTTAAGCCTACGAGGGAAATCCCGGTTTATTATCTGTTTATTCACTTTACATGTTCTTATTTCAACCGGTTGTGAACGACTAAGTAAATGGACGAATTAAAACTTATTTATTTTGTACCGTGGGTAAATTTTGGATAAAAATATGTTGTTTTATATTTTGATTCCAGCGTAAATTGTCTGTTAAATTAATAATTAACTAAGGAGTAATATTGCTGAAAGAAGTTTTAAAACCCATCATAGTTTCACATGTTATCCCTAAAACTCATAAAAACTAACAAAAACTTTTAGTTTCAAAACTTAGAACCGCGTTGTCCATCTGTGTCCTATAAACCTTTATTATGTTTCGTTCCACTCTTGTAACTTTTTCGATAACCATAACAAACAAAAACTGTTTGTACTTGTGTATTGCGTGTCTCCTAAAGCAAAAAGAAACTTTTGAAGTCCGAACTTATCTTGGCTAACTTTTTGAAAAGGCTTACTACATTGTAGGGTTACCAAATTAAATTAGGTTAATATACAATTGATTTTCATTTGTTTATTTATTTATTTACAATAATTAATTATTCTTGACCAGTTTAATTTAAATTGATAAAATGAAAGTTAATCAGTGAAATAAAAATATAATAAAATATAGTACATAATATTTTGATCATGAACTTAATATCGAATACTTTCTCTGAAACGATTCGAGTTCGATTCTCTTTAAAAATATCAAGATGAATAAGTAAATAAAAAAGGTTTCGGAAAATAGTTAAGTAATACAAAAGGGTTATGTATAACACTTGATGAATAAGATATGTTTTACTTAACACCGGCTCGAAAGCCCATTCACATTTTTATCCTAAACTAAAAACTTTTACCCCTCTGTGAACAATATACTATTTTCCATAATTATTATTATAAACGGTAAAATTCTTGCTTCTTCAATTAAGTTTTCTACAGAATTGTACCACAAAAATTGCCTACTAATACTAAACATTAATACTAAACATACATTATTTATTAATACTAAAACACATTAATAATGAAGTATATAAATTATTATGAAAAATTATTTTCTCCTTCGTAAAGCGTGGTTAATAAAATATTTAAATATTCAGGGCAAGATGAAAGCTTAAAGAAGAATTCCAAAGAAAGTAAAAAATGTTAGTAGGCCTGAAGCCATTCGCCGTCTATTAATCCAAGGCAAAAAATAGTGAAATTTAAATAAAGCAGCTTTGCTTGGATCAATTACGTTTTTAAAAGGTGGCAACCCTTTTATCATATTTAGAGCTTTCCATTAAAAAATTTCCTCAAAGGGACTGGAGCGTGTCTCATTATTGCATAGGATTTGAGCCAAAAGTGCGACGGGTGACAAAACTTACGTGATCTACCTGGGGGGAATTTCGACTGTGCAGTGACTAAAATTAATTTCGATTATTACTGGTTTTTCAGTAATTATTGAGACTTCGCTTCAGCTGTTCGAGAATTCCCGGTTATTTTAGTAGAGCTAAATAAATATAAGGTTTCTTTAGAATACTTTCTAAGGACTAGTATAAGACTAATTTTAGTCTGGACGTTTTAATCAAACTCGACAGTATCTTGATGAACTAGGGTGTCTTCGTCAGGTTCACTTGCAACGGTAATTAGAACGCCTAACTTTACAGCTGCAAAAGATTATTTAGTACTGCTTAGAGCTTATATAAACTCTCACGCTCAAAGAACGATGAAGATGGTATTAATAAGGTGCTAAAAATATAATATAGAATGTTATAAAATAAAGTACATTTTTGCAATTTTTAAAGGCATAGAGTGAGCTATAGCTAAAGCTAAATAGCTTTGTATATCAATATATAGATATTTCGATCCACGATGACGCACCCCACTCTGTCAAACTTCATACGAATCGAATGAAACATAAGCAATTTTGACAGGGTGGGGCATTTTTTTTCGTGGATTGAAATGTTCGTTGTGAAATGTCTATATAGATATGTCGACAGTGTATTTTATTTATTATTCACTTATTTATTTTTCACAATGAATATTACAAATAATAAAACACAGAGAGGACATGCACAAGGACATATTATCGCTACAAATGAGGATCTTTTTCCAGATGCCTTAGATAATAGTGTAATGAAGGAAAAACAAGTAGGTACGCTACGCCTGCAAAATTTTAATGGTACCTATTGGTGAAGTCTTACACATATATTTAATCACTTTATTAAAGTTGACAATATTAAAATAAGTAGAACTGTAAATACATATTAAAACCTTTCTACTTTACTTCGAACGTGGACTCTGGTTTTTGAGAATTTGATCAGTAATAATGAAGAGGGAGTCAGTAGAATAAAAGTAAAACGTTTACGCAAAGTCAGGCCGTCGCGTCGCCTCGGACAAACGAGTGATCCAATAAGGGCTACTTTTTGCTTTACAAGGACTGAAAATGCAGATTTCTCCGTCACATTGGGAGAGACTCAAAGGATTGGTCGCAATCATTAGTGCCGAAATCATTGCACATATTAAGTATCTGTGTACGAAATGTTCGTGCTTTTCGTAATTACCTAGATAGCTTTGTACATGTGACATGTTTTATGTATACGTATAGCTAGTGAAGTTTTATATCAAGTATATCCTTAATTTAAATCCAGGCATATCTTTTACTTAAACTTAAACCTTTTTAACTCAATAGAGAAGCGTTATTAGCCACATTTATTGGCCAATAAATGCAGGAGTTTGTGTGTGTGTACAGTGTACGCAAGTTTCAAGGTAAAACTACAAAACTGATTTGTCGAACATTTGGAAGGGCCATAGATTTTACCTTTTAATACATTCATACATTACTTTTTATCTCGGAAAATCCATGTTTCCTACTGGGTTAGTGAACTACTTATTCACCAAAATCAGAAGGTTTCATTTATATTTAATCTCAACATAAATGAAAAGCAAAAAAATAATGCTATAGAAAAGCGACGATATCGGTTTTATGCAAATTCTTTTCCGAGAATACGTATAACTCAATTCACCTTAAACTTTATAAAAGGAGAATCAAAGTTTAGAATTTTTTGGAGTTCTGTGTACCAAGTTTAATATTATTGAAAAAAAAAAACGCTTTTCCAAAGTCACTTTTTTATTCATAAACGCAAATCCGTAATCGATTTGAAAGTTTAGATAAGTATTATTCATATTTTATGTATTTTATTTAAAATGCCTATGAATAATCGAAATAATATAATATTATAGTAGAAACTGGTCCGGCGTTCCTAACCCAATAGGCGTGAGTTTATAGCCGTATGTTTTCTTTCTTATTATAGTATCTATAAAATAAAAATTAATTGCTATATGTATGTGAAGGCATTTCTGTTCGGCTGCACCTAAATTATGCTAATTATTTTTGTTGTTTAACTGCCAGGATAAATTTTTCATTAAAGATTTTTTGTAACATCTACAAAAGACAGTTCTTCAAACGGGCTAAGTCCCAGGAAAGTTTATAAGTACTAGAGAAATTAAAATAATGTGATTATCACTTGATAAAAATAACCGTTTTTAGCGATAAAAATCCCATCCATATTTTTGAATGATGCAATAGCCATGTTACAAGTCATATGGCTAGACAGGCAGGACCACTACCCAGGTCTGCGCTAATCGGTGGTCAAAGTAAGAACGTAAGGAGTGATACTATATAGTTTTGATAATTTTCAATATATATTCCTTTTGGATTGTTTCAGATTCTGAAATGTCGAAAACGTAGAATAATCGAAATGGATGAAGTGGTACAGTCCGTGCGAAGAATGGCTCTGCTGTGGATATTCTCAGCCCTTCTCGCAGTGGATGCCGTCAAAATAGTTATAGAACCTCTGCCAAAAGGTAAGTAACACTGTACAATAGTAGATAAGTTTTACGTCAGTAATACTTCGGTTGGAACTTCTGAGGTTGGAACTAAATTATTAAATGACATGGCCGGATTCTGCCCTCGAAAAAAAATCATGGCCATTGATAAACAGTACTTCATATTAAAGCTTATAATTGTCTTTAGAATCGTTTCATTGTTATGATCAGAAAACAGGCGAGAGACATAATAAAAAATTGCTATTCAAAATGTTTACTCGCATTTTTTAAGCTTTGTAATATGAAAAAATAATTAGTTCATAACCAATACGCATCATTTTTTTTTAAATTATTGCTATTAAAATTATTTAGGCGCATTGTGTTGAAAGTTGTTATGCTGATATTACGTCTCTCGCCTTTTTTCTGATCATAAAACTTAAACGATTGTAAAGACATAATTATAAGCTTTAATATGACGTACTGTTTGTCGATGGCCATGAATATTTTTTTCCAGGGCACAGCTCCATACAAGTTTCGGCCTTTGATACGTCATGTTATAATTTCACGAAAATAATTCAATTTTACAAGGTACTAGCTGACATGCAAACGTTGTTTTGTCATACAAATTATTTTAAATCTCTAAGAGTTATGAAAAAAAGATAACGACCAATTCTCAGACCGAATATTAACGAATGAAGACATAATACTTCGTAGGAATCGGTTAAGCGGATTCGGAGGAATTTGGCTACAAACAATTTTATAAATTAGAAGATCAAAGACCAAAGTTAAGCTCACAGAGAGTGACATTAAATTTTTGTATACCAAAGATACAGATGGTTTTCTAAATATAGCCAAGCAAAAATAATTCAAAGAAACCAAAACCGAATAAAACTGAAATTCAGTTTTTTTTAATTACATTGTTTTCACAGAAAAAAGCAACCTCACAATTGAACGTAGAGCTTTGGGACAGCGTTAATTACAATTTAAAGAATGTCCTTTAAAAAACAAACATTTGTATGTAAGGTATTCAGCGAGAAATTAACAAAAGCGTAGAGATCTGTCCTAACAAAGTTTCACGGAAAAAGCTACTTTTTGACCTGTCGCTCACAGCAAGGTAAACAAAATCGGCAGTCCGCTCTTAATTTACTTTTTTCGACTTGAAGCGCGAGGACGGGCCCGCACTTCCTCCCTGAGCGAGACTTCGTTTTAGTTTCGTTTAATTTCCTATCTCTCGCCGTGACGTCTATTAAGAGCGCCCTTCCCAGATCATCCAAGTACAACGAATTCGTGGTCTACAGGCTTGCTGTTTCGTATAACGCAATCCTAGAAAAATACTTACTATGAAAAAAAATAACGCCTGTGCGTCGGTTGGGCGTTCGGAAAAAAAATAGCGGAAAAAAAACTGCATTAGTTGTACGAGGTTTCTATACAATGTTTTTTTTTTTTACTTTTACAATATATGAGCTGAGCGAAACGACTAAAGTTTATGTAATATTTCTGCAAGAATGCAGATTTTTGGAGGCTGGTACTGAAATTGTTGGTAATAAATTTTTATTTTTGTTTCTATACAAACCTAGATATACTTAGTGAGCAAGGTTAAAAATATTTCCAGATAATTTTGTTAAAACGTCATAACCGCGTACGAGCGTTTGTATGGAAAATCTACCGCGAAGGCTACTCTTAAGGACGCGCATCGCGTCCTCCCCTCTCGGCCTTTGTTCACAAATCACCACCACTAATAACCATACCGAATTAATTTTTACTCTCGGCTCTTCATCTATTTTCGGACGTCTTATTGTGTTCACATAATTTCCAGTCCGCAGCTGCAAGCCGCTGATTTCTAAGGAGTTTTTTATCTCAGTGTTCTTTCTTTTGAAAGTGAGAGCTCCTATTAATATTAATTAAAAGTTTGAATAATTGAATGGATTCCGAATTGTTCCCGTTGTTCGGTTCCTCTGGAAGTGATTCGCGGCAATAATTAAAACTTGAGAGGGAAATGGGTTCAAGTCCATTATTTAATATCTGTTCGAAACAGCTAGGTCCCCGTTAACTTTTCTCATAAATTTCGCAATGGCTTATAAATCTATAACAAGTATCAAGATTGGGTCCTATTTAGAAAACAGTCTCATAAATTTCGCTATAAATAAAAAAAATCTATATAGGCTTGACTTTTATCATACCTACTTGGTGGAAAACTCATATAATAAACAGTCTAACGTAGAGCGCGCTTGCCTAGAAAATGCCTATTCACACCGGAATCTTTAGCTGAAATTTAGCACAAAGTTCCTTTTATAACTGAGATTACGAGTATATAGGTTTTGTGAAATTCATACGGGATCACCTGTGTTTTTATTCAATTAAAACTAATGGTAAACACTCGCCACCCGTGACACTATAAAATTGGAAAAAAAAGACCGCTTGTTTGGATCTCTTGCGCACTTATCCGGACAAAAGTCCTGTTTCCCCATTTTATTGCCCCTAAGGCAGCAACTGTTTGCTATAGAGTATAGATAAGCTAAGAGATGCATAACTGAATTCCGCAAATGAAATATTTCTTACCGCCAGTAGAACTGGGCTAAGTAAGTAGTAAGTAGAAGTGAAATGTAGGAATAAAAAGTGACTTTAATGAAACTTACAATTTGAGTCACGAACTTAAAACAGAGCAATTAAGAGCCCTCCGTCCGCATACTAACGAATTCATTTTTATTGCGGATAAAAATATTCTTCAAAGTTTTACACCAAATTTTTTTTCCTTCATAAAATTGATATCAATTGTCAATATTAATTCTATCCTTTGTTATAAACAATTTAAGCAATACATAACTGTATGCATGGTAATTCACAATTATGTCTTTAATTAACATTTGATATAAGAACATAATCTCAAACTATTACCGCCTAATTAGCCCAATGTACTTGATACGAAAAACAAAAACCCTTAGCACGAAGGTGAAAAAAAAAACAAATAGGAACCGATAAGGTGAATATATTAGGTAGGTAAGTTATACTCATTACAGTAGTGGGCGTGGTCTGCGTCGATCTAAATCCACATGTATTCGTGACCTTAAGGTTAATGCTTGATTTATGGCTTCTATTCACGTAGTTGTATAACGAGCGGATAGTAATCGCCTTACACTAAGCTCTTATACCACATGGTTAAGGGGCGGGCTGACACACAAACGGTTCTAGATTCTTACCCATTGGAAAACAAAAGCGGCCCAGATTCACGTATAGTTGGAAGCGAATGAGAATATGACACAGCTCAGGTTTATGCCTTCTTCTTTTTAAGATATCTTTAAAATTAAAACCAAATATTAATTTAAATACAGCCTGAGTAATATGGATAACACCCAGGTCCCAGAGTGAAACAGAGAGAGAAGTGGTTTATTAAAGGCAATTAGGTAGGTACGAATCACTAGAAACTAGAACAAAAATGAAAACCGCATCAAAATCGTTTCAGCCAAAGGCGAAATAATCGCGGACAAATTGACACATACATACATACATACAAACATACGGGTCGAATACAGAACCTCCTTTTTTTCAAGTCGGTTAGTGAAAGGCTTCTTACAAATAAATCTTACTAAAAATATACTTTATCAAGACATCGCAGGTTATGAACCTACGATATCGAAGCGAAACGTACATAGAGAAAATTTTTGAAACCTATTGCGAGGCATATAGGTATCAACTTAGCTACCATACAATACAGAACACAGACACATCCAATATTGCAGAATAGAGCAATAAAGCAATTGAATCACGTCATAATATTCCCAGTTGATTAGAGTAAACATTATGATACAGCCATGGATTCAACAATCAGTAACACGTAATACATAATATCCGCTTACCGGTCCCACCGCGTTCGGCCTCATTTAGAAGCCTTAACCTACATAGAACATATTGTGTCTACTAAGCTTTAAACTATGTAATATGATACTATGGCTTACATAGGTTTACGTGTTAGATACTTTAAAACATGACAAGTGCTCTTGTATATTTTACTAGGTGTTATCCGAGGATCGAGAGTTTTAAACCTTGTTTTTAGGCTTCATCTTCGCTCTCCTATTATAAGTAAAAGGTGTTACCCATGAAGGAAATTCCATTACATTATGTGTCAAAAAAATACTAAATCGCTCTCGGTCAGAAGTTGTTTACATTAACACTTATTACAAGAAGCTTTTGTCTCCGAGAGATGAAATTGCCCGCTATTTTGCTAATACCAGGCCATGTTCACTTGTCACGTGATCAATAGCGTTACAGGTAACCGTTGAGACGGACCGATTTCAAACCGCTGCCGCGCGCCGGCTAGGTTGCACGCATTAGTTCTTGTACGGTCTATTTTACGCGCTGCGTGCGCCCGATTACCAGGTAGCCATAGTACGGCGAAAGAGATAGGTGCATACCGGAGGCGGTGCCAGGCGGGATCTTACAATTTGAAACAACCAGAGCTTCATACTTTTTGGTCACAAAATATTAATTTAGGTATATTATCAACTAGCTGTTGCCCGCGGCTCCGCCCGCGTGCAGTTCGTTTTTTTTACAAAAATGTTTCCCGTGGAATTTCTTAATTTTTCCCAAGATAAATGAGTGGTCCCTGGGTTCGATGGACCCGTAAAGGAGTCTTCTTCCAATCTCTCCTGTCAACGTGCTATCTTCTTTCACACAATTTACCTATATCTTCTTTGGTCTTCCTCTACTTATACACTCTGTCGAAATCGCTTATGTTATTCAATTCGCATGGAGTAAAACAGAGTGGGGCATGTCATCGTGGATTGTAATATCTATACTAACCAAACTTATCTTATTCTGAGATGATACCAACGCCCAGATATTGTAATTAAGCATTCTGATGCGCTGCTCTGTACGTAGCAACCCGTTCCTGCTACGAACGTGTTATCTTGTATAGTTATACCTAGTTGCACGATCAAAAGGACGATTTAAATTGTCGATATTTCGACCCCGTTTTGATTGTGCTACGTGGATAAGTAGCTATAGGTTTTTTTAAACATCCCACGGGTGCTCTCAAATTTTTCAGGATGAAAAGTATCTTAAATGTTGACCGGGCATATATATAAAGTAGGATCATAAAATTTCATTTAAATCCGTTACTTGAAAGACGCCTGCTAACTGTTTTTGTAATGTTTTCTTTCCCGCGGGAACTCGATTGGATTAATAAGTTTTACTATATATATATTTTGTTAAAGAGGCAACATAAGGTATCAGCATAACAAATTTTACTAAATTAAGTTCATTAGTTGTTGTTTACAAAGCTGTTAAATTAATTGCAGTTTTTTAACTATCCCACGGGAACTCTTTATTTTACCGGGATGAAAAGTATCCTATATGTTGACCAGGGACATAAACTACCACCACACAAAATTTCATTGGAATTGGTCCAGCCGTTCCAAAGATTAGCCCGTACAAACAGACAGACAAACAGATAAACAGACAAACAGAGAAACAAAAAATTTGAAAAAAATTTAAATTACATTTAAAATACATTTTTTTTATTTGTACAGAAATTCGACCTCTACAGATTTATTATATGTATTGATTTTAAGTTTCACACAAATGCTACGCGCTGTTTAATGTGATAAACGAAAAAATATTGTTTATCATATAACGATTGCATGTAAAGATCATTTGTCACTCAGTTGCAGTTATAATTCATAGTAACAAAAAAAAAAATATAGTAGGCATAATATACTCTCTGAAGAGTCTGATTTCAAACTCCCGTAAATATTCCATAGTATTCGTAGGTTTTAAACGCAAACAACTACCGATGTCCGGCGCACGAATACGTGCCCGCCATTTGTCCCCAACATGCTCCCATCTATACTTTTAATTGGCATCCACAGATCTACTGCCCTATCCGGCAGACATGTTGACGAGTGGAACAAGTTCATGCGGCGATATCTCTTGTTGATTTATATGTTTTGTGTGGACAATGATCCCATTTGTTACGCGAACGAGAGTGCCCTAGTTTCGGGACTGTTTGAACAGTGAGAAGTTAGTAGGTGCCACGAAGTAAAGGGTACGTGCTTTTTAGTCATGCCATTGATCATTGACTTAACGGCATAGAAGGCCTATTTATGCGATTTTGACCGGCCTCTCAGTTGAAAACTATAGAGACAATTAGTTTCAAATTTGAACGTCATGTATTTTGGATCTTTAACCTCAAAACGTTAAGACGCAGAAACACGATTGGAAAAACTTTCCTCGATAGAAAGTTTTCCCAAAAGTTGCTCCAATCTTCTCATATTTATTCAGATTTATCGGAAACGATTCAACAGTTTTCTGTTTTTTTTTTTTTTGGGTCCTTATTGATGAGTACTCAAATCGACGTGAAGTTTTTTTGAAATCAGGACTATACATTATTCACAATACAATTAAAACCTATTCAAGTGAAAACTCATTATTCCGCCCCCAAATTACGTAAGTGATAAGCATATGGTTAACTCTTTCGGACACTTGATGCATGTATATTGACATCATTGTCTTTCAGATACGCCTCATAGGCGTCAGTCTGTCCTGCGCTAATGCGAGAGTCGGACGTGCGCGTGAATGTATATTTCGCAGCCGTAGATTTCTGATCGTAATATAGAAAGTTATTCCTTGGTCTGTGGCAATAACCGCTGAAATAACGCCCTCTATTAAGCGGCTGAATGGTTATATTATATACTGTCAAACACGCCATCTGTTAGTATGTCGCTGAACGATTATGTGCGCAGGAAACCCACGTGGTTTTGATATGTACTTTGATAATATTTTAATTTTATATGTTGTATTTACCTATTTTATTAAAACTTCGGTTTATTATTTTATAAAAAAATGAGAAAATTAAGAAATATTATTTTTAATTATTATAAAAATTAAGAAATTTAGTTGGTCGAAGATCTATGAGTAAATACCTCGCTGCTCGCGATGCAATAAAAAGGGGAAACAGGACGTCGCCTGTTGCCCTGCAGGTTGAAGACGATAATTTATTATTATTATTACAAGCTTTTATTTAGTTTCACATGTCCCGATGTTTGTTTGTTTGCCAAATTGTTGTAACTAATCAAAAATCCACTTCATGGCTACCGATAAATCGGTAAATCGAGTGACAATGCGAAATTATAAAGACAATGCGACGACCTCCGTGGCGCAGGGGACGCATGCTCGGATTCGAGTGGGAGGTCGCGGGTTCGATCCCGCCACGGGCCACTTTGGAATTTTATATTTTTAGGGTTCCATACCAAAATGGTAAAAATGGAACCCTTATGGTGAGACTTTCTCCGTCCGTCCGTCCGTCCGTCCGTCCGTCCGTCCGTCTGTCACACTCGATTATTTCAGTAACTATTCAAGCTATCGACTTGAAATTTAGAATAGTTATAGGAAATAGTGACCCGACGTCATAACAATCGTAAAAATTTGAAAATTGTTTTTATTTTTATTTAAAAAGGGGGGAAAACCGGGTCGGCAAAATTTCAAAATGAGATAACAATATTGAGTGGGGTATCGTATGAAAGGGCGTTACTTGTGTATCTAAAACTGATTTTTATTTATTTTTATGCCTGATAGTTTTTGATTTATTGGGCAAACTGGCGAAAAAAATACCGTTCCCCCCCTTATCTCCGAAGATTACCAATCGAAAAATCTGAAATAATTATGATCAATAAAAATAAACGTATATTTTACAGGAAAAATAAAATCAACTCCGTAACTATTATACTTTTTTTGATAATAACAATAAACCGCCAAAAACAAAGTTACGTTTGCGGTTTGCCAACAAAAGTACCTACATGTAAATTATACTCGTAAAATCATGAACAAAAGTGATTCTTTCAATGTTTTACTTCTTCTATGGTATGGAACCCTCGGTGCGCGAGTCCGACTCGCACTTGGCCGGTTTTTCTAAATTGGCTCAGGTTTGGTCTGGTGGGAGGCTTCGGCCGTGGCTAGTTACCACCCTACCAGCAAAGACGTACCGCCAAGCGATTTAGCGGTCCTGTACGATGCTGTGTAGAAACTGTTGGGGTGACTTTACTTACCCCTTCCTAGTTAGTACGCTAACATCTTCGACTGCATCATCACTTACCATCAGGTGAGATCGCAGTCAAGTACTAACTTGTATAGCGTAAAAAAAACCGGCCAAGTGCGAGTCGGACTCGCGCACCGAGGGTTCCATACCATAAAAGAAGTAAAACATTGAAAGAATCACTTTTATTCATGAATTTACGAGTAAAATTTACATGTAGGTACTTTTGTTGGCAAACCGCAAACGTAACTTTGTTTTTGGCGGATTATTGTTATTATCAAAAAAGTATATTAGTCAGTGAGTTGATTTTATTTTTCCTGTAAAATATACATTAATTTCTATTGATCATAATTATTTCAGATTTTTCGATTGGTAAACTTCGGAGATAAGGGGGGGAACGGTATTTTTTTCGACAGTTTGCTCAATAAATCAAAAACTATCGGACATAAAAATAAATAAAAATCGGTTTTAGACTACACAAGTAACGCCCTTTCATATGATACCCCACTCAATATTGTTATCTCATTTTGAAAAATCGAAGCCCCGGTTTTCCCCCCTTTTTAAATAAAAATAAAAATAATTTTCAAATTTTTACGATTGTTATGACGTCGCGTCACTATTACCTATAACTATTCCAAATTTCAAGTCGATAGCTTTGATAGTTACTGAAATAATCGAGTGTGACAGACGGACGGACGGACGGACGGACGGACGGACGGATGGAGAAAGTCTCACCATAAGGGTTCCATTTTTACCATTTTGGTATGGAACCCTAAAAATAAGGAAATCAGTAGGTACCTACGACGCGCCCCGGTCTGCCAAAATCGCTTATGTTTATTCGATTCGTCTTCGTGGAGTGAAATTATATCTATATACCTACCAAATTTATTATTATTTGCACAATCAGCTTAAACTTCAATCACGTACCTACTTTTAAAGTATTGTATTCTTTCCGCGCCATCTATAGGCATTAGTGATAGTTTTTTTTACGTATTAATACCGCTTTCTGCCGTTGTGCTAGTGTTCGTACGTAAAAGTACCGAAATTCGCCGCATATTGCCAAACGGCGTGCTATATTGAAGCCACGCCCCCTTTTTCTGAAGTACTCATAAAAACTGAAATGAGTTTTTTTCAATGTAAGGAAATCCGAAAACAATAGGTAAAATTTGTAGCTATAGACGTATTTTTTTTTGGACTGCAAGCAGAAGATAAGAGTCGAAATATCAGGCCAAATATCCTGCCAAGACTCCACAGAGGCTTATAGAAGGTATTCCTTCCATTTGTGTCAGGGAAGTCGGACTGCACTCTGTATATTTTTGTGTAGGTTACATCTATACTAATATAATAAAGCTTAAGAGTTTGTTTGTTTGATTTAGTCCGAATTGACAACTTATTTTTGGTGTCGGATTGTCCATTTCATCGAGAAGGTGTCAATGAAAAATGTTTCAAAAACGGACAAAATTGGTCCTTTTGGAGAGTTTCCTTTGCGTGCACTGCGTAAACAGTTAAAGTTACCCGAAAACATGATAAATATAAGACGGAATTGTTTTCGTTTAAAAGTTCTAAAAAGTCCGGGACACCACATGTGTATTTTTATTGTCAACTCATTATAACGCGATATGTAAAATCCAAAATTCATGCTGGCAAAGCTGCAGACAACAGCTAGTAATTTTATAAATTGGGGGCAGTAGCATGTGAATCTGAGTATCAAGTAATAGATTTATCAAATAACGTAAAATAATACAAATTAGTCTCAAAATTAAATTTTACATCAGTTAAGGTTTATGACAGGGTTTCATTTTTATGATGGGGGTTTCGCATTTAACTGTTTAATTGGGTCAAACAATTTGGGGCAGAATTGGCGTTTCGGTTACATTGTTTTAAATTTATATTAGGTCCCCTCATAAAAGATACAGCCACTTGACTTCTGTGCTAACTAATTTTGCCGCAAAGATACAAATTACCAAGTTCTCATCCACAGTTACTCGTGCAACAATATTGCCATCGACATTTTCCGCAGACTAAAGACCTACTCGTATTATATTTTGTAAGGGTTAGCTGTTACGTTGCAACAAGATGACACATGCTAATACTATGATGGTAATAGTGATATGAGGATGATACATAGAAGTCATTGACAGCTAACGACATGAGCAGGCGTAATCGTATGATTTGACATCAATTAAACTTCTATTGTCATATCGTCATTCATTGGTCAAAGTTCATAAGTTCTCACACATTTATGGATTTACTAGCTGTTGCCCGCGGCTCCGCCCGCGTGAATTACGATTTTTTTTACATATACCGTAGAATTCCTTGATTTTAGCGGGATTCTGGTGTGATGTTGTACAGAAACCTGTTCTTACTTCACACGGGTTATCTTGTGGTGATTTTGAAAACTCCTTTTTTTAATAAAAAATATAAAGTTTCATTAATACGTAGTTGAAAGATCAAAAGGACGATTTTAACTGTCGATATTTCGACCCAATGGCACAGGTCGTGGTCACTACGTGACCACGACTTGTACCTTCTTTCTGACTTAAAAATCGTCCTTTTCATTGTGATTTCTAATCTGAAACCACGAAATATATCAAAAATTATTAAATCATGTGAAAAGTTGTACTGGTGGTAGAAATCTTTCAGAGTTCGGCCGGGTAGGTACCACTAGGATAAAATACTCTACTAACAATATTCCCCAACCCAACATAAGAGTCTGTTAAAAATCTTTGCTTCCAATACAATCCCAAGTATCAGAATGGGCAATATTTCTTTACGTATAAAAAGACATATGACGGTCAATCGGTTAGGACCAGTTAAAACCTGAGAGTTAAAAATATTTTGAACCATTATACTCTTTCCATGTTGCGGATGATAAAAAAAGACGTGGCACTCTGGGAATGTCCACAAAAGTGAAAACTTTAATCTGTTCTGACTCAACAGTGCCATCTTAATAAAAAGTCAAGGAACAGTACATTACATGAAAATTAATTATTATTAACAAAAATTCGGTAGTACCTATCTCCAAGTTTTACATTCAAGTTCCACATAATTTGTAGAGATGGCGCGATACGGTATAACGTGGTGATAAATTCATTATTTTTGTTCACCCTAAAAGTGAAAAATCTTAAACCATACAAAATCTTCTGCTAAGCATATTTATTAACGGCTGTAAGGGTACTCCAGTCTGACTTGAGCTCTTACGTCCTAGCCCTAGGTGCTTGTTCATTCCGAGTTTCAAGTCACTTGAACTCATCGATAAAGGTTCTGATGTCTATAATTTCTGAACTACAAAAGTGATGATGATAAAATTTATACGGAATAATTTTTAAAGAACCTCCTTTCTAACAAAAAAAGAATGAATGAAATCGGACAACGGGTTAATGAATTATAACTAAATACACATTTTGACTTTGATGCCGTCTTCCAGGGAAACCATGATGAATTCCGGGACAAAAAGTATCCTATGTCCTACCTCGGAGTATGAACTATAATCATGTCAAGTTTCATTTTAATCCATCCAGCGGATTAGCTGTGATGCGCGGTCGTGAAACAGACAGACAGACAGACAGACAGACAGACAGACAGACAGACAGACAAAAATGAAACAAATTACAGTTTTGGCTTCAGTATCGACTAAATAGTGTCCTCCAACAAAAATTTTCAAAATATCTTCAATGTACAGAATTCGACCCTTTACAGTTTTATTATAAGTATAGATAATCGCTCACGCTCCGACTAGATAAAGCCCTACCTTACGACAACAGCTCCGTGATTGAGGCAACTTCTTATTACAATAAGTGTGTATGTGTGAATTTGCAGTTTGTATGGTGCTCGGATGCTAGTAATGCGTGAAAAATTGTGTAGCAACGGCTCGGGTAGGTATATTAAGTTAGACAGTTATTGCCGCACTTTCGAAGTCGCCGGCGGCCTCTTGGACTTCTATGCTCTCACATTTTTCACAAAATCGTACATGACAAACGCGTTAATACAGCTTTCCCTTTAATAGGTACGTGTTTACTCTTTTTGTCGTAGGTACTTATTGCTGCAAATATGGTTTTTGACTTTTATAACAAGCGTGACCAAATCAAGTAAAAATGTTACTTTCTCTTTGAGTACGATGTAAGGTTGGAGCGTGCCTAATATAGAGCTAAAAATATTTATTTTTTCGAAATTTTTCTGGAGCCGTCATTGCCGATAGAGACGACGGCTCCAACTGAGTAGTTCGGTAGTTTTAACCAGAGTTGTTGGCATTTTGAAACCCACTTCATGTCACGCACCAAAGCGTTTCCAATCGATGTCGACTGAGTTGTTAAATCAACGTAAAACTTCTCATAAAAATGGTTTAACTATAGTCTATCAGTATTACCTAGTCCTAAACTTAATGTTGTCTTTGAAAAATAAATAATAATTAATTTTTGATGAAAAAAATTTTGATCCTAAAAATATCATCTTCCCCACTTATCATGTTCCCCAAATCTTAGTAACTACATAAGAATGATTAGCACCCAATAAATTATGGCAATACATTGGCATATGCCAATGTATTGCCATAATTTATTGGGTTTTTAAAAAGATGCCATAATTTATTGTTTATCAAGATAACTATAATGTTTACTGAATTTACCTCATTCTTTTTTTCGGTCGTGATTTTGAAATTTTATAACCCAGTTTTATTCAATGAAATGAAACCTCATGTTATGTAAAATCCATCAAGCCGTTTAGGCTGTAGGACATGCACAATTAGTAAATTACAAATGATGAATAAATCTCATACGTAGACACACGAGAAAAACATAACCTTCTTTGTTGCGTCGGTGGTATAAAAATAATATTTTTTTTGCAAAAAAGTAAGCCACGAATTCTAGCAAAAGTATTAGTGGAATGGCGTTGCTTGATAACATTTCAGTTTCATTGAAGAGAGGGAAACAAAATGTCCTCGAGGAAATGAGGGAAAAATTCACTTTGCGGCATAAAGACAGCCTCTCCCGGGACGCCGCAACCGGGTATGATTAACGTCCTTTGCACGAATAACTGTTATTCTTTGTCACACGGAAATGACGTGATGTATCTCAGTTGGCACTTAGCTAGTAGATAGATGTTGCCTGTTGGACAAAGCTTGCTGATCTAATAGGATGATGTAGAGTCGTTAGACGTAGCTTTAGCCAAAAAAACAACATGAGTAAGTTTGTGTTACATGTTATATTTTGTAAAAGACATTTTAAAATTTAAAACTGATGATGAATCGAATGCACCTTAAAGTGAAATTGGTTTTTCCGTCATATTAAAGCTATAGTAGGTACATATTCGTATAAAAATACATATTATTTTCGTTGATCCCCAGTCTAATATGCATAAATCGCTAAGTTTAAATAATAAAATAGAAAATTCTTTTCAAAAAAACCGACTTCAAATGCCACTACAAAGAGTGAAATAAATTTTAATGTAGGTACACCAATTCGAAGACGGGTAATTGGTACAATCATTAGTCCTTCGTATTAATCGCCCGACTTCGAATTGGTGTACCTACATTAAAATTTATTTCACTCTTTGTAGTGGCATTTGAAGTCGGTTTTTTGAAAAGAATTTTCTATTTTATTATTTTTTACTTTTTAGTGGAAAACAATAAAATGCACAAGGCGTTGTAATAATATAATTTAATAAATAAATCGGTTCAGCTAAACACGAGAAAATCACGGAAAATCCTAAATACCGATATAGGGATTAAACAGAGAACCTCTTTTTTTGACGTCGGTCAATTAAAACATATATTTCAGTCAACTTGAGAATCTCCTTCTCTTTTGAAGTCCGATAAAATCTACACTGTACACTATTATACCGATCGCAAGCGATTTACTATTTTCCGTTGAGGAGTTCCGCTCTCCATCTCCGAAGATATTCATTAAATCTCGACGAAATTAAAACGAGTCTACCTGTGATGTATGGCCTATCTAACAAAAAAAGAATCATCTAAATCCGTTTTGCCGAACTCGAGATAATCGCGAACAAACTTAAATACAAATATGTCGATCAAACTAAGAACCTCTTATTTTTTTAAGTCGGTTAATATACTAAAACCTTCTCCAGAATGTAACAAATACTTTCCTGAAAACCGCACCAAAATCGGTTCAGCCAAACGTGAAATAATCGCGGACAAACATACATACATACATACACACATACATACATACGGGTCGAATACAGAACCTCCTTCTTTTTTTGAAGTCGGTTAAAGACGGTCTGGAGGCCTAGACAAAGTGACATTCTATTCGCGATATCGCTTTATTCAGCGATATGAATGCCAAAAAATGTATGGGATTGACGTTTAGCTTAAGCTATGCCACAGTATTAGCTTATGTCAATTTCATACATTTTGGACTTTTCTATTCGCAACTTCACCAATAGAATGCCACTTTGTCTACAGCACTGAACATTGTCTGAACACACAAACAAATCGAGGTTTGCGTTATAAAAAACAAAGGAAATTAGCCGTCAAACTTCCTACTCAAGAGATCAAGTGGAGCCCGAAACAATAGGAAGAGATCTCATTTCAACCCCAAATACGTTTCCGATATTCAATAATACTCTTCAAAGAGGTTCACATGTAAAGTCATATCGATACACCGTATTGAAGGCGCATATTGTAATATTATTTACGCATAAGGATAATATATGAAATAGATGCTTATGAAAGAAGTGTTTATAGTAAACATTACGCCAAGTTTTTTTACGTTTCATTCCACCTGTGGGCACCAAATTTTTTTATTATTGTGTATTACTATTAAATTAACAAAATAGGATAACGTAATGAAATTAAAAGAAGACCGGCGAACCCCCATACATTTCCTGGCCCAGACTAAAATCCACTCCAATCCACGTTCAGTTATGAAACTTCTGATAGGTACTTGTAGTACTCAACCTGACTTACAAAGTGTCTTACAAAGTCAATCAAATAAAGTAGGGATGAAAAATATATTCACATTATTGTTAAAAGTGAGTTAGATATATTTTATTGTTTGCAAGTGAATAATTTTACTGCATCTGAAAAAGCCAGAAAAATCCATTCTTATTCTGAAAGACGCGCGTCCAGTAGTGGATCGGTGATGGGTTGATAGTGATGATGATGACGATGATGATGGCGACGATTATAATGATAAACACTAAGAGTAAGTTTATAAAGGTTCAAGTTTTGTTAGTAAAAGCCATTTTCATATATAAAAATAAAATCGGCCGAGTGCGAGTCGGACTCGCGCACCGAGGGTTCCGTACCTATTACGAGATACCGTATTGACTCTTCACTTTGCACTTTTACTTAACTGTTACCGCTCGTATTACTAAATCAAGACTGCCATTACTAAAACAATACTCGATCAAGACTCGAACAAGACTAAAACAACACTAGAAACAGACTAAAACAACACTCGAAACAGACTGACACAAGACTCGATTAAGACTGACTCCGTTATTCCCGTTTCGCCCTTTTATACATTCGTATCATCCTTTGCACAAGTAAATAAACGGAAGTGGCGCCACTGCGCGCGACAGTGGCGGCACCGAGCGCGTAAGTGGCGCCGCCGCGCGCGTAAGTGGCGCTTCCGGCCCAATGCTGCCATCTGCGCAACCGTAAACAAAGCGCGCTAGTCATGGGCGACAACATACCTACTCAAATTTCAAGTCGATATCTCTAATAGTTATTGAAATAAAGGGTGGCAACAGACAGACAGACGGGTAACAAAGTGATCTTATAAGGGTTCCGTTTTTTTTTCTTTTGACGTACAGAACCCTGAAAAAAGACTAAATTATAGTGTTCCAGATTTATCATTCATGCAGGATAACCTGCTAAATATCGCCTACATTTTATTTACCAGAATCTTTACCTTACCTACCCCTCGGTTAAAATATGGGCGTTTTCGGAAATTCGATATTTTCCCGCGTACCTTGAAATATTATCAGTTATAGAGAAGACTTATGAAAGGACTTTGCAAGAATTTATTTAAATGTGCGTAACTGGATATTACGTTATGCTTAATACTTAGCCTCTTGGGTTTTCTCTTATTTAGGTTTATGGGAAAACCATTTTTCTAAATAAACTCTTAGCTCAAAATATTATATTCTTGGAACGATTAATTTGTAAGATTTTATTTTGTTACTACGGTCAAATGTACCTATATTTAGCAACTATGGTGATATAATATGATTCTGTCGGTACTGATTTTAGTAAATAAGAACTCAAACAATTGGCTTTGCCATAAAGCGGAAACAAGTAACGTCCAAAGACAATTTTTTACCTAAAATCGATACCGACACAGCTTATCTTGTAGGTTTCTTAACACCACGTGCCTAAATAATATAAAATAATCCTATTTTAAATTGTTTATTTTTAATATAAATAAAAATAACAGCGACCAAATGCCAGCAATTTTGGGGGCCTTACATCTATGAATACAGCCATCATTATATACATAGACAAGGTCCTTTTGTAAAAAAGAAAAAGTAGTATTTTTAATCAATATAAGCTTAGGCTTGCCCACAATCTCATCTGATGGAAAGTGATGATGTCGTCGAACACGGAGCGCGCTTACCTGAAAGACGCCTAATCACTTTTCTTAGAGGTATCCGGGTTGTATGATACCGGAAAGGCAGATTTTGTTGTGGTTGAATGAGCATTCCATGCGTATGAGAAAAGACTCACTGGTACATCAACGACATAGGGAATAGGGAAAACTTTACCGATTTATTTTTTCTTTTATTTTCCTGCGTATATAGCCTTCAAATTCACTGGCCGTACTTCTTTAGAAAGCATTAAACAGGACTCTATACCTTCCGACTAAGCGTAATTCCTATGGCACTATTAACGTATTCCAGCCACATTCTAACCTTTCAATATCAGCCCAACCCGGGCCGACGGCGCGGAAAAAGAAGTCGATTATCCTTGTTTACACACAAAATAAAGTTTTCTTCTCATTGGCCCTGAGATAAAGCAAGGCAGAGATTGAATTCGACTTGTGTTTACGGTAGGACCGCTCTGTGTAAACGATTCTGATAGTGTTGGAGTTTTATGTAATGGATTTGGGTATTTGACTCCAATTGTTATATTACTTGGTTAAAAGTAATGACGTAAACTGAAAATATTTATTAAATCTATCAAGATAACAAAAAAGTTGTAAGCATTTAAATATATTTGATTAGAATTGAATTGTGACCTCACATCTTACTAATGCCACAAATAGCTTCGTGCATAAAAATTTTCATTTTTCGAGAAAGGGATAGAAGATCCTCCCCTCCCACCCCAAAATTAAAATGCTTGTAACTTTGTATTGTAACAAATAAACTCCGACTCCTAAACTAGGAACACTGAACATGAATACAATAAATATCATTTGGCATAGCGTAATGGGCCCTGAAGAAAGGTTACTTTACGAGTCCTTATTTGGTATCATGTAATGAGTTTTTGCAAGGGGAACTGGAGGCCTCGGCTTCGCTTTGAAGTTGACGTGGGATACGTTATACGTATCATGTTCATGATGATAATGTTCAAGAAAATGTAATTTCTTTCAGTAAACGGTAATCGCTGTCACATGAGATGCGTGAGCAAATACATTTTATTAAAGTATTGATTGAAAAAAATTGACCAAATCTGAATCTGATACACAAAGCAAGAATTTCGTTACATATCGTACCTAATAGTAAATTGGGTATTACAATAATTTATTACTATGAAAAAAATAATGACTTTCACTGAAAAAATATAAATTCAACAAAGATTTACAAAGTCCAGGCATTTTATTTTAAAGTGAAAGAGTCTTCTATTCCTTTCTCGCAAAACGAAATTTTGTATGAAACCGCACAAAGCTAATATGGCATTATGTCACAATTCAACGTCGCTACCTCTGTCTAATGAGAAATATTTAATTGCTTATAACTTTTATGTTATTTGATCGATTTAATTATTTTTTTCAGTTAACGTTATTAACTGTTACATTTAACGTTAGTAAGTATATCGTATTCGGATTCATTTTTTACACTATACAAGTTAGTTCCACCTGATGGTAAGTGATGATACAGCCGAAGGTGTTAAAGCATAGTTTACACGGAGCCAACACTGGCTGCCAATAAGACTGGCAGCCAGCGCTGGCTTGGTATTTGCCTAATGTAAACACTTTTTCAAACCAAGCCAGCGCTGGCTGCCAACACTGGCGAGAATAGAGCGCCCGTCTATTTTTCTAGCCCGAGTTCTAGCCAGTGACCTCCGCCCGCATACCCCTCTACCCCCGTGCCAGCGCTGCGGACACGTGTAGACGCATCTCGCCAGTCACTGGCGAACGTCCGTACGGTGTGTGTCTTTGTTTTTTTGTTTGGAATTTCTGCGACAAAATGCCGAGAAAGTTCAACGAAGAGGAGACTTTAAAATTTGTACAACTTTATAGAGAGCACGAATGCTTGTGGGATAAGCGTTGTGCTGCGTACAAAAATAAAGAAATGCGCGCTTCGGCACTAGAACAACTTCGTGTAGGAATGAATATAGAAAAACTGACTATCGATGAAGTTAAATCAAAAATCAAAAGTATTCGAAATACGTACTACTTGGAACTCGACAAAATCGAAAAATCTACAAGATCTGGGGCAGTAACCCGCAACGCCAACCTGTACTCAGAAGGATCTTCTAATCTTAGTTGTTTCAGCAACAAGGCAGAAGCTCCAGTTATAGGTCTTTCGCTTAACCATTTTCTTATCCAAAGTCGTTTCGCTTTCTTTTTTTCTAATATATTAATCAACTCTTCTCTTAATAGTGCAGAGATGTTCCTTATACATTTTTTTTTTTCAACAAACTTTGCCGCAAATTCATTTTTTTAACTTCAAACGTGTGCACACCCGAAGAAAAATTCGTGAATGATTTAGCCTCGTCTAAACAACAGGGGCCAGGCCAACGCTGGCTTGTCTGCAGGACTGGCGCCAGCATTATTGGCTTCGTATAAACACTACTTAACGTACTAAGTTTAAAAAAAGTATTTCAGAACCAAATATGGCCAGGAGCATAGATTATTACTATATGAACCCGAAAGACACCACAACATGATCGAAATTTGCACGTATTACAAATGATTTTGGTATTACGAATGTATGGGAGGACATCGTAGTTCACAGGACTCTTAAAACGCCAAGTAGGTAAGTCACGTTTCTTGAATAGGACTCCCCGTTAATTATTTTTTTTTTCAATAGCGGTTAAAGAAATATACACCTTGCCTACCTTCTATGGTTCATGAAGTACATCCTGTTTACAGACAGACAGAACATTTGGGTATAAAAACCTAGCAAATTATAGATTATAAAAAGCTCTATTTTCTAGAAATAAAATAGAGAAATTGTTTAAATGTTAATGCTCTCTAAATAAGTAGATACCTTCTAGTAAAACTGTATTTTTGTGTGGATTCGACTGTAAGAAAGGTTCTAGTAATTTTGTCACTATGAATTTGGCCACAGATATCCTTGTTACCTTCTTTTACGTAAGCAATGTTTTGCTTAGTTTACGAGGTGCTCTAAAACCGTAAGCAACCTTTCGCAAATGTTATTTTGTATGTCCATGTAATAAAGAAAGGAGTTTATGTATAGAATTTTTCGTTCAGGTTTCTTTCTTAGGTATTCATTAAAGAAAAGGTTGCGCGTGAATAGTTTATGAAATTTCTTATTAGATTAGATATTTTCTGTATTTTTACAGTCACAATTTCTTAAATTATCTTGAATATTTGTTCAGCCAGTCACAAAATGGTCGTATTTAAAACAATCTTAGCATGTGTTTATGGTGCTTGTTACAATGATCCTATTAATATTATACCTACTCAATAAAAACTGATTTCTGATTAGTGATGGCATAGATATTATTAATTTATATTAGGAATGGTAACAAAATAAATATTTTAAGACAAACCCACATATTTCACACAAACCCACAAATCCTCCAATTCCTTAGACCTCGTTAAATAAAACTTACGATTGAATTCTGAAAGTTAAGGAAAAAATATAAAAGAGCCAGAACTATGACCCTCTTAGTTTTAAGTATCCTATTTTATGAAGATAACCCTAACGATGCAGCTCACTGCTCAATGTATGGGAGCTGCATCGTTATGAAAATCGTATGAGTTATAACGATACAGCTTCCATACATTGAGTTGCATCGTTATTAGAAGCAATACCTGAAGAGAGTTTATTAGATTAGATTTATTAGATTATTATTAGATTTAGATTCAGCTGTCAAAATCAAAATTGGAAGATTTCGATGCTGGAGTAGTAAATCATGTTTTATCTTTAAACAAGAAATCATTTTTGACCAAAGCAAGCAAAGAAAACACTCCTTTGCTCGACACTTCCTTCCCAGTTTTAGCTCGACTTGTTTGTCGCTAATCGTTGGTGATCTGACGAGTACCTTATGTAACAAGACGTCGGGCTGGTTCGAGTATACGACATGATCCTCGGTCTCAAGGGATCTGCAGCCTAATTGGAAGCGGGCGCCTTCTAATACTCCGACGATTACAAAATTTTTAATAACAGCCCTCTAGGGAGCTCATTTATTAGATTTTTGAATTAAACACACTTGTTTATGGACATAATTTCAAAAAAAGAACAGAAAAAAAAGAAAATATTTAACAATATCACAAATGGATTTTTCACAATTTATGCCTAGTTCTTAGTAGAAAAGTCAAAGTATTAAATCAGTGAAATGTCTCTTCAAATCATCTTGGTCCTATCCACGGGGCCTGTTATATCCACCCATGCTCTCCTGCTCTCATGCTTTCGTGGATAAAACAGGACGGAAAACATTTATCCTCACCCTGTGTAAAAATTGTCAACGTGGAAAAGCAAACTTTTTGCTAATAACTAGACGTGCCAGGCCAGGTCCACTTATCAGGTGATCGAGAAATTACAGGTAGGCGTCTCGCCTTGTACTTTGCTCGCGTTAGTTCGAGTACGGTCTATTTCACGCGCTGCGTGCGCCCGATGACTAGGTAGCCCTAGTACGTCGAATGCGATAAAGTTACGCATTAGATAGGATCACAACATTGCGTTTGTTGCGTGTTCTTTCCGCAGGCGTGGCCAGGCGCTATTGCGAACTAAATTGCACTTTTTGTATCAGCGCAGAGTCGCTATTTTTAAAACATCTTGCTGAGTGAGCCTTACGTACCTGTAGGTACTATTAGGTATTCCGTGGACGTGCTGCAGTTTTTCTACTCCTGTTGTTTGAGAACTTAATTTGACAGATAAAAAAATCATAAATGGTACCTTTTCACATATGTATGTATCACTTTCAATCATCGTTATCTGCCCTGCGCATTCGCTAGTTGGTCGAGTTTATCCCATGCAGTGCCCCAGATCGACGAGTTTCCTGGAATAACGCAAATTCTATCTGCCACTAACACTCACTAACACTCTTTTCTGGTCGTCGCACGTTGCTCCCAAATTGTAATTTCGAATATCTAACGGCTTAGTCATCGGGTCAACTCACCAATATTGATCTTTTTGTTTCAGTTCGGTATTAGATAGCTTGTTTTTGCGACTATTCTTACTAATTTAGGTATACTAACTACTACTACAATCGAACCTGAGTAAGTAAGAGCTGGGTAAGCGAGAAAACTCTATTAATGAGAGAATTCATCAGGCTCCGTAATTTTACCCTCCTAAGTCTGAAGCTCGGGTTAGTGAGAAACCTCATAAAAGAAATGCAAATATCGGTCCCTTGAGCTGTCATTTAACCAGGTTTGACTGTATATAGATCCATACAACCGAAACTGTGCCACGATTGATGGGACCTTAACTAACCAACTGACACTACCAAATCGCAAGAAAAAAGCTCGTAGCTAGTTGACCTAAAAGAAAGTTCTTAGTTTCAACCTCCATTAAAACCCCTAAAACTTTGTATAAAGTCCATTTAAAATTTCAATATACGCCACAAACTAAAACGGCATAAGTGTTTATGTCTAAAGAAACGCAAACAGACCAGGTGTTGGTAAACGCTCATCTCTTCCTTTTGAAAACACAGCTTGGAAAACATTTCATGCGTTATTTTTAAGATTTGCCCTCCTTTTAACCTTTCATATAAAAGTAGAAACAAGCTAACTGTAATAAATGTTTTTTTGTTTATCTTTATCTTTCTAAGCTTTTGGGTCGTTTCTTAGCAATATCTACCATATTTGTATAAAAGTAGTCAAAACCCACACAAGTTTCAGCTAAAACCTATCCAGATGACCCCATAACTAAATATTCATAGCGTGGAGAATGTGAAATAGCAAAATCTTCAAAATGTAGATCGAGTTAATTTATATCGCCTCCACACAACATACAACTTTGAAAAGCATTCAAAGAATAATTTCGATTCTATGTATAATTAATATCGCTATAATTTTCTTACATTAACCAATGTTATTATTTTTCAAATCAGGGCGAGTATTTAGATATCTGAATTTTCCAGTGACGCGATTTAACACTTTTCTTTACTAAATTAAATATATTTTTAATTAATAATTTAATTATATTGTTAAACATAATAATAAGCGAGACTAAAGGACATCGAACAAAGCATCAACTTCATAATAATTAGATATCGATAGGTGTGATTGAACTTTAGGTGTCTTTGAAAAGCACCTACTAAATAAAGGTGACAGGTTGTATTCTGTATAACCTTAGTGAGTTTCAAAGACACCTTACTTTCTAACAACGTCACAATTATACAAAGGAGATAGTAGCTACATTGTTCTTAAGGTGTTGCGGCCCTACCAGCCCGCGAAATTTAAATTTTATTAAGGTTTTCGCAAATATCAGACTAACTACAAATTGTAGAGTTATGGCAATGCATTTCGCGGGCCCACTTTTCATGCATCTACATGTTTTTAATAGAAACTTTGCTCGAAAGTTCCCACTCATCTCATATTGGTTCCCGAAAGATATTTTTTTGCAGTTTCCCAGAATTCGAGCTATCGGGTACCAATATGAAGTAAATGAATATTGTTGAGCAGTTTTTATTAAAAACATGTAGATGCATAAATGTTGTGCCCGCAAAACTCATTGCCATCAGCCTTCGATGTATAATTAGCCCACTATGAGCGAAAAACTAAATAAAATTTGAATTTTCGCGCCCGGATGGTACCCGGGCGCGAAAATTTCGGTAATAAGCGATGTGACTAACTGGGAATTGTTCTGGTACATTCAGGTTCAAGTCAATTGTGGCGTCGGATTAACTGCGCGGCACGAACCGACGAAACTCCACCGACGATATCATTTCGCTCTAATATTCAATTTAACTTTGACACTTCGCCGATCCAACTAAACCTCTATAGCTTTTTGCTTCACATTGTTCGGAATTATAAATGTCGAATTTTCGTTATGTATTAATAGACAGGACCCGGCGGACCGCGAGAAAATGTGTCACCAATTTACTGGTGTGAAAATGTTTGTTTTGACACCAACAGCGTAAGTTGTAAGCCGAACGTACGATCTTCTATGGACCGCGGTCCACACCACCATACTAGTTATACGTCCGCACGCGAGTTTTCACAAGGAATTTTCGCCATGTTGCGGCGTTTTAACGGAAATTTTGAAATGACGCTACTTTTTTCTTGTATGTAGAAGGTTGACGTAAAATGTTCCGATGTGCATTCATCCTCAGGTTTATATCGGTGTATTCATGATAAATAAGTACCTTTCTTTACAGTTGTTGTAACTGATGCGCTACATAACAAATCAAAGGCTTATCTTACAGGTTTCTGTGGAAATAATTTGGTTGTGGAACATTAAAGTTAGATTTTGATATTCATTTATTTTTGTATCAAATTTTGTATCAAATCACACGTTAATATTTGTAGCTACCTACTTACCCAGTATGTTTGAAAAAACTGTGACTTTACATAAGTGATAAAAATTATATCAACAAAAAATTAGATCTAAGACGTAGGTAAGTACTAAATAAGGTAAATTCTTAAAAAAATCATAATTTTAAATTAAAACAATTACTCAAATAAGATGTGATTTTTATTGCTTACTACTTAAAAAATTACTCTCATAAATATGAATAACATATATACCTTCACCATAAGTGGTCGTTAGACGTCTGTACCCTGTATAACTTCTTCGAGAATGAGCATAACTTTGGAGACGTGAACAGACTCATAATACAATTGCTTAAATGTATATTGACGCAATACTGAATTTGTAATCGATTTGAACAATTTTGAACCGCTTTGAACTGTGATAATAATGAACACAGCTAAATTATGTTGGAAAACTTTATCCGCCGTATTCTAATTTCCCTTTACCTTATAATGCAGCTCATAGACATGGCATAGTATGCTAGTCACCCGATCAGTGAGCCGTGCAATTGGTAATATCGCCATTCTCCAATGATGAAAATCTCTTCAAAAAAAAAGTTGTGAAATATACTAATAACACCTTGCGCATGAGGTTACCGCCTTGTAGAATAAGGCCGTGGCAATTACTGTTTCAATATTAATTTTAGTAAACGGTCTTATAGCGAAAATTTTACACCAACATCAAGAAACTTTCGGTGGGCTGTTATTCAAGGGGTTATTCAGATCAAGGGCCGCATTTCGATGGCAGTACTCCTGGAAACTACATCTCAAGAAGCTTTTACGCAGAATCAAGGGACGCATATAGTTGATCTAATCCTGGAGACGACACACATTGTGAGGAGGTCTCTCAAACTGACCATCAGTAGTTTGGGCGTCTATAAAAATAAAATCTTTGAAAAGAAAAATCATAACATATTTTTGTTTTATTAAAAGAAGTTTGTTACTTTACAAATAAAATGTTAACTTAGAAGCACTATATACCTACGTACTTACACTAAATTATGTAGAAAATTGCCTGTCAGCTACACTAAAGCGTACACAAAGGATGGAGAGGTTAAAAATATAAACTCTTTGCGTGTTCAGTTAATTTTAATGCTGTATCATAAACCGTGAACGTTCTGTGCAGTTAAGTTTTATACTTAGGTTCCTCGTTTAAATATGAAGTTAATATAATAAAAAACTAATGTTTCTCATTACTATAATATCACCGATTCGTGAAATCAATTCGTCAACATTTATCACAAAAATCACCAAATCCATTGATTGTGGCAAGTAACTTGTCATTTTTGATCGTAGCACAACATTGAATTGACCTTTGAAACTGACTACATCGAGTTGTTCCCATTCATTTATCGAGGTAATTTCCAAATTACGAAGGTTACTGTATCAATAAAGATGGTAGATAAGGGGTTCCTTGCCGACCGCTGTTAAGGTCGAAAAAGGTGCGCTCCGAATAGAAAACCCCGCAATTTTCTTTAAGGCCCCATAACATTAAATATGAAAACTTTTTACCACCTTTGTTTAATGGATATTGTTTTAATGGTCATAAAATATACACTCCAAAATGAACTCGCCGCGGAATTGTTTCTAGAGTTCATTTACGAAAGTTTAAATTTATAATATAAAACCCTCGAAATGTTTTCTCGTTTGTAGTTCTTCGGTGTTAAATAACACTTTAAATTAAATGAATTCTCTTTATTTATTCGTTCATTTACTTTTAAATGTGCTATGGCAACAAGTACCTATCTACTAAACGTAATAGAAATCAAATGACAAAATAACAGTAAATTTCTTTCTTTTTTGTCAACAATATAATATGAGTTATGCATCTTACATTTACAAAAAACATTCACAACTATTCATATATAATGAATGATTTACATCAGTTTTCTGATACTCATTATATGTGGTAGATTATAACCTACTTATTAGAATTTATTTATCGTAAAATGTAAAATATTACTGTCTTCATAATAAGATTTAGTGAGTAATATCAAATAGATCATCTGTAATTTTATCTTAAGCCGCAGATATCGAGCGGAATCGGCAAACGACAGTTTTGGTTTCGTGATTTCATTGCTATTAGGGCGTCCGAGCCGTCCCACGTTTATTGTCCAAGATACGAGTGGATTTGTGGAAGCAATTTCCTTTATACATTTTGTTTTGTCCTTTTTCCTACAGTATGATGGTCCACTTCGTGAGTTGTAGCTCGACTTCGATTTAACGAAACTCCCTCAATCGCAACGATACGCATCTCCACCGTGACCTGCGAATAAAAAGGAGAAAGTGCAATTATTAAGCGGATCACGTAGCTAGGATTGAACGAAAACTAATTTAGTGTCCAAGTTCTGTTAACAAAAATTAAACACAAGTTCAATTTTATGCGATGGGCTATTTTATTGAACGTTTTCGGCTCCATTTATTAAGTAGAAAGCAATGAAGTCATTTAGAGGTCTCAACTCTAATTAATCGAGCTTATAGTTTATTGACATCGAGTTGGTGTAGATTAAAATTAAATAATGTTGAATTCCTTTTGAAGATCTCTTTGTCTCTACGACAGACATAAATAACACGGTAAAAATATTAGATTAATTGCCAAAAACACCTCATAGATAGATAATAGAGTAATTGAATAAAGGTAAATTCCGATAAGAAGAATGTACGTCACAATTACAGCGCTCGTAATATACTTAACTGAAAATTTGCATGATATAGTATGGAAGTACGTTTCTCGTCAAAACCAGAACACATTCAGGAGATAAACTCCACGACAAATGATGGCAAAAAGGTTTGCGCAAATGTGCCTACGTAGCAGAAATACTTTAAATATTTACCTTACTACTTACACAAACTTAAAAATTCATGTTCTTCCTTCACACTCACATCACGTTTCTTTCGGGAAAATCATGTCGTAGTGTTAAAGTACTGCCTCCCTTTTAAGCCAAATAAACATGACATCTTTCTAACGGACACAGTGCGCGAGGGTCTTAGGTCTCGTCTCGACCTCGCCTTTATCCGTCAAGTTTTTGTCACTTCTCAATTCACCCTAGCCTACATTTTGTTGGGAATGTCGGTCCCGTGAACACATTTTCTTTCCACCGATGTAGAATGTCCGGGTTCTGATTAACGCAGCAGTTTACATTCTTGACACCTTCGAAACGAAAAAAAGGTTCGGTTCCCTGTTCTCTATAAATGGAAGTTTAACATGTATTCGTCCCATGAGAAATAACGTTGTTCGTGTAAGTTATAGAATAAACTTCCACCAAAAGGAAGTAGGTAAGAGAAAAATATAATAGGCTTATTGGTGAGTCAATAAAAATGTATGGATGAATCTATTGCAGAATAATATACTTTAATATCAGAAATAGCATCGCAAAGATAAATGCACTATAGCAAGTGTTCTAATGACTATGTCTAAATGTTTGCTCAAACAGAGGTAAGGTAGTGTTTTAGAAGTATTCCTAAGACGTGAAAGGTACTCTGGCTACGTTAAGATGAGCGTACGTTAAGGTTTTTCTTGAATGTGTTTTCAAAGCGTTGATGATTCACTGATGGAACTAGCTCATCAAATAAAAGGAAATGCAGATCATTGGACAGTAACCGATGTCACAATAAATCTAGACACTAACAATGATGATCGATTCAATCCTTTCAATTCAGTCAACGCATCTGTAGTTGTAACAGTAGTACAATAATTCCTGTAATGATTTCCTGATCCAACATACGGAAAGATAAAAAATATTTTTTTAATCTATAGGACACTGCTTAATACTTGTAGTAATGTTAGGATGATTAATATGGCCTTTCCGAACTAAATTATCTGCTAGGAACACTCATATCAAAAACCACATTAACAAACTAATGTACAAACGGTCTCTCACCCTAAACATATACCCATATTCCGTTCCGTCGTGCAAACAAATCAAACAAAACGATGCCGTTTGAAGAATTCGAATTTCCGTTTGAACATTTTGAATGTTTGCACATTAAAAGTGAATGGACTGAACAACAAGTTAACTTGGAATCGAACCAAAATGAACCGCCGCCTAGGCCTCTACAAATCAATAGCAATAACGAAGTATTTTTCACATCTGTTAGCTAAATACTTAAAAGTTTGAATAAGTATTACCGATTTTGGCAAAGATCTATTATTTTTTTAAGCTCTTCTTTGCTGCTGTCGGTGCTAGCTGAGAACCAAATATGATAATCACTGTAACTAGTTTTCACTGTTTTTATAAGAGTTTTGCACTATTCTGTGGATTAAACATTCTAAACAATTGCCAGTTCATTTTTTGTGCCGATTTGATGCGCCCCCCTCGAATGTCCACGGTACTAAATTGATATTTGTTGGTAGAGACAATAGACATAGGTATATCCTGGACAAGTCGGACGGCGCTAAAAATGTTGCTAGTTTATCAGTACCAAAAATGCATGTTTTGCCATCAACAAGGCCACGATGTAGTTCGCTCAGCAGCCACCTACAGAATTTTGACAGATTGCGCTAAAACAGTAGCGTCTTCATTTTTACGTTGACAGTCTGCTATCCATAGTATAGAGATTAGTGTGCTAAAGGTATGAATTTTGAAGATTGTCCGTTTAGGCTCGTCTTTTCCACACGTGTGAGCTGAGTACTTATTGGTTTGAATATCACGTTAGTCCAACACAACGCAGGTGAATCGGACGGACGTGCTAATCCAACTAATGTCCTCAGGAGGGCGCGCGGGCTGTATCGCCGTCGCAACAAATCAGAGCTATTATCATGACACGTGATTGATTGCACAGTATTGAAGAAACACCTAACAGCACTGATCTCCATAGAGTATATATACTCTGGATAGCTGACTGTCAAAGTAAAAATGAAGACACTTGATTTTCGCCATTTTGGCGCTGATTGTTGCGTAACCTGGCGTGAGCGTCTATGGAAATAAAATCAAATGACATTCAAAACGACCTTTAAAACGACGGTCCACTACCATCAAATGTCAATTTAGTACCGTGGACGCTCGGGGGAGGCACTTCATATCGGCACAAAAAATGAACTGTCGAACGTATGGAATCAGTGGAATCATGAATCCAGAGATACAATCAGTACCTGACAGGGATGATTGTTTCTGATTTAGGTTTTTCGTTATGTATGCTGTACAATTTACTGTACACTGATAACCTCTACGCTCTATACAATTTCGCATTGTAAAGTCAACATCTCCAGAGGATCCCGGTGTCGCGGTGAAGATTCGTCGTTAAATTAGTAGGTCAGTAGGTGGGAGCAAAGCAGCGTGCGCCCGCCACCCGACGTCGAAGACGGCGTACCTATTTAAGCAATTTTTAGTGACCTGCAGTTGAAAGACAATTACTTTCAAATTTGAACATCACGTATTTGATACAAATTCTCTGAAATCTCAATTTTTCTATTTGTTATCGGAAACTACAATAGATGTAATAGTATTTTTTGTGTTAATGTGTCGGCAATAATAATATCCAAATACTCTCTGAACCGATTTTTGATGACTAGCTTAGTTTTTTTTAGTAATTAAGTAAAATTACATTTTCTTCACTGCATGTTGCACCCACACCCACAGAGAAATACAAAAATAAATTCAGTGAATCCTCTTAAAAATAAAACAGTGCTATATTATGATCTTCCTTTTACTTTAACGAAGTAGGTATAGGTAATGTTGTCTGCTATAACGGATAGTGTTTGCGTGCTCTTTGAGCTCGATCATTTTTAACTCCCAGCATCGCTGTCAGGAGTGTCAGGTGTATGTCAAGTTAACGTCAGGACGCCGCGCGCCAGACTGCGGTCTAAATCGTTCGGCAATTTATTAAGTGCAGGTGCACCGGTTATCGAGGATACAACTTGTTCAGAACTTTCCGCTATTTTATATGAAATACCTAAATATAGACATACCAGTACCAAATATAATTGTGTTTTTTTATAACTAAAAACTATTTATAAGAAAAATCGATTTTTAAACGACTGCCCGAAAAAGGAGTTTAATGTTTTTAGGGCTCATGTAGGTGTATGTATGTATGTATGTGAGTTTCTTTATTCACCATAACTTCTGAACTGCTGAATAGATTTGGACATATGGGTTATCGTTAGAGCCCTTACATCATTCCAAGTTATTAGGCTATATTAGGCTATATTTTTTTGGGGAAAGTCGTTTTACACAGGGCAGAGGTGTTTTTTTTAATTTCTTCAGAATTTTGTATCTATACGCCATAAACAGCATTACGGATACAGGATTAAGGATCAAGCTGAACCTTTGCTGAACATAACACAATAGCCACTTAAAAAATGAAACAATTTCACTTTACTATTAAAAATTGGTAATATAAAAATTGATTACTGTTCTAAAATTGCAGCCTATAACTATTGTGGGGTTCAGTTAGGTCCAATTAAATACCAATGCAGCTGTAATTTAAAGAAATAAAAGATAACTTTATTTGGATTCATATCAGACTCAGAAAAATGCAAAATACTGAATACAGGCAATTGACATCTACTCTTGACAGGGCGAACCGCGCGAAAAAATGTCGCCAGTTCTTCGGTGTCATTAGTACCAACAGTATAAGGCCACGCGGTAGTTCGCTCAGCGGCCACTTATAGTATTTTGACAGTTGGCGCTACTGTTTGCTTGTATGAAAAAGGTTTACGTAGGTAAATCGTTCGGATGCCCATATCTTGAGGTTAGTAATCAGTGATATAGGCGCTGTAATTTAATATAAACTCTTAACCTATAAAAATCCAAGTTAATTGGATTGGCTATTTCTGGCACCACTGATTAGAGTTGGGGACGGATTTCCAAAGAAAAACGTATTCATCGTTATCGTAATTGTTTTCAAATTCTGCCACTCTATTGGTTGACGTAAATCAGGGAACCAATCAGCGGGCAGAGTTTCTACATGATTACGATAACGATGAATACGTTTTTCTTATATAATCAAGGGGTACGTCTAGTTAATAGTTAGACTTATTAAGGTCAAGATACCACAATTTTTCGTCTACCTATAAAATCATTTCAGTGCACATGACTAGTGTACGAAGTAATACATTCAAATCGATACTATACATAACTTCAAAGCAATATAACAACGCCCACACACTGTCGCAGAACATACTAGCTGCGGCAACAATGGAAATATCTTTTAGTATTCACCTGTCGACGCAATAATTTCATCGCGCTATCCACGGGACTCGCAGGACGTGCATTTGGTGCGAGTTGCGGAGATGCATGGTTACCAACTTAGGGGTTTTCCCCCAGAATTTAGGGAGTAAATAAGTCAGATGCGATTTTTTAAGGAATTTTTTAGGGATTTTTTGACTTAAGTTTTTTTTTATTAAGAAAAATAAAGACATACTATAAATATAGGTAAGCCCACCGAGCCATTCGTACAAGCAAACTGTAGCGCCATTAGCCATATTATGTCCAAAATAATAAAAGCCATCGGCTGAGCGAACTACAGAGACCTTACTGATGGTGAATAAACAAGCATTTTAGCCTCCGGTAAACTGGCGAAATTTTTTTGCGCGATCTGCCCTGTCTAGGATAGCAGTCAATCGTATGGCCTGAATTAATTCAATCGAGCTTGTCATATTTATTCGTTGAACAAGTGGCAGCGATATCTACCTAGTGTGATCTTAGTACTCGTAGCAATTCGTCTTAATACTCGATGATTTTATAGTTATTTGAAGTAATAAATAATTAACAAATAAAGAATATTATAATGGTTTATTATTTCTAATTATTGCTATTTTGTTGCTTATATATATTTTTAATAATAAAACTTTAGGCGGATTTACAAATAATTGTTATGATTTTAGATTTTGGCTTAGGAGGATATATTTTTGAGAGTTGGTAACCCTGTCGAGTTGCGACATCCAGCCAGACTTTTGCGGATACAATACAAAAGGGACTCATCTTTTTGCCCGCCCGGCGTGAAATCTAAATCAATGGTTAGCCCTCACTTTTGTTATTGCCACCATTACGGGCTACGGCGCAGGTGCTCCTCGTTGTGGTATTTTGGCCGCGCGGAAACCGTCCGGCCCGAATGCCCGCGCCGCATAAAAATTCATAGAAATACTTGAATAACGTGATAGTATAGCATCCCGACCGTCCGAGTCTTACATTTTGCTCGATTTTCCCGTCGGTCTAAATTCTCGAACGTTTTATAGTGCAGCTATAAAATAGAACGCTCTCATAGTTCTCCTTTGAATGATTTAATGTATTGTGGTAAAATTTGTAATGTTAAAGCAAATGTTTTTCTCATCAAACTACTCCCAGAAACGTAAAAACTAGAAATATTTGCAAGATACAAAAATAAATTACAAAAAAGTTGATTCAGTAAGCAAATTAAACTTCTTACATACCTACCTAATGAAAGAAACTATTTAAGGTTAGAATTAATTAATCATTGTGTTAATAGATATACCTACTGATGCAGTTATTGCGGGGACAATAATATTTTTCACTGGTTCAGCTACGTCTGGTATAAATTCAGATTAAAATACCCTATTATAATTAAAAATATGTTTGACGGGTACGAAAAGAAAAAAGTGTGTATTCTTAAAGTTCAGAAATGACATCGCTTGTCTGTAAGCCTGTTCTTAAGACGGCGACGACGGTGAAGGTAGCTTTACGTCATCTGTCGTACATCTAACGTCTTACTCCGAACGAAATAAACGAAGAACAGCTGCTTAGATACTGTAGAGCCGACAGCAAAGCCGTGGTGGGCCATTGTGTGGCTGCTTCTAAGAAATATAACAGCGACTTATTTCATCCCGATGCGATACAATACATCGTCAAAATTTTACGGTTATAGATATAGCTTAAGCTTTGGCTGAACCGGGGTCCTTTTAAAGATATTAAAGACAAAATTAGTTCTAGGATTACTATAGTAGCTTTTGAGTCTGGAAAAGTAAAAGCTAAAATAGCCTGTTTATGTTATGGTTGCTCTCGCATTAGGTAAGATGAGATTATCTTATTGGCCTATTTTAATAAGAATGACAATAATTGATGAACCAGCAGACCAGGTTAGTTGGTATAATTAAAATTTTCTGTCACTATATTTATTTGATTAACGATGTTTTTTTTGACGTGATATGTAATCGATGAACGTCGGCTGCACTCACGTAAAAAAATGACTCATTTTCACTTTCCGCCTGAGCCCAGCGGTAAGTGAGAGCGCGAGACAAGCGATAGAGAGGTATGATCGGCCTAAGCGTTCGACTTGTAATATTATACAAAGTTTTCTGAATAATAATATTATGACGTTATATCACGTAAAATTATCTTCCGTAAATGTCCGTCCGATAGCCAGTTTTTTCTACATTAAATTAAATTTTCTTGGTCACATTCAATAATAACCTTCGCCTGCATTTGTTTACCCGTCCCTGGTGTTCATACATATCAGACGCCTCAGTATTGCCGGACCCGAAAACCTAATGAAGTGTACCGCGAACACTTTACCCGTGTCAGACTGTCAGAGTCACGTCATATTTCACGTGTGAATTTTTGTGTTTTAATCGCCACGTCACCCCCGATAAGTCTACATCTTGATTCCTGGCGAGCCGTACCGAAAACGCGCGAACTTATTATGCCGTCGCTTCTCGTCCGGAATGAAAAAGGTAGAAAGAGGTGTAAACATAATACTAATTCGTGGTTTTGTTACGTGGAAACATTCTGTTGTGATACGTTGTCGGGACGCATTAGCGTCACTCGACCGCGAGCTCCGGTTTCGCTGAAGTGTTCCTCTTAACGCTCTGGGACCGGTTACCGGCGTTTTTTTCTCCAAACATTATGTTATTCACGGGAATCATGCTGCCGAGGATTAAATTCGCCGGTGTCTTATTTCCCTTCCACTCCACAACGACACTTCTCAATGCGAGAGAACTCTGAACTCGATATGTCACAAGAACTCGTCCCAAATTTCATTCCTCAATGAAATACAGAACAGAACAAGTTCTAATTACAGTAATAAAGCAAAAAAGCCAACTGAGAGCAGACGTCTCCATCGGCTAAGGAGCACTTCACAAAAAAGTAGTTTGCAAGGCATATCCACATGTAGCCATGTATTTTACCTACCGCTACCTAGATGTGAAGCATCCAAAATTTGCAGAGCGTGGTACACAGACCTTGCACCGCTACCTGCTACTTTGTGACATCTTGTCGTAGGGTTGTCGCGTGCTCTACTTTTTGTGATTGCACTCATCAGAGTGATGATTTTAACAAAATCTTTAAAATGCCACAACACATCAATATTAACAAAGTTTGTAGCAAAGCCTGCGGCATTTTTCGTAATTTAATTTAGCTTTGGAGTTTGGAGCGTTATCCAAAGTATGAAATGATGCTAAAGCTATGACGTGCACGAATTGGAATTAAGCTTAATTAAGCTTAGCTCTCGGAGAGATCTGCTTTTATACGAGTAGCATTAAGTGATGTTTGCTAAATCCTAGTGAATGTTAGTGTATTTGTGAATATCATACTAAATATCGAATGTCCAGATTCGATTATTATTATCGTCCTCAATAAAATTAATTTGGACATCAAACTTTACCAGGACGGAAGGTTTAAAACTCACCCTTTTAAGATTTTATTTAATTACGATCTCTTGCTGAAAGTAATTAGCATAAGAAGCAAGTGACATCCCTAAGAGCTTCATCTGCCACTTGAACGATCGAAAGGTACGACGGCGCGCCGGTATCAGGAAGGAATGTATAGTGGGTGACTTGAACAGTTCCTGTCCCATTCCCGCGCAACCGGCTTCGGTTAAGCTAAATTTGTGCGCCGTCTCACTCACACACACCAACATTTTCAATACTTACCTGCGTGAAATGATATACATCTGTTCGGTAGCGGAGTCTCCCTCACTCTCGGGCGCTGAAATGGATTGTTGATATTGCTCTCTCCGTCTAGTTTCATGAACAGGGGGTAGACAGTGTACGCACGCATTAGTGTTGGTGTCCATTTATTTAGTGAACTTGGAAGCTCACTTGCGTGTATGTGCATAGGGTGTCGGGTGTAGCTGTGTGTGAGTTGTAGAGGCGCGACATAGCTTTGCCGTCTCCATGACTTAAAAGTTTTGAACGGAATGAAACCGACGGGCTAGTTCTGCGCCGGCCGGCACGATCGACGGACGCGTGTGTCGAGTTAGCGTCAAACTTCTTCGTAACTCCTCGATACCAAAAACTTGTATAATTTAACTTGTCAATAGATTTAGATTTAGCGTTTTGTATTGTGATTTATTAAGTTTTAGCATATAAATAAAGTGACTGTTTGTAAGGAGACACTGTGTGATGTTTCTTTTTTTGTGTAACTGCAACGTGTTTAGTTCAACGGACTGAGGAGGTTGGTCGTCACGACATTCTCGGATAGAGACATAAATCAGCCTAAAACTCCAGCATTTTGTATAATTCTTGTCATTTTATGTGTCATGTATTTATGTTAAATAACCCTAAGCCTTTCTTTTATTAAAATTTAAAAAAAAACGAGCTACGAGGAAACTCCAATCGAAGATATCCAAATTGATAATATCACCAAATAAAAATAAAAAAAACATGGCCTTATCCAAAAACATGAAAAACATGAAAAGAGTAACAACATAATAGAAAATGAATTAATATACTCGTAGCATTAAAACAAATACGTACAATAGAAATAAATATTACACTGCAATAGAAGTAATATGAATCCGTTACTGAAAAGAGTCACAAGAAATAAGATAACGAGGTTATTTGAAAAAATAAACTAAAATAGGTATTTCAGAAACCAAAGTTTACAAATGCCTCATCTAAAGCATCAGCAACGGGTTGAATGACCTTACAATATAAATAGCCGTGCACAGAAAGTACACAGAAAACATGGGTAAACAGTAAACACTGACTCCCCTACAAATTAGCTACCTTCAGATAATATACCCATATTATCCATGATATTAATTTGGCATGATACGAAATATATCCGTGACTTGACTACATTAATAATGTAAGAGTAAATATTAATATGAAATCGTTTTACATATTTGGTGAACTAACTGCTAATATTCACAGAATATAATTTTCTTCCAAAGGGCCACTATGAAGATGTAGATACGATTTGAGCCATCTTGAGTAGTTATTTATTAAAACTATAAGGGAAAAATAGAGTAAGCAAAGATGTTGATGACAATGAAAAAATATGTGCCTTACAATAAATAAGAAAAATGTAAGTAGGTAGGGTATAATCTGAACGAATCAGCGAAGTTAAGTTACAGTTTTGTTTATTTTTGTACATCTAGGTAGGTAGAGGCTCTTACGTTGGTCCAAGAGACTGAAGTTTAAACACTTAAAAACAAATTAGCCAGCAGAAAGCAGCTAGCACTCATTAATGATACTTGTACAAGTAAGGTAAATGTAGCAGTCGGAAGATTCCAAAAATAAAGCCTAGAAGGAGCTAATAGGTATGTAGCTAATATAGTCAAATTCCAACCACATTTGAAATAATTAATGTGAAATTAAGATTATGATAAAGATAAAAATATAATAAAGTAAATTGATATTCTAAAACTATTTATAAAATTAAATAAAGTCAAATTTCATTTAAAATAATCATTTATAAGTCAGAATTGAATTAATGGAATTGAAACATGGTGTTTAATCTTTTGCAGACCATACATGTTTGTACCAATTTTCTTAGACAATTAAAAATACAAGCAAGTAAGTACATTATAAATATCATCTGTAAATAATCGCTAAAACGTATGCAGAAACTTATACACTAACTAGGTAGCCTCCCAAACTCCGCATGACAAAACTGAAGCTACCGACTTTCCTAAATATATAACATTGATTGCATTACTAATAAAGTGGAAGTCTAGTATCATTTATATTTAAAGAACTGCACATCAGATAAGAGAAATTGACATGACCAGCACATAAGATTGAATAAAACTAAAAACCCTCAAACCCTAAATTGTTCAAAAAAACTATAATAATTTCAATTGTATTAACGAAAACAAGTGAAGAAAATCCATAAAGGGTAATAACTCCTCAAACTACTAACGCGTGATTCCCAAACTGTCGGACCACATCCCCTCATACGAAATTATCCATTGCCACGCTGTATCCTTGTCCGAAACAATTGATATCTATATTTGTACCAGTAATGCCGAGCAGACGTGTATTCTGTACGTGGGTTGAATCCATTGGAGCTAAATCCACCACGAGCTATTGTAACCATGGGTAGTGTTTTTTTAGAAGAATTTGATTATCCCTTGCGAATGTTATAGAAAGGGAATTGAATTGTAAGCGAATGGTTTCATTTAATGTATATTCCAGATTACTTAAGAAATCTATAAATAAATAACTAAGATTATTGAACTTGATAATATGCTATGTGTATCAGTATTTTAGAGAATAGAAATTATTATAATAATCTTGAGAATCACAATTTAACAAAAGATGATCGTCAAACTTTAATAGGTAATATCAGACATATCACACCATATTATTACACAGGGCATCTAATTATTACTTAAATGCAGTAATCATAACAATAATTATTTATTTAAATTACTTTGATCCTTTACTGACATCATATTATGGAAACCGACAACTGAATCTTATGGACAACAATAAATTTCAGTAACATTAATGTTTTTGAATATCAAACATTTAGAAAATAAATTAAAAATAATTTCACAACTTTCAAAATTTGCATTGAAATTAATGAAATAGAAGAATCAGATTTTGTAGGAAACATATTGTAGGAATCAGAACAAAGCTAGATAAAGATAAAAGATTAGTGTAGAGAGTTGATATTTGATGATGATAAAATGTTAAAGGAAGTTTTAATAAAATAAAGCTACAATATCAACCTACAAAAAAAGCTAACCAAATCTATTAAAGAAAATATAATTCTTTAACGTATAAGTGTAACTTGCAGGCTTTGTGATTTGATGTTGCACAGAACTATTTTTCTCTTGAGTAATTAAAACTTTGATATTATTATGATCCCAAAATCAAACAAGAAGCTAAATTATTAACAATAAATAATAATAAAATCGATCGGTAGGTATTATATTCTTATGTTTGTTAGCCTTTGTCTTAGAACATTTCTTGGCGCTGCGGTCGAGACGCCGCGTTGTTAGCATTTAATTGATTTTGTATCCGGAAACTAATTAGAATTGAGGTTTAATGTAACCGAACAGTATTAATAACGCAGGACCTGGCCCCGCAGCAATTTACAGCGAGCTGATTAATTTTGTATGTAAATTTGTATAATATTGAAACGACGCTTAACCTTATACTTAACCAGTACAATGAAAACCCGAATCGAAAATGCTGAAGATCATGCATTATGATTTTAAACTCTATCTATATGATATTTTTATACTACCATCAAAAGCAGTCTATTACCTGGACGTTAATATAACTGTTGCGGCTTTTTGTATTATTATACCATATTTTTCTGTCTTTTATAATACAGGCTTCAGTATCATTTTCGAAGGAAATGATAAATAATGAGAGCTCATAAATGTTTTTTTCTTCAATGCACAGTAGACAGTAAATCCTCTCGAGTAAATAAAAATTTTAAATCTCCCTTTTCATAATAGGGTGGTGTTACTTTTGATTCTGCTTTCTACCATCGATGATCCCTTAAGAACTTAGAGAATTCACGCATAGGTAGCTTAAAACGAAATTGATGGTTGTTTCCTCTACCCCTTATCATGTGGTCATAATATTAGAATTTATACAATTCTATATAACAGTTAACGCACTTTAATTTTAAAACGTATTTAGGTCCTCTATTTTGTTTTTCTTACAGTTTAGAGTGTTAAATAATAAACGTTAGCAAATATATAATTTTGACGACCATTTACTACACAAGGTAAGATAATAATATTTCGTAATTGCCAAGATAGGCACATTTTTTAATGTCGCTATTAATGTAAGAAGTTAACTTTTAAACATGACGGTATCTATACCGTTTTTATATAATACACTACTGAGAATTCTCAGAAGCAAGCCCGGCAAGTCTCCCGCGCTTGCCGGACATTTCAAGTATTCGAACCGGTTTCATAATGATGTCTTCATTATGAATGCCAAACAAGAGTATAAAACATATCCCCCGTGACCAAATATATCTTATCATTCTCATCATCCCATTTAGTACAATCTAAATGATTCAAAGTAGGTAGATAAAGATAAAAACAGTAGAATACTTCGTGAATAAAGTGCGTGAGAATTGAATTTAAGTTTGATTGGAAACCTAGATAGTAAAAACACAGAAAAACGGGCAAAACTCTCACACGTCTCTTTCAAAATTAATAAAAACAAAATTTAATATTTGGAAACTTTCAACGTTTATCAAATCCATCGCCAAAAATCTTAATAGCAACATTATTTTCTACGAGTTCATTAAGCTGATTTAAATCTCCTTTAAGTCTGTAGATTTCGTTTCCTTCCACAATTACATCGTTACCGCTGCCCGTTGCACGACAGGCTTCGCTCATTATGAGATCTTGAGAAATTTCATCCGACAACCCATTGAATCCAGCCCTTCTAATTGTGCGAAGGTGTTCAATTGAATGGTAGGTGGAACGGGGGTATGAGTATAATGAAATTTTGCGATAAAGACCACTGAGATCGTAACACAATACTTAATGTTTCCTCGCTCCGCGTATCCATGTCATGCCATTAAACCGAATAAAAATATCTGCCGACACATCTTCGGTTAGTAAATTATACTCGCTCCCATCGTAATCAAAGACTTACATAGAAGTCATTGATCGTAATTCACGAACACGATGCTTATTATTGTTTGTTTTTTTTTATTTTTCTAATGTTAGTTGTTTTAATAATTTTATGTGCACTGATGCAAAGTATTAATTGCTTTTCTCTGTAGTGCAATTCTTACATTAATCCATTAAAACATATTATTGTGTATTTTAGCCATTGTAAAATAAAATCCCTTTAAAATGTTTACAACTGCAATGAATACTTACAGATAGACCTCAGTTCACCTAATTCAAACTCTGGAAGAGTTACAAAATAAAATCCCGGACGAATAGGTACAACAAAGTAGTTTGTTGGCGTTTCTTAGACCGTTTCATACCACAAATAGCTTGCTTTCTGCATATTGCCTTTGTAAGTGAAGCTTGAAATCGTAATGCAATTGCCTTGCACAGAATACCTTGAATACTTGAATTGTGCGGACTATTTCCGATCTCTATATTTATAACATGTCGCAATCCACAGAGAAATATAAAGTTACTAGCAGATACCCGCGGCTTCGCACGCGTAATTTTTAGTTTTAACTCTTCTACGGGAACCATCCATTTTCCGAAATAAAAAGTACCCTATGTGTTAATTTACATGAAATCTATCTTCATTTCAACTTTTGAATAAATTTTCTCCCGCATGAATATTTGTTTTTCCCTATTATCACGAAAACAATGAGTTTTCCCGATAAAAAAGTAGTTGATTCTCGGATATAATCTATCTCTATTCCAAATATCAGCCCAATCGGTTCAGAAGTGACGGCACGATGGAGTATTTCTCCTGCATGAATATGTGCTATTTTCATTTTGTTAACTATTTTCTTAGAAACCATGGATTTTCCCGGGATAAAAATTTGCCTATGTATTAATCCAGGATAAAATCTCCCTTTTCAAATTTCAGTCATACCAGTTCAGTAATTACAGCGTGAAGTAGTATTTTTACCGCGTGAATATCAGTTTTTCAGTTTTCCCGCGGACATCATAGATTTTTCCGGGATGAAAAGTAGCTTTTGTATTAATCCAGGATATAATCTATCTCGATTCCAAATTTCAGCCAAATCAGTTCAGTAATTACGGCATGAAGGAATATTTTTCACGCGTGGATTTCTGTTTTTCACTATTATCATAGAAACCACGGAATTTTCCTGGATGAAAAGTAGGCTTTGTAATAATCCGGGATAAAATCTATTTCCTTTCCGATTTTCAGTCATATCAACTCAGTAATTACAGTGTAAAGTAGTATTTCTCGCGTGTGAACATCAATGTTTCAGGTTTCCCGCGGAAACCATGGATTTTTCCGGGATGAAAAGTAGCCTTTATATTAATCCAGGATACAATCTATCTTTATTTCGAATTTTAGCCATATCAGTTCAGTAATTACGGCCTGAAGTAGTATTTTTCGCGTATGAATATCTGTTTTTCTTTTTTCCTGCAAAAACCATGGATTTTTCCGGAATAAAGAGTAGCCTATTTATTAACCCAGAATATAATCTATCTCCGTTCCAAATTCCAGCCAAATCGGTTGTGCACTTGCGGCATGAAGATTTTTTTTCCGCGTTAATTTCGGTTTTTAACTTATCCCACGGGAACTATGAAATTTTTCGGGATGAAAAGTAGTCTATGTGGTAATGCAAGATATACCATTCCAAATTTTAGCCAAATCGGTACAGTAGTTGCGGCGTGAAGACGTATTTTAACTTGATAAAATCCAAAATTCGGACCCCCGTTTCACCCCCTTAGAGGGTGAATTTTGAAAAATCCTTTCTTAGTGCTCCCCTAGACCTCATAACGTATCTGTGTGCCAAATTTGGAGTCTCTAGACCCAGCGGTTTGGGCTGTGCGTTGATATGTCAGTGAGTCAGTCAGTCAGTCAGTCAGTCAGTCAGTTTCTTCTTTTATATATATAGATTTCCTGGTCTGTGCCGCAATCTATTTGGCTACCCGTCTATTCCTCTAATCCGACTTTTAATTCGATACAGTCAAATGATATTTTCACCTAAATACCCATAATTTTCCAAATTACAATTAAGAACGTCATTTTATTGCATCGAATAAAAAATCGGAGTTTAGAATTCTTCGCATTATAACTCGTGTTATATCGAGACTTTCTATTCTCGATTTTGCCTTTTTGTAAAATTATTACATATTGCAATAATTTGTAATATAGGCTACAATAATTCAGTAATGTTTACAAATTGGCAACAAAATGCAGGCACGCTAATTGGGTGCCCAGGAGAGATACGGCTCGGAACGGATATTCTCATTGAATTATTAATACAATACTGTTACAGCGGCGAATTATAAGCTTCTTAGTGGGAACTGAATAAATATCGGTTAACCGATAGAGGGCGCTCCTGCAGGAAGCTCTACTGTAAAAACTACAGATTTCTATTATTTTAGTAGACCCATACAAACATAGACCAAAGAATAAATTTATATTGACAAGTCATTACTTGTGTGGATAGTTGATCATAAATGTTATGTATTTTTAGATATTTCCAAATATTTCAATTTTTAATTTAATTTGAAAATTTCTGTACGTACTTGGCGTACTTATATTAACTGAAGCTATAATATATTTATGATTTCCGACTTTATAATATTTAAATGCTTTACATATAAATTAATAATATGTGAAAAATTATTAGTATAATATTTGCACTTATGGCATCATATATTGACCTATATTGATTCCTTGATTATTAAGTGTTTATTCAATGCGAAAATATTTATTTTGATATATAGTAATATGTATCATGCCCAATTTACAGATTTGTTTAAAATTTCGTAACATTTTATTGCAAAATCAAACAAAAACGTGGACTATAATTAATATAATAATTTATATCTTTAAGTAACAGACAATATTTTTTGTATAGATTTTATTTGATCATACAAAATATGTCGAAATTTAATTGTTTCTGACAGATTATGTAGGCAGCCAGGCTCTACATCGTCCTAATAACTGAATATTATGGGAAAATAATCGTTAAACCGAATATATCGAACAGTTAAGAAACGAAACACTTCAAACCTTAAAGTTTAACTGAAATAACGAAGATGAATATTTTCAATACTTTTCTATAAACGAGCCTTTCTTCTCGTTATTGTACAGTTGCAAATTTTTATCGAAAAATATAGTGTTTCAGGGTTTAACGATGAAACACAATCGATGTATTTACGAAAATTTCCAAAGACGATATATTTTATTACTTTGCACCTTATCGCGTGTCTTTCACAGATAACCTATTTCACCCTTCCACAGTCCCTTTTTTGAGGGCTTATCTATTTAATTCATCGCTGGACTCTTTCAGACCCTGTATCCTGACCGCATTCACGATGTCGGCCACATGACGAAGGGCTTAAGGATTCGGGTTAAATTTACCAGAAGACATTTATATTTATTCAATGATGGTCACCGATAACGATCTTTTTGGTTGACAGGCTAATGATGAGTGATTATACTTTGATACTGCTTTAATATACGTAATGGATAGTTTAATACGTATGTAGACACGTTTTTATTTCTTAGTTGCGACAGCGTATGATTTTAGTAATAATATCAACATACTTAGATTTTGTTACACTCAGTGACTTTGAAAAAATGCTTGTAGCAGCGACGAGCTCACATCTGTGCAGCTGATTGGTTAATAATGCTTGAATCGGTCGAGACGCGTACGCACTGATTGGTTAATGTGTGCATCGATTGTGAGTCCAAGGCGCCAATTGGCTGGTGACAGTTGCTATGGTTATTGGCGATGTTTGGGTGATGTAGGTATAGTTTTACTTTTGAGAATCACCCCTGAATCCACCTTCCATTCACAAATCAGTGGAAGCAAATGTCCTGTGAGCGGTATGGTACTTTAATAGACTTCAAAAAGTGTACTTTTTGCTATTATGTTTTTACTTTAAGAAAATTATGAGACAAAAGACACACACTAAAACAAAATAATAGTTTAATATTAGAATTTTGTCGCAACTCTCTCTCTCTATCTCTTTTCTTTGCAGTACCTAATTGTGGCAACAAACCTACGCACATTTACTAATAAAAGAACTTTCGTCATTTCAATGTGTCATATCATTTTGTCGTTTTTAATATGTCATTAAATATAATTAATATTTGTCACTTAGATCTATCGACTAACTACTCGGTGTCAAAACTCAGAACTAACACGAGCACGGATGAGTTTAAACTAATAACATCACTGATGTTAACGGTCGCGGTAGCCATTATACCACCCCAATACAACCATGTATTTTAATGTAAACTCGAAGGCGAAATTGACATTTTTTATTCCACTGTAATGGATGTGTATTGTTGTGATTTTTTATTCCATTATTTCATTATTGGTTTCATTGTGTTTGCATTTGGAATATAATTGCTTTCTAGATATCGATGCATTGTTATGGACGCGAGTTATTTTATTCCGTAGTGCTAGTTTTTTATGTGGGTGGGATTGAACATTTGTGCAATAAAATGAACGTTGGAAAGTAAATATTATGTGAATGACATATTACCAATATCATCCCTTATTCAAGGGTCCTGCAGTTCTCATAAAAAAATCAGAATATTAGTAATTTGTATTGATAAAAATAAGTGAATATCAAGAGATAGGCAATAGTTTATCTGTGTGAAACTTATATATCGATTCACTAGATAGCCTAAATTATCCGCTGGACGAATCTAACTCGTCTACGAAAATAGCTATAGGTAAAATAACGTAATCTTTTACTACGAAAAGATTTTTCTTAATTTAAGCTGTAAGATGGGATAAAAGGAGGTTACGTCGGTGGTCAGGATGCCATGGATATCCGCTTGTATTGTAAATAGTAAAGTAAATAAGACTATTCACTAGTTAATATAATTAATAAAAGTTTTAGACTACGTAGCTAATAAAATAATAACTTGAAATAGATTCTAAATATTTTATACGTTAAAGTAATATCACTCGTATCCATGCCAAGATTCGTTCCTTAGGATAAAATACAAATCTCACAATTTATCATGTATTACAAATAACAATATTACGCGTATCAAAATGTTAGTCTTCTTTGCAAGGCTTACTAATATTTCAGTAAGGTTATTTCATATTCTGTTTGAAAGATATTTGTTTAGCCGTCGCGTCGCGTCGCTAGGTCTTGTTAGGCATTTTAGGCCTAACGGGCCTGACGACCTTTCATAAAAACCTAAGCATTATTTTTTCTTCATTTTATTCTACCTATGTACTAAGATTTTCTTTTCCATTATCTAAAAGTCTTTTTCTACCAATATGCTGGAGTTTTTGGTTGATATTTTTATACGTACTCTTTTATTTTCTGTTTTTATATCAATTTATTTTTCGTTGCAGATTGACAATGTTTTCGTGGTGATAATAAAATTAGACAATTTTGCGTGTGTGTGTATTGTGTAAGTGACTGTGTTACGATGCGGACTTTGGGAGTCACGGCTCTAGCTGTTCGTTGGTTGACATGCCTGCTCATCGGCGTGGAGTGGCAGGTTCATTCCCAGGTTGTGCAACTAAACTCGCAAGTCGACAGTTCATACAATTTCTACTATGAACAACCGTGTTGTGTGGGGCCTGTGATAAAAAATAAATACCACACGATGAGGCATAAAAGAGGTGAGTCATGATTTTATGAAAAATAATATATTTAATTTTAAGTATGTTCTATCAACAAATAACTGTATTTAACTTACGTATCTTCTGATATTAGTCACCGTGGCTGAAATTCGTCAGAATTATAAAGTAGAGCCACAGAAGATACATTATTAAGTTTAACAGTACTTACCTACGTCAAACCTAACAGATTTTTACATCTTCACCTACGTTTCTATTTTAAAGCCTAAAATTGGGCACATCTTTGTGCATAAAAGTACAACTTCCACAACAATGTTCGAAAAATTCCCAGAAGTATTCTTGGAAATGATTCATATGACCAGAAAAACATTAAACACACATCCATACATTTTTATGCATACAACGCATTTTAGGTTAGTGTGTGCTACGCTCACTTTTGTATCCTAAACACCATCACACTCACACAACAGCGCACTCTTTCAAGGGTACGTAGTGTAAAACGAGATAGATATATGATTTTTAATGCAGAAAGGTGAGACAAAACAACTTTTGTTTCATTGCCCTCCCTGATGATGTCGGGAGATTTTGTTAATACAGTTGTTAGTTACTGTTTCTCTTTGAGAGTAGATTTCCTAGAAGTCGAATTTCAGATTCGCTGCTAAATTGATCTTCATTAATTAAGCAGTAAGCACTTGTACCTTCTCTTGAAAGTTTTAGAATAGTATAACTATTTTTCATACAACAGAATTTACGAAACTTGTAGGCCTAATTCATAGAGATACTACACTACAGGTACTGACGGCCTAATTACATGTTTTTCTTACAAACTATAACATTAGTACTGTTGAAGAACGTATGAATTGGTCAACCTAAATCAAAATTTTGTTTATTAAGTACCTTGTATCTATCTATTTAATCTCCAGTGACCAGTCATCTCATACACTCGATTATTTTCGGCGAGAAATCCATGACAACTAGACTATTGAATGCAGAATCTATAAAATCATCGTTGTTCATTCGTTCTTGTTTGCTGGAATTCCTAAATTATAATTTCTGTATTTGTATCATTTATTGACCAAATTGAGTTTATATCATTTCATATTGCTCTATGAATGTGGATAACTTTTAGTTTTCTTGTACTTATTAGACAGAAGAATTAAATCGCAGTTTTATATTGTACCTAGCGCGCAGACCTACCTTTATTTTCAGGGCCTTTCCGTTGGTGTACCTCTGACTTTTCGTAGTTTTGTAGTTATCTGCATTTGTGGAAATTAAATATCTGCAAGTTCACAGTTATGTTTCCAAAAGTGTGCAAAGTGCGCCAAGTTCGAACTTGGCCATCATGGCAGACTATTATAGGCAAAACTCCCACCCATCTGAAATCAGGCCCGTGCATATCCTGATTGCAAAAAAAATAGGTTGAGACATACACAAACACTCACATGATTCATTCGATGATTTTGAGGTTGTGCTCTTTTATGATCTCTGTTAAATGGTAACCTTACGTTCAAAATTTTGTGCATGTTTATGATAATTTTAAAACCCATTTAACTAACGTGTATATTTTTGCCGTACAAAAAATTAAACTTTTTCCCCTCCCATTCTCAGCGTAATGGGAAAACGATCTCCAAACACAAACGTCATGAAAGTGTCAATCATGGAGAATTCCAAATAGCAAAACCGATAATCGGGTATATTAAGTCGATTATTGTTATCGACAGTACAACTCCGTCCATCCAACCGTGGAGTAGATTAGGGACATCATATAATGCCATATTTGGCGTCAGCTGCACGCATTGCATGCATGCCCCGAACGGGATCATTTTTTACATAATTCCTTATGAAATTTCACTCTGAGGCGCACTTATGTACGGTTGTTGAATTTTTAATATACGGGTCATTTCGTGCAAGCATTCTATTTACAAATTCTGCCAAAGCCTCCGGGATAATAGTACTATGTCGCTAATTACAGGGGCTGAAGCCTTGAATGATGGGCAGGGACGGTTAAAAGGGACGAACAAGTTTAGGATTATTCTTTGGTATAGAGAGGGCTAAATGATGAACGTGGTCTGCCATTAGCTACACTACAGAAATGTTTCGGCAAAGTTAGTCGGTATGGTACACATTAGATCCTATCCTAACAGAAACTGTTGAAAGGATTTTTGGACGAAATAGGATGAAACTTTTGTAGGTATATTCGGTTTAGACTTCCTTTGAAAGTGTGGTTCTCCACAATATATATTATAATATTGTAGAATCAAAAAGTCTTGGGACCGTACCACCATTTCTTATAGCAGTATTATTGTAGTAGTGTTTAAACATTTTCAAAAAATGACAGTTTGAAAATGTACGGCCCCTGCTTACCCACTGGCCTCTGACTCATAGCTGAATTTTTTCCCTATGTTTCTGTTTATAATGTAGACCAGTAATAACGATATTTTTTTTTGAAATTCAATTGAAAGCAAACCCCATGATAATAATATTATGTTAGTTGTAAACCTCTTGATATAAGGAAGCTATGAATAAAATGGAACGCAAGCAAATGTCCACAATAGTGGCGAAAAAAGTCTAAAGAAAGATTTGAAAGAAAGAACGCACTCAGTCGGACAAAGAGGCAGGGATAAAAAAAGAAACACAATAAAGTGAAGGAGGAAAGCCAAGCTCGCACAGCGTCCGGCGTAGTCAAAACTTGAAGCGTAAATTGCTTTGACCACTGACCACGTCTGGCTCAGATAGCTCAGCGACATTTTTTTTAGTCACTTACCTAATAATGTTTTCGAATAGCCCTCTTGACATCATTCACCTGTATTTGCGGATGAATAATACTCCTAAGTAAAGACGATGTTTAATTGCTTTTTTTATCCACAACTTGTAGAGCACTTCTTTCTTATAGAAAACAAATAATAATAATCTATTTGCATCAATTTGATCGCACGCGGAGTTGTTCTATTTTTAAATTACAAAAAATTAATGATTGATTTCGGAAATTACAAAGAATTAATGATTTTGAATTCTATCGGTTCAGCTACGGAACTTGAAAAATATAATTTGGCACTATATGTAATAGCGTCATTGAAGAGGACACTCATCTGACTCCTTAGGGGAATGACATTACTTATTTCAGACGTCCGTAACACAAAACATTTTGTAGGAAATTTGGTCACGTAAGAAGGGTGTCCCATATCGTATCATGTAGGCATTGCGATTCTCCATTGTATTCCAGCGAGACAAAGGGTTGAGGAAACTTACCTTCGTCAAACCGCTTTTTGGAATCAAACGTTCAGGTATTTGCGACTGATAAACCTATTTTATCGCAGCGTCTTTCACGCTTCATCGAACGCGTCGTGTCATTGTGCCAAGTAAATATCCGCTTAGGTTTATGCCTATAGTCTCTTGGGCTGCATGTAACAAGTAAAACGACTCGTCATAAATGTCTATGAGCTAGGCCTATTATGAAATAGTATACTTTGATTTGATTTAGCAGTTGCTGGCGTGACTCTGTACGCTGCCAATGAATCCACTTTTGTAATTATAAAATTACACTTTAATAATTCATCTTCTCTCTCTCTCACTGACATTACTTGTGACGCTATTTGTTTTTCATTGTATTAATGTCTAGCAATAGTGATATACAAAAGCCACTCAGGGTCCGTCGATATGACACATCGTCTTTAAGCTATCTGCTAAACGTGCTTTTATTTGAGTTTTGTAAATAATAATTTTCTAATGACTCTAGTTTAAATTTTTCTAAGGTACTCATTATTAGACGTATTTTTACTTCTACCTTATTATAATATAAAACAACATTTAAAACCTTTACTATTTAATTCGGAGCTCAGTATAAAAGTATGCTGGCAAAGAAAGTGACCGCAATGGATTTTTAAGTAGGTGCACTCAAAGCATAAACTAGAACAAACTCGGGGTCAGCTTTGCAAATAATAGTTAACCGGTATTCTTTTCAGTTTTCATCCTACCGAACAAAATGCTCTTATTCAGAGTGGAGGCAAACCTCTTTCTTTGCCCCGTGTCGGAGTTGGAACGTTGGGAACAACTTTACCGTAAAAATGTCTGAATAGACAAACATGAACATTCCTTTTGAACTTTGATTTGACAACAATAGGTAACGTGTCTGGATCTGAGTTTTTTTTTAATAATACAATATTTTTAAACTTTCATTTCGAAAGGAATTATGTACAGCGAAAAATATAAATTCTCAATCGTCAACTATTTTATTTTACATGACATGCCTGGATTTGATTTTAGTAACGAATTATAATATCTCTGATTTCAGTGTATCTCAAGGTATAGGTAATAATATCTAGGCAGTTAAAACTTTATTATTAAACTTAAGACCATACTTGTGAAGCCAGTCAAGTAATATTATTTCTAGAAGATACATTCATACCTACGTGAGAAATATTGTAAATTATAATTACTCTCACTCGTAACACGCACATTAACCTTATTTTCTTGTTTAAGCATAAAATGTTTTGTTGATTGTACACACAATTTGATTTATTGAACAACCCAGCAATCATACGAAGCTGGATTTACTGATAACAACGGATTATACGAATTATTGTTGCAAACTAATTAATGAAATTGTATGTAATTTACTTCGGATAAATAACTGTGTTATCGAAATACAGTTTGTCGCATTACCTACCAGTACACGCGCGTTGAATATAATTCCATGCGTTCCATGATACTAAGAGATGATCACGAAAAACCTCATTTATTTTGCATTAACATACTGATTGATTAGTATTTGGGAAATTACTTTATTATTATGTGATGAAGCGTATCTTATGATAATGAGATATTGAAAGAAAAATAAAAAAAGAAGTGGTTTTTACTTTTTAGATTCTTAAACTAATTTAATCGCAAGACTATAATTTTTTTGTCATTTTCTGTTATTAAAGTACGTAAGTACTTACTATTATAATTCTTTAATACTTAAATTTTCGAATTATTTCAAATAACTCAGGGTAGGAATCTCCACATTGCCTTGGACCTTCTTAGGTACTGGATGAAAAACGAGCATTTTTCAAACGATATTTTTTTACAAAGCTAACGGTAAGGACCGTTCTAAAACCCGAATGGTCACTTCCGTTCCCACGCATTGATATGCCATGAAAATTACTGTCGTAAATGTCGTAAATATGACAAATAATAATTATATTATGACTGTTAGTATCGCTACTAGCATAATGCTTATTTGGAGAACAGCACAACCATACAGAAAACATTTCTGAAAATTGATTAACAATCTATACTTGTGATTATCTTGAAATCACCTTGAAGTATTCCAATAAACAAAGTTCATTAAAATTCCCTTAAAAATTCATTTTCAGTCATATTATAAAGCCTATAAGTATAATAATAACTTTTCAATCTGTTCACAACTTCCTATAATTTCTTTTTAATTCTAAACTCAACTTCTAAAATACTATCTAACAATGCAACCGTCTCCAAATTGTGTGTTATATAAAAAAAAATTCAAATTCACATTTAAAAATAAAATAGAATCTTCACTCTATACACAAATACAAGTGTAAAAGCACTCTATCCGCAAATAGGCTTCCAAGATTAAAGTCATCTTTTATGGAATTAATCCGCGCATCCTTAGTTACGTTGCCTCGGCATCGTATAAATTAAATTTTGTTCAGCACTTCAGACCTAGAGCCGTCCACATTAACTTTATAACGCGCTGCTTTGTTCACTTTAAAACAATTGTGGTTGCAAAGAGATTCCACTCGTGGAATACTGAACTACTCATCGCGTACTGCGGCAGCGTCCTCGCCCATTGTTGCTGAACGGCCAAAATTCTTCGCGTCTGGAAAATTTCAGCCTTTGTACTCAACCGAACACCGAAGCCGAACAAGTTACTTAATCTGTGCTCCATCCCTTTTATGTCCCTTTCATCAATACTTTTAGAATTACACCTCGAATGGATTTTGTTACTTAGGTGTGTGCGGAGAATGCAAACGTCAAATTTGTTTTATTTGATTACATTATCTTAGTTACCCACAAAATGATTGAATTAATGTTAATCTAGAAAAATATTTTATCATTTTGCGATGCAACCATTTTTAAAAACACTGTAATAAATACGCCGTTTGTATGTAATACCTACACACGTGCATACGTGAAAATGTATGTAATTAATTATTATCCTCTTAAAGATGCAAAATAATAATAGCCCTCAATTATTTGTTTGTTATAGTTTAGCTCCAACTTGGAGCTAAAATATAACGCATTATAGATTGGGCCTTCTTCCATAGCCAAAACGTGCCTTTAATTTTTTGACAGCTCTGTAACAAAAATTCAAAACAATTCAAAATATCTTTATTTCACCTAGGCCTAATATACAGGCTCTTGTAAAACAAATTAGTATGTTACTAGCTGACCCGGTTAACGTATAATCTTGCCTACTCTCAGACTTACTGAACACACAGTTTGGTAACAAAAATTGACAATTTTAAATATTGGAGAAGATAAATTAATCAGTGTCCTTGCTAGAAAATTAAATTGCAATAAGCATTTCATGGTCGTAACTATACCTAATAAATAAATGCAAAACCTGTCTCATTCCAGAAAACATAAGTCATTGTTGGAATATCTCCAAAACATATTCGTGCAAAATTTGGAGGTGCATCGTATTCAAGTTAATTTCCATGTATAATTTATTCTCATTCTAGAATTTAAAAGAATAAAGTTTATGGAGATCCCTGTGAAAATGAACAATGTACTCTGAGCTTACACAACGTAGCCTAAATAGCATTTGCAATGTTAATTTTATTCCATTTGAGACACCGCAACGTTTTTAAAATAACTTGTAAAGTGCAATGCCTAGCTAGTTACTTTAATATTTAAAGTAAGCATAAGTATCAACTTCATTTAAAATCTTTTTAATTTTATGAACAAACATTTGGAATAATTTACAATACCTGGATATTTTAAAAGTAAAGTGGCTTCATAATAATTACGTTTGAATTTTATTCGTATTTTAAAATACTTAGGTAAGTAAATTTAAAAATTACTATATACAACATGTAATTGTACTGAACTTACTCATCTTGTAAGAATATTTTTGTAGAACGTTATTAAAATTACCATTTCACCGACTCATTTTAAGTTTAATAACTTAGGTCTTTCAAAACTGTAAAGGTGAATATAATATTTTTGCTTTGCGGGCAAAACCATAAACATCAATAAATAAAGTTCAACCAATTTTTTTACACAAAATTGGAAACAAAATAGAGGTTGACAGAATTGACACAATAAACTAAAGTTAAAACTATGTTTTTATTTTAAGAGCTGTTGTGGAATATGATTTTCAATAAATTGGCTCCAATTAAAAAAAAAACATTTTTATTGAAATATGCTATTGCAGCTGTGCAAGCGGATTAAAATAATAATCATAATCCTTTATAATGGTGACGTGTGTCTCGAATTCTGAATTCTCGAAGGAGCGCGTCGAGGATTCGAGCACCGGCACACAATCAATAGGTACAACATTCGGTTTGTTCGAACTTCGAATGCACTTCGTCAAAGGTAATTCGATCCGTCTGAATCGACGTCCTTTTGTTTTGGCACTTATACGCCTTTAGTTTGTTTTTGCTGTAACACTACACTCAGACGTTCGTGTTACTATTGACACTTCATACCAAAACATAATGCGTTTTGAAAAAAGCGTGATTGGAAAGCGCATTGATGTTTGAGGGGGGAGTGTAAACAAAGATCTATTGATTTATCGAGTAAAATAAGATTTTACAAGTTTGATGTTTTTCATCTCTACTTACTACGGATTTCCTCTCAGAGAGGAGAGAGAGGAGAAGAGTTTAATTACGAAGACTAGACGGTCATTTTAAGCGATTTCCACACCTACAGTTTAACAACTATAAAGAAAAACTAATTTCAAAGTTAAATTCGTCATATATTTTGGGTCTTTCATTTTAATTCGCTTTAAAGCAGAACATTTCCTCGATCGAAAATCCTCCCAAAGGTTGCTCCTAAATATCCATTTTTCTATTTTTGGTCGGAAACTACAATGGATGTGGTTGTAATTTTTGTTATGATATATCGGTAATAATAACCAAAAGCGCTCTGAACGGATTTTTGATAACTGGCGTAGTTTTTTCATAATTAGGTAAAACGTCATTTTTTCTGTTATATTCTTCCGCAACGCTGCGTGTCACACTCACACTACAAGAAAGTTGCTGCACTCACGGAGCTTTTGTTAGGTTGGGCTCTATCTAGTCGGAGCGCGAGCGACGAATTTATGATATGAACTTTAAGCTCGTGATCGTGACATGAATAGATATTAGTATCAATATTTGTAAAAGCTAATTTTGTTTACTCAGAAACCCATCTCTCTTGAAGCGATCATTACCCGTCTGTGTGGTTATTTTATTCGATCCACAAAACGAAATTGATTCACAAGATTAAGCATACATTTGCGATCATGATAATATAAATTGCCTGATTTCACCGCTATAAAACAAACCGCTGGATTACCGATTTAAATTCGTCGATAGCGAAGCAGTTAAAGGGGGCCTTTATAAATTAACGATGTCAATTTCCCTAATGACGTTGTAAAAGGAAAGTTTACGATTAACGTACAATGCGAATACAGCTATAATAAACGGTATATCGTAGGTTTAGTTTAAGGCCTTCATGGCTCAACTTTCTGGAACTCAACGTTAACACATAGGTACAAAGCTTTGTCAGAGTAGCTCAAACAAGGACAGGGTATAAAAGGTAAACGAGTAGCTTGCAGATTTTCACCTAAAAATAGTACGTAAGTTGGTTTTCTTAGAAGAATAAGATTCAACATATTAAGATAATTATTAAAAATTCTTCCTTAAAGAAGAAACTCATTTTCTTCATTTGGCGCGTGTGAAATTATGAGTAAAATCCATCTTAACAGATCTGATACGCGATACCTACGTCTTACGAAGTTTCAAAATTAATTACTCAGTGTCATTATCAGTAATTAAAATAATTATTACATCAGCCTCAGGCATTTTCCAAATAAGACCCTTCTTAATAACATCTTGCCTAAAACTTTCAATACTGTTTGACAGTTTGAAATAAGATTTTGTTGTGCCAATTTCGGATTATTAATTACTTTACGTGATTTTGCCTGCGGTTTTGCCCCAATCTCCCATAGAAACCATAAACTTCTAACCGGGATAAATGGCAAAAGAATAGCAAACAATATGTTCTTTTTTTATTATTATTATTACCTAACTCTTTTATACATGCAGCAATCACAGCACCAATTAAATTAAGTGAATCTATCATATTGACTAATCCTCTACAATTAATACATTGCTTTAGCCGTTTAATTAATTTAAAATCTCAATTTACTTATCACAAAATATACTTATTCTTTTTGTTTAATTTTCTAACGTTTCTATCATAATAGTAAAAACTAATCCCAATCCTTCATTAAATTAGGGTCCCCCGATACAAATAGGTAACAACTTCACCCGCCGTTGGTTCTAAATTATATTAGTTTATTGTTATACTTTTTTTACTTCGTTCCCCACGAACTAACGTAATTGGCTTGGGATCACGATTCACGATACTATAATTATAAACGGCGTTATTGGTTTGTCTTTGTAAGGCCATTTCCTATTGTATATTTTAGGGCACCATTTGTTCCTCTATTAACTCTATCGGAAAGTTGGTTGTGGCATGTGGAATATCAATTAGTCTTATGTTGACTCTAACATCGGTTCGGATTTATTTTTTCATCAAAATATGTTATGTCATTGATTTAAGGCTCAATTTTGCTTGAACGAACTTACTATATAGGATTATTATCGTTACTATTTTTTGGCTGAAATGGATACATACCTACTAAATACTATTGATATCGATTTAGTTGTCATTTCTGAACAAACTACTAATACTTTCAATGTTTACACATATTCTTATATACGCCGTATATTATACTTCTATAACAACTATAGGTTGCTTTATACTGACTCGGCGTCTGTTTTGGAAGCCAATATCACGTAGGCACTACAGCAGAAGCTCAGCACAACAGTCCGGTCGAGGACACTTAGCTAGCTCTCGATTGGAATCGAAATCGCGAGTGATATCGGTTATTGAGTACCGTTCGAACAAAGACCCCTTTATCACGTCACTGAAGATTAGTGGAATCGGTGGATTCAAGCCCCATGGCCTGTCATGAATCCGTTTAGAACGCGTTGGTTATACACGATACACCTCCATACTAAAGATAAATCAGTTATCCAATATTTTTTAATAAGTTACGTACAACATGTTATAGGTAGGTATTTTTTTACTGTTTCTCTTAGATAAGATCTAAAAGCTCTCTTAGATTCTTCTTCTTGCTTCTCTTAGATCTAAAAGCTTCTCACATAAATAATCATAGTTATAGAATCAACCAATTTCAACTAAATATTTTTGTACAAATGAAAAAATGAATTAATATGTTACACTGTGTAAAATCATTTACATCTGCCACATAGATATCCAAATAACATTGTAACAAAGTAACAAATAAACTCTGAAAACCAAGCTATTTTTTAAACCCGAATTAAGAACGTACTTAAAGCTCAAGTATTATATGCGGTTTTAGTCCACAAAAAGCGTTTTTAAGTCATATCACTTGTCAAGGAAAAATCCTGTAAAAATTAGTAGGTTTAATCTAGCTTTTGAATCATTAAAAGCCCGGTTCAAAAGTAGAACAAACGACCTGCGGGAACGTCTATAACTAAGAGGATTTCGGGTAAAAGTCGTACATAAAAATTAAAAAACCACTTTACAATACGCGATTTGTAATTAGTTGCAGTTTTCATGCAACTAAAGTTTTCGTGCACCACATAGTTTATTAGGAGTAGTAGCATAATGCATGAGAATAACATAGTTACTTAAATGTACCTACATCAAAAAGAAGAATGACCGAAGGTGGTATCAAGTTTTCTCAATTCTCATGAACTAAAACCAAAATACTTTAGGAAAATAAAATAGTGTTATTTAAGAACTGTTGGCACTAGGAATTTGTTTATGGAATTTAATTTTGTACACAAAAAGTTACTTTCTTTTCTATTCACATTTTCTGTCATACAGATTTTTTTGAGAAGTGCAACTTGCCTATAACTGTGGAATTCGGATGTTAATAAAAAAAAATAGATGTTAATGTAGACACCGTAGTCTATATATCTTCTACGCGTCACGTTGTTTGTCCGCGATGGACTCCTTAAGGGCAATGGGTAACATCCGGGCGCGAAAATTCAAATTTTATTTAGTTTTTTGCTCATAGTGGGCTAATCATACATCGAAGGTTAATGGCAATGTGTTTTGCGGGTACAGAATTTATGCATCTACATGTTTTTAATAAAAACTCTGCTCAACAATACTCATTTACTTCATATTGGTTCCCGATAGCTCGAAATCTGGGAAACTGCAAAAAATTATCTTTCGGGAACCAATATGAGATGAGTGGGAACTTTCGAGCAAAGTTTCTATTAAAAACATGTAGATGCATAAAAAGTAGGCCCGCAAAATGCATTGCCATAAATCTACAATGTTTAGTTAGTCTAATATTTGCGAAAAACTAAATAAAATTTGAATTTCGCGGGCTGGTAGGGCCGCAACACCTTAACTCCTAAATTTTAATAAATTTTGCACACTGTGTAGTTTGGTCTAACTTAAATGATAGGATAGCTTAAATCTCAATTTATTTATTTTTTATTCACACATAATGTACATTTAGAATTTAGAGGTTTTCAGTAATTCTGAACGGATTGGCACGTTTCACAAAACAACAGCAAACAGATTGGCCGTTTATTGTGATTGACAGCGGCGCGGCGGTCGGGCTGATTGTTTAGGTTTTCGATAATCGGGCGACATCCTGTTAGCTCGCGCCGAATTAATGCGGACTCAGCTGACGGCTTACGGGCAATGGACACTGTTTATTTGGAATCTGTGATTTAATTGTAACTTGAGAGCCGTAAGTTTTCATAAATGTAGTCGGATTTCATAATTTTTAGAAATGTTGTAAATACATTGAAGAACTATGCTCGTATGTTTTAATTTTTAAGAAATATTGCTTACTTTAGAAGTTATTAGCGTCTAAATATCCATATCGTGGACCTTAAAACTTCCTCGAGTATTTACCTTTGGACTTGCAACTTTCTCCATACGCTAAATGAAAATGCTACCTATACTGTAGCATTTTCGAAAATATTTACTTGCGTTGTGCTATAATAGTAGCCGGAAGTCTTATCCAATGAAGAAGATTAGTCAGAGAATCTACTTTTTTGTGTTAAGGGCCAAAACAGTTTTTATTTTTGTCCTCCTCTCTCTTACAAATTGGTTGGTGCGACTACGCGAAAGGCAGCGTGCGGGAAAATATTATATCAGAAAACGACACTTCTAATTACGAAAAACTAAGCGAGTTATCAGAAAAAATTGTAAGCGTTTTTAAAACTTATTATCTACTGCTGACACTAATAAAAATAAATACGTTTACATCCATTACATATAAAAAAGTAAATAATATAAGTATAAAATATAAAAAGTGATAAAATAATATATAAGTATGTAATATTAGTTTAAAATATATAAAATGAATTTTGGAGCAACTTTTGGTAGAACTTTCTTTCAGTCGTGTTTCTGCTTCTGTGAAAATTTAGATTAAAGACCCAAAATATATGACTTTTTTGATTCATTACCTTGATAGTTTTTAGCCTGCAATTTATAGAAATGTTGAATTATATCGACAAGACTGTTATTTATGATTAAAGTGACTAATGAGGATAAGTGCCTATAATCTTTTAAAAGTTATCCTATAAGTAAACTTGCTACTAGTAATTCGAAACATACTTACTTTAATATAATTGTGTTACTTAAGAGTATATTGTAATACATTCACTGCGTTTATCTAAGCTCTGTTGGCTTGACGACGAATACTATTTATCAAACTAGTATGCACTGTTGTGTCTTGTACACAAACCGAACAGTTCCCATGGGTCATAGAGAGGTCGTTTGTCTTAACAGTCAAGATTAACTGCAGTAGGTTCAGGGTTTCTTTTGCACTAATACAAGCCTAACAAGTTGTATGTATATATACTTAGTAGTCGCCCAAAATTATTGGACAAAAACATAATGAAAGTTTAACATACTGTCTAGTACTGTTTGTAGGATTAAAGAAAAAAGAAACAGCTCGATATTTATAATCTGCCGTTATATTTAAACTATTCTTAATTCAAAGAAAATTCTTAAGGAAATACGAGTTATAATCACATAGGTTTCAGTCGTATCTGTATATATCTTATAATTCCCCTACGTAACACGTAGTATAAACAGCTAGTAGGATAGTAAAGCATATTATATAGGCAAATGGCAACTCGCCTTCTTGAAATTAATTTTCTAGTTTGCGTCTAAAATCAAATTTTAAATGTACAAGTAAAATGTAGATTAGCACATACCTATCAAAGAATTGAGTTAATATTGACAAGTAAATTACAGTGTTGTACACCTACTAAGAATTTTAAAATCAGGGTGCACAGTTCGAGTAATTTAGAGAAATACTTTATTTACTAAAGACCGTATTGATTTCCAAGAGAACCCGAAAATTAAGACATCAAAAAAAGCTTTTCGCGAAACCGTGATCCATTCTAATCCACTTTTATTAGCTTTTTCCATTTTATCCGCCGTTTCGAGTATCTTAATGTAAATATAAATTTCTTATACTCTACAATTTGAAAGAGAGACGAAAAAAATCACAGAACAACCGCTGTAGTCAATTACGGGGCTTAAAAATATCGCGGTTATTATTCCCTTCGTATTTAAAAGAAGGGTTTCCAATCCTTTAAACCGCTAAAAACAACTCAAGATTCTTCCGCATAAATACTGCTAAATCTGTATTTTTTTGCGAGCGGATGCCAGTGGAGTAGCCCCGAATATTTTAGGTATTTCGTTAATATACGAATCCCCGGTTTTTAACTCGGTGCGGACTTAGAGAAGTCGGCATACCGTTAACAGTTTCATGATTAATGACTGAAAAGTCTTTGATGGCTTTTTAATTAGAGCTAAAATAGGGGTGTAATACTGGAGCGGGCGGTTAGGAAGGTTGTTGCGGCGTCCGTTATATTTCATAGAGGGTGCGCCGGCTTCGAATTTGCAAGGCTAATAAATTGCGGAATACCTAGGCCTTATTGGCTCAACGCTAAACCGCTTGAGAGGCACTGGATTATTTTCGTGAAGTCCTTCGTCTTTAAAATGTCTCAGATTAATGTTATTACAAAACTGAATACATTATACTTAATACATCTATAATGGATATCCATAATTATAATATCTAATCATAATTAAGAACATTTCAGTTAAATTTTACAGTTGACAAAAATGTACGCTGTATCAAAATTCAGCTAAATTAAATCAACGATTGATACAATAAACTTCCTTATATTTCACATCCAATCTTTCTTCAGAATATTAGAGACTAGCGGACGCCGGTAAATTTAGGTACCTATTTCACAATTCCCATGAGAATCATGGAGTTTTAAAAAGTAGCTTGTGTTTAATCCAGGGTATAATCTATATCCATTCCAAATTTCAGCCAAATCGGTTCAGTAGTCGCGACGTGAAGGAGTAGCAAATATACACACAAATATACTTAGGTACACACAAACTTTCGCCTCTATGATAATCGTTCGTTTCAGCCGACGGACGTCCACTGCTGGACATAGGCCTCCTGCAATGATTTCCAGCCCGCACGGTTCTGCGCCACTTGTATCCAGCTTCTTCCCGCGACTCTTTTAATGTCGTCAATCCATCTGGTCTGCTATAATATTAGTAGTCTACGATAATATTAGTGTGATAATGTAATTTGGTTTAGAGTAAGAGCATACATTTTATTACGTAGCCCAATGAAAAGTAAAAGTTCAGCCTTTTTGCCGTAATCTACATAACGTTTACTTATCAGAAAGTAGCACGGGAATGAAATTTCTAACTTTGCATTACAAATTTATTTCATCCACCCCGGGCCTTCCAGATTATTCCAATTCTTCAGCGAAAATGGCGATTAATATTCAATATGAACAGTCTATTTGAGTGATTGTTTCTTGGAGGCGGTCTATAGAAGAAGGAATCCGTTCTGTTTGTCAGCTCTCTGATTGGAGATTATATTCCGCGTCACGATTAAACTTTAGATTAATATTGGTTCTCGGAACCAGTTTTTCTTTAAATTCTTTGAAAAGTAAATGCTTGAAGGACTATTTGTTTTTCGTTTTGAGTTTCTTGAATTGTTCTAACTCCATTGTTACATTCTTGAGAGCTTGAGAGTATACCTAAGGTAAATCGTAAAAGTTTATTTTGGTAAGTACAACTTGTAGGTATGGCATTATTGAAGTTTCTATGAAAAGAAAACTGTACTGCAATACAACACAGAATATTTCATTAACACTGAAGATACAAGCAAAACAACGATTAATAATAATAAGTGCTAAATGCTAATTGAAGGCAATGTAAACGATATTAAAATTCCTGCACCTGTACCAATCTATATCTTATAATATATTTATAACAATCATTATCACAACACAGAATATTTCATTAACACTGAAGATACAAGCAAAACAACGATTAATAATAATAAGTGCTAAATGCTAATTGAAGGCAATGTAAACGATATTAAAATTCCTGCACCTGTACCAATCTATATCTTATAATATATTTATAACAATCATTATCAAAAAATTTATGTCTCACTAGTAAGTACAAGCCTCTTATCATTGCTAAAAATGCTTTCCGAGGTACTAATGAATTTAAAGGGCAAAATTAAAACCTACGGAGTCCTCATTTTAGAAAGGTTCCAAACAGAAATGTTACATATTTTTTTGTAGGTGATGGTAATCGATCACCATTTGCAGCACCAGAGGAACTGCAAATGCGAATTCTAGTGAACGTCAAAATAGCAACAACCATTGTGTTCAGAATTTCAAGAATTAATTTCCAAAAAATCATTCCCTTTACCTACGAGAGTGTGGCAGTTGGAGCGTCGAAAACAATGACTTGCAACACTGTACTAAGCAGCCACTCGGAGCAATTAGGAAAAACAAAACATTTTTATACTCCCGCCTCGCGTCGAGTAGCAAATTCTTACTTAATTTTTCGTCTCGTCATCCTAAATTTTCCTAAATAAAAGATGTTGGCTTTTGCTGTTTATATGTTCACTTAACTTTTATTTATGCGACTTGTGAACTTCTTTAAAGAGAGAATTTTAGATAACATTATAAAAATGTTATTAATTCACTAAACAAACAAAACAAAGGTCAAATTACAAGATTAAGAGGACTTTCAATTTATTCAGTAGGGAATAAAATTCCCTAATATGTAGTTTCATAATTAAAATTAGGTAGGTACATTATAATGTTTGTAATTTGTCTAAAAATAGCTTAAAGTGAGTATATAAATCTCCTTAGGTACAAAGACAAAACGACTTTAAAAAAATGCTGGATGCCTTAAAATTCTTAAGATAAATTTTAATTTTTTTTTTAATTTGTCAGCTAGATACCTAACATATTTATTGAACGTATTTGGAATTTTTTATTAAAAATATCGAAAAATTCCACTACATTTCCCCATAAAATTATGTGGCAATATTTTGGAAAACTTTCTATGTTTAAAAACTAATTTTCCCAATCGTGTTTCTGTCTTTAGACGAATTTAATTTAGAGACCCAAAATACATTAAATAAATATAACCTTCAACTTTCAAGCCACTAAAGATTACCTAGTGCGCCCTTTTATCTCTTAGGATATATTTTTTATTTATTATATTTTACTAGCGCAGCAAAATTAGTACAGTTTCAGAAGATCGCATTAAATCTGGAAACAATGTAAAAAGTTGCTGCGGGACCCAGCTGTTCTCAAAGCTGTTGGTAATATATGGTTGTTATTAACAACAAAGTTTTAATTTCCATCTAATCCGACCGTACCTACTCGTAATATATTGCTTATTTGCTTGTTCTACCGGATTACGAACGCTCTACTGCGAACAACGTCTTTTCTATTTATATGGCTAATGAAAATAGAAATTATGGTACAAATAACGCCTCTGATTTAGGTATACTACCGTGGATTGTCTTGAATTCAGCTAACTTATTACTTATTTTATGTTCTGATAATGATAATCCAACTAAGTTGAACTTACAAATCTATTGCAATAGTTAATTGTTTAATAGAACTTTGGTGAGCGTGCTCAGGAACTCCATAACCTTGTGCCTGCCTCCTTGACCTGTCTACCATAAAACCGCAAAAGCGGTGACATCCTTATGTGGTTGACATCCAACAAAGTCACTCGATTTAATTATTTATTATGACATTACCTGCTTTTAGTCATAGAGAATATATGATTTTTGCAAGTATTTTTATAGGACAAGCTGCCCTTAATAGTAACTAAAATATAATTTTAAAATATTTCACTAACAATTTATAAATATAATTTAGGAACTTAGAAACATTAACATTATTAAGTATCACATAATACACATGGATTATGTAAACTAAGTATCAAAACATATTATTAAAATAGTGTTCTGTAGTAGTGTGATACTACAGAACACTAAATAGTGTACATAGGCCACTTACAAGTGTTTTTCCTGAACGTCCTAAGCAGAAACTCACACTAAACAGCTCTTTGGAGGGGGCTATGTCCATTTGCCATCCGGAAAGTTGAATTCAAACAATAGTTAAAGGAAAGTAAAGTTGGTCTCAAGGCGGACTGTGTGTGTGAACTGTTGTTTGCTTTTAGCTTAAGTTCAATAATTTATTAATACAAACATAACTTTTGCTTAGGCGTATTTAAGTTAAAATATCTGGGTGACCGAGCTTTGCTCTGTAGTATATCAATCCACCAATAGATGGCAGCAGGGGTCATATTTTGTTGGTAAATTTGACATTTTCTAAAAATGAATCCTAGCTAGATTGATTTATCGCCCCCAAAACCCCCTTTATACTAAATTTCAAGAAAATCGTTCGAGCCGTTTCCGAGATTCGGATTATATAGAAATATATATACATATATATATATATATATATATATATATATATATATATATATATATACAAGAATTACTCATTTAAAGGTATAAGGTAAGCATAACACAAGATGTTTGAGTACTAGTCACCCTTGCCCGCCAAAATCAAATTTTATGTTATTTAGTATTTTTTAAGATAATAACACATTCACTCAGTCACCCTTTATGCAGAGGATTATTAATGTATTCTAATATACATTATTAACTTTACTTCACAAAATAATAAATGTTAAGAGAATTTAATAAACATATGATGGAGATCGGTTACCTACATGAGCAGGTACTTAGCAGTGTGCTTAAGCTGTTTAGACATCTATTCTTCCGATAACTTAGGAGTAACTTATACAAAACAATTCCTTGGAATCAGCTTTGCCCATTCAGTACCCGGCGTTAACTCCGTAGACTATACAATAGTTAAACGGAAGGAAAGTTGTTCTGAAGTCGGATCGTGTGTGATTCTCAGTTTGCTTTACGCTTTAGTATACCTTATATGTATATTCCTCGTAGATTGTCCTTGAATTAATTATTAGCAGTGCTCGATATTCGATTTGACTTCATTAATTTTAGCATTCTGTATATTTTCCAGTAATTTACTTATTATTTTAACTTAAAACCTCACACTCCTCTGTGATAGAAATTGGGATTTAAAAGTCTTTTAATAAATCAAATGTAAAATACAAAGTAAGCTATGTGATAAAAACGTGTAAAGATATTTGGGGTTGCTATAGTGTATGTTGGAAACCTGGCAGGAGCGCGTTGAATACGATAGTGAATCCTGTACTCCGGCCAGCGGGTCCATCGTGGGTACAGACAGTGTTAAACCTATTTGTATCCCTGACGAAGGGATATGCGCTAGGCATTTGCTGTCTTCTCAAAATACCTCAGGCTTTCGTTTTGAATCCTATAAGTTCCTCTATTTCAATAGTAGGTACGCTACAAGTAAAGTCAACAAAGATTTTCAATACAGCATAACCGAAACAACAACTAAACACTCATTATCCCATAAAATATGAATCGGCCATATTGCCAGGCATTAAACAATTCGCGTAAGCTCTCGCCAACTTAGCACAAACTCATACAAAACAATTCCTAGGAGTCAGCGTAGTCCATTCGGCATCCGGGAAGCTCAACTCTAAACATTGGTTAGGTTTGAGAGTTAGTTAGTGAAGGCGAACCCTTTGTGGTGTTTTACGTAACGGCTTTCACAAATAACAGGACAGATGAATGTGTTTTGTTATAATCCGCTACTTGAAAAGAATCTCTATGGCACAATATGCAGGAGCACCGCAAACATGAAACACCGCAAACAATTCTTCCAACACTACTTCGACGCACGTTTGTCCCTACACCAAGACAACCTCAGGAGATGTTGACTTCACAATGTGAAATAGTAGAGACTATATAAAGCGGTTTACAGCAAAACAAATTAATCAGTCCTGCAAATCAGCAAAAAGCAAAATTCAAATATGGTACCTAAGTAACAAATGTACCTATTGATATTTTTTATCAATTAAAGTTAAATAGAGACAGAACAAACTAACCTGAGTAAACTAGAACCAATTTCGCTAAAATTTTAAATCCTGGCTTACCTGTATTCCAAATTTTGAGTATCAATTATTTAGTTCTGACAAGAAAATACGCTCCCGTAACACTTTTTCTAATAAGAAAACCGTAAGTTACGTACAGAATGCCATTAGAGTTTTCACTCGACTCGATCTGGGGTAGGTGATTTATTTGCGGGTATGAGGCGTGAAGCAAATGAACTGCCCGCGTTCGGAGATATACGAGCTCTCTCTAACTAGGGGGAAAACGCCTTGGATCAGGAATTCTAGAATTGCTAGTGTAACTGCCATGGTAACTTTATACCATTACGTGCTGCGAATTGAGTTTTAACGCGTTTGTTTGCGTAAACTAATGTTTGGAGTTGGTTAATTTGTATTCGGAGGGGCTTTATTTCACCTCCTCCCTTTACTATGTCTTGCTAGATGTCTTGCAATATGTTATATATGGCGTTTAGTAAAAATTAGATAATCACGTATCTTAAAAATGGTGATCGTTAGGGAAAAAAGCATAAGGATTTTATTTTATAGTCTACCATTTTTATCTCAGCTATATTTTTTTATAAAACTTACCGTTTTTGAGTGAAACTAAAAAATCTACAATTTTTTACTTTGCCCTCGAATAACTTTTTAGAACATATAAGATCGATGGGGACTTCTGGAACTGTATTTTTATTGGTAAGTATCTCAGATTGGTATATTCCAGATCTCTAGCAAAATTCATCACCGTCAGAATTTGTGTAAATTGAATGTCTATTTTGACTGGACTATAAGCAATAAAAGCAAAGTTTTGCTTACTTTAGTAAAAAAATTATGTTAAAAAAATATAAGTCACTGCAATTCTCTCGGGTGCATTTGCGTAAATCAAAATTCCGTGCAAGGAATCCAGCGCTAAGTAGATCGGCTTGCGGCGGCGGCGCGATGCCAAAATCCGCATCCCAACTGTCATTGCCAGCGATTAGTCAAGCTGTTAAGTGCTACTTCCCACTTGTTTTTCTCTTACTACACTGTAATTTATGCGACTTTACTGTTTCACTGCGAAATTTGCAATCGACGGGATCCAGTAAAACCGACGGTTTATTTGTAGAACTGAAGTTTGCGCCGAAAGTTTTGCGGTGCACTGAATCCTTTTTTGTGTACTTTCTAAGTGGTGTAAATCCTTTGACACGCTCGCTGATATATTTAGATATGCAGATAATATGTTTAATATGTGAACAGAATAAGATTCAATCAGATTGCTAACTTATGTCGATAGACCAATATCACCCAGAAGAAACTTTTCAATGAATTTAATGTCATTCTAATGAGCATCTTAGATTGGCTCTTACCGGCAAGAAGCATTATGTAATGCGTTGAAACATTTATCATTTTATTACCTTGGTAGATTTTTTACTTCATCTTTGAATTATTAGCATTTGATAGTTAGAAACAGTAGAATAAGGAAATTTTATGCGGCATGGCTTGAACAGGTTACTCTTTTAAATTAAGCCAACACGAAAGTAACAAAGAGCTATTTATTTTCTAAAACTTCAACCGTAGGTAAGTAGTAAACAGCTAAGATCTTATTTGTACATAGTTGTTCTTGTGTGTACATTTCTTAAACAGAGTCTACACTCTAGAGTCCTTACACAAAGTTTATAAGGAAAGTCAACAGCGGCCCGAAGTGACAAAGGTGCAAAGTCTCTAAAGAAATAAATAAAGCGAATAGGGATTTACACTCACAGAGTAAACAAACCACCGTAGATTTTTGGCGAAATACCAAATTCTTAGACCTGAATTTTTATAATGAATCTGTGATGAGTTTTATAGCAGAAAGATGCATGCGAATGAAAAATTATTTTAAGAGAAGGAAATATGAACCAAATTTAGAAAAAATCAAACAGCTTCTGTTATGAAATACAATATTTGTAATATACTTAACCACGAATTGTGTCAAAACATTAAATGGATTACGTTTTAAAAGTTTCATTTTTGTAGTTTCATGTGTTTAAAATAAACAGTGTATATTTTCTGATGTTTGTCTCGAGTATTGACAAGCAATCCCGTTTAAAAGAGAACCAGGCAAACATCGCGAGTGGGCGACTTCTGATTGCTCAAGGCAACTCTTGTTTGCTTATCTGCCTTCGCCTTTGATTGGTTTCTTTGAATTTTTAAATGTAAATTCAAAATAGTGAATTCAAAACAGGTCACGCTTATTTACTTAGCTTAGCTAATATTATTTTATTTTTAATTTGTTTACAGTTTGTTTATACATGTGGAGTAGGGGTTCTTTCTTTCTATCTTTTAACCCATTGATTTATAAACTAAGGATCGTGGGTCAGCGCGAAAAAGTGTCCGAACCGAATGACATACAAAACGCGAAAAGATATACAATCGCACTTCATTCTCGTGTTTGAAAATTAGCCTGTGTAGTAATGGTGTAAGACATAAATTACAATGTTTTAGTTTGTTTATAAAAATATTTATGTACCTTCGTTTATAAAGGTTTTCTCGGGACACTTTTTTCGTGAATTTTGTATTACACCAGTCGTTCATAGATTAATAAGCCTATGTTTTAACCTGATGAACCGATTCTAATCTTTATTATAGAGTTATAAGTTTTGTACCTATAACCAAAATTAAAACAAGAATCTTTGTTTAACCACTTGTGTAGGATGTCGGGGTTACAACTAGTCTGTACATAAATTTTTTATATTTTATTTGGCTTTTGATCAAAAATCAGGTGTTGCTTTATTTGTAGGTACTCTGATATTGAGGAACAATCCTACCTAAAAAGAGAAATAACAAACTCTGCGACCGGGAGACTTGTGATTGCTCAAGGCAACGTTTGTTTGCCAATCTTCTTTTGCCTTTGATTAGCTTCTTCCTACTTTATAGAAATTACTTACTACAACTATCTTCTTTCCTCCATGCTAAATTATAAAATTCTCTCGTATGGTTTTTGGTTAATTAATGCTGATTAGATTCAAATTGAATTTTTTTTTGAATGATAGAAGAATGATAGAAGAATTATTTTGGATGTTAGTTATTGCAGTTTACGGGTAGGTATTCTATTATTGGCTTTTAACTAATTAAGATGAACAACGTTAGTAGCTTAGCAAACAGTATAAATAAAAAAATCAAAGCAGTGTAGATACTATAAAGTATAATAATAAAGATTGTTTGATTAATTATTAAAAACAAATTTATCATAATACTTAAAATATTGTCTCACAAATTCAAGCCAAAGGGCACTTGCACTTTACTGAGCTTTTAGGTATTTAAAAAATGGCCTAAAACTCCAATGCGTAAAAATATTTTATGACGAAAATGTCCTGTATAACTTTGTCTTTGTAGGTTTATAATCCTCAGTTTGCAGACAAGTCGAGAAGTCGTCATACTTACTTCCGCCCTTTGATTTATAACCGACCCGCCCTCGACTGTTTTCACTTGAAACCCTTGAAACCATTCAGTATTTAAATACAGTTTTACCGCAAACACAGTGTTAAACCTAAAGTCTTACTTTTAAAGTCGAAAGTAAGTGTCGGAAAATGTAAAATTCCCGCTATTTAAATAAATGCAGTGGAGCCTATTTTGTTTGGCCCGCAAATCCCTTGACCTACAGGACTGCTTTAAAAATCTTTTCCTGTATTTTGCAAACAATTATCTTACATACTCCTTTATTTTGAAGATTGTATACACTAAATACCTAGGAAGTCATCTAGTGGTTTACCGTTATAATAATCATGCACATTATAAGAAGTTACTTCAAAGATCTGGTAATCCTAAATGTGGCACATCCCAAAAATTTTGGGTTTGATGTCATCGGGGCTAATTAGTGAATTAATGCATTTATCATCATCATCAACATTTTTGTAAAAGACCGGCAGCCGTAACCTTTAAACTTTTCTTTTCTATTTCTACAATTGCACTACGCTTGTGAAAAAAAAAAATCAGAAAATGTATGAAAATGTAGTTTTCATCGATAAATTGGTCACGTGATCAGTTTTTCGAGTAGATTTAATATAATGCTCTCAGACTTAGGCTTTCGGTTTGAAGATAGTGTTCTCCCAAAAAGAAGAAACACTAAATGAACGTGTAAGAACTAATAGGGATCGGGTTGACAAAGTTGCGGGATAACTTTAATAAAAATAAACCAAGTAAAAGTGACCAATACTAAATAATTCATCCAAATCCGAAACACTACAACGTTGTGCAATAAATCTTGACCCGCGTTAGTTTAACTGTTTTTACTGAGGGTCCCTCTGTTTTTCCGCCGCCGGCTGATCTGCTACGCCGTACACGTCAACGCCATTGTTCTTCTATAATTACAAGTTAGATCGTCTAATTTAAAAATGAACTCCCCTCCACTACATTTTTCTTTCAACATGCAAGCGTAAACACGTGGAGGGACGTTTATTTTCAGATCAGACGATCTATACTAGATTTTGCTTGCGACTCAACAAATCCCGAGAGAATCATAGATTTCCCGCTCCCGTTCCCATTCCAAATCTTCATACCAACTTTCAATAAAGTTTGGTAGAGCAAGATTTTTTTTGTATCCCGCGAGAACTGTGTTATTCCAAGGAATAAAATTCAGCTCATACACGGTGAAAAATAAATGGTTTTCGATGTGAGGCGAGGTGAATCGCTATTCGCAGTACTTTAAATTTATGCAATTTATTTTGACCCCAGTAGTTGAAATTTTTTTTTCGAGAAAATTTTGTTTTCAAAAATGCGCAAACCAGTAGTAGTAGGTACCACACGCCGCGCTTGCGGCATGCGGTACCTACACATACCGCGTAGTCACTACTATTGGTTATCACATTTTCGAGTTTATCTCGATTATTTTTTTGCAATAAAAATAAAAATGCGTACTTTTCCGAAACAGTGTAGGTAATTCGATAGTACTGCTGGTAATGATTCACCCTGCTTAACATCAAAAACCATTAATTTTTCACCTTGTATGTTATTCAAGGTTGTAAGCTGTGTATGTTTCAGCCAAATCGGTTCAGTAGTATGATTGAGTGAAAAACATACTAACTCATAAGCTTTCATATTTTTAAATGATTACACAGCTAAATACGTTTTTCATGCTGTAACAAAAATTCTTTAGAATATATATTGACTTTATACATGTTCTTTTTTTTAAATGTGCAGGTATATTGGCACATGTACTTTTATATTCTCAATCACTACTTTTAAAGTTCAATGTTTGCTCTAAATTATTAACAGTTAGTAAAAGAAGAAAACATAATTATTACATTTTAGGAGGCAATGTTCTGAAAAAATGTTTATTATAAGATACAGATATTAAAGATACAAAATTCATTGAAGATTATGCGGTTCATTTTCAGCAACACGCCCTGTATAAAATCAGACTCAAACAAATAAATCCTCAGAAAAAGAATGCCGATTTTTCGCACTCAAATACTTATCGTTTACCCTTATCTCTCAACCCCAGACACTTATAAAAAAAATCTTCAAAATGGCCGCCAGACTTTTTCGTCAATTCCACCATGTTTATACTTACATCCCTACATGCGTATCGGAACACTAGTTAAAAATTATGGGTATATAGATGGGTATATAGGCTCTTGAGAGCTCCGAACCTCCCACCTCTTAGGGGCAACAATTAAAACAATAAGTGGTAAGGGATCAAGCTGTAGTATTTGGACGAAGAGTTTTTAGGGCGTAGAGCATAAAGTTGAAAATCGTAAAGAGACGTAAGATCAACCGAATGCACAGAGTAACTACTGAGTGGAAGCAAATGACGTCTCCTGCTCTGTCGTTTCCGTGCTTCACAGAAAAAGGCTTGGGTAGGTAAATTATGTATCGGCACGTATGATGATGATTTTAATACTTGTTTCAACATTTTTTTTTCATTTTTTTTACATGTTTGTCATTCTATTTTATTTATTCATAATTATTAATTTTCCGATTTGTTTTACTAATTTTTATTTTAATCATGCGCTGTAATCAGATTAGGATTTTACAGGAGCATTAAGGAGGACACTTAGTTTCATCTCATGATTTTTTAGATAACAATATGAATCATGAACAAATAACATTGGTACTTGCGACTACAAAATATAATTAACACGAAACCAAAGCTTCGCTTTGAACTTAGTATTTTTTTTACTTATAGTACAGGATCAATTTTTTCCACTGAAAAGGATTCATTCCCTTTTGATTAAAAAAATGAATAAAAAGCGTCTCGACATTAATGAGTCCCTGTCCCTATAGCTGTACGTAGATGTGTGGGTTAAAATAGTGCCTACGCTCATTAAGTGGATCGTTAAAGTCATTGACGGTATCCTTACCTTACCCTTAGTTGTTAGCAGCCTTCTATGCAACAGTTCTCTTTCTAGCTATACAAATTCGCGTCTCTTTTCTTAGAGTTGATATAAGGGCTACTAGGAAAATGTAAAAAAAAAATACAAAAAAAATCTCTGTTGCTTGATACTATCCAAATAGACACAGTGCTGCAAAAACATGTTTGTTTCGTAAGCCAGCAAACGCCACAGACTAAAAATATACAGACACTTTTTTTAGTTCTAAAGAATTTTGAAACTCGTGTGTTAGTCGAACTACTTATAGCCATTCCTCCAGCCGTCGAGCCGCGGCCCGCTCGAGTTTCATGTTAGGGCGCGTCAAACAACAAAAGTTTCTCGTATGTACACCTCACTTCTAAAACAATGAATGCAATGTATGTAAAACGAAAGGGGTGTTTCCACACGATAGTTCTCATGACGGCCCACTGATGCGGAAGGAGTTCGGAGCCGCTCTCGAGTTTTTTTCAAAATGGCCGCCTGTCACATGTCAAAATGACGCACGAAACAAGAAAAGCCAAGATGGCCGCTGGCGCCGAAAGGGTTAATCGAATGATTTAGCGAGGGTCAGAAGTCGAGAACTTAGGAGACAATTATTTGTGTAATCATTTTTATTATTAGGTATTTTGAAGAATTTATCTATATATATAAAAGAAGAAACTGACTGACTGACTGACTGACTGACTGACTCACTGACATATCAACGCACAGCCCAAACCGCTGGGTCTAGAGACTCCAAATTTGGCACACATGTTCCTTGTGAGGTCTAGGGGAGCACTAAGAAAGGATTTTTCAAAATTCACCCTCTAAGGGGGTGAAACGGGGGTCCGAAGTTTGGATATTATCAAGTTAAAATACGTCTTTACGCCGCAACTACTGTACCGATTTAGCTCAAATTTAGAATGGAGGTATTTTATATCTTGCATTATTACATAGGCTACTTTTCATCCCGCAAAAATTCATGGTTCCCGTGGGATTAGTTAAAAACCTAAATTCACGCGGAAAAAAAATCTTCATGCAGCAAGTACACAACCGATTTGGCTGAAATTTGGAATGGAGATAGATTATATCCAGGGTTAATAAATAGGGTACTTTTCATCCCCGAAAAATCCATGGGTTTTGCAGGAAAAGGGAAAAACAGATATTCACGCGGGAAAAATTCTACTTCACGTCGTAATTACTGAACTGATATGGCTGAAATTATGAAAAAAGATAGATTATATCTTGGATTAATACGAAGGCTACTTTTCATCCCGAAAAAAATCATGGTTCCCGTGGGATTAGTAAAAAACCGAAATTCACGCGGAAAAAAAATCTTCATGCCGCAAGTGCACAACCGACTTGGCTGGAATTTGGAATGGAGATAGATTATATCCTAGGTTTATAAATAGGCTACTATTTATTTCGGAAAATCCATGGTTTTTTCAGGAAAAAAGAAAAACATATATTCATACGCGAAAAATACTACTTCACGCCGTAATTACTAAACTGATATGGCTGAAATTCGGAATAAAGATAGATTATATCCTGGATTAATATAAAGGCTACTTTTCATCCCGAAAAAATCCATGGTTTCCGCGGGAATCCTAAAACATTGATGTTAACACGCGAAAAAAACCTACTTTACGCTGTAATTACTGAACTGATATGATTGAAATTTGGAAAGGAGATAGATTTTATCCCGGATTATTACAAAGTGTACTTTTCATCCCGGAAAATTCCATGCTTTCTATGATAATATTGAAAAGCAGAACTCCACGCGTGAAAAATATTCCTTCATGCCGTTATTACTGAACTGATTTGGCTGAAATTTGGAATCGAGATAGAATATATCCTGAATTAATACAAAAGATACTTTTCAACTCGGAAAAATCTATGGTGTCCGCGGGAAAACTGAAAATTGATATTCACGCGGTAAAAATACTACTTCACGCTGTTATTACTGAACTGATATGACTGAAATTCGGAAAAAAAGGTAGATTTTATCCTGGATTAATACGTAGGCTACTTTCCATATCGGAAAATTTCATGACTTCTACGAGTATGATCATAGTGAAATACAGAAATCCACGCGGGAAAAATATTCATTCACGCCGCAACTACTGAACCGATTTAGCTCAAATTTGGAAAGGAGATAAATTATATCCTGGATTAACACATAAGCTACATTTTATCCCGAAGAAATTCAAGGTTCCCGTGGGATTAGTTAAAACCGAAATTGCCGCGCAAAAAATTATTCATGCTGCAACTGCTGAATCGATTTGGCTGAAATTTGGAAAAGAGATCCTGAATTAATGCCTAAGCTACTTTTTATCCTGGAAAAATTCATGGTTTCTATGATAGAAGTGAAAAACAGATATCTACGCGGGAAAAATATTCCTTCACGTCTTACTTACTGAACTGATGTGGCTGAAATGCGGAATGAAGTTAGATTTTATCCTGGATTAATACAAAGGCTACTTTTTATCCCAAAAAAATCCATGGCTACCGCGGGAAAACTTAAAAACAGATATGCACGCGGGAAAAATACTACTACACGCTGTAATTACTGGACGGATATGACTGAAATTCAAAAAGGGGATAGGTTTTATCCTGGATTAATACATCAAATTTTTATCCCGGGAAAATCCATGGTTTCTAAGAAAATAGTTAAATAGCAGATATTCATGCGGGAGAAATACTCCATCGTGCCGTCACTTCTGAACCGATTGGGCTGAAATTTAGAATGGAGATAGATTAAATCCTACAATTAACTACTTTTTTCTCGGGAAAATCCATTGTTTTCGTGATAATAGGGAGAAACAGTTATTCATGCGGGGGAAAATTTATTCCTTCACGCTTAACTACTGAAAATTTTTGGTTTAAAGTTGAAATGAAGATAGATTTCATGTAAATTAACACAAAGGGTACTTTTTATTCCGGAAAATGGATGGTTATCGTAGAATAGTTAAAATTAAAATTTACGCGGGCGAAGCCGCGGGTATCTGCTAGTTTATTATAAAGTCTGAATTCTATTCCATAAATAATATTATGTAATATTTTAATCGCTATTTAAAAATGAGCTGTTGCAGTAAGCTGTACTTCCTGTTTCTTTCAATTACTCAAAGAAAAGTCTTACTTGACATTTTCAAAGCAAGCCCTCACCAACCTAAAGCACATCATTGCTTTAATATATTTATCGACAAATAAAAATAAAATATGTAACATCACGGAACTTGTATACTTCTATTGTAATGAGCAATTGAACCGTCATTCAGTCGATCTAGAGATGGGCTCAAATGGATGGACTGATTACAAAGTAACCGAAGTAGATATACAACATATCGATGATCTTCAGTCCTTTACCATTCCAGTCGTAAAAAGCATTTCCAAATATATCAAACGGCCTTTTTCTGTTAAATCAAAGTGAAGGAGCTCTCAAGCAACGGGCCGGGCAATACGAAACAGCGACGCACTCCAACGGGCTCGTCTCAGATGTCACTAAGAGAGGCCATTCGCGATCCCGACCACACCCCCACTCGAGGCACATAAGCCTACGCGGCCCGCTTTATTTATTATGTACAGCCATTAACGCTACTGCCATCATGGCGGCGTTTTTCAATTTTTAATTTTCCTCATACACCGCAACGGCCCTTGAAAAGAGCCAGAATTGACACTTGAGTTAAGTTACTTCCCGGCGTTGACAGCGAAACTATCGCATTCCAACAACCTTAATTAAATTTTCATGGAATAACTTTATGTACTTTTCAAGGGACACGTTTCAAGTTTCATTCAAGTAAATAACATAAGTCAATTTGGCAACGAAAGCTGACTAATTCGTCATTCGTCACCGCGATGCGCAGATACGAGTAACGATAATATGGCTTCATTTATTTACACCCTAAATAAGCCCACCCAACGCCATTTATAAGTCTTCTAAGGCGGGCAAACAAAATGGCTGACTTTTTAATTTAGCAACGTCTAATTATATCACAGATTAAACTGCCCTCCCAAAATAAATAAGACTCGAGCTATCGCGTACCTACCTTATATTACAACTCAAGATTAGTTAGTCCCGAAACTTTGGGGTGTCGTTAAACTCTCGTCCTTGACAGCAACAATTTTGATGACAGTTAACGTCCAAACTGTACGAACCAAACTTGAGATAAAGCTAACCCTCGATCGGCGCCTTAACGCGAAATTAGAACTCGTAGAGATAATTTTATGTCCACCATGTATAATACGTGTATAGATATTTCAATCCACAAAGACGCGCTCCACTCAGTCAAAATCGCTGATGTTTCATTCTATTCGTATGGATGACAGAGTGGGGCACGTCATCGTGGATTGAAATATCTGAGTACACACGCTCTTTTTCTACTTCAAGATAATAACCGGTGGTTATTAATGTGGTGATGGTTTAATCTTTCATGAGAGCACAACAGGGGTGCTCATCTGATTAATTTATATCGGTAGTCGCCTACCAATAACATCTACTGTAGTTTCAAAATGGTCTGCCAACGTTCTGTTCGGGCCACAAGTATCCGGCTGGTCAGATCTCACCGCCGCCGGCCAGTCTCTCGACGCAAGTTTGGAGTCCTGACTCCCCAAATTTATTTCATTAAATTTAATTCTCAACTCCAAGGGCCGGTTGGGAATTCGGTCAGAGCCAAACGAGTTAAAGTTCACGAGCGCCGCGGCAAATTAATCTTAAGGGAGTTCCGATGTTATCCTCTTCCTGGGCCTTCTAACTGCGTCCGTCTGCCGTTATAAATTAACAAACCCCCAGTAATTAAGCTAGAGGTGTGTTTCGCGTTTAGTTTGGTAGAGAAAAATTTAGTTAGCGGAACAATATTCCACCACTTTTATAAGAACTTGCATTTATTACCCACGACGGAACGGAGTACGCTATATTTAGGGTGAGAGCCCGTTTGTTTGTTTGTTTGTTCCCATCTTATTTATACATTTTGTATTATGAAACTTTTGTAGGAATACTGCGTGTCATTTTTAAGTAAGAAGCGTTCTTTGTATGCCACAGAAATAAAAACGACATTACTTTTTGTAAAATGAGTAAAATTTAATTGTATGTTAAGAAATGCCAATCTGTAAATATATATTGAATTATGTAATAAGATGTGTAAATTTATTTAATTTGGATGACTATTGAACATAATTGTTTTTTTTTGTTTGCAGGTAAATATTGGCGCCAGGGTATGCTTAAAATTATGAATTTATTGAAAAAAACCTCATATCTTCTCTTACGCAAGAGGTTTGTGTCTAAAGACGATTAAATGTGATAAAAAATTGTCGAGCTTAAGATTTAAAGTGCACTAATTGGGGAAAAAATGTGCTATTTCCATGATTGCACTGAAATGAACTGGATAGAAAAGATGAAGGTCCGCATCATACCTAAAATGTAGACATTTATGCATAGAATCACCTTGTTGCTAATCTGCTGCTAAAAACAATTTTAAAGTGTTAAAACAGTATTAAACGTAGTCATTCTGCTTTATTTTCCGGTTGGTTGGGAATCTGTTTAAACATACATCCGTGCCAGCGACGGGCACAAGCGTTTCTACCAAAATCGAGTCGAGTTGAAACTTTATAATTAACACAGTTAAATATCCATTAAAATTCGTCAAATGAGTCGCCGCTTCATTTGCATATTTTGCAACACGGGTCGAGTAGGGTTGACAAGTTTAAAGTGATATTAATTTATTTCAAACAAACGATGACCGATGGAGAGCCACGGTTGGGGTAACTAGTAACTACTATTCATGATCGCCTAAGATGAGGGTTTTCGGAAACTACCCTGGCTACCATAAAAGCTCCGCTAATACCTAGCAAGAACGACGTGGCAATGGATAAGAAACCCATAGAACCGTAAGTTTTCTGGACACTAAACTTTAGCCCACACTCCAATGTTTTAGTTTTAGGACAATAAATAGTACGTCTTAATTTGAATATTGAATCTATGAAGCTTAAAATTTAAAGTGACCATATTTATATCAATTGATACACATTCAGGGACTCACTGGATAATAGGCAAACAAAAGTTTATGTTAACTCTTTCTAGAGATCACCATTCCGTAATATTGAATGTTTGTATAAATTAGTTAGAGACGTGGTAGCCCTAAAGTCGAGTTTTGGTGCGGTTCATTTCCTAGAAGTCCCAGGGCGGCCCTACGTCCCAGTTCCTTTGCTCACTAGACCGCGATACGTAGTTAAATGTTGATTAATTTTATTAATTCGAGGCAACAGGCATATTCAGGTATTCATTTGTACCGTTCATTTGTGAAGGTATACCTACATCGTGCCATCATTAAACCAATTTGAGAAACGGGTTATCTGCCTTCACGCTGTAGAATAATTATGCAAGTACGACCTAAAGAGAAATCAATACGTTTATCTACTAAATACTGAGTTTAAATAAATATTTTAACAACTTTTTTAAGGCGTGAAGGTGAACTTTAGCAAAACTTGTATTTATCTACCTAATGAACACCAGGTGAATTGTTCTCCTATAAACATGTCGTAAATTAAATGATATAGCCAATAAGATCGTAGGGATTCACTGTAATTAATTGTTGGGATCCGAAACGATTATAGCGTATTAATATAATGATAACCCATAACTTACCTCAGGGGTTGAGAAATTCAATGTGTTTACTTAATGTATTGGTACCTGTGTTGGCCCAAAAGTAATCTGATTACAATTACAAATTACTGATTAATAATTATAATCAAAAGTTTTAATTACGATTAATTAATCATAATCAAAAATTTTGATTACGATTAATTAATCATTAATCGTAATCATTAATTTGATTACTTGATTACTTATTTTAAATACTTATTAAATTTATTGGAAGAGCAAAACCAACAGCTTATGCTGGGCAAAATTTAAAAAATATGGCCGCCATTTTGAACTTTTTTGTTATTGGACTGAATTACTTCAAAATCGAAATCTGACCGTAGCAACAAGTATTGAGAAAGAATATGGTGCCAAAATTTAAAAAAGTGGCCGCCATTTTGAACTTTTTTGTTATTGGACTGAATTACTTCAAAATCGAAATCTGACCGTAGCAACAAGTATTGGGAAAGAATATGATGTTAAAATTAAAAAAAGTGGCCGCCATTTTTAACTTTTTTGTTATTGGACCGACTTACTTCAAAATCGAAATCTGATCGTAGCAACAAGTATTGAGAAAGAATCTGGTGTCAAAATTTAAAAAAGTGGCCGCCATTTTGAACTTTTTTGTTATTGGACCGAATTACTTCAAAATCGAAATCTGACCGTAGCAACAAGTATTGAGAAAGAACATGGTGCCAAAATTTAAAAAAGTGGCTGCCATTTTGAACTTTTTTGTTATTGGACTGAATTACTTCAAAATCGAAATCTGACCGTAGCAACAAGTATTGGGAAAGAATATGATGTCAAAATTTAAAAAAGTGGCCGCCATTTTTAACTTTTTTGTTATTGGACCGACTTACTTAAAAATCGAAATCTGACCGTAGCAACAAGTATTGAGAAAAAATCTGGTGTCAAAATTTAAAAAAGTGGCCGCTGTTTTGAACTTTTTTGTTATTGGACCGAACTATTTCAAAATCGAAATCTGACCGTAGGAACAAGCATTGAGAAAGAATATGGTGCCAAAATTTAAAAAAAGTGGCCGCCATTTTGAACTTTTTTGCTATTGGACTGAATTACTTCGAAATTGAAATCTGACCGTAGCAACAAGTATTGAGAAAGAATATGATGTCAAAATTTAAAAAAGTGGTCGCCATTTTTAACTTTTTTGTTATTGGACCGACTTACTTAAAAATCGAAATCTGACCGTAGCAACAAGTATTGAGAAAAATCTGGTGTCAAAATTTAAAAAAGTGGCCGCCATTTTGAACTTTTTTGTTATTGGACCGAATTACTTCAAAATCGAAATCTGGCCGTAGCAACAAGTATTGAGAAAGAATATGGTGTCTAAATTTAAAAAAGTGGCCGCCGTTTTGAACTTTTTTGTTATTGGACCGAACTATTTCAAAATCGAAATCTGACCATCGCAGCAAGCATTGAGAAAGATTCTGGTGTCAAAATTTAAATAAGTAGACGCCATTTTGAACTTTTTTGTTATTGGACCGAATTATTTGAAAATCTAAATCTGACCATGGCAGCAAGCATTGAGAAAGAATCTGTGGTCAGAATTAAAAAAAAGTTGCTGCCATTTTGAACTTTGTTGTTATTGGACCGAATTAAAATATTTAATTGATATGTGGATATAGCAGCAAGCATAGAGAAATAATTTGTAGTCAAAAGTAAAATTGATGGCAGTAATACAGTTGGCAGTAAGACAGGAATTTTCGAAATTAAACGCCTGAAGGATAAAAGCTGAAGTTCAACATGAGCGAAGCCGCGGGCGTTTGCTAGGAAGTTATAAGTCTAACACACACACAAGTAGGAAGTTATAGTACAATTTGGTGATCATAAATCATAATGTTATAGGTTTTCAGAATATTGGACCAGTGTATGTTATAGGCACCTTAATTAATAAATATTAGTTATTATTTATTGACTTCTTAATTGATTCATTATTATTTTGAGCATACTACCAAGTAATTTTAAAAATCGATTTAAATAACTAAATATTATCATCATCGTCAGCCTGTTAGAGCCTACTAGTGGACATAGAGGTCTTCTCTCCTTTGACTTACGAGTATATCTTTAACTCAAAAAATTGTTTCAATTTACTTTAATGTTATGTTACTTTAGTTTTGTGATGACTGCCATTTTGATTTTTAAATTTGTCATAGTATATGGTACTCTATTAGTCAAGCCTCCTTCATTTGACGCCTATGTTGTGAAGAAAAGGACGCGTGAGTGTCGTGGAATACTTGGATGAAACAAAGTTAATTTCATAATGACAACAAGCGGACACCCGCAGCTCCGATTACGTGAACCACTGTTTGACTAACTTACGCGTTGAATTTTCATTATTTATGATTAAGCCGGCCTTTTCAAACTTTAATTTTGACAACAGATTCTTACTCAATGCTTGCTGCCATGGTCAGATTTCGATTTTCAAATAATTCGGTCCAATAACAAAAAAGTTCAAAATGGCGGCCACTGTTTTTAAATTCTGACACCAGATTCTTTCTCAATGCTTGCTGCCATGGTTAGATTTCGATTTTGAAGTAAGTCGGTCCAATAACAAAAAAGTCCAAAATGGCGGCCACTTTTTTAAATTTTGACACCAGATTCTTTCTCAATACTTGTTGCTACGATCAGATTTCGATTTTGAAGTAATTCAGTCCAATAACAAAAAAGTTAAAAATGGCGGCCACTTTTTGAAATTTTGACATCATATTCTTTCCCAATACTTGTTGCTACGGTCAGATTTCGATTTTGAAGTAATTCGGTCCAATAAAAAAAAGTTCAAAATGGCGGCCACTTTTTTAAATTTTGACACCAGATTCTTTCTCAATACTTGTTGCTACGATCAGATTTCGATTTTGAAGTAAGTCGGTCCAATAACAAAAAAGTTAAAAATGGCGGCCACTTTTTTAAATTTTGACATCATATTCTTTCCCAATACTTGTTGCTACGGTCAGATTTCGATTTTGAAGTAATTCAGTCCAATAACAAAAAAGTTAAAATGGCGGCCACTTTTTTAAATTTTGGCACCATATTCTTTCTCAATACTTGTTGCTACGGTCAGATTTCGATTTTGAAGTAATTCGGTCCAATAAAAAAAAGTTCAAAATGGCGGCCACTTTTTTAAATTTTGACACCAGATTCTTTCTCAATACTTGTTGCTACGATCAGATTTCGATTTTGAAGTAAGTCGGTCCAATAACAAAAAATTTCAAAATGGCGGCCACTTTTTTAAATTTTGACCACAAATTCCTACTCCATGCTTGTTGCGATACTCAAATATCGATTTTCAGAGCAATCGGCCCAGTAACATAAAAATTTAAAATGGCGGCCACTTTTTTAAATTTCAAAAATCCCCGTCTGAGTCCGAATCGATTTTGTTACCTAATAAAACCTAGCTACCAAATTTCAGATCTCTTCGGGAATTCCTGGAACAACGGAAAAAAATCACTTTTGTTTTTTCCACCTACAATTTTGAATTTCTGAAATCCCCGTCTTAGTACGAATTCATGATAATATCAACCTAGGTACCAAATTTCAGATCTCTACGACCAATAGTTTAGGCGGAATCCGTGGAACAACCAAAATGCCTGATTCTTTTATATATATAGAAGATAATATTTATGACATTAGTGGATATATTCGTTTGTAATCAAGGTAATCAATTACTGATTAATGATTAATGATTAATTTCAGTAATTAAGATTACAATTACTTTTGTAATCATGATTATTGTAATCATAATTAATTTAATCTGATTACAAGTAATCAGATTAATTAATTGATTACAAAAGTAATTGATTAATGCCAACACTGATTGGTACCCAATTGTGTTAGCCTAAACATACCTACTTAACCATGCTCTCATACGACTTATGTTATGAATGAGAGTCAGGTAGTACTTCTTCGAAACGTAGGTTTATTAATATTGATGAACATCCGAAATTGTCTTTTTGACTTTACCGCTTCATTTCCTATGAAACCTGAAAATTCTCTCCCGCCAATGCCGTATCTAGGAAGACGGGTTTAACTTCCCTTATAAGTTTATTATCTTTGTAGATATCCAGAGAAAGCAGGATTTCTATATATTATAATGGAAAAAAATATTTCTCATTTTTATGAAACACCATAAAAAGCTGCATTCATATACAATTTTAAGAAGTAATTTTGTATAAACATACGAACATCCAGATTTATTATATTTCGAGCTTTGTTGAGCTTTATCCAATTGAGTTACTATTTGATTTTTAGATATAAATAAAGTTACTTCAGATACAATACAGAATTCTCCCGTATTCAATCACAAAACCAAAATGCCATTACATCTATCTTCCCTGATAAAGACTGGCAGACTGGTTTAACAAATGCAGAGGCAAATGGTATATCGCGGTAATTTTCTCAATGCAACCGCTTGGGGCTCTGTCGGTCTGTCAATCACTCGCAGATAGCATAAAATATTTACAAGTATAATTCTGAGTGGCCGCGATGCATTACGAAGCTTTCTACCGTGCCCTTTGTGGAGCTCACTAGGCGCCCTATCTTACAGAAAAAGGGTGAATAAAAACCCGGCAGTCATAAGTAGACTTTAGTTAAATGGTTTGTAATATTGTAATATTCTTTCTCTATTAAGTAGAGAATCATATTCTGTTTCTTTTTTTTTATTCAAAGGGTGTTTTTTCTGTAATATTAATGAACTAGTTTTTACAAGCTTTAATTTAGTTTCACCTGTTCCGACTTTTGGTGGTTTATTTGTCCGTAATCATTAGACACTCTTCACGGTTACCGATCGAGCTGAAGTTTCGGAAACATAAGTAAACCGGATGACAATGCAAAATGATTATGTCATGGAGCTGATCTGATCCGAATCCGATGGAACCGAACCGAACTCGGTAGTTAAACGACACAACCCTATCGAGATTTGACTCGTTTGATCCATCTTGATGAATACTTTGGTGCTACATGGTAACCAGGGTCTGGTGCTAAAAATAATACAGATACCTAACGCGTATAAAATCTTGTTTCTAAAAATGTTTTTTTAATGATTGCTTGTTCTTATCTGTATAATCCAAAATTAAAATCCCTAAATGTAATCATTGTTTAATGATTTTTCTCTTTTGACTTATACAACTGAATTTATTTGTGATTGTGTAGCAATTTTCGTATAAAATACTTACATTCTACAATGCATTTAAGTAGCTTCTTCACAAAGATAGTGGTTCCTATAAAATACGATCGCACCTACTTATGAAAACTTTGTAGAAATAACATACTTAGTGCATATAAAACACTTTTATATCTTAAAATTGAATCACAGTTTTCGTTTCTTCGAACCTGTGTGTGCAGGTATATTATGGTCGTAAGGATTAAGATTCTTGATAGTAAAAAGCCATGTAAAATTTTGAAGGCAAATAAATCTCTGTACGCTTGATAGATACTGATAAATTCAAACAAATGCATCGGTAATGGCACTAGTATTACTTGCGCTAGGGCCTGCCAGTCGACGATTGATAACCTGAATAAAATAGTGACGCCTACAGTTTCGAATAGCTATGATACATTGCATGACCTTCTATTTAATTCTTAAAATTTTAGTAGTATTTGTGAAAATTCTAATATGTTTTGTAGATATTCATTCGATCACAAAAATTAGATATTAATAATATATCTAGGCTATTTTTAAGCATTTCGTATTTTCACCTACCAAAAGGTGACATGCAAAACTAAAACATCATTGTTAACTACTACTACATAAGAAGTGTGGTGGTTTCCAATATTCCATCTATCCATGGTTGGCCTTACTAGAGATAGATATTTTACATAACTTGTATGGATGGAGCTTATGTCACATTGATATCTCTAGTAACGCAAATAGAAGATAAATAGAATATTGGGAACGGCGTCAGCACCCATGCGGGCAATGTAGAGCTAAGCTCAAAGTATCTCGAGATATATCTAAATAATCTAATCAGACTTTGGATGTTTGGGAACCAAAGTCTTGAAATGGCAAACATTTCTGGAAAATATAGTAGTGGCACCATATCAAGGTAAATAAAGCGACTTTGTCATAATATATCCCATAAATGACTAAGTTAATAATGGCAGTGTAGATGTCGCCCGGTAGTTTTCTCTTGTCTCTGTAAATAAGCTTAGAATGGGTATAAATAAGATTTACCCTAACTTTTCTAAAATAAGGTTTTTTACGTTACTAAAGTGGCATTTAACGTTTCGGACTTGTAAAGTTAATGGCATAATAATAGATAGCCGTCTAGACGGATTGATTTTTTAATGTAGGTATTTTACAATTATTATAATTTATCACACCTTCTTAGAGTAAAAAAGTAACATAAACGATAAGGAATATAATATTTTGCATGGTTTGAAATTTTCTGTTAGGTGAAAAATGTACTTACAAACCTTAATAGTGTGATATTTAGAGTAGCATTTACGTGTATCTATAGAGATAATAACTTATTTGATACCTACCTATACATAGTTGGTGCTGCTAATAGTAATTATAATTAATTTTATTTTACGCGCATAAAACTTTATTTGCAATTTTCAGCAATCCCCTTAGGTAACTTACCTACCATCTATATGGAAACCGGTCAATCGCTCATTCCATATCGAAATGAAATGAAATACAAAAAAATGTACTTCATATCGAAGACAAATTTAATTATACAAGTATACTTTTTTGAATTTCGTTTCTTAAATGAATCTAAGGTGTAACATTTTAATTGGCGTTATTTTTTTTTTATTGTAGATAGGCTTGCGCTTGACGACAATCATGCCTGATGGAAAGCAATGATGAGGTCTAGGTTGGAGCACGCTTGCCTAGAAAATGCCTATTCACTCTTCTCTTGAAGGCACCCAGATTATACTTGGCTGGAAACACGGAGGCTGGAAGGGCGTTCCATACCTTAGCGGTTCGTATCAGAAACGTGGAAGAAAAACGTTTCGTGCAAGTTTGTTGGATGTCAACCACATAAGGATGCCACCGCTCTCGGCGTCTTGCAGTCCTGTAGTAGAAAGGTGAAAGAGGTACAAGGTTATGTAGTTCCTGAGCACACTCACCAAAGTATATCCTGTAAAAAACCGCTAAACAGGCAACATTGCGACGGTGTTGTAAGCTGAGCAATTTTGCCCTCGTTAGCGATTCATTGCCGAATATTCTGCGGGCGCGGCGGTCATTTTTGGCACCATTCCGTATCCAACCCCAATAACCGTCCTAACTGAAATCGTTAGTTATTGATGGATGTCGGTCTAGACGCGTTGACTTTTCTTTTCCAGTGCGCGTTGTCACGAACCCATAAAATATTAGTCACCGGACGGACTTGCGTGCACTATGGGCTAATTATAATTATAAGTGGATTGCTGCCATTTTACTTGAAGTAAATATTAAATTGGCTCGAGAATAGGTTATACAAGCGATGGTTTTTTTGTTTATTGAAAACGATTTTTACAATGAGTACCTACATTACTAGAGACTGGTAGGTCCTACTATTTTATTGTGTGTGTAATTGTGGAAAGACTACTTTGTGTTTCTTTATTGCGTAAATGGAGAAGGAGTGCAGAAAATTGGATGATGGTCACATAGCGCTCTATGGGCTTGGCAAATTAAAAAATTGTAGTTAAAGTTACTACAAAAAATTAAAAATTCGCAACGTCATCAAATCAAGAAGTCAAAAACCTCGCCCACTCACAACCGCTCCACGCACCCGGCCGTCCCATCATTGATCATTGTCAAAATTTAATTGATGCCTGACAAAGTGATGTCGCCGCTTATTTGGGTAACCGGAGAAGCTTTTAAGAATAATTAATGTACCAATGAACTTTGCAGATTTAAATTTGTCAACCATTATGCGCGGGATTGGCGAAAACTCATTAGTTCGGCTGTTACAGAACAATTGATTAAATTTCTTCACTCATAAACTATACAGGACGTCCCACAGCGATGCCACATGGACTTCAAATACTTATTGTAGGTGGAGCATTTTACTGAAAGAACTCTACATTTTAGTTTTAAATAATATTATAAAGCGCATTTATAGATTTTTGAATTATTGCTTGGTTGAATCGGGACTCGAATAACAGAATAATAAATTACCTTATTTTTTTAATCATACCGATCGAAAAGCATAAAGCAACATAGGATCAAGGATCAAAAGAAGGTCATGAATTGTAAACCCCTCAATATGAACCATTTTTGAGAGTGCATTCTCCAAAATATTGAGATTTCAGCGTTGTCAAGAATTGTGATAAATAAAGTCATAAATCATTATCCAATGATGCACGACGCGACGCTATACTTAACGCTAAGCTGCTTTCCCAAAAATTCAAGTATTCAAAACTCTTTGTCAAACTCTAAAGGCAAAAAAAGGCAAATGAGTGTACTGATGTTTATCCCAATAGCAATTAATAATATGATTAAATAAAGGAATATGTTTCTTAAGACCTTTACAATTGTAAAAGACGATACGACACACTACAGAATGAAGCAAATGTTAAAAAAAATATGAAAACGAAATAATATTATACGTCTACCTCCTAAGAATAGCATCCAAAACAACTCACTCAAAGAAAAAGCCTCTTTAAAATACAATAGGTATTAGGCACTAATAAATAAGAAGCGTAAACAAAATTCAAGCATTCAAGAAAACAACTTGAGAAAATATTACAGAGATTAAAAAAATAACCTGTACCTAATTTGCTATATTCGTACTTACGAATCGTAGGTTCCTTACTCGTTTAGGCATTCTAATGTGTAAACGAAACGAATATTCCATAAAACATAAAAAAAAGTATTTGATACAATATTTTCTTTTAAAACTGTTAGTTTTAAGGTTTTGTGAGAAAGTATTTTTTCTTAAGATTCAGTTGTTCTCTGTGTTATTAACTTTATCCTTATCCTCCCGCAAAAATAACGAGGCTACTAAAATTTTTACATAAGTACAATTTTTTTTATTCTTTTGTAAGGCAATCCACAATTAACCCTGATGAAAAATATTCATGACACTTTTTGGACCCTTCTTCATTTGGCGTACAAAATTTGCGTGCTCGACCGAGTATTATGAAATGTTTTGTTGCTAAGTTACAAGTAGGTGACTTACCTACTTGCAATACTTTAATCTTTTCAACACCTGCAACGTGATACTTGTTCATGGGGTAAAACTCAAATAAAATACATTATATATTCAAACGCGTATTCCGACTACGGAACCTTAAAAAGCAAATTAATCACTACCAATTCAAATAAACGTCTTTATAACGCTTTGTATTCGAAAGTGACGTTAATTCGTGTCGTTTGTCTCAATGTCACAATCTTGGAGATATTGTTCATTTGGGCGATGCTAAAATATGCTATAAAAGTTTGAAAGAGACTTATTTCGCGTTCTTTTATCAACTTGACATTTTCCTTATCGTCAAGTGACAGTTTAATTTGGCATTTTGACCCTGGATTTGGCGTGATAATTACTTCTTTTTCAATATTTTTTAGCGTTTGTTGGGATTTTATTCGTTTAAATTTATAGTGATGCTGTTTATCAATATAAACCACTATCAATCATGCTAGCCTTGCCTTGCGTGACATACGGCGCCATGATGAGCGTCGAGATTTGTTGTCAATGTTCATGTACTGACTTACTGAGTTACTATCCCCTGTCATGCCCTATAACGTCATCTTATCCGCCACTTGATAGATTAAAGATAATCACGCTAATGTCGTAGACGGGGACGGGAACAGTCCAGTGTTTTCTAGGTCTAGGTAGTAGAAACGTAGTTCTTTGATATGTTAGGATGATGATGGTTTAATTTACTGGCAGGTCGAGTAATATTCCTTCTTTTAGAAAGTTGCTGAATTGACAATTAGCATGAAGAAGCATTTAGTACTTTTTTAGTAATAAAAGCATTATTTTCAGTGACTAAGATCCCGAGATTAAACAAAAAAGTTAATTAATCTTTTCAGCTGAGTGATTACTTGTTTAACATTTACTTTGATCTGTCTAGGCTCAGACTCTAATATCTCCGAAAACTTAATTTCTCTTTTTAAATCTTTTTTGGGATAGCTTGATTTATTTTCACGATAAATACTCGTAGAAAATTGTGGCCATGTTCTGAGAAGTTTTTCATTACAATTAAATTATATAATTTTTTATTTATAAGGGATAAAGTACCATTACCAAATGTTTACTTTACTATGTAGGTACTACAATCTAGCTTATGAACTAATTAGTAGATAATATTCTTCTTACTTAAATTTCCTATTAATGATTATTTTCTTTATTTATATATAATTTTAATAAGTATTTTTAATACAATGTTGCATTTATACTACTATCATCTTTAACTTATTTACAACGTATACCAAATACCAATTCGCCAATCGCATTACGTTATTTTGTAAAAAATCATAAAGAACATGGTTATATATACCTTTTCTCTTTCAAAAACAGATTCACTAATAATCATAAAGCCAAAAAGGCACGAGACATGGGTACTTTTAAAGGGCCATTTTCAATTTTCTTCCAACACCGCGAAAAGCTTCCTTGAGCCCGAAAATCCTTCACCCCTAATCTAAAAGTTGGTCCTTTGCGAGCAAATGTCGTGATATCAGCGCTCCTCAGAGTAAATAACGAGTTGAAAAATGACAGTAATAACTATAGGGATAATGAGTGGGGCGGTTGTATGCCCCGGGGGATACACGGGGCTCGGCGCACCAAATGTTGCAGTTGCACCCGCGAGGTAAACAAAACAGCGCTCTTTCCCCGGATTTATTTTAAGCGCAATTGAAACATTGAAATGAGTTTTCGTGTATTATGAAATTTTATGTTCACGATTAGATAAGAACTAAAACTTCCTTCTATAAGTATACTACGATCGATTAAAGAACATCCGCCGTTGCCATATGACATAATATTTCGATTTGATTGTAATATATGGAAAAAAAATTAAAAAAATGTCTGTACTATCGCTCAATTGATCACGTGATTTCCGCGCAAATAATTGTAATTCTCATACCTTTTTTGATCTTTGGTTCCATATGAGCAATCGACAGCTTTCTGTAATCATTATGTCATACTCGTTTGTGTACGGCTCTTTATATTCAAACTCATGTGCAGCTTTGAAAAATCTAAAAATTAAGACTTTGGCCTGATTGGAATACTATATATATTATGCACTAAAATCTAAACTTTGAATAACCAATAAATAAGATCAACGAATTCTGGACAGAATGAGTTGTTTCGACTGAAAATGCTGATTGAAAACTTCTATATCAGATATATAAAATTATTAGGTGTAGATAGATAGATAGATATATAGATAAACACTTTATTGCACACCACAGAATAAAAATATAAAAAAAGAAATAAATTAATTAAATACAAACAAACTTAGGAGTACAACTTGGCGGCCTTATCGCTACATAGCGATTTCTACCAGGCAACCAATACTGTGAAGGAATATTTGAAAGTGGATACGCGGTTGGTGGTGCCAGAATAAATAAATAAAATAAACTACTTACAATAATATTATATATACTTGTACATATCTACATAATATATTATATACACACATATATATATATATATACATAAAATAATATATACCTAAGTAATACAAATTCAATAAAAATAAAAATAAAAATAATCCTCAAAACAATAGAATAAGTGAGGATATAATAAACATTGAAATGACAAACTTATAGGTGACAGTTAGTCATCAGCACTCAGGCAACTGAGATATAAAGTGTATTTAAATTTTTGTGCCATAAAAAATAATACATACCCATCTCTACGCATAAAACCATTTTTCCGTTCATTCAGAGCCCAGTGAATCCTTATCGCGACGCCTCATTTCCACGCAATCCTGTCTAACGCGTCAAAGAAATCGGGCTTCTTACAGAAACGCGAGAGGTATATTATTAAAACTCATGCGGTCCTATTAGCAACATCTCAGATTGCTGGAGCTGCCAGCATCTTGGGAATAACGATGCGTAGGGTTGCCAAATACATTCAATCATTTTAAGGACATGGCTTCGTATTTCAATGTCACCATACGTGTATCTGTATGAATAGGTACTTCTGAAAAAATATATTTCTCTCAAAATTTAGGATTTTTGTCATATCATAAAGAATTTGAATCCTTAAAAAAAGTAGATTTTATACATGACCCTTAAACTGGTTTCTAGTCGATTTAATTATTTTTTTGCACCAAAATATTATAATTTAGATTGTTATTTATATTAGTTCTTACGTTTTTGTTATATCACTACATATGTACCTACTACTAATAACAAGTAGCTGGCTGATGTGAAATTGAATCTCAAATAAACCTCCATAGACACCACATAATTTTTTTTATATTCTTTCTCAGTTTTTTATTCTTTGTCAGTTTTTTAAGGTGACAGTGAATTAGTTTATTGCTACCAAATTAAAGAAAATAGCATTGCAAATTCCCAGGGGAGAAGTTTCTTAAATAGCAGCAGTTTTCCTAGCGGAAATATCCCAGAAATCGCATACATATGGCCACTTCACACGCAATATACGCGTCGCGGTGTAATGGCATCATTTCATGGCGTCGGAGCACGTCATTACAAAAGTCACCATGACTACACGGTGCTCAGTGGAATGAGATTTGCAAATGATAATGAGCACTCTTTGTTGAAATTTTTGCCGCTCCTTTTTATAATGCTTCATCCCGTTGGATTTAATAAAATTTGCTATAAATTACACTTGAACGACGACATTATTGTCGGCTGCTTGGCGTTATCAACTATCTATATAGGGCTATGTCGGCGTTGCCTTTCAGCTGCTTTGGCACAGAAAATGAATACCTGTATTGTAGCATCTTCATTACAAAATTCAATCATCTTAAGGTTTTGTGTATGCTAAGATTTATTTAATTTTATGTGTTATATATTTCAATCATAGTGTTGTACACACTTAGGATGTTATTCCTATAAATTTAAATACGTACCGAGGAAGTTTTAGAATCGTATTTCAATGTATGTTAATCTTACATGTTGCGTGTGTAAACTGTAAACTACTTATTGATCCACTAAATAGCATTAAAACATGTTTTTAATTTAATAACTTTTAATATCATTGTATTAATAAATGTACATCCAAAATTCTTAATGTAACAAACATTTATTTTATACGACGCACCGTGTAGGTGTTTCTAAACGCTTTAAAATTGTAAATATTTCTCTGAAGAAGAACACGAAACACTCACTAGGTCCACAAAATAAAATCATTAAAATAAAGTAATCAACGCAGGCGAATACTTTGTGGAAGCTCAGCAAAAAATTTCGTACCAAATTTACTTCCATTCCACGGACAGTACAAGTTTACGGAGACACGAAAAACCCAATTAAAATTTGTTTGCGAATGGCTGAATAAACGGAGCAAAAATTGCTACAACGCAAATAAGGACTAGGTAAGCTGCTCCTCAATTTAGGTTCATAATAAGATATTCATAAAGATGTTCCTTGGCATGACAAAAGAAGGAGACAAGCTTCCCGACTAAAATGTTAAATTACAAGAACCCGGTGAATACAGACGCAGCACAATACAACTCTTGACGTCAGGCTCGCTCACAATAAATATGCACAAGTCACTAAGTACATTAATAACAAGCTTTCTAATTTATGCTTCGAAGATTTTATCTAATCTTCTTTCATCAAAGTACTATAGAAAACACTTATTTTAATGATGTTCTAACGCTTAAATATACCTATAAAGATATATATAATATAACCTTTAAAGATTATACAGCAAAAATAAATAGTCTTTGGTAGAGAATTAATAAAGTCGCAATTGGAAACAATACGTACATACTCTATTTTATTGGCAATACAAATTGCATGCCTATTTCATATACTACTCTTACTTTATCTTAGATCACAAACACACTACAGAGTAATAGTCAGTCGATGGGAAATATTCGGATATATCGCAATCGTTTAATCCCCACCCCTCAACGACCTAGCGACACGAAAATCTACTCATTTGTCAGGTCTCCCCCATAATCTGACCCTGTCACATGAACATATCAAATGTCATTCGAAATTAATACAGGCGACTCGGATTTTCATGCGGCAATCTTTAGCAAGGATCAACTTATGACAGTTAGACAGAAAATGTATGAATTGGGTTTTTTTAATATTGATGAAACGAACCTCAAGTTTACCTGAATCTAAAGTTATATTATGTCATCCTGAGATATCTGCCGTTCTCAAACTCATTATGCCCAGTAATTTAGTCGGTTCCAATGCCATTGAAATCTAATGTAAGTACGAGTACTGCTTTCCGTCAGAATATCTGTCACTGCATGTATATTGTGTAAATGTATACCCAACCAGACGGACTCTGCAGAAAAAAGTCCTCACACCACCACAAAAATTTCAGTTCCTAAAACAAACAATATTATTGTTTTGAATTTTTATTTCTTAACAATATATTTATAATGTATCGAAAAATGTTGATGAACGAATTCATTATTCTACACAGAACAGATACATAGGAAACATAATAATTATAATACAGAACAGTCTTATTGCCATAGGCAATGTCTTCCAGGCAACGTTTAGATTATAATATGGGTAATTAAAAAATGGGCTACAACTTCTTAGTAGTTTAGGGACTTGAGGGAATAAGGCCTCTCTTAAAAGTTTAATACCAACTATCATAATACCACATCAAATATCATGGCCGACGGGCAGGCTGAAGCCACTTAGACGGCTTACCTCATCGTCTCAGATCATTTCCTACCGTCGTCGGTGCCCCGCCATGTATAGGTATTAATAAGATCGCAAGGAAGCTTTATTTTATACTCCCCAAGCCCCCGGCCTGCAGATGTATTGCAGTTATAAGTCAGCCGTATTAATCCCTATCACTTGACAATAAAATGGAAGTAACATCTCAAGAAGTTAATAGAAATTTATTATTGTCGAGGGAGGGGCCAAATGTAACAAACACTCTTCTCTTGAAATTTTTTGTGATTTTAGTACTGTATAAAAGAATACTTTTTAGTTAAAATCAGTCGGTTAAATAATTCAAAAGCGAATTAAAAGTCGATAATCTATTTAGTTTCAGAATAATTATAAAAAAAGTTTGTGAAAGAATATAAATAAATCCAGATTTTTATATTTGGTTTGGGCCGTTCTTAAAAATACTTACACCCAATTTAGACAGAATTTTATATGATACAAAATAAATATAAACAAAACGAAAAATAATTTGGGCTTTATTATGCTTCTTTTTTAGGTACGCTAAACATGCTTATCTAAAATTTGTTCTAGTTAGTGAAAAGCTTTTTTGCCTATTGTCTAGCTTCATGAATATTTCATATACCGCGACAGGGAACAACTGTTTTCGTGAGCAGATAAAACTCGCTATGTTCTTATTATACGTATCCGTAGATAAGCTATTTTCGATAAGGAAACATGTACCTACTTGCTCACTTAAATGTTTTTGGAATTCAAAGCAAATCAATAACTGTAGATCGAAAATTTTCGGGCTCTACCCAAATAGTCCTAATTTAGTTTAAATCTCATCAAACGCAAGTTCAACCAAATAATTTTCCGCTATTCCGCCTCCTTATTGCCGACTGCACTGTGGACCACATTTCAAACAAATTGAAAATCAATTTAACGAAGGGGTGCTCTATTCGACAGGCGACGCCAAGAAGAAACAGGCCTCTTAGTAACCGAGGGTAGAAATAGGAAAATACATCACCTTAAAGCGAGTAGGGAAGATTCATATCAGACAGGAAATTCGACGCTCGTCCCGCCTTAGCTTAGTGGATTTTTTTTAAGGAAAGGAACCCACCTACTTTACTCCCGCATATGGAGTACTGATTCATGAGTTTTATCTGCCATGAAATGTGAGCTTGTGAATTTATTGAATGTTACCGGCATGTCTGCGAGCCAGAATTAATGGTAATTGATCCTAGTACTTTTATATTTCTCAAAAGTCATCTTTTAGTATAGGATACTATACAATGACCAATGGATGAAAACTGATGAAAACTATTTTATATCAAATTAAATTAAACATATTGAAAATGGGTTGTCTAAATAAATTCAGTCCAGAATATGATTTAGGTATTAACAATTATTTAAAAAAACATTGTAACATGAATTCATGTAGAGCACTATAAGGTTTTTATTTTATTTTATAATTGTTAATTAATCACGCACTGGACTGAAATTTTGAAGCAACCCATTTGCAATATATTTATTGGCATATTTTACTGGATATGAAATAGTTTTCATCCATTAAACAGCTCGGTGAAGGTCGTTGTTAGTATACCAGGTTCTTAGACTTATTTGCAGTACGTTCAGTTTAAAGCAATTTACTTCAAATATATAGTGTCAGAAAAAGTTTTATCAGAACCCACTGTCATTTTATGACTTTATTTTATGAAGAGACAGAATGAGACAAAAGTTTAGAATGGAAACAGATGAGGTGTCACTTCAATTCAGACTATAAATTTCTAAGCTCATAAAAATGCATGCGCCGCGTACGATTGAGCGGTGAATAATACACGAGAGGCGTAACTTAATTTTCTGCATAAAAATTGGCATTCTTTTGTAGCAATCGTTGATTCGCGCACCCCATCGCGATACAAGCGATTATTATTTCGTTCGAAAACCCATCAAAAGTTACAATTGAAAAGTTAAAGTATTCCGACGGGACGCTAAGCCGCCCTCGGTTGATACAAATGAGATTGCTGTAGGAATATTCTTTGTGTACACAACCGGCGTCTCACTTAGATGCTGCACTTAATTACACTGAATTTTTATTGAGTAGATGCGCAATAAACACATTCATTGTCTGCTAAAAACACAATTAAAGAAAATAAAGATTTGTTTCTTGCTAAAAAGCATTTTACATTTAGAGTTTTTACATAATTTATCATTATAGTTATCATTCTTTCTGGCCTCATATAGCTTTGCAATTAAGATGACGAGTAGAGTTTATGTAAGTGAAAGTATAATGCTTGGCATTATTATCCTCAACTTAGCCAAGTAGACCCAGGAATTTGCTCTTCTCTCTTTCGAATACGTTACTGTTGCATAAAATGTATGTGAAAATTAGTGAGTTTGGATGTTTGTTACTCAATTTGGTACCCCGCAAATTCTGAACTAATTTGAATAAAGAAAATTTACTGTAATGTAATTTTGTATATTATATCCCAGCAAAAACATTTTCATGTAAAATGTTGCCAAGACGAGAACATGTGGCTAACACTATCAAAAAGTTATCAGATCAAATGTAGAGCAAGACTTCTAACTCTACACGCCCTAACTCTATAAATCCTAACTTTATAAACTCTACAAAATATACGACAAAATATATTATGTCTTGGCTGTTTCGGTACCGTCACATGGGCGTAAAGTGAAGAATTTATTCACTGTTCAGTACTACTTTGTAGAATATGTATTATATTTCTTGCGCATCAAAGGTGCCTTTTTTATAGCCCACACTACCTTTCTTCTCGTTTATCTTTTTTAGTTTGGTCTGGGGTGCTATTGAAGTTCAACTAAGGAAAACTATCACGGTTAAGTAACGAGTTAACGAGTATTGGCCTTAACTAATAAAATATACTTGAAAATAGTAAGAATTTCGTTATAATTCCATGGAAAATATTTATCAAATACAAGATGCATACCTACAGTGTCTATTATTTATACTTTATAATGTATGACTGCGCGTGGCCCTTTTTTTAGAGTTCTACTCGTATATTAAAATGTTAAAAATGCAAACTTTATGTTGAGACTTCCTCCGTCCGTCCGTCCGTCCGTCTATCACAAACAATAGAATATTTCAGCAACTACCTACCTACTTACGCTATCTACATGGAAATAGATGTCGGCGTTAATGGCCCAAGGTCATTGCAAAATCACCCGGAGCAATATTTCAAGAACAAAATTCCCAGCTCTGAACTTGCAAGTCTTTCTATACGGGCATGGGCATAAGGCATAATTAATATCATTTTTGAAAATACCTACTTGCTTGCGCTAAGTAACTGTACGATTTTTTTTAATAATCCACACGTGCGTTTCCACAGGGTCGTCACTAGACGATACTTTTAAGTTTTGTCCGAGTGCAGTCTGCCATTTAAATGAGAGAACTTAGTACCTGCCTACTTGGTTTTTGTAGTTCTACGTAGGTAGGTATGTAACGAAATATTTGAACGTGATTTTAACCCACTTTTAAGCATCGGATTAACTTAAATCCGTGCGTTTGGGCACTAAGCAGGTATTTGAGCGCTATATAACGCTATTCAAAATCAGATTTGACGCTTGGCACGTTCGACAGCTCACGCTGGGCACTGGGCACTCGGCTCAATGTGGGTTTTTGTCACTGAGCACTGGATCATGGTCACTCGACGTGCAGTGAAACTCGGCTCGTTAAACATGAAATGCTTGGAACTTGGGCTTGAAACGTGTAATATTACTGGGCACGTGGCACTGGACACTTGGACGCTTGGCCGCTTGGGCACTGGAATCAGTGGAAAAATTTACGTGTTTTCCATATGTTTACTAGCATTACTAGCAGATATCTAACATGAAATTAAGTTTTTATTATACCTATATACTTATGGGAAACCCCATACGAACTTCCAACCCCCTAATTTTATGGATGTGGGGTGATTAACTAAAAATCCTGAAACACGTATTTAATTGTTTATTACAAAGAGTCCCTATATCAATTTTGAGACCTCTAGCATCAATATTTGCGGTAATTTCATACAAACTTCCATCCCCTATTTTAAGGGGTTGGGGGGGTAAATTTCCAATTTTTGGAATTTTTTTGTTGGTTGTGTGCTAATACTAGCTTATATACCAAATTTCAGCTTTCTAGGTCTTCAGGAAGTACCTAGGAATGGGAAACCCCATACGAACTTCCAACCCCCTAATTTTATGGATGTGGGGTGATTAACTAAAAATCCTGAAACACGTATTTAATTGTTTATTACAAAGAGTCCTTATATCAATTTTGAGACCTCTAGCATCAATATTTGCGGTAATTTCATACAAACTTCCATCCCCTATTTTAAGGGGTTGGGGGGGTAAATTTCCAACTTTTGGAATTTTTTTGTTGGTTGTGTGCTAATACTAGCTTATATACCAAATTTCAGCTTTCTAGGTCTTCAGGAAGTACCTAGGAATGGGAAACCCCATACGAACTTCCAACCCCCTAATTTTATGGATGTGGGGTGATTAACTAAAAATCCTGAAACACGTATTTAATTGTTTATTACAAAGAGTCCCTATATCAATTTTGAGACCTCTAGCATCAATATTTGCGGTAATTTCATACAAACTTCCATCCCCTATTTTAAGGGGTTGGGGGGTTAAATTTCCAACTTTTGGAATTTTTTTGTTGGTTGTGTGCTAATACTAGCTTATATACCAAATTTCAGCTTTCTAGGTCTTCAGGAAGTACCTAGGAATTTTGATGATCATCAGTGAGTCAGTCAGTCAGTCAGTCAGTCAGTCAGTCAGTGACGAAATTTTGGTTTTTTAGACGTCAATAAAATCTAAAGTATAAGACCTATAAAATTGAAACTTTATAGGTTTAATAAGTTCACTGGCGACATCATTTTCCGAGAATTTTGATTATCTGAAATAATTCAGGCCTAAGTTATAAGGGTTTAAAAATACGGCGAAACACTTCGAGAAAAGATAGGTAGTGCCCTCGCGCTTCGCTTGGCTCGTCTTGGCGGGGACACTACCGTGTCCCCAGATAGGTATATGGTCATATGGGAGTGGGAACAGATACGGGAACTCATTTTATTCCAAGATCGCCGCTATATTTGTAAAAACCCAGGCCAGGTCCACTTATTACGTGATCGTGAATCTACCGGTAGGCGTCTCGACGTACTAATTTCGCGCCGGCCGCCGCGCTGTATACTTTGCTCGCGTTAGTTCGGGTACGGTCTATTTCACGCGCTGCGTGGTACGTGGCCCGATGACGAGGTAGCCCTAGTACGAAATGTTCTATCCGGAACTGAATTGCACTTTTTGTGTCTGCGCTATCATCTTGTGAGCCTTCTGTACTGTTAGGTACTATTAGGTTTTCCGTGAAAAAACTAAAACTACGTGTGTGTGGTGGATCCGCAAGTAATACCTAGTACCTACGTATGAAATCAAAGTTACTTTATACTAAAATTTCCACATAATTGCTTTTTCCCTTATTTATAGTTCATACATAAAATCCTTCTTTGCTGAAATAACAAAACACCGAAATGCGAAGTTTCGAAGGGAGTACTCGTAAGTCCGGAAATTAAACACAAAACAAAAGAAAACGAAATGTTTTACACGGCAAAGTTTTGGAAAACCCTTAAAATCGATAGGATACTCAACTAGAAACTTATCTCGTTCCACGCTGCATTCCAAAACAATTTTATTAAACTTTTCTCCCGCCTTGGCTATTGTGGGAGCGGGCGAGATTCGATGCAGCTCCCTTGCTCGAATTCTTCCCTGTATATATTTTTTCTACAACAAATTACCCTCCTGCGAGCGCACCTTAAAACACGAAGGCACCACCCTGAATAATTAATACAATGGAAGGTTAAATTCGTCCAAGTGTCAACTTTCCCCTAACTTTTTAAAATACAACACCACCGAAAGTGCGTTCTATGTCAGTGTCGTCTAGACCTTTTATCTCTCCGAGGGTTGTTTATTTAATTTCGCTTATTTTATTGGAATCGACAATGATTTAGGAAAACTTTTCTGCCAAAAAGTCGGGGCGAACGTTATTTTGATGTTTTTCGTGGGGTACGCTGTTTGATCCTGATTGACAAATTTATCCCGTTCAAGTAAATAACATTCAGAGCGTTGTTTGCGTAGAGATACTTAAGCCTCTAAACAAATGTCGAGAGCGAAGGGTGAATCGATAAGCCGAGAAACTAAATGAAGAACATGTTCGAGATATGTACAAAAAGACGTGATTTTTTATTGACAATCTTCAAAGGCAGTAAGGGCAATAACTCATACGTAACATAATAACCTTATGATTGCAAATAATAAGAACTTTTATTAAAAAATTCTACGTAGTCAAAAACTCAATAGATTTTGTTATGATAATATTATGAATTTTTGTGGTCATTTTTTCAATAATCCAATTAAGGGCCTGTTTCACAATCACCAGACGAACTTTGTCTAGCGAATACATTCGATGTTGTGACAATTTTTATATTGGGAATCTGTCAAAATGTCAAGTTTATTCGTTAGATAAAGTTTATCTGGTGATTGTGAAGCAGGCCCTAAGTATACAATGGTTGACTTCATTGTGCGCTTATCAACGTCACTATTAGTAGTACAGTCACGTGACCAATATCGGATACGATTTACGAAGTTCGATTATAAGTACACTGTTTTTTTATACATTGGCGTAAGCAATGCCCTTTAAAGCCCGACTATAATTTCCCTGGGGAGACTTCGCTGGCCTTTGACAGGGGTATTCCTGGACCGAAGGGTGACCCAGGGTAAGAACTTGGCAAAAGGTATCTAGGGTCACTCCCACCCGTCTATTGTATCTTGACGTTTATGGTCAGGGAAAGGGCACAGACAAAGGTCAGAAAGTTATTGGACCCCAAATGGTAATTTACCAGCAATTAATGGTGGCAAAGAAGGTCGACAGTTTCATAAAATAAACAAGTAAATAATAGTACATACCTGCTTGTGTATATTTCAACAAATTCTCAATATGGACGTTAATTGAAATTGTATGCTAATTATGAATTTAATTCCAAAGACTTAAATAATTGCAATTTGTAATTTAATATTTTATCGGTACTTTAACCAAACAACAGCGTTTGAATTATCTTAGCGGAAGCGCGGTGAATACGACAGTGAATCCCGTACTTCCGTCAGCGGGTACGTCGTGGAAACTGACAGTTTTTAGTAGGTGCAAGCCCCAGCAAGACGGAGAAATATGCGTTAGGCATTTTCTGTCTATAAAAACCGTCTGAATCATATTGTTATAGCGCAAAAATAACGCAACCATCAGAACTAAATTATGACGCCAATATTTTCCCGCATGCATGAAATGCAAATACAATTTAAAAGTTTGCATACACTCGCAGTGAGACTAAGAACACGCCTACCCAGCTCGCTTTATGCTACAAACTTATGCTATTTTAATTTAAATATGCGCAAACGGAAATAAGCTAAAGTATGTTATGGCATCCTTGCTCATTTCAAACTTAATTCTTGCTTAAGCAAGAACACTGTTTAAAGTTGGTTCCAGTGCATGGAAACGTATACGCGTCTACATATTTTCTTTGAACTGAGATTGTATTCGCTATAATAATCGTACGAATACGGGTTGCAAGAAAAGAGAAAGAATAAGCGTTTGTAGGACGAAAACAGCAAGCTTCTGGTTTTAATGAAAAAGGCTGATTTTTCAATCGCCAAATAAACTATCTGAGGAATTGAAACATATGCCATACAAAATCTGTCAAAACGTCATATTTATTCCTCAGTTAACGTTTATCTGGCTATTGTAAAATCAGCCCTAAAGTCTAAAGACGCGCTAAGCAACATACATAATATAATAGAACATAATGCGCAATGTATTCTATGTTAGACTTTGCGCAAGATTACTCAGTTATTCATAAACAGTGTATTAAAAGTTAGCGAAAGTTGATTTTTATTAAAATGTAAACGAAAAACATCTTAATAATATCTACAAACAGAAAGTCCGCAATCATAGCGCGATTATTTAAAAATCAGCTCAAGACCAACTTCAGAATTTTATTAAACTTCAAATAAAATATGAAAGTATCTCGGAAGTTCGCTCCAGTAACGATCGCGTAAAGTGTCTATTCAATGTACAGGATTAATATTCGCCTAACGTCAAAGAATGAGTCGGGGCAATGTAGAACAAACTTCGCTAGGACCAAGCGTAAAATAAGGATTCATAATTCAAATCGAAAAAACTTTCCCGGGCTCGGTAATTTTTCCCATCTTACGGCAAGTTTCGCCCGAGGGGTCGCGTCTTGGCTCGAGGAAATCTAAGGAAGGTTTACATTTTTAGCCTTTCACCGGTGTCCTCCTCTCCTCTCCACTTTATATCGTCTTTTGATTACTCTCTCAACAAGTTATGCATATTGTAAGACTCTTCGGCGTCTGTGGTTGGAAGAATTTCGGTGTCTTTATTCGACGTCTTTTCGGCGTTGATGTCTCATTTTTCATGCCTTTTATCTCTGCGCTGGCTTTATTATGGATGAATTTTGTTACGACTGATGGGGTTGCAGGGCATTTTTATTTTTGCGCACACTTACGTTTGTTTTTATATGTTACTTGCTATCACCACTCCGCCTGTGTTAAAAGACTTTTCTAAAATCCTCTTCTCTTCGTGGAACTATGAAATTTTTCAAAATAACATGTAGAATACGATATTTGTTAAACTGTCTCCATTTAAAATTTTAATCCAATTGGTGAAGCAAACCCACACACAAACACACATTATTTACAAACTATATATCGTCTGTATAAAATGGATATGATAACATATCTTAAAGAATGTTTTACAACTTTCTTCGTAACTTATTGAAGTCAAAAATTTTACGTCAAGTCAATTTTTTTTCTTTTTTCATAATTATGTATTATCAAAAATCTGCGGTACGGTGCGGTGTAATTACAACATTTCAGATATTGACGTAAAATCGTCCACTTCTCTTTCAAAGCAGTGCTACCAATTTTCCGTTTATTCCCCATAAGACCACCACCCTAATTGTTATCGGGGACCCATAACGGTGTTTCTAATGCGGCTAATGTATTTTTGGACATTCTGCAGCTTGCCCAGGGCCATTTTTCTGTTTGTATGAGCCCAATGCATTTCCTCCGTCCCCCCGCGTTTCGGTAACTCTATTATCGTCGAATATGTTCCCAATTTCCATTGTCCACTAATGCACGAGAGTGGTAAAGCGAATTCGATGAACATAAATAAAAGATAAAAAGGATGATGTTAAAAGCCTCATTATCTCTTAATATCTTCTATACACAAACCTATACTAAACCTATATATTAAAAAAATATCTTTAGTAATGTAGAAAGAATAACTTTAATCCTGTTTAAGCTGTTGAGATACTATTCTATCCTATAATGTGATTTATATGGCAAGCCTAGCAGTAGTGAGTGTACAAAATATTTGTAGTCAAATAACTCTAATCAAAATACTGGAAACATACTTGAAAGCTATGTCTATGATAATAATCTTATTTATAACTATACTATGGACAAAAAACTCAAGAATTTTCCATTATAACTGTCAGCAATGTTATCGAAGTAGCAAAGCGGCAAATTAGATTTTATTTCTTAAACAATTTGCGAGTGGACGGAGACAAAGGGCACACAGTTCGATGCCGGTCAGCAATTCTACGGTTTATGCGGGCACGTTTATTACTTACCTACACATTTGCTAGTGGTGGTCATGGTTGATATATTTCATTGTATTTACTTATCGATTAACCATTCAGGCATAAAATTAATATTTTGCTCTATCTGAAATGAGAAATTTTCATCATTAATTTTATTGTTCGTATGTGGGCACTGATTTATTGCCCTTTATTCAAGAGCGGGAGTCAATTTGAAATTTGTATCTAATACCCTCTCAGTCTCTTTACTGAAGAGGTTTATAAGAGGTTACTGAAGAGGTTTACAATTTAAATCCTTTTACACTTCAACCCATGAATAGTTACGGCAATATAAATACTATTTTCTGCTCTCACTCAAAACCTATATGTATATTTGTTCATCTAGAAACGTGTTTGGCAAGATGCAATGTTTGTTAGCCAAGTAAAGAATAAAATTAGAAAGTTGTGAATTTGTAGTTACATCACACAAAAATAGGTATTGTTTGACTTTACTGGAGAGCAGAAAACTATGTTTATCGATATTTACTAGCTCCAACTTTACCTACATTCTTACCTTCTGCAAAGGTGGCTAGTTAAAATGACCGCTGCTGGACCCTAACTACAGGTAATATGGCAGAACAATAGCTTCGTCCTTGTTCATGATTTTGTCGTTAAAAGGTAAAATAAAACTTGACATCTAAGGCTGGGTAGTGGACTAGGGATGGCCACTTGTTGTTGAACATTATAAGTTAGAGTTAATTTTGAAAGTTTGTAAATGATGATTTGATACGGATTTTTTATATGAGAGGCGATAAGGCATAGGTTCCTCTATCTAAGGAGAGAAGGATTTTCACTATCCAAGCCGCTTCAATATGGTGTGACGAGCTATGCGTTTAGTACCTAATACAGCACTCGACAACAAATAGGAACGTATTTTTATATAGTTGGAGAGTATTAAACTTTAACAAAACGTGAGCACATAACTTACCGAAAATAACACCACAATGGTGTTATTTTCGGTAAGTTACGTGCTCATTTTTATTTATTCAAATAAATTGTTACCTAAATTTTGTAAATTTCGTTCCATTCGATAGAGCGATTGGCTTCTATGAAGGATAGGTTTCTATGAAGATCGCAGATAAATCATGTGGCATTAATTTTCATCGATATCGACATTGAGCGGTCAGTTTCCCCCTTCCTAATAGATAACGTGGTAAGTCCGCAATGACCACAGGACCCCAATCGCAAGCCGGACAATGGCCATGTTCTTGTTCACATTAAAACGCAGTTAACCGTTCTTTATTGTTTTATCCGCGGCCCATACCAATAAAATGTTCGCGACTCCTGGGAAATGAGAGTAGAATTTGATTTCGCTGCCTTTGGCCATTAAAGTCGCCCTTTATTACCGAAATTTGCTGCACTTATATTGCGAGTTCCGGTGCGCACAAAGCGTATTAAGAAATGTTTTTATTGGATTAAAATAATACGTGGTCCCATTTAGCTGACCAGTCAGCTTAATGGGCCATTCCTATTCTAATAATTTAATGAAAAATCTTGTAATCGTGTAATGGTATGGTGGTGGATTGTAGTCATTCGTGAAAACAAAATTCAGTATTTTATAGAAAAATACCTACATAGTAGTATTATTAAAATACCTACATAGTAGTAATATTATGGAGTAAAACCATGAATATTGCCCTTGGTTCAGACCTCTACCTCTCATTAACGGAATCCCGTAACGCACTTTGGACTTTTCGATCTCAGACTAAAGTCTGTTTTCGATATTATGTAGATTGTAGGTTTGTGGAAACTAAATCTAGAAACTAAATCTAGGGCATCTGGAAGAGACCCTCATTTGTAGCGATAGCATGTCCATGTGCATGTCATTTCCATGATTGTCTCTGTGTGTCTTTATATGTACAGAATAAATAAATAAATATCATTTGCATTGCAATTAAGGAATACACCAACAAAGCAAGTTTACCTGAGAATTCTTCATATTTTTTTCAAAACTGTGTGAAGCCTGCCATCCCAAACTTGGCTCGCAGTCATTCTGAAAAGATACCCGTGCCCAGTCAAGGCCCGTTAATAAGACAGATCCAAAAAGCAAAGATAAGACTAGTTCGTTTGTTTATATCTTTTCAATCAGCTTGACTAACACCAGAAAACTCTCAAACCAAATTGGAACGGATCAAACACAGGGCACATAAATAAACAGCCATGGAAACTTCAGCCCCTCTCATACTTGATTGAACTAAATCCCGTTATCCTTTTCCTCGAGGGCCATAAGAACTGCTTCGGAAATTTACAGTTTCAGGTTCACGTATGATAATATGGATCTCACAAAGTTGTATTAAAATTTTGTTTAATGTAAACTTTAAAAAAAATACCGTTTACATTTAAAAGTCTATCATTTAATTGATGATTAAACGAACTTACCTGTAAGTGAAGTTCTATCACAATTATGTGAATACATTTTATTCGAAAATAATAATAAACACAATCAGGGTACACTTTCATTGTACTGGCAATTTCGCACTTTTATCTATTTTGTTTTTTAAAACTGACCACCCTGATGGACACGCTGTCCCAGCCTACGTCCGTGCCAAGCTTCATTCTTTAGAGAATATTTAACAAAATTTTCGTATTATACTCATGGGTTTTGGGTATGGGAGGGACCTTATATTATTATTTTCGAATAAAATGTATTCACATAATTGTGATAGAACTTCACTTACAGGTAAGTTCGTTTAATCATCAATTATATTTCATACATTTTATTCTTCAATAATAATAAACACAATCAGGGTAGATGTTTAGAGATGAAAATTTTTGTTAAATTATGGACATTAACAGATAGTAAATTGTTTCCTATTATAATAGGAAATAGGTCCTCTTTATACCACAGAAGTATTTAATTAACACAATCTTTTCGTTCAATTCCTGGATCAATAAACCAGTCACATTACAAATAGGTTTAATTTATATTTAGATAGATTATAATGATTAATGATTAGAGAGCAAAAGAGCTATTGCGACAGAAGCATCATCGCTCAATAAGAGGTTATAAAACTTAGGTAACGTCCGTAATGGTTGTTACCAGCAGACTGCTTTTCTGATGAGGTCAAGCAACAAACTACGTGCTCGCCGAGGAAGTGTTGCGTACTTGGTGCTGAGTACACTGAAACGCAGACCTCTCTCGTGAGAGATTATATTCCTCGGCAGACACGTTCTCACGGTGGTCTGCCTGCAGGCGACCTTATGAGGTCGCTTCAACATTATCAGGAGGTTGTCTATTATATATCTTGGTCTAAGATTTTGTAAACGACATATCGATTTGTTTTTCAAAGCTGTGGCAAATTTTTATACTTTCTCTTCAGTTTTGATTATGGTATAATTAAAACTGGTTCGCCCTGAGTAGTAGCTGGCGTTGTATAAACTCAATAATTCCCTTGAATTATATAAAAACAATAATACTAACTTTAACTAATGCTAATGTTTTCATTCTGTGCTGTGTCTACTGCCTAAAGCTAAAAAAGTTACAAGATCAGCAAAGCAAAGTTACGGAATGAATAAACTCTTATTAAGGCCCATTGAGCAATGTGTTAGCATACTATATTGTGTGCTACTATGTGGTGTTTGATGTTAATTTATCTATTCATTTTCGCAATATAATATATATATATATATATATATTTTTTTTTTTTTTTTTTTGACCCAAAATCATCAGCAGAAATTAAACTCAATGCCGAATGATAACAAGTAATCGTACCATATGCTACGTCGTTAACAAGTTGTTCTGTTGGAAATTACGAGGTTGACTTATAATGTACGGATTGTACGGATCTCAGTCGTTATTAAAGCAGTATTGCCACAAAACTTTGTAAATAACACAAAATTTTTGAAACATATAGATTATTAAAAATTCCAACAAAATGGTCTTTTTTTTTTTTTTTTTTTTTTTTTTAATGCCTTCAGAGAACTTCCTCCAGTAATTCCTATGAATTGTGGTTCTCTAGGGAAAGACCATATTTATTTATTTATCAACAAAAAATGTACTATAAGAAGTAAGTCTTTTGACACCTTATGTAAAAGAAGAAAATCCAAAGTTGTAAAGGTCCTTAGACGATGTATGTCTAAAGCATTGTCTATAATAGTATTTTTAAGCATTCTACCTCTAGAAGAATGTATAGAAGAGCAAAGGTAAACTTGGTGTTCCAAAATGTTCAGAATGCGTCTGTTTCTAAGACGTCTGGGTTCATATTGATTACATTTCGCATTATTGCAAGAAGCGATAAATTCAATAACTGGATTGAACTCTTTGAATAACTTTGGAGTATATAATTTTACAGCGGTAGCTTAATCCCATTAACTGGATGTAACTCTTGGTCAGCTTTTGATTATCTTTAATTTCCATATAAGAAACAATTAACCCAATCGTTTAAATGAGGATATTTGATATCCTCTATGCAACTGATGTAAATCATGTGTATCAAAATAGATGTATCGAAAAATATGGCCATCAACTCTGTAAAGAGGTATTTCGATTCATCTTAACGTTAATTATTACAAAAACAAAAATCCCTCTAATGAAAAGAATTAGTCTTCATCTAGACCGGGAAATCGTGTGAATCACTAGTTCAACCTTTTAGGTTTAAGGGAGTTAGATGACTTAAAAAATGTTTTGTAACCACTGGCCATCTGATAGGATAACCGATGATGGACGAACAGCTGCGTCTAAAGTCTAATTTTTCTTACGGGCTACATTTTTTGTTTCTACAGACGTTCTGTGTAACCCCATCCATACCTAATAGCTGGAGAAGTGGACTTTAGGAATTTTAATCGGAATTAAGCTTAACTCTTAGATGATACAACGAGTTAAGCGTATAAATTTTTTTACAGAATTTGAATTGTTACATAATTCACGTCATAGTTTGCGGTTGGGTAACGATACTGCCATATCGTCAGAAATTAAAATAAAACCAGGAAACTGAGCATGTTTTGAGGGTAGTAAATAACTTTAACACTCTAACACCTAACAAATCTTCATGAAAAAACCGCGGTAAGTATCTGAGATGAGTCACAACTTCTTTATGTATTTTACCAAGGATGAATCGGTACTTTAAAATAAGATTCTTCAGTTCATAGGCATAAAACCCTTTTTAAGTATTCGCTTGTAAGCTGTTCTATGAACTATCAATTTCAAAGGATTTTGAACTACAAGTTCATTCAACGCCTTTAAATTTAGAATGTATCTTTTACCACGTAAGATTTTGAGGTTAGACACATCTTAACTATAATCGAACATGCAGTGACTCACTCCCACATTATCTCACCCAAAAAAGAAATGTCGATTGTCAAAGACATTTGTCGCTTTTTATTTGTTGTGAACGTGTAAGACGGTACACTGTGTTAGTGTACGATTTTTAAAATGGTATTATGTAATAATAATTTTTTGGAGCTAGTTCCTTAATTTGTTCAATTCATTAAAATATTTTATTGAATGTACGTACATTTGTACACCTAGTGAAAGTAAAAAAATAGTCTTCACTTATTATAACTCCCGAAATTCTAGATCATGTTATAGATCGTGACGGATTCCTTGTCAGTGATATGTAACCAATAAACTTCAAAATGTTGAAGACAACTGGCATATAGGTACCTTAATGTCTAGCGTCGTCGATGAACCTGGTGGAGACTCGCTGCCACGTCGCATCTTCCTCGCGGCTGATCGCCAATACTCAAGTGTGTCACGCCCCCCCTGCTGGCCGAGCCGTAACGAGAGGGGGCCAGCTAGTTTCTCGAGAAACGAGATTGCGCTGTCCCAGCGGTGGGTGTCGATAACAAAGTCGCCCGCCGCGCCCTGCTGGTTTCTTTATTTACAACACCTGACGATCAGTAACCATTGAAACTAGTATAATGCCCGAAACTATTTCTCCGAAAAAACATCTGGTCCCGTTCGTGAACTTTAATTACTTGTCATTTGTCGAAACAAAATGTCATTTGTCAATACTTAAGCTTCTTCTCAGTTCAGGACGCGTTGTGGTTTAAGATTTTTATTGGTTTTAGAAAGAATTTAACAATTCACTTCAATGAAACTTTCAGACTAATGGTACATTATACATAATATTGTTAACTTATTGAGTTTTGAGCTAATAGTTAAATTATCATCCCATTACACAATCTGAACATTAATTTTCGAAAGTAAGTAAAATTATTTTCCACCACAAAATCTAAACATTATTGTTGTAGGTACATAGTTAGAAAAGTTCGACGCGTTGGTACCCTCGTGGAATTAGTTTTTAAGTCGTGAAATAGTTATCACTGATAAAAGGCTATAACGTTTAACTGGCTATTCATAAGCCAGGCAAGTATATCAAATAAACTATTTGATTCTTTGCAATGAAGGTCGGCTAGAATTTTACAACTGTCGGGACTAACCATTATTATAGTTCTTGTGACTGAGCGCCGATAGCAATTCGGGATCAAAGTCCGGGAGGTCATGCGGAGCCACTTGTAGTGAAGCCGAGAACAGCGCCACACCGACATCGTCCCCCGTTGGTATCCGCAAAGTCCTTTGAGGTATTTTTAAAATCCTTCGTGTTGACCCGCAGTCAACCTCCAGGAGCATTGACGCATCATGCTATGCTTTCGTGGTATCCTCAACGTGATACCCTCCAAGCTAGCTTAGAGATGCCTGGACTATTTCGCGCATCATGCTATACTTTCGTGATAACCTCAATGTGATACCCTCCAAGTTAGCTTAGAGATGCCTTAGGATTTCAATTTTTGGACACACTTTCGTCGGCATTGATATTTGAGTTGATGTGATATCTGGGAAAAAAGGTTAATTTTCACTTACCCTCTTTCCTCGGAGTCTGACGAAGATGAATGCACAATTATATGTTTTGATTTGATTTTATTTTTGTTATAATAATAAATTTTACTAGCGTCTAAGCATTATCAGTATAGAAAATTAAGCAAGTTTTAACACTGAACACTTATTTTTTTTTACTTTGAACCTAAATTAACAAAAACGAGACGTGTTTTTGTAGTCGAGTGCTCATTGCCGCGCACAATAAAAGAATGAAGCTTGGCACGGACGTAGGCTGGGACAGCGTGTCCATCAGGGTGGTCAGTTTTAAAAAACAAAATAGATAAAAGTGCGAAATGGCCAGTACAATGAAAGTGTACCCTGATTGTGTTTATTATTATTGAAGAATAAAATGTATGAAATATAAATGAAAATGAAATCATATAAAATAAAGTGAAACGTTTATTGAATATACAAATGCAGGCTATTTGTAGGTAACTTGGTTCAAGTAATGAGAGAAAGGACTAGTAAGATTTTAGAAAATCCAACCGCTAATTTTACACAGTTAAATATTATACAAATAGTAAGTTCAGGCTATGTCTATATTTGAATAAGGGCTTGTATATTTTTTCTTTAGAAATTTGAACATACTCTTGATTCATATAAACAAAGACATTGTAAACGGCCGCAGAGCCATTAGACGCACCCCGATTCGGCAGATGTTATAAAGTATTCATTCGGCAAAACGGGGAAAACACGAAATCAGATTGTCGCAAAATCACGCGAGTGACGCGCCGCGACCCGCGCATTTATAATTCAGGCGACGGGATCGCGACTGGGATATCCCTAATCCGAACCGATCTCGGTCTACTCTATCTTGTTCGAGACGTGTAAGGAGGTATTGTTAGAGTTCCATACCAATTTGGTAAAAATGGAACCCTTATGGTGAGACTTTCTCCGTCCGTCCGTCCGTCCGTCCGTCTGTCACACTCGATTATTTCAGTAACTATCGAAGCTATCGACTTGAAATTTAGAATAGTTTTAGGTAATAGTGACCCAACACCATTGCAATCATAAAACATTGAAAATTGTTTTTATTTTTATTTAAAAAGGGGGAAAACCGGGGCTTCGAATTTTCAAAATGAAATAACAATATTGAGTGAGGTATCATATGAAAGGGCGTTACTTGTGTATTCTAAAACCGATTTTTATTTATTTTTATGCCTGATAGTTTTGGATTTATTGAGCAAACTGTCGAAAAAAATACCGTCCCCCCCCCTTATCTCCGAGTTTATCAATCGAAAAATCTGAAATAATTATGATCAATAGACATTCATGACCCTAACTATTATCCTTTTTTTGATAATAACAATAAACCACCAAAAACAAAGTTACGTTTGCGGTTCGCCAACAAAAGTACCTACATGTAAATTTTACTCGTAAATTCATGAACAAAAGTGATTCTTTCAATGTTTTACTTCTTTTATGGTATGGAACCCTCGGTGCGCGAGTCCGACTCACACTTGGCCGGTTTTTTTTTGTTTTGACACGACTGCCCAAAAATGGAGTTTTTAGGGTAGGTACATGAATGTGCCTATGTGAGTTTCTTTATTTCACCTAAACTTCTGAATGACTGAAGAGATTTGGACATATTATGGGGTATCGTTAGAACCTTTACATCATTCTGAGTAACATAGGCCATCCAGTCCCAGGGTCACAGCTAGCAATTATGACCGACGCATCGGATCACAGTTTGGGCGCTTCAGTTCAGCAATGGGTGCAAAACGCATGGAGGCCACTAGCATTCTTCTCCAAGTCCATGAGCCCTACACAACGTCGCTACAGCGTGTACGATCGCGAGTTACTTGCTATGTACGCAGCTGTGAAACACTTCAGGAGGCTCATCGAAGGTTGTGAAGTGACAATATACACTGATCACAAGCCTTTGTCTTTCGCGCTAAGCAAAACGGCTAGCAGCAGCGACACTCCACGTCGAGAACGCCAACTACATTTCATCAGTCAGTTTTGTACGAACATCAAGTACGTCAAAGGCAAAGAGAACCCGAGCACCAACGACATAGATCAGAAATCGACGCCGGCATCGACGAGTTCCAGGCCGAAAACTACAACGGCACAGAACACGCCTGTACCTACGCCGACACCTGAATCAGCGTCTGCGCCCGCTCCTCACGTCACGAGAAGCGGCCGTGTCGTAAAAAAGGTGGTACGCTTCGCTTGAAGGGGGATACTGTGGCGTAGTGACATCACAATAATATAAAATAGAAAATACTTACGAGATACTTACGAGCTACGTCACCATCACTCCGGCCAGCCGTCGTCGAGTATATTACCTTACCGTAGTAGAATAAACCTTACCACCATGTACCGAACATTACCTGATCATGGACACAGGAATAGGAAGGAACAAAGAAAAAACAACACCAGAATATTTTATTGAAGAACATTAGAGAGAAATGAAACTACGCACCAAGAACAGAATATTTATTTGCCTACCTCACTGGTTGCTGATTCGATAGCTATATGGTCACACTGATCATAGTTATCGTTACGATAGCATTACGAGCACTATAATTTCATGGTTGCCTGATACCAATATCGCAATACGAAGATGCACTTCAGCACTGAAAAGAAAGAGCACTGCAGCTACACCAAGTCGAAGATTTTCTGCACCACATCGTATTGTTCACTGCACGTCCGTTCACCATCGCGCGCGCGCCGACTGAAACCATAGAGTAAAGTAATGACTGAAACCGACCACAGCCGTTCCAACGAGTTTTATCATCGGCGCGGCAGCCGCGTCGCCGTGTGCCTCGCCTCTCGCCCTGCGGATTTGCGCACGCGCACCGCAGTCGTACCTTGCCATCTCTTTCTTGCAAACGCTCGTAATTCTATATTGTATCTTTCTTGCATTCTATTGGCTGTTACTAACCTTTCACTCGTTTCAACTTACTAATATTAATGATATGACATGTAAATAAATTAGGCTAAGGAATTCGCAATAAACGAGTAGCGAACAGCTACAAAACGCAAACCGAGAGTTTTACTCCAACAGCTCCCGCTACAGTTAGCAACCCGCTACAACCTGTTTTCAGGCCCTACAGACACATTATACAAAGTAGAGTAAAATTTCAAACAATTTAAATTTTGCTTTCTCTTACGTGCTTAAAGATTTTTCATCAAAACACATACCGATAACCAGACTACTAGTGTAGTTATTTTTGATCCTTAGTAGCATGGTCTTTCATTATAAAGTAGCAGGTAATAAAGGCCACGTACTTACATAAATTACTTTATGGATTTTAATTGCATCACTTTTTCTCCGTAACGATGAAAATTGGATCACGATAGATAATCGCTCTGATAATTACAACCTAGAATAGAATCATGGCGACGACCAATAATTGCTTAATTGAGCAACGTCGCCTCCCCGGAATCGGCACATTCACACTTCAATAATAATTAACGTCGGCAAAGTTTTCCACCTCCGAACGAAGGTCTCAGTCATTACTGCAACGGAGAAGTTAACATGCATTCGGTGCAATTGAAACTTCTGTCATTCAAGACATACGAGAGATAGAACATTTCAAGTGGGTGGAAAAGGCATGGTTTTTGTAGCCTGTAGGTACTGAATTGAGTAGGTACATTCAATATTCATTCTATTTAAAATGTTCAAGTGACAGACGGACGGAGAAAGTTTCACCATAACGGTTCCAGTTTTACCACTTTGCTGAAGAACCTTAAAAGGTATAGAAAAGCACTTTTTATTAGAATTTCTATATTAGAAAATTAGAAATTATTATATTTTCTAATATAGAATTTCTATATTAGAAAATATAATAATAAATTTCTATAGAAAAAAGTAAAAATAAATCCGTAATGGAACGTACATAAAAGTACTTTTTAGAATTTTAGAAACCTCATCGAGAGTATTTGAATATTTAAATATTGCTGATCATCGTAATTTTCGGAGGGGAATCTCAATTATGAAAAATTATTATTCGACAGAAGCTATCCCGACCAGAGCTGCATTTAATGTTCCGGGACACCCCTATATGCGCAGGAACCAAAGTTTTCCTAATTAATTGTAAGATTTTAATCATACTTGCGTAACGAAATTATTATGGACCGTTTAATTTCCTTGCCCTACGCCCTACGGCATCTTACTAATGTGTTAGCAAAATTTTAATCAAGGGCGTGTGGAAATTATTAAATTATGCAGGCTGTCGTATGCACTCGAGGGATATAAATCTTCTACGTTTGTTTAGGTAAAACGAGTACCTCCGAGTCATAATTTTGCTAGGAAGTCTAATAAAATTAAAGCCGCAGCGTAACACGCCCAGATGGTACAGCTAATGTCTTATAATACTGTTAGCTGAACAGCTTTTAGTAGTTGCAATCTAGATAGGAAATATAGACCTTACATAATTAATGCAGGGAAAATCTGGAAATTGATTATTTTTTTTTAGATTCTAGCATAATTTTTATTTTACGATGCGAAGATGAAATTTGATGAAAAAGAATTCATTTCAATAATCAATCCTTCAAATATAAAAAAATCGACCAGTTAGATTACTACCTTTACAATAAACGCGAAAGTTTTTAAGTATTGATGGATGGATGGATATTTGTTACACTTTTACGCCGCAACTACTGAACCGATTTAGCTGAAATTTGGAACATAGATAGCTTATAGCCTGAATTAACACGTAGGCTACCTATCCCGGGAAAATCCATCGTTCCCACGGGATTAGCGAAAACCGAAATTCACGCGGGCGGTGCCGCAGGCAACAGCTAGTATCTTATAATTATCAAATTGAAACAAGATGATATCTTGGAAAAAGTTAAACAGCTCTCTATTCTTAAACTTAGTATCGAATGAATTTATTTAAATTCATTCCTGTTCTCCATAGAAACGTTATTTCGAAACGACTTTAGTTTCTTTGACACGAATCGGCACTTTAGCCTTTCTCCAAATGAAATAAGTGTAGGAGCTTAGGAGAGCGACAATAAAGTTCCCTTACATGTTTACGTAGTTTCTCTACGAATAAACTTTCGCACGCCCCACGTCGTCACGAGTCACACTCAAAATGACTTTGAACTAAAATATAAAGAACGTTAAACTTCAGTTTTTGAACGAAAAGAACTTTGCACTGGTTCGAGTGTGGTAGGCACTCAATTTTAAATATTTTTTTTTTTGAAAAAATTAAGAAACCTGAAAAGATTTTCTTTCACGTTTCTGATACGGACTAAGGTTTGGAACGCTCTTCCAACCTCCGTGTTGCGGGCCAAGTACAATCTAAGTGCCTTCAAGAGAAGACTGAGTAGGTATTTTATAGGTTCTTTCCAACCTTAGACCTCATCGTTGCATTCCATCAGGTATGATTGTCGTCAAGTGCACGCCTACGCGTACCTACATTAAAAATATTGCAATTACTAAATACTGCAGTTTTACCTCGTTTCACGGATTTTTTAAAACAAGAGCCTTAACGACCCTTCTAAAGTATATCTTCTTTAGGTCCATGTTAGTTCGCAATCCATATAAATGGCACCCTGAAGAAAAGTTGGATTCTAAATATTTCAGTTCAAAAATAAAATCAAATTAAGTCTGCGATCTTGGCGAATGAATTGCGCCGAATTGGACTCGTGTCGGGCCAGATCAAATAATTTTCGTGAAAATGAACGCGGGGTATATTTAATTAACTCGACCTCCCCTATTAAAGTGTACAAGAATTCCCCGGTTAAACAACATGAGCATTCGTCAGGAATTTAATTCTCGCGAAATGGAAAAATGTTTATTTACACTTCACCTTTTTTTTAAGTGTATCTCCCTCCCACGTGTGACTACATTTGAAAGGGAAAGCAATTAATTTTATTGGATTTTCTTTTCGCTACAAAAGTTTTAATTACTGCGAAGCCGGCAGTGCGTGGTGGTATTTTATAAAGCCGCGCTTCCACTCTCGAGTCTCGTTGAACACAAATTGTTTGTTGCGGTCACATTATCTCTCATTATTCGCTCCACACCTTGTAAATTTGTCGATCCCACACTCATATTTTGCGCCAGTGGAATCAGTTGCTAGTACGTTATATGTGTAACGGAATATGCGCTATTGTAACGTTACTTTTTGCTATTCCTTCATAATAAGTGCCTGTTTCTTTCAGTAGATCTGACTACTGACTTAAGTTAAATGAAAGACAATTAAATTATTATTGTTTAGTAAATAAAATAAATGAAATAAAATACATAATGTAAGTAAGTATTTCACATAAAATAATTTTGTTTAAAAAGCCAATTATCTTATTTTTGTATATTTTAATATATAAAAGTGGAATATACTAGAAAGAAAAGTTAAAGAAAAATACGAATCATCATTTCACTGCAACGAATTAAAAGTCAGAGTATAAAGTAGAATCACAACTATAAGTAGTTAACTCTACGCCTGTTTCTGTAACTTCAACAACTCATGTAGGTATTTATAGAGTCCGAAACACGTCAAATATTTGATCGGCACAAATTTCACCGTGATTAATTAACCATTCCACGTTTCACGTAGTATTTAGTGTTTACTCTGATAGTGGAAACAAACGACCGCGGGGATACGAAGTTAGCGGTGCCGTGCCGTGTACAGGAATTAAGGAGGCCGAATCAGATCTCATCAAACATTAAGCCCTTACCTGGGGCCCACTAAATAAATAACACGGCCAAATGAAAAACACCCTCGTCCCACTCGCATCGAACGGTGAGAATCGGTAGGAGGCAATAATAAATATGCATAGCGCGTCTATTCCGCATCCTCTGTGATTAGTAGTAGGGGGGCTGGTACTAGGTGAGTGATAGCGAGGGGGCGAAGGAACTAAGGTGCCCCCTAGCTAATAACAGAACGTGTCTCTCTCCATTGTATCGGCGGAATTTCTTGGATATTGCCAATATAGCGTGTTCACGTGTGCGTACTTTTGTTTCTGCCAATGCGCGTCACACGGCCGTCTGATAATATTGTCTTTATTGGAGGGATATGTCCTTAATTCAATATTTGCATTGCCGGTTGTATTGTACCCAAAGATGTATTGCGAAGGCAGGCGTGTGTCCCGTAACAATGTTATTAGTTTCATAATTACTCTAATCTGTTCTCAAAGTAAATATTCCTTGTACGCACTGTCTACAATACCCTCCCGACCACAGTCTTCTTTATTATCTTACCTTCAACATAGGTACCTCTACCTTCAAATCAAGAGTGCACATTCTCTAGGCTAGCCTGGTTTCACGTTAGGCATATTTTTATTATTATATTATTGGCTCTACTTATCCTCAAGAGTGATAACGGGTAATCGCTAGACTTGCGCTAGACTATAATTTATTTCAAAAATATTTACTTATCCCATTAGAACACCAGAGCGTAAAACGAGAGGTAATTTTTAATATTTTTGTTACTCCATGTTTTTTTACAATTGGCGTTGGCGGGCTTGTACGCTAAAGAAATTTATATTTTGTCGTTGTTTTAAAAATAATTGATATTGTTATTGTATTATTGTTTATTCATGGTTTATTCATATAAGTATAAATGTCGATAAAATTGGCAGTTGGTTGCCATACAAAAAAGGTTTTTAATCAAAAAGCCACCGCTCGGTTACTATAAAATACGTTTCACAATTATTATTGCCGGGCCGTGATAAAGTAGGGGATTATGTGTTCAATAAGTGTGATATATCTATGGCTTAATATTTTATGCCGGAACCAGACTTCATTATTTGTTATTCGTTATGTGGCTAAGCTGTATTTGTCCAAATATGTGTATATGTGAGCAAATAACAAACATGCTATCCACACTTGGTGCTATGTGCCAAATATTGCCAATACGTGTCCTTTGAAGTGTGCTTAAAACCGACAAGAGGACGGATAAGAATATTTGCTATTCGCGCTTATGCGTTATTCCTGCAAATAAACCAAATATAGACGAATAAACCGCCCACACTTGGTCGCATGCGGCCGAATAACGCGAATAACGAATAACAAATAACGAAATATGGTGCCGCCGATAACACTTTATTCGATATGAAACTGAAATAGCAACGAGGATATACTTTTATAACTTCACAAAATATTTAAACGTCAATTATTATTTTTTCTAAATAATTGTAATTCTGATCGAGCTTCATTGTCTAGGTGTTTTCTTATATTCCTATAGGCTTTCATTTTTTTTACAAAAGAAACTCTTGAAATATTTTATTTCTACAGTAAGTTACTGGTGGTTCAAAAAATTATGTACTTAGCTCAATGTAAAAGTATAGATGCCTGTGCGTTTTTATTTTACCAGAAGATGTAATTAAAATGTAATTTATTAACTAATTATTAAAATCAACGACTATTTTGACAAAAGACTACAGACGACTGGTAAGGGAGTGTGCATTATTTATTTATATCATGTCTTGTTGCCTATGAAACGAAAACAGTCACGCAAGTTATTATCGCCGCGCAATCCCATCCCAGAATTACGTAGATTAAACAAGGGTCCAGCTAAAAACGCTCGAAACAATTAAAACAGGATTACACGTACAAACCATAACATAGGAGCGTATGCATCCATTCACCTCTGATTATATTTATTGTTATTGCACTCAGATTGCGCGAGAGGCGTCGCCGTAATAGAATTAGAGTCCGAGCCGGTCCTAAACAAATTTCAATTTCCAATTATGAGTCCGTACTAGTCAGCTCATCCCCTAGGAGGCTGTGACTTATTGCGCGGCCGGTTGGCGACTCGGTAACGTATTCTGAATAATTGTGCCCGCAGTACAGAGACCGATTGAATTTGCCCTCAGGAGACCTAATAAATGCGTTTGATTTATACCTCTAGAGTAGACAGACCTCTGCATGTGATGAATATGGGTGAATTGGGGGCATAAAAATGTGTCCTCCGTGGAAGTCACATCATAAATAAATTTTAATGTAGGTACACCAATTCGAAGTCGGGCAATTGGTACAATCATAGTCCTTCGTATTAATCGCCCGACTTTGAATTGGTGTACCTACATTAAAATTTATTTCACTCTTTGTAGTGGCATTTGAAGTCGGTTTTTTTGAAAAGAATTTTCTATTTTATTATTTTTTACTTTTTAGTGGAAAACAATAAAATGCACAAGGCGTTGTAATAATATAATTTAATAAAAAATTATTTTTTAAAAAAATTGAACCGACTTCAAAACCACAAATAGGCACTCAAAAGCGAAAAATAAATTAATATAATTATTATAACCGCTACTACCCACTCATCTATTTTGAAGTCGGTGCCAGCCAATTCAAATAAATAAGTAAATCTTTATAATAGTGCAAAACTACATCCATAGTATGTAGTAGTAGTAAGCTTCGCTGGCACCGACTTCAAAATAGATGAGTGGGTAGTAGCGGTTATAATAATTATATTAATTTATTTTTCGCTTTTGAGTGCCTATTTGTGGTTTTGAAGTCGGTTCAATTTTTTTTAAAAATAATTTTTTTACCCTTTTTAGTGCAAAAAAGTTTTTAAAGACAAGCTTTTATGATCTAGTTGCCACGTTTTAACCAAATTTAAAACGGACTATCACAATAAAATGCATGTACAATAATCACGGAAAATCCTAAATACCGATATAGGGATTAAACAGAGAACCTCTTTTTTTGACGTCAGTCAATTAAAACATATATTTCAGTCAACTTGAGAATAGGAGATTCTCTTTTGAAGTCCGATAAAATCTACACTGTACACTATTATACCGATCGCAAGCGATTTACTATTTTCCGTTGAGGAGTTCCGCTCTCCATCTCCGAAGATATTCATTAAATCTCGACGAAATTAAAACGAGTCTACCTGTGATGTATGGCCTATCTAACAAAAAAAGAATCATCTAAATCCGTTTTGCCGAACTCGAGATAATCGCGAACAAACTTAAATACAAATATGTCGATCAAACTAAGAACCTCTTATTTTTTTAAGTCGGTTAATATACTAAAACCTTCTCCAGAATGTAACAAATACTTTCCTGAAAACCGCATCAAAATCGGTTCAGCCAAACGTGAAATAATCGCGGACAAACATACATACATACACACATACATACATACGGGTCGAATACAGAACCTCTTTCTTTTTTTGAAGTCGATTAAATACCTAGGAATAAGCTAATTTCTATACATATACTAGCTGACCTTGCAAACGTCGTTTTGCCATATGAATTATTCCTTGCTTTTGGGTATGAAAAATAGTTTTACTTCTATTTTTTAGACCTAAAGAGAAAAATTGTGAAAGCCGTTTCGGTGGAATTTTGTTAACAATCTATAATTTATATATTTACGAGTAGTTGCATAAACTTTAATGTCTTTAGGACTTTTTGTACAAAATATATTGTTTACCTTTTGCGTTTTATCCCTTCCTGAGTATAAGCTATTTTCAATTTTCACAATCTCACGGAATTACTTTTGACTTTTGTTCGATCATGTTGGCAAATTAAATGCAGAAGAAGCCTTCCAGGAAAATAAGCGAAATCGAATGAAAGACCGGGAAAAGTTAACGTAAAAGAAGACATTTGTGAATACTCGTTAGCTAATGTCTCTCTCTGCCACGGATTTTCCTCATATTCATAAGGGCACCTTGATCATCTAATTTCGTAACGACACGTACGTTGACTAAGGTTTTCACGAGTTATATTAAAACGGCCGTCCCTGAAAACATTTGCTGAGTCACGCGTCTTATTGATTTGATATCGCAATGAAAGAATCGAACCGACTTTAGCCCTCGTATACTTTCACCGCTTCAATGAACATAAATTGCAATAGGATTCCTTACGGTACGTAGCTCCAAAATTTCTTTCATGCTAGTATCTGTTCCTAAATTTCTTTCATGCCAGTATGTTGCAGAGGGAAAGGTGCATTTCACCTGAAATTGTGGGTATGATGAAGCTCTTGTATTGAAATACTTGCTATAGAAATAAATACCTATCGCGGTTGAAACGCATAAGGAAAATTGCGTACGCTTATTTTCTCATTACGAGCGAGCGAATACAATCCCAATAAATCATATTGGAGCAAATACTTTATTATTGTGAAATAATGCTAACATTTCATTTGCTAATATTATGATACTTTACGTTAAAATCTGTGCTTTACGTATATTAGGTGTAATAATTTTGAGCTCTTAGTTCTAATCTTCGTGGGTTCAAATCCTGGACACACCTGTCTCTTCGAAATTGGTGCGTTACTTAGTGGAAACTGAAATCACTCGCGTAAAACATCACGGGTAAATGTGCTTGCCTGATATTTCAGAAGGTGTGTCAAACTTGCCCATCTGCACTTAGCCATACTGGTGTAGTAAAATGGGTTGAGATTATTTACTGTTGTACTGAATCTTTGTTGAGGTAAATCTCTCCTCTAAACGGGGGCCTTTAAAGATGAAAATGAAAAGTCAATCAAATTCTCTTCATCAACAACTAATAAAAAAATCGCTTAGTGCCACTACCTTGCATGTGAATTGTGAACAAAAGCTTTTGTTATCATATAACTACAAGATAGATATACTTATAATATTGAGATAGGCAAGGTGATTTCCACAATTCCATGTTCTCATGTCGTGTTTTACTACTCCCTTGTGATCAATACTGTCTATCTATTTACATCTATAATACTATACAATATACATATATTGTGAGGGCCGAGGGGTCTAGGTCCAATGGTAATTAGTTTAGTATTTAACCAGACCAGATCAAATTAAAGAATATATTTTGTGCCAGTTCAAAGTAAGCATTCAAACATCAGAAGATTTGTAGACATTTGACTTTCAGAGCAAATAATTGCGAGTTAAATTCAGAGTAAACGAATTTAGTTGATAATTTATTTTCCACTTTGTTAGAGTAGGTACGCGGGGACTCGAGTATAAAAATACAGGCATCGGTGTCTGCTAGACTGGAAGACGATCCTGTGATTGAAGTTTACTCAATTCACTGAGTTTACATAAGATTTTATGTAAATTATTTTGGAGCGTTAGTACTCGTAAAATATATCGCGCACATTTAAAATTAAGACTAAAGCTCAAAAATGCAAATTATTTAGTAATGAATTTTAACATTCGTATTTATTTACTCCTGTGCGTTATTTAGATGTTATTATTTTTTTCACCGTAGGCTATTGACTTATCTGATGACAGAAATGTTATCTGTATTTTTTGTACTCTCACTCTCTCTATAACTATTTACGCGTTAGGAAACAGCGATCTGTAAATGCATAGATTTATAAACGTCGTCGCTAGCGCTCGACGTTTATCGTAGCGCTCCGTGTAAATGTATCTTTTTTTAGGAAAAACGCAAAGAAATTTATTATCTATGAATGAATGAATTGAATAGTACCTATTCAAAACCCGGCTGAGTTTGTGATGCCGGCTTTTTATGATGTGGAGGACGAGTTTGAACCCTCGTAAACTTAGCTTGTAGTTATCACTATATATTTTACATTTTACAAGAGCCTCTAGGTATAAACTTAAGAGTTTTTCTGTGTGAAACAAATATATTTTGAGTTTGAGTGTATTTATAAGATAAAGTAGTTGAATTTATATACGAATACCTATAGAAGTTATTGTATCATTGATTTTTCTTTCCTTATGATATTCCACACCGGTTACACAACAAACAGGCATCAAGAAAGCAAATATCCGTACTCGACACGGCGGCGATATCAATAAAAGTAATCTCCAAAACCGGGACGTGCTTTCTTTAAATTTTCTTAATAATATAGGAGGCAATTCATAAAAATATGTTGCAGTTATGGACTACATTTTAAAATTGTATATACTATTAACATGTTAAAATTTAAATACAAAAGTAAACCACAAAACAGTATTTTTTGTAGAAGATAAAATTTTCTTCCGGAAATAATAAACAGATTTTCAAAAGCCAAGGATTGGAAAAAGCTTAATTGATGAAGCAATGTGGATTTTTCCGAGATAAACAGCTGTTGTCTATGTGTTAATCCAGGACACAATCTATTTTCATTTCGATTCAGCACGATTCAATTAATATATACATATTGCACGTGTATACAAACTTGCGTCTTTATAATATAAGAACATAAAGATCAGCTGACCCGGCAAACGTTGTTTTGCCACTAGGGACATAAATAAAAAAAAAAAGGTTACACAGAAAATTTCATAACAATCGGTCGAGCCGTTTCGGAGGAGTTTGGTAACAAAACTTAGAACGAGAATTTTGTATATTAGAAAAAGATCTTACTAGCCCTCTTACTTTACTCTCTCTCTCTCTCACACCCTTACTACTCACTCTCCTAGCTTTAAACCAAACGTTTCTTGCTCAATCACAGACCTTCATAATTTCAGGACGGAATAAATGTTGTATACCCGCTAGGACGCCGGCTGTGAAACAAACAGGTTTCAATATTGAAAATATTTGCAGTCGACGCGATATCAATAAACGTGATAAGGGCACGTGCTCTGCCGAGATTGTGCGCGATTACCGCTGCTTGCTGTCGGCACCCACTACATGCAGCTTCTAAAATCTTTAAACATAAAGAACACCCTACAAACTTACGCTTTTTTACACCAAAACGAGCAGCCGCATGCTCGGAGAGGATTTACCGAATTATTTTTGTCCTTCACACTCTTACGAATACGTTGATCGGTGCGACATACGTTACGGAAGAATAATAACAGAAAAAATACGTTTTGCCTACTTACTAAAAAGTTAAGCGATTTATCAAAAAACTTTTTAGATAATTTTATTACCGTAACATTAAAACGTTCCCATCTCACTCCTGAGCCATATTTACAAGCTGTTCTCTAGGGTTATTACGAACCGACTTGCCCGGAGACTTGACGAGTTTCAACCTCCGGAACAAGCCGGGTTTCGAAAAGGCTACAGCACCGTAGACCACATCCACACTTTAAGGCAGATTATGCAGAAGACCCAGGAGTATAATATGCCTCTGTGTCTTGCGTTTGTGGACTACGAGAAAGCCTTCGACTCCATCGAAACCTGGGCGGTTTTGGACTCACTGCAGCGTAGCCAAGTCGATTGGCGATATATCGAAGTGTTGAGATGTCTATACGACGCCGCCACAATGACCGTTCAGGTGCAAAACCATGCAACACATCCGATACCAATTCGAAGGGGAGTAAGACAGGAGGACGTTATTTCTCCGAAACTGTTTACTTCTGCTCTCGAGGATGTGTTCAAGGTTTTGGACTGGAAAGGGTGTGGCATAAACGTTAATGGCGAATACATCTCGCACTTACGGTTTGCAGACGACATAGTTATATTGGCAGAGACGCTGCAGGATCTTGAGCAAATGCTGACCGACCTTAGCACTTCTTCCAGACGGGTGGGTCTTAAGATGAACGTGGACAAAACCAAGATCATGTTCAATGAATATGTCATCACAAGGCCCATAGTTGTCGAAAATGTCAGCATCGAAGTTGTTCAAGAATATAACTACCTGGGACAGATTATACAGTTAGGTAGAAACAACTTCGACAAGGAAGATGACAGAAGAATTCAGCTGGGATGGGCAGCATTTGGAAAACTGCGTCAAGTCTTCAACTCGCCGATACCCCAATGCCTAAAGACTTAAGTCTTCAACGCCTGCGTCTTACCGGTCATGACATACGGAGCAGAAACGTGGACACTCACAGTAGGCCTTGTCCACAAGTTCAAAGTCGCTCAGCGTGCTATGGAGAGGGCTATGTTGGGTGTTTCTCTGAAGGATAGAATCCGCAACGAGGACATCCGTAGGAGAACCAAGGTAACCGACATAGCACAACGGATTAGCAAGCTGAAGTGGCAGTGGGCGGGCCATATCTGTCGCAGGACCGACGGCCGTTGGGGCAGACGTGTTCTGGAGTGGAGACCGCGTACCGGTAAGCGCAGCGTAGGACGACCTCCTGCCCGCTGGACCGACGACCTGAAAAAGGTCGCTGGTAGCGGGTGGATGAGGAAGGCGGAGGACCGTGTGTGGTGGCGCGCTCTCGGAAAGGCCTATGTCCAGCAGTGGACGACTATAGGTTGATTGATTGATTGATTGATTGAACATTAAAACAAAAATATTAATTACATCCACTGTAGTTTCCGATAAAAATTAGAGAAATGTAGATTTTGGAGCAACTTTTGAGAGAATTTTCTATCGAGAAAATTTTGTCCGATCGTGTTTCTCAACCAAATCTTTGTTCACAGCGATATTAGAGTGAAGACCCCAAAATGCATGACATTTTATTTTAAAGTATAATTGACAGTTTTTGTACTGTTAAAAATTTCTATCAATGATGTAAAGTGATCAATGCCGGCAATACATTGCAGGCTCTTACGAAGTTTGATTTTCTAATTTCATTCTAAATACTTTGATTTATTGAGATTTATAAAAATGGAAGAAGAATTTACATAAAATGTGAGTGATTTTGCTGTTATAGCACTTATAGCAAACAAAGTAGTACCATAGTGCATTCTCACATCAAAGTTTCCAATTTTGTCAATCAGCTATCCCTTCAATATACAAATAGGTATATTTACAAAATACGTAGGTATATAGGTCTGAAGCAAACAGACGATAATATCAATAAACGTGACGTATCGTAATAAGGGTGCGTGCTTCCCCGAGATTGCGCCCGATTACTACTTACGAGTAGAATCACTATCGTTACGATACACCGTGACAGTAGTAAACAGTTAACGTACGAAATGTTACGTATTTCGTCAACATTAGTTTAAGCGGTTCCTATCCCTATCCGTATCCCTAATATTTCACTACTAGGGAAATAGTAGGGATGCGGATAAATTAGTAGGGACTAGGGAATCCCTAGTCCCTACTAATATTATAAATGAAAAAGTAACTCTGTCTGCCTGTCTGTCTGTGTGTCTGTTACGCTTTCACGACTAAACAAATCTAAATGAAATTTGGAACATAGATAGCATAGAGCTTGGGAAAGGACATAGGCTACTTTTTATCTCAACAATACCACAGGTCCCGCGGAATATTGAAAAATCCATAACTCGCTAAGTATAGCAATTTGTAGCTAGAGATTATTATAGCAAATAGGTATGACGTTTGGAAAGGGTATGGCGTTTGGAAAGGAAAGGGCGGTAACGGGAATGAAAACACTATTATTCCCGGGTAAATCCACGATTCCCACAGGATTTGTTGAAACCAAAATTCAAGCGGGCAGAGCCGCGTGCATCTGCTAGTGTAACATACGAGTATATACAACGAAGGCAGAAGATTTTATTTAAAATGGTTAACTTTTAATCCGTTTTAACATTTGCAAATCGGAAACGTTAAACTTGGGAGATAGGAAATGTAAATAACATTAAAAAGGATTAAGCAAATATGTGTTGGAGTTCATTGGATTTTGCGATGCTGAGCGTCGAGTGCAAGCAAAATAAACACCTCATTTGACTTTACAATACAAATCGTTTTTTCAATACGCCGCCGTTAAAACTCCTGCATTATTACCGGGGATGCGATTCACCGCGGCATCGACATTCATAAATAACAAAAAACATGCAGTTTAAACAACCCCCACGCGGAATATAATGTTTCAAAATTCCATTTTCCGAAAACCATTAGCAAAGCAAAGGAAATCCACGATCTCGAGGGATTGAAAATCAAACAATGGGAACGTTCGAAACATAATACGGTACCTTATTAAGACACAAATGTGGCATTAGAGAAAAATAAAAGCGAAAGGCTGGTGGGAGGAAGTGAGGAAGGTCGCGAAACAAAATGTTTATACCGAGAATAGGGTAAGGGGGTAATGCTCGTAATAAAATTTTATACACCTTAATATTTTACCGAACGATGAGTTGAGGCGTGTGTGAAATTATGTAGAACCAGCGCGGTGCCAAAATTTACAACCTCTCCCTGAGCTGTGAAATTGTAGTGTATTTTGTTGTAAGGAGACAACCCCAATATATCTTTTCATATTCTTCCTGAAAGGTATGTACATTAAGGACGAACATTAATGTCTAAAGGGAAAATTGTACAGGTAAAAAGAAATTATTTTTAAACATATATTATCAAATGGGAAATATTTAAAAATATTAAAAGCCTGGAAATTTTAATCCCCATAGAGCCATCACGTTGCGTTGTGTAAACAAGCGTCCCGAAGGCGGCGTACCTCGGCAAGGAGACACCGTTTTTCCTCAGAGATAATTTTATGTAAATGAAATTCCCATTACCCTGTTTTCTATTCGAAGCCGTGTATGCGCTCTGACATGTTTTCATAGCACGTTTATTGCCGAGTTTTGTCTTTATTATCCTGTCTTCCCTGTCACTACTCTCAGCGTGTGTCGGCGCGGCGCTGTATTTCATAATTTTTTGCTGCTTCTGGTGAACACACGGACGCTTATATGGCTTTTAGCGTACCCGCGCTAAAAGCCATCTGATATAGGTCCTCGTGTGCGCAAACTGGCTCCTAGCACGCTGCGTTATTAAAGTTCATTTTGAATTTAATGACATTAAAAAAATAACTACGCTATTCCTTTAAACGAAGGCGTCAAAAGCTCGCGGAAAATATATTATGAAGATTGAAAATGTTAATCAACTTCACAAAGCTATGGCAGAAACTCTGAAATCTGTTTTTATATCCTTCGGAGGAAAAAAGAACGCTCCAACCACGAAAGCGCTTTTTCTAAACTATTACCATGGAGCCATGGAGACCCTAATAAAGGCTCTAAAGTTTTAAGAGCGCGTTTGGTAAAAATACGGTGTCGCAAAAGTTTTCTTTATTAGTTTCCCCCTTTAATCCGGCCAGGCGTGTCCCAATGTCTTTATGGCGAATTTTCAGTCTGAGTCTGGGCGGAAGCCAATAAGAAATCAACTATTTGTTCCCTGATTCCCGTGCATCGGTTGAGGGGGACTCGCTTCTTTACGACTTCTTTTACGATTGGAGGTGCATTCGGAATTAGTCCTCGCAAGCGGGAGAGCCTTTTCGTGTCTGCGAAGATGAATGGTAAAAGGATTACAAAGGCTAACAGACTGAATTCCTTCCTTATGGTTAAAATATCCAACTTTTTATCGGTTACTTGAAAAATTCAATATCGAACTTTTTTCATTTGCATTTTTACTTTCTTTCCGCTGAAACGACTATTACATCTGCCACATGTCTTGAAGTTTCTATAGCAATCTCTTATTTGTTTGTGTAAATTTTCTCTTCTAATTTCAAATGCATAACTATTTGATGCTTTAATTTGTAAAGGAACTCTCTGAGTCAGAAACAGAATATTTGTAACCTATTTATAACATCTCCGCTGACATGATGCTGGAAATAAGCGAGCATTATATTAACTTAACATAATATTGCAGCTGTAGTACAATAATTCACAGCATATTCTTATGGATCGAGTATGTCATGATATGGTGTATCTAATAAAGTATACTTATTAAGCTGTAAAGCACGAAATTCAGGTATAGATATTTCAATCCCCCACGCGTCTCACTCTGTCAAAATAGCTTATGTTTTATTAGAATCGTATGGAGTTTTCCATCATTTTATTTAATGTAGGAATGTACGTCTTGTTTTGTTTTTAAATAAAGATATCTTTTAGTATCTTAATTAACTTTGCAACAAAATCTTTCAGTCACGAATTTTAAAAATCTTTTAACCATTTCCACGTCACATTAACTCTCTAGATATTGCACGGTAATTTTTGTAATTAAACGCTACCGAAACACGGAAAGCGTCTTATGAAGCGCCAAGTTATATTTCCTTAATTATCCGGAATAATGGAATTCCGTTTTAAGTGCTTCTATCTAAAAAGCTTAAGACCAAAAATGCACGGTAATATGCCCTAAGGATTAAGTGTTTTAATGTCTATCACCGAGTAATTAAGTTTTTAATGCACTTTAAATTCGATGGTTTATTACTCTGTTCATGACGTCATAAGGATGCCTCTGCCGCTTCTAAGTCCCGGTTAATACTTTATTACGGTTCGTATATGAGATTACTTGGTTTCATTTTACGACACTTTTAATCGCTACTTAGATCCATTGACCCCAAGTTTGTTCTGACTGTCATCATGACCACCGTATTAGGAACCACGGCATAATACGCCCTCAAAAATTTACGAGATAACCTCGTAACTACAGAGTCATTACTTATTCTAGTACTCAGAGTTATTACTCATAACTTTAGTGGCTCTTAGGCCTTTAGATTTGCATGGAGACGCGCGAGTTAAATTCCAAGCTTATAAGTCTATGCAAGTATATACCTGTAATATTATGTAGATTTCACAAGCACATTTAGCACTTTATCACACTAATATTACAAAGGCGAATTTGTATGTAAGTGTGTAATGTAATCTAAAATAGTGTATATGTAATCATTAAAACCAAGGTTTTTCGTAGAACGTATTTTCTCTAGTTAAATCTAGTACCTATTTAGTTAATGCCTTAAAAATAACATACACCTATTTCTTATTTTATTTTGCTCGTTTCTGTACCTACTTCGCTTATCTTGTTTTAATTGTTTCCACATCCAGGGAGATGGAAGCGATCCGCATTTATAGCGATAAGATGTCCTTGTGCATGTCATTTCTATGTTTGTCTCTGTGTTTCTTTAGGAATATGTACAGAATAAATAAATAAATTTATAATTATGTAAGTACTGAACTGAATTGACTGAAAGAAATGGAGTTAAATTAACACATAGGCTATTTTCTACTGTACTTAGCTTTTTTTATTCATAAAAACATGGCAGTTAAACGCCCCCGGACGAATGCATGGCTAACTGCTAGTTTCATAAACAAAACAAATTCGGAGACATGCTTATTGCTTTAATGTAGTAACTTAAACTACGGGCACTAATTCTCATGTCCTTTGTTAAGCGTCTCTTATACGAATGCACTCAATTGTTCCTGAGCAAAGCGACACTTACTCTAACCATTGTTCCTAGCGACGAAGATTTTTTTTTTTTTTTTATTCAATATAGGCTTACGCTTGACCACAATCTCACCTGATGGAAAGTGACGATGTGGTCGAAGATGGAGCGCGTTTACCTAGAAGATGCCTATTCACTCTTTTCTTAAAGGTACCCGGGTTGTAAGATACCGGAAACACACATACACGGATACTAAATGTTTATCCTTCAAAGAGAAATGAACAGTTTATAAAAGCTCTCTAAAGCGTTTTAATTTTGACGCTCTCTAAATAACGCTATGTAGGTTAAGCTTTATGTCCAAAACCGCAACTTTATAAGGAAAATATATATAAAAAAAGCTTAAATTTATTTAAAATGTAATGTCTTATCCATATTATTGTAATGTTTATTTTTGCTCTGTTTATCGTAGGATTTACGTTAATTTGTAGAATGTGCATAGTGAGCAGTTCAAATCCCTATTAATTCAAACAACTTGTACATCATCCAAATAAATATAATACGGTTTTCGAGTCTCAAAGAACATTGACAGAAGTTTGTACAAATAATGTTTAGCATCTACGAGATGTAACATTTATTATTACAAGACGATTTTAGTAAATATTTCATAACGGTACTTGTCAAAAAGGATGTGGGATAACCCTATACTTACTGCCATCCATGCCAGTAAGTGGTGTCTGTTTGGACTGAACAAACTGTAGTCAAAAATTATAATATAATCAAGGTTATGCCCTTAAATTAACAAAGTGAAATTAACAGAGATTAGTTTCAAATAAAGTGACGGTTTCCGCAATTCCGGTTTTCATAAATCGAAAATCCAAAATCCACGCTCGAATCCGCTGAAGTCGAGAAAAGCACCTCTAGCTATTATGGCGTTTCGCAATATGCTAAATAGATAGAAATGGAATGAAATTCAAAATCGTGTGAAAATGAGCGCTAAATGATCATAAAATTAGTTACGTGACACCGCGCATTCTTATAACATTCTTGAATTTCGTTCGAAAACTATGCAATACTCAATAGCAATTTTAAAATACACGGATGTCGGGACATATGGCTAGAGCTGATAGATTAACTTTCTAATAATAATATTATAATCTTGAAACAACTTACATGTAATACTTACCCCAATGAACCTTAAAACCTACACGCCAACATCCAATAACATTTAAACCGCTACAAAGTTAACCTAGATTAACAGTTTGAAGGTAGCGTAATAACTGAAACTATCTACATCTTCAAACTAATCATTCCCAACATTTGCAAGCCGTAACTGCGGGCGCCGCTGAACTAAATTAACTTGCTTTTAATATGAGATTTCAGTCACGACGTCTTGAAGTCTGAAACGTATCGAGTAAAACGTACCGAGGCGGCAAAGCTAAGTGATTCGAACTAACAAATAATACCGACATGCTTTAAATTCAAATTTTGTTTGATCTTTCGTAACTAAAGATAGATACATACAATAGTATATTTGGATATAAGTGCTGAAAGTTTGTCATTTCTTTACGAATCCACGGTTGATGACCCACGCCGAAGGAAGGCGCAGGTTAAATATATTAGTGGAAATGACTATATTTCGCACGTGGAAATGTCAACTTTTGGTCCAAATGTATTAAAAACTCTTTAATTTACACAACATAAATTATAAATCAAAAAAATCAACACACAACCTAAAAATGAACTTACGAGTAAAATTTTTGATGTTAAGCTAACCACTCATAATATAAAATCATGACCGTAAAATATCTGATGTTTATATAAAAATCTTTGTTTAAAAGTACTTTAAATATTAAATAAATGATTTTGTGAACACGTTTTAATTTAAATATGTGACAATGATACTGCCTCAATTTAACTGTCATAAATACCGAGGCAACTCCTTTAGATATATATTATTATGTTCTTGTTTAAAATGCACATATTCCAATGGCCTCGTCTTTAGGCTCATATCGTTAATTATAAATCAATCGTACAATCACAACACGCGTCGATATAATGTATCTAAGTCTTCCTTACTAATACGAGTAGTATAATGTACAGCGTCAACTCTGTACTAATATTAGGTAATCATATTTCAGTCACGCTCCTCTATATCTCGAGCACAATGTAACTAGCAGAGCGGAGTAAGTTTATGGCAACTTGTATCTATTAGACCTTACTCCATCAACATTGTTACCGACACGTACACGCGAGAGGATTTGCTTATAAAATTTTATTACGTAAAAAATATAAACAGCGATATCAAATTGATTTAGATTTCTTCCTCTTATATAGGTAGGCAATTTGAGTCTCAAGCTAGCGCTTCTCACTTTTCGAAAATAAATACAGCCATATTAGTTGTGAACAAAAACATTTTCAGAAAACCTGCAGTCATGTCTGAGATTACCTACATCATAAAATAATTTTAGATGTAAGTACGATGATTGGTGAAACATGGAAATGTAATGCTTATAGATATCGCAATCCACAAAGACGCGCCGCGTTTGTCAAAATTGCTTATGTTTCATTCGACTCGTATGGAGTTTCACAGAGTGGGGAGCCTCAAAGTGGATTAAAATATTATGTACCTGCTTTTGTAGTTTCAACTCTTTTTCATAAAAATGTAATAATCATTATCGCAATCGCTCGAAGAACACTGAATCGGGCGGTCATAAAAACTTGAAGCTATACACCCGTATTTAATTTCTAGTCGGCCGTGTATAGTTAAAGACAGAAGCGATAACACGAAACACAAACACCCGGGGGGCACGTTCTAAATTAATCCAATCCACGGAGTACGTATTAGATGGCTAATGGCGCAAATAAATAGAGCAAGAGCCGGCGCCAACTCCTTCATGCGATACTGTGTCTTACTTGCTATTGAGTGACTCTGGCTAGCTTACAGGGCAAACGTTGTTTTAGCTTACAACCTACTCTCAGACCCACCGAAAGTTTCGTAAAAATCGGTGGAGCCGTTGGTTTCAAAAATTGAAATGAGAATTTTATATATTAGAAGATTAAGTAGAGGAGTTTGGTTACAAAAATTGAAACGAGAATTTTATATATTAGAAGATAAGATGACCCTTCAAACATTGGTTCGCCAATAGGGAATATCGCCAATAGGGAAATAGCTTACCTTCTCTCAGACCTACCGAATATTCACAGAAAATTTCATAACAATCGGTTGAGCCATTTCGGAGGAATTTGGTTCCAAAAATTGGTACGAGAATTTAAATATTAAGACGTCAGCCCTACTAGCCCACGAAATTCAATTTTTTTTCCGCAAATATCAGACTAACTACACATTGTTTATAGCAAACGGGCATAATTAAGCACTTACATGTTTTTAATATGCATAGAAACTTCGCTCGAAAATTCCTACTCACCTCATATTTGTTCCTAAAAGAATTTTTTTTGCAGTTTCTCAGATTTTGAGCTATGGGAAACCATTAAGAAGTAACTGAGTATTGTTGAGCAGAGAATTAGCCTACTATTGGCGAAAAACTAAATACAATTTGAATTTTCGCGCCCGGATGGTACTCATGCCCCTTAAGCTTTTGTCGAAACAAGGGCGATCTTGAACGGGAATAACCAATTTCGTTGTCAACCTAGCGTGTATAAAATTACTGAAATTAATACGATAATACGAATTGTTAAGTACTGAAATTTTACTACCGCCTCTGAAATTGAATGTTTTCATGTAAGCCAATTGTACGCGATTAATCTAATCTGTAGCGTTGTGCCGTTATCGGAACCTGAACATATTTTGCCGAATGAAAAAATACAAGCACTTCCTGCCGCTTGTAATCGTTCTGTAATCCATCAAAAGGAATATTTACTTTGAAGGCTTTATTGATTATTATTATCAGAGTGTCTTTGTGATAAATTGTACGTACAAGGAATTATGAGGAACACGAATTTTATGAGAATTCCTTTACTAAAGGTTTCTTCGTTTTATGTTTGTGTCACTTGCTAGATTTCTTTCCTGCAATGGTTATTATTTTAAATGAAATTTCTTATAAAAGATAAGTCTTATAACAGACCAATGTAATATGACTAAATTTTTGCAAGCTTATGTGGTTAAAGACTGTAGGACAGTTTTATCAGGAAAGCTAGGAGCTAACGCATTAGAGGTCCCGCGAGCACCAACGTTATTATAAATCTATGAGGTTACGCGAATTTTTTTAGGATGTGTTACGACACACAGCCTGGGCCAATAACAGTGCGCATCGCCATCTGCCGCCCGCTAATCACAGCAAGCCTACATTGTGCCATAGCCAGCCAATCACGGTCACTGCCGCCAAACTTTGTGCCAAACGCCACGATTGTGACCGAAGCCAACCCGAGCCAGTAGCCGATCTCCCACTACGCCAGTTATTGGGAAGTCGGCTATATATACGATTGCGAGTTCATTTTGCGGTCTTAATTCATCGTGCAGTGAGTGATAAGTTAAGTGGTGTAAAGTGTACTAATAATTAATATAGCGCTGTTACTTGTAATTTGAATTCGCAATAAATAATCCGTGTGATATCGCCATATTGCATTTTATTTATGCCCACTGTTTCATCTCAGAAGTGGGATAAATAAAAAAAAAGCTATGAGGCATAATCGCACCGATTCATGTAAAGAATATTTAATCCATTCGGGTAAAATCTGAATTTGACCCCGACCGGCGACCGCGGAACTATTTAATCATCCTACCTGCAAGACGTACTAAGAGGTCAAACAAGAAGATGGTGAATTTGTGATATTTCAGTTATTCTCGGGAAGATTAGAAGTAGATGTTAATGCGTTCTATTTCAAGATCATGAAAATTATGAAACTACCCGCAGAATTTATCGTCAAATAGTTACTACTTGGGATTTCTTTCATTAAAGTGAGCGAGCTAGTTTAAGATAACGACGTCATCACAAGGATACAACACTACAAGCTGCGTGCTGTACCTACTCAATTTCTGCCACCTTGCCACAAAGATCCGGTGGCCGTGTGACGTGTGCTGACCAATTGCCACATCAGCGCGCAAAACATCTCTGAGGAAAAGCGCGGAATATCAACAAGACTCAATACCTGCAGCACACCGAGCTACCGCCAATGTAGATTCGGCGCCAGTGAAGTTTATGTGCCTGTTTGTCGCGTCGAAGTTCGGAACCGCCGCGTCATCGCCACGTGACAAAGCAAATGTGTCTCTCGGAGACATTGAGACGAAAGGTGGGCCCGTTCCTTTTTATTTCCTATCCAATGACCCAATTAAGCAGTTAAATTCTATTTGAGACTCCGAAAACTAAAATCTGTGCCGAAAATATTATAGTTTCTGGCTGAATGGATTTGCGTGATGATTTAAAGCAAATTCTTTGCATTCTTTTCAATTGCATTTGTTCAAATTAAAGCCAGATTATGCTTATTTACTTTCGTAACCTTTCTATATATTACTGTTGGTCGATAAGTCGTCTAAACTGTCTTTGGATTCTATGCTCTAAAATCGATTTAAGTCTTTAAGTTTTAAACGAAATTTAAGGTTTCTAATTACCGAAATGCCTATAATTACAAATTTCTTAACCAATTTTACATACCCCAATCAGTCTTATCCTTGTAGTCATTCTAGAATAATAACTGAAAGCCTATTGAGTGCTCGTAAGCGCACGATCATACCTTTACCTAGTATAAGCTTGGGTCTGATATAACCAATATACAAAGCCGTATAATTATCAATTCCAGTGTAAGCCAACGGTGCATACTCGTGTCAGGCCGTGCCTACAGCAGCGGCAGTCAGCGGCAGCCTCGCCAGATGAGGGAGTGAAGCCAACCACCTACAACCCCTGCCCCGCGCATTGCTGCCACTACGCCCGTCTTGCGGAACATCGGACTTGAAGCGAGGAGCGTATCGTATTTACTTTTTTTATACTAGATTGCTTCCTATTTCATACCTGCTTTTATGTGTTGGTCTCGATCTACGTAGACTACAAACAAATCTTTAAAATAAAACGCACCTAATAACGCTTAAAAACTAAATTCTGCATAGGTAACTCAATTCAGTAATCAATTAGACCTCAAAAGCAGCACTTTAATCGTGGTCAATATACTTACACAGCGGTTAGCGATGGTTTAGGCATTATTCGCGGTGTTCAATTGTGTGCAATATCAAATAGAATGAAAATAAATTAAAATTTGAATTGGAAACTAGGGATGCCATGAGCCAGATGTCATAAGCTATCGAACGAATCTTCAATAATTCGATTTCTGCTGTTAAATATTTTTATTAAATATAAAATAACACAAACCCAAAAGAATTCCGTATTCGAAGCCATGTGCCCAATTAATTATAGCTATTCTGGTCTTTGTTGCACACTAGCCTAGTATAAGCTACTTGATTACAGCCATTGTATCACGACTTTGTCGCACGCTAGCCTAGCTAAATATTAGCCACTGGAGGGTAGCCATTCTATAGCGTATTTGAATTACCTAGCCGGTCTAGCTTACCATTAGCCATTGGATTATAGCCATTTTATCGCGTCTTTGTAGCACCTAACCTAGCTGATTTTAGCCATTGGATTCTGTATTCTATGTCCCTTTCATTCCCTAACCAAGCTCAATCAGCCACTGGTAATTCAGGTTGACTTCAAATGTATTCCATTGACACAGAGGCCAAAGTCTATTTATCACGTCTTTATTGCATACGCCTAAGTAATTTTAATACGATTCGTACATATGAACGTAGATGAGTGAGATACAGCGATTCAAATCAAAAAACTGGCCTCTAAACGTATCATTGCAGATGTTAGTCTTAGTATCTACATAGCAAGTCATAAAAATATATATAAAATACTGTCTCTATACGTAGCAACATAATGTAAACTCTACAAAAGTTGCGGTTGGTAAGAAGAAATCGCTTAGCGGTTAACTTAGAGGTACAATGAATTGGTCCATTCTGTCCCGGAGACGCGTTAAGTAGCGCTGTCTTTCAAGTACAAGTGTTTCATGGCATATTATATTTTACTTAATTGGAGGCTTACAGTTTCCAATTGATCTCAGTCCACTTAATATCCTGAGACAAGCTTGCTGTTTGATGACCACAAGTCATAAGAACATCTCCTAATAAGATGACTCAATTTCTTTATTCCGTTAGCACGTTGATAAAGTTGTGTTAGTATTTCTAGGAATTAATTGCTACGAGTAATTAAACTGGAATAATTACGTCACATTTATCAAACGTTGTTTCGAATTTATCGAACGATTTACAAACAATTGATTGGTAGATAAAAATTTTCATAAATCTCTATTAAGCACTAAATTACCATAAGATTCATAATGTCCTTCAAGACATTCTACTCTAGACACCTTAAATAACATTACAAGGGCAATTTATGTATACGCATGTTCCATTCCATTTCTTACGCGTGAGTCCTTTATTTTTATATACAAGATCATAGATTCCTTGTCAGCATATAATATATACTTTTCTGATCTGTGGTAGAGTATATCCAATTCCAACAATTAAGATTAAAAAGAGTGATATAAAATATTAGTGTAATACAGAATCCAGATGAAAATAGGTACAAAACTAAATGCGCCATGTTTTAGTTTTTATAAGGCTTTTACCCAATTATGACTGTTATTGTTATTGATACCTTTATTCGACGTTTAATCATTGTAGAGTAGTTTATATAATCTTTGATCAGGTCAGATGTTTTTAAAAGGTTTTGAAACTCAAATTAGCCGATGGAAAAGCACGATTCTAACCGATAAAAACTGGAGTTGCAAAACTAGCTACAAGTAAGTATAGTCCTATGGGGTGTCCATAAGAAGTGCGATAATACTAGTTAATCATGCACTTTGCAGTACCTATGCAATTTTGTAGTTTTCATAGTTATTTATCTTAAAGGATGAGTGAGGACACTACTTTTGAAAGGCTTCTTCAGTAATCTTTTAATTTTTTCAATTAATTGTTTAAGTCAACTTTAAATTGTGAGCTCAAGATATTGCTTAATGCTCACCCCTACATACTAAACATGATTTATGATATTTACTCAGCTTTCACCGGTATTAGAAACCAGGGTAGTAGGGTAATGTAGATCTTGTTGATACGAAGTAACAAGGGACTTTTAAACTGCAAGTTCTTTGCTGGTCTGATTACAAGACCTCATCGCAGTAGGTAGGTATTATACCTGGGTTTTGGTATTGTCACCAGTTCCTCTGAACAATTTGTAAATCATGATATCATTGACCTTCTAGAGAATTGACCATACCTCTCCCCATTGCGGGAGCAATTGTTGTTTCAGGTCGGCCGAATGTTACGACACACAGCCTGGGCCAATAACAGTGCGCATCGCCATCTGCCGCCCGCTAATCACAGCAAGCCTACATTGTGCCATAGCCAGCCAATCACGGTCACTGCCGCCAAACTTTGTGCCAAACGCCACGATTGTGACCGAAGCCAACCCGAGCCAGTAGCCGATCTCCCACTACGCCAGTTATTGGGAAGTCGGCTATATATACGATTGCGAGTTCATTTTGCGGTCTTAATTCATCGTGCAGTGAGTGATAAGTTAAGTGGTGTAAAGTGTACTAATAATTAATATAGCGCTGTTACTTGTAATTTGAATTCGCAATAAATAATCCGTGTGATATCGCCATATTGCATTTTATTTATGCCCACTGTTTCAGATGGTTAGCCATTGCCCGCGACTCCTTCCGCATGAATTTCGGCTTTCACTAACCCCGTTTGAACTTTAGCCTATGCGTCAATCCAGGGTATAATCTATCTTTACGCCAAATTTCACATTTAAATACAAACGTTCGCGTTATAATATTAGTGTGATATCTATGTTCTCTAATTTCCCACTGTAGGTGCAGCGTATTCCAAAGATTACTTTAACATTGTAATGTAAACGCCTTTCAGTTGCCGTATTCATACAAAGTAGCGACAAATAACAACTTAGTAAGAACAGAGTTAGTTCAAAACTATCCTTGACCAAAATAATTTAGCACGATACCATCTCAGAACGTGCGTCGTGTAACTTTCCTCGATCCAGCTGTGAGGCCACTAACCCTCTTCCCCCTCTTGACCATGCTCATGCGATAAAACAATTACCACCACTGGTACGGAACACGAAAATTCACGAATCGGAACGCTAAAATTACGGGTATATAATGAGGTCAAATATGTTCTTGTGTTATGTTGAGCCAGTGGAAGTTGTTTAATGAATTTTAATAATTTTCATCAGATTAATTACAGTACTAAGAATATACTGGAATTTAAGTAACACACTAGGCTATGGAATATTTTAGCTCATTTTATGTAACAAGCCATTCTGCGCTGATATTATCGTTGCATCTGATGGTGGACGTCCAAAGCTTTCTTCAAATAAGATACCGTACGCTTACTTTGAAAGGGCTTATTGGTTCATTTAAGAGTGATATGAAAATGAATCCAGATTTGATTCAAACACAGTCTGTGATTTTTAATTTCGCTCAGGCCCTGATCTGTTGTTACCTACATGTCGAAAAAAATATTAAGTGCATTTTCCACGTTACGCATGGCTTGTAGTAATTATACTCGTACCTACATTATACCCATTCAAAGTAAATATGCTTATATAATTTGACTACATCGGCATAAGCTAATTCCCAAATTCCTATAGTAGTAGATACTTGTATTTAGCATTAGGTATTTACCTAATGCTAAATACGAGTATCTACTACTATAGGAAGCATTTGCTTAATAAACTTAGTCAACAAAGCAATCAATCGAATTACAAACCCATCATTTCATTGTCATATAATCTATTTACGAGTAACTTAGCGAAAAAAACTATGAAAAGGTCAATACAGCGAATCCTTACGGGATAAGATAAACGACATTATCCGATACAAATCTAATTTGACCGATATTGGTGGACGCTTTGCTCTGAGCAATCTCTTACTAGTTATTATTTGTTGGTGATCATTTTCAACGAATTTTTTTTCTGATCGTTAACCATAGTCCAACTGTTAGTGATATTTGTTAATTATTATTTTATAATTTTAATTTTTATGAAATGAAAGATGTTTTTCAGTTTTATTATATATTTTTAATGGCGGCTTTTACACAGACTTCTTATAACCTAATGCCTCAGACCAAACATAGTATGAGTAATAACTTTATGATCCACAGACAAAGAAATAAAAATTATCTCCTGACACACTGCCCTAATTTTAGTTTCTTTGTCTTTTACAATAGGTTTTACAATAATTGTTTTACAAGCAAAAAAAAACAAAATTCTACTATGAAGTTAATTGAATAATAAAGTCTACATGCATATTACTATGGTATTACAATATGACATTGCTAACAATAATTGTAGTATGTAACACATATTTTTAATGCAGAAAAAGTTAATATTAATTATCAAGTTTAAAAAAAAAAACTATTTTACATTATAATTTTATCAATATGAGAGTTAAATTTAATTCTTCCTAACACCTTTGTAAAGATGTCAGCTGTTTGAAGATCCGATGAACAGTATTTAATTGTCATTTCACCACTTTGCACTTTTTCATGAATGAATTTATAACGAACATCTATATGCTTTGACCGTCTATTCATCACTCCACTTTTTATGAGTCTTATTGCACTTTGATTGTCCACGTACATTGTAACTTTTACACTTGTTAGGTTTAACAGTTCTTGAATCAAAGGTTTTAGGTATAATAGTTCTTTGCAACATTCAGCTGCAGCGATGTACTCCGCTTCGGTGCTGGAAAGTGCAACTATTGGTTGACGTCTTGTGCACCAGCTTATTGGACAGTTGCTGAGGAATATTATATATCCTGTCGTACTCCTTCTTGTTTCAATGTCACCGGCATAGTCTGAATCGCAGTATGCAGTTAATTCAATCTCTCTTTTCTCTTTTAGGTAGGTTAAGCCTTTCTCTTTTGTTCCTTTCAGGTATTTAAGAATTTGTTTTAAGTTATGAACATCTTGATCGGTTGGGTTTTCTACTTTTCTGCTACAATAATTGACAGCAAAACTTATGTCAGGTCTGGTTTTATTTGAAATGTATGTTAAGCTTCCTAGTAATTCTCTGTATGGAAATATAGTGTTCTTCGCAGATTCTATTGTTTTACTTGATTCAATGGGTACTGTTGATGCTTTAGACTCCGTCATGTTGTAATCTTGTAAGATATTTTCTATAAAGATCTCTTGTTTTAATTTTGAACTCTTTTTCCTTTTGCATTATTTCCATTCCGATGTATTTCTTAGGATTGTTGTCTATTTTGGTGATAAATCTGTTACCAATTTGTGTCAATATCATGTCTATTTCTTTTTCGTCTTCTCCAATTACTATTCCATCATCCACATGTATACCTAAGAATATTGTGTTATTTTCATTTTTTAAAATACATGGTTCTGTTAATAGTTGTACTAGGCCTTGACTGTTTAAGTAATTTGTGAATGTTTTATTCCATTTAAGAGGTGCCTGTTTCATGCCGTATAGGGCTTTCTGCAGTTTGCATATACCTTTAGTGCTCATTCCCTCTGGTGGGTACATATAGATTTCTTCATCATCATCTAATTCACCATATAAGAATGCAGTTTTAATGTCAAATGTTTTTATTTTAAAATTATTTTGAGCTGCAATTGCTAGAATCATTCTCAAAGGACTGCTGCTTATCACCGGACTAAAAATCTCATGATAATCAATTCCTTCTCGCTGTTCAAATCCTCGAACGACTAAGCGAGCTTTGTAGGTGCCATCGTCTTTGATTTTTAACACCCATTTATTACTAAGTATCTTTTTTCCTTTAATGTCTTCTTCTTTAACTATTTTCCAAACTTTATTGTCAATCAGTGAGTTTTTTTCATTGTCAATAGCCTCTTGCCATTTTAATTTGTCTTTACCGTTAATAGCTTCACTGTATGTTAACATTACATAATCTTCATATCTTTGTGGTGGTCTTCTTACTCTTTTTCCTGGTACAGGTGTTATATTTTCATCACTGGTTGTTTTTTGTGTATTTGTGTCTATTTTGTCTGCTGTATCATTTGGCATACATACATTTTCTTCATAAGATATTTGTGGTTCTTCACTTGTTACTTCTGTAACTTCATTTTGTATTTCTGGTTCATCGTTTATTACTTCTTTAATTTCCTTTTCGTTATTTTTCGAATCATCGTAAGTAGTTATTAGTTCAATTATGTCATTTTCTTCATTTACCAAGCCACACTTTTCTTGGTTGTTGCTTTTTACAAACTTTACGTCTCTTCTTATTATTATTTCTCTATTTTCAGAGTTCCAAAGTCTATAGCCAGTCGGAGCGTAACCAACAAAGATGAGCTTTTCACTTCTTTCATCAAGTTTCTTTAATGGTTTCAATATTTTTGTGTATGCTTCTGAGCCAAATATTTGTATATTTTTCACATTTGGTTTTTTATTAGTCCACATTTCTATAGGGGTTTTTTCTTGACCATCTCGTGGAGTTCTATTCAGCAGATAGGTAGCTGATAGTACTGCTTCACCCCACATTTCATGGTTCATGTTGGACTCGTAAAGCATTGCTCGTACTTTTTCCATCAAAGTACGGTTAAAGCGTTCAGCTTTTCCGTTTAGTTGTGGCGTATAGGGAATTGTATAGTCTATCTTGATTCCTCTGGTTTTACACCATTCTTTGAGATTATTGCTTGAATATTCGCCACCGCCATCACATCGGATGACACTGACCTTAAGGTTTGTGTGTCTCTCGACTTCTTGTACATATTCTTTTAAGTACATAAATACATCACTTTTATGAGTTAAAAGATAAACTTGTGTATAGTTTGTATAGTCGTCAATGAATGTTAATACATATCTCTTGTTGTCCCATGTCTCTGGGGAAATGGGCCCACATATGTCAGTATGTATAGTATGTGCCTTTCGTTCAGATCTTTGTCGGGTATGAAATGGAATTCTAGTTTGTTTTGCCTTCATACATATATCACACGTAGAGGTAAGTGTATCTATCTCCTTATTTGTAATATTTATGCCTTCTACTGATTTAATAATGTTTTTTAATGTTTCTTTTCCAGGATGACCATATCTACGGTGCCAATCTTCTGCAGTTTCTTTGCCATATGAAATAAGGACATTTTCTTCAGTATTTGTGTTAATATTTATGTTATATAAACCTTTATTATTTTTCTCACCTTGTAGTATTATTTCATCATCCTTTTTTATGGTAACTTTATCTTTTGTAAATATGACAACACCTTCCTTCTCCGTTATAGCATTAACCGAGAGTAAGTTTTTCTCTAGTTTAGGGACATAAAGTACGTTGTCAAAGTTGCAAGTTTCTGACTTTATTTTTCCTATTTTAGTTGCAGTCATTATTTTATTCTTTTCTGCAGTTTTTATTTCAATATCACATTGTTTTTCATGACTTAAAATTGAGTTTTTATTGGTCATGTGACTAGTACAACCCGAATCGATGACAAAGGTTTCTTCTGTGGCCATAAAAGATACTTGATTCTTTCTGAAGAAACAGTTTTTCTCTTCATGATTATTTTTCTTGCAAATAGAGCAGATAGGCTTTTCTTTTTTCTTGTAAAAACAGTTCTTTTCCTCATGATTATTTTTCTTGCAAATTTTACAGAATTTCTTGTTAAAGTTTTTGTTATTCGCTTTAAAAGCAACATTTTCAGCATTAGTACTTACGGTTGTCATTGTCAAACGTTTTTCTTCAGCCAATAATCTTGAAATTAAATTATTAGTAGTTTTGTCACATGTTGCTGTTGACTCCCATGCTGTTATGAAATTATTATACTGCTCTGGTAAAGTTGATATGATTTTTGATATGAGCATGTTCTCATTTATGTTTTCACCCAAGCAGTTTAGTTGGAATGCTAAATTTTCAAGTGAACTTATATGGAATGTCATGTCTTGTTTTTTGTTGTATGTGTACTGGAAAAACTCTTGAAGCGTATTACATTTTTGTTGATCGCTTTTTTTCTCGAAGATAAAGCAAAGTTTTTTATACATTTCTTTTGCCGATTTGCAGGACAATAATAGTGGTAGGTGTTTTCGGTCTATCGTGCTTGTTATAACTTTTTGAGCCTGCGCATCTTTTTTAATGTTTTCTTTATTGTCAAAGGACGTATCTTCTTCGCCATGTATTATATCATACAGGTCGTTGCTTCGTAAATGTATGTCAATTTGGAATTTCCATACGACAAACGTTTTGTCGTTTGTAAGCCGCTGTATGCGGGAGATCGCATCCCTTTCCTCCATGTTTTTTCCTCAGTACAAATAACTTGTTTTTGATTTTTCAGTTTTCAGAAGTCACTACTTTCACTTCTCCACTTCGTTTTTAGGTTTTTAATGTTTTTATTTATCGGAACAATCACCGCACTGCTACCATGTTAATTATTATTTTATAATTTTAATTTTTATGAAATGAAAGATGTTTTTCAGTTTTATTATATATTTTTAATGGCGGCTTTTACACAGACTTCTTATAACCTAATGCCTCAGACCAAACATAGTATGAGTAATAACTTTATGATCCACAGACAAAGAAATAAAAATTATCTCCTGACAATATTTACAACTAAATACTGCCCCGAACTATTCAAATTATACCAGTTTTAGCATTTTTAAGTTTATACAAACTCTAAAAGTCTAAATTTAAATAAGAGTAAATCGGCGGGGCTAAAATTACTTTTATTCTTTCCAAGTGGTCCTTACAAACAATGATAGCATATTTTTTTAAGGTCTTGGAAAAACAGAATAATCACCATTAATAAAATTATCAATATATAATACTTACATACTTACATATAAATGTTAACGAGCATTTACGTGACTTTTCCCAAATATCATAAGTAAGCTGAATTCATAGTCGTTTTCCTTAAATTCCAAAAAAAAGCTACCTAAAATACCGCACCGCATATAAAATACTCTTTACAAAAAACATTCCAAAAACATTGCTTATGTTTTCCTGTCACTAGTTAAACGGTTCGCGTGCCGACAAGGCTCATTGGAATCTTGATAACTTGGCCCCAAATTAAACGAACCTAGGCCTTTGTTAAAGTATTAAATAAATAAGCTATGTTTATGCAAAATAAACCAAGATAAGAGTTAAGTGATTGAAGTGACGAAATAACATGGATTACTTTTAGGATAAGTATACTGTCGTCGTATATTTAAACTCGAGAGTAATTGGATTAAATGTGTAAAAAAGTAACGTTTCCTGTATAAACAGCCTTAACTTATTGGCCGTTAAATGTCTAAGCCCAAATTAAACGTTTTTTCATAAGTTCTATTTTAAATATTTTACTTGCATTGACAAAATTATTTTTATTACACTGTTAACTGTTGACTGTTAACTGGGCTTAACGCCTATTTCGGCAATAAAACTACCCTAGATCTTTCATATTGGATATCAAATAAATAAAAGCCATTTCACAAAGCTTCCCACGTTTACAGATCTCGGAAACACTGACGATAGAATGAACGCAAGCAAAAATACAATGTCATACAGTGTCATACGTTAAATAAGTGTAATCCGCAGATATTGAATTATGAAAAATTTATTGCTACTGAATATTTATATAATTATCACGCTGCTAGATATACTCGTAGCACGTAAGCTCACATAAGTTTTTAGTATCTATATTTTATTTCATAACTCTATCTATCTAATCTATACATTATTTCATACGCAAAAATAACTCAGAGTCATGCAATTTTCTTTGAATTCTTTGAAAAGACATAGAAATAGAAACCTAGAGCTAGGTAGCAATTTTATTTAATGTATCTGTAGGGGAAAATTATGCACTGGCCACCGCAGTATCACATAGTAAGTATAAGGCAGTAAGGCCATTTTTCCCCATTTTGCAAAGATTATTGTGTGGTGGAAACTCACAGCAATTTTTTTTTTTATAATCTAAAAATTCTAAGTTCCGTAAATACCTATAGGTACCATATATGATGTAATGTAGAGATGAAAATGTATGTTTAAATAATACATGCAATGTAAATATTAAATAGTCGCTACTCGCTACTCACTTATCTTCAAAGTGAAGCACTTACCTGAACCATTACACGTCTAAGTTGTTATGTTACATATAACTGACAGACAGACAGATTGTATTTTCCAATAATACAAATATAGAGAACAATTCCCTCATGTACAGCAACGCGGTTGCGACGGCAACTTAAAACGCTTTTCAGACTTTATTACGAAGCTTTGAAAGTAAAAGCTTTTGAAATATTTATTGGTCTGACTTATAAAATAGGATAATTCCTAGAATGCTTTTATTCTGAGTACTTATTAGGTGTTAGATTTTTATCGGTGTTTATAACCCATGGCTTTGCTATTCACTGACTTCGAAATAAGTGTTGATCGTTTATCTTATAAATATCGTTGTCCTAGCAGCATACGAGATTTATCTTTATTCCAAACTTCAGCCAAGCCAAATGGTTATTTAAATCTTTGATCAGTTCAGTAGTTTTAGCATGAAACAAAAAATACACACATTCGCACTCGCATTCAACATTTGCTTTTATTTTATAAAAGAGATCTTGACAAAATATACCTATACGAGTAGATCCTAAAGACGCATTTACAATACTTTACAAACTACAGTGTGACCTTTTATGGCAGATTTCTGCCATTGGGGTAGATTTGGCTCCTAAATTTTCACTCTAGCAGAATAAGCTGACTAAAGAAAGTGGCAAAATGTGGCAGAAACAAAATGGAAAACTCATGAATTTATAAATGTATTTACTTATTTTTGTATGACTTAGTTAGTCTGAAATTTTACTTAGCATGCTAGCAACTTTTTTCTCGTGTCGATGCGATGGAACGGGGATCTTTCGACGTTAAAGCCTCTAGGTAATCACTGATTTTACAATAACTATAAATAATTGTTCAGAGGGTATAATAATAATTGTACAAGTTTTTGTGCGATGCGAGTCAACTCGAAATTCGTAAAAACCTGTACTATCCCCTCAGTACTTATACAGTTTAGGAATCGAGTTGGCAGTTTTATTTTGCCAGAATCTGGCAGTTTCGCCAATTTTGTAACAAACAGATCCGCGTAAAATCTATAGTCTGTTCATAATATTAATACCTTGTAAGCACTTATATTATGTATGTAATAACAGACAGAAACCTCATGTAAGCAAATCGATCGTACATGGTAACGTCGTAGTCCCGGAGGCATTCCAGCAATACGGCAGCTTGATTCCCAGCTGCTCGATTTCCTTGCCTGCCAATACGGTGTGCTCAAACTTCATTTGGCATGAAACATTGTTATCTATACAAAAACAACTTCATTTTCTCGCAAACATTGTTGCATGCATCAAACTTTACTTACTGTTACATTTTGGAAATATGTATATGTATATACTCTCTAAATTATTCTCGCGACCTAGTTGATTTTAATTTATAGAAATCCCACAGGATTGTTTTCCAAGTCTAAAGGAGTTTGCCTCAAAATGGGCTATTTTGCGTCCACACTGCGTCTGAAGCACGTATGCATGAAAAATCTTATTTCAAATTATAATATCACATATATTTTTCTCAATGATGTGCGTACAGGGGTTTAAAAGTTTTATGAAAATAAAAGTAATTAAACGTCTCGATAAAAGCGGAACTGCCGTATAGGCACTGGAAACGTCACTCCCACTACCACTTGGCAAATGATACCAGTTTTTTTATAAACTCACTTTTTTAGGAAAAAAGTAGGATAACTATTATAGGAAATAAATCAAATGAAAACCCAATTACAATTGTAGATATGTAAAACATAATAAAGAAACTATAATTAAATACCTAAATAATAAAGCCAAGCACACTGTACGGTATTGCTTACATTTAATTGAAATTGTCAAAAGATTTTTTTCAATGAAAAAAAATCTTTATTGACTAGCAACTCCCTCCTGACAATGTCATTCAAGTACCAAGAGAGCCTTGTTGGACTGTACATACTCGTATATCTCTACCGCATCTATACAGATTAGATTTGCACCTTCTGTTCAAATTATTTTTATAGCTGTTTATTGAAAAGCAAGAAATGCTTCACTGAACATTTTAATTGCGGTAAACAAAAGCACTTGCAACACCACAGAGTACATCAAAATCAAAATCAAATCAAAATCAAAATATCTTTATTTCACATAGGCCTCACATACAGGCTCTTGCGAACGTCGGTATGACATTTCTTGCATAATAATGATGATAACTACAAGTCGACTTAAAACTAAGTTTACGAGGGTTCCAAACGCGCCCTGCCGCTGAGAAGAAGCCCACAACAAACATCACGTTCATTGTGTTGTTTGATCATGTAATGTGCAGCTAATTATAACAAAAAGTAAGCACACCATCTTGATCGTGACAAAATCCTACGTGGCTTAAAACCTATTCATAAGTGTATTTAAATTATTAAGAATAATACTATTATTTCCAGCATAACCTTTGGCTCATAATTATTGAAACGATTCTAATGTTATCTGTCGCTAGGTTCCTAGGTACAACAATATGGATGGGCCCCGTCTACAAAATAAGCGTGACTATTTTTAATGTGTAAAGTGGCGCATAAGATGGCGTCACCTAGGGAAGTACCACGAACATTTGACGGCAAATCTTGGCGCTCACCATGGCGCTGCATGTCACGTAAAGCTATGCTACAAATGGGGCGCCTCCTTAATTTTCTTATCTCAATAATCTGTCGCGGCGCCACCGTCGAAACTAGGGTAAAACCAAACTTGTAAATAGAAACACTGGTTTAAATGTTATCAACTCTTCAGTCGTAGTTGTCTATGGTCAGCGTCACTGTTAGTTGTCTATGTCACTAATCGTCAACAGCGACACCACACAGAAGTTTTAAGGAACTACGGGGTGGCCATTATAAAAAATAAATGCACAATAATATAATAAATACTATTAAATATTATTTTACGTAGATAATAATATATATAAAGAAAAAAATATTAATAAACTTTCATACTTTGGTAACGTTTCGTTACATAGGTACCTACCTACTATGATATACCAATGCCTACCTAGATACTTGTGAAGTAGATCTGCTTTATAGTAATGTAAACAGGTGTAGGTATGGCCGTAGGAATAATTATATCTATATGCATCATCCAGGGTTCCACGGTAATAACGAGGTCGCTTTAAATAACGTAATCATTATGGGCAAAAATACCGATAAGTACTTATAGTGCGTGAAAACAACTAACCTAACCTCAAAATATCAGAAAAATAGAAAATCTTGCTCCAAATTCCCGGTTTTTATCTTACTGATTTTTTTTTAACGTAATATTGGGAATATTTCCAATTTTTTACCGATGATTTGGTTAAGACGCAAGTATAGCCCAATTTTCATACAAGAATCGGCAATGTCCTTTATGCAGAGAATCAGGATGATCCGTTTCTTAGTTTTAGCGTAACGTAAACAAACAGACAAGTGAATTTTGATTTACATTTGCATCAATGAACAGATAAGTAAAATTGGTAGTTTAAATAAAACCGTACTCTTCACGAAATGCTTACTTTGTCAACCTGTGAAATAGCGTGAAATTGTGCAACTAAAATCAGGAGAAGGCAGACAGTAAATAAATTCGATACAAAGGGTCATAAAATCCACGCAACAAAAGCCCTCATGAAAAAACAAGAGGGCTTATTTTGAACGTGCTCGGATCTCCTTCTAGTGTTTTCAATTTAAAGTTTCTTTATAATATAGAAACAATGTCACTGGCAGAGTTTGTAGCGCTGATACAAACTTGATTTAATCACCCTTTTGTTTTATGTCTTACTTCAACTATACCATACTCTATGTATAAAATGTATTGACTAACGATAATAATCTAGCTCTTGATAAGATTGAGTACATTGTACAGCATTTTCCATTATATTATTTCATTAATTTGTTTATGTGGCCTAGCACTCTCATTATAATCCTATGACTGAAAAAAATAAGTTTGTTTGTTACCTAATCACGAAACAACTGCAGAACCATTTGGCTGAGCTTTTACCCTGGGAATATAAATAATAAATGTGAAGGTTTATGACTTTGTATGTTTGGATGTTTGTAAATCAATCATGCCGCAACTTCGGAGCAGATTAGGCTGAACTTAGGTATATCAACATACTTAACTGGATTAATATCCTGCTACTTTCATTCCAGAAAAGTCCACGGTTCCTAAGTGACTTAAAAAATATCTGAATTCACACAGTTTTAACTGCATGCAAAACCTAGTAATAAATAAAGTAGGATACAAAACTAAGTATGTAAACGTACCGGAGAAAAACAATATACATATAGTACTTACTTACAACCTACGTGAAAAATATGTGACGTGTGACTTTAATTTCTTTATTCAACAAAGTGCAGTCTTGCACCGTACAAAAGACAGTGACGGGTGGCTTCGTGAAAAATGTATTCCATATACCAGCGGAGGCGACAGGCGCGAGTAGGCAAGCAGAGAAGTTAGTACAGGTTTTTGTACGAATTTTGAGTCGACTCGCATCGAACAGACGAATCGAATTCCTCCATAGATTTATTTACAGTCAGCGCCATCAATGCATAGTCGCTGACACATGTGGCTGGCAATAGAGGAATTCGATTCGTTTGTGCGATGCGAGTCGACTCGAAATCCGAACGAAAACTTATGCTAACCCTACAGAGGAGGCGACGGGCGAGAGTAGGTGAGCAGAGAACACATTCAAATGTCTTCCGGTTGGCTTGTCCCGGACTGCAGGCGAGATGCTCCCGTTTTTCCGACGTCGCATTCAAAGTAACATTTATTTTACATGGTTAAATACGACGTCCACAACACTCGGCCTGCTCTGCATTGATATTGCGCGGCATTAAACGCGTTTAACTCAACTTTAGAGAAACGTTTGTTAACTACATGTTGATAAAAAACGGTATTGCTATTTTAACTTTTCTTTGAAAATGGACTCAAAATATAAGCTTATTCGATTTGGTTATAGTTTCTAAGCTTAAAAGAAATACTACAGATAACACATCCCGTAAAAATATGCAAGACAGACTCGCGACAGAGGTCTCCGTTATTCGTAAAAAGGGGGAATATTGGGTTATTGCCCCTTTTTCAATTCAATTAAAAATAAATTTTATTTTCTTTTATTTCAGTGATGTCGGGACGATATTATTAAACAACTATTCCGAATTTCATGCTGATAGCTTTAATAGTTACTGGATAATTATTTGTGGCGGACCGACAGACGGACGAGAACGGAAAAAATCCGTAAGGGTTCTATTTTTACAGTTTTAATACGGAATCATTAAAAATCATTGACAGTAGCAGTATTACATGCGTAATAACTAAAACCGCATCGACTGCTATAGGAGGAATTTTTATTTGATCGTATGTTAGAGTCACGTTCGTTTTACGGTTTGTACCTCATTCTATCCCTACATCGTTGGTTTTTCGTAAATGTGTATTGGTTGTAAAACTACTGGGTGTTCGGTGCGTGACACCATCCCATACCCTCTTCCTTTACGTGTCCTATCCCACCTTAATAATAGATAAGCATGAAATAATTGGATTGTAGTATATGAAAGCCAAAACAAGGTTCGCGTTTTAGAACTAAACACGCTGCAATAGTTTACTATAATAATATACGCGTCAGTTCGATCAGTATTATAAGCGTTTATGATAATTCTTAGGGGAACACGCAAATTTGACATAAAATACACGACTTATGTTCTCCCACTACACTGTAGTAATAATAAGTTCAATAGTTTCTTCGAAATGAAAAGGATATTATTCAAATTAGCGTTTTTTTTTATTTTTATCAAACACGGTTGTAAGAAAAGTTTTTCTGCAAATGGCGGCAAAAAGAAACCAATAGGAAACATAGAGATATGGGCATCTGCACGATTTACGTAAACCTTTTTCGGAAAAGCAAACAGTAGCGCCATCTATCAAAATTCTATAGGTGGTTGTTAAGCGAACTACATCGTGGCCTTACTGCTGGTGACAAACCCAGCATCATTGACACCGGTAAACCTTTGTAATTTTCTCGCACCGTCCACCCTGTCCATGGTACATGTCTATTGCAAATAGCGTAAGAATCGCTTCCTGCAGTTGTAAATGGTGTGTAGATTTTTACAACTCCGACTTCATAGCAATTTTTCATTCTTTTCAGATCATGTGCGGGAATTCTCCTGTGGCACGCTGTACTACAGGACCTTCTTTGTGGATTCCAAACGCGACGCGCTCTACGTCGGCGCTATGTAAGTTTTGCATTTCACATTATATATAAATAACGAGTGGCTTTGTGAAGGAATGTTTATTTGAATTTAAACTATGACTTAAGTAAATAGTTTTCGTGCTGAAGCTCGCGAGAAGCCATTGGTTATTAAGTAAGTATTTATGAGTATACGTACTTACATCATGGAATTTGCCTTCCGCTCTATCATGGTCTATTCTATATTAACTAGCTTTTGCTCGTGAACTCTTTCGCGTATATTTGTACTTTTAAAACATCACGGGAGCCATATATCATTCACTTTTCTGAAGTAACTTATATATTACGTAATACGATTGAATTGTTTTGATATTTATATAAGGATATTTGATTGCGCAAATATTATGTTTGATTATGTAAATAACAAAAGGGAAAAAATGTTTTTAAACAGAAATAACAGCTTATGTTATATCTTGCAGCTCTTTATCAACTATACTTACCTGCAAAAATTACGTTGCTTCTTTCCTCCATTGCAGCGCTATAATAGCAAAAATCAAACTAAGAAACCAACAATAGTATAAGTACCGACGAGAAAAAGTGTATGTTCAATGTAATCTTTAAACCATGAGCTGTTTAAAATTTCATACACGTACATAATATTATATGGTTAACATCTATTTACCAAAATATATAATTCCTCAGTGATAGTGGGATTTAACGCATTAATAGGGTCAAGTGATAAATAGAAGGATCGTATGCACCCCTGAAATCTACCCTATTACTGATATAACAAAAACACAGGAAATAATGAATTAAATAATCTCACGTACGAGTGGACACGATTGCATGCGCCTACGCTGTCACGGATCTGACTTTTACGAAATTAAATGTATTTTTTTTAATTATACCCTCCACCCTAATCAAAAATTTATGTAGTTTATTGCTGCTGCAATTTGTATGAGCCTATTTCTTAAAATGTACACCTGAGAGCATAAATTCATAAAAGTCGTTGCTGGCGCTCCTAGTCTGAGAGTTCATTAGATATAGACTAATGCTATGTTCTAAAAACTGTCATGAGACTTATATTTTTAGCATTATCTATACTTATAATAAAACTGTAAAGGGTCGAATTCTGTACATTGAAGATATTTTGAAAATTTTTGTTGGAGGACACTATTTAGTCGATACTGAAGCCAAAACTGTAATTTGTTTAATTTTTGTCTGTCTGTCTGTCTGTCTGTCTGTCTGTTTCACGACCGGGCATCACGGCTAATCCGCTGGATGGATTTAAATGAAACTTGACATGATTATAGTTCATACCCCGAGGTAGGACATAGGATACTTTTTGTCCCGAAATTCATCATGGTATCCCTGGAAGACGGCATCAAAGTCCAAACGTTTTTTAAATATAATTCATTAACGCGTTGTCCGATTCCATTCATTCTTTTTTTGTTAGAAAGGAGGTTCTTTAAAGATTATTCCATACAAATCTTATCATCATCACTTTTGTAGTTCAGAAGTTACAGACATCAGAACCTTTAAGTTCAAGTAGGTAGGTGACTTGAAACTCGGAATGCACAAAGAACCTAGGGATAGGACGTAGGGTTCAAGTAAGACTGGAGTACCCTTATAGCCGTAAATAAATAGGCTTAGCAGGAGATTTTGTATGGTTTAAAATTTTTCACTTTTAGGGTGAACAAAAATCATGTAACTGGCGTTATCGCTACGTTATACCGCATAGCGCCATCTCTACAATTTATGTGGAACTTGAATGTAAAACTCTGAGATAGGTACTACCGAATTTTTTTGAATAAAAATTAACTGTCATGTTTTTATTGTTTCCTGACTTTATATTAAGATGGTGAACAGATATATACTTTATCATCCGCAATATGGAAAGGGTAAGATAATGGTTCACAAATATTTTTAACTCTTAGGTCTTATCGATCCTAACCGACTGACTGTCATCTAAGGTCTTTTTATACGTAAGGAAATATATAGCCATTGTCCATTCTGATGTTTTGGATTGTATTGAGATGAAGCAAAGATTTTTAAAAGACTCTTATATTATGTTGGGCTGGGGAATATTGTTAGTAGAGTAATTTATCCCAGTGGTACCTACCCGGCCGAACTCTGAAAGAAGAGTTCTACCACCAGTACAACTTTTCACATGGTTTAATAATTTTTGACATATTTCGTGGTTTCAGAATAAAAATCACAATGAAAAGGACGATTTTAACTGTCGATATTTCGATACATTGGTACCTGTGCCACTGGGTCGAAATATCGACAGTTAAAATCGTCCTTTTGGTCTTTCAACTACGTATTAATGAAACTTTATATTATTATTAAAAAAAGGAGTTTTCAAAATCACCACAAGATAACCCGTGCAGAGTAAGAACAGGTTTCTGTACAACATCACACCAGAATCCCGCGAAAAATCAAGGAATTCCAGTAGGAAGGTATATTATGTAAAAAAATCGTAATTCACGCGGGCGGAGCCGCGGGCAACAGCTAGTTATAAAATAAGAAAATTCGTACAGAATTGTATTATATCAAAACAAACCTATACAGCTAAAATTAAATAAAGAAAATTTCATACATATAGAGTTCCCGCGGTATTTTTAATAAGTAATCCAAAATCCACCCAAGAAACATTAACCGCAAAAGTTACATAGTTCAAACCAGTGTGGTAGCATGTTACTTTTCGCCCTCAATAAATGCTGCAAAAGCCATTATTATAGGGTCACTAGTGCGTGCCACGGAACATCCTTCCCAAGATAAATTGTAACATTATCGGCCATAAAGCTATTTGATCGCGTTTCCAACCTTGTAACTTTATATAGGAATCCGCATTTTCGGCAATAACCTAATCTATTGTTGATGACTCGCTTCCTAATTCTGTCTTTTATTACAGGTAATAAATAGTGTCTACTATCTATCTTATATTTAAGATATACTACACAGTACTTGCCACCTATTCTTAAACTAAGATAATAGAAACAAAGATCTATTCTGCATTTTAGTTACTACTTTTAATAGATGCATTTTATGTGTATTAGATGTATTTTACAGAATTATGAGATGTAAATGTATGTTTTTCCCCAGGGACCGACTATATCGACTGAATATGAACAACATCAGCGCATCACATTGCGATGTGAGTATTTTAAAATGTGTTGTCGATTTCTAAATTAAGTTATTTTTAGCAGGACTGATTAATTTGTTTTGCTGTTATCCGCTACTTGAAAGGATTCTGTATGGTGCAATATGCAGGAACACCATCCACATGAAACACCACACACAATTTTCTATCACTTTCTTTGTGGTGTTTCATGTGGATGGTGTTCCTGCATATTGCACCATACAGAATCCTTTCAAGTAGCGGATAACAGCAAAACAAATTAATCAGTCCTGCTAATTATGGATTTCCGCAAAATAACGCCTGCTTCCATTCAATATTTAAGTTATTTTTCCTTGTAGAACGAATGATCAATGTTTTTTACTTATTTACAGAGAGACTCCATCAATTTGGAACCAAGCAACGTAGCACAATGCGTCTCCAAAGGAAAATCAGAAGTAAGTAATACAGCTCAAAAACACCTATTAAAATTATTTTGAAATTGTATCAAAAGCGAACGAAGTTGCCGATATTTGAGAGAAATCAATGTGTAGGACAAATCAATTAAAAGTTCAATTATTTGAGTATGAATTACGCTGTTATATTTAAGATTAAATATTTTTTTGCAGTCTGAATATAATAGGAATATATTTTTCATTACATTTCGACATTCTATATTTTAATTGTAAGTCTCAAGAGATAGCTTCTATCTGAGTCCATAATAAAGTTATCCCGCTGCAAGACCGTTCCATTATTGCCTCATTAAATCAATTGAAACTCCTTTGTTCGCCGCTAAATTGCACACAACTAGCACTATTTCCATCAAGGGTTAATCCCATTTTTAACTGTGAGCGGCGGGCGGCGGCATATTTCATAGCGGGGAGCTTAAGCTACGTTCTGCTCGCTATATTAAGGCCGTTAATTTTGATTTACAATCGCGGCGTAAAAGCAATATTTGTTTTATTTCTCGGTTACACCCCGTCTCCAAAGATCGGGTGATTGTGGAAGTTAGACCGAGTTTACACCGCCCGATTTTATCGTGCGGCTAATGGTGCGTGTGACAAAATCTTTAAGTTAGAAGAGTCACCAGAAGTATTTTAAATGAAAGAGGTTATTCACTATTTAAACTTTTATTCAAAACGTTAATTTATTTTAAGCTATTTATATTTTCTAATTGTTGGAATGAATCTACCACCGGTTCGGAAAGGCAAGTTTTGCACTGAGAAGAACCGGCAAGAAACTCAGCACTTTTTCAAAACTCAACATTTACAGTTAGTAAAATAAAGTTACAAATTACAATAACATTATAAATAGCAATAACAATACAAAGTGAAATAACTTTATAAATCACAATAACGTTACAGGGTGAAATATCAATGTACTTGGCTTGACACACTACCGCGTGTCTACATAGAAATTGCAATAAGTCTTCAAGATCAAATATCTAAACAAATAAGCATAGTTTAAATAATTAAAAAAAAAACACACAGGTACGATAGGTACTGAAAATAACACACAAATTAAAAGGTAATAATAATACACTATAAGTATCTACTTATAGAGCAACATGATAAGTTCTCTGATAGAGTGGGTATGGTTCTGGTACCAATACTTTTGTTACGTATTGTTTAAGCAATATAACCGGTACTAAATCTTAATAGCTCAAATTACACACCACGTTGTTTGTCCGACATTGACTCTTGAACTACTTTACCGATTTTTATCAAATTCGCACACCATGTGCAGTTGAATCTAACTTTAGAAAAAAATGAAATAGCTGACATCTCAATTTATCTACTTTATCTATATCTGTAATGGCAAACAGCGTAAGCCGGGTCAGCTAGTAAATAATAAAATAAGACACAGCAAAGTATAATATTGAGAGAAAATAATTAAGGATAGGTTACTTAACTTTTCCTTCCACCAGTAAAACAGCTTCTCCGATATTTCGCTGGTTTGCGAGAATATCGACGTAATTCAAAATTCTGTCAAATTGAATTATGTATGCCAAACAATCATTAATCTTTGATATTTTATCGTGAACAGAGACGCAACGCCAATTTCGCGCCAGCTTTCGTTAGAAAGAGACAGCGTCATTATTCATTTGAGACAAAACACTCGAAGCGTAATCACAAATAAAGACTCATCTCAGTTGAGCCAATGACAACAGAGTGAATGCACTTGAATGTTTTCAAGAATAGTGACATATTTAGTGATCCGTCGTTGTTCCTGATAAAAGTAAGTATCTTTTTATGTCTTATTTCTATTTACGCCTGTATTTTTGAATAAATATGGGTAATTTCTTACGATATTGTATTTTATACAGACTTGAGTCTGTATTCACGAAAAATAAACAGATTTTATTTTGTCGTAAATAAGAAACGTCGTTATTTTTGAAAAAACTGGGCATGGTTTTGCTTCTTACAACGAAATCCATGTGTTCAAGGAATTTTGGGATAGAAATATTGAGTTAATTTTTTACATGGTACCTATTCATATTCTTTTATAATTAATTATTTACGTTAAATTATTTGTTTTAGATAATTATCTCTATCAGGGTTATTCAAGATGGCAGAAAGAATGTTATTCTTGAGAAAATTGAAAGAAGCGGCCAGTAAAAATAATGGAAACGAGGATCAACGAATAGTGAACAAGAAGGTCAGCCTACAATTTTTGTATATTTGCAGTTTATCTCAATTTTATTTATTCTTTCAACTATTTAACTATTTAAAATATTTTAGGTTCCAATAAACATAAAAACAGTTTGCCGTTCAATGCAACAAGTTGTGATGAAAATATCGAAAATGATATAAATTATAATAACTCATCAGGTAAACAAAATAAAATATTTGCATTCAAGCAGTCGAAAGATTTTTCGATATTATTTTCATTACGATGTGTAGTTCGTCCTGTTGCAAATAGTTTTCACTCACGCTAGTGGCTGATCGTTACCTCCTGGGTTCGATTCCCTCGAATTACAAAAATGTGAGTGTTTCTATTACATAATGGCTTGTTCCTCTGGAAGAATCCCGTGAAATGCATGCGATAACGATAACTGTTGTTTTTGGTATTTATTCTGTAAATGAATAAATGTTTATTGCATTTCAGGCACTAATTCTGAAGAAAATAAATTGATTTTGCGACAAAGATCACCATCCATATCGTCATCATCATCTTCTAGCTCATCTTCTTCGACTTCTAGCTCATCTTCCTCCAGCAAAGCAAAGTAGATGCTGACCACAAAGGGTTCTTTTTCTATAAAACATCGTACGGTGAAAATGAATTTAAATGTGTGAAAGTTGCTAGCTGTGCATCAAAATCTTTGGACGAAAATTACAGATTGCAATCTGCTTATAAAAAAAGGAACGGGATCTCAGAAAATAAGAAGAGAGGACTGGTAGATTTAGTTAACAAAAATATAATTCCAAACTATTATCGACAATTTTATGAGGGGTTGTAAAATGAATGATTTATTTTACTTACTTTTAAGAATTAATGTTCCTGTTTTTGATTTTTTTTTCATTACTTATTTTGAAGAATTCACGTTTATTTTGTCATTTATTTTGAAAAAAACAGGGTTTTTAATACCTGAATATAAAGTTACTATTGTATGTAATAAAACTATTTTTATTTGTTACTAGCTGATGCCCGCGACTTCGTCTGCGTGGAATAAGTTATTGTTAATGTAATATAAGTTATTATAAGTATAGATACTTATAAGTACAAAAGTTTTAAACACTGTTGTAAGTTTTAATTTGTATTTTTAAGAGGCTTTAAAGCTAAATAAATGACATAAGTTGATTTCTATAATTTGAAGTCTCATGAATAAAGACTGATGTCTGAAACCCCCCTTTGTATGACGATTTTTTATATAATTTTAATAAAAGTTATAAAATATTTTTATGTTTTTTGATACTACGATAAATTTTCCTTTAATCAATAAAGTCAATCCCTCAATAAATCATTTACATTTTGCGGTATGCACTAAAATATTTACAAAGAAATTAAAAAATGCCATTCTCTAAAATCAATCATTTCTAGTTCCGTCGCTATTCTCGCAAACCAGCGATTTATCAAAGTCGGAGCTACAACTCGCTTAATTAAAGACTCTGGAACCTGGCTGTGGCCGTATCAAAAAAAGCCAATCCTCAAATTTTTTAACTTTAACTAACTACACCCGACATCTTTTTTTCAGACGCCATTACAGTCGGCCCTCAAAACCCGAAAAAAAACCACCTATTCGCCGAACCGGGAGTCGTTTTTTTACTTTACCACTATGTTGGCATCATTGACATCTGTCAATAATGCCAACGCAAACAATACAGCAGGCTCCATCGTCTATGCAATAGAGTATGGTAACCATAGAGTGATACAATTTTTAATAAACAATTAGGAATTATTATTTTTCCTTGTTTTCAAATATTAAGTCGCAGACTTATAGATATAAGATATAAGATAATAGTATTTTTTTTTATTTACAAATGCTCTGTGTATGCTCTGTGTAGTGACCTCCATTATAAATGTGTTTACAACATAGAGTACAGAGTCATTATATTAACTCTATGGTTTACAATGAAACTTATTGTTATTATTATTCATAACTAATTAATAATATTACTTCTTAAGTATAAACAAAGTACGAATATATAGAATCAGTGAACTACAATGATGATCATTGGTGTATAGTAACTACCTGTAGTTACACTTTAAAAATGATAGTTTAATGTTCATTTCTAAACATAACCACGGTAAGCCCACACAAGATTGTTGGACTACAATTCATGATTGTTTTATGTACTTGCAATGGAACATACACTGTACACATTTTCAAATTATTTCCTTTTATGTAAATAATCTTATTTATTTATTATTTTTTTTGATAAGGAGCCACATTTTAACCAATAATATATCACGTGCATATCGGGTTTGCGGACGCCAACAATTCAGTTTCGGGATTCGGTTGAAGTATATTGGGTTTGTTTGAAATTAGTACTCCTCTGTTATTTTCACTATTCTTTTTTATTTTGTGAATTTCTCTAAAAATGTACTGCGAAGAAAACATTGACTCTACACAGCAAAGATTGTGGAATGGCAAATTCAGTTCTAAGGTTAGTAGGTAAAACATAAATTAATGAAAAATTTGAATAGTTTAAAAATTTAAAAAACCGACTCGTTGAAATGATGACTAAATCAATGTATTCAAAAGACCAAAACAAGACAGATAAAAAAGAAAACACAGTAACAATAAACTGAAAACAATGTAAACTCTATCTTAACAAAACCTACATGTTATGAGCTGAAAGCCTGATTTAAATACCCGCGCATTAAGTTTGGTAGCAGGCGGGACCCATTAATTTTCTTTCAGTTAATTTACAATTTTTTTGATTACGAATCCCGTCTGCGATTATCAATTTTAATTTAATTGAACTTATCTAAGGACTCTTGGATTTTTGAGAAGAATCTGACATGCGCGAAAAACATGCCATTTCTGATAGCAGATAGGTAATAAAATCCATCATTTTCAGCATTTTCTGTTCTGTGATTAAAACGAATACCGTTTTAAAATAATCTCAATCGTCTCAAGAGTCCGGATGAGTCGAACAACTTAGACAATGCTCTCGGCGATTTTTGCCGAGCATTCAATTGCTTGGTGACTAGCGCTAGCTGTAAATCTCACTCGTGTAAAGTCAGCTTAACGGCGCGGCTACACGATTCACTAATTCGATAATGTTCAAGACGTGAGCGATTTCCACGCTCGAGTGGTTTCTTCTACTTTGGGGTCCCACTGCGCTGCGTTTGTAATTGATATAACTACTGTTTTATAGTGTGGAGGCAATTTTATAGAACTCGCTGGATATTGTGAATGGTTTAAGCACATAACTAACTCATTTTCATTACGCTATCCACTATCAAGACTACTTTCTTGTATTAATTATAGATGATATCTTTATAACCTAAAAAGAAGAACTTAGTAAGAAGTCTGGTCTTAATTTCTATTTCTCGATTATTTGGTACCTAAGTATTCGGTATTTCTTACAAAAAAATTGTCTGTATCAACCATCATATTGGTAGGCTCAACTACCAAAATGATGGTACTAATTAATTGTACACAAGAAAATAAATTAGTAAAGTTAGACTAGGTATACTATTTAAGTGAGGAAATAAAAATGCGGATTGATTTATCATTAAGTAAGTGACACTCACGGCGTCATCGTTCTGTTTTTATACAGCCAGTCGAAATTTCAAATCTTTGCAGCTAGTATAAGTAGAACCATAAAATCCATTGACAGTAACTAGTTTCGAAAATACCTTTAGTAACTCATATTTTATGTAAATCACGTTAATTTTAAGTTAAAGCAAAGTTATTCAACCGAGAACGTTACGTGAGATCCTTTCGTGACAACCAAGGAAATTCGGAAAATAAGTTAAGCAGAAAACTGGCAAAAGTGTTTCAAAGAACCGAATATTGCCGAAACAAATAAGCCACGCAAGTAAAAGGAACTCCGGCAATAGTGCGGAAAGTAAGCCAATAGACCGCATGCTAACCCAACTCATGCTATGAAGAAAGAAAGTAAATTTGTTTTATTAGTATTAAAGAGAGCTATAAAAAAGAAATATCTGCGAGTCTATCACCCTGATCGCGGGAGGGACGGCTGCTCGAAAGCTATAATCAAAGTTTCTCGCTGTAGACGAGTTTTTCTTCCTCTAAACATCATGTCGTAACAAGAAAAAGGCCGGAAAAACGCCGACGGTAAAATTTTGAAAGGCGGCCACAAGGTCTCTCTTAGCCCCAGCTCTCGCTCTTTGTGTCGTTTGAGAAAAATTGCTAAGTAAATTAACGAAATTTAGATTTTAAGATAAAAATTTTCGGTCATCCTATTACACCCTTTTATTCTTAACGAATTATAATAAAATTTTTAAGAATTCTTGTGAAAGCATTTCCGTGTCTACAAGCTTAATTATATTAGGTACTTTCAAGAAAACAAAATTTCTTCATTTTTCATACAACACCTAATACTAATTTTTTTATGAATAAAAACTGTTAATTAATTGTAGAAACAATGGAAAGTGGTTAAAATAAATATTAATCTAAATTTAAATGAAACGGGATCGTTAAATAGAAAAGCTGTTAACAATGCAAATGGTAGCTAAGTATATCACTACCGAGAAGATACTTCGACTTAAAAAATATATATATAAGACATTGAGGATCTCCAAAATTAAACACAAATTGTTTCCCTGAAATAACAAAGTTTTGTTTTATTACAAGTTTTGTTTTATTTTACAATTATCTAGTTATTATCAACAACTCAGTGTGAAAACCATTCGTTAGAACAAAAGCGCGGCAAAAAGTAAAGCCGGCCGTAAATCTACTTACGTACAAAGTGGCGAATAATTAACGAAATGGACCAATCGAAAGCATTAGTTCCGGGCGAAGTTATGCGAGAACCCAGCTAAGTGCCGCTAAAAGAAACTTAGACGTGAGCCTGATTGTTCTCCTGCTTAATTCTGATTGTTTCCGAGAAAAACACTTTTGCTCGCGTCAGTACAACGTCTAAAATGCTCCAAGTGTATTAATCCGATAATTACTTTAGAACAATCTCTAGCAAAGTTACCTCAGTGTGAGTAAGTTTTTATGAGAAAACAAAGAACTTTTCCGAATTGTTTATTTCCACGCGCCTATTGTGGAAAAGAGAGGAGAATTTTTGATGAACTTCGGAGCTTTCGAATATCCTGAAGCCTATTTTTTCAGTGCTTATTTACTGTAAGCCTAATTTACAAGAAATTTAAGCCACAGCGTAGTAATGTGGTACACATTTACTCATTATATATTAATTACTTCACCAAGCCTAATGGAAGTTGGCTATAAAGCAAATGAGTAACGTATTATACTGTAATACGCCATCTATTCTTAATTCAGCCTTACTCTACATGTAGGTCCGTACATGATACTTTGTTCGCAAAATTCACACTTCATTTCATAAGTAGGTATTTTGTGTTCCTACAATTCATACAATTATTTGCTGTATAAATAGTCTAACAAAAAATAATATCTTTATTTCACATAGGTTTAACTTACAGGCATTTATAAAAGCTTTATATGATATTACGGGAGTTCCAAACTTCCAAAGCGGCTTGCACTGAGAAGAAGCCCATAAGCAACTCAGCCGGCTTTTCTTTTTGTTATTACTATTCTACAATGGATAGGATAATAGAAATTAATGTATATTTTACGGGGAAAAAAATTACCTTTGTATCTTATATACTTTATTTGGTACTAACAATAAACCTAAAAAAGGTTCGGTAAGAAAATTATAGTTCTACTCAGGGAAGCCACGGCGTGTCCGACTCGAACTTGGCTGTTTTTTTTATTCACATAATATCATGTGTGTAACACATGTTTAATGTTTATATGTCACATACGAATAAATGAGTACGTATTTGCAAAGCACGGGAATTAATTCATTACGATTTCAAGAGCTACTGTGTGACGGTCGTCCGGCGTTTGCGGTCGGGCGAGAAATTGAAACTAAACTTTACGTCGCATTGAAAGCCGTCCCTTTCCTATCCACTGTTGCGAGAATACTCCGACGGTTTTAAAGTTTACGAAATACAGAAATCATCAGATATATGCGTTCCTAGCGATTTTTGCAAAAAAATAGCGTATTTTTATAAATATTTTTGATTCGCTAAAACATGTTCTACACTTTTTAATGAAACCGGTAAGGAAAAAGGTTTTTTATAAGTGCATATAATATGTAACAACATACATAAAATAATTATATTTATTTAAAATAAATCTCGTATTGTTTTATATGTATACTTAATACGATCACAATTTCATCAATAGTTTTTTTTTTATTATTAGCGTTTATCTTTTTTTACGTTTTTAAATCTTTGAAACCTACAGCAGTACAAAAATTAAAAATATGCAGTTCCATTTGTTAGCAGTTAGCGGTTCCATTGTATTTTGAATAGCTGTTTGGTCCGACGGTAGACCTGCGGTTGTGGTGAGATGAAAGATTGGAAATAGTTTTCGTTGTGTCACGACAGAATGTGCTATCACAGCAACTATAGTGCTCATATACCTATTGAAATTTTATTTGACTATAAAAACTTGTAGTTGTTATGTAACTGTACATACACATCGGATGTTGTAAGCGTCGTGTTTTAATTCCAATTTTTTTATAGTCTAAATAGCTCAACTTTATCGCTGTTATCAATGGCGTAAATAAAATAGATTGTAGTTGAGTTAATATAAATATTAAAAATTATATAGTATTAAAAACTATTTAGTATTAAAAACTTCCATCATTCATATTATAGCATACTATAGCAACTAATATTGTTTCCTTAAAATATATAAATGCTTTAAAAGTCTTAATTAAAATTCATTTATAATATGGTAATTGGTATAGCGAAGTACCTAAATCATAATAAAGATATTATGTAGCTTTTCTCTAGCGTATAATGAACCTACTGTGAATAGAAAACGTGCGTCGTATGAAATCGTTTCGGTACAAAGTTTAAATTGGTATGATATGTCATGAAACAGAAACACAATTTGCGAATTGTTAGTTGTGCCGTTATACTTTTGAGAGTTGTACCAGTATACTATGATATAGGGGAGCCCAAAAGAGGATTTTGGTAGTTACTTGAGCGTTGTGGGACCCATTGGATTTTAAATATTATATGCTGAAAAAAATGAGGTTATATGATGTATGTGCTATTACAGTGGTGCGGAAGAAAAACAATGGTTTTTCTCGAGCGCGTCAGATTTTTATACATACGCTTCATCTTGATGTCGCCCTTATCTGTCGTCCTAATCTGACAATTATGTCTAGGAGTTTTCTTAATCTGCCGGTTTTAACATTTTATTACTAACCCGGCAGATTAAGGCAATTTCTTGTCATAATAATTGTCTGATTTGAGTCAGGATGACAAGCATATCAACAAGAAACTTCTGCGTAAAAATCTAATGCGCTCGAGTATACTTTCATAGACAGATTTTTTTTAAACCTGTATTAGCTTCCCCCACCAGTGAAATAGCAAACTTCACATAACCTGTTTTTCATTTTAGTTCCTTATATTTACAACGCAATAGCAGGCCAGGTCCACTTATCACGTGATCGAGAAACTACAGGTAGGCGTCTCGACGTACTAATTTCAGACGGCCGCCACTCGCCGGATACTTACCGTACCTCGCGTTAGTTCTTGTACGGTCTATTTTACGCGCTGCGTGCGCCCGATGACGACGAAAGTTACGCGATAGAAAGAGACCATAATTTTACGTTTGATGCGTGTTCTTTTCGGAGGCGTGGCCAGGCGCGCCTACGAACTGAATTGCACTTTTTGTGTCATTATTTCTATAAATCATTTTGCGGAGTGAGCCTTCTGTACCGTTAGGTACTATTTTATGTATTCCGTGGCAACTGGCAATAGGTCCTCACGACGCTCAAGTAACTACCGATTTAGCACCGTGGGCTCCTCTACTACGAGTATTGTGCCGGCCGCGCGGTTGCGGTGCGACGGTAGATTGAAACTAATTTTCTCTCCGTCACGACAAAACCCGTCCCGCAAACTATTGCGGCGCTGTTTTGATAGATTTTGAATTTAACCAGACGAAATGTGGTAGAACATTTTTTGTTAAGAGGGCAATATACTGATTTATTTTTGTCCTTGTCACTTTTACGTTGGTAGATGCGACAGGCAGCGTTACGGAAGAATATAATGTTTAGCTTTAGTTAAGCAAAAGCAAATTTTACTTTTTTCGGACAATGGCTAAAATTTACTATTAAAAAGTTGTTATATCATTATTTATAGTAAAACCTAATAAACACGGGCAATCGTTCATTTCGGGTGCACATTATTCACTACAAGCGGTCATCACGTATGCCTGTCGTTCGGAATATTAATGCCCGTTCAATATTTATGTTGGCAGTGAATTTACATAATCACAGCGAACATTCGCCATACTTCGTGCTACTCGCACTATTATTACGATAAAATTTTCCCGACGCGCCCAATATGTATTCCTTCATTGCAGTCATTGGCATATAAATCTATAGACCCCGGGAGGAATACAAAATTCACGAAAAAAGTGTCCCGAGAAAACCTGTATAAACGAGGGTACAGTTGCTGGCAAGTAACTTGGCAAGGATTTGGCGTGGTGGGGGAAAATTTGTGCTCTTCGTGCAACGAGTACGAGAGAAACAAAAGTCAACGACTAACCAATAGAGCACTTGAATCCTGTCTGTAGAGAGGGAGAGAGCATATTTTACGTATCTAACGAATCTTGCCAAGTTATTTGTCGGTAACTGTACATGTGTATTTTTATAAACAAACTGAAACATTGTAATTTATGTCTTAAACCATTATTATACAGCCCAATTTTGCTTAAGTACTCTTTTTGCGTTTTGGATTTCTTTAGGTTCGGACACTTTAGCGCTGACCCGAAATCCTTAGTATACATCAATGATTGCAGTTCATTTATTTATCGTATCGGCTAACCAATTATCCGTATTGCGCCAATTTTGATTGAAAAGCAGGAGAATGAGTGAATTAAATGTGGTAATTAACCCCGATCCTGATATATACAATGATACTTCAACTGCACTTCAGCTTAATGGATTACGGTTTAGCTTGCGGAGTACAATCATCCTCTTAGCCTAATTATGTATGTATTTATTTTAGAGAATTCTCTCAATCTTCAACTATATTTGTCCTATTTTATCAGCAACATCGTTTATAGGAATGTGATATAAGAGTTATAAAAATTGACATCTACTCTAGACAGGGCAAACCGTGCGAAAAAATATCGCCAGTTTATCGGTGACATTAGTAACAACAGCTGTACCTATAAGGCCACGCGGTAGTTCGCTCAGCGGTTGTTGACAGTTGGCGCTACTGTTTGCTTGTATGAAAAAGATTTACGTAAATCGTTCGGATACCCATATCTTGAGGTTAGTAATTAGTGGTTATAAAGTAAAAACAACCGGTTAAATCGGTTGTTATACTATTTTAAAAATGTATACTTATAAATATTGATAAAATATTCACTGTCTCCAAGATAGAAAAATTAAGTTTATTTTGATGTAGAGACATCGAAAAAAAGAAATTAATGCAATTCGATTTTTGGTGCCAGAAAGTTAACGCTGGCATAGATACTCGCTTAGAAACCTGTAAAGATTATAATAAGAATGTCATAAAATTCCAAATTTAGGTCTCTTCATAAAAAGCGATCAAAGCTTTTTTTAAATAAAACATTCGTAGGTATTTTAAGTGTGTCTGTATTTTGTGTACTTATTTGAGCCTTTGTTACAGCACTTCGACTGTCGAAACCACGTGAGAGTGATCCAGCCGATGGGCGACGGTTCGAGACTTTATGTTTGTGGAACCAATGCGCACAGTCCAAAAGATTGGGTATTATACGTAAGTATTTCTAGTAGTTTACTACGACAAAGAAAATAAATTCTTACATGTTTAACAAGTAAAATTTTTCCAATATGTTGAGTAGTGATTTTACAAGCTACGTGACCATACAGCTAATAAAACTAGATATCAATAGAGCTTCGTAGCGCACCGCTACGCAGGCGTAGTCCTCTACAATTCGTAGCGACTTTACCCGTAAATAATATCAAAAAGGCGATAGAATGATAACAAACGTCATGATTTGCATGTTTCATGTACTACATGATTCTAATTAATTCTCGTTTGCAATAAGAAGTTACGTAATGTATCGCTTATAAATAGACCAAAATTAAAAAAAAAAACACCATTTGTATTACGCAATTTAGAGCCGTACATCTCGCATATATCCATTCACTTGGCACCAAAACTCCCTTAATTGAATGTACACTACACAAGCATTAACTCAAGACCGTATCCGAGCGAGGCTATCTTGGCAAAACAGCATAACGGGGGCTATTATTGTCTTTAGAACCACTTCAAGTTATCCCAACATGAGCTTTGGACGCGCGCCAGCAACGCAACAGTTCTCAAGAACCCGCACATGTGTTCTGTAAATGAAAAGAGGGGAAAATATGCAGATATTTTCCTTTTATAGTGAATTTATAACTGTGGTTTCCACAAGCGTCGCTTTGCTTCGGTACTCCGTGCAAATGCATCGAGCACATAGCAATAGGAGTAGCTCCGCTGGCAACCACGACAAATTTCACGGACACTGATTCCAAATGACGCCGTAAGATGGAAGGAGATTTTTCCTCCGCGTCGAAGTTTCTAACCGAACGACTCCGTAAGGCCGGTATCCAATGACAATTTCACGCGAAAACGTCTCTCGGGCGTAAACATTTTAAAATGCATATTTCCATTCCATGTGTGTAATTTGTTAAAAACCGGCTTACGTAATTAATTATTAAATATTTAAAATATTAGTAGACGCATACGCCAAATACATGAAAGTTAGGAATTGTCTTGACAATTTTAATATAATCATACAAAAAGATTATCTTCAGTCCATTCCAGAGTACTTGCTTCATTTGCAAGCCATCAATTAGATTTTATTTATAATCCAGATGATGCGCCCATTTCCAAAAGTTAAACATTATTTATTATGTTTTTATAAAATATGCGTATTATATGAGTTTTCTGTAACGCTCGAATGCATTTTAACATTATCAAAAATAAATAATTATAAAACTTGTGCTGACCGCGCTGCGACCAGTCTTGCCCTCGTGTATATTTTTGTGAAATTATTTTTTAAACTCATAAAAAAAGCTCTCCACAATAGGTATCGAGAGCAGGCCCCAATAAATTCGCCGTGCCCTGTTCACCTCTCACTTTCCCTGCTCTTGACTTTCATATAATTTTATGATGTATCGACGGTCGTTTTGACCCTTCACACGTTTTATCGCGTATCAGGCCGAATGTACGGGTTTTATGATCGTTTTGCAAATTTTCGTTTTAAAGTATGAATACGATAAAGGGGTATTATCGGGTGTAAGAGCGCATCCTCTTTGATGCGGCACCCTTCGCGGTAGATTCAGTTCCGAGCAAATGACTTGTATGATGGAGCAAATATCGCTGCTTAGTTTTGATACTGGAAAATGATGTACAAACGACTTTGAATATGTAAAAGTTAATGATATTGCCCGCTCACTGAAAACTCTACTTGAGTTTTCATTTTGTGTTTTCATTAGAGTTGCGAAACGTCAAAAGCCCAGAAGCATAAGACTTATTATATTATTGCGTCAACTTATTTAAGTTGGAGAAAGAAGCTTCTTTAATGAAGTTTTACTTTGTCGCTAGGAATTAATATCTTTTTCTCTACAAATTACTTTGACGACTCTCTGGAACTGGAGTGCGAATATTGCTGTATAAGAAAAAAGTCTTCTGACGGTCGATTTGTTTTTCGCTCAAATCCGTGCTCATATAGATATTTCAATTCACGAAAACGCATCCCACTGTGTCAAAATCGCTAATGTTTTATTCGATTCGTATGAAGCTTGACAGTGTGGGGCGCGTCGCGTGGATTGAAATATTTATAATTTTTTATGATAATTAATCAAAAGTGTCACAAACGTTTAATGATATTATTACCCTCAGTAACATAAATTACTGCTGCTGAGCCAATAAAAACAAAATTCATCTAAAACAATAAATCCTATTTAAAGTCGAAAACCCAAAGGAGAGTTGGGGGACAGATGAAAATTGAAAATATATTAGGTTTGTGCAAAGACCCATTCAACGGTGTGTTGATACTAGCAATCCTTTGTATAGAGCAGCTTGCCAACACAGAGATAGTGCTTACCAACCCCTCTGTTTTAATTAATCTTTTTAGAAAATATTAAATGATCATTTTTAATTAAGACGCAGTGCTTCTTTTAAATTAAAACTATCCTGTCTTAACGCCTCAAAGAACTAACTTCTTTTTAAGTGTCCGTAGCCATCAAATAGCGAAACCGGCAAAGTGTGATTTTGCTGTGAGTACGTTGCTACTGAGAGTTTACCTTTTACAAATAATACTTATTTAATAATCATGTATTCCTTCTAATTCAAGTACTCGTAAATATATATTTATTACAGATTAGAGTGCTATGTTATCAATCGCCACAAGGTACGTTTGATGATAAAAAAGTGGATACATCCTGTTGTAACTGTATGATTGAATGTCAAATAATTAAAACAAACATATCCGTTAATGGATATTTCATGTACAGAATAAGGAATGAGGAAAATTTTTAATTTCGTTATTGTGTTTGATTTATCTAATGTATTACGATAGGACATATTAGAAACAGTAAGGCTAAAATATTGCAGTGTAATCTGTGGTTTGAGTAATGCCCTCGCTCCCTCAAGAGGGGGAGGGCTTGTCAGTTTCAAAAATTGAGTGAAATCACATGTACGCAATTGATAGGGCCCTTGCGGTGACGGGCTGTTGCAACGTCAGGAGAATCAGAGGACCTGCAGGGTAACAGCCATGTAACAGCAATTAACTGCAATACCTAAAGTACGTCAGAACAAATACTGTGCAGCGGCAAACGTCAGAATCAATAGAAAACAAATATCAACAGTATGTTGGTCCTCAAAAGCAGTCGTAATTTCAAATTTGTCACAAATTAAATAAATTCTATTACAATTTCTAAGAACAACATCATTTTCGGAAAACTGACTTCTCCGATGCACTTTAGTTATTCTGAAGTAATGAATATATCCCTTTTCAAAACAATCAGTAATTTAAAAGTTAAAACCCCAAATCTTAGAAAAGGGTGGTTGATCTCCTTTGTGATATTCGTCAAATTATTAAACTTTTGAAAACTAAAAACAATAATTTGACATTTTTAAAGATGCTTTCTTGAAACAATCTTTTATCTTGTGATCTTAATTCATACCTTTATTGAACGCATCACTGCAATATGTTCAATGTTATAGTTTCACATGTAATTGCGCGATATCCACGCAATAGATATTTATATGTCTTAAGACTGTCTTAAGTTTGCTTGAGTAGACCTGCGGGTATGTGCGCCATCTTGCTGCAGCCATCAATTTATATCTATTCTGTAACAAATGGCGGTTTTCGATTGGAGGGGTATTGAAAACAAATGACAGACGGATTGCATTCCGTTTGCTTGGTTTTCAATGTTTTTCTACATTTTCACTCGTGTTCGAGCCGTGATAAAAATTCCATTTTTCAAATAACTGAATCGAATGGAATTTATATTCAAAAAGTGTTTTTGAATATATCAGAATATTATAAAATCTATACCTATAATATACAGATGTAGCTGAACAAAAGAACGTTTTTGTTTAATTACACAAAATACGTAAATCGGGTCTTTTATTAATCTCAGCGTCAATTCAGTAAAGTGTCCTATTAATTATTATTATCTGTTGGAAAATGTATATTTTTAAAACTTTGTTACACAGAATTAAGAGTAAGAAAAATCAAAACAAAGCCCTTAATAAAAGGGGCATGAAAACAATGAGAGAACCGTTAGCTGAAAAAGATTAGTCAATGGAAGCAATAAAACGAAAGTGATTTGAAACAAACAAAGGTATCGTTTTTTACCAGTCAGGACTCGTTCACATTTTTTTATCAGTCAGGACTCCTTCACATTTTCACTTATATGTATAGAATGGTTCAGTACGAGTAAATTCTACCTCTAATGTACTAAATTCTCGCGCCAATTTTTGTTACCAAACTCTTCAGAAACGGCTCGACCTATTGTGATGAAATTTTCTGTGTATGTTTCTTTCTGTGCTGTCAGACCTGCCGTCTGACTCTATTTCTCACTCTAGTATGTTGACTATTTTCTATATCCATTTATTTATATGGCAAAACAACATTTTCTGGGTCAGCTAGTATGATATAAAACATGCATACACATTAGGCACGCGTCTTAGAAATTCTTTTAGGAATGTATTTCATTCCAAGCATATTATGTCACAAAAGGATTTCTTGGCTAAGAATCCAACGAAGATCATTGTTACTCAAATAGAAGTACAGCTGTACGAAAGCATAATTAATTCATGAGAAATTAGTACATTTTTCAAGTCAGTGAATAAAAAATACTATAGAAAAAAGCTACCTACGTCTAAATACATTGGAGCTAGCAGCATCTGCACATAACGAAGATGATATACAATGTCCATAATATTTTAGGATATAAATAATAATATCACACTTCTATGGTTACATGGTTGTCATGAAAGTGTGGAGGATAGTGAAGCAAATGGCATTTAGACACTTAAATTTCCTTTTTACACATCACACATTTTTGGTATCCGGAAAACTTCCGGCTCGATTTAGTGTAAACGCGTTGCCAGTTGGCCGCGAGGATAATTTGTATAGGTAGCAGATTTAAAACACATCGCATTCATCTTGTTTGAATAAATGCGATAAGCCCCGCTTATTGATTGTTCCCATTTAAATTGAAATCGGTAAATCTGTAGCTCGTCACGAGTGAAATAAAAGTATTAAAGGTGCGGTCCTGTTATATGAGCAAATAATTAATTAATTGGTCCGAAACTTTTGCACTTACCATAACCATTGTTAAGTTTAATATATCACTTAGGGCTGATTTTTAATCGCCAGATAAACTATCTGAGGAATAGAAACATATGCCAAACAAAATCTGTGAAAACGTCATATTTATTTCTTAGTTAACGTTTATCTGGGATTTTATGACATTTACGTATTTTGAAAAATATTTGTGCGTTTAGTCCAATATTTAATTCTGTGATTTTTATTAACAATTGTTTGCCTTTTATTATTTGCCTGCATGGATTTCGGTGTCTTAAAAATGGATTCAGAACCGTGATTTTTTGCGGAATAAAAAGACTTTAATTACTTAGGTATCTATTAATCTTGGATATCTAAGCTGTGCCGACTCAAATCAGTTCTGTAGTTACTATCAAAAGGAGTAACAAATATTGTTATTACGAGCATGCACACAAACATTGACACCTATAAGTAATGTGCAATTTGCAAAACAATAGCATAGGGTATAGACATTGATTTATAAAGTAGATATAGATCATTACAGGCAAAGAGTTCTTTTTTATTCCTGCAAATCGCACTTACAAATTATGTGCAAATTTTTTTTATCTCTCAATTGGCAATCTGACGCTAGTTTAGTAGTACGGGGCGTCATTACCGCAATTATAACGAGTGTAGCCCCGACGCGCCTCGCGCCGTGTGAAGGGCACTTAGGAAAATCACTTCATAAGCCTTATATTTAATTCACTCAATAGCCCTACCGCTAAGATTTTATCTCACACATTTCACCAAAATATTACGATACCATCTATTATTATTGGTGGCCAAAATAGTGTTAACCTTTTCCATGAGGACTATTTTCAAAACGCGTCAAATTAGATGAGGCTCGTTTTCACCAACACTTTGAAAAACGCCTAAGCCGATAGGTGATAGTTTTCACTTACACCAACTGTCACCTAAGGGCTTAGGTGTCCCTTAAAATATTGGTGAAAATGAGCATTAGATATTTTGCAAAACAGAATTAGAACCATTGTTTGTTGAACCTTAAGTTAAAGAAGTTTGTTTGCAGGTTTAGAAAACGAAATTTGAAGTGTTTTAACAACTATATTCTCTTTAGAAGTGCCTTTTATAGTGCTTGCTCATCAAAAATGTGCTACGTTGCTAGGTTTTATGTCCACAAGCACCAATAATACTCAAAACAAAATAGGGCCCACTCTGCATAATCTCAAATTTTGCATAAAAACTAAGTTATATGGTAACTTTTTTACAATGTCAAGAATTGAAACATTTCGGAGACATGTTTATGAACCTCTAACGATGTTTCAAGCAACAACTTTAACGGTTGTTCTTAAGTGGATGACAAAAAAAACTGAAGTGCTTTAAATCATCCCCTTGCACAAGGTCCAGATCGCTTGTGTTTTTAGTCTAATTTTAATCGTTGCCGTCGAAAGTCACTTTGTTTAGTTGTTTACTTTAGTTTCGGGACTAATCCTAATCACTATGCCTGGTTCTCGTCGTCATATGGATATGGAAACTGCAACAAGAGCAGTCGTTTTGCTGCAGGAGGGAAACTCTCAGAGATCTGTTGCTCTGCGCCTCGGTGTGTCACGTCGAGCTATCCGAAATGTATGGGAACGCTACCAAGAGACAGTTAGTGTGGCTAGAAGACGTGGATCAGGAAGAGTTCGAGCCACAACTGCCCAGGAGGACCGATTTATCCGATTAGCTGCACGTCTAAATCGTACCGCTACCGCTCGTCTCCTACAAAACCGACTACGGGAATCCACTGGTACCCGAGTCAGTGACCAGACGATTCGGAATCGACTCCACGAGGATGGACAACATTCCAGAATGCGCGCTGTCCGGCTGAAACTCACCAGGGCTCATCGTGCAGCACGTTTAAGCTACGCGCGTGACCACTTGAACTGGACGATGGACAGTTGGAGCACTGTACTCTTCAGTGATGAGTGTAAAGTAAAGTTTTTTAGTGATGACAGGCGAGTGCGTGTGTGGAGAAGACGAGGCGAACGTTTTACAGAACCTTGCATCCACGAAACAGACCGCTGGGGGGGCCCAAGTGTCATGGTATGGGGTGGAATTAGTCTAGCAGGTAAAACCGAGCTGGTAATTCTGGACGAAGGAACTGTAACCGCTGCCAGTTACATTGAGCGTGTAATCCGACCCCATGTGATCCCATTTTCACAGCGGGTGGGTGATGGATTTGTTTTTATGCACGACAATGCTCGCGCTCATACAGCCCGGGCCACCCAGAGGACTCTCGCGGAAGCCAATATCTCGGTTTTGCCCTGGCCTGCCATGAGTCCGGACCTCAATCCCATTGAACATTTGTGGGACCAATTAAAGAGAACCCTTAAAGAAGGTTACAGCCGAATAAATAACCAGCAGGAGTTGATTACAGCTCTAAAAGCCTGTTGGGAGAGGATACCCCAAGAAAATATTCATCATTTAATTTAGAGTGTCCCAAACAGGCTCAGAGAGTGTGTGCAAAAGAGAGGGGGCCCTACTCGATATTAAAAAAAAATTGGCATGATTTTGAAAGCAAACAAAAAAAATCGTGATTAGAAAAACATAGCAAGTTTGTAAAGTTATTGGTATTTTTTTTTGTTTTTGTCAGTTATTCAACCATAATAAACTTTTTTAAAACAATTTGGTGTTTACAGGATTTTTTATTCCTTAATTTAAGCATACCAATTCGAAAAAAACACAGCATTCTTGGTTTTTAAACATTATAGCCAAAAAACGTAATGGACCCTATTTTGTTTTGACTAGTATATATGCATTTGATTACAAAGCTTATGAAAATCTACCGATTTTTTTGGTGAAAACCCGTAGCCTAGCAACATATACAAGTGCCTTAAAATTGACAATCAGTTCATTATTATTGTAACCTGTGTGTGTAAGTTACAATACAACCTTATATATTATTTCTACGTGTAATGTCGTCGTTAAACTATTATAAACTACATAATATGAAGTACTATTCAAACATACTTGAAAGTTATTTTTTCTTTTTCTCTCATTAACATTCCAGTAGGTGGATAGCAAACATGAGTTTATGAAGGAAACTTGGTTGGGAGAGCTCGTACGGTTGTTTTCTTACTGCGAATGCTTCGTTCTTAGTAAACCAATGTTGATATGCGAAACACGGGGTAAAGTTTCTGCGGGAGCGCAGCAAATTCAAGTTTTGCTGAACATCGGTTATGACAAACCTAATGTTCGCTTTTAAAGTTATATAGCACAGATTTTGTGAAGTTCTTCCTACGATGCCAGATGCATGTAATAACTTCAAAATGAACGAAATATTCCTTGTCTTCCGATTTTAATATAAGATGTATTTATTTTTTATTTGAAATTATCGCCCAACCCAAAACTTTGGTCTGAGTAAGTTGAAACTTTGTACAGAGGTATTTAATAATGAAGACAAGGAATAGAGCGGGGCAGGCCAGACATTTTATCAAAAATTCTAGCCGGTACAGTGAATCTCTATTACCAATGTTTATAATTGCAGAAATTATATTCCAGAAGATATTGTGCTCGAGAGCACAGGTGCAATATTCATCTCAGTATTGAGTGCACGTTTGCGTACCTAACTTATAGTAGTAGGCACTTACTGTTTCGTGATAGCTATTGTACAAGCCATAAACGCTCTTGAAATTAAAATTTGTGTACTTAATCGTTACGTGTATTCGATAGATTTTTCTTCTAACAGTAGTTTAATTGTAGTAGTTCTGCAGCAGTCATGGCTACATGAATTATCTGTACCCATTTCTAAGATTGTTTTCGGACGCTTATAAAACGAAGAACAAAAAATGGGAATGACATATTCGAAAATAGTCCACGTGACTTCTGTGCATGCCATCAGCTGTCATTTTCATAAATGCTTCAACAAAATCAACTTACAATGAAAATCACTATTTAGTTTTTATCGAACTTATTAATATTTAAAGCAAAATTCATTCTTCCAGATATACATAAACGTGAAATAACCGTGGAATAGTCATTCTTTATTTTTCTTTTTTATAATTGTCAAAAAAAGACAAATAAAGTGTAACTATTCCACAGCTATTGCACATTTATGAATAAGGACAGGTTAGAATATAATTTGAAGTGATCATTTGGGTACAATATCCTACTTATTATGTACAATAATGTTCATATACATATTTTGTGCCAAAAGTTTGTGTCGATCTCATTATTTGATAGTGACAGTGTTACCGAAACTTCACCCGCGGCGTCCTGCAATTTAAAGGTCCTTTGTGTGCACGAAAGCTCCTCGCGGCGCAATAAATGGGGCATAATGACGTCATAATGCACACGTATCTATACGTAATTGCGATTAATAAGTTTGGATAGCGTTTCAGGCTTCGAAAATAAATCACAATAGGTGACAATGACGTTACGAGAGTAAAACCAACAAGAGCTGCAAGCAAGATGAGTATATGACATCATCATCATAAAATAATGTTTCTACTTGTTCTCGTATGTACCTAATTACTGCAGTGTCTTAAATCCCGTGATTCGATAGAGATTACTCCGCAAAAGGCAATTCAATAACTACAGGATCATTGCCCCGATGCGATGCCCTTGACTTGCAGTTTTAAGTATTATTATTTTTAAATTATTGTTGTTGTGGTGATAAATGTTTTTAACTAAAATATTTTTAATGCATACTTTACAAAAGTTTATACTCTGATATTTGAAAATATTTTCACAATTATTTCAACATCAAAGTTAAACAAAAGTTTTAAATTAGTGTCTCAAAAATATTATGGTTAATATAATAATTAACTATTAATATGGTATAATGTACTTTGTCGGGGTTTTAACTAGGGGTTTTTACCTTAATTTATCTATTTCTTTGCAGACTTGTTTTAATATCTGCAATATTACATATTATAATTGCTCCTCCTCTGAGCACGCTTTATATATGCTTAAAAATAGGTGTACAAAGTTATCTTTTTCGTGGATTTTAATATACAGGTGCAACCAGTTTACCTACATATTTAAATGAAACATGCTAAAGTTGGCTCGGCTTCCTTAACACAAAACGACATCCATACAAAGATGGGAGTCATTTATAGCTTCAAGTTTCCAGCGAAGCCGGTAGCGTGTGTTGGCAAACCTCAATACCAATATATTGCAAACGTACGACTCGACGTGTGGCAGGATCGAATGCTCCACCGTTGCACCTGAGTTCGCTCTAAAGTTTTCACTGCATATGAGTTTTATAGTCTGTTTCCCTTTACAACTTAAAGCTGCCTTGAGTTACCGATTTAACTGACTAATGTATGCTTTCGGCCGCTAGCGGGAGTGCCTTATAATGTTGAAATATGTGAATAGTTTCCCCATTTCTGTTCACACTAAAATACATTCAGGTAGAGGTGAATCAAAACCTGATAGCATTTCTGATATAAAAAACTCAGATTTATAAAATAGTCAGAACTCATACTGTTTTTGAAAATGAAAATGAAAATGAAACTGAAAATTTTTATTTTTCACGTAGGCCCTAGATAAACAAAGAAATTTTGACTTTTCAAAAGGCCTCCAATGTAAAGTCAAATCTCTACCGCCAAGTTCGGAAGCAGATTTGTACCAAGAAGAACTGGCAAGAAACTCGGCACGTGCTCTTTTCAAAAATATCGTTATAATAATACAATTTTTCTTTAAGTCGTTAAAATAATATCTCGTCATGAAGCATTTTTGAGTTTCGTAAATCAAAGTAATATAACACATTTTCACTCATTATGGTGAAATAGCTGATGGAATCCTTGCATTGATCATATTTTTATCGCTGTACAGGCAGGCATACAGTATCAGAATATGTAAAAGGGTAGTATTCATGACGTATTTCTTCATATTCGGTGCACTGGCAATCTCAGTATTAATAAACAACGTACGATTGGAACTTGGAAGCGACAGGCGAAGGAGAATCAATGGACAATCACCGCACCTGCGTTTGCTTTCTTCAATATACATCGTTCAAAATGACGTGTTTATTTTTAATTAAAATTTTAAGAAGATATTTCATATGTTTTCAATTAAAATCAAATTCTTTTGCTTCTAAATAAGAAGGATAGATACCAATGTACATAAAAATACAAAAATGAATTGTATGAATAAGAAATTATAATCATAAAAATGTGGCCTAAATTTTGTGTAAATGTTCAAGCTCGAAAAACTTTCCCTTTTATTTCTATTCATGCGCGTTCAAACTGGGTTGAGAGTTGAGACTTAAAATTCCCGACCCTAAAAAGATGCAAATCCCTTCAACGAAGTTTCACACAATGTGTAATAATTGCCGCGTCGGACGATGGCTCTGGAAGCTTGAAGATGCTAATTTTGTAAACAAACAAAGCAAAGGCCTAATGAAGGTTGCCGGCTTGTCCACAACTTTCTTATTCCGAGGAAGGCCCCGGGCTCTTCCGTCCGATTCATTGAGTTGTTTACTCTGGACTTGCGCTCACTTAGATAGAAAAAATAATCATGTAGCGCTGTAAACAGTGTGACAAGATTTTCGATTTACTTTTTTTTTTAAATATTATTTTAAAAATCGAATTCTAACTGGGTGACAAAGACATGGAACAAGTGTTCAGTACGTGTGATTTTTTAAAATAAAATTTGAAGTATTGTAAATTCATAAAATTTAAGTTGAATTGTTTCTATAGAGTTCGATCTAAGATCGAGTAATATGTACGGTTTCTGTATCCAATAAATATTGGTCGTTTATTTTATTTAACTTTGCTGGGAGCTCGAATCGCCGGTATATCAAATTTTATTTTGAAATTCAATCTCCGAACATTTCGGCCTAATTGAGTTAACAAGCTGTGTTTCTTAACACCGGTTCGATTACTTTGTTAACACAGCTTACGTGTCGTCCGACAACTTGTAAGGCTACGGAGCGGTTAGCTGGTAAAAGCGAAGAAAGACGCGGCCCTTTCCTCGCCCGAGGCGTTCGTCCCGAGCGCGTCCTCGCACGCCTAATTTAATCCTCCGCTTATTGAAATAAAAACGACATAGGTTTTCGACAGGTGCCGCGGGCGCAAAGAGGGCCGGAGAGGCGGGTCACAGGTGCCGGCGATGGTCGCGGCGTCGTTAAAATTTACATAAAGTCTCAATCCGCCGCGACGGGGCGCGCTGCCCACCCCACGTTTATGCTACATTTAGTAATTTTATGATAATTTCGAAAACCGTACCGCCACCCATCGCATTATACTAATAGAGGAGTCGGCTGGAAAACGCCTATACGACGCTGAAAATATTCGGGGCTCCTTCCAAATAATAAGTTTCGGTCAATAAATCGCCCCGGACGTGAAACGGACGTGGATTTTTTTGGAAAAATTAGTCGCAGATGTGTTTTCGAGTACGACCGGCCGGGGTGGGCAGTGCGCTAGACGCATAAATCCACTCGTTAGGCGATGGTTTTTTTTTCGAGTGCCTTTGATTAATGGCGCTTAAAATCGAAGTGTTCGGGTGTAAAAAATTAATATTTAACTCTTAGTCACGGAATGAGGCTCGCACGTCCGCTCGCTTCACGATTTGATCGATGCGAGCGGGCGTCTAGGTGTTTTTAATGCCTTCTTTGTTGGGAGGCGAGGTTTAGGGTGAAAATAAAAATGAACGGTGTTTTGTTGCAGTCGAACCTGACACACCTGCCCCGTCACGAGTACGTGCCGGGCATAGGCATGGGCGTCGCGAAGTGTCCCTACGACCCGGCGGACAACTCGACCGCGCTGTGGGTGGAGCGCGGCAACCCGGGCTCCCTGCCCGCGCTCTACTCGGGCACCAACGCGGAGTTCACCAAAGCAGACACCGTGATCTTCAGGACCGACCTGCACAACTTGACGACGGGCCGGCGAGAGTTCTCCTTCAAGCGGACTTTAAAATACGACTCCAAATGGCTCGACAGTAAGTTTACAGAGGGTTTAGTACAAGTTTCTATATGAATTTCGAGTTGTCGCATCGCATAAACGAATCGAATTCCTTCATACATTTACAGCCAGCGCCATCTATTGAAAACCGCATGTCAGCAACTGTCCATAGATGGCGCTGGCTGTAAAATATGTATGGAGGAATTCGATTCGTTTCTGCAATGCGAGTCGATTTGAAATTCGTACAAAAACCTGTACTAACTCTACCGATTGTACCGACTGTTTATTTCTAATATTGAATCTGAAACAACACAGCACGATATTCGAATTCATTGCCCTAGAAAGCTAGATAGATGAAATCCTAAATCAATGATTCGTTGCCAATCAGCAATCAGTTGTTGGTGATGATTAGAATTGTTACATATTATCGAGCAACGAATTAGAGTGGAATTGCGCTGTTTGTTAAACAATGGAAATTAAACTGTTTTCGCTCTAACGGGCTGTAATGTTTCCCCAATCTTTGCCCGTTAATATTGGTGCCAGCAACCATAATGCCTCGTATTTCCTAACTTTCCTCGATTCGATTTCTTTGTTTATTGGCTCGGTTATTTGTTTACCTAAAAGATAATTTTGCTGTAAATAGGAGATTATTATTCCGTTTTAATATCCACTTAGCTTTGGATAATCTGTTTACGTAAAAATTATTCAAGTATATTATTTGATTATGTAATGTTAAATCCATAAAAGTATAGGTGTTAGGCTGAGAATGAGCAGTCATATAAAGTTACTCAAATGTTTTAATTGAAATTATAAAACATCGGAAGTGTCTTTAAATAAATTCACACCGTAAGCAATCGATTAGCTATCATCTATGTAGGGAGCTTTGTCTTTTAAAGAAGATAGATTCTTGGTAGGTATTAAAATATATAACAAAATTCTACCGAATCCGAATATAATTTGGAAAACAATCGCGCAATCAAGCATAGTCCGTTTCATCTAACTGAATAATGCATGTGACCGATTTTGCTGGTATTTGCGGTAACGCGCGCCATTGTACGTTGAAGCCATTCTCGTAAGCGATCAAGCGTGTAGAATTTACCTACCTAGCCTAATTTACGGCTATTGTTTCAAAACACGGTCATAATTTTGAAAATTATTGTGCATATCGAAATTATGCCACGCGCGCTGTGAATTGACGTACGAAAACAGTGCATTTCACCACGATACTCACACGTGCGTGTGTACCTCTACTTTTGTTGAATAAAGCTCTATTTGAAATACTCATGTACTTAGAATAATCAATTTGTATCAAAATACAAGCTGTAGCCGAGTAAACGTACACAAAAAGGACCTTGCTTGAATCGACCAAATATAAAAATACGAGTTTAAATCGATAATATCGAGGAAAGTTAGGTTAAATCGTTTAATATGTATATATTGATAGGTATTTTTAACAAAATATTGAGGATTTGTGTCTTGGTAAAATGCTCTTTGGTTTTGCGTTAACTCTCTTATGCTGCATTAATTCCCACAACTGGCAAATGTTTGTGTGTTGAGCGTAAATGTTTTCCAGTGTCTGGGTGTTTTTCAATGTAATATATTTATGTATATTAATATGTATAAATATTAATCAGTTATCTAGTACCCATAACACAAGCTATCGCGTAATTGGAGCTAGATTGCGATATGTGTAAAATGTCCTGTATATATTTATTATTATTATTTATAATGCTCTGAATTATTCATGATTAGTGACTATTAAAAGCAAATAATACGTATTGAGAACTAACAATTGCCCCCAATACATTACATAGATGCAATAGGTATCGTGTGTCTTTAATCATGCTTTAATCCTTAGCACGCGTCGATTTCATTTTGGCTCGCAACAAATGAGCTCGTATTAATACTCGCTGTGAACGCTTCGTACATGACATAATAATTGACACACGCCTTCATCTAATATTTATTGCATATCACACAGAACACCAGCAATATGATATTATGGTATTAACATGGGAACGCGCTCGTGCGCTGCGCCGCGCACCTCGAATATTATAAAATTTATGTTCGTAATTAAACCATAATAATGCGAGCAGTTGTACGTAATGTAATGGCACTGACAAATCTTTTGGGTTGCGTTTAATATTTATTAAAATTAAAACTAGTGCGGTGCGTGCGTTAACTCATTGTAATGAGCTTTCGCAACTTATTTAACTTATTTTTCCTTACCTCGTTTCACCGCATGAGGTGCTATTGCGTGGGAAACATTAAACGATTTTGTTGAACAAATGTTATATTTTAATTTACTTTGTTTTTGTAGTTTTTAATGACGCCCTATGTTACGCAATAAATCACCAAGACGTACTTGTAGTTCATAATAATATTATATTAAATTACTACCAATAGAAAACATCGAATGCATTATTACATTAACTTAGTGGATTTTACATTACTACATTACTTTAGTGATAAATTTTAGACGCGCTAAACATAAAGAGTCTAAAAAAGATTCGCTACCCATGTGCCATTTCTTGAATGTAATAAATAAATTAATCTATAGATATTTTTCAACACACAAGGACGCGACCCACTCAGTCAAAATCACTTGTGTTTCATTCGATTCGTATGGAGTTTGACAGAGTGGAGGCGCATCATCTATATCATGCAGTGATTACAAAGATGGCAAATGGCTATTTTATATTTATGCATGTTTATTTTCTTTAGAACCAAACTTCGTGGGTTCGTTCGACGTGGGTGAATATGTGCTGTTCTTCTTCCGGGAGACCGCCGTGGAGTACATCAACTGCGGGAAGGCGGTCTATTCGAGGGTGGCGCGGGTCTGCAAGCGGGACACGGGCGGGAAGAACATCCTCAGCCAGAATTGGGCCACTTACCTGAAGGCACGACTCAACTGTAGCATCCCCGGGGAGTTCCCGTTTTATTTTAATGAAATACGTAAGTGCTTCAATTAATACCATTTACGAGTATTAAGTATTATTTAAAAGTACATTTTTATTCACGTACTCGACGTATTAAAGTATTTAATGTCGAAAAAAGTATATATATAAAAGGTTAAACTGACCATCATCACAGCTAAAACCACTTCCTGGATTAGGCAGTAGCATACCAAGAGCATATTATGACGAAGGCATACTCATTGAAATGATTTTTGAAAATTCAACGTGGTACATAGAGGTAGGTAAACGAGCGAAGCCGTGGGTGCCCTCTAGTAAAAAAGAAAGAAGAAAGAAAAACATTTATTCCGATTATGTATAACACTTTACGCAGCACATTAATATTATAATGGTGAAAATTTGTATGTGTGTGTGTATTTTTGTTAAGCCTCCACGCCGCAACTACTGAACCAATTTGACTGGACGGAATGGAGATATATTAATATTCTGGATTGAAATATGAGTTATTTTTATGCCGAAAAATCCACAGTTCACGCGAGATTACTTAGTTAAAAAACGATATTCAAGAAAGTGGACCCGCGGTCCTGTATAATATATAGTTTATCTAGCTGATTAATGGGAAATTATGATTATTTCGAGATACTTATGTACCAAAATGTGTTATAATTACAATGTGATTTATTTCTTTCTATTTTTCTATACCTATTACGTAAATGCGATAATGTACCGTAAGATTACCACAACACACGCGTAGCTATCACCGTACTACTTTTGATGCAAGAGTAATAATTATAATACCTATAAGTACTTTAATTTTAAAACATTTTCTACAAAGCGAAAATCCCATTTGTTCCGCCGCGTCGTCTCGAAACTTCGACGTATACGCTAAATATTGTAACAATTTCCCTAGCCCTTTGTAAGTACAATTCTGTGTATCCAGACCGACTTACCGTACTCCAACAACTGACTGTAGCTTCACCCTAATCCCGAGCAGGCAAACATTGACTGTCAATCTCTAGCAAACATTTCACTTCGAAATTCAATAGCGCATAGCAAGATTTAGGACGACAAAAGTCTAGCCAATTCCTCTCCGGAGCGGGCACCGTCTGCCTCATACAATATTAACGTTTACCGCTTTCGGCTTCACCACGGTTTTTCACGCGCCCCCACTGCATTCCTGCATAACTTATGAACACGTAATAGGTACGTTTCGAGTGTTTCAGTGTGTATACGTGTATTTACATTCAAGCGTGATTAGATCCGTACGCAAACTCGCGGTAATTAAGCTTCCGTCCCGTTGCTACTTGCTGCATTCCTAAGGAACATTTTTGGTTGAGTATTAAGGCAATTAGTGTGGTATTTTAATTGTGGTTTTGTTCAGTTTTCAAATGGATTAAAAATGTTTTTTTCTTCTCTAATACCTATAAAATCCTCGCGTTACAGTGTTTGTAAAAATCTCCTGCGAAATCAAATTTTATACATTTTTTTTGGAGTACGATCGGTTGGTCTGAGAAATGAAACTAGGAGGTAATCTTTTTTCACATGCCAAACGTTTGCTGGGTCAGTTATTGATCCATTTTATGCATTAACATATTGGAAATATTTCCGAACGAACTGAAGAATAAGGCACATCCACATAATTATTTTTACCGTGATTTTTTGGGTTTCATGATTTTTCCATGGCTAAAACAAGAGTAAAACACTGATCCTAACATGTGTCCCGTATGTAGTCGTATTTAAATAATAAGGCCAGGCGTAATATATTTATAGTCGGCACGCGTGGAGCTTACGTTTGACAACTCTTTCGTGTTTTGCTTGTAAATTATGTGCTTGCTCGCTCCCCAAAAACATCGTTTTACGCCTTTTCTAAATTTTAATACAAGCTTTGTTTATGATCTTTACTAAAACCCGTGTAATTTTGCTATTACTACATGCTCAGTTTCACCGGAGAATAATTAAAAGTTCTAAAAACTGTTTCACTGACGTTCCGAACCTGGCGGTACAGTAGCGGTGACATTTCATGAGAGCTTATATCTAAGCCTATGTGAAATAAAGAATTTCATTTCATTTCATTTGTACTCGTGCATGGAAAATAAACGCGCATAAATGAAAGCAACTTTAAAATAAGTATTACAGCTTTTAAATATTGAATGGAAGCAGGCATTATTTTGCGGAAATCCATAATTAGTAGGACAGATTAATTTGTTTTGCTATAATCCATTTTCGCAACATCTCCTAAGGATTTCCCGGTGTCGGGACGAAACGTGCGTCGAAGAAAGTGTTGGAAAATTGTGTGTGGTGTTTCATCTGGCAGTGTTCCTGCATATTGTACCATACGGAATCTTTTCAAGTAGCGGATTGTTATAGCAAAACAAATTAATGTGTCCTACTTATTACAGCTTTAATAGAAAATTCAAATACTCATCATATTGTGTTTTGGAAGCACCCGAAAATTTACCAACCTAGATTGACTGTACATGTAGTTTAATATTGTACCAACGTCTGATGACACGGAGATACAAAGTTCGGGACCACAGTTACAATAATTTAATAGGCAAGTTGCGCAAGTTTTGACAGCCATGCACAGATTAGGATTTGTGCTGGTATTTGATAATCTAAATGAGTTTAGCGTTAGAATATTCAATGTGTACGTAATACGCGTCTCGTAACTCAAACAGTGGCAGTTATTTCATATAGGTATATTATAGGGATTATACACGAGTTATTTATATAGTCAGCAGCATTATCTCTTCTTTGGCATTAAGATATAAGGATTTTAGGTGGTTTACAAGAATTAAAAGTGTGTGCTTCACTTAGGTAGTAAACTATCTAATTATTGTAACCTTCTTCATTACCGTTGAGCTTTGTTCTTGTTTAGGAGTTAAGGACCAATTTATCCACTAGGATACACGATAGATTTCAAACTTTAGCACTGATATTGACTCTTATAATTTTAAGTGTAATAAAACACACAATAACAAATGGCTCCGCTAACGTGAATTTCAGTTTTTTACATATCCCGTTCGAACCTTGGAGTTTTCTTGAATAAAAAGTATCCAGGTGAAATCCATATCCAGTATTCTACTAAATTGCCTTAGGACTTTTATAGCGTGAGAGAGTACCTAACAATACACACACATACCCATAATAAATCTTTTCTTATAATATTAATAATGTTATTTCACCAAATATAGGTATAGATACTTCTTAAAATGCACGTAAGTATATCGAGACATATTTTTTTACAGAAAGCATCTACAAAGTGCCAGGAGATGACAGCCGATTCTACGGAGTATTTACAACTGCGTCAACCGGCTTGATGGGTTCAGCGATCTGTACCTTCACTATTGGAGACATCCAGAAGGCTTTCGAGGGCAAGTTCAAGGAACAGGCCACGTCCAGCTCCGCTTGGCTACCCGTGATCAGCAGTAGAGTCCCTGAACCGAGGCCAGGCACTTGCGTTAATGATACCTCGTCGCTGCCTGATACAGTGCTCAATTTTATAAGGTAAGAGTCACTGGGTCTTCCTGTAATGCTAGATTTGCGGGTTCTAACTCTTCAACACTAACTGCTTAATGAATAAACGTGGAATAGTATCTGTTTTGTTCTGCAATAATTTTACATTCAAAGGAAAAAATACAAAAATGAGTCTAACTACCGAAAACATAATATTACCGACAAATTATTCCATCTGTATATTTGACGTCTATCCGTAGTTAGGAGATTTTAGTTAAATTAGCTTTTAAGTAGTATTTTAAAAGTTTTTTGTATATATAAAATGGTGTTCGCAGAGTTAAAAAATATACCGATCAAAGTTAGGTCGTACAGATACATTTAATCATAACAGGTATTTAATCATAATGTATTGTAGAACAACATTTTCATTTAACAAGCCAAGGGGTGTGTCGCCAACGGAAATATGACATCGTGTTGACAACAATACATATAGAAACGCGGGAACACAGATAAAAGCCTCCGACACGATAGAATCCTCCGTTTAATTAAAATATTTCCATGTATTATTCCCACACGACCGGCTCAGGTGAAGTGCTGAAATGTTGGAAAGTGCAGATTGTGTAAAAATGCAAAAAAAAGTGTACACCCTCGGCGCGAGAGCTCTGGATAATTAACAGGACGTGTCGCTAGATAACAGTGGATGGCAATGATTTGTCGAGCGTTTGAGACTAGCTCAAGGACTGCTGTTATGAAGTGTGAACCGAGCGTGTTTGCTATGTTCACTTTTTTAACTTCAAATCTTTTTTTTGTAATTATTGATGTTAAATTGTAAGTAGCTAGATTACAATTATGTTGAGCCGATAGAGAATTTCACTTAGTGTATTTTTGTTTGTAATATTGACTTTTTTTAACATTCTCATTTAGAATGCGAACCTATTTGTATTCACTAACAATTTCGCCTTTTGGTCAAGTGATGGCGCTATAAAAATTCCTTTCAGTCACTTTTCCAGTATTGCTCCTGGAAAATTTCACTCTCAACTACATATTACACTTACACTCAAAACTATCATTTTATTTCCCAGGTCGCATCCACTGATGGACAGTGCAGTTTCTCACGAACACGAGAAGCCTATCTACTACAAGCGGGACCTGTTCTTCACCCGGCTGGTCGTGGATAGAGTGAAAGTTGACATGATGGGTCATCAGCTGGACTACACTGTGTACTACGCTGGCACCAGTGAGTACTTTTTTATGCTAGAGCACATTTGCATCTTTATTTAACCCTATTATCATAGATAGTTTAGTTGCAGAAATGTAGCTGTTAGTTTTCAGGTGAAGAAACAGTTTTTATGTTGATTTTACTTATTTGGAATTTATCTTCCATCTACAAAAATTGAAGCATACATTACAATCAATTATGGTTACATAATGATACCTATTATCACATGCGTTGGCAATCGTCGATAGCTTGTCTTACTTACACGAGTTGAACAAAAAAACCCTTAATTTTTAAGCATTAAGGGGTAGGTTACATTAGTCTAGTAACCTGGCAAAAATCAACATTGTTAGAATATAGAATTATGTGACATACGGCTTATTTATTTCGACTTTTAAAACAGACTAATATCGCTATTTCCTAAAACATAACCTAAGCGGAAAATTTAACTAAAGTAAAAAATGGGAAATTATTTTTAGCGAAAAATCTCATAATTCTCGTCATATAATGACCTACAAAATATAAGTGTCAGGGTAAAAAATAAATTATTGACCCGCTTGCGAGGACAATCAGGGCGGACGAAAACCAGGGTGGCGGCGAGAACAATCGCGGGAGGACATAAAATTTCATAAAGGCGCACGAATTAAAAAAATGCCTGCGCCCGGACAAATTAAAAAGTAGCGGCGAAAGTGGCACAAAGGCCATAATTCGTCTCGTCCGTGACGGCTGGACATTTGGATTCCCGAATACCAACCGCGTCCCACCTCTCCGCCTGCATTCAGCAACAAAACATGGGATTTAGCTCAAAACACGAAAAACCGATTATACGTTGATTGTTTGCAGCCAAATAGCGTGTGCAACACCTACTCTTTAACGCTTTTTGTCAACTCTCAATTTATTAACTTTTAAAAGCTTGCACTAAAGCTTTTAAGCTGTATGCCTGAACATTCCGTTTCGGTATTTTCCGGCATAACAAAGAGAGAATTTCTCTTTCGGCGCTCTAAACAGCGTTTCAGTCTTTTCTCACCTGCGTGTTGCTTTGCAATGTTTTGCCTGTAAGCAGTGTAATTTTCACTGTAAAGCACAGCGCGTCAGTTTTACGAGATTAATACTAGTTAGTAATAATAAGTTCACAGATAATTCAAAGTGTAAACATCCTTAAAACGACTCACAAATAACGCAAAGGTATAACGTAACAAACACATGTTTAAATCAAAACTGTGGAACGCAGTGAATGCCAAAACCTATACCCTCCTGCTTAAAGGGGCTAGGGACATTCCGCCAATTAGGCCCACGTCTGTTTACAAACCCCACTGAAACTTTGCATTGCATATACGTATATTTCTACAGTTTTTTTTTAACTGGGACAGTATGGGGAAGTCCGAAACCATTTTAGATACGAAATGAAATGACTTGTCATAAAAGCCTCTGGGCCTATATAAAATAAAGAATTTTCTCTTATATTCCATTCTATTCATAGGAAATACAAGCAAGCTCTTTTAAACTGCATGCAATCTTTTCTCTCTGAAAATATTGGCATTTGTAATTTTTGATCAAGCGTGACTGTCCACAGAAATCTACAAATTTGACCCGAAATATTTAGCGTCGATTTTGAGCTAGTTTAGTATATATTGATGCCTATAAATATTTCTTTCAATCAAATATTTAAACTTTATTATTCAAAATATAAATGTTATTTCTAGAAATCGTCATTAAATAGCTCCCTTTTTTGCTTGTATATGTACGTTAAGCTTGTTTGGGCTGGAAGACGATGAGTTAGTAAGTAAAGCGGGTATTTATCTTTTAATTTAACAAAGATTTATTGATATAACGCAAACTGGACGCGTGATTATAAACGTGATGAGCACTTTGGGCGTTAAATTCGAAACAAACAATTTCGCGATGAGAGCGCACGTAATGCCGGCAAACAGACTGCGATTGCAGCGCATATTTCGTGTACACACCGGTACACAGCCGCAGCTCCGTAGTCGTTTGGCGCAATGTACCGCCCGCAGGTCGACACCGACCGCAGAGACCTCACGTCACATTTTCACCGCCATATAAATTCGAACCACCGGTCTAAGCACCTCCGAGTGGTAATTTTCGCCTATGTTGTTGCAATTTTCGCCAATTCTCAACGAAAATCGCTCCCGCACGAACCGCCCTACCGCGAGACTACAGAATGGATTAAACTCACGTAGATATCTAACGAAGGGGGAGTTCGTTTACGGAACAACTTTTACGAAAGGAGAGCTACGTTTGAGTTGGCGTTTGAAATGCTCGTGTGGAATATTAAATTGTTTAAGCGTTACCTTTGACGTACCCCCTCGTGCTGTAGCCACGTACCGTGATAATTACTCTAACTTAATCTGCATAATGTAACTTTGTTTCCGAGCTCCAACTCGATACTCGATCTATAGACCTTTGTGCGGCATTAACACGCCGTGTCTGCGGCGTCGATCGCTGATTACGAAGCTCACTCAAACAAACTGGGTCGCAATAAAGAGTTCGGCATTGTTTAAATGCAACGGCCACTTGCGCGTCCCGAACAGTTGTTAACTGTAAACGGTTCCGGGCGTTCACACCGCAGTAAAGAGTAAAAAGAATAAATTCAACCGAAAATCCGGAATACACTCGGCCCACTATTATTTACACCCGAGCGCCGAATAAGTTGAGCAAAATCACAAAGAGCTCGAGGCGTCTCGTGAAAAAGGACAGTTTACTCTTTCAATAAAGAGTTCGCTCGCCGCAATATTACTTCGCCGCTTAGCCCATTTCGAGTGCTTACCGCGCTATAATATGCATTAAACTGCACCGACATCGGTGGTACCGCTGCGGAACTTGCAGCGAGGCTCGAGGTGGTTCCAGACAATGAGAAATGAGCGTTGATGCCCCGCAATGCGGGCGCGTCTCGTTTCATTCCACTTGTTTTATCGCGCCTAAATCACTGTTTCCACACAACTTTAGCGCGCCGCCGTCTGCGCGGGCTTACTGAAAGTTTGACAGCGACTGTCATACGCACGAACCCCTGTTTGTCAATGCAAATGTACCAGGATATCAAAGACGTTAAGAGTATTTAGAAGTTAACAAAGTTAATTAAATTCCTCGAGTCGACGTCAACACTGGGACTCTTTAGTATCAAGAGCGCCTTTGTAAACAAACACAATATTAACGTTAACATATCGCAGGCGACAGGTTTGAAACAACGTCCTCCAAACTTAATTACAATGCTCCGAAGAATAAAAGAAAGGCTTATATAATATGTATGATACGAGTATGCACAGGGTCGGTGGTTAGTTCAGCAAAAAGTAGGAAATCAAATAATAGAAGAGTGCTCGCCCTGAGCTGGCTTTGATGTCACATGCCGAATGCGAGGCTATTAAATACGATTTAAAATTCACAGTCGGCTCAGCGGTCGAGTCGCCGCTCGCCGTTGCTGTTATGATAGCCATTTGATAACATCATTACTCATACACATGCAACATCGCAAAACATCCCATGAATCTCGGAAAATTTACCACCAGTTTTAAATATACGGAAAATTTTATTGCTTCTACGAGTATTTACAAAGAAGCACTCCCTTTAGGCAAAGTGATTTAACATTCAAATTTATGTATGATTGGGTCGGCAATTCGCAATCTATTTACCATATACGAGCACGTAATATTTAGCGATACTGTACGATATCGCTCTTGTAAGTATCGGAAACCCATTTCGCTAAGTGCATCGAGTCCAAGTTTTGCTATAAACATGAGATGCGATTTCCACGAAATGATATGTTAAGGTGGTTAAATTATCGTATTCTCAGACGCCATATATTCAAACGAGCCTCCGCGTAATGGTGAGAATATTCTTAGGAGAGCATCTCGCAATATCTCTGACGAAGTATCGCCCCGGGGTTCATCGACTTGCATAGCCCACAGGACGAAAATGGACGATATTTATAGCCCAGTTGTGATACGTTATACCTACTGAAGAGAATTTCTGAAGTAATTTATAGTTTGCACTGTCCTCACGTAAGCTGTGCTCGTTATAAAATGACCTATCCACCTAAGTATTTAATAGCTATGCAGCTGAATTGCTGCCCGTACACACAGTTAGTTGAGGTCGTACAATCTAGCGGAAACTTACGTGGGATTAATTATTATTATTTATTTAAATTGTTGTCGATATAAGTGAATACAAGTTTGGAATGCAAACCCGCAAACCCGATTTGGCAGTTAGCGGGCGATCTAAAAAACGATTGCACGTTCACACAAACACAACCAATTAGCTATGCTTATAATTAGTATTCAAATCGCGTCCAGCGGGAATAAACATTGATTTTTATTCCCCCAAACCTGGAGGGGCGCCCGTGGTGGCCGGGATCAGGAATACTAATGCGTTCACTTTTGAACGCTTATATTCGCGCCCCGGTAAAGGCGCTCAACGTTTTTTGCATAAAACATCTCATCAAAGGATTGCTTAGGTGCCGCAGTATATTGAATATCAAAAGGTGTACGGGCGAAAAGTTTTAGGGTGGCGCGCGAGGCGTCCCTAATACTGGCCACCGAAAGCCGTCTTTAAAAATACACCTTTGGAACGTGTTCTGAATAACCGCCTGTTTATTATAAAATACAAAATAAAAAAACTGCACTGTTTGCTAGCTTTTAAATATTTATTGGATTTAACAGCTCACGCTGGACTGAAAATATTTTAACACGATTTTCGTATACCGCTGTTCGGAATATTTTGAATACTATGTTTATTAAACGCATTAATTGTGCACACGTATAAAATACGATCTAAACGTGGTTATATCGGTTACCCTGATTAGTCTTTCAAAGGAGAAACACAATCAAAAAGACCGAAACATCAATAGTTGCGGTGGGAACTAAGCTTCAGACAAAATTACTAATATTGATCGTAGCGTACAGTAGGGTAGTTCTGCCAGTGCTTATATACTATACTGCTTTTATACTTGTAGCAATGATTCGTAATCAAATATGGAAATCTTGAAATGTGGGGTCAAAATTAATAGAATTATTCCATACGTCACGTTATGAAATAAATACATACGTTATAAAATTAGTACTTAGGTACAAAGAAGAATTACCAAAGGTGGTATCAAGTTTTCTCATGAACCAAAACCAAAATATTCTAAGAAAATCAATGTACTAGGAGTTTATTTCATATCCGGAATTTAATTTTGCAAACAAAAAGTTACTGTTAATGTTAATTTAAAAAAATGTAGGAGTTAGTGCGGAAAAAAAAACGTAGTCTATAAAAATGAGCTACGAATAAACTCTTCTAAAAATCAAAACATGAGAACTCTACATACAGAATACTTCTACATCATAAACAATTAGTAGAGAAACAAACAAAAAGTCGTTTAATTGCTCCGATTTAGATTATACTTCCCATAAACTACCTCCTGGATAACCTCAGTAAGTAGTGGGTATGAAATCGGTCAAAGGGCTCACTCGATCACATTAAACTTGTTACGACAAATCTCATAAAACTGGGCGATCTCGCAGGCAAACGTTAGAAGCCACGCTCCTCGATTTACGGCGCCTATAAAATACATATTGCGATTTGCGATAAAAGTCCGCACCAATTTGTTGATATCAGCGGAATTAATTTACTTTTATTACTTATATTATTGTTAAGGGATTAGGTCAACATTTATTTAGCTATGTTGCCTTCTGTTTCCCCGACATTTATTGAACGTACACATTAGGGATTTCTATAGGTACCACGATTTATAATGCCGATTGTTTTTTTAACTCCTTCATATGAAAAGAATAACGTTAAATTTTTGACAATTAATTATTTTCCCTGTATTGAATAAAATGACCGATACCAATGAGACCAACATACCAATTACCACACTATGCGATTGGAAAATTTCACACCAATTAAAATTAGTACTTAGGTACAAATAAGAATTACAATTACAGTAAATACAATTAAAATATTCTAGGAAAATCAAAAAGTATTTTTTTAGAACTAATGCAGTTTATTTTTAAGTATTGGAAATTTTAATTTAATGGAGTTTATTTTTCATATTTTTCATATATAATAATATAATCTTCTCATATTAAGAGGTCCAATCGAAAGCATAAGTAAATCTACATGCACTGAGATTTCTAAAAATATTCCCAAAGGTGTTTCAGAAAAGATTAAAACCTTGAGTAGAATTATAAACTTAGTGGGCTCTAAGTTAAGGTTTTAGGGAAACAATTTATGAAAAAGAGTGAAAATAATATATCTGCCTATGAAAGTTTTTTTGTCTAATAGTCAAGACTGAATGATGAACAAATTATAAGATGGTATGTATTATTATGGATGGATAGTATTATATTCTCCCCGTTGTTCCTTTGTTTGATGAGATTTGTCTGTTAACACACAAAAGCTTTGTAGTATTAATTGAAATCTCTTTAATAAGGTGAGACGTTAAATAAATGAACTAAAATAATCTAAAGTAACAAAAAGACATTTTCAGTGAAATAGGCACCACACAAATCATAATACCCTGTGAAAATTCTTATACGTATAATTTCTCGTCAAACTATGAAAAACCCTGCCCAGGAAAATGAGCTGACGAAACGTGCAAAATACTAAGGTAAAAAAGTCACTTCGCAAAAGGTATATTTTAAGTAAAACTCCATCCAATCGGCGAGCGAAAATCTGTAGGTTAAGCTGGGACTTTTTATGAAAACCAATAAATATGTTAGAGCTACTTTGTGTTTGGGAATTTATACCACTTGGAGGAATAAAACTTATATTGTTCGGGGATCGCAAAAAAGTTTTCACTTAAGGCCTGTCGAAGCGAAATCTTTATTGGATTGCGGGATTATTTCTTTGAACCTTTATAGGAGGCTCCGCGATCATCGGGAAGGAAAATATGAAAACATAATTACGACCTGCGCTAACCCTTACCTCCGCTGGATACTGCTTTAATTTGATTGAAAGGTATTTTATTGCGGCGGATAAATAAGATATGAAAGTAACAGATATCTATTGGCATTTTATTATTTTATCAATAGTGGCCAGTTTCAATCAAGAAGATTTGTAGACTTTAAACCAAAGAAATTTTAAAATGAACGCTATCCATTTCTACATTGACCGCTGTAAGAGGTAGTAATATTTTAAGACGTCCTAAAGTAAAGTTTCGAAATCAATATAGGCTTCATTACTTTCTTACAGCAATTGGTCGTCCCCGATAGACCGCCAAATTCAAATTATATTTAGTTTTTCGCAAGACTAAATATAATTTGAACTAATTATTATGCACACATTTAGGCGAAATAAAAAATAACGCGAAAATGTTGTCTTTAGCCGTTTGTACCGTTAGTAACCGTTTGTATTTTAATAAAAACAACCCTCTAAGGTAAATATTTCACCTAACCTAAAATATGAAACACTTTTACTGCACGTGTGCTACCTACGCGGAGTTATCGACCGTTTTGTATTTTTGCTTATTCTCAGGTACGCCTTTGATGCCACCCTAAAAGAGTTTACGGTCATACGTGCCCGGTATTGCCTTATGTACCTAATTCGTTACTAACCACCGGTATCCCGAGGGAGAACCTCGATCAACCAATGTGGGATTGTTTAATTATTTTGTTAGACTCGACTGTGATCGGAATTAATGGCTATAAGTAAGGGAATTTATGAGCCTAGCTGACAAAATTCATTTGTTCTCAAGCTAAAAGAGTTTCTTACTGACTTTTTCTTATTGTAGATAGGCTTGCTCTTGACGACAATCATCCCTGTTGGAAAGCAATGATGAGGTTTAGATTGGAGCGCGCTAGAAAATGCCTATTCATTATTTGAAGGCACCCAGATTGTACTTGGCTGGGAAAACAATATATATTATAGATATTTGTTTTTATAAAAACATTGAACTGATATCTAATTTTAGAACTTGGAGTATTTCAATTAAAGAACGAACAAATACATGCAAACTCAGTTTATATTATTATCTTGAATTCATTAGGACTTATCAGTGATAAATTAGCAACAAGGTATGAAATAAAAATACAAGTAAAATGAAGCCGTTCAAATACAACCTTATCCCATAAAACTTTAGAAAGCGCTGCGTTAGACAGATTACATTCGTACAGTATCGATGTTAGAATCTAATTAATTTTCCTTGCGTGGAGTGCGCCGTGAGGAGAATATTAAATTATAGCATCGCTCTTTACAAGAGTAGGTAATCCTATTAGATCCTTAACGAATTAATTTAAAAAATAAGTCCTCTGCAGTTACTTATCCTCAGTAAAGCCTATTTGTTCTGTTTGATATATTAATAAAAAATATGAAAGTCATTTTTTATATTAATAGCTGAACGAATTGATTATTCAATGTTCTTCAATTCAAACAAAACCAGCAAAAAGGATCATTTAAATACTTCAACAAGTTTCAAAACAAATACTTAATATACATTTTAAACGGTTGTACATCCTTCGAATTAAATATTCACACACATTAAAACAAGAATTGTGATTTATCTGTCCAATTTTCTTTTTCATTATATAAAAAAAAATAATAAGAAAAACTTGACGGATAAATCATGGATAAATCTTTTCTTAAGTATATGACAGCAAACATTACTTTGAATCCCATAGTTCCAATGATATAAACTTATATCTTGGTCTGTGGTTCCAATAAGCCATTCACAGACTGAGTTCAAATTTGAAATGATTAAAAAAATAAATAAAGGGTGTTACATATTTCTATGAAGCCACGCGTAACAAGATTGACGTAAACAGATACCTCCTTTACAAAGCCTTCACTGCAGTGGGCTCTCTCCCCTCTCACACGTATTTACCAACAAACACCCTGAATGCTTTCCCTTGTACTCTGTTATCGCATCAACGCGATCTTCTGAAAAAGAAGCAAGCGCGTATATTATGTGTGAAAGTTTCATGGGATCTTATTCATAATGTAGAGTGGGATCGCGCTTGATCACAATCTCTGACTCTGAAGTGATAGTTTATTATTTTTCTCCCTTTTACGCTTGGTGTGAGTTTACTTTGCTTAGGTATGCTAATATTAGTGGTAGATGACAGTCGCGAATTGAGCTTGAGCTTCCTTACAATCTACCTGTTTTTGTTGACCTTTTTAGAATCTAGGTAGGTTTTAATCGGATCATCAATTTTATCTAAAAAAATAGGTTCAAAATGTTTAATTGCATGCTCATTGCTCAATGTTTGTTAAAGTAGGATAAGCGTGTGTTTTTCTCAAATAAGTGAATTTCTTTGTAACTCTTTTGAGAAAACAAAGATCTTAAACCTTAAATAACTACCAGTAGCTGAACAGAAATGGAGATGTAAACAGTTCCTCTATAAAGTAGGTATAGGCCTACTAACTACTTCACTATAACTTTGAATGCTTCCCTTGTAGTCTATTAATACCTCTAGTTAATCTTCTATGTAGGTATGTGGATGGATAATATATTATGCGTGAATCATGAATGAAAGCCCCATGTGTACATGTGAAGTACTTAGCAAACTTACAACTAAATTCTGAACCCCGAGCCTACTTAGACGTTAATTGAATACATTCTTGTTTTCTATCTAAATAATTATATTCAGTGTGGTGTGTTATATATAGAATTCATTTTATGTTTGGTTTAACTTTATTTAGATGTTAGTGAATTTAAATGCAATAACTCTCCACTCTTTTATAGACGTTTTTGCTTGCTATTGGTATATCAATAAACTGCACTCATGATAATAATTATGTTGATGACGAGAATCTGGTAAAAGAAGAGGAAAAGGAAAACATAATATCGAACCTTGCTCACGAGATTACGCCCCCGTTGAATGTTAACACAACTGTACTAATTGTTCTGACTTATGATGATTAATAAAAATAAATAGTTTCTATCAACTTCCTAATCCCAGCATCCTCAGAAACGCTCACTCGTCTGTTATAACTTGTATTATAGAGGTAGTCAAAAGGGCATGTTATATGAGGTGGTTCTTTATTCTGAACCTCTAACTTCTGTGTTCGGCCCTTTAAGAGTATCATCTAGTGACGTAGTTCTTTATTTTATCTGCAACATTTTAAAAAATTATGAAAATCGGACTACATTTACGGGTAGGAAAACGTTATCGTTTTTTGTATAAAAGCTTACAGCTGCTATAAGCTGTATCACATAATGCGCGTGAAAAATTTGTATTTACCTGCTTGTATTTTATATCCTTGGTCGCGTAGGTATATTTTTGGATTCTTTCGAAGATATTTTCGTCAAAGTTAGAACATTACAAGTTATAAGCTTTAAATATTCGCTAACTGAAATTTTTAGCTACAAGTAACAATCTTAGAAGTGCTAATAAAAAATGCGGTAATCATTAGAAAAAAAATATTGCGTAAATTTGATCGTGTACTCCTTTATTGTATTGCTCATTAAGGTCGCTTAAAACAGAACAACGACTCATTTATTTGTACCTTAGTTTCATAGTACAAGTGATTAGGCCGAAGCCACGATTAGATCTACAACGCTGGGCGAAGGCCAACTATATGAAAGTATCGGGTAATTACTTTCTATAGCGCGTTTACTGTGGCCCAATTGGGCCGGAATATGCTTCTCATTATCCTTTATTATGCCTCCGATGCTAATCACACCGCTCCAATTGCGCCTGAAACGACTGTAATTGAATCGGACGTGTTTAGACTTTCGCTGACCATGGAAATACAATATACGCCATATTGAAAGAAAGGTACTACATAATTTATTTCTATACATTTACAGACTGTGTGACGATGTGGAATGTGTGACTATGCAAATGTGACGTCTCCAGCAGAGCAGGCTATCTTTTTCCTGGTCATCCCCTAGATAGTGAAAGAAAAACGTATTCATCGTTATCGTAATGGTTTATAAATTCTGCCTGCTGTTGGTTCCCTAATTTACATCACCCAATCGGGGGACATAATTTGCGAACAATTACGATAATGACGAATATGTTTTTCTTACGCAATCAGGCCCTGTTCATAAATACTTTGTTCAGCGTTATTAGTGTCCAAATAGAAATGTTACTGATGTTGATAAATTGCGATTTGATCACTTAATTTAATACAATTTAATATATCTGTCTCTCTCTCTCTCGACGCGTCAGTGTCAAGTCTAACAAAGGCACAAACGGACAAAAATATGAGCTCCTCCACCCTCCACGTGACGATGTGGAGCCTCTATAACTATAGATAGGTAGAATAGTTATATTTGGTTTGTATATCTATAGAGTTTACTAGCTGACCCGTCAAATGTGGCTTACGACTTACTCTCAGACCTAACAAACATACGCAGAAAATTTCAAAGCAATCCGTCGAGCCGTTTGCTATGAAATTTTCTAAGTATGTTTGTAAGTTGAGTTTGGTAACAAAAATTGCCACGAGAATATTATATATTAGAGATTGAATAGGCAATGTTTATATATATTTAAATTTATTGAAATAAAGTATAAAATAAAAAGGGATTGTGTGGTTTTATGAAACCATGTCGAAACTTTTGTGGCCTTGGCTGTTCTGACGAGCGCCTTTCACTTTATCTCCACTCCGCGGCCGACTGTCACGCGACATGCAACACACAGACGAAAAAGTTTGAGACGATGTAATAAAAGTTTTACTTTAAAAGTACTTAAATGATTACATTTTGTCAGGATAAAATTGTATAAGTGAAGGTAACCATGACTATTATTATAGTAAAACAATAACAATAGTTAGAGTTCTACGAGTTGAGCTAGCTCACAGTCACAACGGAGTACATACTGGTACTATTTGGTCAGTGCGAACATGTCCACGATCATACCCGACGACATGTGATTAAATATTCCCTCTACAAAGTGATTTGGCTGATGCAGACAGATTAGCCGATATAATCCCCAGATTTGATTATCCAACAGTTCAGAAAATCATCAATGCGTAGTGCTTGGAATAACTTACAAAGTATAATAGGATGATATTTTAATTAAGATCTTTAGTCATTTACTTAATTTCGTGTTACTTTAGTAGAATGAGTTTATTTAAATTCAGATCATTAGTTGTTTAGTTCATTCATGTTACCTATAAAAAATTAAAAAAAAAGTCAAAATAAAGCTACGGCGAAAATAAGCTAGCATTCTAAAACTACAAATGCCGACCTTAAAAAGTCATATTTCAAATGTTATTTTCTGCTTCAATTGAGCAATGAAAACAACAATGGATTTCAAACACTTCAAGTACCTAACAACCATTTCAGTCTCTTATTGCTCGTTTTCACCAACACTTAAAGAAACGCCTAAGCCGAGAGGTGACAGTTTTCACTGACAACGACTGTCACCTAAGGGCTTAGGTGTCCCTTAAAATGTTGGTGAAAACGGCCATACGACTTATTGTTATTTTGTGGTATAGCACGAATCGTTTATTTCCGATTTTCTATTCCTAATCATCTTGATATTATAATTGGCATTTCGTGCATTATCTCTCCTGATAGATTATGAAAGACATCCATTTAACCCATACAAATTGCACCTATCAAAGAATTAAAGTTCAGTATCTAGGGGTTTCGTGTTACCTCAGTTCATAAACTATTCAAGGAACATAATTACAGGCGCTTGTACACGTCAATCAGCTGTATTGGAAAACTAATGTGTGTCAGCTTGCTGCTTTCCACGTAATATAAATGGGATTGCCGATTTCCGATTTGTTACTGCCACTTGAACTACCAAGGTATACATCTATATATATAAAAGAATGAGGCATTTTTGGTTGTTCCACGGATTCCGTCTACACTATAGGTCGTAGAGATCTGAAATTTGGTGCCTAGGTAGATATTAGGTCATGAATTCGTACTAAGACGGGGATTCCAGAAATTCAAATGTTAAGGGGTAAAAATCGTACATTAAAGGGATTTCCCCATACAAAAGTGAATTTCTTTCATTGTTCCAGGAATTCCCGAAAAACTAAAAGTCCTAGAGATCTGAAATTTGGTGCCTAGGTAGATATGAGGTAATGAATTCGTACTAAGACGGGGATTCCAGAAATTCAAATGTTGAGGGGTAAAAATCGTACATTAAAGGGATTTTCCCATACAAAAGTTATTTTTTTTCGTTGTTCCAGGAATTCCCGAAAAACTTAAAGTCGTTGAGATCTGAAATTTGGTGCCTAGGTAAGTAGATATTAGGTCATGAATTCGTACTAAGACGGGGATTCCAGAAATTCAAATTCTAAGGGGTAAAAATCGTACATTTAAGGGATTTTCCCATACAAAAGTTATTTTTTTTCGTTGTTCCAGGAATTCCCGAAAAACTAAAAGTCGTAGAGATTTCAAATTTGGTGCCTAGGTAGATATTAGGTCATGAATTCGTACTAAGACGGGGATTCCAGAAATTCAAATTCTAAGGGGTAAAAATCGTACATTTAAGGGATTTTCCCATACAAAAGTGATTTTTTTTTCGTTGTTCCAGGAATTCTCGAAGAACTAAAAGTCGTAGAGATCTGAAATTTGGTAGCTAGGTTTTTATTAGGTAACAAAATCAATTCGTACTCAGATTTCTCGGGGATTTTTGGAATACAAATTTTGGTGGCCGCCATTTTGAACTTTTTTCTTAGTGGGCCGATTGCTCTGAAAATCAATATTTGAGTATCGCAAGTCGCAACAAACATGGAGTAGGAATTTGTAGTCAAAATTTAAAAGAGTGGCCGCCATTTTGATCTTTTATGTTACTGGACCGATAACTTTGAAAATCGATATTTGAGTATCGAAGTAAGCATAGAAAACGAATTTATGGTCAGATTTTAAAAAGTGACCGCTATTTTGAAATTTTTTGTTACTGGGCCGATTGCTCTGAAAATCGATATTTGAGTATCGCAGCAAGCATTGAGTAGGAATTTCAGGTCAAAATTAAAAAAAGGCCGCCATTTTGAACTTTTTTGTGACTGGGCCGATTGCTTTGAAAATCGATATTTGAGTATCGAAGTAAGCATAGAGAACGAATTTATGGTCAGATTAAAAAAAGTGGCCGCCATTTTGAAATTTTTTGTTACTGGGTCGATTGCTCTGAAAATCGATATTTGAGTATCGCAGCAAGCATTGAGTAGGAATTTGTGGTAAAAATTAAAAAAATGTGGCCGCCATTTTGACTTTTTTTGTTACTGGGCCGATTGCTTTGAAAATCGATATTTGAGTATCGCAGCAAGCATAGATAACGAATTTATGGTCAGAATTAAAATAAGTGGCCGCCATTTTGAAGTTTTTTGTTACTGGGTCGATTGCTCTGAAAATCGATATTTGAGTATCGCTACAAGCATGGAGTAGGAATTAATGGTCAGATTAAAAAAAGTGGCCGCCATTTTGAAAATTTTTGTTACTGGGTCGATTGCTCTGAAAATCGATATTTGAGTATCGCAGCAAGCATTAAGTAGGAATTTGTGGTAAAAATTTAAAAAAAGTGGCCGCCATTTTGAACTTTTTTGTTACTGGGCCGATTGCTTTGAAAATCGATATTTGAGTATCGCAGCAAGCATAGATAACGAATTTATGGTCAGAATTTTAAAAGTGGCCGCCACTTTGAACTTTTTTGTTACTGGGCCGATTGCTCTGAAAATCGATATTTGAGTATCGCAATAAGCATGGAGAAGGAATTTGTGGTCAAAATTAAAAAAGTGGCCGCCATTTTGAACTTTTTTGTTACTGGGCCGATTGCTCTGAAAATCGATATTTGAGTATCGCAGGAAGCATCGAATAGGAATTTGTGGTCAAAATTAAAAAAAAAGTGTCCGCCATTTTGAACTTTTTTGTTACTGGGCCTGGGTTTAGGGCCGATTGTTTTGAAAATCGATATTTGAGTATCGCAGCAAGCATTGAGAACGAATTTATAGTCAGATTTAAAAAAAATTGGCCGCCATTTTGAACTTTTTTGTTACTGGGCCGATTGCTTTGAAAATCGATATTTGAGTATCGCAACAAGCATGGAGTAGGGATTCGTGGTCAAAATTTAAAAAAAGTTGCCGCCATTTTGAACTTTTTTGTTAATGGGCCGATTGTTTTGAAAATCGATATTTGAGTATCGCAGCAAGTACTTACAAAGAAAGAATTTGTCGTCAAAATTATCAAAATGACAGGAATTTTGTTAATAAAACGCCTGAGGTTGTAAAGCAGAGGTTTATCGTGAGCGAAGCCGCGGGCGTCTGCTAGTATCTAATATACCTAACGGTACAGAAGGCTCATTCCGCAATATGATTTAAAGAATAGCGACTCTAGAATTCAGTTCGCCATAGCGCCTGGCCCTGCCTCCGGAAAGAACACGCAACAAACGCAAAGCTGTGGTCTCTTTCAATCGCGTAACTTTATTTCATTCGACGTACTAAGGTTGCCTCGCGATCGGGCGCACGCAGCGCGTGAAATAGTCCGAACAAGAAGGTACTAATGCGAGTAAAGTAGCCGGCGTGCGGCGACCGTCTGAAATTAGTACGTCGGGACGCCTACCTAGTTTACACATTACAATTTAAAAGTGAACAAGGTTATTTAATTTATAGCCAAATTATTATCTTACATAATTATAATTTTTAAGATTATTTTTGAAACATTATTGTTTATTAATAATCGTCTATTACAAAATATTTTATCATAGAAAAAACACCGTATTCACAAAATAAAATCAGTACAAGTAAGTACGTGAAGGCAAAATAACTAATCTGCTCTTACTAAATAATCTATAAGTAACATATTCCAGGAGCGTATTCCTTCATTAGGAACACCAGCATCAGTAATGCAATTACTGATTTATGGTACGACTATAACTTAACTAACAATAACAATGACGCTTTGCCATTCAGCGAGAAGCACGATACACGCGTGCACTAGGGTTGGCACCAGTCTCTGTAAGGGCCTTGAATTAAATAATAATCTTCACTTTTCCTTGGAACAGCAGTCAGCACTCTTCCTCCTTGGTCATCATTCTTTACTGAAGGTCGTGTCCGCTCTGCAGTTCTTTCATTGCACTTTTAACAATGTCCCTCCATATATTTTTAATGAATTCCTTACATACATCATACATTTCAGTGTTCAGATTTCCTCGATTATTGGATCGTTCAATATCGTCTCCAAGGTAATCCGCAAAAGTTAAAACCTGTGAAAGAAATTACAAGCTGTAGCTAATTTAAGATTTGAATTCATGAATGAAGATAAATAAATGATGAAATGAAATTGATAAATGCGATGTGAATACCACTACGCGTGGCTTCAGAAGTCAATTTAATGTGAAACCAGTTTTTTTTAAGTGAATAGGTAGAATGTGAAAATGAAACATTGTACTAGTACGTAATGACAACCCTAGGTGTACACTACAACGTACTATAATATTGTCCGTAATTCAGTTGGTAATTTTGGTACATGTCTAATCCAATTAGCTATTATGATCCGCGCTCCGAATATTAATTTGATGGTTTTGTAAGGAGGCTGCATCCGAGCCAACCTTATGTTACAATGGAGCCAGCACTTAATCCTGATCACGTCTTCAATTTGATCGGACCCTGTGTGGTATTTACTGAACTTGCTCTATATTATTGTATTGCTGACCAGCAGAAATTACATGAAGTAAGATGTATAAGATAGGAACAGTTTATTGATTATTATTTAACGCTAATAAACTGTTTATTTTCGGGTATACATTATACCCGAAAATAAACAGTTATATATATATATAGTAACAGTAACATATATATAGGTATTTGTGAATGTCATCATCATTTACAAAAACGTATACCTCCGTCCATGTCAGTTGGTACTTTTATTTCTGAAGCCTGAAGTAAACTATCCTCCCTTCATATTTTTAATCGTTCATGAATACAGCTGCTGGGCGTACTAAAATTATAAGTCGGCTAAAAACTTTGAGCTTTGGTCAAACTTTTTCTTATTTTAACATTATTTAATTTATTAATTATTATTAGTATACTCATCTTTACGTATTATGCGCCTGATGACTATGATAACGGCTAAATACATACGTGCATGATGGCAGTATACAATTAATTTGTAATTAATATTAACCATTTTGTGTAATCAACGTGCCTAATACAAAAGTTTAAGTGGAGTGGGAACAGACAGATTTTGCGGTCTCGGCTCATTGTGGTATAAAACCATTATAAAAGCAAAAACATAATCGGGATCGGGATTGGTTTGTTACATGCCAAGGTAGCGGTTTGTTAAATGCTTCAATGACTGATTTTACGTGATCGAAAACTCGATTTATAGCGATTTTCGTTCACGCTATACCGCACCTGTTTTGGCCGTTTGACCGTCTAGTCTGATAATTTTCTACTTTCGTAGTTGTATTGCAAATTCTTTTTAAAATTAATTTCAATCCTTGAGAAAGGTTAAAATATAATCACATCTATAATCGCAGACTTCATTCCTTGAGATTTTTTTGGAATATTTTTTTTTATTTACCTATTTACACAGGGCAAGCCATGAAAGCTCTTCGAAAGGATGATTTTCCTCTTTTTATTACTGAAAGCCGTATGAAAGTCTGAGTAGCAGTTTCTGAGCGAATAATCATAAATTCAAAGCAAACTTTAAATAATATGTAGTGTCGATTACTCATCTCAAGTGACCTCTTCGTAATTTCATAAAATATGTATGCATTTTCATTGCTACTGCACCAATCAAGTAATTAATATTTTATCAGTTGAAAAAGGTAAATCGCCTTGTCAATTAATTGATTTAAGCGCTTTAATGCTACTTTAAAATAATTTGTTTCCAAGCTGTATTGGAACGATAACCTTATTGAGCAAAAATTGTGGGGATTTAAATTGATTTATTAACTCTGGTTTTAATGAGAATATTCAAACAAGAAATGTTGCATAGGATTGAAGTAGCTTTTTGTACACAATAACTTGCTTGCCATCTTACCTGAGGGCAAAGCTATGCTGCAGCTAAAGATGTTATTATACTAACTTGGAAGGGTTAAGTAACACGGGAACTATAAATCGCTTGGCGCGTCCGCTTTTGTCTGAATAACGGTAAACAGCCGCGGCAGAAGCCTCTCGCTAAATCAGCCCTGAGCAAATGTTTAAATTATGAGTAATCTCTGTGGCAGGAACCGAACCTGCAACCTCTCTGCACTCGAATCGTGGATAAGCAGGTTATAAGTTGCAGAAACCCATGGACTATATTTTTTTCTATAGTCCGCAAGAGATTCATGCGATATGACACAGTACAATATCACACTAATGTTCTAAAACTTTTCCTACGTACCTTTCGCTCTGACACCTGATCATCATCATGGAAGATTTGCGTTTATCCAACTACGACTACGTCAAAATCAGTTGGATAGATTAATTTTTTATGCTATAATCCGCTACTTGATAAGATTCTGTATAGTACAATTATATGCCCATAATATGAAACACCAGACACAATTTTCTAACACTTTCTTCGACGCACGTTTCGTCCCAACATATCCTCAGGAGATGTTGACTTAACAATGCAAAATCGTAGAGTCAAAAGTCGAAAAACTACGGACCTAGAATAAAACTATATTCAGAGATTTATTTATTTATTATTTCTGTGTTAATAATTGATTTATGATTGTTGCAGATGAAGGCAAAATTCATAAAATAGTACAGTGGACCCGGAACGGCGACAGCCAGTCAGCTTTACTTGACATCTTCGATGTAACCCCCGGCGAACCGATTCAGGTACACGCGGCGAATAAATTGCGTTTTAACACTCGCCTTTCACGCGTGGACGTGATAAAAATTGCAGCTGAAATTTCAGCACTGATGACAAAAATATTTTCAAGTGCCGCTCCGGCAAGCACTCGATATTTTCATTACAATGATTCTGAAATTGTTGAACCGGTTATACGTCGTTAGTGTTATCGTTTTAGAAATAACACTGGTTTTGCACCAATTGAAACCTGTATAAATTGTCTGTGTACCACCTTTAGAGAGATCCTTCTTGTTTGTTTACACACTGATTTCCCCTTTAATCTTCCAGTTACTTTGATGGATTCACAGGTTTTTTTGGACATGATAGTATTAATAATAAAATTGATAATTGACAATGCGGACAAATGCGCGGGGCGATAGCTAGTTTCACATATACAGAAGTTAATTTCAAACTATTTTCTTAGTCGATTAAAACAAGTATGTCTAGACGTTATTTGTATTCCACAGTTTGAAGAACTTAAACTTTTACGAGTCTCAAGATGAGTATAAGTGGTTTATATTGCTTTTTATTGTTTCTTTATGTTTACTTTTTCTTTCAATATACTTTTTCCAAGGATCAATTAAGCTCAGGACTTTTCTCCTGTCTCAGCATAAACTATCACTCATTACAGTAAACATTACATTTAGGTATTTTTGGTTAACTCAATTTCATCAAGATTTTACACCTTTTGATTGATTGATTGATCGAAATCGGTAACAACTAATTTTATCCGATAGACAAACTGATCAAATAACTTATCGGTTTCAACTGTCATTCTCATACATAATTTCGTTCCAAAAACGTACCAAAAGCAATCGCAGAAATAGAATAGAAAAGTCATACGCTACGGCTGCTGCTACAAAAGCAAAAGCATGAAATATGAATGTTCATTAAACTGTATGGTGTAGGCGATGGCCCTGTCGCGGCTGCACGGCTCTCTATACGCGGCGTCGGACCGGCGCGTGCTACAGCTACGCTTGGCGCTGTGCGCGCGCCGCTACGACGCGTGCGTGCGCTGCGCGCGCGACCCCTACTGCGGCTGGGACCGTGACACCGCCGTGTGCAGGGAATACACGCCAGGGTGAGCTGATGAGGGGCAGAACGACACAAAATAATGTTACATCTTGTGTCGCTCTGTTGAGGCCCTGTCTCTAACTTTGCTGATTTCTATTATCAATCAGCAGTACAGCTCGTTTTCACCAACATTTTAAGAGATACCTAAGGAGGCAGTTGTTGTAGGTGAAAATTGTCACCTATCGGCTTAAGCGTTTCTTAGTGTTGGTGAAAACGCGCGAGCATTAAACTCATACCTATTTATATACTTTTGAACCATTTTTGAACATTTTAAATCAGTTCGAATTTTTGAGGCAATTGTTGTTTATAACGACGGACCTGGTTTTGTCTACCTTTGTAAAGCATAAAATGAAAGTGAAATATTTTTTAGTTTTCCACAATACGTAGATGTAACATATAACTGTAGAGGTAACTTTGAACAATTAATTGTCAATTTTAAAGTTAACACAATGTTTGAAAGACCTGAAACACTATAAACTAAACTTCCATTAATATGCGCATAAAATAACGAGCCGCGATACAGGTTATTCAATTCTTTCGACAGCGCACAGAGCGCGCTGAAATTCAATATTTCGATATAATATTTTAGTGACTAATCACGAGCAATATTATCAATTTAGTTAAATGATGAAGTCCCCGCTGATGAAGTCGCTAATTGAAACTATTTTTGAACACTGATCCCTATCTCTGGATTGCTGACTGTCAACGTTAAAATGAAGTCACTTGATTTTCGCCATTTTGGCGCTGATTGTTGCGTAACCTGGCGTGAGCGTCTATGGAACTAAAATAAAATGACATTCAAAACGACGGCCCACTACCAACAAATGTCAATTTAGTACTATGGACGTTCGGGGGTGGCGCTTCTAATCGGCACAAAAAGGAACTGTCAGATGTATAGAATGATTAATCCAGAGATAGAGATCAGTGTTTTTGAATCAAAATAAACTTTAACAATATAATTGATTTTTATATTTTATGAAGGATTTAGCATGCTCATGCTTTTATATTCTTTAACAGATTAATCCAAGATGTAGCGAACGAAACGGCAGATATCTGCGACTCCTCGATCTCCCGAAAGAGTGTATCAGCGACCTGGGGCCAAAGCCTGCATCTCGGCAGTTTTGTCAAAATGCCTGAGGTGCTGCAGCCGAGGGCGGTGACGTGGTACCACTACTCGCGGGAGAAGGGCCGACACCCCATCGCTTTTAAGTAAGTTCACCTAAGTTAGCCAACTATATTTTAACTAGACAGTGTCTCAACCCTCTTTTATGCCCCACTTATGGGCACAGCTCTAATCTCAGAATGAGAAGGGTTTGGCGGTAACCTATCGAGCTGGCCAAATGCAACTGTGCAAGTTTGACCTTTGATAACATTGCAGTTAACTCAGTCATGCACGTTATCATAGGATTTTCCTTTACGCAAATAATATTTTACCTACTAATTTCCTTCGTAAAATTAGAGCGCAACTCTACCCGGGTTTCGAACTCCCTGATAAGAGGCAGTAGATTATAACTCGTTTAATTAGGAAAAGTGCAAAGGTAGGTGTATATTGTAAGAGAACCACAAGTTTTTAGTAGGTATCTACTGTCCGCTATCTACTGGCACAAAACCATGGAAAAATCCACGTAAAAAATCTATCCAGTAAACAGGCAGTAGGCAACTAATTAACCTTCAAAAACTCCTTAACAAAAATAATAATAATATATTTTTATTAAAAAATAGATGATTATATTGCATTCCCATCCGGTACATCTGTGTATATAAAAGTGTTGTAAGTACATGTACATACATTGTACACACCAAAATCTGTCCCCCACGGTAAAATTACAGACAGTAGGTGCCTACTAACAATAAAAAGTCATCGAGAAGACAACGCGAAAGGGTAACAAAGAACAATTACACCACACACCCGGACACACAGACTGAACACACGTGTAACAACATTAATTAAAGTGTTTCCAAATCTGCCATTATCTCAGTTCCGCTTTCCGCCAGCACAATTAAAATGCAAAGGGAAACTCGAGTTTCAATTCATCGAGTCCTATCCCTTATATTATATCATTTAAACGAGGGTTTATTTCGCTAGCCGTGCTTTAATTATTTCTTAAAATACCGTAAATACGAGTAGGTCGGGATATCAAATTCAGTGAGGTTAAAGGCTTGAAGGCCATGTCGGAAAGCGTACGAATTTAATTCCGTAACATTTTATTTCTCACGCACTTGTGCTTGTAATCATTTTTTTTTGGATGTTACAACAATTATTATTCAAAAAATCCCCTTCTTGCGTATCGTTATCCTTAATAACCGGAGTTATTTCCTGTTCATTATTTTTCCTCTCCGGTTTGCCTATCGTATACAAAAGGGATTGTATTGTTTTTAGGATTAACGTACGGATCCTCGTGTGATTTTCCGTATTCCCTCGTTTAATTTGCTCGGTTTAACCGTGATTTGTGCTACAATTTTCTCTAACCATAATATATAACAAATTATGTGTTTATTATATGTTAACTCTAATTAATTTGAAAAGAGCAAGTTCCGAGTTTCTTGCCAGTTCTTCTCGGTGCAAACCTGCATTCCGAACTTGGCGGTAGAGTTTTTGACATTTCATGGGCGCCTTTTATTCAGGCCTATGTGAAATAAAGAATTTCATTTCATTTCATTTAATACTTTTGTTACAGTAAACCCGAGAAATACATAGAGACTTCGGAACACGGGTTGCTGATAATTTCAGTGAGCGAAGGAGATGCAGGGCGCTACGACTGCTGGCTCGGAGGCTCCTTGCTCTGTTCGTACAACATCACTGTGGATACCCACAGGTGAGCTCAATTCACTGTCGTAAACAGCATCAGTCCAGTCAACTGGGGTGTGCCAATTGGCATGGTCTTGGCTGCATAGATGTAAGCTCGTCGCTGTTATAAGTAATTTTACAGAATCAAGGGACTGCAATATTTAAAAAAAAAAGTAATTATTTATAATAGGCGTTTAGAGCATTTTTATTAATTGCATTTATCTAGAAGACATGGTGTAAAGTATCATAAAGTAAAGTAGGTATCTTTTATTTGCATAAAAATACGTTACTACTACGTTACGATACTGACAAGAGCCTGTATATTAGGCCTATGTGAAATAAAGATATTTTGAGTTTTTTGAATTACTTTTCAGTCAATCCAATTAATATATTATTTCTCATAGATGTTCACCGCCTGAAAAAAGCAACGAGTATCAGAAGATCTATTCGAACTGGTGTCATGAATTTGAAAAATACAAGTCTGCTATGAAAACGTGGGAAAGAAAGCAAGAGGTAATTAATTACTCATAAAAATAATATAAATACAGTGTTAATTGACATACGATTATGCACGATACTAGTGAACTTATGATTGCCATAACCCCACGGAAGTTGATTTGAAAAGATATATCTATAAATCCACGACAAACGCATCATTTTGCATTTTATTATTTACTTGTAACCACAAAAATTAAGTACTTATATTTTTTGTTATTTTGTAAGAATTTAAAATTTCGTAAAAAGATAATTTGTTTCTCGTTGAGTGAGGTTTTAACCAAGACTTCAAAGATTTGTGCCGCTGGCGCTCGAACTGCTACAACCAACGCAGTAGACTTTCAATTCTCATGTCACTCTTGTAACATATTACGAAAGAAACTTCGTTTTAACCGACTGCTCCGCGACACTCACGTATTCTTTTGTTTCAGCAATGCGCAAGACAGAACGACTCGAATCAAAACACGCATCCGAACGAAATTGTGTGATAGCTCCTGAACATCGCCTATCTCATGTTTCAATCGGTTAACTATTACGCCGGAGCCATTCCCGTTCCGTATGTCTCTGCCGCTCTGGAACACTTCGACGTGCTCTCGTGAGGAACCCGCATGCCGTGACCAATGAAGCTCAACATCCCTGTGTAGTGAATCTAGTGCCCCTGATATCCCCTAAAGATTCACGGCGAGAAAATTCGTCGAGAAGTTCGCCGAGACTTCTCGAAAAAACAAAAAAATTGTCCACACTCTCAATTTTCTCGCTATGATTAGAATACATAATTTGTCTCGGGTCAAAATACCGACGCCGATCAGAGAACAGGCGAGTGCGAGAACGAGAAGGCGAGAAACTCCTCACATTCACGCTTCTCGGGTGTTCACGCGGGTTCTCGGCGTGAGTCTGTAGGCGGCATGAAGCTTCCCCAAAAGTGACTAGTGTCAGGACCCATCGTTCCACAACGCAACAGGAACATGAGAAAGGTGATCGGATAATCGAATTTTTACGGACTTTATTACTTAAAATTTAAGGGAACGATTCCTAGCGTTGTGCGTCGCTTTGTTGGAGATTTTTGTATGTATAGAAAAAGGTTTTATCTGAAAAAAAGTCTTAATCTAAGTACGCTTTGTTCGTTTGATAAGTAGTGATTGTTAGTGATCCGAGCGAGTTATTAAATAAATGAAACGAAATTATTGTGTATCAAATTGCTTAGAAACCTTCAGTATGCGATGAGTGAGTGAAAATTAAAAAAAAGCTATTTAATTACCCATTAAATTTTTGATCGACCGTGGATTATGATCTTATTTCATTTTAAATCAAATTAACAGACCATACAATTTCCTATAATACGATATTGTATGATGATGTTTTAAACAAGCGTTTATTGCATTTTATTTAAATACAAACCTATAAATAATTACTCTGACGAACTATCATCATACGAGTATATTACGTTTTTTCGTTTTGAAACAAACAGAATAATAATCAACAAATAATCTGCAAATAAAAACTATTTTTACGTAATTTCAATTACATAAAAGCAGTGTATCTTAATCGTGACTTGTAATTAAGTTTATTTGTAACAAAATCATCAAGATGGGATAGCCTTTTGCTTCGCTAATGGGTGAAATACGTACGCCGGCCGCTTCGCCGTAATTTCAAATCTCCGAGGGTTGTGGGAAGGTTCGCCTCATTATTTTTCCCCTATTCGTGTAAATAGTTACCTAATTCTGTTCCCTACTAATGTAAGTACCTACGTATAGAATGCACGTCCCTAAACGTAATGAGTATAATTTAAGCCTGTGATATATAAGAAATTCGTTTAGGACCTAACTTTAAGTGTTTATTCACTAACTGGTATAGGTAAATTATAGTTTTTAAATTCAGAAACATTTTATCAGGACATAGTTATAAACAAGATTTTTAAAACTAAAATAAGTTTCTACGAAAACAAAACCACTTTATACATCTTTTTAATCTATCGAATAACACTGATGTAGGATAGACATCACATTCCTTTGATACTGCCACATAGTAAGATAATAGTAAGTGACAAATGTTTTAGTTGATTCAATTAAATTTTTTTATATCGTGAAATAAATACTCTTGTAATGAAAATAGGTGAATATTTTGTAAACATGGTTAATGGTCATGTCTGTGCATTGACACTTAATACAATAGATAATGTTATAACTTTTACAAACAATTAGGTACGTTTATTATGGCTATGAATCTGTGGGCGATTTTGCCAGACTTCTGATTGTTGTTAATGTGTTAATGAAGAATTGTCTGAAATTCTACAATAAGGGATTCATAGACATTCACAGCCGATTTGATATAGATTCCTATAATAGCAGGCATTCTGCTATAAAATGGGCACGAATGGGTACCCTTGCTCTTTCACTGTGCAACACCAATACTAGCACACAATGAAAGATAATTCCGCAAAAACAGCTATGTATACAGTATAGTAGATTCTTTATACGGTAGAACCGTAAACATTGACGTAAAAAAACAGCAATAATTTTTACTAAAAGTTTCAGCAAAGCTTGCTCATGTGAGTAAAATGTATGCCAAGACATACGGAACAAAGGCCTATCACGCTTAGCGAGTTTTTGTATCCCGCTTCAGTAATTCCCTATGTCCTTGCGTACATGTTTACTGTTAGAGTATATTTTATTCATAATATTTATATTGAATATTTATTATAAAATACTAGTATAAAGTAGCCAGTGTTTAGGAAATACTCTGCATAATATTTTTGTACAAAAAATCTGAATGTGGTTAGATAAATTAGATGATAAGTAACCTTCACGTATCATACTCATCGGTACCTTTGCATTTGATATTATATTTTGTTATATTTACACTTTTGTCTGTCTTACTGCGGGTTTTTCTAAAGAAGTATTTGATGTTATGACCTCACAAAAATTGCTGACTATGTAAGAAATAATAATCTTGAAAATATTTTACTTAATTGCCAAGTGTTGACTCAAGCCTCAAGGTTACTTTTTTATAAATTCTTCAATTCAACTTGAAATCATGTCATCAAAATGACCTAGTGACTAATGAGAGAAAGATTTATTCTGGTAAGGCAGTTATAGTGTATTTTTAAAAATATGTTATTTTTGTGAAAGATAGGTATGTGTTTCAAAGCTGCTTGCTAATTCATATATTTCTACTTACATTTCACAATATAAATAAATGATGACAAAAGTGTAAATAAAACTTTATGACTTCATATCATTTTTGTCTACCTAAGAGCTTGTATATTGAAGTACTTCTTATTCTATTTAATGCTAAAAACCTTGTAAAATATAACCTATTTTTAGAAATTTAATAAAAATACCAACAGTATAACAATTTATTCGATTTATTTTTATGGATTTGAAATAACCTCAGCTGTGTTGATTGATTGGCAGTGTTGATTTTACATGCTGAATTTGTTATTATTAATTATTTTATTATTTATTAGTGTAATGCGAAAAGTTAATAACAAAATAAATTGTCTGAGATTAAACAATTAATAACATATTTTAATTTAAACAACACGAGCATTTTATTTATTTTAAAAACACACAAATTATTAACATAATATTTGAGTTTCTAGTATGCGCGACCTACGATATGACTATACGTATGAGTATACGTGCTCAAAAATCGTCTAAAAAATTCTTGCACTTGAAATCGGTTGATCAAATTATTATTATCATTTTCTTGCAGTAGATACAGAGCAGTGGGGTTATTTTAAATTCATTTTTCGATAGCAAATTGAAATCAAAACCGGCCATTTTATACTTATACTATATGAAAACGTTTTCCTTTACTACCAATTTAGATAATGTAAAAGGCTCAACTAACGAAGTAACTGTTCTGAGATTCCGCCATACTAGAAATATAAAGTTAGATGCTTATATATTTTGTTTTTGCGCATATATAATTTTCCGTCATATCATGGTGTACATAAATAAATCGAAATAGTATATAAAATAGGAATAAATATCTGAGCTTCGTCGTTTATTGATAAATTTTATGTACTACCTAAGACATTGTACTTAAGTAATTTTAGTGGTTATAAAAATTAAGGATGGCCCAAATCTCGGGCTGATCCTGCGCAATAATTATAGCTAAATACTTACTATTCTGTACTATTCGAATAGCTCTGTAAATGTCACATGTTACTATACTATTTAAGTTAATTTCAAATGTAGAGATAAGATTTTATATAATAAATCTATGAAATGTATCTTGCAGTCTGAATGCTTTTTATTTATCCTTACGTGAATTCTTAAGGGTTGAACCTGATATACCTTTCATTACCATTTTATACATTTTGACGACCGTGGTTGAGTGGTTAGCGTGCCGGTTATCAAGGCGCCGCCACCTCTGAGGTTCCGGGTTCGATCCCCGGTCGGGGCAATGTAGAGAAATAAGTTTTCTACATTGTCTTGGGTCTGGGTGTTGTGGTACCTTTGTTGTTTCTAATTTAACACAAGTGCATAAGCTACTTACTAAGGGATCGGAGCAATGTATGTAATGTTGTCCACTATTTATTTATTACTATTTATTATTATCTTTCGCTTAGACTACCTTAAAAGTAAACTAGTATTAATTTTAATTTATTAAAAGTTTTTTTTTTTCAGTTTATGACCTCTTGATTAAAGCAAGTAGGTATTTTATAAAAAATATAGTTTACAATTGAAATATGAGGGACTATTAATAAATATTTAATTGACTACACAAGATCTACGAAAAAGGACAAATCCATAGACAAAGGAGTTTTCTCATATTCAAAAATAGATACCTAAAATACGTAATATTCACATTGTAGAAAAAAATGCAACAATTCTAAAGACAGAGAAACAAAAAGAAACCTTACTACATTATGATATTGGCTCCGTTAGAAAAATATTCCAAACTAATGTACAGCACCAGTCTCAAAGCTAATATCGAAAAAATGGTATTGAGAGGTTCGACAGAGGCACGGAGACATGTTTAAAATAGTGTCAATTCATCAAGTCACATACCGGGTTGACATTTTCGTCATAACAACGGCAGCGGTGGGGTGCGCCCCTTGGGTCGGACGAGGGACTATAAAAAGTGAGGGCGCGTAATTATATAGTGCCACTAAACTAATTTCACGGTACATTGCACGAAATCTGCGCCTGGCACCGCCTTGCCTGCCGAAGAAATTCGATTTTACCGCCAAAACCCATGATTACCATTGTTATGTGCTATTTCGTATGAATTGCTAATACCGCGCTGGTTGTTTACGCAAATTACTGACGGTGTTGGTGGCGTTGACGGTAATTATATGGCTCAGAATTGCGTATATTTTGCTATAATTCCAATAATACTGCTTTTTAACCGACTTCAAAAAAAGGAGGAAGTTCTCAATTCGTCAGAATCTTTTTTTTTTATGTATGTTCACCGATTACTCGAAGACGCGTAAACCGATTTGGAAAATTCTTTTTTTGTTTGAAAGGGTATACTTCCCAGATGGTCCCATTTTTTTTGGTCAGGATCTGATGATGGAATCCTGGAGAAGTCGAGGGAACTTCGATTTTACCGCCAATACCCATGATTACCATTGTTATGTGCTATTTCGTATGAATTGCTAATACGGCGCTGGTTGTTTACGCAAATTACTGACGGTGTTGGTGGCGTTGACGGTAATTATATGGCTCAGAATTGCGTATATTTTGCTATAATTCCAATAATACTGCTTTTTAACCGACTTCAAAAAAAGGAGGAAGTTCTCAATTCGTCAGAATCTTTTTTTTTTATGTATGTTCACCGATTACTCGAAGACGCGTAAACCGATTTGGAAAATTCTTTTTTTGTTTGAAAGGGTATACTTCCCAGATGGTCCCATTTTTTTTGGTCAGGATCTGATGATGGAATCCTGGAGAAGTCGAGGGAACTTCGATTTTACCGCCAATACCCATGATTACCATTGTTATGTGCTATTTCGTATGAATTGCTAATACGGCGCTGGTTGTTTACGCAAATTACTGACGGTGTTGGTGGCGTTGAAGGTAATTATATGGCTCAGAATTGCGTATATTTTGCTATAATTCCAATAATACTGGTTTTCAATATTACCTAGTAGGATTACTTTAAAAAGTCACGAAATGAAAAGTTTCCAATTGATTCGTTCAACGTGTCGCGAGCACATATTACTGTTTGAAACTATGTTACATATTATATTGTTACTTTGGCATAATGGAGTCCTGCAGTACTAGTGCAAGCGAAAACCGACACTAAGGTGACGAACCTTTTCATTCCGTGACTGTACAAAGGCATTATTAACTGATTGAAAAGGCATTGGCTATTTCAGGAGGTATTATGTTTAAAAAGATATAGTATCGACTGAAAATATTATAAATACCTAAGTAGGTAGGTATGCTATAAAAACTTTAAGAAGCAGCAGTGCTATTCTACAAAATGTCCATCTCTGAAACAGCTGCCAGACAGCTGCCAAGCCGAAGATGGCATGCAAAATTGTACTCTATTACAACTGACAAATTCATAGATGCAGAGACGCACGCTCGTCGCTGTTTTGCAGAATAGCACGGCAGGTTCCAGGTCAAAAATCAAACTCGTGGTGGAAATATTGAAGATTGGAATTAAGATAGTATATAGGTACTTAGCCTAAGGTTTTATACACAAACTAGCTGAACCGGCAAACGTTGTTTTGCCATTAGAGATATAAAAAAAATACCTTAGGACCTTCTCTCAGACCTCAGATCACGTCTCAGACCTACCAAACGTACCCAGAAAATTTCATTACAATCGGTCAAGCCGTTTCGGAGGAGTTTGATAACAAAAATTGGCACAAAAATTTTATACATTAGAGAAAGATTTAAAACCTTAAAACAAGTATTGAAGTGAGTAGTCATTACGCATCCACCAATAACGCGCCTCGAGGAGTATACGAAGAGTTGAGAGTTCTGTGACTGCGATACTTCATACAGATTCACTGCTCGTGAGTGTGATGAATCCCGTAGATGCAGTTGTGTGACGAATTTGCTAACTTTCCGCGCCGTGAAGCGATCTGCATCTAATCTGCGCGCCGCATCGCCACAGCATCGCGCTGCGATGCCTGCCACAAACTGCTGCTAACTTTGCTCTAGTTTGCACTTGTGTCGTAGATACATCTTACGCTACAATTAAGACTACGGTAATGTGCCAATGAGTAAGGATATCTACCTCGCATTCTAAGTGGATATAAGACGTGTATGTGGGCTAGGTAGGTATTGCTTTTTAAGTCTCTGTAACTAAAATAAGCCTGACTTACTATAAAGTTTTCTTGCTTTGTTAAAGTATAGGTTTATTATACCAGTGTTTGAATAAAAATCAATATCCTGCCCACTCAAGCCTATATTCTAATTAAGTAATGCCTATTTTCTCTCTTTTTATTTCTCACAGCTGCACATGGGTCTTTTCTCATAACAAAAAATATTTAACATGCACTCGTGGTACTCCGTTTGTTTTACACATTTCGGCAGCGGCAGTACCTATAACTGCCGTAACCTATAGCCATAGCTTTCCCTTGGTGATATTCCACCCATATCATAATCATTTACAAAATAGTACTCTCTAAATAGTTACACTTAAATTGAGATACATAGGTACTACGAGTAATTTACTTGCTTAACATTCAGTATAGTATAACTTAACGGCGTAGAAGCCGTATTTAAGCGATCTTTAGTGAAGTTTTGTTTAAAAACTATTAAGACAATTGCTTTTAAATTTAAACGTCATGTATTTTGGGTCTTTAATCTAAAATCGTTGAAAAGCAGAAACACGATTGGATAAAATTTTCTCGATAGAAAGTTCTCCCAAAAATTGTTGCAAAATCTCAGTTTTTCTCATTTTTATCGGAAACTGTAATGGATGTAATTGTAATTTTTGTTTTAATGTGTCGGTAATAATAATATCTAAAAACGTTGAGAAACAGATTTTTGATAACTGGCTTAGTTTTTGAGTAATTAGGTAAAAGGTCGATTTTCTGTTATATTCTTCCGCGACGCTGCATGTCGCACCCATCAACGTATCCGTGAGAGTGACAAAGACAAAAATAAATTCAATAAAGCGCCTTAAAGTTAAAATTGAAAATGCGCAATAGAGAGTGGAAATTATATCTCGTTCACAGCGAATCAAATCGCCGGCGCTGCTCGGCCACGGAGCGTACATAATCTTCTATTTCACGGCGAGCTTGCGGCTTGCGTCTCTATTAAATAATTACTTGCATCAAAAACTGGAGCTTAGTGGCTGGATAGTGATTTTACGCTATGCGCCTTTAAATCTGGGGCGTTTGAAATGATGTATTAGCTCTTTGTGGCCTGGCATAGATGGGATGCCTCGTGCAAGGATGGATTGCAACGGAACGGGGCTTATAAAAACGTTTATTTTACGAGACTGCGTCAAGGTTTTACTATCTAAACTAGACCCGGAAAATCCAAAGGGCTATAAACAATAGTGCCCATCTAATTATAGTATTATATAATCAGTGGGGTTAGTAGGTATAAGTTGTTAGATAAATTTCGATTCCTCTTCGCTAAAAGTAGCGCTCCATCCTAGACCTCATCATTTCTGTCCATCAGATATGATTGTAGTCAAGCCTATCTATAGTAAAAAAAAAAACAAAAAAAAATAAGTAGATAGGTAGGCACAATTCTGTGGTACAATCTATATGGGAAGAGTACCTAACCGTAAGCGCATAATGATATCAAATTCTTAGCATTATTGTATCTTGTACTGGCCTTGCAGGATAGTATCTTGCTTCTAAAGGCAAAAGAGTGAGTCCTTCTATCATTTTACCGCTAAGGGTGCAGAGGTCTTTATTGGAAATTACTTCCGGCCAATATGTCGCCAGACAAGGGTCTGCGTCCATTCGACATGATGAAGGACTTAACAACTTTTCCTCCAAGATTATCCAGACAAATATTCGTTAAGAGGCCAATTTTTTTCGATATTTCTGGTGACTAAGGGATCTGTTTTATTGTTTCACTAAGCCACGCCAACGACCATTTTGTGATATGAATTTTTTCTAGGGCAACGATAAGTACTTTTGACCATTCTCAGTAACTGTTATACCGATATTTCTTGAATCTCTAACTAAAAGCTGCTGCTTGATTGAAGTATCAACTGAATTTAATTGTGTTTGCGATGAAGTAAATGAGTTAAAGTTTTTGATACATGTTTTAATTTATCAAAATGTGTTTGTAAAAATTACTCGTATAAGTCATATAGGTAATGGTGTGATGAAAATTTAAATATAATATTACGTAAGTTAAGCGCCATTTTTCTGTCCGTTTTTCTTTACTTTATAACAAACCGTAAGCGTGTATAGCTATTACAGTTCCGGCGCGGTCAGGCGTGTAATCCTTTATTACACCGGCGGGATGTTGCGAGGTGGCCCACACTCGTAAGAGCATTATCCCAATTACCTTCTACATATTAAGATATCGATCACTTGCAACTTACTCGTACTCTTTCCTACATACGCATTGAGTTGAGCGTTTGTTGAAACTGTCTGAAAGTTCACCAAAGTGATCTGGGAGGTGTACAAAGCCCGTCAACCTTCCATTGGTCAACAGTGAAACATAAAAACGGATTGAAACTCAATAAGAAAGGCTCGTGTGAAAACCAAAGGTTCGTGTTTGGATGATAGGTACCTAATACCTAGTAGAAATACAAAAGGTTGCGTGACCTCATCTTGTCAGGAACTCGTATTTTCATAGGGTATTTTGGACCAACCAAGTCTTCAAAACAACATTAAATAGCTGTTGGATAAGTTGAAGGCTTCAGGGTTTATACAAAAATGTCAGGTAGATCCTATTGTAGCTGTACAATAGCCGTGAGTTACACTTACAATGCAACGGTAGTTGTGAATACGGTTATCTCCGTATTGCGTAAGGACTAAGGAGCTTGCTTTCGCGTAAGAGCCAGGACGGCGAGGTCAGGCGTGTAATCCTTTATTAGAGCGCGGCGCGGGATGCTCTGCGGTGTCCCACTCTCGTAAGCGCATTATCCGAATTAACAATTAGTCATGCCTACGTCTGGCGAAGTTTGCACGAATTTACATAACAATAAAGCCCTTTCGTTATGGCGATTTTTAAAATTAATTGGATTGCGAGCCGTGGAAAATTTTGTATTCCCCTCGCGCTGGGTCGCGATTTTGCGGTCAGTTTGGATCTAACGAAAACGGCGCTTTGGTAAATAACTCAAAAACATTGTTATGTTTGTTACCACGAATTCATCCGTTTATTTTTGTGGTTTATCATCGAAAAGGAGGATGACCAAAGGTGGTTTTCTCATGAACCAAAACCAAAATAATCTTGGAAAATAAAATAGTATTTATTAAGAACCATAGGCACTAGGAATTGAAGCTACAACTGAAGCGTAAGCTGCGTCGTTGCACACAAAATGAGCTAATCCCTTAATTCTTAAAACATCTCAAGGAAATTAAACTATGGCTCCATTGGCCATACAATTTATTGTGTACTAGCTGTTGCCCGCGGCTCCGCCCGCGTGAATTACGATTTTTTTACATAATATACCTTCCTACTGGAATTCCTTGATTTTTCGCGGGATTCTGGTGTGATGTTGTACAGAAACCTGTTCTTACTTTGCACGGGTTATCTTGTGGTGATTTTGAAAACTCCTTTTTCTTAATAATAATATAAAGTTTAATTAATACGTAGTTGAAAGATCAAAAGGACGATTTTAACTGTCGATATTTCGACCCAGTGGCACAGGTCGTGGTCACTACGTGTCCACGACTTGTACCAATGTATCGAAATATCGACAGTTAAAATCGTCCTTTTCATTGTGATTTTTATTATGAAACCACGAAATATGTCAAAAATTATTTTATCTACGCTCATTGCTTAAAGTTCGAATTATGAAATCAAAATGTGTCACATATTGACCTACTTTATTCACAGACTTCTATAATTATTAAAAAGTTATTCATTATAACATCGCTGTACTATGGAAATATCTCTAGAAAGTTGAATAATTTCTATTACGATACTCGGCTCTGGGTTCCTGTATTTTTATGTGTCGTCATCACAGACCAGGGAATAACTTTCTTTTCTCTGTGGTCGTCATAGCCAAAAGAGAGTGTAGAGCCAATCCTCAATTTTGTTTTTTTATTTAAGGAGTCCACAGACAACATGGGCCACGATCGACCATAGACAACAATTAATTCACGGAAACAATAATTTTTCCCTGCCTTCTATGACTGATTAAAAAGTGTGTTCATACAGAATATTGAAAAGAATTATGTATAATTTTTGATTATTTAATTATCCACTAAAAATATACTTTATCTGACTGGTATAATTATTTTTCTACTCTTTTTTGTTTCATGACTTTTTTAACAGACTATACACAGTTTACAACTGAATTTTGGCGCCATACCTGACTTAAAATTTCAATGTGTTATTTTTGTTACTTAGGCAAAACTTAGCGCGGAAAAATGTCTAGCAGTGAAACCTACAAAAGAAAATTTAACTCCACCTGACATTTTAGTAATTGCAACAAAAATGACCCACAATCTTTTACCGACAAAGTGAAGGATTTACGACAAACGTTAGCAAGATTTTATGGTTTGGATTTATGATAATTTGAGCGTAGATAAAGTAGTGTATGAAACTCTACATAATTAGGTATTAAAACACTCGTGTGATACTATTAAAAAACTCGCCTGCGGCTCGTTTTTTAAACTCACACTCATGTTTTAATACCCCCCATTATGCATCCGTTTCACAAACTACTAAAACCATGTGAAAAGTTGTACTGGTGGTAGAACTCTTCTTTCAGAGTTCGGCCGGGTAGGTACCACTGGGATAAATTACTCTACTAACAATATTCCCCAGCCCAACATAATATAAGAGTCTTTTAAATATCTTTGCTTCATCTCAATACAATCCAAAACATCAGAATGGACAATGGCTATATATATATTTCTTTACGTATAAAAAGACCTTAGATGACAGTCAGTCGGTTAGGATCGATAAGACCTAAGAGTTAAAAATATTTGTGAACCATTATCTTACCCTTTCCATATTGCGGATGATAAAGTTTAAATCTGTTCATATGTTAACAGTGCCATCTTAATATAAAGTCAGGAAACAGTAAATAACATGACAGTTAATTTTTATTTAAAAAAATTCGGTAGTACCTATCTCAGAGTTTTACATTCAAGTTCCACATAAATTGTAGAGATGGCGCTATACGGTATAACGTAGCGATAACGCCAGTTAAATGATTTTTGTTCACCCTAAAAGTGAAAAATTTTAGAACCATACAAAATCTCCTGCTAAGCCTATTTATTTACGGCTGTAAGGGTACTCCAGTCTTACTTGAGCCCTACGTCCTAGCCCTAGGTTCTTTGTGCATTCCGAGTTTCAAGTCACCTACCTACTTGAACTTAAAGGTTCTGATGTCTGTAATTTCTGAACTACAAAAGTGATGATGATAAGATTTGTATGGAATAATCTTTAAAGAACTTCCTTTCTAACACAAAAAGAATGAATGGAATCGGACAACGCGTTAATGAATTATAACTAAATAACGTTTGGACTTTGATGCCGTCTTCCAGGGAAACCATGATGAATTTCGGGACAAAAAGTATCCTATGTCCTACCTCGGGGTATAAACTATAATCATGTCAAGTTTCATTTAAATCCATCCAGCGGATTAGCCGTGATGCCCGGTCGTGAAACAGACAGACAGACAGACAGACAGACAGACAGACAGACAGACAGACAAAAATTAAACAAATTACAGTTTTGGCTTCAGTATCGACTAAATAGTGTCCTCCAACAAAAATTTTCAAAATATCTTCAATGTACAGAATTCGACCCTTTACAGTTTTATTATAAGTATAGATAGATTTTAGGCCACGGAGTATGGCCTTAGTATCTCCAGTCTCCACGACAAACGTTATGAATACTTTAACTCTCTGAGAGGCAGAGCAACCATAAGAGATCATTTTTTTTTTAATTTGATACGCTAAAAACAGATTTAATACGTGCTATAAAGTAGTATTCGTATCTACATATCATACTGTCTAGTGTGGATGGGTATAAACAGGTCTACTGTACAAAACTGTTGGACCGAGCGTTACGTTCCATCCAAATAGGCACCGATAAAAGCACAAAACTAAATCGAGTACCGAATGAACAAGAACAATGGGACCGGGCTTAAATTGTAGCATTGTGATTTTGTGAACAACGGCCGATGTGTCACGAAGAATGGACTCATTTGCCTCTAACAATGTTACCGTGACCCTTATACCATCAGTTTTTGTTTGTTAATCTACAGAAAGGGCGTAACTCATTTTGTCAACTCGTAATTTAATTTCTCATCAACCCCTGCGAGTCGCTGTTTAAATTTGCTGTCGGACATAGGCCAACTAATCTGTTTAATTTATTGACGTCAAATATGCAGAAGACAACTTTATGGATAATATTTTATGGAGAATGATTAAATTTGAAAACATTTCATAAATAAATATTTATAAGAGAAATAAATTAACTTCCCACATGAGAACGACTGGATATGGATAAGATGGCCTGCTGTAACCAGCAACCTATATGACTTATATTTCTTATCTCTAAGACTGCTAATGGTCTCTATCTAAATGGTGGTAATTAAAAATACACGAGAATAACAGTTGTTATCGAAAAGTCACCTAATAAATTACGGCCCGTATTTCGTTTTCCATACATTTTTAATTTTGTTCCTAATAGAGATGAGGTAACATGCAGCAGCTTTGGGTTTCTTCGGAACTAAAAGTATTTTTACTTTATCTAATAAACTAACTACTAATAACAGTCCATACTCATATTGAATCATCTCCCTCTTAAAAAAATTAAAGCGAAAATAGGACTTCTTCTTCTTCTTCAGCCGAACAACGTCCACAGCTGGACAAAGGCCTCCTGTAATGATTTCCAGCCCGCACGGTCCTGCGCCACTTGTATCCAGCGCCTACCCGCGACTTTTTTAATGTCGTCAGTCCATCTGTTCGGAGGTCTGCCAACAATAATAAAATAGGACTTAAACTAAAATAAACATGATACTCGTAATATGCATTTTATGTGTATTTTTTCCAATAAAAATATCCAATAACTTAAGCCATACCAACAAGGTGACGGGAAAACGTTAAGAAATGCTTAAAATGCAATTTTACAAGAGCATTTTTTATTTATGAGCCCCAAAAATGTAAAATGCGAACGTTTTATTGCGGGGCTTTATAAGAATACGAAGACAAACAATGTTCCTTGTATTTCAAGATAGGGGACGTCCGACTGTATTTATTCCAGTACCATGTATCAAAGGGGACCCTTAAAACGTATTTTAAGAAAGCAAACTCAGGTAAGGGCCTATCTTTAAGCATACACTTTTACATTTACTCGCGTGAAGTTTTTACCATTTTTTGTCGTTCGATAAAAACATGATTACTTTACGATGGAAAAGTTCATTGAATCGGAAAGAAGTCACTTGAAAAAAGTCTTTTAACGTTAAAAATATCCAGATGAGATCAGCTTTATATTTTCTCCGCGCAAAGATCTGTCAAGGGTCATATTGTGCTACATTCATTTACTGGCCATAAACCCCATTTAACAGAAAAACTTTCAAAAGTAACTTGCATTGCCAAATGCCTAATATTTTGGAACTTTTCAATGTTACTTGAATTAATAAACTTTATCAGAGTCTGAGCCAACGACAACCCAAATAAGCAATACTCCAGGAAAAAACTAATATTTAATATGAAAATGTCTCAACCGTCTTTATTTAGGAAGAATAACTTTTTTCCGTCAATTCTAAATAGGCGCACCGCACGTGTGGATTTTTTTGTTCAGATGCAGTACCTAGGTAAATTCAAGGAAAAGCTTTTATAGAATTAGCTTTTTTTTAGAATTACCTTTTTTTTAGAATTAGCTTTAGAATTAATTAGAATTTTTATAGAATTAGCTTTTTTTAAACCAATACTTGAACACTTTCTCGATACTGTAATAATAATTAAGTTACTGTACGAGTTTGTACTCGTAGTTTTTGTATAGAAAATAGTTTTAAACGTTATAAAAATCGTTTTCGATTTTTTCGCTTCACCTACGCATCTGGTGCATATTAAAAAGTCTTTGAACCTTCGAGCGTTCGCCTTTACAAGTTGAATGGTGAAAAATACCTTTGTTATATTTGAAAATAAATAATAATAATCGACCAAGTGGAATTTGAACTCGCACACGAAGGGTTCCGTGCTATTTCTATATAACGTAGCGAGATTATGAGAAGCAAGAAGGCACTTTTACCTACTGTACTACTATATAAGTACAGTAATAACGGATCTAGTGGATCAACGACCAAAAACGAGCAAAAATCACTTTTAGTTGTATGGAAGCCCCGTTAAAATTCCATTTTATTCTATTTTTTAGTATTTGTTGTTATAGCGGCAACGGAACGGAATCTGTGAAAATTTCAAGTTTATATCACGGTATATAACACGGTTCAAGAGATACAGCCTGGTGACAGAGCGACAAAGTCTCAGTAATAAGGCCTGTTTTCACCTTTTTGGTACGGAACCCTAAAAATTAAATTATTATTTTTAAAGACGCCTTTACTATTCCATCGTTCAAATTCCGAGTGAGTCGATTCGTGTATTAAATTTTAATTAATTTATAAAGTGTTCAAAGACATGTACCTATTTCGTCTCAACACGGATGGTTACCATTATTGTAAGTAATATAATAAATAGAGCCGTTTTAAAGACCCTTTGAAATGAAATGAAGATTCAAATCACTGATAAATTTGATTATACCTCTCGACAAAGAGATTTCATTTTGATAAATCAACACTCATTGTTATAGAGTTTTATACATGTACATTTCACCCTTGGTGTGCAAAGTAAATCCTTATTTAATTGTGATGTTTTAATTTTAATAACATTAATTAAAAACTGTTTTCGCAAGAAAAATGTACTCAGAGAGTGTGAAATATAAGTGTATGTCTGAATGCAGCTATGCAAATTAATTATATAGTTTCGTAGCGCTGGCGTATCACCCCTAAAAGTTTCGTAGCGTCTTTCAATAAAAATAGGTATACGTAAAAATTAACAAAATAAGATTTCTTATAATACTTCAATTTGTTTAAAAACAACCAAAAATATGAAATACTTAACATTTTTGGTAAAATATTATTAATTAATAATAATAATTAACCGTCTTCTTAGAGTACACATCTTGAAAACACCTCCACGAAAACCTCACGTACGCACGCAATACCCTTTTAATATACAACTGTCTACTTTATAACGAATTCATTAAAACAAAATGGGGTATCTTGTACAAAGGCAGGTACATATTCGACGGGTAATTCTCCTCCTTTATGTAAGGTGATGGCAATATTACTCTCGCGCCGCGAAGCTAAGTGGTGAAAAATGTGAAATATTTAAGATGCGAGATTTTATAATAAGGACCGTCGAGATTACACCTTGATCTCATCTTTTTTTAACACAGCGGCTGGGGCGGGACATTTTTATTGCCTCGCGCTTCGGATTAGTTTTGTTCTGCGAATTTGATGCATAAACAATGAGCTCGATTATTCAACGCCCCACGCAACTTGCTTGATAATATTATGAATTCGAGATGTCACATGAGTCCATTTTTAATTTTAGTGGTAAAATATCATTTTTCAGACATTGTTATGATGAATAAATGCTAAAACTTTTAGGGTGGCTATCCAAAAAATATAATGATACGTAAGACTACCAATTACCTATATTGAAAATATAAATAAGTAATTAAAAAATTAAAAGTCGGGGGCTGTTCTGAGGAACAACTTCTATTCTAAGAGGTCCCCCAACTGCCATATGAATTTATCTGTTCAACTAAAATAACTTTTTTCTTACTTTTTAGTTCGTTTTATAACAGGGCAGTCGTGTTTTTAAATTTTTTAATTACTTATTTTTATTTTATATTTTTTAGTGATGGTCAGCAGTTAGGTGAAGGTATTTTCTGTAACTACTCTCCAATACCTTCATTTTGATACCCATATTGTGATGTTGCAGAAAAAATTTTGTTTTCCACTTTTGAAAATGGCGCCTCACATCCGCCATATTGATTTTTTCCATAAAATTATAGTCTATGTTACTCGGGAGGATCCAAGGATTCTAACGATACCCCATATGTCCAAATCTGTTCAGCTGTTCAGAAGTTATGGAGGAATAAAGAAACATCACTTACATACATACATACATACATGAACCCTAAAAACATTACACTCCTTTTTTGGGCAGTCGTGTAATAACTTGGGGCCTTGGAGTCACAGTGCCAAAAATTCCTAGAGAGTTTTCCCCAGGGTTAAAAGAGCCTAATCTGGTGATAGAAAGGCTGGCACGTTTTTTGCGCAACGAATCAGTCTGGCTGTTCAACACGGGAATGCAGCCAGTATTCTTGGCACTATTCCACGCAGGCAAGACTTTTATATGCAATAAAAATAAGCTTACGATAAGTATCATTGTAACAGTTCGATTAATGAGGTAAGTATAAACCTAAGTATAAGTTACCTAAGTATTTTAAATTATAAACGCATTCTGCCGAAGACACCATATTGCAAATATAGCTTTTTCTAACCATATCCAAAACTGCGATATCAATTTCTCCATGGCGTTGGAGTGCATTAAACTTTTACAGAGCTCTATCATTAAGTACCCGCGAATCAGAGGAGCGACAGCAGCGACATTCTGTATCGAATGCGAGCGCCGAGCACAAAAGTGTGAATATGAACATGTGCAAAAAATATCTCGCGTATGCATTTGGGAATTTCGCGTGACAGAGAATTTAATACGAGGGGAGTCTAATATTAAACCTCGGGGACCCATCACTTTTAATATCTGGCCGGCTCCTGGAGGGCTCCTAAATTATTTACCAAATGGAAAGGTAATGGTCGCGGAAGAGTGCGAATGAAGGTATGCAAATTTTATAAACATGTATTGTCGGCCATAAAACTTGGTGGCGTGCTCCGGCTAATGACGGATGTGTCATCAGACCACAAGGATGCCGAGTCGAGAGCTAAAATGTCGTTGTGCTTCGTGAATAATGGAGCTTTTTGTGGTGGGCATTTATTATAATGTAATCATACCTACTCATACGAATATCTCACACGCATAACAATGGTTTGGACACAATTTTTTATACATATCTCTGGGTTTGGAAAGCTCTCCCGGAACCTGTGTTTCCAGTATCATAACACCTTTAAGAAAAGAGTGACCGTCTCGCGCTCCATCTTCGACCATATCATCACTTTCTACCAAGTGAGACTGTGGTCAAGCGTAAGCCCTATCTTGTATTAAAAAAACCGGCCAAGTGCGAGTCGGACTCGCGCACCGAGGGTTCCATACCATAAAAGAAGTTAAACATTAAAAGAATCACTTTGGTTCATGAATTTACGAGTATAATTTACATGTAGGTACTTTTGTTGGCAAACCGCAAACATAACTTTGTTTTTGCCGGTTTATTGTTATTATCAAAAAAATTATAATAGTTAGAGAGTTGATTTTATTTTTCCTGTAAAATATACGTTTACTTCTATTGATAATAATTATTTCTGATTTTTCGATTGGTAAACTTCGGAGATAAGGGGGGGGAACGGTATTTTTTTCGACAGTTTACTCAATAAATCAAAAACTATCGGGCATAAAAATAAATAAAAATTGGTTTTAGAATACACAAGTAACGCCCTTTTATATGATACCCCACTCAATATTGTTATCTCATTTTGAAAATTTGAAGTCCCGGTTTCCCCCCTTTTCAAATAAAAATTAAAACAATTTTCAATATTTTATGATTGCAATGGCGTTGGGTCACTATTACCTAAAAGTATTCCAAATTTCAAGTCGATAGCTTTGATAGTTACTGAAATAATCGAGTGTGACAGACGGACGGACAGAGAAAGTCTCACCATAAGGGTTCTATTTTTATCAAATCGGTATGGAACCCTAAAAATTATATTGGATAAGTCGAGATTTACTGTGAAGATATTGTTTTGTGTTTTCAACTAAATCATTCGACGCAAATGGATAGCTAGTTAGTTACATTTATCAGTTTATATAAAATACTCGTTTGCTCGTAGGTACTAGGTATGCATGTTTTAATCCACGAAGACGCGCCGCACACTGTCAAAACCTCTTATGTTTCTTTCGATTCTTATGGAGTTTGACAGAGTGGGGCGCGGTATAATGGATTGAAATATCTGTAACAACTACTAAAAGCTGTGTTTACCAATTCGAATCTAAAATACTATATAATTTTGTTTTAGCTCCTTTTTTGTCAATATCCTAGGTGTTTGAATAACATAAACGACAAAATCTAAAACTTCATTACCGATTCCCTCAACGATTATCATTACAATAAAGTCTAAAAATTCAATCAGAACGTAACACTCGGCACGAACGAGGGAACGCGGTATAAATGGAGAAAAATCGGTATTAATCCTACACGTGTCCGCGTTTAGGGTGAAGGGGTGACGCGAGCGGAGTCACGGGACATAAACAGTCACGCTTGGCGGCCGGCTAATGACGAGCCGTAGCCGCGGGTGCGAGGCGCTCCGGATATACGACTGTTTCAGAATTTAGAGGAAATTCCGCTAAAATACTGATTCAAATAACAGTATCATACATCTTTTCTAAAATATAAAATTCTAAATATCCCTTTTTTACCTAAAAACTTTCTCGAGTATTTTTTTTTAATTTAAATAAACTAAAATACAAAAAATAACGTACGAGCCTAGATTAAGGTGTACTGAATCTAATGAGACTAAAATTGTCCAATTTGGTAAACGTTTGGGGGTAAAAAAGCCAAATGTTTCAAGAATAAAATGTAGGCTTTGCAACTCTTTATACCAGCATAGATAGCATTTTTTGAAAACACCCATGCGCGTTGCGCTAAGTCACTAGATGATAGCCTTAACGTTAGTGTATTTTTTATGCGTATGGCTTAGGATACATCCCTTAGGATATCCTTAGACATCGAAGTAAAAAATATGTATGTCGTTAATGATGAATTTTCCTATATTATCATGCTTCAAAGTTTCTCTTCAAATGTATTGGATAGTTGAATGAATGTTTTACTATTTCTCAGAAGAATAACACCTTTAACTTTCAAGTTTTAGGATACCATAGAAATAGTTGAATTTTATATTGTGAATAAAATATTTATTTATGTGTAGAAAATTATTATTACTTGTAGAAAAAAAGTTAATCAGCTTAATGTCACTCAAGATTTAAACGCACAAAGACCATCGCGCAGTGTGCATTTACACAAGCATATCAGATTTCACAGATTTAATTTATTCATAACATCTTTATAAGACTTTACTGCTTCATTATCTACCCTCTGAATTACTTAACATACCCAACAAGAATATTAATTCTTATTAAATAAACAAAGTCTGTAAGCAAATTATACTCACAGATCTATATTGATTCGAACTCTTGCATTATCTTTGTACATCCATCAGAAATCACAAGGAAGTGTATTGTGTCCAGTCTTGTACCTACTCTGTAATAGTAACCAAGCAATTTATATGTAGAAGGAAAGTGTTTACAGGTTTTATCAGCGTTATAACCCTTGCTACAACCTGATGGATGCAGTAGTAATAGATAAAACTTTGGGCTGCATTTGTATAAGCGAGTGGATGTTGGGGCTAAAAATGACTGTTGGAAAATTTTGTACCTATTTCTAACACATTGTATGACTGTTATTATTAACTCAAAACTTGGAATGGAGGTTGATTACGAGTACGTATTATTTTTTGTCCCGTAAATTCACGCAGGCGAAGTCCGGGAACGTATACTTAAGTATATACTTCGAAACACGCAGGCGAGTAAAGTGTTACTTCTCTAAATCAACGCTATTGGTATAAACAAAATGGGACCCCTCCCTGATTAACGAACTCCATACAAGATGTACAATGTACGATAATCGAATTACGTGCACCAATCCGCGAGTTGTTTTTATTGGATTCGCCCTGTTTATGTTACTTTTTTGGGGTCCTACTAAAATTGTAGCTGCTGTTTCTACTCGTATATCTATTGTATAAAATAAATACTTATAAACTAAAGTAAAATGTGTATTTCAAAACAAAAAATCTCATTAAAAATACCTTCACCGTACCTGAACACCATAGGAATTGTTTTACATCTTATGGAAATCTTTTTAAAAATATTATTATTTATTTCAAAGAAAATATTTACTGTTTAATCCTATAACAAAACAGCAACGTATAACAATAATGCAGTTTAATATACATACTATTAGTTTTATTTTAAATTCCATGTTTGAAAATTATAGCTTTTTTGCAGGAGGTTCTTCTGTTAATCTACAGCATATTATAGAGACCGGAGAGATATCTACAGATTCTCTATTTCTTTGTTAAATGACGTCGCACCAGACGGAGCATACCATATTCATGAAGATTCGTTTTATGATTCCACGTGAGAAGGAAGTTAAGGTTTCCATTTGAATAATCTATAAAAAGCGAAGTAGAAGCCACAACATCTTGATAGCCCACTACACTCTCGGCAAGATATAAAAGGAGTGGGGGACTATTATATCACAGACTTTGTTTAACTGGTTTAACGTAAGATTATTTTATATGTTGGTATAAACTATGACAGTGACTTCATCTCTACTTCTAGCGCATCATTTTGTAAAAACCAGAATAAAACCACTGCCACACTTACTATTGTTTTTGATATTGAATCGAAGCCCAATTTGAAACATCTCCTTTAGAGGATACTTTATCAAACGTTTTGTTACTACTTATTGAATCTAAATTGTTTGTATTTTCCTATAGGATGGATGGAAGTTGGATGGAAGGATGTTGTGTCCAAAAGTACAAGCATAATCCCTATCCCTATCTTTGATATTCTTGGTCACGAAATAATGTTTCCTGGTCAATATTTCGCATAGCAATAGTATAATTGCGTTAGTCAGTGGCATGCACGAAATGCGCATATAAGACAGGTGTTTGGTTACTGTGGTCGGAGAGCGATGCGCGCGTCAACCGCACATGCCACGCCGCCATCTCCTGTGGCCTGATGTTAGGCGACATTAGGACGACACGAGAGCCAGGATCTTTCAACCCGCATATAGTTATGCTGAGTAGTATTTTCCTTTGAAGGACATTATTACGGTGTTATCGAAAAGCATAATAATAATAATAATCCATGTCCCTGTCTTTTCAATCAATGGATATCACGGTCACGAAATAATGCTTCCTGGACAATATTTATACGTTAGTCAGTGGCATGCACGGGATGCGCATATAAGACAGGTGTTTGGTTACGGCTGTGGTCGGAGAGCGATGCGCGCGTCAACCGCACATGCCACGCCGCCATCTCCTGTGGCCTGATGTTAGGCGACATTAGGACGACACGAGAGCCAGGATCTTTCAACCCGCATATAGTTATGCTGAGTAGTATTTTCCTTTGATAGGACAATATTACGATGTTATCGAAAAGCATAATAATAATAATAATCCATGTCCCTGTCTTTTCAATCAATGGATATCACGGTCACGAAATAATGCTTCCTGGACAATATTTATACGTTAGTCAGTGGCATGCACGGGATGCGCATATAAGACAGGTGTTTGGTTACGGCTGTGGTCGGAGAGCGATGCGCGCGTCAACCGCACATGCCGCGCCGCCATCTCCTGCGGCCTGACGTTAGAGATAAGGACGACTCAGGAGCCAGGATGTTTCAACCCAAATATGTTATAGCCAAAAGAAGGGTTATGATTTCAGCCGTTATTATAAGATACTGAAAGCAGGGTTATGATTTCAAATAGCCAAAAAAAGGGTTACGATTTCAGCCTAATTTCATCTGTTTCCACATAAGTTCTGAACTACTTAACGTTAGAGTAATTTGAGAGATTTGGTAAATTACTTGGTAGATTATTTAGTTATTCTTTGTCGTTCTATATAAATTATGTGTTTTTTATATTGAAAACTCAGTTCGGTCGTCTATATCTTTTCATTATTATTATTATTTTATTCTTGCAGGTGATAATATTATAAAGATTTTGACTTTTGGATCAAAATCAAATCAAAATGTTTATTTTTTCACATATACCTAAGTCTAACTTACAGGAAATATCAGACTCTACTGCTACGTTCGGAAAGCTGTTTCGCGCTGAAAAGAACAGGCACAAAACTCGGCACTTGCTCTTTTACAAAAATAGTTGTGTTTACAATTTTGTTTTCAATAGTAGGTAGTAGGTAGGCATCGAATTATATTCTTATTATATTATCATCCAATGAGCGGACAGAATGTATACTTAGGGTACTTCCAAGGGTCTTTGTCATTTATATGATATTATAAATGGAATATTATATATTGCTAAACTTAAAACAAGGTCCATAAGAACGGGTTTGACCATGCCCTAAATATTTTATTTTACGTCACTTTACATTTTCCGGTCCAGTTCCGAATAAGCAGTCGGTGAGTGAGCCTGCGATACCATGCGGATAAATATGCGTAGGTACGAGTATTAAACCCACGAGAAATCAGTTTTATTTAGAGCAAAAAATTGTAAGGATTTCTAAATCCTAAACTAAATCAGACTAAACCGGGTCGTAGATTTTTTTAATCACAAACAAACAACAGTGAAGAATGCCTTCCCATTGAGGCCGCTTCCATGGATACAGCTGTGTGAGCAACGTATATAGCCTCCGTATAGCATGGCATTGCGCACCGCGTTAAACTCCGCTCTCTTCCCATATCCGTAGCAGCGTCCTTATGTCAAGGAGACACAACACAATGTAAATCAAATATTATGCACAGGATTGTGAGGGAAAATAACTCACTTTACCACACGGATCCGTTCATTGATTGTTGGGAGTGGCTAGAAATATTCTAATTCGGCGGTCGAGTAAAAATACATTAAGTTAATTACGAATATGTTCGCAGACGGAGCTGAAAATTGTGAGATATATAAATACGTAACAGTAAAAGCTCCTCACATTCCGAACATTTGGGAACCATTTGGAAATGTTTACTAATTCTCGGTAGAAAAGAACAATCGCGGCGCGTGAGTGCTACTCCTGCTCGTATATATGTGCTTGTGCATTACAGTCGGTGTAGGGTGCAAGTTACAAGGTTTTTAATTTATTTGTCTCATAAGAGTCCTATTACCTACGATGTCTCCGTACATTCTCAATACAAAATCATTTGTAATTCGTGCATATTTCGATCATGTTGTGGTGTTATTCGGGTTTATATAGTAATAGTCTATGCTCCTGGCTATATTTGGTTCGGAAATACTTCTCTAAAACGAAATATAAATCGATTAGGTCAAAATAATTTAAATAAGTCAAAATGATTTTGGTATTACAAATGTATGGAGAAATCGTAGGTCAGGGCATTCTTAAGATATAATTTTATAGGAAGGTCAAGAAAGCTGAAAAACTTTTAACAAAACTTTTATTGTATATTTTTTAATATTTAATATTATTTGTGATTGTGAACTTTTTACTGAAAACACTTGCTTAAAAATGGCTTAACTCGAATGAAATAAGTGATTTTGACAGAGTTAGACGCGTCTTCGTGGATTGAAATATCTTTAGTTTAGTTGAAGTTAGTTTTAAACAAACGTACAGTGCGACAAGGGTATCTTGGCGCTTGGCCAAAATTGGTACTAACACCGCTATCTTGTGATACTGTTTGATAGTCCGCTCTGTCAGTATATCGCTATTGTATGTTGTGTTGTTTTTGCTTACTATCAACTATTTTTAACTAAAATTGAAGTGAAATTGAGGAGATTTTATTTTCTGGATGCCTTTGATCTATGACAGCGCCCTCATTCAAGTGCCAAGAGAGCCTTGTCGGACTGTAGGTTTGCTTACTTATGAAATAAAGTGTTTGACAGGTACCTGCTGTATATTTTATGTATTTTTATAAACAGACAAAATGTTAAATGAAAAAAATCCGTAAACGGGAACGTAAATGGTTAAATTTTCAAAAATACAGAGCTTTTTTATATGAAGTTACTGACTTAAAAAATAGTACTCAGTTGTTAGAAATATAATATGATTGGAAATACTAAATGAAATAACAAAACTCTTATGACTTGGAGCCAAAAGAGGCATCGCAGAGATTATGGAGGACTAGTACTAGGTATACAAACATGAGCCTGGCTTTCCACTACAGCTTTGTCCATTATTAACTTCCTCTATACACCTGCATTTAAAGACGGCAATGTTTTATTTTATTCCCTTCTCTCTGAGTGTTGCTCGGCGTTTGAGAGCAAACGGGAAAGTTGTTGCGAATTCGGCTTAAGTGCAAAAGCCAATGCTGGAAAGGTTTATGCTGCTGGTAAGTACACCCTGCAATATATCTACATAAGTACTTTCTATTACATATATAATATTTTGTTTATGATTGCTATAGTGGTCCTGTCAGACAGCTCCTGTGTAGAGCCTGCATGGAGGAGGCCAAAACACTGGCACTTAATAGGATATACTGAATTTATTTTTGTCCTTCTCACTCACTCGTTGGTGGGTGCGACAACGCGATAGGCAGCGTTGCGTAGAAATATAACGGAAAAACGACGTTGTACCTAATTACTAAAAAACTGAGCCCCACTTCGTGCCCCCCTACACTCCTTGTAGCCCTAGGTACGCTGACCTGTCCCTTTGGATTCTGGAGTCAGTTGGGCTAAGTCGAATGATCCAGCAAGGAACCACATCGGAGCCTCCCGGATGAAGGAAGACTTCAAGTATGGAAAGGGTCCAGAAAGAGGAAAAAATACCTATGAATGTCGACATAGCCTTACTTACAACTTTATTTACATAATTGATTCTTCTTACATTCTTTTAAAATTATTACTGCAGGTAAAAATGTTTGCTCAAGGTTCCCCATAATGTTCACAAATGTGTGTGAGTAGCCTGCCAACCTCTATTCTAGCCTTAAAAGGGGTTTGGTTAGTATATACCCAACCTAATACCTTTATCGTAAAATAATATTATCGTTGTACTTCGAATATTGAGGGATATTATGAGTTTGTTTTTATTTACTATAGGTATAACTATAAACAGAACAAACTATCACAACACTGCATCTCCGCCCGCGCCGGGGCTACTTCCGCATATCCTAAGCGTCCCTCCTCACTGTATTTTCCGCTCCGGAGTTTCTGACGGCACAGGGTGTCCGCATGGCTGCTTACTACCCTAGTATCCACTTAGTGAGGCATAATTTTCAATGAGTAATAGCGTAAGGTCTTGGTCAATGCGTCCCGGTCAAAGTACCTACCTATTTCTTTTCGATTTTACATAGGTATAGCTGATAGTGCAAGGTGTAAGGGAATTCTGTATGAGAGTTCAGAGATAACTAAGGCCCTTCGCACACAGCTCGTAAGCGTAAGAGTATCGCTATGTCGCTTCGCATAACAATATGACGATTACGCCTCATACGATTCGCTGCAACAACGCTTTGTCTGCGGACATGTTTGAAAATGTTCGTGCTCTTACTGCTCTCGTTGTACGCGAGGGTCACGCGACGCTTACGCTTACGAACCGTGTGCGAAGGGGCTAAGACCTCTGTAGCGAATACGCATTACGCATAGCCACGTAGGTACTTCTTCTTTTGGAAAATTTTTGCAATTGTTAGCATTGCAAAATGGCATTGTAAGTAAAATAAGTAGCTATAACATTCATACAGCTCTGAATCGAACCCGGGAATTTTTGAAATAGTCCCACGCCGATGACCATATAGGTAATTTGTCAACATGTCAAACGAGATCGGTCATGCTTATCTCGGAGGGTAAACACTAAACATTGCGATGACGTGGCGGACATCGCTTCATCTGATAATCTCCCTTGTAAAGAAAAGGAAATGACAACCGCTTCCAAATCGACTACGGGACTGAGGAAGGAATTTTGTCAATCTGCTGTCAAGATGTTTCCACACCTGATTTTGTTTTTTTTTAACGCAGCGAACACCAAATAGTAAATAAGTTATTAATTAAATACGAGGACAACCAGACCGTCGGAAAATTAAATAAATTATAGAGAAAACCAAAAAGTACATTCATCAGCTGTGTAAGTAGACTACTAAAAACTCACTACAAAAAAAATACACAACAAATTCACACATACAATAGAACATAGGTACGCGCCATTCTTCCATTGTTAATTATTAATTTAACAAAAACAAACAAATTAATTTCACGTTATAATAATTGTTATACCTAAGCAGTGTTAATTTTATTATTATTATAATATTCTAATTAATAACGTCGAACGTAGGTAAGAGATGATTTTTTGTCGAAGAAAAAATTTTACGCAGTTATCCTCAAGCAGCAAAAGAAAATCAATCTATTTAATCTGAACCTGCATCGTGAAAATATAAATCTCACATCACAACTTTAAAAATATCAACTTGATCACAATTAGCTAAATGTTAGTCTTTCATCGATAAAGCATAACCTTATAGTAAGTAATAGATTAAAACTTCCTTCGTCGACAATGCGTCTTAACCTCTACCCGAGTACCTAATTGTAACAGGAGCAAAGTTCGCCATACTTGAAACGAGCCAGGACCGCCAAAACAATTTATCATCATTCATTAGCCCCCTCCGATATATCAAGCGTGTCTCTTGTGGCCAGATTTACAAAGGGTTTAAGTTCAAGGGACAGACTTCGCTGGGTAACTTTGAAAGGTTCATTTTGAATTAACGAAATAAATGTCAAATGAAAGGAAGATCTCATTCTCAAATAAGACAGAACAATAGATGTCAAATATTATTATAACGAAGACGGGGTGTTTCATTCTCTCTAAGTATTAAAACATCGCAAGGCGCTGTGAAAACACGTGACTAAACTGAAAATACTTAGGTAGGTATCGTAGCTAGGTATTTGGGCAAAGATTATTAATTATTGGTAGATTTGGGCATTTGTTTTTCTTCGATTGTGACTGTGTTTAGGATTCAATAAGCATAGGTCACGACACACGAGCATAGAAACGCGAGAATAATATAACCAAAATAATATAAGGATTCCTAATCATTATAATTTGACTATTTTGAGATATGCCTTTAGTTAGTAGTCCAAAGTAATTGTCATTAATTAGTAATTACACATGTTATGAAATAACTGTTACATTATGTTTTGATTTAGTTTTTATCAAAACGTTTAACACGAAAATACGTTGGTATAGGTACGTATTTATCGTGGTGAACTACAAATCACTGATAACTTCAGATAAAGAATTTGTAATTAATAGTAATTACCTATTAATACTTATTAGATAGGTATACCTATATTTGCCCCAAAGAGATACGCAGATATACGAAACCATACATTTCAGTAAATTATGCAACATATTATACTATACAAAACATGAAACTAAACTGAAAAGCCTAAACATATTCATAGAGTTCATAAATAATATAGAGAGAGGCGGTAATACGCCAAGTCGATATGCCTCAAGTTTAACTACGCTAATGGCCTGGCTTTGAATCATTATAGATCAGCCAGAGAAGCTACTTGTACTCCCCCGGGAGCGAGGGCGAAGAATAATTGTGTTCTGTGCCTACGCGAGACGCGAGTACACTAGAAACGAATATATTCGTGGATAACGAAGTTGATGACTATCAAAAGTTATTTAATAGAGAACGTATATTGCATCTGACAACGCGACTTCCTAACGGATTGAGCCGACATATTGTTAGCACTTCAGTAGTAAGTATGTCTGAATATATCAGCAGTTTTTGCTTCACTGTCATAATTTAAATACTTTTTTTACATTATACAAGTTAGTACTTGACTGCGATCTCACCTGATGGTAAATAATGATGCAGCCGAAGATATTGTTATCGTACTAACTTGGAAGTGGTAAGTAAACTCACCCCTAACGGTTTTTACACCGCATCGTGCTGGAACGCTAAATCGCTTGGCGGTGCGTCTTTGCTTGTAGGGTGGTAACCAGCCACGGCCGAAGAAGTTCGAGGACTGCACACTGAGGTCCATGCCACGGGACAATCAATTTTCAATAGCATAAATTGCAAAATGAAGCGTCGTTGCGTTTTGTGCATTTTTTTGAGGCTATTTTTTTAACACATTTATTCCTAAACTGGTGTTTTTTGAACTTGCTTTCTTAATTTTAAGATTACTGGACCAAGGAAGTGGACGGGCACGGGCATAGGTTTGAAGTCTTCAGAAACGACATAAAGGGCCTTTTGATTGTCTTAAGGCCTGAACTATATCCCAAGGGCTACTGAGCTCAGCATTAAGTATGAATTTAAAATATTACCTGAAAAAAATGGTCACAAGTTTCGGACAGACGAACAGACGGAAAAACCAAGTGATAGGCTCACTCACAAGGGTTCCTTTTTCTCATTAAAGAAATAAGAACACCAACCTATAGGTACCACAAAAAGGTAAGTTCATTTAAATAAATATTTTTTTATCCATTAATGTTAAAAGAAATTGGTTTTTATTAGTATTTTTTTTGCATTTAGTCTATAAGTATCTCTATGATGGGAATTTTAGAACATTTTCCGACGATGTTTTTGTTTTACATTGATTTACAGTATCGCGTGTGCAATAAATCGGGTTGTAAACTTTCACTCGTCTGGGTATTTCAACCGGACACAACTGCACAGACAGTACGGGGCCATAAACTGTGTAGTGTGTGTACATAATATTATTTATATTTTACAATACAAAACTAAGTTAGATTTTCCCGTACAAGCTTAATAAAAGTGCGAACTAAATCATAGAGATTTAAATTTTTCCAAGTGTTCCTAGCTAGCAAAAAAACTTAAGCAAGACTTGTACAGATAGATGTAATGTACTTAAACTAGATGGTCAAGTTAAGATTAAGGAAATACTTTGTTTCAATGTAACTAATGTTTTTTTTTTAATAATTTTAAATAAATGAATAATGATAACAACTTTTTACTCGCATTTCCCGGTTTCCATTGATTAACCGTAAAGGCTGGAAATAGATTTTAGGTACTTGTAACTGTAATCTCACCATAACACCATGGTATTTGGCTTAGATTTTGTTTCAGGACACGTTATAGCAATTTTCCAATGAAGAATTGTATCATGAATGATAGACAGACACCAAAAACCGACATCGTAACGGCGAGCCGACGTTTGATCGACGTGTAATTGAGGCATCAAAGGTGCTCTGACTTTATTTAGTTCAACGACATAAGTATTACGTATAGTATACCACAAAAGAATAGACGTCTATACCTAATATGAAATCGGTTAAAATTCAAATACTTTTAAATACAGGCTAGCGCTTGACTGTGATCATATTATGTGATGATACAGTATAAGGTGGAACGCGTTTACCTATAGGAAATGCCTATTAACTCTTGATTTGAAAAAAAAAAGCAATTAACAAGAAGTGGGGTGCATCTTCATGTGAGATCTGTTACTTAGGAGTACTTCAACACGTAATCTTCGACCTATCTGTAAATCGTTCAAGCGATTTAGCGTTCCAGCGCGATACTGCGTAGAAACCATAAGGGGTTAATTTACTTATCCCTTCCAAGTTAGTACGATAACATCTATGGTTTCGTCATCACTTACCATCAGATGAGGTCGCAGTAAAACATACTAAATAAATATATAAGAAAAAAATCGTAGGTTTTTATAATAATAGTATATAATTTCTACTAATTACTTTTATTTAATTATACTATGCTGCATCTCCTGAATTGATTATTATTTTTATGTAAAGGCTGTGAGCAAAATCAGACAAGAATTTAGTCAAATTTATTTTAACCGGATGAGTAGATAATTCGTGTAACAAGGGTGCTCTAATGTTATTAAGTTGGTGACATAAACGTCGTCTTTGTTACTTTTGACTACAGTTTTATGATGTTATTCAGTGAACAAAGTAAAACAAATGTGTTAGTATAAGCGTTTTGCAAACAAGTCTAATCGTAGCATCTATGCAAACTTTCAGAGTTTTTTCATTTGGAAATGTCCATTCTTCACCTAGATTCATCGATTTTAATGAAATATTGTTTATACGTCTGTTATTATAATTATGGGGCAACGTGTTCACACTTGATGATGTGATGATCCTTAACCAATTTTCTAACAAAGAAGTAAAACTAATATAAAATAAATAATAAATAAATAAATAAAATTTTATTTCAGAGTAAAACTCCATAGAATTTTGTTAGCAACAGTAATCTTAAACCTATGTTAGTTCCTAATCTTACAAAACTAAACTCTATTGTTAGTATACACATGCTCTTACGAGTAAACCTATGTTAGTTCTTATGATAAAAACTAAACTATAATTGTTAGTATTACACATGCACTTAAACCTATGTTAGTACTCATTCTAATTTCTACCTATCTTCGCCCCGATCTTATGAATAAAGCCTTATAAAGCGATCTTATGAATTTTAATCTATTTGAATGCATCAGAAAAGATTGCTACGAGTAGGCACTTAATCGTTTTTACTACATGGAAGATCTACAAACTGTAACAGGCAAACCATCTCTATGTTTTCATATAAAAATATATAATTTTTGAATATTATATATTATGCAAATCGTTAACACGATTGATGTTTTAAACGGTGGAGCGGAATTTGAATGAAAACTTTTGCCCGGGCGGACATTTTAACCGGGCGAGTAATTTATGTAACGAGGGTGCTCTAATGTTATTTAGTCCGGTGACAGTAATGTCTGCGGTCGTCGCGTATGTACCTACGTTTTATTTTATTATATTACTTTTTAATCCACCTGTGAGTACAGGATCATAATATTTTAACACGCAAACTTAACCTGCTTTTATTACAAAATATACAAATAAACTTAGAAATTTTCACTGTTAAGTTATACCTATAGAGATAAGTGACACACCATGACAATAAGTTCTACTTACAACTTTTTTAATATATATTAACTTCAACAACGACGTTTCGAATGGATTAAGGCATCTTCTATCATCATCTTTAGTTTTACAAAGAAATTCACCCCACCCATGAATCTGCAGCCTAAGGGCTGATCTGTAACCGATGTCGTAGGTCGCGTCCGACGTGACGCTGTACGCGGCCTATAAGTATGTACTATTGTGATCTCGTCTTTCGTGCGCCGCGTCCGGCGTGTCATAGACACCACACTATACTCCGACTTTTAATTCGATTCGTAAAATGACGTTTTGTATTTTTCTAAACTCCAATAAATCGCTATATTTCACTTTAACAGCTTTACATGTTAAATAACATAAGACAAGGGGCTTTCTAAACAAAGTTATTTTATGTAAAAATACTTAGATTATTTATATTTTATTTAGCTTATTTAAGTAACAAAAATAACTAGATTATATATTTATTTAGCTTATTTAAGTACACGACATTTAGAAACGTCATTTTACGAATCGAATTAAAAGTCGGAATATAGTACATTTCCATAGTAAGCATTCATAGGCCGCGTACAGCGTCAGGTCAGACGCAACCTAACGCGTCTGTTACAGACCACCGCCTAAGCCGTATAACTTTTGTATTCTATTAATTCTACGATTGCTAATAGGACTAAAGTCAAGTCAGTCACGTGAGTTACGAAATAACGTGATGTTACGTAATCGATTTGTCGATGAAATACATTCCCATATATTTTTTAGTAATCATAGAAATAGAAGAGATAATAGGTATAAGAGCTTGTTGGTATACTTACAGAACCTTCTTCGGACAACGGACAACGGCACTTGATAATATTTATTCATAAATCGAGCTTACATCGATTGCTATCAAAATCGACAAGATGCCTGACTCGCTTTATGTACTAAAACGTCGGGCACGCGGCGCTCAGGATCGATAGTTATATGTAAACTATGGATAAGCCCTGGCTTAGTACCGGTAATCTTTGCAACTACCACGCCAGCACGCACTCGATAACGTTTGTATTATGAGTAGGTGATACACAATTCGTGTATTCTATCTATACCTCGATATAATATATAAATAATCTAAAAAATTTTAATGAAAATTAACATTTGAATCTTCAAATGGAGATAAGATTAGATGTTGAGTGATGGCATATATCTCCAATTGAGATATATGCCATCACTGAGATTGAGTTCTTTGAAAAAATCTTTTTTTTTTTTGTCAAAAAGCTTCAGAAAAAATAAAAGCAAAATTGTATCCTAAAAAGTTTAAAGACAAATGGGATTTCAGATGTAAGTTATAGCGCCATAATGGTAGAGGTGAGAGAATTTAAACCCCTAATGGACATCCTTTTAACACATTAACACGTTTAAAAACCTAAAGTGCTGATGGCGGCAGAAGCTCCGCTCGACATTAATTCGAAAACAACCCAAAAACCCTTCGCAAGAGGCGATGCGAATTTGATCTGGAATCTGATCCATATGGAGTTGCTTTATGCGAGTTTAAAATAAAAGCTCTGTCGAATGTAAATTGTGATTCACTGTTTCTTTTTTTATTATAATTTCTACCTATTTTTTTTTTAATTTTGTGATTTATATGTTTATTTTTTTGTGAATAATATTTAAAGAATTTAATAAAATGTTACAATAAAACTTATTATTAGCTTATTCTAATTACTATACAAATCTTGCCCGCGTGGAATGGTGCCAAGAATACTGGCTGCATTTCCGCGTTGAACAGCTAGGCTGATACGTTGCGCGAAAAATGAGCCAGCCCTTCTGTCACCAGTTGAGGCTATTAACCGCGGGGAAAGCTCTCGAAGAAATTTTTTGGCACTATGACTCCATGGCCCCAGGGTCTCCACGGCAAACGGGACAAATATGTAACTCTCTAAAAGAGAGGCATACTTGCGACGCTTACCGGATTCAGCAGTCTCAGCTGCGGATCCCGGCTTTGATTCTGTCTCCCTGATATGAATCGAAGCCAATGTGTCAACGCATGTTGCATCCCACATCAGCGCCCGACCCCGTTCCCAGGGAACCAGCGTCAATCCATCAGGTCTCTTGCCATCATCACGACTAATTCCTGCTGGCTCCAATAGGGCAGGAATATCAATGGTGGCAAGAGCCCTATTAATAACATCGTTGAGGGAACCATGCCGAAAAAGCCTACCGGCGCTCCTGTGACAAGAGAGTCCGTGAATTCCAAACTTGTCTACCTCTTTTCCACACAGACACCTGTGCTCGTGGCACAGTGGTGCACCCAACCTGAGTCCTACAGCTACACGGAAACTTTCATTTTCGAGAAGAGTGCCGAGATTTCTAGATGGCAGAGCATGGAGCCAATAGCCAGATTCTTTTTCAGACAAAGCTAAAAACCTTGCACGATCTCGAGCACTTGTAAGATTTTGTACTAAAGTTGTGTGTGTCAGCCGAACCAACGGCACATCCCAAAGTTTTTGTGTAGTACGTTCCTCTGGGATGTGGGCATTGGGACACCTGACCTTCCAACTCTCTAAGGCCTCTGTGGCATAGGCCAAAGAAACCGAATTGGAACCGAGAATTTGAGAACTGAGCTCACGTATACTATGCACAGAGGACAGAAAAGCCGGAAGAGCAACACTAGAAATTTTTCTCACGCCGATGCCACCATATTTGACCGGTAAAGTAGCTTGGGTCCAAGAACGTTCATCAAAAGATAAATTCAGAATTTTTTCAAGCGCGATTTTCAAGCTGGCATCCATATTTTCGAGAAGTCCAGGAAATTTCCAAATTGGGCTCGCGCGCAGTATGTACATTAATTTAGGAACAAAAAGGCAAAATTTTAGAATAGAAAATGCAATGTGAGAATTTAGTGTGCCCAATTTGTTAACATTATCAGAAAAAAGTTTGATTTTACTATCCAAGAGTGGTTTTATGGCTTCGCTAAAAAGTGGAGCGCCTAGGAGGCAAAGTGTATGTTTATTTACTATTTTAATGTCAGGGGCAATTTCATTAAAAAGTTGGGAGGCCAAAAATATTTGTTCTTGTGACAGTTTTTCCGTAAAAAATAATTCGCACTTAGAGAAATTTAGTTCCAAACCAATTTCACCAAATTTTAGCTTAATTTGCTTAAGGTCTTCTAGGACATCATCTACGTTACCTCCAATCGTTCCATCATCAAGATACCATATATTAAACTTAGATTTTAAATTTGATATATGGTTATGTATCCCTAAGCTGAAAAGGGCTGGACCTAAAGGATCCCCCTGCTGGACACCAACTTTGGACTTAATGTCGTTATCTCCAAAAAATAATTTTGAAGGAGAACTATAACATTGCCAAACGTAAGGATAAATTTCTGGTAGTTGGGTTAATACTTCGGCCAGTAGAGTTGCCCTGTCCATTGAATTAAAAGCATTCTTTACATCTACTTTCAGCAGTACTTCAACCTCGTCATCCGATAAGAATGTACGAGCAGAATGCACCGCTGCCTCACAGCCGCCTTTACTGCCGAAACCAACTTGAATAGGTTGGAACTTTTCCTTTAGGGGAGATACAATGTGTCTACAAGCTAATTTTGATGCCGAAATTTTGACGACGAAAGGTACAACCAACTGCGATGGGGCGAATGCCACCATCTTTTTTATTAAAAGCACAAAGTCTGGCACCATAAAGGAATGGCAAAAAGGATGAATTTACCTTGCCAGATAACATGAGATTACAAAGTCTGGTAATGTCACTCAAAAGCGCCCTGCCGGCGTCGCCAGCACTAACGCTCACAAGATCCTTAAGATGTTGTGGGGTTATGCCGTCCATGCCACCGGCAGAGCCACTAGAAAATGACATTATCGCAGCGTAAGTCTCTTCATCCTTTATCTGAAAACAAGTAACATTGGAAGGTGGATCCGGAAGCGAAGAGCTGGAATTAGGCAAAGGGTGCTTTTCTCGCAAGGCCTCTAGCGTTACGTCATTGAAAGGAGCGAGAGTATCATTAGAAAACAAAATGCGGGCGGCGTTTCTAAGATCCCCATCCATCACCTTGTTTTCCACAATCTTTTTTAAATTGAAATTTTTAGGTCTAGCTGGGTAATCAGGAATTTGAAAAACGCGATTTGCCGAACAATTACGTTTTAATTTTGAACATAACGACCCGCTTTCCGATTTATTGACATTTAAATGTTTATATGCAAAAAGAAAGAGGTTTTGCCAAGCTAAAAGTGAATTCGAATGAACATTTTGGATGGCGTGTGATAAGGATTTATTAGTATATTTATTTAAATTTTTATTATTTATTATGATTATTTATTTAAAAGTATATAATTAATAAATAATATAAAATATAAACTTACACCAAAGCTTTCACTAAAAGGTATTATAGTACTATAAAGGTATATAGGTATTATAGTATAGACGTATTATAGTACCCACATAAAGTTATTCCTTGGTCTGTGAGTACCTATGCCGACAGTATTAGCCATTTGGATAGCCAGTTTTGTCTTTTGACCAATACATATTATAGCAGCTCTTGGATCCCCGGTAAACCCAATTTTTTTAAATCATCTTTCGGGATTTAATTCGTTATGAGTAATATGTACATCATTTTTAAGGATTTTCATTTTTCTCATTGCCACTGACAAAAGCGATCTGCTGTTATACCTAATCGATTAGCATTTTTAGTACACCTATAGCTTTTCTTTCCATTCACGAAATTAAAATGTAGATAGAAAAACATTTCGTCAAACATGCTATTTAACCACCGATCAGAAACCCGACGATATGGGCATCCGAACGATTTACGTTAATCTTTTTAACCGACTTCAAAAAAAGTAGGAGGTTCTGAATTTGTCGGAATCTTTATTTTTTCGTACAAGCAAACTGTCAAAATTCTTCAAGTAGGTGGCTGCTGAGCGCGAATTATAATGATCTCCATAGAGTACCTATATAGAATATACTCTGGATAGCTGACTGTCAAAGTAAAAATGAAGACACTTGATTTTCGCCATTTTGGCGCTGATTGTTGCGTAACCTGGTGTGAGCGTCTATGGAACTAAAATCGAATGACATTCAAAACGACGGTTCACTTTAAGGTCCACTTCCAACAAATGTCAATTTAGTACCGTGGACGCTCGGGGGAGGCGCTTCAAATCGGCATAAAAAATGAACTGTCAAACGTATGGAATCACGAATCCAGAGATATATCAGTGATCGTGGCCTTTGCTGGTGACAAAACAAACATTTTTGGCGCCGGTAAACTAGCGGCATGTTTTCGGGCCATCTGCTTTGTCCAGGGTAGGTACGAGTATAGGTATGTATATTTATTTAACTAGACAGTGCGTAAAGCATTTCTTCTGTACTTTCGTTTCGTCGTAAGAAAGTTAAATCCTAATTAATATTATTTCGTACTAAAGTTTAGTAAGTATGGCTTCATTGGACCGCTGTATGGTTTCCAAATCGCCTAGTGGTCGGTATGCATGATGTATAGATATTTCTACTTATGCTAGTTATCCTGCACACTAATACAGGAAGGTCGTTACGAAATGCATGCGAAGTGCAGAACCGTGTAACGATGATTTTTTAAAGAGCCACTGGCACCGGCCACTGCTCTCTCGTTATATTGATGAATGCCACTAAATATAATACGCCATCGGTACAGTGGATTTGGCATATAAATATTAGGTAAAGCTGATGTCATTTTAACTACACACTACAAATATTGTCGTATAGATGTCATAACCTTGCCTAACTTAAGATTTGTTGAAAATTTTGGGAAAAATAGCTCATTATCTTTTTAGGGTTTCGTACCCAAGGGGCGAAAATGGGACACTATTACTAAGACTCCGCCGTCCGTCCCTCCGTCTGTCACCACCTATATCTCTAGAACCGTGATAGACACTTGAAATTTTACATATGTATTTCTGCCACCGCGCTACAACAATAAATACTAAAAAATATAGGATCCCCTTAAATAAATATTTAAGAGGCTCCCATGCAACAAACGTGTTTTTTTACTGGACATTGATTACAGCAACAGGTAGAAACTATAAAAATAAATTACCATTCAAAACAATATTAAAAGGAGCCTCCCTTTAGTATTTTTTACCACATACCCAAACAACAAACGTGATTTTTTGCTTGGTGAGCAGAGGTGTATTGGTTGGAATTGGTCTTGATAGTTTGGAACGCTCAGTGCACGAGCCCCTCTCGCACTAGACCAATTATATTAAAATACTAAAGCTGGTCATTTCATGAAACCCAACCATTTCACGGAGTGATCAATTCTGTGATGGCCATGACGGGGTACGCAATTATCATGAAATTATCAATTCAAGATGCCACGTACACAATACTTGTAATAAGAACTAAACCATGCTTTGAATAACTGCTTATGATAGACATAAGCAGTTATTCAAAGCAATGCATTTTTAATTAATAGAAATATATTTTGCGCCTTCATCATTATGTAAAGCTCAGTCCAACTATGAAATGTCCTTTATGCAGATTTGAAAGGAGTTGAAGCTCTATAAGTCTATGGAATTTAGCCTTTAGAATAGTTTTCGTTGTTGATCGCGAAGTAGAGAGCTTTCTTTAGGCAGAGGCGAGTTTTAATAGGGCCTCCATCACAGGCACACCGCTTCAGTCGGCGAACGACGATATAACGATCCCTGTGCGGCAATTATCGCGCTAATTAAATTCACGCTCTATGACTAATTTATTCGATAAAAAATTTAGCTTTCGACTGGACCTATCGGGCTAAAATGATGCTTTTCCTGTTTTTTTTTTACCTGTTTTTGTACACAGAAAGCTATTGTTACGTAGGCATCCGCTAAGAAAGGACTTTCGAAATTCAACCCCTAAAAGGTTGAAAAAGGGGTAGGTCTGCGTCAGGCATTTCCTGTGCATAAAAAAGAGTTTGTGTGGAGTTAATAAACAACCTCACGTTGGCCATCCTCTGTAGGTACGTATAAGAAAACTCCAGATCTCATCTAAATTACTAGTGGGTGCCCACGGCTTTGCTCACGTTCGCCGCTTTTTTATCCCCTTAGGGGTTGAATTTTTTAAGATTTTTTTAAGGGCGTAGACGGTTTTTATTTTTGTCCTTTTCGCTCTTATGAATACGTGCGTCGGTTGCGACAGGCAGCATTGCGGGTTAATATGACAAAAAAAACGACGTTTTACCTATTATACTAAAAAGCGAAATTAGGTATCAAAATTTAAAAAAACACTATTTGATTTTCCTAGACTATTTTGGTTTTGATTCATAAGAAAATTTGATACCACCTTTGGTCATTCTCCTTTAAGTCTTTATAGTTTTTAACCCGCAGATCACTAAAAACCGCTTAAATGTCCCGTTAACGGATATCTACATGATTATATTAAGGCTATCTATTAATGCTGCTGAAAATCATTTTAGGCGTCAAGCTACGCAATGTGGCAATGACGACGCCGCGTTGATCCTAATTGGCGAGGCTGTTCGGCGGCGTCGGCCCGTGGCCCCGCCGACAGATTACCAACCCCTGCTGTTCACTGCCTTTTTAAGTTTTCACGCCGTCATCGACGAAAAATGACTACCCACCGAACGTAAACATATGCCAGCTATAAGGTAGGTATGTATGCTGGTAATTGGCGCTATTCGTTTACACCTACATATACAAGTACCTATCCTTATAGCAAGTAGCGACCAATTCAGTATTTCACTCCACACAAAGCTCTAAATCGTCGCTGTTTTTAAAATCGTGCAAAGTTCACAAAATCCTTGTCATGCTTAGGCCCTGTTTTACAATCTTCTGATAAGTTTCGGATAGCTTATACACAAGTTTTGTCTTTGTCACTTCATATAAAGTATGAAAGTGACAACACTCACAGATAGGCTATCCAATACTTATCAAAAGGTGGTGAAACAGGCCCTCAAACTTAGTTTCCCTATGAAAGAATGACCTTTGCTGTTTACGTTCTTAATAACGTAATTACGATCCAATTCGTTTCTCTGAATTTAAATATCATGAAAAAGGATACAATTTACCCATTCTATAGTCTCGCTTAAAGTAAAAAAAAGATTCCGACGAATTGAGAACCTCCTCCTTTTTTTTTTGAAGTCGGTTAAAAACCAATTACTATTATTAAAACGATTGGCATACTTAATTAGGTACTCGTGCATGTCGCGAAGGACCTTTCGTATGTACAAGTACCTACCTACAGTCTGCACCCATTTAGCATTCTACAAATCTACTTACCTATTGTTTAACACGTCTCATACTTATTTGTGAGGTGACTACAAACTTCGAACAGAAAGTCATCTCGAGTGTATCGTATCAAATCTGAATGCCATCAACTCGATGTGTTGTAGTAGCGTGAACATTAATCGAATTTCAGTCTTCGGCTATCACAGAGTATGCGCTCGCATTACCTACGCCCGGCTCGAGTCGAGGTTCTCTCGACAGTGGAATGGATTACTCGATACTCGATAGCAGTTCGAGTAACACGAGATAACTACTGCAGGATGTCAAGAGGCTGGGTGGATCAACGCAATACGATGTGTTCGGCGCAAGGGTAGGTAGAGCACTCCAATGGAAACCGACGGCACGTTACGTGGTTTAGATTGAATTGTTTCGATTTTAGAGACAGTTTAGACCCAGTCTAGTGTGAGCTTTGATGTTGTAACAGGATTCCAGAGAGGGAATCTGGGGAACGTTGAAGGCTTTTTTAATATACTTACTTAGACATAGATGCATGCGAAAAATTTCCTTTGCCATTCACTAAAACTTCTCAGCCATTTCTTTTGACGTCAATTGTACCTACTTACATCTTTTTAACCGACGAAAAAAAAGAGGAAGTTCTCATATCGACGCCTATATTTTTTATGTATAAGTATGACCATAAAAGTAGTCCAATTTCGGTAATTTGTTTTTGGTTACAGCTTTAGTACTATTATGTATTCCTTGGTTATAGTTAATGTTGACCGGAAAGAGGCCTATTGTGTTGCAGCTTGGTTGCAGCTTCATGTCAAAGAAATAATTACACAAATTAGCGTACACTCACAATCCTGTGACTTCGTGTGTACGTTTACGAAAGAAACTAAGAGCCATTAAATAAAACTATCCCTTCAAAAATTTATCAGGCCCTTTTTATCCACACCATGTAGATTGTAGGCACTTAAAATAATCAAGGATTCGCATAATATTATATCAATGCTAACTAAACAGAAGCACAATGATGAAATTAGCATCTTGTCAAAATCAAACACCAATTTAGCTGGAGCCTCGTTTAAATCCTCTGAGCCCGGTTATTGATTAACAGCCAGATATTTGGCAGATCAGGATAGCAAAGATGGCGCGGATCGAGTTCTAAATGGTTGTTTGACTGACACACCCTCGTGTGAATAATACGGGGCCGACATTGTTTATGTAGCCGGCAGGGCATCACGAAACGTGGCAGTCAATTGCAACTAACTAATTTTAAGTAAGCATTATGGTCTACTGGATACTTTAATTTGAGGTAAATAGACATCATGGTATGCTTTCGATTGGAAACTCCATAATATTATGACCCTTATTTTTGCTAAATTATTCGAAAATGCATTAGCAAAACCTTGCACGAAAAGTTAAACAAATCATAAACATACAATTTCCGTAGTGTTCGTACCATAATCGAGTATTATAATTCAAAACCATTGGCATATAACTCCATGGACCCCGGGTTTAATACAAAATTCACGAAAAAAGTGTCCCGAGAAAGTTTATATAGATAAACGAGGGTACATGATGTGTATTTTTATAAACAAAGTAAAACGTGTCGTATCCATCAGCCTATAATTTTGCTTAAGTGCTTTTCGCGTTTTAGATTTCTTTAGGTTCGAATACTTTTTAGCGCTGACCATACCTATATCAATGTTCAAAACTCAAAAAAATATAATAATAATTACATTGTATTAACCAGTTAGGGAGAGGCTGCCCGGTCAACATTTAGTACCTACGTAGCCATGATGACGCTATCTCAGGATAAAATGAGCAGTGGTGCAGTACAGAGCATCGTGTCGTATAAGTTAACTATGCGAAGTCGTGAGACGCACTGACGTGTACTAATAAGTAATAAGTACAAACATATATAGGTAAGAAAAATTCACGTTGTATCTGCCCTATATAGCCCACAATGCAATTCACAAGACGAAGGCGCGTGATGCTCTGCAATGCTCACATTCTTTCACTGCCCCAGATCCAAACTGATGCATCTTAATGAAAAGCTGCATACCGTAGTAGAGGATGCATTTTTTCAGTTCTGTGTCACGATTAGTATTCCAGATATAATCCTCAGTCACACTTGTAAAATGACCATTTCTGTGAGCCTTTTGTGGGGTCTTGTGTGAAATCTAGTTACAAATACTAACGACCGCTTTTAAGCTAAGCTAAATTTTGGTTACCATCAAAAATATCCTACCTTATTATAAATGATAATGTTCGCATCTATGTAAAAGTTAACTTTTCTTAGTAAGTCATAGATAACGTTATAGATAGACAAATCAGTTTCAAGTGAGGTCTGTACTCTCTACTCTCCAGTGAGTGCTTCCACTTGTCTCGGCAACTTGGCGAAACTGAATTAAATAGTTATCTCTGAAACTGGGTTGTCGTTAACAATTTACTTTACATTCTAACTTTAATGTAATATTATACTGCGCCAAGTAATAGACAGGTAAAATCGATGAACTATTTAGTTCATCGATATTAATATGTTCCTTGTTGCTGGTTGTATCTACATAATATTTTTTCTTCAATCTTCCTTTAAAGTAGATATTTTATACGAGTAAGTCTAAATAATAATTGTTAATAATATTATAACAGTAAAACTAAAAATGTTTCAATATATAAGCTCTCCTAAGAATAACAAACCTTCATCAAACCACAAATCATAATAAGATGAATTATAAACCGAAGTAAAATGGCACAGATAGGTGCGGTAATCGACTATTATTTATACACGTATTATCGCAGAATGAGATAATTGTCAAGATTTTTTATCTTAAATTCGCGATAGTAGGTAATATACTTAATAGTATCCAATTCTCCATTTAGTACAAACTACTATATTATGTTCCATAAACTATGGTCATTGGTCGTTCCTTCATCTTTGTCAATCATGATTATACCTTGGTGACTCATGCTTGGTGACGCCTGGGTTATTTAAAATCCTTCGACATGATTGTGACCTCTGAACTACGTGTTTGGTCAAATTTTTCAATCGGTTTAACCATCTATATTTTATCTTCAATGTTCCCGTGACTACGATCTTTTCAAGACCAAAAATTGATCAAAATTAAGAATGCAATGGGTAAATTAACATATAAAATTTTGTTTTTTAAATACATTTTGGTTTTTAACTGGATAAACATAAAATGTGAACGTATTTAACATAATGAAGAAGATTGTCTGGGTGACCCATTGATTTATATACACCAGAATCATCAGGAAATCTGGCCTAATCATACTTGTATACTTATGAAACACAAATGAATTCAAAAACTATTATGCGAAAAGACCTACTTTTTTATCTTAGCTTAATCAATATCCCGATAAAAACCTAGATAAAAATGTGTGGCTTGCTCAAACATCTTGCGTTTCATTGCCAGTTATTGACATCGATAACAATAGCTCTATTTACTTCAACTGACCCAAGTTAAACAATTATTTTCACGAATACCACAGTAATTTATCAGTTAAGTGTGATTGTATCAGTTGCATATGTAGCAAGTACCTAGGTAAATCCCAATTGCGAAGTATTGGTCAACAAAAATATTAGTTGACACTATCGTTCTTTTTATCTAATTAATAGCGAGTCAATAATTTATTATCAAGCGTATAAAAGGTATGATTAATCTTACGGATAAACCCAGTTATCCCTTATACTACCACCATGAAGTCGGCTGTGATTCTGGTGACATTGTTGGCGTACGCTTCTGCCAAATCATTTAATTTGGACACATCTGATTTCAACACCGCCTATGGATATTTAACCAAATATGGAATCCCAGAGGGAGAAAGGATACGAAAGGCTGAAGAAGAATTTTTAAAGAGTCAGGCATCAAGAATCGTTGGAGGTGTCCCTTCCTCTCTGGGACAATTCAAATACCAGGTATGTATCATTCACATAACAGATCTTGAAGTTACTTCGTCGGTTGCCATGTTTCGGTGTAAAAGGTTAAATACACGTACACGACATATATAAGTTTATAATATGTAATTTATTTGGCCATCAAATCACGACTGATAAGGATTTTCTACAACTTTTGCCGACCGCTGCTTGACCAGTACAGCAATTACGATTTATCTTCACAAAGGTCAAAATAATGCTCAAATTTCCAAGCATGCTTCAGAAAAAGAAATTTTATTAAAATAGGAGTGATGCCGCGCTCCCTTGGCACAAAAATGCCAAGAAAGCTGAGAAACCTAACGTATGAGCAAAGGTTTTAAAGTCTCGGTCTCAAAACAATCCAGCATCGGTGAGAGAAAGGAGACCTACAAAAATCAAAACACAAAAAATTGGAAACATACAAAAATCTCAACAAGTTGTATAATCAATAATGTAACTTTGACGAAATGATTTCTTTAAAAAGAAAGAAGAGGGTTTGGGATGAGATAAAGTTCCGGCCAGCGACAACAAATCAGATTGATAAGACGCTGGGACAAATTACCTGAAGATATCGTAACAGCAGAGTTGCTCAACCAATGCAAGCACCGGCTTGACGAGCACCTGAGCAAGCAACAGTACATGAACACAGTCGACATAGGCGCATCAGCGAAAGCTGTTTAGCCAATTACCCTATAATAATAAAGAATAATAGTAATGTTTTATATTTATATTATAGGCTGGTTTAATATCCGATATCATCGGAACCACAGACAGAGGAATCTGCGGCGGGTCCTTGATAAGTTCCAACCGAGTCCTCACAGCGGCACATTGCTGGTTCGATGGCAAAAGTGAGGTCTGGAGGTTTACTGTCGTACTGGGGTCCGTACTGCTCTTCAGTGGTGGAACGCGGGTCGAAACCACTGACGTGGTGGTGCATCCTCATTGGTTCCCACAGCTGATTCGTAATGACATTGCTGTCGTCCGTTTACCTTCCCCAGTCACATTTTCAGGTAGGTGCTATTTAGTCATTTTTATCACCAAGTGACCAAGCCTTGGTATTTTGGTCAGGATATCTTTTGGACTAGCCAGCACCAAACGCATAAAAACACTCTTTGGAAAAACAAAATCAAATCAGGACTTTTAAAGTCATTTAACAATTCAGAAACGTATAGAATCTAAGTTGAGCTTACGTGGTTGAATCATTAATTCTATTTGTGTTTCAATTATTTTCGGGGTTTTCCTGCATATTAAAAATGAATCACATCTATAGTCTGACCAAAATAAAAGCAAGAATTTTTGCTATAAATATTTACATTAAAGTTGTATTTTTGTCTTAGATACGCTGTTTTTCGTAAAATTGCATTTATAAAATATAATCTCTTTACTTACAGCTTCCATCGGTATCATTTCCTTGCCATTTGGATACGAACTAAATGATAACTTTGTTGGAGCTGAAGCCACTGCATCAGGCTTCGGAATAACCGAAGATGGTAAATAAAAAACCATTTGGCAGATATTTGGTTTTGATCTGGGGAGCTATTCACGTAATGCGTCGGCTACATTTCGTGAAGTGAAATGTTTGCGAATACTGAAAAATTGATTTTACGCCTATTGAAATAGAGAGTAAAATTGAATGTAGGTCAAAACGCAACATAGTCGACAATCTTGAGATTAAATTTATCTAAGCGGGTCATAGTTACTATTGTTTTTCCTATGATGAAATACATTCAATTCTACACTCTAAACCAAAAGACGTAAAGTAAATTTTTCAGTGTTTACTTTTTTATTTTTCTTGTTTCACGTCATTCAGTATGTGAAAACGTTACAATAGTCTCCCTGCTCAATGAGATAAGTTTCACCAATGGCCATCCTCCGCATTATGCAGTATTACCACGTGTACTATTTTCAGGTGGCAGTGTATCCACTGGCCAATTTTTGAGTCATGTAAGTTTGAACGTGATTTCAAACCTGCGATGCTCTTTGGCATACCCACTTATTCTTCAACCATCCAACATCTGCGCTTCAACAATTGGAGGTCACAGCACTTGCCGCGGGGACTCCGGCGGTCCACTCGCAGTTCAGAAAGATGGGGAATCTGTCCTTGTAAGTTTCTTTTACTTCAGAGTACCAAGAACTAATTCAAATATTTACACACTTCTTGACAGCAGCAATCTCACCTGATGTTAAGTGACCCATTTTAAGTTAGAAAGTGGTAATTGCTACACAGTATCGCAACTAACTTTAAAATCGCTTGACGATTCGTTTTGGTGGAAGGCCAAAGCCGCGCCGCGGAGGAAGCCTCCAACTCGAATTATAAAAAAAAAACCGGCCAAGTGCGAGTCGGACTCGCGCACCGAGGGTTCCATACCATAAAAGAAGTTAAACATTAAAAGAATCACTTTGGTTCATGAATATAGTTCATGAGTATAATTTACATGTAGGTACTTTTGTTGGCAAACCGCAAACATAACTTTGTTTTTGCCGGTTTATTGTTATTATCAAAAAAAGTATAATAGTTAGAGAGTTGATTTTATTTTTCCTGTAAAATATACGTTTATTTCTATTGATCATAATTATTTCAGATTTTTTGATTGGTAAACTTCGGAGATAAGGGGGGAACGGTATCTTTTTCGACAGTTTGCCCAATAAATCGAAAACTATCAGGCATAAAAATAAATAAAAATCGGTTTTAGAATACACAAGTAACGCCCTTTCATATGATACCCTACTCAATATTGTTATCTCATTTTGAAATTTTGACGACCCGGTTTTTCCCCAGTTTAAATAAAAATTAAAACAATTTTCAAATTTTTACGATTGCTATGGCGTCGCGTCACTATTATCTATAACTATTCTAAATTTTAGGTCGATAGCTTGAATAGTTACTGAAATAATCGAGTGTGACAGACGGACGGACGGACGGAGAAAGTCTCACCATAAGGGTTCCATTTTTACCATTTTGGTATGGAACCCTAAAAATTGTGTGATGCGCATGAATGTTTTCTAGTGTCTGAATTTATTATTCATATTGTAGTTTTTCAATATATTGTAGTTATGTATATTTATATCTATATCTATCTAGTATAACCCATAACACACGTTTTCGTTTACTTTGGGGCTATATTCCAATTTGCGATGTTTGTAATCACAGACCAAGGAATAACTTTATAATATCCTGATATTTTTTAATAGGTAGGTATAATTATCTCTTAAATATTTTTGGACACCATAATATTATCATGTCATTATTACTTCTTCTTATTTTTACTTGTAACCAACTCAACTGTAGATTTTAAATAATATGCTGCTCTCGTTGATCTATTTATGTTACATCCATGGGGTCACAGCCTACACGGGTGTGTAGACTTCATGGGTCACTTTCTTTACACTGCAGTCTAAATAATCAGTGCAATCTATAAAATTGACATTTGCATTGTTTCAGATCGGTGTAACATCTTTTGGATCTGCTCTTGGCTGTGAGATAAGTTTCCCAGCGGTTTTCGTCAGAGTTACATCTTACATGGATTTCATCACGGAAAACCTATAAAGAACTTCTTTAATAAAAATTAGATATATTAACTGTAAATTACATACCAATTACCTACTAAATTATACCCAATACATAAAGGAATTTGTTTTATTTCCACAAAGGCTTGGACACGGTTTTTAGGGTTCCGTACCCAAAGGATAAGAACGGAACCCTATTACTAAGACTTCGCTATCCGTCCGTCCTTCCGTCCGTCTGTCACCAGGCTGTATCTCTTAAACCGAGATAGTCTGACACTTGAAATTTTCATAGATGATGTAAGTATTCTTGTTGCCGCTATAACATCAAATAATAAAAAAATTGAATAAAATAAATATTTAAGAGGGCTCGCATCAGCAAGAACTCGCAATCATAAAGAACGATCGAAGCGAAAGAGCTCGCATCATAAAGAACGATCAGTATGCTTGTGTAGGGACGGAAAAGTAGAGGAAGACCAAAAAAGAGATGGATTGCGTGAAAGAAGATATGCGTGTGAAAGGAGTGGATAGGAGTGAATGGAAGAAGAAGAAGAAGTTGTGCCGACCCCACATACTCGTAACGTGGGACAAGGGCAGGAAGAAGAAGAAGAGGGATAGCATACGTGATTTTTTGCGCGGATTGAATGTGGTCATTTTGGTGAGAGGTGTTTTGATTGGAATTGGTCTTGATAGTAAGGAACCTTCAGTGCACGTGCCCGCCTCGCACTTGACCAATTTTTTTAGAAACCACATGAATTTTTTTGAGTTTTAGAAATTCATTTTAGAAATTCACCACCATTCGTGGAATGGTGCCAAGAATACTGGCTGCATTTCCGCGTTGAACAGCTAGGCTGATACGTTGCGCAAAAAATGAGCCAGCCCTTCTGTCACCAGTTGAGGCTAGTATAAAATATTATTAGATATGTACATTTCACTATAAAAATTAGTTTTGTTTTAGTCTATAGGGTTTCAAGTAATTTGATATAGGTATCACGTAAAATATAGTATGTATATGGTAGGTACACTTATAACAGTTAAATGATATTGAATTTTGCGAAAAGAACTGAAACGTTCATACCTATTCGTATAAATCAAATGGATTTAAGAAAAAGAATCACAATAGAAGCTAATTCAAAGTCTCAGTTAATATTTTGTTTATTTCTACTACATAAGTTAAATCCTATACCTTTAAACGAGCAATTCTTGTATATATATTTCTATTTAATTTGGATCTCGGGAACGGCTTTAACGATTTTCATGAAATTTAGCATACAGGGGGTTTTGGGGGCGATAAATCGATCTAGCTAGGATTCATTTTTATAAAATGTCGAATTTACCAAAAAAATAAAAATATGACTAGTGCTGCCATCTATTGGCCACCGAGTGAAACTCGGTCACCCAGATATTGAATATTAATATCGCCAGAGATAAAGAATTTTAAAATCCGCTACCAATAAATTATCTAATCTTATTAATTACCTTCAGATTAAGTATACAACATTCCATAAAAGTATAAAAGGGAGGATTATTTTTTGTTTCAAATTATTCCGAGTAACTGTAAGCCACCACCATGAAGTTTCTGGTGCTGATGGTGTCCTTATCGGCGTTCGTGTCAGCCGGAACCGTGCCTGAATACGCCAAGTTCAATCCCGTATATGGGTACATGACCAGGTTCGGCATCCCAGAAGCCGAAAGAATCCGGAAGGCCGAAGAGGCTTATCTAAAGGACTCTTCAAACAGGATTAATGGTGGTGCCCCTGCTGCGCCAAACCAAATTCCCTATCAGGTAACATGTGTAATTGTACTATAATAATTAGGTGCCAAGCGTTTCTAGTAGCAGCTTTTAACTGCTGATTACTTAAGTTTTAAAGACATTGTTATTCCTTAAAGGAAACATAATTTTAATACTTTATAACTACGCTTTTTACGCTGTTCCCACACAAAGCTACAACATGGAGTTATTTAAAGAGAGGATAACATTTGCAATTCCCCTGGTGCTGAAAATATCCATAGGCGGCCCGTCTTGCTTGCCTTGTGTAAAAAAAACTAAGATCTATTAGGAACATTTATCAAAATGTCAATATTGATTAATTTAATGTGTTTTACAATTTAATTAATATAGTAACAGTACCAACTGAAATCATATGAACAATCTATTATTATTTCAATATATTATATTTTACCGACAATGATGTCCGTTCTACGATAGAAGTATATTGAACGGAAGCAGGCGCTACTTATTTTGCTTAAATCCATAATTAGCAGGATAGGTACATTTATAAATTGTTCTTGTATGGTAGGTACAATACGCAGAAACACCGCCCACATGAAACACTACACACAATTCTTCCAACTTTATCTTTGAGGCACATTGGAAGAATAGGGTATTTGACTCCAATTTTTTTATTACTTTATCATTAAGTAGAATTAAAATAATGACGTGCACTGAAAGAACTAATTAAATCGATCAAATAACAAAAAAGTTATAAGCATTTAAAGATTTGTGATTAGACAGAGATAGCAACATGACATTGTGACGTCACACCTTACCAATGCCATAGTAGCTTCGTGCGGCTTCATACAAATTTTCGTTTTGCGAGAAAGGGATAGAAGATCCCCCCACTCCAAAGTTTAAACGCCTGTAACTTTGTAAATCTTCGTTGGATTTTAATATTTCTTTCACTGCAAGTTATTATTTTTATCCTAATTTATAATAAAGTAATATTTTTTATCAAATTCAAAAGTAGTGTAAGACCCCATTGCGTGTGTTACATGTGGTCACTGTGGTGTTACATGTGGGCGATGTTCCTGCATATTGCACCATTCAGAATCTTTTCAAGTGGCGGATTGTATATTTGTAGCAAAACAAATTAATCTGTCCTGCTACGAAAGAAGTTCTAAATTAAATAAAATTCACATTAGGTCGGTCTCATCTCTGACATCATTGGCACAACTGGCAGAGGTGTCTGCGGCGGCAGCGTAATAAGTAACAATAGAGTGCTGACGGCTGCCCACTGCTGGTTCGATGGACGGAACCACGCGTGGAGGTTCGAAGTCGTCCTCGGCTCCAACTTTCTCTTCAGCGGGGGCACCAGAGTACAAACCAGTGCAGTCAACATGCATCCTGATTGGTTCCCATGGCTAATCCGACACGACATTGCCGTGATTTACTTGCCTAGACCAATCACGTTTACTGGTAGGTAGGACCTGCCTATTCATGCAATTTCGAACTTAAAATATATTTATTTCACATAGGCTTTACGTTCAGGTTCTTGTAAAACGTCAATGTATTTATCAGATTTAATAATATATTATGGTGATAAGTACAAGTTGACTTAAAACTAAGTTTAAGGATGCACTAACCTACGATTTCTCCATACATTTGGAATACCAAAATCATTCGTACATATTTCGATCATGTTGTGATGTTATTCGGGTCAGTAGTGTTAGTACAGTAATAATCTATGCTCCTGGCCATATTTGGTTCGGAAATACTTATCTAAAACGAAATATAAATGAATTTCGATTTGCTTATTTTTGCGTCAAAAAGGACATGTTTTCTGCTTATTTGTTTTGTAATAAAAACAACACTATCTCATGTCGCATTAGTTCAGGAGTACAGTTTTTATTGTCCAGCTAAAGAAAAACAATATATTTATATATTTAACTCTACCTACTACTATAATAATATTATCTAAAATTTAAAAAATACGTAAGTTTGAAATACGAAATACGATGAGCCCTTTTGTTGACTTAACAAGAACTTTCTTAGATTTGCTTTAAAGCATTTATATTTCGTTTAAGAGAATTAGTATTTCCAAACCAAGTATAGCCAGGAGCATAGATTATTAGGTACTATATGAACCCGAATACCACTACAACATGATCGAAATATGCACGAATTACAAATGATTTGGTATTTCGAATGTACGAAGACATTGACTACTCACGGGACTCTTTTAAGAGAGTTCAAACGGGCCTAAAGTCAGAAGAAAGTTTAGAAGGAAGAAGGAAAGATTTATTTAATGAAACAAAGTATCTTTTCGGACGGTATCGCACAGGGTGTTAGGCGACAGAAATAGTATGTTTCATTACAAGTGCGGAAAGGCTGTTATTGCAAAGAGTTCCGACAAATGTCTACCCGAGCCGAGGCGCAGCCGAAAGCGAGGGTTGACAGTCGGAACAAGTTGCAATGACGGTTCCGCACGTGTACTGAACGATTATTTTTAATACAGTTGCGAAAAAATGAAGCAATTTAATAAAATAATAAAAACACAATAAACTCAACTAACTTAACATTTTCTGAAAAACTATTTGCTTTTTTCTCTTCTCTCCACGCAATAAATTCGTCGTATGTAGATATGTAGCGACTTTTTTACTTTTTCGGTAAAATGGTCTCCGAAGCATTTTGTGCAACAAACAACTAAACTCGCAAAGAAAATTTCTGAAAAATGGCGCCAACCGTAAAATATAAGCAGTTTTTTTTCTTCACCCAATCTGGTGATTTAAAAAAAAAATAAAAAAAAATTTGGTCATAGACTAAATAATATTCTGGTACGCGAAGGGAACTATGCCCAACAACAGCCACGTCTTCAGTAGAATTTTTTTTATTGATATGAAATGAAAATGAAATTTAAGGTACGCCCGCACTGGGCGTAACTGCACTGCAGCGGAGCGACGCGACACTGCACTGCAAAATATTGTTTCTAAGTAAACGTATTAGACATATCGCACTCCGCGGCAGCGGAACCGCGCTGCGCGACACAGCGCTACAAAGTTGGGCAACTAAGCAAAACTGACGCACGATGTCGCGACGCGCAGTTCCGTTGCCGCTAGGTGCGCTACAGTTAGCAGCACGACTGCGACGCGTCACCCCATTTTTTATGCAAGTTATAACGTGCTGGACGTGCAATTTGTCGTCAATTTCATCCATCACGTTTAAAGAATTCCGACCAACTGCGAACAAAACTGTCGCACCGCTGCAGTTCTAGTGCGACATACCGAACTTCATTTAATAATATCGCGTCGTTCCGCTGCAGTGCAGTTACGCCCAGTGCGGGCGTACCTTTAATGAGATGAAATGAAACCTAACCAAACTCATTCAATCTAATCTGATATTGAAACAAATTAGTAGCTTCTTTTTAGAAATATACGTATTTGCATGAATCATAAAAACTTCTATGAATGTTTTTAGTAAAAACTTCATGGTTGGTTTTTCTTTTTAATAGACATTATTTTGACAGTTGGGAAAGATAACGCACGAGTTCGGGAAAGGTAAAAAAATAGCACGAGTATGTAATAGCCCACATCCCGAACGCTATACGTCCCTGCAATACGCCACTTTTTGAGCAACTGTATTAAAAAGTATGTTTCATTACAAGTGCGGAAAGGCTGTTATTGCAAAGAGTTCCGATAAATGTCTACCCGAGCCGAGGCGCAGCCGAAAGCGAGGGTTGACAGTCGGAACAAGTTGCAATGACGGTTCCGCACGTGTTATGTGTTAACGATTATTTTTAATACAGTTGCTCAAAAAGTGGCGTATTGCAGGGACGTATAGCGTTCGGGATGTGGGCTATTACATACTCGTGCTTTTTTTTTACCTTTCCCGAACTCGTGCGTTATCTTTCCCAACTGTCAAAATAATGTCTATTAAAAAGAAAAACCAACCATGAAGTTTTTACTAAAAAAATTCATAGAAGTTTTTATGATTCATGCAAATACGTATATTTCTAAAAAGAAGCTACTAATTTGTTTCAATATCAGATTTGATTGAATGAGTTTGGTTAGGTTTCATTTCATCTCATTAAATTTCATTTTCATTTCATATCAATAAAAAAATTCTACTGAAGACTTGGCTGTATGGGCATAGTTCCCTTTGCGTACCAGAATATTATTTAGTCTATGACCAAATTTTTTTTTTATTTTTTTTTAAATCACCAGAATGGGTGAAGAAAAAAAACTGCTTATATTCTACGGTTGGCGCCATTTTTCAGAAATTTTCTTTGCGAGTTTAGTTGTTTGTTGCACAAAATGCTTCGGAGAACATTTTACCGGAAAAGTCAAAAAGTCGCTACATATCTACATACGACGAATTTATTGCGTGGAGAGAAGAGAAAAAAGCAAACAGTTTTTCAGAAAATGTTAAGTTAGTTGAGTTTATTGTGTTTTTATTATTTTATTAAATTGCTTCAATTTTTCGCAACTGTATTAAAAATAATCGTTCAGTACACGTGCGGAACCGTCATTGCAACTTGTTCCGACTGTCAACCCTCGCTTTCGGCTGCGCCTCGGCTCGGGTAGACATTTGTCGGAACTCTTTGCAAGAACAGCCTTTCCGCACTTGTAATGAAACATACTATTTGCGTGACTAAAATCTCGTTATTAAGAAAATCTACGAAAATTCTACAATAAGAGTTTTACTTACCAGTCAATAGAATGGTTATCCATGCAATTATTACTTACGTATAGAGTTCACGTCTTTTTACGATAATGAAGTTACAACTTACAAGTCAAATCAAATGGGAGTAGATGGTTATAACATTCGTCAAGAACAAGTTTTCTGTTTATGTTTTAGTTGTGTTTACCTCTCGTAGTTTAAGTTATACCTACAATTAGGTATTACACTACCTTTGAATTTGATAAAAAATATTACTTTATTATTAACTAGGATAAAAATAATGATGTAAACTGTAAAAAATATTAAAATCCAACGAACATGTTACAGGCATTTAATTTTGGAGTGGGAGGGTCTTCTATCCCTTTCTCGCAAAACAAAAATTTATACTATGGCATTGGTAAGGTTTGACGTCGCAATTTAATAATCTTAAGTCTCTGTCTAATCAGAAATATTTAAATGCTTATAACTTTTTTGTTATTTCATCGATTTAATTAGTTAAGTACGTCATTATTTTTATCCTAGTTTATAATAAAGTAATTAAAAAATTGGAGTCAAATACCCAATTATTCACAAACTATTAATTTCCGTACAATGTATTTGATTGATTTTATTAAATTTACAGCATCGATTGCTCCTATTCTACTACCTTACGGAACTGTATTGGACCAAGACTTTGCTGGTACCCAAGGTACTACATCTGGTTTTGGATTAGTTGACGACGGTAAGTCTGTGATAAATCAATATTTATATTTTTGCATATACTAGGAAAAAGAAAATCAATACTAGCTGGTCCAGCAAACGTTGTTTTGCCATTGGTTATAAAAACCTACCAAACATACTCTTTCGTAACAATAGGTCGAGCCATTTCGGAGGAGTTTGTCACATTCCACATTCCACGGCTACTTACCTACACAACACAATCAAAAGGAAGATTTTAACTGTCGATAGTGACCACGACTTGTACCAATGGATCGAAATGTCGACAGTTAAAATGGTCCGTTTGATCGTGCAACTGGGTATTCAAGAAACTGTACATTATTATAATTAAGAAAAAGGAGTTTGCAAAATCACCATAATTCCCAAAACCGTAACCCACACCCAGCTATGGCCGTGGGTTTCCTCTAATAATGAGTTTGGTTAGTAAGTAGAGAAAGAACAAAGCAGAGGACGTGGATGATTGTATGAAAGAGTTATTCACGTTGTCAGCTGATAGAGCGAATGGCAGAGACAATGAGACTCCGTTTCTGGCCCGTCGAACCCAGGAACTTTCTCTCATTAATCCCACGAAAAATCAAGGAATCCCACGGGATTTGAAAAAAACCGTACTTCACTACCGTACTTCAGCTAGTATTATAATAAATGAATGCCCTACCCTCTGCGGAAGCAAAGCCTGTGGTGTATTGATGCTCTTCCTGATTGCTCTTCCTGATGTAAAATAATAAGCAAGATGCAAAAACGATTATTATCACTAGGAATACTTATTACTAAGTGATAAAAATATAGTTTTTGCATAAAGATGCAAATGTAAATGTTGTTTCTAGAAAATTTGATTATCCCTTTGGAATCCAAAGGGAATAATCATAATATTTAGTAGAAACAACATTAACACAACAACGGAACGTAACAACAACAATGAACAATAATTTTAGAAGCCTTAAAATCTTAGAGTAAGTAGAATAAGTAGGTAGGCGGGTAAATTAAACGCCTACTCGTGTTACGCAACTATACAATATAAGTGTATTTTGAATATATACGATATTTTGATATTTTCAGCGGAAACCATATCTCAAAATCAGTTCTTGAGTTATGCCCGAGTGAACGTGATCGCGAACGGCATTTGCAACCTGGCGTATCCGACCATCATACAAGACTACCACATCTGCACCAGCACTATTGGTGGTTCAGGGCCGAATAGGGGAGATTCTGGCGGCCCACTTGTGGCCGAATGGGGTGGCAGAGTGTTTTTGGTAAGAACAAAATATAGTTAGGTTACCTACTACAGAGTGTTTTTGGTAAGAACAAAATATAGTTAGGTTACCTACTACTTATATAGGTATTATAATATTATTTTCTATTCTCACTTTCTTGTTTTACAAAATCTTTGAAATAATCTTTACAACTCATTGAAAATATAGTTTCGATGAATTCCTTATTGATATTTAACATGATTATAACGATTTAAGAGTCCATGAACTACATTGACTCCATACATTCAAAATACCAAATCATTTGTAATTTGTGCATATTTCGATCATTTTGTGGTTGTTATTCGGGTTCATATAGTAATAATCTATACTCCTGGGGCCTTATTCTGTATCGTTCACTTAGTTAGTTAGTAACCCTAACTGGGTTATTAACTAAGAAAACGAAGGCAAAAATCCTATTTTTGCACAAATTACCAACCTAGGTCGGTATGGTATCATATCAGTATACCATGCTAGTTGCTATCTTGTACAAAAATAGGATTTTTGCCTCCGTTTTCTTAGTTAATAACCCAGTTTGGGTTACTAACTAACAAAGTGAACGATACAGAATCAGCACACTGGTCATATTTCATATTTGGTTCGGAAATACTTCTCTAAAACGAAATGTAAATCGATTTTTAAATTATTATAACTTCAGTCGAGTTCCGTATTATTTAGCTGGACAGTAAACAAAGTAAACACTGTGCTCCTGAACTAATGCGACGTGAGATAGTGTTGTTTTTATTACAAAACAAAGTAGAAGAAAATACTTATGTCCTTTATGACCATAGGACAAAGCGGCGACACTCGTTTTCGAACAAATTCGCTGTAATGACATATCTCTCCATATTATCTGTGTTTATGACGCAAAAATATGCAATTCAAAATTCATTTATATTTAGTTTTAGATAAGTATTTCCTAACCAAATATGGCCAGGAGCATAGATTATTACTATAATATGTACCAGAAAAACACCACAACATGTTACATGATCGAATTTTGCACAAATTACAAATGATTTTGGTTTACGAATGTATGGGAGACATCGCAGTTCAGGGCATCCTTAAGCTGTATTTACCCATGTACCAAAATCAAAATTTGCATCTACTATCATGTAGTCTATATTACAGAACCAGTCCTTAATTGATGCACTTACTCTCACATTAATCTTATTTTTTTACAGATTGGAATTGTGTCATTTGGTTCTGCTTTGGATTTGCCTTTACCTGCTGTGTACGTCAGAGTCACATATTACCATCAATTTATCCGTGAAAATCTTTGAGAAGATAGACTGAGGTAATTTACAATGTATAAAATCATTTTCAATTAAAATCTTGATTTACGATTATTTATTTTTATTTTACAACCTTATTGATACCGTTTTTAGGGTTCCATACTAATTTGGTAAAAATGGAATGATTTATGGTGAGACTTTCTCCGTCCGTCCGTCCGTCCGTCTGTCACACTCGATTATTTCAGTAACTATCGAAGCTATATATTATAATTGAAACTTAGAATAGTTTTAGGATGGTTTTAGGTAATAGTGACCCAATGCCATTGCAATCATATGAAATGAAATGAAATGAAATATCTTTATTTCACATAGGCCTAATATACAGGCGCTTGTAAATTGTCCTTATGATATTTGTCACATTTGTATGGCGATAACTCCATTGAATTTTGTTTTTATTTTTATATAAACAGGGGGAAAACCGGCTTCGAATTTTCAAAATGAAATAACAATATTGAGTGGGGTATCATATAAAAGGGCGTTGCTTGTGAAGAAGAAGAAGCCAACAGAAGAATACGGCTGGGCTGGGCAGCATTTGGCAAATTGAGTCAAGTCTTCTCCTCGTCAATTCCTCAATGCCTGAAAACAAAAGTTTTTAACCAGTGCGTCCTTCCCATCCTCACCTATGGTGCTGAAACGGGGACACTCACACACGGCCTGATCCACAAATTTAAAGTCACGCAGCGGGCCATGGAGAGGGCTATGTTAGGAGTTTCCCTGAGGGACAGAATCCGAAATGAGGAGATCCGCAGGAGAACCAAGGTTACTGACATAGCCCAAACCATAAGCAAGCTGAAGTGGCAGTGGGCAGGTCATGCGTGTCGTAGGGGCGATGGCCGGTGGAGCCGAAAAGTCCTAGAGTGGAGACCGCGTACAAGTAAACGTAGCGTGGGGCGCCCTCCAGCTCGTTGGACCGACGACATTAAGCGGGTGGCGGGAAGCGGCTGGATGAGGAAGGCTGAGGACAGGGTGTGGTGGCGCTCGCTTGGGAAGGCCTATGTTCAACAGTGGACGTCCGCAGGCTGATGTGATGAAACATTTTGAACAGCATTTAGGCGCAAAATTATTTAGGCGCATTTTGTTGCAAGTTGTTATGCTGATATAATGTCTCTCGCAAGTTTTCTGATCATTAAAATTAAACGATTGTAAAGACATAATTATAAGCTTTAATATGACGAACTGTTTGTCGATGGCCATGATTATTTTGTTTCCAGGGCACAGCTCCATACAAGTTTCGGCCTGTCCTAATTCAGCTTCGTTGTTTCACATGGTTATTAGATTTTATAAGACGTCTGTCACAGTAAAAGCTTGCGCTAAACTAAGACGCGCGAGACTCGAGAGTGTACAGAAATGCGCTCACGTCGCCTGGCGAGGGTTAGCTTAGTTAGAGGGTTAGGGTTAGGTTAGGTTAGAGGTCCTTTGATTCGCGCACAAAAAACCGACTCGGAGTGGAGAGCACAGCGAGAGCGAGGCGAGACTTGCGAGTGAGAGCGAGTGAATACATGTTCACTCTCGCACTCGTCAAGTCTCGCGGTCCCTCCGCGGTTGCGGGTTATGTTAAATGCTGTTTTTAGTAACTCTGAATAATTTCACTTACTGAAACCACCTTCAATCATCACTCGTCTTAAAATACCTATATCAAAGTTAAAACAAAAAATAATTAGGTAAGTATTATCAAATATCATTTAATCACGATTGGAAACATAGACGGAGAAAGTCTCACTATAAAGGTTCCATTTTTACCAAATTGGTATGGAACCCTAATAACGAGAGTGTATAGGGTCGCACTCGTCTTTCGACTTCTCGCGCGAGTGCTCTCGGCGAGACATGGCGAGAGCACTCGCGGAGAGTGTACTGCCGCCATTATGCACGGCCGCAAAATTTTTTGGGTCTCGTGCGCTCGTGTCTTAGAATGCCTCGCTTTGCTCAGGATTCTATTCTTTGAACCCCTCGCTGCGTTCAGGGTTCAAACCTAGAATCCTTCACCGCTCAGCATTCAAATTTGACACTCGGCCCAAAAATCCATTTTGCGCCCTTGCATAGCAAATAACTATTTCCCTCCTTTTTACACGGCTGCCCAAAAAAATTAGTGTAATGTTTTTAGGCTTCATGTATATATGAAGGTATTAGAGAGTAGTATATAATAGAAACTATATATATATTCAATATATATATAATTTTACATAGATAGGATGTACACCCAAAAAAAACAAAAAAATCATAATCAACTGTAATAGCTAGACGACTTAAATGATTCCATTTTTACCATTTTGGTATCGAATCAATAAGCAAAAACTAAAAAAAATTTGAATTTTGCGGCCCATACGAATATTTTACGTAAACTTTTTTTTGAGCCAAGCAAAAAATAGCTTTTTACAGCACATACCTACATTAGCGCCATTTTACAGTTTTGACATCAAATCTTGGCGCTCAACATGGATGACAGTAGATCAAATCTAGTACTGATCAAGATTGATAGTTGATACAAAACGGGCTTTTTATATTTTTACAACTATAAACAATGACTATAAATGATCAATGACTAAGTACAACCCGTAGAAAAATTCGTTCTGTTTCAAGACGTTGTCCTTTTGGTCAAACTACAGTGCGACAAGGCTATCTTGGCGCGTGGCCAAAATCAGTACTAACACCGCTATCTTGTGTTAGGTACTGTTTGATAGTCCGCTCTGTCGGTATATCGCTATTGTATGTTGTGTTGTTTTTGCTTACTATCAACTAAAATTGAAGTAGAATTGAGGAGATTTTATTTTCTGGGTGCCTTTGTAGTTTGTTCTATAACAGCGACCTCATTCAAGTGCCAAGAGAGCCTTATCGGACTGTATAAAAAGCTGCGTTGAACGAAACGTCACCAACGAAATTTGACAGCATGACGGCGTGATATTTTGAGAGTTTTGACATTGACACTTAACAACCTATTTTCGCTGTGTAATTTCTCGGCTTTAGACTTTATTTCAGTGTTTTGATAATTTATTGGAAATATGGAAGAAATCGGTATTGTTCTCCCTGAAAAGGTAAATAACAAATGTACAGATTAACTTATTCTTTGTTATTAGTAAATATTCCGTGAATAAAGTTGTTCATATTGTTCTATTATTTTTTAGGATGACCAATTAACCGACACTAAAGGATTCGCTTTTGCGGGACCACAATCGTTCGACGAATTGGAATCTGAAGATTTGTACACAAAATACAAAGTAAGATTGTCATGCAATGCCCCATGACTACCCCTAAATCGAGTTGCTTTGTTCTTCACGTAGGAACTTATGAAAGTGCACCATTTGTTTGTTAGTAGAAATTACGAAGCACTTGCAATCTCAATAATTGAGTGCTGTTGACAATGTGGTCCTTACTCATTAGATTTATTGTCATCAACTAAATTTTTTAATAATGTTTACAAAATAAGATTTTCTGTTTCTAATAAAAAAACAATATGTTCATATGTTCAATATACATAAATATACTCATAATAATTATAAAAAAACACCCAGACGCAGGAAAACATTTTTGCTCATCACACAAGCATTTTCCAGGTGGTATTCAAGCCCATAACCTGTAATGCAGAGAGCAAGACCACTGCCAACTGTGCCAATTGGTTGCCTAACGATTTTATCATTTTAATAGCGTGACATTGAATGGTATGGTAAATTGGTACTATTAATGAAATTTTACAGAAACTGCAACGGATGTTAGAATTCTTAGAAGTGCAAGAAGAGTACATAAAGGATGAGCAGAGGAACCTGAAGAAGGAATACCTACATGCCCAGGAAGAAGTGAAGAGGATCCAGTCAGTGCCCCTGGTCATTGGACAATTTCTTGAAGCAGTTGACCAGAACACTGGCATTGGTAAAACTCTACATTAAATAATTTATTGATTTACTTAAGACAGAATTAATTGTTAATAACTAGCAATAAATTACTAATGCATATTTATAAAAGGTTATGATCAAAATAAGAGAAGTGACATTCAAAGCAAAATAAGATTTATGTGAAATACTTTGATTACATTGCAGGCTTCAAGCCAAGAGGGGCATAAAATAAGCATTTTCCCCTGCTTTTCAGGAGACAAAACAACTTAATAAGTTTTTATTCAAGGGATCTCTTTCACTGAAATATCTTAAATATCTTTTTAATTATATAATTTACCAAATGATAGTTAAAATTGTCATTTTACTGCTTCAAATTAAAATTCAGAGTATAAGTACAAAATTTCACAGCTTTCCATCTATTCATGAATTTGAGCAGGCGATAAAGTGTCAGTGAACTTTTTATGTACATATAGATGTTCTGAATGTTACAGTTGGCAGCACAACAGGCTCAAACTACTATGTGAGAATCCTGTCCACAATAGATCGTGAGCTACTCAAGCCATCTGCGTCTGTTGCTCTGCACAAACACTCCAATGCATTGGTAGATGTCTTGCCTCCAGAAGCCGACAGCTCCATTTCCATGTTGCAAGCAGGTGAGAAATGAGTACTATTTTTTTTTAACCCTACAAGTTGTTGATAACTCGAAGCTAGATGCTAAATGTAAACATAGCAAAGTTGTTACTATACTAACTTGGAAAGGATCCCTGACAGTTGCTATGGGTCTTTACTGGTGGTGTATCTCAACTGGTGGGTGGTAAACAGCTGTGGCCTAATCTTCCCACTGGACCAGACCTTAGCCAATTTAGAAATCATGAAATTCCAAAATTACCTGTTCCGGCAATCAAACCCAAGACCCAATCAAATCCATGAGCACTTCCAACTGTGCGGGAGGTAGTCAAACTCTCCATATATTTTCATCCATTCGCCATATTAGCTCCGTGCGAATTTTCATTTTGGAAGAAAGGGACAGCAGATACTTTTCTAAAAATTAAAATGCTTGTAACTTCATATTTTCTTGTCGGAGTAGAAATTTATTTTCCATGTGTTACTATTTCAATGCATGTCATTATTTCTATTCTACTTTAACACAAAAAAAAATTGATTACAATACTGTATTGTGATATTAATTATAGATGGTTTTTATTGTTCATAGATGAGAAACCAGATGTCCAATACTCAGACATAGGAGGCATGGACACACAGAAGCAAGAGATACGAGAGGCTGTGGAATTGCCCCTCACACACGTGGAGTTGTACAGGCAGATTGGTATCGAGCCACCGAGGGGTGTCCTTATGTATGGACCTCCAGGTTGTGGCAAGACTATGTTAGCCAAGGCTGTTGCTCATCATACTACAGGTATGTTAAAATGGTTTGGTTCAAGTAGCCCACCATATTCAAAATTTAGTTTTTTTTTTATTCAAAATTAGGCAATCATAATTGTGCAAATAACAGTTTTAATAGAAACTTTGCTCAATAATCCTCAGTCTACTCATATTGGTTCCCAATTGGTTAGTTTTTACAATTGTCCAGATTTGAAGCTAGCAAGAGCTAAAATAACGTAAATAAGGATTTTTGAGCAAAGACTAACTAACTAACAAAAATTTTACTATATTGATTTCGCATTTTGAAGTTGTGAGTTGTGTGTGTTGTTTCATGTGGGTGGTATTCCTGCATATTGTACCATACAGAATCTTTTAAAGTCGCGGAAAATCAAATTAATCTGTCCTGCAAATTATGGATTTCCGCAAAATTACGCCTGCTTCCATTCTATGTTAGTTAACTTTAAGCCAGTATCCTTTAAAATATTCTCATAACGATGTCTGCTACAGCGGCCTTCATCCGCGTGGTGGGCTCAGAGTTCGTGCAGAAGTACCTGGGCGAGGGGCCGCGCATGGTGCGCGACGTGTTCCGCCTCGCCAAGGAGAACAGCCCCGCCATTATCTTCATCGACGAAATCGACGCCATCGCCACCAAGAGGTGAGCTTCATTTAAACTTTGTGTAAAAAAGGGAATATAAACAGATCATTATCGATGACTAGCAGTGCCCGCGGACTCCGTTCCGTGTTAGAAATATTTTTGTCCCGCGTAAGGCCCGGTTTCCAACAAAGCGAGTAACCAATCAGATTACGTCATTTCGATATCTCATCTTTAACTCTACGGTTTAGTTAGAAAACGTTTATATGGGAAAAAGAAAAGGGCAGTCTTTAGGATATCCAGGTTTTTTATTTCTTAACTTTTAAACCTTCCCTAGACCTCTACGAACATTTCAAAACCAAGATAAGATAAATCCATTCAGCCGTTCTCGAGTTTTAGTGAGACTAACGAACAGCAATTCATTTGATAGAGATAGTAAATAACTATTTATATGGGTATCACAAAAGACTAAATTTTAAAGGATTAGTGTAAATCACAATAAATCAATTAGACTTCTGTTATGCTGAGTTAAATTTGTAGCATTATCCATATTTTCCAGCCACCTCTTTACAAAAAACAAATCTTTTCAGATTTGATGCACAAACTGGCGCAGACAGAGAAGTGCAGAGAATTCTTTTGGAGTTGCTCAATCAAATGGACGGCTTCGATCAAACCACCAACGTTAAAGTGAGTTAACTGTGTGTCCACACATTTATCTATGCATTTTTTATATGCCCACTGACTATCTTCCAACAAGGTGGTCGGAGACCTTTTGCAGCTGACATGGCTCAATATTTTTTATTTGCCTGCAACAGACTGTAATGAGCACATTTACCTATTGTAAGTTTTCCAATATTAACAATCAAAATGTAATCAATCGTGTATTTTAAAGGTAATCATGGCTACTAACCGTGCTGATACATTGGATCCTGCACTGCTCAGACCTGGACGTCTTGATAGAAAAATTGAATTTCCTCTGCCGGACAGGTAACATATAATTATAATTACAGTTTGCTCACTTTTTAATGAGTCTATTTTGCCGATTTTGATTGCACACGACCATACGAATTTTTTACGAAATTACAAGAATCTAAAAGACCACTGACCTGTCTAGTGTCTATGCACACTGGATTTTTTACAAAACTTGTTTGCAACAATAAATACCATTTCTTTTTTCCAGAAACTTGAAACCAGAATTTTGAATTGCTAATTTCAATACAAATCCAAATACAAATGTTTATTTTTTATTTAATATCTTTACAGGGTCATTCCTTATCAAATACATTTCTGTAACCTTCAATATTATTTTCGTGTTTCATTACAAGTTGTCGTAGTCGTCGTAGTTCCAGCCGATGGTCGTCCACAGCTGAACATAGGCCTCCTGAAATGACCACCAAACACCACGATCTTGCGCCGCCTGGCGCCAGCGGCTCCCCGCGACTTTCTTTATGTCGTCTGACCATCTGGTGGGGGGTCTGCCGATATTGCACTTCCCGGTGCGTGGCCGCCATTCCAGCACCTTGGGTCCCCAACGTTCATCGGTCCTACGAGCTATGTGCCTCGCCCATTGCCACTTCACTTTGACAACACGTTGAGCTATGTCGGTTTAGTTATTTTGCGGATCTCCTCATTTCTGATTCGATCACGCATAATACTCCGAGCTTAGCTCTCCCAATCGCTCGTTGAGTGACCCTGAGGCCCTTATGAGGCCCATTACACGTTGTATAGCTGAGTTATGTATATGTGTTAAAATAATCTGATGTGTCACTCGTAGACGTCAGAAGCGCCTGATCTTCTCAACGATCACGGCGAAGATGAACCTGTCTGAGGAGGTGGACCTGGAGGAGTTCGTGGCGCGGCCGGAGCGCGTGTCCGGCGCCGACATCAACGCCATCTGCCAGGAGGCGGGCATGCACGCCGTCAGGGAGAATAGGTTAGTTAACTAACAAAAATAAATAAATAAATAGAGGACAACTGTAAGTAGATCCGATCCGATCCCTCCGATCCCATAGTAAGTAGCGTATGCACTTGTGTTATGGAAATCAGAAACAACGATGGTACCACAACACCCAGACACGGGACAATGTAGAAAACTTATTTTTCTAAATTGCCCCGACCGGGGATCGAACCCTCCCGAGATGGCGGCGCCTTGAAAACCGGCACGCTAATCACTCAACAACGTCAAAATATAAAAGATGTGGGTTAATTCGTAGTGCCCGCAGCTAAACTTTCAACTTGATCCTCAAAACACATTAACATGATAAAAAGTCCCAATGATTTGATTTTATTTTCAATGCAAAAAATATTATTTAGAAAAATAATATTTAGCAACCCTAACAGCGATATTGGCAAACCTCTCATTTTCATTATTTCCAATTCATTGATATTGAACTAGCTGTTTTTAGGGATGTCACTTAAAATTTATGGTACATGTATTGATTTTTTAAATCCCTATAGTTCCCTCAGGATATGAGCTATACTTCTTGCGGTTTTTGTTTTATGCATACATAGTTCCCTACTTTAGGCTTTCGGCTAATCAGGGCAAGTAATCTACATGTTGTATAATGCACATTTGCAATTTGCATGGCAATCACTGACCTCAATTACTATTACTAGTACGCTGGACTAACTAAGAAGTCTGTTTTCCAACGTACTTGTAGAGGTCAGTGATGACATACATTTGACAGAAAAAATATATGGAAAAAAAAATATTATTATTATTGTTTTCAACATAGAGGTAACATCTGTTGTAGAACAGAATCTGCCCTATTGAAAAACTTGTAATCGTTTTCATCAAATCTGGTTTTACATTAAAAATTCTACAATTATTCATTGTATCTACTTTATTTTTTCCAGGTATATCGTGTTGCCGAAAGATTTTGAGAAGGGCTACAAAAACAACATCAAGAAAGACGAATGTGAATATGAATTCTATAAATGAGTTTATATGTTGTCTATCGTGTATTGTATTTTAATGGAATAAAAAATTAAATGCTAATCTATTTCAAACTGGTTTTAATTTTGTTAATATTGCATGTTGTTGTATGTAGTTGTAAGCTAAGAACACTCAAGAGCATAGGAGTGAAATTAACATTCAATGAATATTGTTAAATCAAGCTTTTATACAGCAATTTACAAATATTTCTTCTCAGCAAACCCCAAAACCTTTTAAATTGATACCAATAATGCAGGAGTGCATTCAGGATTAGGTACTAATCTGCCATATTGGATTTAGAATGACGTTACACCGCTAACCATGTATTTTCATCCAGCTAAATGTGAACAACCATAACATTTTAGCGATATCTGCTTCAAAATTGAGTTGCAAGATTCTACCCGAACAACCATAAATTATATTATGATCAAGTCTAGTCTCTGTGGTACCTTAGCAGTTTTTGTTTATATTTTATTAAATCAGTGATTTTATTTACTTAGGTAGGTAAACAGAATACCCAATGTTTTTCAAAATCTTTATTCAATAACAGTTCTTATGTGATAATACAATATATTTGGCATATACTTTATGACAAATTGATGTACAATGTAAAAATTGATTCTAATGATTTGTGATGAAACAAAACACATTTTACAGTACGCGCGGCGAAAGTTTGGCTTTGACCGTTATTGCGCAGAAATCAGAAATTGGGTATCAACGGGCAATTAGCGGGGTGTGGGGCGGGTGTGTAGGCGCACGCGGTGCTCTGATTGGTGCTCCAGTCCAGTCGTTCCCTGCCTCTCGCATCGATACGACGTACCGCGCACTCCTGTTGTACAATCACGTTCACAAGTGAATTGCTATTTTCGTTAATTGTTTATTGTTGTCGATTGTTATTATTTGTTGAGTTTGTTTGTTTAAGTTTGTCAGTTAAGTTTTTTTTGTTAAATATTAAAAAGTGATTTGAAAATGCGTAAAAAAAACATTGTTTTAAAAAGGCAAACACGGAAAATGATATATGACGTGAATTTAAAGAAAGAAGCTGACGAATGTGTCGATTCATTGAAGCAAATTCGAAGTCAGATTGAGGAAGTTGCTTCTTTACTCAGTCAGTCGGAGAATAACCAGGTAATGGTAAATAGGACTATGCAGGTAATGAAAACGGAAACTGTTTCTAAATTAAATTGTGTAGTCAGTAAATTAGCTAAAATTCAAAAACGGACATCGGAGGCCACTAAGACTTCAATTGGAACTGTAAAAAATATCGCAAATCAAGCCAAGAGTTCCGATTTGCTAATTACTTTCAGAACACCTGGGAAAAAACGTCCCAGAGCTAAACCAGTTACGAATATTGATAATTTTGACCAAGGTATTATAAAAAGATGTATACAAAATTTTCACAAGACGAATAATGAACTTCCCACCATTGGGAAACTAAAAAAGAAACTTGAGGAAGATATAAACTTTAAAGGGTCAGAAACAAGTCTTCGTGTAATTGTAAAGGAGTTAGGATTTCGCTGGAAAAAAACAGAAAACAACCGTAAATTACTAATAGAAACATCGAATATCCGATTACAACGCATTGAATATTTAAGTAAAATAAGAAAATATCGACAAGAAGGAAGACCCATTGTTTACACAGATGAATCCTACGTAGATTCATCGCACTCAACAACCAAAGCCTGGAGCGATGGCCCTACGGAAGGACTAAAAAACCCATTTCTAAAGGACAACGAGTCGTGATAGTCCACGCAGGATCTGAAGCTGGGTTTATACCAAATGCTTTATTAACTTTTAAAGCCGGCACCAAAACAGGGGACTATCACGACAACATGAATTACGAGAATTATGAAAAATGGCTTAGGACACAATTAATTCCCAACCTACCACCCAATTCTGTAGTGGTTGTCGACAACGCTTCATACCACAATAAACAATGGGATTTAGCACCGTCCTCCAATACCAAAAAAGCCGATATGCAGAATTGGCTAACTGATAAAGGCATACAATATGATTCAACAATGCTCAAGCCACAATTGTACAACTTGATAAAAGCTAATAAAGAAAGATTTAAAACTTTTTCAATAGATCAAATTTTAGCAGAAGCAAACCATAGCATATTGAGATTACCGCCTTACCATCCAGACCTCAACCCCATAGAAATGGCATGGACTACTATTAAACAATATGTAGCTAGCAAAAATGTTAAATTGAATTTACAAGAATGTACCAAACTTATCAAAGAAAAAGTATCCTTAATGGGTGCCCAGGAATGGGGAAAAATATGTAAAAATGTAAAAGATATAGAAGAAGAGTACGTCAAGAGTGACCATGTAGTTGATTTACTTACCGAGCAATTTATAATTCGCGTCGATGATAGTTCCGAAGACGATGATTCTGATGATGGTTATGAAGATGATGATGATGACAACTGCAACCGAGGAAGCCCTGAACCCGGACCCTCAACAAGCAAAAGACGTTGCACAATTTCGTGTCGCGGCAGCACCACTGGACCATGCGGTGATTTCATAGAAGGCGTTAAACCTTTAACTGATTCAGAATCTGAATAGCACTGCTGCTAAGACTTTTTTTTAATGTTAACTTTTGTATTTAATAATTATTTTAAGTTTTCTTTTGTTTGTATGTACCAATTTTACATGTATCTTGGAATAAATAATTTTATTAAAAAACAATTATTTAGAATTTTCATCGCTGTCTCTGTAAACTTTAAAAGGAAATAAACATTTTATATAAGTAAAATAACTATCAAAAAATTTTGACCCACTCAAATATCCAACCTGGTACATAAAGAGGAAAAGTATTGTGTGCGTGACAGTACCCATGCGCAGTAATCCCCTCCACCCGAAGGTCAAAGCCAAACTCTCGCCGCGCGTACTGTAAAGTCTTCGCAAAAGGCGCAGTCTTTATAAAATAATTTCTCAAGAAACATTTCATTATAATTTCATGCAGTAAGGTCTTATTTTACAAAATGACAAAAATAATAGTGTAAAACCACTTTGACAAGATCAAAATATACTTGTATTATGCAAAGATTTAAATCGCTAGATGAGCCCTAAGCCTACATTGCACACATCGAAAACTTCCACAAACATGCTGAATGAGTGATCTCAGTATGCTATAATTGCACTTGTGACAGAGTGTGACGGACGTTGCCTACAAATTATTTGCTAGTTTTTTACCGTAATCTTAGTTACATCAAAATGCCTTCTTGTGCATTAAGAAAGTGTAGTAACAATACAAGAAATATAAATAAAGCTAATTTTGATTGTTGACAAAATTCTTGTGAAAAATGACGACTGTGTGAAAGATTGTCGCTGTGTGTGTAAGATGACAACGTGTCGCACACAAGAACGTGGATGTTTTTGAAGGCTTAGGGCTTATCTATGATTTAAATCTTTGGTATTACGTCAACTTGTAAAACTATGAATTATTTTCATTTCAAATAACTCGGACAAGAGTATGTTCACACACGTCGGTCATCTTGTCAGTCAGGTACTCAGGTGGTATCAAGTAGATTATGTGCAAGCTTCAGAATGTCACGGTATTAGTGACGGCTGGCAAGTCTCATGTATGATCTCTATTTTTGACTGAAGGTTTATTTGAGAAAATGACCGCGCAAGTGAATTAATCATTCACAATAATATTATTACAAAGTTAAGACACAAAGTTCTTAAGTTAAATAACAAATAACAGTCAAACAGTGCAAACGTGCATACAACAATCAATCTAAGGCTGTGATAAGGCACTCTTATTCTATTGAAGGCAAACATCTGTAAAATCGCCGATTTAATAATTCAATAATATTGTAAATACATCGTTGGTGTGAAGTCGCGTTCAAGTACATAATATAAATGCGAATGACTTAATCTGCACTAGCGTACTACTTACAGTGTGTTGTATTTAGCGTATGATGAATAAAATTATTATTTATTTATGGTCAAAATGCATATAACTATAACTGGGATATAAGCTATGGAAAGTGCCATATTAGGAGTTTCCCCAAAGAATAAATCCAAAATACACCCAAAGGTAAACACTACTGATTGACATCTTAGCCAAAACAAAACAGGACGTTATAATATGAGACGACGGGCGAAAGAATATAAGAAAAGTCCTGCTTTTAGCCAACATTGTGGAATGCTCCCGAACGATATCGGTGGGCGAAAAGAACTGAATAAGGGAATAGCACTCATAGAATTGAAATGACACTCGCTAGTCCGATGTCCAATAGTAGACGTCCGCAGGCTGATGTGAAATAACCTTTTGAATAATAATAATTAATTATCGCGACTATAATAACATTATTGGTGTATAGTATTGAAACGTGATGTACTGGCAAAGTAATAATAGACGAATTGAGGAAATTACAAATAATGTTATTTAAAAACTTAATTATCCCATATAAGATTAAGTAAAGATAAATAATAATATTCTATAGCTGTTATACTTTTAAATACGTCTTATAATTAGTTTAACAAAATGATTTTAATTTATTAAAAACGCGTGAGCGCTCCATTAGATTAAGTACGTAGAATTTAGAACTTATATAATCCAATATGGCTTTTTTAACATGTACCTTAATTACAGTATTTAAACATACATAGACTGCTTCTCCTATGGTATGGAATTTTCGGAAAGACTTAGTTATCTATTTATCAATTTTGCAAAATATGCAATGCATATAAGAATGCATAAAATTGACAGAAGTCATATTATAATGTACCTATATTACCTATATTTTATTGAAAATACTATAATATTACTAGCTGACCTGGCAAACGTTGTTTTGCCCTTAGGGGTAATAAAAAAATAGATAAATTGAGATTTAAACTATCCTATCTCTCAAGTTGGATCGAAATGCACATGGTGTGCGAATTTTATTATAATCGGTTAAGTGGTTTAGGAGTCCATTGAGGACAAACATTGTGACACGAGATTTATATATATTAAGATTTGTAACACATTACAGTACCAACAATTATAACTGCTAGGCATGTAGGACATACGTATAAAACGATGGGATTTTTAGTTAGTATTAGTTTTAGTAAGTTTTAGTAATTTAGTTTTTTAATACTTGTTAAATGTAGGTAGCCTACCGAAGTACAAATTGTTTAGAATATCTTCACCAAAATGCATTGCGAATCAAATAATTTGAGCATTTTGGTGAATATTAATCAACTTTTCGATTACACAAATAAATACTAAATACATAATTTGTAAATCAAAAGTACAAGTCCTAAAACTAGTAGAATGTAATAAATGTAAACCTCATAAGATAATAAATTGATTCAACCAATTTAAATTGTGTGCTATAATACTGATACAATTTTTTTTTATTAGGCACGGCTTCTGGCACTGTAATTTTATGAAAAACATACATACATTAATAAGAGTGAGTTTTTTCTTTTGTATTTACAAATATTTACTGACATTCTCATTATCTTGTAAACAGTTGACTTAAGAATATGACTCTACAGAACTTTTACGTGCGTTGTAAATATTTCATACAATTTCAGGTTGTCTTAAGTATAGAAAATACCGAGCGGTAGCAACTATAGCATGGACGGGGTAAAGATGATAACTTTTTATGTTACTACATCACGATATTAAGGTTGAAAACAACGGTATGCCCGCCAAATTGAACTTGTATGCAGTTTATTGTAATTTGTAAGCTAATCACACATCAGTCAAATTGGTGGGAATGATAGTATCGAGACAGAAGTGAGTAACTCACAATAGCAAAATAGTCGATTCTCAGTTTAGTTTCCTAAATTCAAGATTTAAAAAATAACTTCAATGGGCCTAGTATGTTTTATTAGCTTACAAATTGCAAAAAAAAATGAATTTAACGGACGAATCCGTTTCGTTCACCCTAAGTCAAAGGAGTATGTAATACTAATAACAATGTATAAAACAAAAGAATAAAAAACTTCACATCGCTCAGAAAATAGTGTTATACAATAATTTTGACTAATATTTAAATTGCTAAAATTCATGATATTTCTCTGCAGACTGCTTATATGGAATGTATACATATAATAAATAATTCAATGTATAAATAGAATACAGCAGAGGAATGATAGTTACAGTTGTGGAATGATTTCACTGGGCCTAATCCTAATTTGTAGACAGATGAAAATGATTAATTCATTATCATAAAAATAATGTACGAGTATAATATAATAATTGCTTTTAAACAATGTCTGTTGTATAAAAGTTTATTTATAATAACTCAGTTTCATATACAAACAGCTGAGCATTTTACATTATTTATTGTTTGAATAAATTATGACAGTCATGATTAATACAAGTTTTGGTGGTGGGAAACAGTGTTCCTTTGTCATGTTGCCTGCTATGTATATTAATTTTTAAATAGCTGCCGTAATAAATTAGCGATGCTTAATATCAGGCCTGCTTGATTCACTCTGAAGTACCTGTGAATGGAATAGTCAGATTATAAAACTGAAACACTCAAAAATATCACAGCATCAAATTCTAATATAATATGAATTAAATAGTCGCAGCCACATGATCAAAACTGCATTTGATCAAATTAAGAAGATATTTTATCAAATCACACAGAATGTTAAAAGTCATTTGCCTTCTATCTACAGAATATATTAACAGAATATATAACTTTCTCATGATTGTTTAATGATTAGAAAATAATAGCAAAATTACCTAAAACGGGGAAAAGGTCCCTATTAAAATTATCCAGTGTGTCGGACAGACGGACGGAAGGAGAAATCCCTAGCTCCCTAACTCCACACATTGGCGGAGTCGAGGCGAGCGGCTGCGAGTGCGAGTGACAGGTTAGTACTAACCTCTCACTTGCAGCCGGGGTAAGGGTTACTTGCAAACATTTTGTAGGGTTTGAACTGTAAAAACACTAGTATTAACACTATGTCTCGATCCGTGTTGCGTGTATACCTCGTGTCGGCGGGGCACCGGCCTGCGAACGAACATGTATACCTCGTGTCGCGGGTCACTGCGGGTGCGGCATGAGCGGCACGAGCAGCGCGGGCGGGCCGGCCCTGCGCAGGAAGGGGTGGTGCAGCAGCCGCGCGGCGGAGTGCCGCTGCGCCGGGTCCCGCACCAGCGCGCACTCCAGGAACGAGAGCAGGTCGGCGGGGCACCGGCCTGCGAACGAACATGTATACCTCGTGTCGCGGGTCACTGCGGGTGCGGCATGAGCGGCACGAGCAGCGCGGGCGGGCCGGCCCTGCGCAGGAAGGGGTGGTGCAGCAGCCGCGCGGCGGAGTGCCGCTGCGCCGGGTCCCGCACCAGCGCGCACTCCAGGAACGACAGCAGGTCGGCGGGGCACCGGCCTGCGAACGAACATGTATACCTCGTGTCGCGGGTCACTGCGGGTGCGGCATGAGCGGCACGAGCAGCGCGGGCGGGCCGGCCCTGCGCAGGAAGGGGTGGTGCAGCAGCCGCGCGGCGGAGTGCCGCTGCGCCGGGTCCCGCACCAGCGCGCACTCCAGGAACGACAGCAGGTCGGCGGGGCACCGGCCTGCGAACGAACATGTATACCTCGTGTCGCGGGTCACTGCGGGTGCGGCATGAGCGGCACGAGCAGCGCGGGCGGGCCGGCCCTGCGCAGGAAGGGGTGGTGCAGCAGCCGCGCGGCGGAGTGCCGCTGCGCCGGGTCCCGCACCAGCGCGCACTCCAGGAACGACAGCAGGTCGGCGGGGCACCGGCCCGCGCCGCGCGGCCTCGGCGGGGGCATGTCGCGGATACGACGCATGGCCTGCGAACGAACATACGTTTGTGTTCTACTCGACTAACACTAGAGCCAGAAGCCCGTATAACAGTTAGGTGCACAACAGAACAAGCGCTATATATGGCTCTATAAAGCCTTGAAGCACATAATAATTTTAAACATGAGGGTAGTTGACTGAAATCAAAACTGCTTTTTTTTTTCATTTATTCTTGAAACATGAATTATTAACAAATCAAAAGGCTAATGAAATCGATCAAATACCAAAAAAGTTATGAGCATTTTAATATTTCTGATTAGACATTTTGAATTCAAAAAAAAAATATTTATTATATTTTTTATATTGGGTATAGTTTATTACACACTTAGGAAGTTATTCCTAAAAATTTAAATATGCATCAAAACTTCACTCGCGATGGGACTCGAACCCACGTCCCCCAGCTATCGCGACTGGGTGCTCTAATGCCAACTGAGCTACGCAAGTACTGTCCACGACGAAACTCGGATGCAGATTGTTTTTCCTTCTTGGGCAGAACTTTAGCGCCATCTATTGTAAAAACTTTACAGTTTTTCAATCCAATTATTCGAAGGCCCATTATTAAAATTGTAGGAATAGGAATATATATTTTCACCTGTGAAAATTATGATGCATTTAAAATTAAGCATAATTTAAATTAATTAAGTTATCACTAAAAATGCTTCTTCACGATCTTGAAATCGAAACCCATGGTATATGATAAGTAAATGCAAGCGTACCTGTAATGGTGGTTCGTTGAAGAATGGTGGTTCCCCATCGACCATCTCTATGAGCATGATACCCAGCGACCAGATATCAACTTCAGGGCCGTACGGCAGTCTGGATATAACCTCGGGTGACATCCAATATGGCGTACCGACCAAAGATTTACGTTTGGGAAGTTCCTGGAAAAAAAAATATATTACAAATTAAATATGTTGATTGCGACAAATATGTAATGTAAGATGATTAGAACATTGTATGTTCTTCTTACCTGTGACACTTGAGCGCAAAACCCAAAGTCAGATAGCTTGACTCGGCCATCCGCCGTCATGAGTATCGAGTCGGATTTGATGTCCCGATGTATAACGCCTTGGCCGTGCAGGAATGACAGAGCCTGTGCAGAAAGCGATTGTTTAGCTGTACCCAGCATAAAAAACTTAATTTATATTTCTTAAAAAAATCTTTCGATATATATCAGTTAGATCCAATGTGATCGCTTCATGTGAGTTGTTATAATGCTTAAATGCAATAGAACAACGAACCGCCAACAACTCGCACAAAAAACTACTGGCTCGATTTAGTGACATTATTATTATCTTGTGGACCTGTAATTTTAGTGTGGCATTTTACCCTAATTTAATAATGTCTTTCTGTATTAGTCTATAGAATACATTTCAAAAAATGGCTCAGGAATTATTTAATTTGATTCCCCATAACATCGTAAAGTTGCCCTCATAATTGATATACCGTAAAATATCACGTACGTCGCACGTCGTACGCATCGCAAAGGTATGGAATACGTTCTTGGAGTAGGGGATCCCAAGTAAGGTCGACCTTCACCGAGCTGTTTATTGGATGAAAACTGTTTTATATCCAATTAAATATGTCAATAAATATATCGCAAGTGGGTTGCCTAAAAAATTTCAGTCCAGGATATGATTAATTAAGAATTAAAAAAAAAACCATTGTAACATGAACTCCTATTTGTTAGAGTTCCGTTGACATCTCAGTTCAAATTAGATTGGAGAGCGATTCAGGTCGCAAATTGCAATTTTGCTTATTTACCTACGATTTTATTATCCGTTAACTTTCTTTTGCCAAAAAATATAGAGCAGAAATATTTTCCTCAGCCAGGAAAGTATTTTTGGCAAAAAGCACTATTTATAACATCCAATCTAATTTGAACTACGATGTCAACTAAACTGTAACAAATAGGAGTCCATGTTACAATGTTTTTTTTTAATTCTTAATAAATCATACCCTGCATACATTTAGGCAACCCACTTGCGATATATTTATTGACATATTAAATAGGATATAAAATAGTTTTCATCCAATAAACAGCTCGGTGAAGGACGTTGTATAGCGGGATCCTAGACCATTGGATAAATTCAAATAAGGAATCGACGTCCTAGGCAAGTGCATTCATTCCATTTTAGACTGTGTCATCACTTATCATCAGGAGTAAAGCAGTCGCTGGCCTAAAGTAAAAAAAACCGCCAAGTGCGAGTGGGACTCGCGCACCGAGGGTTCCATACCATAAAAGAAGTAAAACATTGAAAGAATCACTTTTGTTCATGAATTTACGAGTATAATTTACATGTAGGTACTTTTGTTGGCAAACCGCAAACGTAACTTTGTTTTTTGCGGATTATTGTTATTATCAAAAAAAGTATATTAGTCAGTGAGTTGATTTTATTTTTCCTGTAAAATATACATTAACTTCTATTGATCATAATTATTTCAGATTTTTCGATTGGTAAACTTCGGAGATAAGGGGGGGGGGGGACGGTATTTTTTTCGACAGTTTGCCCAATAAAACAAAAACTATCAGGCATAAAAATAAATAAAAAATAGTTTTAGTATACACTAGTAACGCCCTTTCATATGATACCCCACTTAATATTGTTATCTCATTTTGAAAATTTGTCGATCCGCTTTTCCCCCCTTTTTAAATAAAAATAAAAACAATTTTCAAATTTTTACGATTGTTATGACGTCGCGTCACTATAACCTATAACTATTCTAAATTTCAAGTCGATAGCTTGAATAGTTACTGAAATAATCGAGTGTGACAGACGGACGGACGGACGGAGAAAGTCTCACCATAAGGGTTCCATTTTTACCAAATTGGTATGGAACCCTAAAAAAACCTTCAAGCACTGCTTGCAGACAGTGGCGATCTGCTCGGGGTCCATCCTGGCGCGCGTCACGATCTGCGTGAGCGACGCGCCCGCCATGTACTCCATCACCACCCACAACTCGTCGCCCACCAGGTACGACGCGTGCATTTCCACTATGTAGGAGTTACCTTCAAGCACTGCTTGCAGACAGTGGCGATCTGCTCGGGGTCCATCCTGGCGCGCGTCACGATCTGCGTGAGCGACGCGCCCGCCATGTACTCCATCACCACCCACAGCTCGTCGCCCACCAGGTACGACGCGTGCATTTCCACTATGTAGGAGTTACCTTCAAGCACTGCTTACAGACAGTGGCGATCTGCTCGGGGTCCATCCTGGCGCGCGTCACGATCTGCGTGAGCGACGCGCCCGCCATGTACTCCATCATCACCCACAGCTCGTCGACCACCAGGTACGACGCGTGCATTTCCACTATGTAGGAGTTACCTTCAAGCACTGCTTGCAGACAGTAGCGATCTGCTCGGGGTCCATCCTGGCGCGCGTTACGATCTGCGTGAGCGACGCGCCCGCCATGTACTCCATCACCACCCACAGCTCGTCGACCACCAGGTACGACGCGTGCATTTCCACTATGTAGGAGTTACCTTCAAGCACTGCTTACAGACAGTGGCGATCTGCTCGGGGTCCATCCTGGCGCGCGTTACGATCTGCGTGAGCGACGCGCCCGCCATGTACTCCATCATCACCCACAGCTCGTCGACCACCAGGTACGACGCGTGCATTTCCACTATGTAGGAGTTACCTTCAAGCACTGCTTGCAGACAGTAGCGATCTGCTCGGGGTCCATCCTGGCGCGCGTTACGATCTGCGTGAGCGACGCGCCCGCCATGTACTCCATCACCACCCACAGCTCGTCGACCACCAGGTACGACGCGTGCATTTCCACTATGTAGGAGTTACCTTCAAGCACTGCTTACAGACAGTGGCGATCTGCTCGGGGTCCATCCTGGCGCGCGTCACGATCTGCGTGAGCGACGCGCCCGCCATGTACTCCATCATCACCCACAGCTCGTCGACCACCAGGTACGACGCGTGCATTTCCACTATGTAGGAGTTACCTTCAAGCACTGCTTGCAGACAGTAGCGATCTGCTCGGGGTCCATCCTGGCGCGCGTTACGATCTGCGTGAGCGACGCGCCCGCCATGTACTCCATCACCACCCACAGCTCGTCGACCACCAGGTACGACGCGTGCATTTCCACTATGTAGGAGTTACCTTCAAGCACTGCTTACAGACAGTGGCGATCTGCTCGGGGTCCATCCTGGCGCGCGTTACGATCTGCGTGAGCGACGCGCCCGCCATGTACTCCATCATCACCCACAGCTCGTCGACCACCAGGTACGACGCGTGCATTTCCACTATGTAGGAGTTACCTTCAAGCACTGCTTGCAGACAGTAGCGATCTGCTCGGGGTCCATCCTGGCGCGCGTTACGATCTGCGTGAGCGACGCGCCCGCCATGTACTCCATCACCACCCACAGCTCGTCGACCACCAGGTACGACGCGTGCATTTCCACTATGTAGGAGTTACCTTCAAGCACTGCTTACAGACAGTGGCGATCTGCTCGGGGTCCATCCTGGCGCGCGTCACGATCTGCGTGAGCGACGCGCCCGCCATGTACTCCATCATCACCCACAGCTCGTCGCCCACCAGGTACGACGCGTGCATTTCCACTATGTAGGAGTTACCTTCAAGCACTGCTTACAGACAGTGGCGATCTGCTCGGGGTCCATCCTGGCGCGCGTCACGATCTGCGTGAGCGACGCGCCCGCCATGTACTCCATCATCACCCACAGCTCGTCGACCACCAGGTACGACGCGTGCATTTCCACTATGTAGGAGTTACCTTCAAGCACTGCTTGCAGACAGTAGCGATCTGCTCGGGGTCCATCCTGGCGCGCGTTACGATCTGCGTGAGCGACGCGCCCGCCATGTACTCCATCACCACCCACAGCTCGTCGACCACCAGGTACGACGCGTGCATTTCCACTATGTAGGAGTTACCTTCAAGCACTGCTTACAGACAGTGGCGATCTGCTCGGGGTCCATCCTGGCGCGCGTCACGATCTGCGTGAGCGACGCGCCCGCCATGTACTCCATCATCACCCACAGCTCGTCGACCACCAGGTACGACGCGTGCATTTCCACTATGTAGGAGTTACCTTCAAGCACTGCTTGCAGACAGTAGCGATCTGCTCGGGGTCCATCCTGGCGCGCGTTACGATCTGCGTGAGCGACGCGCCCGCCATGTACTCCATCACCACCCACAGCTCGTCGACCACCAGGTACGACGCGTGCATTTCCACTATGTAGGAGTTACCTTCAAGCACTGCTTACAGACAGTGGCGATCTGCTCGGGGTCCATCCTGGCGCGCGTTACGATCTGCGTGAGCGACGCGCCCGCCATGTACTCCATCATCACCCACAGCTCGTCGACCACCAGGTACGACGCGTGCATTTCCACTATGTAGGAGTTACCTTCAAGCACTGCTTGCAGACAGTAGCGATCTGCTCGGGGTCCATCCTGGCGCGCGTTACGATCTGCGTGAGCGACGCGCCCGCCATGTACTCCATCACCACCCACAGCTCGTCGACCACCAGGTACGACGCGTGCATTTCCACTATGTAGGAGTTACCTTCAAGCACTGCTTACAGACAGTGGCGATCTGCTCGGGGTCCATCCTGGCGCGCGTCACGATCTGCGTGAGCGACGCGCCCGCCATGTACTCCATCATCACCCACAGCTCGTCGCCCACCAGGTACGACGCGTGCATTTCCACTATGTAGGAGTTACCTTCAAGCACTGCTTACAGACAGTGGCGATCTGCTCGGGGTCCATCCTGGCGCGCGTCACGATCTGCGTGAGCGACGCGCCCGCCATGTACTCCATCATCACCCACAGCTCGTCGACCACCAGGTACGACGCGTGCATTTCCACTATGTAGGAGTTACCTTCAAGCACTGCTTGCAGACAGTAGCGATCTGCTCGGGGTCCATCCTGGCGCGCGTTACGATCTGCGTGAGCGACGCGCCCGCCATGTACTCCATCACCACCCACAGCTCGTCGACCACCAGGTACGACGCGTGCATTTCCACTATGTAGGAGTTACCTTCAAGCACTGCTTACAGACAGTGGCGATCTGCTCGGGGTCCATCCTGGCGCGCGTCACGATCTGCGTGAGCGACGCGCCCGCCATGTACTCCATCATCACCCACAGCTCGTCGACCACCAGGTACGACGCGTGCATTTCCACTATGTAGGAGTTACCTTCAAGCACTGCTTGCAGACAGTAGCGATCTGCTCGGGGTCCATCCTGGCGCGCGTTACGATCTGCGTGAGCGACGCGCCCGCCATGTACTCCATCACCACCCACAGCTCGTCGACCACCAGGTACGACGCGTGCATTTCCACTATGTAGGAGTTACCTTCAAGCACTGCTTACAGACAGTGGCGATCTGCTCGGGGTCCATCCTGGCGCGCGTTACGATCTGCGTGAGCGACGCGCCCGCCATGTACTCCATCACCACCCACAGCTCGTCGCCCACCAGGTACGACGCGTGCATTTCCACTATGTAGGAGTTACCTTCAAGCACTGCTTGCAGACAGTGGCGATCTGCTCGGGGTCCATCCTGGCGCGCGTCACGATCTGCGTGAGCGACGCGCCCGCCATGTACTCCATCATCACCCACAGCTCGTCGACCACCAGGTACGACGCGTGCATTTCCACTATGTAGGAGTTACCTTCAAGCACTGCTTGCAGACAGTAGCGATCTGCTCGGGGTCCATCCTGGCGCGCGTTACGATATGCGTGAGCGACGCGCCCGCCATGTACTCCATCACCACCCACAGCTCGTCGACCACCAGGTACGACGCGTGCATTTCCACTATGTAGGAGTTACCTTCAAGCACTGCTTGCAGACAGTAGCGATCTGCTCGGGGTCCATCCTGGCGCGCGTTACGATCTGCGTGAGCGACGCGCCCGCCATGTACTCCATCACCACCCACAGCTCGTCGCCCACCAGGTACGACGCGTGCATTTCCACTATGTTCGGATGCGGGTAGTCGCGCATTATAACCTATTCAAAACAAAAAAACATTTCACATTAGAAAAAATCAATCTAACTGAAAAAGTAGTCAATGATAATGAAGAACAGGTGTATACTTTACACTCACCACTTCGTTGAACAGCAGCTCGCGGCGGTGCTGCTTGCGCAGGTTCATCATCTTGACGGCAACGCGGCGGCGCGTGCGCGTGTCGGTGGCGGCGCACACCACGCCGGTGCTGCCCTCGCCGATCTTGCTGAACCCACTCAGCGTCTCGCGCGGGTCGCCTTCGCTCACCACGAGCCGCAGCGCCGCACGAAACTGGAAACAAGTTTTACTGATTATTATAGTTTATCTAGAGCTACAGTGGGTATTTGTTATTGGGGATTGCATAACCTTCACTTATTAGGTTTGTTGCAAATTTTAAACTCTGTACACATTGTTAAATGCCATATCAATTTTGGGAACAAAAATACAATAATGTACAATTTCTAAACGAATGAATCGATTATGTTTTGAGTTTTTCGAATTACTGACGAAACTGCCATTTTTGAATAATGAGTTAACCTTATGGGAACACAATACTAACTACAATATGCGTTTTAGTAGCATAGTTTACAATTTGCAAAAATTTTAATATTAACTCAATGAATTTCAAAATATTATACACCTAATTTAGGTAACTGTGAAAATCCTAGATTGAAAGGGGGTAATCGCAGTTTGGCTCTCCTAGGTTTTGCAAAATTTATCGCATGCATCCCAAAATACTCAAGAAACCCCTTTAAAATGGGAGTACATCAACATCAAACAGAATAAAAAATGAATGATGCTTCTGTGCGAAAAGCCACATTTTAAAGGGACCCTGTTTTCATTTAAATGTCATCTTGCGGAGCGACGGGGTCACGGACTATATCCGCGGGCAATTTTTCTCAAAGGAAGTTTTCAGGACGACGCGAACACCAACGCAAATATGGGACACTAGACGCGCCAAAGTATTTTTAATATGAAAGATACAGCTCTTAAGCGTACCGCCACTGTTATACTGGACGGTGTTGAAAAAAGTTTCGACTTTGTGTAATAGCTAATTTATTAGATCAACTAGCAGTGCCCGCGGACTCCGTTCCGCGTTAGAAATATTTTTGTCCCGGCCCGTTTGTCCCGCGTAAGGCTTGGTTTCCACAAAAGCGGAGCTGCGTGATGTCAGTCAATCGGTTCAGTAGATCCAGAGATTACCCCTTACAACGTCACAAACATCGTTATGCTTCCTCTTTATAATATTAGTATAGATAATATGTTACACTGCTTATTTCACAGGCCATTTATATACAGACAATGCAGAGATCAATGCATAAATGAGCGCCTCACATGGTAGTGGAGCTTTAGCATCCCTCCCACCATTTAACTTCAAGTCTACAACTTGGCGACCGAATGACGCAGCAGTACCTGCTGTATGCGTCGGAGGTCTTGGGTTCGATTCCCACTACTGGTTAATATTTTTGTGATGAGCATGCATGTTTTCCAGTGTCTGGGAGTTTTTAATTGTATTATATTTGTGTATATTAATAAGTATGTTACCAAGCACCCATAACATGAGCTATTGCTTACTTTGGACTAGATTGTGATGTGTGTAATGGCCTGATATATATTTATTTTTTATAAATACACTTATCCATGGAATACAACAAAACACTTTCATAAGCGATCCTGCCCCTAGATATCCCCCCTGTGTAAAAAAAACCTATTCATCGTTATTATAATCGTTTACAAATTCTGCCCGCTGATTGGTTCCCTGATTTATGTCAGCCAATAGGAGGGCAGAATTTGCAAACGATTACGATAACGATGAATATATTTTTCTTATGCAATAAGACCCCCTGATCATATGCATGATGTGATTATGTGTTTATGAAAAAAATTAACATCACAGGTGCTTAAGTTTGATAACAAATTTGCTAAGCCCTTACTGACAGCTACTAAATGATAGAATTGTTTTAAAAATATGTTTGGATGCGGCTCACAAAAACTGTACTTTTACCAAATATTTCGCGGTGCTACCTTTGAATAAGTAAAAAGGTCATTGTCATTAATCTGAGAAAAGTTTTGGTGGTTTCTTTACACGCTTAAATTAACGTCTTATAGTATCAGGCTAATGCAGTGTTTAAAACATTTGAAATAATAACAAAATATGTGCACCCAGTTAGGCATAATTTTTATTTCTATAGAAAAGACAAGTTCCCAACCCCATTTTAACAATTATTAAATTCATTTTTCATCATTTAGATTTTAGACTATATTTATAGAGCCATCGAATTTAATATACAAAGGCAATGAAATGAATTTACGAAGAATGCGTATAAAACCGATATTATTACAGATGAAGTAAAAAAAAAATTGGATTTAAAAAGTGTCCGTATTTTATTTCTCGTGTGTTACTAGTCAGTTAGATAGTGTGGATCTTTTTTTTATGATGAATAGAAACTCTTCACGTATTTTTTTTGTGTGAGCTTCATTTCATCCATCAAATTTTAATGGTAGTGACCTGACAGCCCTCTTAGTTTGCTTATAAGAAGCGCTACACTGTGTGTGTTAAGAGTTCGTCATTTAATTTCTTGACTTTCTGCAAGTAATTTTTCATGATAAGTAATGAAGTATTTTGTTTGAAGTCTATCGACTGAAAGTTACTAATTAATAGAACAGAATAATGTAGTTGTTTACTAAAATATATTGCATTTGAAGTTGCTACATGACTTTGAGGTTACTATTTCACGCATGTTTGTTCCCTCGCGTTACGTGTGTTACGAGATTGTGTGACGTCACGCACGCGAAAAATATAAAGCTTAGTGTTCATTAGAAGAATTAAAGAGTTCCTACTAAAAATAATTATCGAGCTCTTACTTTGCACTTCTAAGTCTATGTCGTATATATATCACGTACCTACATACATTTTCGAAATCTAAATCTTAAAGAGCGGAAATTTTTGAACTAAGTCTTTGGAATGAATTCTTTCAAAATTGATATGATCTAATAGATTCCTTCTTTATGCTTGCTGCAATTTTTTGAGCTATTGCATAGCTTCTATCGCGGGCCTCAAGGCCGGAATTTCTGGATTTCCGGAATTCCGTAATTTCCGGAATCCAGAAATTCCGGAATTCCGGAAATTTCAGAATATTCCGGAACGAAAATAACCTAACACCCCCCACTCCGACCGACCCGCTCTATCGCGGGCCTTGAGCGTGGAGACCAAATCCAGAAATTCCGTAACGAAAATAACCTAACACCCCCCACGAGGAGTGGGGGGTGTTAGGTTTGGTTAGGTTAGGTAACACACATTTTTTTCCACAATTTTTTTTAATCCCATTATGTATTTTTTTCTACGTGTACTACCTTAACTCTAATTCCAGTGTGTTACGCATTTCCAGTGTGTTACTGTGTGTTACATTATCCTGTGTGTTATGGTACACTTTTTGTGAGCCGCACCCGTTTAATGAAACAGTAAAATAAATAAGCAATACCAGTTTTCAATTTTACAATGACATAATATAAATACTAATTACTGACTAACCTGTTCATGGGTAAGCCGTAATTCGTGCTTGTTCTCAGTGATGGGCAGGTGCGGCGCACCTGGTGGACCAGGCTGTGGATGCCTTACGCTCGCTGCATATGGTTCACCTACAAAATATACAAATGCTTTTATCAAAAACAAAAATTAATACAATCAATTAAATTCATCAATTAAAGTTTAATATTAAAAGTAGAAAAGAAACCATAGCGTGATTGACTTCAAAAATACATGCATTAGATAATATATTCAATACATTTAAATAATCATTATTAGGAAGTATAGTATATAGTAATGCAATCAAAATATTTACTGAATTATTTAAATAATAATAACAATCCATTCATAAGAAATAACAAGAATCACTTGTTGATTGTCATGTCAACAAAAAATTAAATAATTTAGGTAGAAGGGGTGATATGTTGAGTCACAGCGTAAACATTAACTCATTTGCATATCTTTAAGGTTTAGTTGAGATAATGAGATTCAAACATTAAATATGAAGACCTGATGAATCATTTATATGATGTAAACTTGACACTACAGTAACATTTTGAAATAACAAACATTTAACTGAAACAAAGAGATTCCAAAAAGCGTTTTTTGTCTACTTCTATACCAAAAATATAACATAAAATGTTAGCCTTGGCCCATGAAATATCATAAAACTATTCTAGCTAAAATTGGAGATAGTAAATTGTAACCCAAAAGGCAACAATAAAATTAGTAATAACTGTTCAACAAAGTTTTTGATAAACAAAACAGATATCTCACCCAAGTTGTTGTTTCCATTCATGGCATGTTGCTGTCCTTGAAGCATGGGCTGTGGTGGATGGTTGTGTTGGTATGGTATGTTGTTAGCATTCTGAATATTCTGGTACATCATAGCTGCCTGTTGGTTATCATTAATTTCCGACACTGGCCTCACTATAGCTTCGTGTGAATGGCTCCAATCAATAGGTGAATCTGATATAGGCTTGTTTAGAGTGTAATTACTTTGTTCTCTCCGTAAGCTCGGATACTGTTGTGGTGCGGGAGGCACAGGTGGGGACTCTTCCGGTACTGACGGTGGGATGTTTGGCTGATTGCGAAGATCGCGGCGTATTCTAGGGGGACTTGAACTTCTTAACGAATTGGACCTTGCGACGTTAGAAGTTTTAGGTAAAACAACTCCATTTGGTATTGGCTGAGTAATGGGGTTTGTGGAAACTGGACGTGATACAGCAGCAACTGAGGTGGTTCGGTGATCGCCCCTCACAATTGTCTTCAAATCCAGTATCTCAGTGGGAGTAATCTCAGAGGGATCCACAAGAGGTAAAGGTCTATTTGTTGATTTTAATATCTGAAAATCAATTATTAAATGAAAGTATACCTAATGCTTTTAGCATCAACCACACTGAAGACAAAGATGTCTATGACAATCAAATTTAATTTTATGAAGAAAGCTCAGATCATCTAGTTCACAAGTGCCTTTAAACCAAATTATTTCAGCAGTCTCCGAAATTTATATTATTTTTTTTTTTCTTTTTTCTTCCTGTTTTCTTCCTCCCAACAATAGCAATAAAAGCAATTCTGATTATGTATTTAGGGGAAACTGAGGACACTTGATCCCCCCTTTTTATTTATCTCTGTAAAATCAGTTTTATTGCTTAGATTGGGGTTATGTTACAACCAAAACATGAAAAATTTATCTGTCCATGTTTCCTAAGAAGTAAAACGGCGTAGGTCAACACTTGTAAATAATAAAGGTCATAAACAAAAAAACGAGATTTGCACCAAGTGTCCCCATATATGGGAGATTTGATCCCCCCATAAAGGAGACTTGATCCGGGGGGGATCAAGTCTCCCATATTTGAGGGACACTTGATACAACTGTATATTTAAGCATATTACATATTATATAGTACATAGTAGGTAAATAAAAAAACAATTTTTACTTTTATTCTGGTAACTTTAATCAAGACAAGTCTTCATTTGAACTTAATAAGTAATAATACTGTATAATTGAAAAAGACTCATTTTTAAAATCTTAGATAAAAAAAAACATTATAAAAAACAGAACAAAACAAAGTCTGTTAATCTGGTTGAAAAACATAAATTGCACAGTAACAAAATCAAAACAGCAAAACTAAAAATGTTAGATCTCGAGCCGCTTTTGGGGTAAGCCCATAGTACATTTTACTGGCTTTTAAGAAATATTCGGCTAAATTTGCCTCGGCTTCTTTTGATAGAACTTGAGACTGCCTGTAATTAGGTTCGTATTCGGGTGACGTGTTCCCAGCAGCAATCGTCTCTTTTTTTTCCGGGTATATCGCTTTAACGTCATTGGTGACAAATTGTAGGTTTTTGTAGTTCCTCTTATCGATTTTCCAGCATAAATTATATCATGAACGGCATTTTTTATTATTTCGGAATTTATTTTCTCTTTTTTTTTGCGCCTTGTTTGGTTTTGTACTCTCGTGGCATTTTAGACCTGAGAATAAATTACATATTTTTTAACATCAACTGCAAACCGTTTGTAACATTCTACATTCCTACCAAATTCCATACAAATGTATAATGATGTAACTAAGGTGTGAGAGTCAAATTCAACATGAAATATCACAAAAAATAAACTTTGCAATGCAAAGTTTATTTTTACTAACTGTCATAGTTATCATTGTGATGTTATATGCGTCAAATTATATTATCCAAAAAAAACGCACCATCAATTAACACACATAAATTTAAAGCTTCAAATATATTAATAGTAATGTTTATTTAATTTTTTCATGTCAGATAATTGCATTCTCCTGGGAGACTTGATCCCCCGGATCAAGTCTCCTATAACTCTCCGCACCAACTGTCCCCAGTAACCGCAAAAACGTAAAATATAACCTAATTCCTAAGTTTAATATTCTGTGTATTTGAGTTACTCGCACAATCATTTTGATAATCATGCAGATCTTAACAAAGAGAACTCGAGATCTTTTACGTGTTACATCAATATTTTATAAACAAAAGAAAACTCACCAAAATTAAGTTCCACTGCACGACAAACTAACACCGTCCGCCATGACACAAACTGACAGTTATGACACTTCTTGTTTTACGTAAAAGTCATACCGCACCATAGACCAGCTGAGTTGCCAGTTTAAAATAATCTATCACTAATGGTAGGATAAATACTACGATGTACCAAGTCTCCCAGAGGGATCAAGTGTCCTCAGTTTCCCCTATTAAATACTTTAATAAAATTTTTAATGCAAAGCACTAACGGAAACAAGCAATCTGGATTAAGAGAACCATTGCTGTCACTAAATGTAGTCTGATTTTCATAAATTTTAGAAATGTTGCAGATACAATGAAGAACTGTATTACTTTTTAAGTATTACTTATGTCAAGAGTCGTTAGCATCTAAATATCTATATTTTTAAACTAAAAACATCCTCAAGTATTTTTAACTTTAACTAAACTAAAATACTTAAAAAATTTAAAGAACAAGCTTAGATGAAAGTTCTAAATTGAATGAGCCAAAATTGTAAATATGGGTACAAACGTTATCACCGAACACAATATTTCAAGAACAAAATTTGCGTTGTCTGGACTTGCAACTCTCTTCAAATAGGCATAGATATCTCTGTCACTAGACAATAGTCTTAAAACTCTAACCGCCCAACAAATAAATGTAGAATATTGGTTGAATAGCAATACACTGCTTTATCTGCTCTGTCAACAATTATTTGGCATTCGAAGGAAAAACACAAAACGGAGTATAACTATTCCACCTTTATTCCACATTTATGTGTAATGGGGTTAAAGTTAATTTTATTTACTAAGTTATTTTTAGCACAAAATCAATACAAGTTGTGTACCTGGTTATTGCCCACAAGTGAGGCCCACTGCAAGGGAAGACCAACAAACTTTCCTTCCCGTTTGTCAAAGCCTGTGTGCACTCTATGCTCAAAGTTACTAGGTGGACTGATAAGAGGCTTCTTTTTTTTCTTAGAAAACATTGTTCCAACAAATATTTATCTGTAACAAAAGGTTTAAGTAATATAATAGTAGTATTGTAGTAATAATTAGCAGTGTTGCAAAAAGTCGAAACATAAATGCCAAGAATGACAACAATACCTGCTCCCCAATCAAGTTAAAAAAATAGATTAACTAAAACTAATAGGTACTTGACTACCTACTAATCTCGAAGAAAGTGACAACGGAACAAATTACGATAGGTACAGTATAAATTCGAGTCGACACACGCATTACTAGAAAGTTACGCGCAAAAACGCTAAAAAGTACATACCGACCAATACCACCGGTTGTCTTACACCTTCCCAAACACACCTTTTAATTTAATTTCACTTCCATGAATTACAAATAGGCATTCCAAAACACATTCACATTATCACTTGAACTGCATATTAGCTCACTGGCCCACTTCTAACTAGGTACGAGTTATAATATTATAATGGTAAATCGCTCACATATAATTTATCAGTATGGTAAATAATCTTTTACACAATAAAATTAATTTTACTTTTTAGTGTGTAGTAGTGTTTGCTTGCCTGACAAGAGTATATAATCACTACGCTTGCCTGCTCTGCATAGACCACAGAGTACCTACATTGAAATTTGAATGGCATAGACATAAAACACTTGCTCATAAGTCATGATGAACACGGAAGCACGGAACACATATTCAATATACTCTATGACATAACTCCCGGCTAGTGCTATGATGAGAAATATTCTGTGCCATGGAATTAATAAGTACTCCGTACAACTGGAAGGCTTACTGTGTATCGAAACACGCGCCGAGGGAGAGGTCATAAATCTTGGTGCGTCTCTTTCAAAGTAGTGTAACCATTCTTCTTTTGGATTTGACAGGACTGTTTGTACCTAATCTAAATAAAATCAAAAATATATATATACTAGCACACACCGCTCTTGCGTCTCATCATCTAATAAGCAATGTGGATACTTACTAATAATAAATAAAAGAAAAATAAAAAGACAGAGCAAAAGATTTAAGTCGTTACTGTATCTCATGCCTTTGTCCGATTTTTTTTGTTCAACTGCTGATGACATAGGTAAAACACTATCTTGTCGGACTATACCTACCACAGATTACTCTAGTACCTACTCAACTATCAGTGAGCCCCGTGTAGGTACCTATAAATTAGCGTGACTATTTTTAATCTGTCAAGTGGCGCATAGGATGGCGTCATCTAGGCCCTGGGGGTAAAAAATAGTTTTATTCTAATTAATACATACATATAAAACGTAGTGATTATATTATACTCTTTGCATACATATAATGTAGTCATATTCTGTATTCTACTGCCTAGTTTTATGCTCTCCATCTCCATTCCATTTTTACGTTGACAGTTAGAGATATCTATCCGTAGTGCTTATATACTCTTTGGTTGGTTGTCTATGGTTAGAGATTTGATTTGATTCGATTTTCTCAGGTTTTTTTTGTAAATATCAGGATATTATAAATATTATAATCATTACGGCAAATAATTAGTAAATAATATGCCGATACAAGCTGTTTAAAAGCAATATTCAAATGGATATCCATTGTTTTTAAATTCAATATTTATAATCTTTGTTGTTTTTTTTTAATATATAAATTCCAACCTATCAAAGTAACATTGTTTTTTCTTTAATTTCACTACCTAGTATCAGAGAATGAAAGAAAAGCGTCACAAGAAACACAAGAAGAGTGGCAAAGATGAGACCAGTGGAAACGCGAAAAAGAAAAGTAGGCGGAGAAACGTAAGTTCCTGCCTGGTAGGTACCAGTAACTTCTAAGTTCTAATATAATCTATAATTATTTTGGGGAACCTTTAACAGTCCATTTGGCTATATAAATATAAATTAAAATATTTAGTCTTCAGATTCATCATCAAAGTCCTCTGATTCTGATGAATGGGTTGAAAAGAAACCTGCGGTGAACGATCGTGAGGAGTGGATGTCCATGACTGGGATGTTAAAAACCTACACTAAAGATGACATTAAACCAAAACAAGAAGTGAAGGACAAAAAACACATTGATTCTTACAACCCAGCTACAAGTAGTAGAGAACTGAATCCATATTGGAAGGATGGTGGAACTGGTGTACCAGAAACTGCAGAGAGCTTTCGAAAATCAAGAAAGTTTATCAAACCTTCAGAAGAAGATGACTACTATTCACAATCAAGCTCGTCTAGCAAAGATGTAGATAGATCTTCCTGTAGTACAAAACCTGGAAAGTTCATCAAACCATCAGAAGAAGATGATTATTACTCTCGATCAAGTTCATCCACCAGGGATGTATATAGAACATCCTACAGCACAAAACCTCATGTTTATGGAAGAAATTCTTCTAGTTGGCGTAAAAATTCTAAGGAAACAAATAAAGAATATGCTAATGAAGAGAAAAAAGTCCCAAATGAACCCACTCCCATTAATAGAGATGAAAAATGTGAAATAATAGAAACATCTGTACACAAAAATAATGAAAAGAGTAGTTTATATCTTTCTGATGAAAAAATGAATAAATTGGCTGCGAAGATAGTGAAAGCTGAAATCATGGGAAACACAAAGTTAGTAGAGGAATTAAGAAACAAATTGGAAGCTGCAAGGGAGTATAGAAAAAATAATCCAGATGCTGGTAAAGAGGAAGATGACAGAGTTATGTTAATGTCTACAACCAGCAGTGGAAATAGTAGACCTTTAGTTAGTAAAGCTGGGGGGGATCCACGAAGCAAGGCAGGGAAACGCAAGGCTGAAACACATGACTCCTCTGGTAGGGTCAAATACTTTGGGAATGATGATAGATATGACTTGGCTCAAATGGTATGTATATGTTATCATTTATTTTTCATTTATTTACACTGCTTACATATATCCTTAAATAAGGTGGCATACTAATTAAATATAAGCTGTTAATAAACCAAAACTTACCTAATATAATGAAATACATTGCATGACCCTGACTTGCCTTGCGAATGGTTTACCATTAAAACTGGCTTGCTTTGTAATATTGAGTTGGTCTTGTCTTATGATTTTGACTCAACTGCTTTAGTGAAGAATTTTTAACCTCTGTGTGGTCCACAATTTGTGATACTCGTAGCGCGCATTGCTAAATGGTTTGTCTTGATTCAATGGTCAATTGATGTCCTTCCTTATTAGGATGACATTTTGGTTATTTAAGTAATTAATCTGAAATTGATCTGATGATTCCATCTCTCCTGTGTATTTTTTAACATCTACAATTTAATAATTTTACATAAAAGAAAACTGGGGCTGGCCTATTCTTAGGTCAGAGGACAAGCACTGCCATTCAATGTGATAATACCTAGTTACAGTACCTATTCTTCTTTTCCCTGTTACCTCTCCCACTAGCTGGGGTCACTGGCAGAGATCTCTTATAGAGATAATGCATCCATGTACACAACCATCCTTCTTATTCTTTAAGTAACATATATTGTGGTACTAAATAAATAAATAAATAATGCTGCCAGCCTTTTGGGCACTCTTATAATGTATTTAATTTTTTTACACCTTTTTTATAGTTAATAGATAAGTAAGTTTTTAGTTTAAATATTGTATAGTGTTTAATTATGTAAAAATATTAAATAATAATTTGTAGATTTTAGATAAAAAAAAACATGATTATATCTCTCCTGTGTGATATTTCAGTTCCAAGAAGAAAAATATGGCACAAACTATGATGAGGATGCTGAATTGGCCCATGTTGCAAGCAAAAGTAAAAACCCTAATGATGATCTCGAAGATATATTCTTAGACAACATATCTAAAACCAAGAATGCATCCAAAGAAACCGAGAAAGAAAGACAACGTGCAATCAACCAGAATGTGAAGTTGGAAAGGTCTTTGGAAGGCTGTGAATACTGCTTTGACTCTAAAAATATGCTTAAACATCTTATAGTAAGTTGTGGTAGTAAAATATACCTGGCACTCCCTGCTAAGAAGTCCCTTGTGAGAGGTCACTGTATTTTGACAACAATTCAACATTCTACCTGTGTGACAAACCTAGATGAAGATATTTGGGAAGAAATTATGGTAATTTCTATTTATTTTATATATTATACAATTAAGCTTGTAATGTCATCAATTCAAAAGTACAAACGTTGCAGTTACACTATTATGATCATATTTTGATCCCAGATATTGTTATATTTTATTCTAACTAGCTGTTGCCAGCGGCTCCGCCCGCGTGAAATTCGGTTTTCGCTAATCCATTGGTAAATATGGATTTTTCTGGAATAAAAAGCGTATGTGTTAATCCGGGTTATAAGCTATCCATGTTCCAAATTTCAGCCAAATCGGTTTAGTAGTTGAGGCTTGAAAGAATGACAAAAATCCATCCATACTTAGAAACTTTTGCGTTTATATATTAGTAGGAAGGAATTGGGATAGAGTAGATTGCTGGTTAGCACCCTTTGACCATAAAATAGCACCACCAGGCTTTCCAAAATGTAACAGATAAATCAGAAGTTCAGTGTCCCTAATCATGTGTGATATTATTTGGCCATGTGTACACAGTGGCCAACAGAACAAATCACAGTGACAATCGCGAATTTGGACCATAGTTGTACTTTTGATCACAATAATTGTGACCTACCAACATCACTGTTCAAACGTACTCTTAAGGTGTTCTGTGGTTATAATCATGATGACTTGGCTTTAATCTCTTGTAGTGAAAGATTTACATCAATGTGGTTCTTTATGTACATATTATGTTATTTATGGGAACCTAAAAAGGCTTATATTCAATTTATATTATTTCAGAATTACAGAAAAATGATAACACAGTACTTCAACTCTCAAAATCAAGATGTTGTATTTTATGAAACGGCTACAAGATTACACAGATTCCCACACTTAGTAATTAATTGTGTGCCGCTTCCGAGAGATGTGGGAGATATGGCATCAATATATTTCAAGAAAGCGCTTCTGGAATGTGAGGCTGAATGGTCTATGAACAAGAAAGTGGTAGATCTAACTGGAAAAAGTATAAGAAAAGGTATCCCGAAAGGTTTGCCATACTTTTGGATAGATTTTGGAATGGATCCAGGTTTTGCTCATGTTATAGAAGATCAGCAGTTATTCCCAAAAAACTTTGCAGAGGTAAGACTTTAATTTTGAGTGTCAAAGGCTTTCATTGTTTTTAGGGTTTAAATAATTTTACATTATGCACTATTTTTCAGGAAGTCATCGGTGGCATGTTAGATTTAGATCACAGTTTATGGAAAAATCCCAAAAAGGAATATGGTGATTTGCAGAGAAAGAAAGTCTTAGAATTTTTAAAAGAATGGAAGCCTTTTGAGCAATCTTTTAAAGAAAAGAAATGAATGTACATTACCATCGGTAGAAATAAGTATGTATATCTTATTTAATAATATTTTATTATTGACATGAGATTTTTAAGAATAAAATCAGATGTACTTACAAAACGTTGACTTTTTATTCTAAAAACTCACTGAAATAAAAATAGTGATCAAGTCATTTGAATTTATGAACCTACACAAACTTGAAATATTTTTTTAATATATAAAAACCTGGCTTATCCTGGGTTAAGAGTTCGCAATAAGTGGAAGCAGGCGTTTCATTTGTTTTGCTATAATCCGCTACTTGAAAAGATCCTGTATGGTACAATATCCAGGAACACTACCCACATGAAACACCACAATTTTCTAACACTCTGACGCACGTTACTCTATGTTCCGGATTATAGCAAAACAAATTAATCTGTCTTGCTAATCTAGATTTTGCCAGTGTGGAATTTGGGTTTCAATTCCACTACAAATAGATTGTTCTGGAATAAAAACTGCTCATTAATCCATAGATATTCTACCTCCATTTCGAATTTTAGCAAAATCGATTATTATTTTACTTACATGCACATTTAATAGTATTGCATATTTCTCACAGCTAACCAATGAAGAGGAAATATGATTTTGTATACAGGAGTACCATGGTCCATGCTTATAAATGGTAGTTTATTCATCTCAGATTTGAGAATTTGATGTGAATGGTTCAAGCTTTATAAAATAAAACAAATATTTTATACAATATTTCATTTTTCATCATTTCTCTTTTTGATCTTCTTTCAGCATCTCTTCTATTAATCTTTGCCTCTCCGCAGCCTGCCGCATCTTAGTTAACACAAGTGATTCATAATCTCTGTGGGTCACTACTGAACTTGTCATAGGAGTATCTCTCTTTGTTGTTAATATGGGTCTGTCATTCACCCACTTTAGTTTTAATGGGTTTTCTGGAAGCCCTGCAACAGAAATGTATAGTATTTTATTATAATATTATAGTAAGAAAGAATATAAATTTATAATACCTTCAAAAGAAGAATACAGTGAAATTTGTGCTTTACGCTACCCCAGACAGCGCAAATTTGTTATAATAAGAATATTAATTATAACAAATGTATCCTGCTTCATCTTAAATAATATCTGGGTGACTGGTATTTTATTTTGGTAAACATGTGAAGATAAAACTTCCATTCCTGCAATTTTATTGTGCCTTTGTAATTACTATTCACCAATTAGATGGCAGTAGGAGTCATATTTTTTTTTTTTGGTAAATTCTACATTTTCTAAAAATGAATTCTAGCTAGATCAATTTATCGTCCCCAAAACCCCCAGTATCTAAATTATATGAAATTCGTTTGAGCCCTTTCCGAGATTCAGATTATATAGAAATAAATATACACGAATTGCTCATTTAAAGGTATGGGATTATGCTTATCTTCACATGCATGACAAACTTCTTTCATATGATAATATAAGCCTGGGAAAACACCAATTTTGTAGAATATGATTTATCAAAGAATCCTACCCTTTTCTAATTCCAAAGCCATTTCTGAAGCTTCCTTCGATGCAAACTCCACCAAGGCACTGCCTTTTTTCTTAGACATAATCAAGGCAACTATTTCACCATATTTCTTAAGAAACTTTCTTAAATTTGATTCATCGTATCCACCATTGCCTTCATCATTTTTATCAGCTTTCCAACTAATTTTTAACCTATTTAAACTGGAATCCCATACAGGTTCATTTAGTCTATTTAACGTTCTTTTGATTTCTTCTTTCATCTTTTGCTGCTCTTCTTGTAAGAGACGGCTACCTTCTTTCTGCAATCTCGCGATTTCTGCAGCGAGTTTCTGTTCATCTGTTAAACTGTGAGCACTTCCAGCTTCACGTTCCCGCCTTTCTAAATCCTCCTTGAGTTTTTGTCGTTTGCTATCTAATTCTTGATGCCGTAACTTCGCAGCAGCTCTGGCTCTTATTACTTTGTCGTAAGCAGCTCGCGCAGCACCGTCTGTTAATATTTCAAGTGCTTCTGACAATTCATGGAAGGCTTCCGCAGCTTTAGGGTCATCGGGATTTTTATCTGGATGGCATTGTAGAGCTTTTTTTCTGTAAGCTTTTTTGATCTGTAAAATAAGTTATATTTACATGAGTATTATTTTATTTAATAAAAACCATATCTGATCAAATCATTATTTTTCGAACTTACCTCAGCTTCAGTAGCTGTAATTTGAATATCAAGTAGTCCATATAAATCTAAATCTTCAATCTTTTTCTTAGACATTTTTGTATAGACATAAAACTATAACAAAAAAGTGAATGGGTAGGTAGGTATTGGATAGCTTCACTCGATTATTTAAAATGTTACAAACAAAGTTTTAAGCACTGGGGCACAGAACTCTATTACTCCTGGCATAGTGTTTTATGTCTATGCTCCTGGCGCACTGGGGTAAGATAATTAAAATAGCACTAACCAAAGAGTATATAATCACTCTAACAGCCGTTTTTTTTTTTGCCAAAATAAAAAACGCGCTAAATACGCATCCCACCCACCTCGCACCGCCCCAACACCGCCCCTAGGCGCACAGATCACTATATTCCTAGGCGGTAGGCCTCCCGAGCACAGATCACTATATTAGCTCCCGAGGCGAAGTCAGGGTGATTGACTTGGTCTGATACAAAGAGTATATAATCACTACGTGGTCTGATAGACATAAGCATGGAGGATGCATGGAGAATAATCCTTCAGCATTATAGATATAAGAAAACTATGGAGGTGAACTATATTCATTCATTCTAGCCTGAACCTTGCGTGACATGCAGCGCCAAGATTTATTGTCAAATAGTGTGCTGAGCATAGAGAACTAACACTTGAGTGCAAAGAGTATGTAGATGCATGAGTCTCATAGTAACTAATCTATGATGAGGTTGGTAATAATATTCTGTGTTGTGATCATAGACATAAAACACTATGTTATGATCATAGACATTAGACAACTAAATTGTGGTAAATTTTTATTTTTGAAATTAAAGTCCCTATTTGAGTATTTGCCCCAAAGAGTATATAATCACTACGTTTTAATTTGCCCTATACCTAGTGTTTTATGCTTGAATTTTGTCAAATTTTGTATTTATTTTTAAGTAGGTAGTGCTTTTGGCGTTACAAAGCGTTATCGGATTTTAAGTTTTACAAATTTATAAGTGTACGCTTTACTACAATCATACACAATGATAACGCGACGTATTGGTACGTTTTTATTACTGTTTTATGTTAAAATAAACTACATGATACCTCCGATTCACACCTAACTTCTTTAATTAATGTTTTCAGTGCGTCCTGTTAGGAATGTCATGCCTTTCTGCCGCAGTAATTCAACAGCTTCGCTGCTTGAGACGCCAGACATACCACAAGAAAGTTAGTCTAACTTTTATAGTAATCTTTAGGTTATGAAAACAGTACTCCATGATTTATTTACCATGGCAAGAGATTTAATGAAATAGGATTCCTGATGTATCTATTCAAAAATTAGAAAATTCCTCGTGGTACTACACTTTATAGAGGGACAGAGCAGATTACATTGTTTATCAACCAATTATCAACATTATATTAAGGTTAACCTCTCAGTTTTTCCTTTTAAATAAAAAGTGTGGGCTTGGAAGTGGGATGTTAACATTCTGATGTTAAAAATTAAACAAAATGTATTTTACAAAGTATTCCTGCATGCTTGTTGCACACATAGACTTGTGACAAATGTATGATGTTCTTGGAATAATTCTGTCTGTAATTATGTTTAAATGCATGTAGATATTACTTGATCACATCAAGTTTGTCATTGATCACTCCTACTTTTACGATCCTCAACTTTTTATTGTTGTGCAAGTACCTACTGTTATGTTAGCTCATGAGACCTAGGGCAAATTGGACAAGCAAGCTATATGTGATGACTGACACTCTTGTGAGTTTGAAGAACCTTGCCTACTGCAATAGATTGGTACAATAATTTTTATTTTTCTTGTTTTCAGACTCCAAAGCTGTTAGCTCAAGCCCACTAAATCATCCAGATTACTTCGAAGTACATAACCTTTTCACTGTCAAAGATCTCTTCGAAGCCAGAGTACATTTTGGTCACAAGGAAGGTTCCCTTAACGAGTACATGACACCTTACATCTACGGCTCTAGACAAGGCCATTTAATTTTTGATTTGGACATAACTGCAGAGCACTTGAGAAATGCTCTTAACTTCACTGCACACATTGCTTATCGAGGAGGTATCATTTGCTTTTTCAATAGAAATGCTCTCAATGCACATTTGGTAGAAAAAACCGCACAAGAATGTGGTGAATATGCTCATACAAGATTTTGGAGAGGAGGTATCTTCACCAACGCAAACCATCAGTTTGGAGCTGTCACAAGACTACCTGATCTTTGTATATTTCTAAACACTCAGAACAATGTTCTAAGTCAACATACAGCTGTTAGGGATAGTGCTAAAATGTTAATACCGACAATTGGTATTGTCGATTCTAATTGTAGCCCAAATTTAATTACCTATCCAGTGCCAGGCAATGACGATACTCCAATAGCAATTGAACTTTACTGCAAACTCTTTAAAGCAGCCATCGCTAGAGGGAAAGACGCAAGGATGAAGTTTTTGCAAGAAAATAATTAAAACAATATTATGCTATTTTATCAATTTAATAAGAACAACATTTAGGTAGAGTAGGATAGATTATTAACTCGTTTCATAACAATAACAATTGATAATATAAGTATCAACTTATATAATTCTTACGTATTTTTCTTGATATTGGTCCCTGTAATCACTTTTAATATAATCATAATTATAAATTAAAATATCTTTCAAATTTATGACGAAACATTATAACAACATACAAAATACATTTTTAGTATTACATTATTTTAAAAGGTACCTGCTATGTCATTGGTTCTCATTGCCCGTTCAGTTAAATATAGATCACCACACATCTAAAAATGGAGTATTGTAGTACTACCATTATTTTTTTGTGAAAAAAAAAATATTTATTTGTTTGTTATTTGTTTTGCTAATTTACTTTAAAGATTTTGTTCATCCAAATCCACCATGTTGCAAGCTTGTTTTGAATCGATAGCTTTTAAAAATCTTTTTCTGAAATTCTTCACAGTGGTAAAAGATTTTCATAGATATAAAAGATGCTGGCAAATTATTCCTAATATGTTTGAACCAAATTGGGCATAGGTTTTTCGCATTTCTTTTTGATAACAAATATCTTGAATTCATTTGATAAGCATGATAAATAAAAGTCATTTATTTATTTATTTATTATTATTATTATTATAGAGTGTGCTTACCGAGAAAACATGAATTTAATTTAACTTTTTGAGGATATTGTGAAAAGATGGACAAGAATCATTTCTTACAAATTGTTTGGAATTCAGTGTTTTTTACCATAGTTTTATTAACATTAAGCTATACAATGAAAGTCATAATAAATTACATATTACAATTATATTATTCAATAGGCAGTAAGCACACTTCACAGTATTACCCCAAAAGAACCTTCCTCATCATGTGTGCAGGCGCGTTGCTGTCCACCTCCCGACTCTCCCATCTGCCGGTGATGCATTTGGAACTGCACAGGTATTGGAGTAGCGGGATCTGATATCTGCCGCAGAAGTCCACGAACTTTATGTGTTCCACACGATTATCGAAGAATACGCCTGAAAAAACATATGTTTATTATCACTATATGTGATTTGCTTCACGACGGCTCACTTGCGGCAATAGTTAGGTATCTCTTTTTAATTGATTCAAATACTTAATACCTACTTGTACTACAAACGATCAGTTAAAAATGAATGCAGTTTTGGATGAATATCAAGGAATTCCGTCGTCCATCTTAGATCTTAGAATTCTTAGATATAGATCTTCACCAAAAATGAGACTTGAGTGGAGCCCAAACCTAATCTCCTCATCTTCTTTCGCTTAAAAAGGGAAACCACACGCGCGGACATAGTCGCGGGCAATAGCAAGTTACGCTATATACGCTAGTAGGAATTATTCTTTCGTACCTTTACATTTCGGGTTAACACAGCATTGGGCGGTCGTCAAATACTTGATTAACGTGGCGGGTACTTCTCCAGGGCGAATGGGTAATTCATGAAGCTTGATCGTTCGCCCCGCCAGCTCGAGCAATGAAGGCGGTTGCAGTGTCATGTCTCGCACGAATCTCACCACGAGGGGGTTGTCACGGAGACTTAACTGGAAATTAAATATCTATCTTTAAGTTCCTGCCCCTAGATTGTCTAAGAAAAACGTTTTCATCGTTATCGTAATCCTTTAAAAATTATCCCTGACTTACGCCAGCCAATCGAGGGGAAGAATTTGCTTACGATTACGACAACGATTAATAAGTTTTTCTTACGCAATAATTGACCCCAGGTACCTACTGCAGCAGCTAGTAGGTACGTTCACACTTTTACAGCTCAAGTGGTTGTGGTCACATCCTTTAAAGAACCGATGTGGACTCTCATTTTCTGATTTGATTATATTTTGGGTCCGTGGGACACAAAATAATCAGTTAGTCTGTAAGTAGGTATAGGTTATTCTTTGGTCGAGCCACATTTGGCGCCACCAAACCAGATAATATTTCATTCGAGGTTTGTTTACAGATCGTCAATAAATATAATTGCTAGACGCTACTTTTTTTACATTTTATTCTACACTTGATATTTAGAACGTATTTATTAATATCAAGTGTACCTACCTATATAGGTAAATGTAGTGTATTGTAGGTAGGTGCATATTATAGCTACATAGTAGGTACCAACGTTGATAACTTTGCCCTCCAATGATAACTTCAGGCACGCGATGTCCTTTTATAAAGCAGAGTTATAAATAGAGCATAAAGTAGGCCATACAGGTTAGTCAGTATAAGTACCTACTCGTGTATTGATCAGTGGAAAATGGAAACAAAAACAGACAAAAAGGGAAACTGTGGAGGAAAGGGAGGAAACATCAAACAAGTATATTATATAGCTTAGCAAATATTATTAAAAAAAAAAGTGAAATAAAAACCGACTGCAAGTAACAATACGTCTAGGTTCCTATGCATTAATTACCACATGGAAGCATGCCATATTTATATTTTGAACACCAAATCCTAGGAGCAAAATATAATAGCGACTTATCCATCTCAATTAAATTAGACTTACCTCAGTAAGGCATTTCAGCTTTATTATCTGAGTTGGTAAGGTTTTCAGTTTGTTCTGATGAATCAGCAGCGACCTGAGCTGCTTGAGGTTCGCGATGCTCGCCGGCAGCTGTTCAATTTGGTTGTTGCTCAGAACTAGCGCCTGGAGAGACGTGAGACCACCCACCGAGTCAGGTACCTCGGTTATTTGGTTGCCTCCTAAAGATAATATTTGTAAACTGTAATCAAAAAGAAAACTTTGTATTTGCAACTAAGATGAGCTGGATAAGAGCTGGTTTTGGTAGGAATAGTTAGCACAAGCGTAGTGAATAGTAGTAGGTAGTGAGCAAATATAGCACTCACCAAAATTTTTGGTGAGTGTTCATTTCTCAACGATCGGTGATCAGTGAGAACTGAATTACTCCAGTCGAGTTTAAAGTTTAGACCCTTGTTCTTTCTTAATTACTAATCACGATAGGATACTGGACATTTTATTACACGACAATTAAGTTCACCCAAAATGGCAGCTACAAAATACTCTTTTTAAATCGATCGCTAAAAAATTATACATAGGTAAGTATTACTTATACTACTTTATTTACCAAATAGTGAATAAATATCTAAGTATTCGCTATTACTACAATATCTCAATTCTCTTATAGTATTCTTAATAATTATCTTAATAATTAATGTGCAAGATACGGGACAGGATCGAACCTGGAATGCCTCATGTATGTTGTTCGCACCAGCGTGCAAGAGGGGTCGTCGCACTCGATTTTAAAATGACTTCAGTAATTGAGAATGAGATAGCTGTACCAGAAAGTGCAAATGTCGCGATAAGCTTCACCGGAGATAAGATATTATAGCGTACTTACAATGACTATACATTTTTCTGGCTGCTATTTTGTTAAAATTGGAACTGATGCAAATAAATTACTCAGAGTATTTTTTACAACTTTTTTTAAGTAAGTAGGTAGTTTTATACTTGTTTAATTATTATGTTTTTAACTTAATGTTAACGTACTAACTAGGAAGGGGTAAGTAAAGTCCACCCCAATGGTTTCTACACAGCATCGCACCAGAACGCTAAATCGCTTGGCGGTTCGTTTTTGCTCGTAGGGATAAAATTCCTAAGTGGCCCGTGGCGGGAATCGAACCCGCGACCACCCAGTTGTACTTGTATTCGAGTGCGCGTCCCCTGCGCCAGGGAGTTTGTCAAACATAAACCTACCTTTAACTTAGTCCTTCGAGCCGGATTTTTCGGATATACAAGACAAGATGTTACGGAATAAAATGCGTTAGGGAAAAAATGAATGTTATGCTGTAGGTAGATACATTATACAATAATACTGTAGGTTACAGTAGGTTATAGGTACGTATTATAAAAACATGTAGGTACATGAAATACAAAAGATGTTTACAATTTTATTATGCCAAACCCAGTAGGCTTAGGCTGCCAATCCACCGGAGCGGAGCGGGGCAGCGGAGCCGGGAAGCGGAGAATTATTAACCAATAGGATGGCACAAAATCTCCGTTCCTCTTAATGGAGCAATCCTATTGGTTAATGATTCTCCGTTTCTCGGCTCCGCTGCCTCGCTCCGCTCCGATGGATTGGCAGCCTTAGGCACCGATAACTACGAGTATACCTCTACCTATACGTGTCTGGTAGAATCAGCGACTCGGAAATCGAAATAATTAAGTATTACAAGTTACATACACTGTAGGTACACATTTACCTAAGTATATTTCTATTTGGTTTGATGATTTTCAATATTAGGTATTGTTGTTATTACATGTTTATTATTACCCACAAATACTTAGTTCCGATAAAGACGCTGCGCATACTTCGCACTTCTAGACAAGCTTGAGCCCTAATCTGAGGTCAAAGATCTAACTAACGTAATGGCTATTAACGAGTAAGTTTTTGTTTTATATCGCAGCAATTTGCGAATATTGAAATACTTCTACAAACGCACGAAAATCCTTCAAAAGAAATCAGTTTTGCAAATTTACTTTTCATATTTAACAAGTAAATAATTTCAGAATTAAAAAACACAACTGCCCTGTGGTAAGTTATGGTGGAATAAAGAAACTTCACATACATACTTACATGAACCCTAAAAACATTACACTCCTTTTTTGGGCAGTCGTGTAAAAAAATGTCAACAATCATATTTAAAAAAAAATCATGATAATTTGACGCCGAATGGCGTAACCGCGGTAACGATCCTGTCTGCGCCGGAGGTCGTGGGTTGAATTCCCACAGCTGGACAATGTTTGTGTGATGAGCATGAATGTTTCCAAATGTCTGGGTATTTTTCAATATATATTTTATTTATTTATCAGTCATCTAGTACCTACCCAATAACACAAGCTAGCGCTTACTTTGGGGCTAGATTACGATGTATCTTGACATATTTTATTTATTTAATATCTAAACCTGGACTTTTGAATTTTGTGCTCGCAACACTGCCGCCCTTTGTGCTCACTACGCTAATAGGTACGTCTTTTCTTTCAGTGTTTGTAAATCGTAAACATGATGGTAGGTATGATGATTGATGAGTTTGTTTTGGGCTTTTTCTCAGTGCAGGGCCCGTTAGAAACCTCGTAAACTTAGTTTTAAGTCGGCTAGTAGTTATCACCTATCACAAATCTCGTAGTGACCTTTTAAAAGTACCCGTAACTTAGGCCTATGTGAAATAAAGATTCGTAGCAAGAATCTAACACGCATCTTGCCCAGGTATTTAAAATGTTCTTTTCGGTTACAGACTACAGTGTTTCTCATACTAGAGTTAAAATATTACCTATTCAACTTCCAAATATCCTTTGGTATATTGACTATGCAGTTACCGCCTAGGTAGAGGTATTTCAGCGACGCTAATTGTAATACTTGTTCGGGGAAAAAGTTCAGTTTGTTGCCGCTCAAGTTGAGTTCTCGCAGGGTGTTCTTCGAGGAATAGAAGCACTTCGGCAGTGACTCATTTGTCAAGTAGTTGTGTTTGGCTATCAGTGATGTAAGCGGGCAATTTTTGAGCACGTCGGGGAGCGAGGTCAGCCTGTTGTTGCTTATGTCCAGTATCTTCAGGTTGATGAAACTGTTGACGGAGCTCGGCAGGGCCTCTATCAGGTTGCTGTAGAGCAATAAGATCTCGTACTTGGCCGCACAACCCTTCTCCTCGATAATGCTCTCCAATTCAGACGATATTGTCTCGGAATCCAAAGATCGATTTGACAGATCCAGTGTTTTTTGTTCCCTGCTGTCGCTGTCGCAGCTGTCCGACGTGTAGCACTCCATTTTGGACGTAATTAACGAGCAGGCACCCGAGATAATTGTTTTTATCGGGTTTTGTGTTGAATTCACATTATTAGTACACAGGTTCCGGCAGCTAACGAGCCGCCCGCCTCTTTCGCGGCGCACGCGCAACTGATGTGACTTGCAGCTTGCTGTCACCGCCTACTGGGCTGGCTAGTTGCTGTGACTTGCTCTCCGGCAATATATCTACCTATGTATACTTACCTACCTATATAATACAATCTGTATTGACCAAGTATCCAGACCGATAACAAATAGCTGATATCATGGACTGCTACCTAGGCTACTGCGTAGTATGGCTAGTAGGTATGGGGCTAATAATGAGAATTAATTATCGCTATTGATCAAGTCACAAGTGCCTGAACATAAAAGTCGTTAATTCGCTGTTGTAAGAATACCATATAGTCCACAAAGAGTATATAATCACTACGTTAGTCCATAACTGTATCTACATCTCCTCGGACCTCGTGCCTCGCAGCTCGCTATACGTTACGCGCTTCCCCTCCCGGCAACCTCACGTGGCGTGTTATGCGCAGGCGGCAGGGTTCAACTCATGTTCAACTTATACTTGATACGTAATACGCCGCCTACTTAAACTATTTTTGCTATACTTAGGAATTAAGAAAAGATAGCTTATTTCCTGGATCAAAACGTTTGTTATAAAGTAGGTACTTACCAAAGAAAGTGAGAACAAGAACTTTTGGACGATTTGAGAAATCTGAAATTCATGCTGGTGCCAGACTCCCCCTAGCCTACTTATACTATAATACTGAATAGTTATATACCTAGTATTGATGAATAGTTCCTTTTGGTGGTGCTAAGGTCTGGGTAAGCTTTACTTCTACTGTTTAGCACCTCGTCAGAGTTTTAGGCAATGACGAACTCTTTGATTATATAAATATATAAAAGGACGAAACACGATGGTTTTAGGTTACCCTAAAAGTTAAAACTCTGACGAAGTTAGACCCTGGAAAACCAATGACGAAAGACGTTACGCTAAGAGGACGCGAAAGATGTGTCGTATGATGAAGCCAAACATTTCTCAAATATGGCGTCGTGCGTCATTTCGGTAACCCGCGCTCTACACTACTCCCATAGATAGAGTAAAGCTACTCCCGAAGTTGACCGAAGGGAGCAGTGTGGAGGGTCACTTCGTCTAACTTCGCCAACTTTTCTTAGTACTTCGGTAAACTTTCTGAGTACTTCGCCGAGGAACTTCGCGAGTAGTGTAGAGGAGGCGCTGTCGGTCGCTTACACTGGCGCCATTTTACAGTTTTGACAAATTAGGTAAAAATCAAAAATGACATGACGTCACTAAGTGCTGATTCTTTATATGTTTAATCAATGCTGAAAACCAATTAACACACCTTATATCCCTATAGTGTTTTATGTCTATGCACCTTAACCTTCATAAGTGTAAGGCCACACAGGATTTAATTAAAAAAGCTACTCATTTGGTTGGTTTGAAACTTGTCACTTGATACAAAACCTCAGACAAAACTCAAAAATGCATCAAAAATGTACGGTAAAAAAAATGAAAGGTAATGTAAATGTAAATCTAGCGGTAACACGAAAGTTATGTCGACTTCTTTGTCGACTTATACTTCCATACTACTTCTTAGTAATTCTTACTCGTAAAATAGAATACAGAAGATCTCATTGAGTTCGAGACTTAGGAATAATGTGGACAAGCCCCATCTACAAAATGAGCATGACTATTTTTAATCTGTAAAGTAATTTTAGACCATAGACAAAATTCATATTCTGTTTTACCGATGCCTAGCTATAACGCCATCTATGTGCTGTGGCTACAAATATGCATATAATATTTTCTGTAATTGGGAAGAGATGTCGCTAAAAACACATGACGTCATTATTCATTGCGATATATCCGTTCCTTTACATACACTAAAATAATAATATTTTGCTGTTATTTATGAAATAATGAAACTTTTTTGACAAAAATCAAAGTAACAACACGCATATTATAACCCGAGTTTTACTGAAATTGATTTTGTAACAAATATTGGACTAATTGTAAACACGAACCGTCTGCATCGAAAGGAACGGATTTCTACGTCACTGATCGAACGCCCGAGCATGTCCGAGCTCGATCCGAATGAAAGCCGAAATTATCCGAACGATTGAGCCAGCGTAAAGTCTGTCTCTGTGAAGTCCAAAGAAACGAAAAATTTGTCGTTCACTTTATTGATGTAAATTTCAAAAATCTAACAAAATGATCGTGTAAAGTCTTATAAGTACAGTCCTAATATCATCTTAACACTATAGTGGTGACACAGATCAAACTGTTGAATCCCTAACTTTGTATTCCGTCGGCAAAGTGAGAGAGTTCAGTGCGAGTGCAAGCAAGGGTGGTAACGAGAAATGTGAAGTAGTATCTATGAAGTTCAGGATTCGGCCGTTTATTTTATACCTATAATAATGAGCGGACGCCCTAGGACCACGTCATTCGCCGAGGGCAGCAAATCCGTTCGAAAGACTTTCGATAATCAAGCACCGAAACCAACTCTAGGAGGCGTAAAAATTAGCAGTGAGTAGCACCTAACCATTCTTTGTCGGCCATCGTGATTTCTTAGGCTGTGACGTTTCCCAGTTCTGACGTTTGTTGGGACTGATGTCTCAAATCTACGTAGAATTCATGTAACCTAGACATTATAAATGAAATCGATATCGTGGTGGAAAGGTCCACATCATTTAATTATATGGAAACGACCTCAACTTTTGGTTTGGTCTTGCCACATAAGCCTCAGTTGATGTGACAGATATCACGTAAAATTACGATACTTGGGCATTAAATAATTGGATTATCACGAAAGTACGTCACAGTTTGGGAACTACGATCTATATCTATAAATTTAATTAGTTTCTTTCATCAGGCTGTCAGGCAAAACTTTCGACCAGTCCAAGATTTCAGAGGTTTTGAGGTTACGTTTTTGTGACGTAATTAACGATAGGACCCTCAAATTTATGTTTTTAGCCTCTCATTTCCAGCCCTTTATTTTAGCCCTTCATCCTAGCACTTAGCTGTATACATACCTGCAGGTTGTACCAATTTATTATAGTAGTAAAGTCATGTATAAGCTGACTCATTTTTAGCATATTTAATTAGAAATCAGTGCTTTAGCTCCGCCAAATGGCAACCAGTAATGGTTATCTTGAGAGCAGTTCAAGTGGAACACAACAATAATATAGTACTCTAAGGTTTTTTACTTGTAGCGTGCTGTGATCGACACATGACACATACAATTTGTATAGCACTGTTTCAGTCTACGTTTCATTCTAGACCTTCCTTATCCTATAAAGAAATACCTGTCCATCTTACCTTGTCCATCCTACAAAGAATTGCCTCTATGTAGGCTGTATTTTTGTTGTAGGGAGTATTATTATAGTTGTTATTGGGCCTTACTGAAACTGCCCCTTGATTGTGTAAGAAAAACATATTCATCATTATCGTTTAGAGACTGCCTGCTCCGTGATTTACATCAACAAATAGGGGAGCAGATTTAGCCAACATTATGATAAAAATGAATATGTTTTTCTTAGGCAATCAGACCCCAGCTCTCCTAATATGATGTGCCATTTACTGCAATCTGGGAAACCAATTCAATTTCATTTTGGGATTATGGCTTGCAGCTGTTTCAACTGGGTATTGCTGCTTCTCCCTATTGACATCCGAAATACAAAGTTATAGGCAAATTGTAAGTTAAAGGCAAGTTGTACTTCTCAATAAAACTGTTTGACAGGAAATGTGCATTAAAAGGAAAGTAACTTTTTGTATGCAAAATTAAATTCCGGATATGAAAAACAAATTCCTAGTGCCAGTGGTTCTTAAAAACAGTATTTTGTTTACTTAGAATATTTGTGTTTTGGTCCATGAGAATATATCACCTTTGGTGATTCTTCTTTAACTAGACATTCTAGAATGAATAGTGAATCCCGTACTCCCGCCAGCAGGTTTGTCGAATGTACAGACAGTTAGTGGGTGCAAGCCCCACATAACCCCTTCGTTTCCCCTGTCGAAGGAGTATGCGTCAGGCATTTTCTGTCTATAAAAAAAAAGACCAGATATATAGTGCTAGTAAAACAGGCTTTGCCTAGATTATTTTCCAGGGGATTTGAATTTTGAACCTGCTATTTCAAATGTTCACTTTGCCCTCTCATATCTGTTCTAACTGTAAAAGCAACCACTTACTGAAAAGTTCTAGAAGGAAACATTTTCCAATCAGATGGATGGATAGTTGATGGGTTATTCCTTTAAAATTGACAACAACAAAAATTATACAAATTATAATATAATTAATTTTATATTATTTATATAATAATTTGTATAATATTATGTTAGCACAAACAAATGGACCAAAATATCTGCGCATAACACTAGCTTACACACACAAACACACACACACACACACACACACACACACACACACACACACACACACACACACACACACACATCACATACACATAAACACACAGATCTATATATATATATATATATATATAAATGTACTTACATACTCACAGACATTCATGAATGCACATGACACAACCATGTTTTTATAATTATAAGTAGGCACATTTTTGTATGCAAACAATGCCTTTAGTTGTAAAATAAATATAACAACTTTATGTAATTGGGAAGTCACTAACTCCCATATCACAGTTTATACTTTTTTGGGAGTTAGAGGCCATAATAATTTTTGATATCAAGTATGTAAGTATGTATGTATGTAACAGATGCATATAGCAAAATTGATAATAACTTCCATAATATGACTAACATATTATGGAAATTATTTATAGCTCACTTACAATACAAAAATCTTATAAAAGAACATTTTAATTCCAATCGGCCAATAAGCAGTAAACAATAACTGTAGTTTAGTAATTTGTATTACAATAATATATCTAAAATATAATAAAATATACATACTATTTTAGAAGAAACATTACAGGCAATTCTTCATTATATTTTAATATATAAATATTTTATTTACTATTTATTACACTAGCTAAACGGTATGTGTTTAATTTTTAGTTTATATAACACTAAAAATATAAAGCAATAATTTTAAGATAATTTTGTGCCTATACTTATCTGTTTACTATCTGAGATATGAATTTATAAATACCATATGATATTGTAATAATGCTAAATTCTGCTTCTCTTATGATTCAACAAAAAAATTCATTGTGGTCATTTTCAAAAAATGTAGATAATATCATTTTTTAGTGGACAAACTGGCCGAGGCCTTTCATTGCAGCTTTTAAATATTTTTAAAACAATGTTTCTTTTGGGAGGTTGCAGGGTGTTAGACAATTCAATACATTTGACGAAGTGTCATCGTTTGAAACTAGTATCGATATATAACTAGTCATCTCAGGCATATTCACACTGTTCACAAAAGTTTACTAGATAGAAGTACAGGTCTCTTAAAAGATTTTTTTTTAATTCTCATCATAATATGTACATATTTGAACACAAATAAAAAACAGTGGCGCCCTCTATAGTGCCACCGGGCACCAGTATTGTGCACCAGATGCCATGTTCGGGTGATTTGGACCATCCCACGAGATTCCCCGTCGAAAAGCACTGCAATGAGTAGTCACACGATTTTTATGAAAAAATTTAAAAAAGAGCTAAAATTGTGCAAAATAAACATGGTTTCTCTTTGTCGCTGAACACCAAAGCTCCTCGGGTTAGTACTACCAATCGATAGAAAAAACCTGAATTCGATAGGTTGTTATCACTAACTTGCTTGCTTGCTTACTTGTCGACAGACTCATGTTTTTTGAGGTTTTCTCGTGACTGAAAGCAGCAATTTTGTTGCGGCTTTCGCCAGTAGACGTGAAATTCCAAGCACAAACTTCTATCAGCGATACTTATGGGTCTAGCAATTAACCCTGGTCTGCCAGATAAAAAAAACTGTTTTCAAATAAATATAAACTGTTTTCAAAAAAATATATTCACTCCAGAACAGTGTGAATATTTTTTTTTTCATACATGTCATATTATGATATGTCAAAAACAAAAATGGAAATATGTGAATATTGAGTCAGCATTTAAAATATTATGGTTATGGTCAAAATCTAAAATATTTCTGTGGTCAGACCAAAACCCTACTCATTCCCAGAAGCTCTTGTTTTGTAGTGAGCTGGTTGGGAATAGAGATGATGATTATTTGATGAGTTATTATTAGTTACATATACTTAACGGCTTTTTTTAGCTAAATTAGGTGCCAGCCTAATTTTAATGTGTGAAAATGTGGCATTGCAAAGGTTCGCCAACTCAAGCGTAAGAAACACGTCCGCCGCGTTACATTTTTCGCGCTTCATGTGTAGGTTTCGTATACCGTATTTTTATACCTTTGCCCTTTTTACTGTAATATAGGTCAACAAAAAAAGGGTTTTTATAAATACTTTATCGGAATTCTCTAAAACAATAATAAATGTTCATGGTAGGTAACTTTTCAAAATACATAATATAGACTCCCTTAAAATGGCTGATTTTTAAGGACAATAAGATGGACGGTTAAAATTTGCCCACCTAAGTCAACTTTTATTTATCATAGCAGATTTATTTCAATTTTCTAATTAATTTTAAAATAATTTGAATATTCTAATTCAACATTGGATATATACTGATAAATAATATATACATTAACGATATACGATAATCGCCAGAATAACAGTTATCCATCTACAAGTTTTTAGCAAAAACTTTACTTAAAAAAAATCCTCCTTTACATCATATTAGTTCCCTATGACTCCTTAGATACCTGGATTACTACACAGAATGATTGTACTAATGTGCGGCAATTGAGAATTAGTGAGCAGTTTTTAATAAAAACATGTAGTTCGTGCTACCACTTTAGCGCAATCATCTTTGATAAAAATGCTCCAACGATTAATTTAATAAGTCTAAATAAAATTTGATTTTGGCGGGCTAATTTTGAAAATGAAATCGCAAAACCTTTTTTAACCACTCAATGTGTTCAATCTTTAGGCGGATGGGTTCTGCAATTTCCCAGATTAATTGGGGCTATTGGGAAACAATTAACCAGTATTTTTGAGTTTTATTAAAACAAGAAGAAAGTAGAATGAGTTTTTATTAAAACAAGAAGAATGTAGAATGTAAATGATGCATGAATGCAAACTTGCCAATACTCCAGCCTAAGATTCATAATTAGCCTACTATTTGCAAAAATCTTCGTAAAATTTGAATTTGCGCGCTGGATATTACCCAAGTGGGGAAAAAGGTTTTTGCGATTTCTAATATTACTATGTAGGTATTAATCAAACCACAGTTTTTGAGAAAGTTTCTTATATTTTTAAATTGCCCATATAAATGACTTTCCTAGTTTAAAAACACATTTCCAAAGTTCGTAAAAAAGTTGGGCACATCCGAACACCCCCGTGTCAATATGTAGAGAAGTTAAAAATTCAAAGAGCCGGGACCGTCGTCGTTAAATACCATGCAGGGCGCGAAGTCAGAATTTGAATTTTTGATAAAGTTGTCACATGTAACCTTGGCTTAACGTTCAGTGGCTAAGTTACTAATTAATGAGGGCAGTGTTAAAATTCAAGTCGTACCTACCTTAACCATGGTAAAGGTGGATTAAATTCCGCCAAGTTAAGGATTATGACTTTTAAATAATACATTTTCCTTTGGAGTTTGGACTGCTCATTGCAGTTTGCACTCAACACTTTACTGGGAAAGTTCGAATTTTAAAATGAACACCCCTTCACTACATTATTCGTTCAACGTTTTAGCGTTTACGTGTGGAGGCGCGTTCATTTTCACATTAGACGATCTATGCTTGATTATTTAAGAAACTCTAAATATCACATTGCTCGTAACTCGGCAGGGCGATCGTCTTAAAAAGTATCAATCATTAAAGAACTGCATCAATGAAAAAACTTGATTTTCAAGTGTTGTGATTGGTCAAAACCCATGTTTTGACATTGATACAGTTCTTTAATGATTGATACATTTTAGCCGATCGCCCTGCAGATATAAAGAAGCTGTCTAAATTATTTTTGACTACCGTCATTTTTCCGGAAGAATAAACTTTAAGTGGGCACCTACTTATTTAATCGGTAACAGGATAATTCAGTGACGTGTGTCGCTAGTTTCAAATAGCGTTCGACCTTATCGCTCGTTGACGTTATCGTCTCCCTTATCAGCAAGTGTCGGCGATCTCGCTATCTCGCGGTCGAGGCAAGAGCGCTATTGCCGCTACCATCCCTCCATTCGCGTCATAGCTGTGCGAACGTACTCTCCGGTTTCGCCTTTCGCCAATCGTCCATTCAAGAGTTTAACGTCGCCGGCGACGTCGAAGCGGGCGGTGTGTGTTGCTAAATTGTTAATTGGTTCGTTAACCCACTTACTAGTAACGCGCATGTGAAATTATAAACTATGCGCATATTTTGTACTGCGTTACTCAATTGTAGCATGTTCATTGATTAACAGTTCGTGTTGCGAGTCGGTAAAGCAGCGGTTGTTTCTGCGAAGCGTGAACGATCATGATCAGGTGCCAAGAGTGTGTATGTGATTTCGTGCTGTGCGGATGTTGTCCAGTTGGTATTAATCATGCTTCGCCGGCGAGGAACGTACACAGTGAACGCTGATACTGGTCTGCGTACTAAAACCACAGCTGATTTTGTCGCGGTTATATCGAAAAAATTAGGTAACAATACTTAATTTTATTGTTTCACAAAAATTTGTTTCACAGATTTTGATGCGATAAACATTTTCAATCTAGTACGTACGATACGAGCCCTATTGCACAGATTTTATTTTAATCACTCTCACGAATACGTTGGAGGGTGCGACAGTCAGCGTTGCGGAAGAATATAACAGAAAAACGTTTTACGGATTTTTTGATTATTTGGCTTAGTATTTTAGAATTAATATTTAGTATAGTAATTACTAAATACTAAGCCAGTTTTATTACCAACACAAAATAAACAAAAATTACAATGACATCCATTGTAGTTTCCGATAAAAATTAGAAAAATGTTGATTGAGGAGCGTCTTTTGGCAGAAATTGCTTCGGAGCTAATTAAGAATGAACATCCATGAAATTGCCTAAATATCCGTTTTTATGCCTTTAAGTTTGTAAAAGCCAAGAAGTATTTACTTGTTCCTTTTAGCAACTACAGTGGGTTACTGGGTACTATTTAGGTACATATCTCATTACAGAGGAAGTTCTCTGCCTACCTGTTGCGAATTTTAAAATATTTTCTACATTTTAAATCTAATTGACACTTTCAAGGGAGTAGAACAGAATTTGGTTTGCTATAATCCGCCACTTGAAAAGATTCTGTATGTATGTATGTACAATATGCAGGAACACTGCCCACATCAAACACCACACACAATTTTCCAACACTTTCTTCGACGCACGTTTCGTCCAGACACCGGGACATCCTCAGGAGATGTTGACTTCACAATGCGAAATCATGGAGTTTACCTAGTCTCGTCGTAAAGTAGAGTGAAGTAAAGAAGAATTTCTTACGTGTTTTACGTAACCTAACCATTGTATTTAAATACTGTATTTTAAATTACTTTCACTGTTGATGGTTGTCTTATGAAACACATTCACTAAATATTGTTCCTACTAATAAAATACGGTACTACTTTTTTTGATCTTTTGATCTACTATTACCTAACTTTAATATTACTTTTACTCCACTAATTAAATATTACCTAGCAGGCGCCCGCAGCTTCGCCCGCGTGTAATGTACATGATATAAACCTTCCCTTTTAATCATTCTATCTATTGAAAGAAACCGCATCGAAATCTGTTGTCTCTAAAATTGACACTTCCAGTGATAATCACTATTGTCTATGGTTCTGTATACATTGCTGCTTTATTAAGTAAAACGAAAACGGTAATAATATTCTGTGGCAAACCTTCAATGGATAAAAAAAATTGTCAAAAAAGCTCGTTGAAGGTCACGGAGTGATCATCACTGAGATACAGAATAAGGACCCAGTTTATTGTCACAACCTTCAAACATTTCATAGATCTCATTATCTGCGGAATACACTTAATTCATTGTTTTTGATAACGTATTATTTAATTTAACTCACCTTACTTGTACCTACTTACACTACACTTGCCGGCATATTTAGCGGAACATAAAAAAAAGGGTTGATATCAGTATCATATAAAGTTGCTGGCTGGTTTATACGTTATTTAATTTAAAAAGAAATATTTTCAAACTAAGAAAACAACTGAACATCACATTTTATGCAATTGTTTTAATTTTATTCAAATACACCTTATCTGGAGCGAACTTCGAGTATTTGTTCCTTCTGAGTTTGATTTAAAATTTCATTGAAATACTGTTTTTTGTTAGTTTTTTTTAATCGCGTATCTTTCTGGAGTTGATGACTGAATTATGCCTGACTTAGCTTCAACGGAGATTGCCAGGGCACTCGAAATGCGAAGAAATGGTCAAACCTACAGAGTGATATCCAGAGATCTTCGTCGACCAGTTTCAACGATCTATCGCAGTATCCAACGGTTCAGGGAGACCGGTACTTATGTGAGAAGAGCAGGACAAGGCAGAAAAAGACGCACTTCGAGTAGGTATGATCGTTTCATTCGGCTTCGTGTACGTAGGAACCCCCGTTTGACGGCCGTCCAAGCCCGACATGAGTTAGAAGCAGTGCGGGGTGTAACCGTAAGTGAGCGTACGGTACGAAGAAGGCTCGAAGAAGCTGGTTTGGGTTCATTTGTGCCCGCCAAGGCTCCAAGGCTCGAGGTAAATCATCGTAGAAACAGGTTAACTTTTGCTCAGGAACATCGACTTTGGAACGCGGACCAATGGAGTAAGGTATTGTTTACTGATGAGTGCAGAATTCTCTTAAATCAAATTGACGGCAGGCAAAGAATATACAGACGCAAAGGAGAACGATACATTCAGACAAATTTTGAAACTACAGTTGCATACGGTGGTGGATCAATAATGGTTTGGGCGGGCATTTGTTTGGGAGCTCGCACAGACTTGGTAGTGATTGACAGAGGGAGTCTGACTGCAGACCGCTATATCAGAGGAGTTTTAGAAGAAAATGTCGTACCGTTTGCCCCATATATCGGTGACGATTTTGTTTTTATGCAGGATAATGCTCTGCCGCATACCGCTCGGGTAACTCAAGCTTATCTTAATGATATGAATATCACTGTTATGGAGTGGCCGGCGAGATCACCAGATATGAACCCAATAGAGCACGTTTGGGACTTGCTGAAAAGAAAAGTTAAGCCCAGAATTCCAGCTCCTGCCAACGTGGGAGAACTGCGAATCGCCGTAGTTGAGGAATGGCGGAGACTATCCCAGGAGACCATCGATAACATCATTCTCAGTATGCCTAGACGGGTAGAAACTTTAATAAGAGCACGTGAAGGAAATACGCGATATTAATCACCATTTTTCTAATTTAATTAATTGTAATTTTAATATTAAATTTCACTTTTCCAGGTTACATGAAAAGTTCAAAAATGTACCATTTTTCACAAATAGCCTTTACTCGCAAAATCTATTCTTAATGTGATCTCATTTTAAGTAAAAACAAATGAAACTTTAAATATCAAAAGAAGTGTAGTAAGTATATTTTAAAATAAAACCATATTTTTTTTAATTATGGACCTTTTTTTATGTTCCGCTAAATATTGAGTGAGTGCCGGTGAGTTTATTTAAATCAACAAAAACTATTCAGCTTTTCATTATTTACGCACCTAATAATATTCGTCACGCATTTTTATGACGATATTATATAAATTATTATATATAGTGTTATCATTATGACCTGTAAAATTTATTCCGCTTTTATCTAAATTATATTGTATTTATGAATTATGAATTGGTGTAAATATTTTTAATCTCGAGTCTTCATAAAGGAATAGGGCAGTACAATAATACGTCCAAGATTATGTAACATGCGTTTCTATAGCTCAGTAGCCATTAAAACTAAATGAGCACTATACACTTCTACAGTCTAAATGTGGTTATATATATATGTATCTTACGTATAATTTCAAACTATGTATGTGTTAATTCAATTACGATCGAGGTCATTGACAAAAAATAAACGTCAACCATCTATGATCTACTTAGTTACAAAAAAAAACAGGAAGTTGTTACCTGTACTTTCCTATTATTTTGTAAAATAAGAAAAGTATCATAGCGTTTCTAAATCGTATAAAGTTTTATCACTAATGCATCGCCATACAAATTTTTAGTCATCTCTATATATCGTTATAGTGAAGGACTGTAATTTTATAAAATTAAATATAAACGCCTTCGTATCGCGGGCTGATTTATTTGTTCTCGGCCTCGTAATTGTAATAATTATACAGAAATTAACGAAATGCAAAAATAAGAAATAAAATGTTCATTCCATGACGTGAATAAAAGCTCGTGTATTGCCTTCGCGTTTCTTCGTTAAAAAGGCTTTTAATGTAGCGGTCGCCAATAAGTTCAAGAACCAATCAACACTGAAGAAGTATCCACTTGAACCACGTTCCAATAGGGGTTAAAGTACACTGCACGGACAAAACTTGATCGAAAAACTCGTTCATTTTGGATATATAAAATTTTTAATTTAATGCGGCATTCACTCACGCGCATAATATATATAAATGTTTATATTTGTGAAATAATGAACTATGTACATATTCATATTCATGATTTTTTTGTTCTCTTTGTTAAGTTTCTTAGGTAGGTACTAGGTACTCATATTATCATGTTAATAAACTCTAAAGATTGACTGACATCTTGGAGTTGGATTTTTGCCCAAAATTATTATATTATTACAATTTTTCACACAAAATATGACGTCAGCTGCTTTGCTGCTACCGAACTGAAAAAAGATAATTGACATGACCAAAAGTCATCATCATCTCAGCTGAAAGACGTCCACTGCTAGATATACAATATCTAAGGCCTTCTAGTATCTCAGCGTATTTCTGAATTTTATTAGTACACTCGTAACTGCTGACAGGATGAAGACTGTGGGTCTTGCCAACAACTGCCATCCCAGCTTTTTGGGTTTCTGGCGGTCATCGGTCCCATGTGCCATGCCCATTGACACTTCATGATCGCGAATCGTTAAGTAGGTTACTTCGGTTCATCTATGGATCTCTTAATTCCTGATTTGAAGGCGGAGAGAGTTTACCCAAATAATCTCAAGTGCGTAGCCTGTTAACCCGCTCATGGCTAGTATGGTCATATGGTGGGCCATGCCCAAGCCCCAACCCTTTTCATTCTGATGATAGTAGGATCCATGTCTAGCAGAACCTACGAAGTGGTAGATACATGTATAGAGACAATCCAAAGAGAACACTCAGCTAGGGGTCTAAAAAAATTAAATATAAATATCACTAAAAAATACTTGACTAAATTATGCCTAAAGCGTCATTTACTTAAAACAGGCAGGACGTTGAACTGACAATTATCATTTTTCCCTCTTGCAACTGCAACTGCAACGTAAAACCAACGTCTAATGCAAATTCCATTATTAATTTCCTTGGGAAACCCCTACTTGTCTTCCTTGCGGTATTGATTAGTAAACCGTTCCCAAGACATAATGTGTATTACTCGATTTTTGCTTGCGACTATTCCAAAATTCAAATGCAGTGCGACTAGGGTTTGTTCCCGGGAATTCTCGTCCCGGGAATTCCCGGGAAATCGGTCAGTCTCGTACCCGGGAAATTCAGCTCGAGAAAAGTCGAGACATCGAGAAGTTTAAATAAACATTTTTACGCTTAGCTTTCTTTGTAAATGCGAGGCGGCAGCGGCATCCTTTGACAGCACGGCTCGTGTCTGTCGGTATCCTTTGTTTTTGCCGACAAACGCAAGCGCGACGCGGCCCCAGTTGTATTTTGTTCATTCGTGTTTCAACTCCCGCCGTGTTCGGATCGGTCGGATCATAAACCCAGCATAGTGAGTGTATTTACTATTTAGTGACGCACGAGTAATAGAATCGCAGAACAAACAGGTAAGTATTGTTATTATTTATTTAAATAGTTCAAGTGTTTGTTTTGTTTTGTAAGTACTTTTGTATTACCAAAATAATATTTTTGTTTAAAATGAATAGGTATGTTAAAGAAATAAAACTTTTGTTTTTAATCAAATAAGAGAATTGTTAGTGCATAAATATTTACCGATTTCATTAATTGCATTTGTATTGCAGATGTTGTAATAATCCCACAAAAGCCTAAAGTTCTAAACTAAACACATAATACTCAACGGGTCTGCCCGCGAAATTCAAAATTTTCATGGTTTTTTGCAATTTGTACGCTAATTAGACATGATAGGCTTATAGCAATGAATTTGCGAGAATGGCAGTATCATCTTTACATGATTATATCAAAATATTTGCATAAAAATGTGTATCCTAGGATATTAGTCCGAGTATCGAGTTTTATGTGAGTAACTCGCAAATCTCGGACTAATTTCTTTAACTCGACACTTTCGAGCAGAGATTTTTATATAAACACGTGAAGAAGATATTGGGATTATCGCAATTTGACAGCCATAAGCCTATTATGTCTTATTAGCTTAAAAATCACGAAAAACCACAAAAAATTTGAATTTCGCGGGCACATCCGTGGTGTGCTCCTTAACGTGAAATCAACGGGTCTGCCCGCGAAATTCAAAATTTTCGTGGTTTTTTGCAATTTGTACGCTAATTTGACATGATAGGCTTATGACAATCAATTTGCGAGAATGGCAGTATCATCTTTACATGATTATATCAAAATATTTGCATAACAATGTGTATCCTAGGATATTAGTCCGAGTATCGAGTTTTATGTGAGTAACTCGCAAATCTCGGACTAATTTCTTTAACTCGACACTTTTGAGCAGAGATTTTTATATAAACACGTGAAGAAGATATTGGGATTATCGCAATTTGACGGCCATAAGCCTATTATGTCTTATTAGCTTAAAAATCGCGAAAAACCACGAAAAATTTGAATTTCGCGGGCACACCCGTGGTGTGCTCCTTAAGACGTTGTTTTATGGCAATTTATCTACTACAAATAACACAAAATGACAAAACGTATCCAACCAATCCTACCAAACGTAGTATACAAAAGGACACAGCTATTTTTTCATCATCATCATCAGCCTAACCTAACCACATCAACCCCCTGCTGGGCATAGGCCTCCCCACTGTTGCGTCAGCTATTTTGTAGGTACTAAACTAAAATACTTACTAATTCTTGAACTGTTTGTTATAGATTTTACAACTAATGAACCAAAATGGAAACTTCCAAAGTTTGGAAATATTTCAAGAAAAATAAGGACGCCTTAAATGCGCAATGTCTAAAATGTCCTAAAACCATCATCATCATAGCCTCATACCACCCACATAGTGAGATTAGCGAGTGATCTTTAGTTATGATGAGAAAAATTATGATTGTTTTTAGTTAAGATGTTTGTTTTAAGCTGATTGTTAACAGAGATTTTGTTTTTTATTAAAGATTAGTGAGATTAGTTATAATAAGAAGAAGTATGATTGTTTTTAGTTAAGATGTTTGTTTTAAGCTGATTGTTAACAGAGATTTTGTTTTTTATTACAGATTAGTGAGATGAGATTAGTTATGATAAGGAGAAGAAGTATGATTGTTTTTAGTTAGCAATTTTGTTTTGAGCTGATTTTTTAATGAGAACTTGTTTTTTTTGTTAAAAATTATGTTGATTTTTTTCATGTAAAATAAACACAGTTAAATTAAAGACTCTTTTTATTAATTAAACAAAAATTTAGACGTATTTTATTTTTTCTCGACAACCCGAGAAGACCCGAGAAATCAGGCTCGAGAAGTCTCGACACCCGAGAACTAAAAAACCTCGAGAAATCGGAAACCCTAAGTGCGACGAAACTAAATTTTTTGTTTGCACACTTAGATTGCTTTAGGCCACCGTTCGTTCCCGGGATCAGTTTTACTCTTCCGATATAAATTCACTGTTATTTTAAACGTATCTATCGCATTGGATGTCTCTTCTTCTTAGGTCTAGGCCTGTTCCCATTTACTTCGGCCAGTCTCCCTTATTCACTACTTCCATTGAGCGCGGTATTGTGCCAGGTCTCTTTTTAAATGAACATTGTTTAGACTTTTTTGACCTACTGGAGATCTATTGTATTGGATGTATTGAAACTAATGTTCCACGCCGAAGCAATCGTAATATCTACATTAAAATAAAATATTTTGAGAGACCAATCCAAATCACTATCAAACTTACAAACAGTTTGAATTAAGGGGTCATCTGGCTATACTGAATCGTTTTTATGAACCTTTCACTGACGAAAAATACACTGTTATGATCACGAATAAAAACAGCTCCCGTGGGATGCGAGCGATAAGTCGCGGACAACCGGAACCTAGTGTAATATAATAAATCCCAATCATTTGAGTGATTGGGATTGATTGGCTTTTGCCATCATCCGCAGTTCATTCAGATAAACAACCATTCGCGCTCGTTTAACCTTGTACGGAAATTGAAAATAAAAAAACTGATAAAATTCCGGATAAATGGTAAGATTAAGACGATAGGAATATTCATTTTATCTGAAACACTGCTAGAACTTGTCAAAAGTACTATCTCATCTGCATCACATGCTTCTGAAAATTGTATGGCACGTAGATAAAATGTCAGTAGATATATTTAACTGTTGCAATTGCTACGGATGCCTTGCATTTAATATTATCGGAATCAGGTTTTAAATTTCTTTATATAAACAACACGACATGCAAGGCTGCTGAAGAAATGATCAACTTTTTTTGAATTGAGGGTTTACATTTCCAGGAACCTGTAAGCCCATTTCGTGTTGTGGCCTTCGTTGCTTTCACTTTTAGGATGCTCTTAATCGAATTTACTTCCATCAAATGAGATGCGACTCTCAGCGTAGTAACAAATGGCGCATTCGTGACGTTTACGCGATGATTCGTCAGAAGTGGCGCGACCGGTTCTTTCTATTATATTGTTATGTCGTTGGTTCTGAGTTCTGGCTTGTGGCGCGACATGACATTGACTTGGTCGCGTTCAAAAGCGAGTACCGAGTAGCGACTGATGTTGCAACTTGCACAGACACACACAGCGAACGACGGGGTGTCGGTTACCATTACCACTAACAATTGGTGTGCTCAGACCATGACTAGGAAATGAATATCTCAAGTTACCTGGTAGAACTTTTTCGCAATTCCTAATTCGTTACTAAGATGCCATTCTCAGAGTTCTGTACCAAAATTGTAAAGTATTTCAATAACTACAAAAGCCATCGTTGTATTTGGAATAGATAGTTGAAGACGTTATATTGTAAAAAAAACTTGAAGTTTTTAATTTTTGGGGAGTAAATCGGGTGAGATAGCGGAGTGGGGAATATTTATGCGAAATCATCTTTACAAATCGAAAAATCTGAAATAATTACAACCAATATTTTATGAGTGAATGAAGGAAAAATAAAACCAACTGTCAATCAACATTGTTTTTCCTATCGGTTTCCGGTGATAAACCTCTACAAACAAAATTAGTTTTGCGCTTCGTTAAGGAAATGGATTTTTATCGTTTCACTTCTGGAGTAGGTAAGGAACCTCGGTGCACGATTCATTCTAATCTCCTGTCCGGTTTGGCAGTTGACGTGCATGATTTTCAAAAAAGAGAGATGTACAAGGAATCACAGACCAAGGAATAACTTTTTATTCTTTGTTCTGTGCAAGGAATGATGCTAACTCTGTTGTGCAAAATCTCTTAAGTTCTAAACCAATTTGACGCGTCTAAAAATAGTGCTAACCTTTTCCATGGCGAGCACTTTTGGATAACAATATTTTTAGACGCGTCAAATTAGATTAGTTTATAGAACACTAAACCATGGTTAATTACTCGGTGAACTTGGATCTTAATTGTCTCATTTGCTTATTAATTATCACAATAATTGGCCTCCTATGAAAAAAACTGAAAATTTTGTGCCAACTTAAAAAGCATAAAGTAATACTATAGGCAAGCTGTCAGTTTGTATACGTACTGATTGACATTTGACATCTGGCCTCGGCTACACTTTAAAGATATATAAGACATTGAGGATCTCCAAAACAAACAACAAATTGTTTCTCTGAAAGTACAAAGTTTTGTTTTATTAACAAGTCTTTACAATTATCAAGTTATTATCAAGTTACGACAATTACACTTCTATCTCACCTGAAAGTACAAAGAAACGACATTAAAAGTTCACTAAATATCGAGTCCTCAATCACATTCTTTCTATTAGTTTTTATAACAATAAAATGCACAAAACAATCTGCACGTCCCACGCCATTGAATCATCGACACAGATCACCAATCACTATATCATAGTACCTATGATATAGTGATTGGTGATTGGTGGTGGTAGAATACTGACATTTGTACCATCCAGTAAATATTTTGGTGCAAAACCTGTAACGGAGTGTTCTGTTTCATTATATTTTTGTATACATTCTCTTGCCAGTGTTGTCCATGTTCTCTTATTATTTTTCTCATTCATTTTACACCTTATTTTATTTACTATTGTTTGGTTTAATCTTTCATTCAAGCCGTTCGAGAATGGTGTATTCAGTATTCACGGCTGTAAAAATTAGTTTAATATTATTCTCCTGCAAAAATTGTTTAAATTCTCTTGAATTTATGCCCGGATATTGATCTGTCAGGATAATTCCAATCTCATCTGTCTCTAGTACTTTCTTTGTTAAATTTATAAAGTCACATGCATTCTGGGTTTTCGAAGTCGCAATAAATGCATATCTTGTGTAGTGATCTACTAAAAGGTGTAGATATTTCTTTGTAGACCTAGATCCTCCAAATCCACCAATAGTATCCATTGACATTATTTCAAATGGTTTGGTGGCTGGTCCCAGTTGTGACAGTAATCCAATTTTTTTTTGACATCTTGATTTATTTTTTATGCATATTTCACATGTGTTACAAATATTTATGATATTTTTTGTTAGGTTTATAGCCGTATATATTGAACTTATTTTTTTCTGCAGTTGTCTGATCCCAATATGGCATAAATCTTCATGCACCTTTTTTTATAAGTTTTTTACTAAATTCTTCTGAGAGGATAATCTTTTCCTGTTTCTTTATTTTTTTATAATAGATATTATTTTTTAGTAAGTATTAAATTTTGTTTCTTTTCTCTTATTGTTTCATTTTTCTCTTGGTCTCCAACTATATCTTTTATTTGTATTAAATTAACTATTCTCAATGTTTCCTCTCTGTTATCTTCTGGTTCTAATACAGGGTTTCGGCTCAAACAGTCTGCTTCTACATTTTCTTTACCAGGTATATATTTTACGGTAAAGTCATACTGAGATAGGTAGTATGTGAGATCACCCAATTCTTCATCTGTCCTGCATTTAATGTTCATGTTCTCTAGAGGTTTGTGATCTGAGTAAATGGTGAATTGTTTTCCGATGAGCCAGTGCTGCCAATATTTAACAGCTTCTTTCATAGCAAGACATTCTAAATATATAGCCTTTTTCCGTTTTTGATGTTCATTCAATTTTTTTGAGAAATATGCCACCGGTTTGTCTTTACCATCTAGTTGTGTCTGTTTTAATATTGCTCCAATGCCCTCCAAAGATGCATCGGTAAAGATTTTGATTGGTAAGTCTTTGTCGAATATTTCCAAGACCGGTTGCGAACATAAATATCTTTTTATCAGATTGAATGCTTCTTCACATTTCTCTGACCATACAAATTTCTCGTTTTTTCGTAATAAATTGTGTAATGGATCTAAGATAATTGCACTTCTTGGTATATAGTCATGGTAGAAGTTTATTTTTCCCAAAAATTGTCTGATGTTCTTTTGCGTCTTAGGAGTTGGAAAGTTCCTTATTGAAATCAAATTGTCTTTTAGTGGTCTTACTGAATTGTTCTGAATTATATGGCCGAGGTATTTTACCGAGTCTGAAGCAAAGGTACATTTCTTAAACTTCAGTCTAAAGCCTTCTTTAATTATTGCCTCTAATACATTTCTAATGTGCCTTATATGTTCTTCAAAGGTAGACGAGTATATCAAAATATCATCAATATAGTTAACAGAGTATCCTGTGAGATTGTGTTTTCTTAGAATATTGCTTAAGATTCTCTGGAAAATTGCTGGTGATGTTTTCAAGCCAAAAGGGAGGCAGGTCCACTGGAAGTGGCCATCTTGTGTGACAAATCCTGTTTTACTTCTGTCTTCCACCCGTAATGGTATTGCCCAAAATGCTGAGTTTATATCTAGTGTAGTAAAATACTTGCAATTTCTAGTTTTAATAATTAGATCATCTATCAAAGGAAATGGTTGAGCTTGTGGTATAACTATTTTGTTTAACTCTCTGAAATCTACACATAAACGGGATTTTCTATTTTCACCTTTTTTAAACGCCAATGTCACTGGAGCAGCGAAAGGACTGTATGATTCTTCTATTAAATTGTTCTTTAGTAACATCGATATTTGCTCTTCAATTTCTAATCTATCTTGTATTGTACATCTGTATGGTCTTTTACTACAATATTTATTTACTTGTAAATCTATGCGAGCTTCATAATCTTTAACTGAACCTATATCATACTTGTCCTTAGCAAATATTGTTTTATATTCCTTTATAATTTTCTCTATCTCAATTTTCTTTTGATTATCTAAATGGTCTGTCATACTTATAAATTCCTCTGTTTCTATGTGTTCATTGAAATTTACTGTATATTTTTTTATATTATTATCTTCATTTCTGTTATCTTTAGACATCCTGTCTATTTTATTTGTTATTTTCTTTTGTTCTATCTGCAAGTTCTCATTTTGGGTTAATCTGAATTTCTTTATCATATCTAATCCGATTATGAAATCATCAAAATCTTCATTTTCTACTATGTATACATCCACCTCTTCTTCTAAATCAAATATTTTAATTTTTATTGTTATCAAGCCATCCATCTTCTTCACACCATTAACCGTTTTCATGTATGCTATGTTCACATCATCTTTTTTTTCTTTTACTTTTATTAATCTTGAATTTATTATAGAAATCTGTGAGCCTGAATCATAAATACCACTCACTTCTAGTTTATTTTCTAATAAAAGCTTGATTTTGATTAATGGTGTGCTTACTAGTTATTTTTCTCAGTATTTATGTCTACTTCAATTATGGAGTTATTGTTTACATTTTTAGTTTTAAGAACTTTTTCAGGTTCATTTTTATTTTTCTTGAACCAACATGACTCCTCCGGATGATATCTAATTCCTTTGTCCAAAGACTCACAAGTCTTACATGACTTCTTCTCATAAGTTTTATTTTTATTATAAAATGTACTGCTCTTTATGTTAGTTGAGTTTTTCTTATACATCGTGCCTTCATATTTTCTTATCTCGTTGAACAAGTCAGTAGTGTTGTTGAGTTCATCCCTGTTTAACTTATTTAAGATAAATCCAGGTAAACCAGTTGCAATAAGATCTATCATTGTTTTGGAATCTATAGATTTGTTTATATCTAATAAAAGCCGTTCTTTTTTTATGGCATAATCAATTAACTGTCCTTCTTTATACCTAAATGCGAGAGCATATGTGACTATGTCCCATCCTTGGTTTTTAAAAGTTTCTAAAAACTTGTCTTTCCATTCACTCCATTCAGAATTTATTGTTAGTTTTATGATCATCGAGCTATACCAATCCAAACAAGGTTTATCTAAAAATAACCTCAAAATATCTATTTTTGTCTCATCTTTTGTTATATTAAAGCGCGCACACTCTTTTTCAAAAATTTCTATCCATTGCATCGCATTAGGATTTTTGCTTGTGAATTTTTCAATAATAAATTTTTCTGAGATATGTTTTAAGTTATGTTGACTTTCTTTCTTAGTTGTAGTTTCTATTAATTGTTCCAAGATTTGTTGCAAAGTGTCATTTTTGTCCTTTGCTTGTGTTGTGCTCACTTCATCTAAATATTGATCTAAAAATTGCATATTACCTTCCTCATCTACATATGTCTTCTTTAGATTTTCATCCAACTTTATCCATACTTTTCTACTCTGGTGTCTTTTTTTAATGCTATTTTTTTACTTTTGTGAAAGTGTTCGTTTTAACAATATATGTATGATGACTCACCGGCTTCAGTTCCTCGGGTAAAACATAACATTTTCCTTCTTCAGTAGATATTGAGGTTATAGCTAATACGTTTGATTTGCCATCATTTGAGGCTATCATTGTAAACTCAAATTGAAGCCGGTCCATCTTCTTTTAGTTCACAAAAATGTCGTTTTATAAGACATTGAGGATCTCCAAAACAAACAACAAATTGTTTCTCTGAAAGTACAAAGTTTTGTTTTATTAACAAGTCTTTACAATTATCAAGTTATTATCAAGTTACGACAATTACACTTCTATCTCACCTGAAAGTACAAAGAAACGACATTTAAAGTTCACTAAATATCGAGTCCTCAATCACATTCTTTCTATTAGTTTTTATAACAATAAAATGCACAAAACAATCTGCATGTCCCACGTCATTGAATCATCGACACAGATCACCAATCACTATATCATAGGTACGCGAAGCGCGGCAAATTCAAATGAATGAAATGTCACTCATTTCATTACAGATAATCTAACCAATAAGTGTAAGTTTAATTGATTTTTATAGTTACTCTGAATAATAATTAAATTAGTGATAATATCTGGGAGCGAAGGGTTAATGACTTAATGTATACCCCGAGGCACGGAGGCGAGCCGTCTTCGGTTTTGATTTACTCGCCCTGAAAGGAAAATCGTACCCTGAATGTGGTTAAATTCTGAAACTTAACTGAATAAATTATGCATCGCTAGTGTCATTAGGTACTAATGGGTAGGCCCGTGGGCCGTGACTATTCAGAGTTTTTTTCTAAATACGAAACTGTATACGATTAAACTAAAAAGAAGCCTACATACAATAATATAATTACTAATTAGTCATAATATTTGAGTGCGTAAGTAATTTTGAAAATCTTTAAACAGACTTTTAGGGCTTTATCGAAGCGAAACCGAAATGGAGATTCGAATCGAAATGTGTCCTACAATAGATAAATCAATATACTCAGCTAGAAAGCGAAAGCGTTTCGAATTACAGCTTATCTCGCGGCCAGTCGCGTGCAAAGAATCCTACTAACTTCGCCAAAACTTCTAATCCAATTGTCTTTTATGTTATTTTTTTAATATTGTTACAATAAAACTTATCATTAGCTTATGCTAATTACTATACAAGTCTTGCCCGCGTGGAATGGTGACAAGAATATTGGCTGCATTTCCGCGTTGAATCCCTGCTGGCTCCAATAGGGCAGGAATATCAATGGTGGCAAGAGCCCTTTTAATAACATCGTTGAGGGAACCATGCCGAAAAAGCCTACCGGCGCTCCTGTGGCAAGAGAGTCCGTGAATTCCAAACTTGTTATGTTGTAAAATGTACACTTACAATTTTCTTAAAATCTAACGGTACCTCATATTCATATTAAATTATAGATGCCCACGGTTCTTAGATGTAGACGTATACCATTTAAGTGTTCCTCAAAAGAAAAGAAGAAATGCTCAGAAGTCAAAACGTCCCACGGGTGATTCATGGACTACAATACTATACAAAACACTGACTAACTGACTGATTGGTGACTGACATATTAACACACAGACCACATATTAACCGCTGTGTCTAGAAACTCCAAATTTGGCACACAGGTAAACAGGTTCCTTATGAAGGGGGTGCGCTAAGAAATGTTTTTCAAAAATCACCCTCAAAAGTAAGTGGGTAAAACGTGGGTCCCAAAGTTTGTATATGGGGAAATTCCTTTACGCTGCTACGTCTGAACCGATTTGGCTGAAATCTGAAATGGAGATACATACAGAAAGGTTATCTTGGATTAACACATAGGCTACTTTTTATCCCGGAAAAATCGTTGGTTTATGTAGGATTTTGAAAATTGAATTTGTGAAAAACCAAATTTCACTAGGAATATTATCAGAGCGTAATTTGCTTTGTATTAGCTACTACATACTTATGGTTCTTTACAATGTGACATTTTATTTACTAGGTATAGTTAACATGATTAATTACAACTTTAGATTTGAGGAAAGATTTGGTCGAAATTCGACGGTGTTGGTAATTTGCCAAAAAGTAATTAATGTATTATGTATTTAGCTTTATAATCATTGCATATTTTGTATATTGTGATTATGAATCACACTTCATACATGGTCATAAATATTTAAGATGCAAATACCAAGATGTAACAAATAACAATTAACAATGTTACCATACTTATTAGCATAAACATACACAATAAAAACAGTCGTGTGCGAAAATTGGTATAAACTACATTAACATGTGATAATAATATTATGTCATTAACTAAACACATAATTACTCATTTTCCTGAAAAGATAACACAGTGAAGGATATAAATATTTCCTTCTCGTAAGTCGTGACTCGTACCTATAAAATAATAGATTACAAGCTTACAACTAAGTTACCAATGTTATGAATAAGTTTTGATTTCCATTGACCTAAGCGCCACCAAAACATAATTGCCAATGATTATGGTTATTCCGACACTAGAAAAGTAGTGTGAAATGGTATTTATATCATACTTGCTCAGTAAGTATGGATTACTATGGTGGAAAGTCTCCTTGCAAGTTGGTGTTTGCAATTCAAGGCAACATTACATCGCACTATGCTTGAATTGTAATGTTCACATTACAGTTCAAGGGCAACATTAGGTCGCACTATGCTTGATTTTTTTTATTTTTTATTTTTTTATTTTCTCTTTATTTTTATTTTTTTTTATTATTATTTTTTTATTTTTTTTATTATTATTTTTTATTATTTTTTTTTCATTTTTTTTATTTTTTTTATTTTTTATTAATTTTTTATTTTTTTTATTTTTTTATTTTTTTTATTTTTGTTATATTTTTTTTATAATTTTTTATTATTATTATTTTTTTTTTCTCTACATTTGCTAATTGTTCTAATTAAAATTTCATTTTGCATTACCAATGTTTTATTTACCTCGCAAGAATGATATAAAGTAGAATGCTTACCTCGGTTGCAAGTAGCTATTACACCCTCGAACTATATTCACCCTCGCTCGCTGCGCTCGCTCGTGTGACTAAATATCTCGGGTGCACGCGATCCATTAGCGCCCTTTGCGAGCTGCGCTCGCACTGGCGCCAAATTGGATCTTGTTCTGTAATAGCTTACGTCCCTTGTGTAACAATCTATTATTATTACAAGGGTCGCAACTGCAAGCAATCCATTTTACCTGGCCATGCCCTCCAATTAAGAATCAAAGGAAGCGAACTAACTCCCCGAGTGCCTGTCTGCGCCTTTTTGCAATGTGCAGCATAGGTTTAATCATTATTATTGGATGCAGTAGTATCTGTGATAGTACTTGTGGAATGTGATAACTCTCTTGTCCTTAGAAATAGTGCTTCCCACTGATCTCTATCTCTGGGTTACTGACTGTCAACGTAAAAATGAAGACACTTTATTTTCGCCATTTTGGCGCTGATTGTTGCGTAACCTAGCGTGAGCGTCTATGGAAACTGTACTAAACTGTCAATTTTGTACCGTGGGCGTTGTAAAAGGGATAATAGAATCAACAAATAAACTCTGAACAGAAGGGACCACAGGAGATTATCGTTGCGCCTTCAGGCTTCGGGCCTTACTGCTCCACATCCGATCAAATACACTTATGCGGCAAACTCTAGAATTAGCGTATGAGTGAGAAATAAACCTAAACATCACATTTTTTTTCATTTCAATGTGCTTTCGATAGTCTCAATATAATATCTCCAAATCCCCACTCTTATCGACATACGATTTAATAAGAACACAAAAGCCTGCCATAATGATTGCTCTGACGCTTTCCACATTCGGACGGGTGTAAAACAAGTGGTTGATCTATTACAGTGGTTTTCAACTTGTTATCGAAGCTGCTACATGCAAGATTAACACCTAAGTTTTAATTGATTACAACGTACCTACGTTGTTGTTGTTTTAACGCTTTTAGCAAACTTTCTTCGAACTTGCTTAGCCACCTATGACCTAACCTACTAAAACTACTTTTGTAAAAAACCCTTATCTGCCAGTAGCAATTTATCCATGTCAGACTTGGCCTCTCTATACATAAGAGGGAGAAGCTATTTGGAAACAGCCTGCTATTTTCGAACAGCTTCTCTTAAAAAGCTGAAAACAGCTTTTTGAGAGAAGCTGATGGAACTCATCGTTTCCGATTGAATTTCGAACTGGATGAGCTCATAATACTGTGAATTACGACGTTTGCGATGGATCACATATATTATTCTCTCTATATATTAAAGGATTGCTTCCAAGCACTAAAGGTGTGGTAGTGAGTGATACGTCTATTTAGCTGTGGCAAAATAGGTGCCACAACAAAAGAGACTCAAGTGCAGATCCCACAAAAGATAATTAATTTGCGTCTAAAATTTAAAAAGCAAAACGTCAACCTCGTGGAAGACAAGTGTTAGACAGATAGATAGATGAAGGCCAACTGCAAAGCAGCAGGCCAACACCAAAAAGGGTTGTAGGTAAAGGAAGTACAAGTGTGCAAGTTTAGTCAACAAATAAACCAAAGAGATATTTATAACTACACCGGTTTGTGTTGTGATTAGGAGTTTGTGTACGCAGTTTTTTATCGCTTGTAAAATGTGACTTGAAATACGTGACGTCATACGAGTAAATTATCAGCGATAGCATAAAGAGAGGAACACGCGCGCATGCTTTGTGATACTGATCACAGTGCGAAGGAATAATATTTCATGTTATCAGAAATGGCTGATCAACTATTATGTCCCATATTTCTATACATGTATATTGTATATGTGTACACTGTACAAACGTTACCAACAAGACTGTCGTCTATATACGATGATCTGGATCTGGGTGTTCACTATAACAAGGTTGCCTAAAGAGCGTAAACAGGTCCATTACGTTCGTTGTCTGTCTGTCTGCATCTCCGTCCTAATGGAATTTTTACGGGCTTGTAGATGGTAAACGTGTGAAACTACACATTTGTCATCTCATCGTGGTTAAACGTATTAATGAAATCGGTAGCAAATAGTGCCCAGTAATTGGCTAATTACACTGTTCACGAAATTTTTCAACCAATCAGGGGGCAAAATTTGGCAGGCTTTGTAGCTCATGCCGTTTATGATCGACAAGTTCGTAAACTCCTCTAGTGTCTCTATTAGGTGGATTGTAAATATGTATTTTCTTATAATAGACAATCCATGTAAAAGCGATTCAATATACGATTTATCATAGTCTTCTGCAGTATCTTCCTTTCATTGAACCTGCTCCACTATCTGCCAAAACCAGTTTAATGTAGTCTTAACTCTAGGTCTAGGTGAGGAACTGAGGAGGTAGGTAGAGAGGTAGACTTGAGCATTGTTTTAGTTATCTAATTACTTTTTCTTAGTGTAATTAATTAAAAGAAAAGAATGTAAGTGATTAGTTAATTTCAAGCGATGATGATTTCACGATGGAGTGGAATTTCAACAAATTGTCTACTTAGTGCTGAATGCATTCGTGTCCGTCATTTATAATTCTCATTTAGCTAGAAGGTATCTAAGTACAAATCGTAACAGCGAGTACTTGTAGAGTTTCAATAGCTCATTCGTCGCATGAATTTAGCGAGGGCCGTGCTAAGGGGCGGGGCGGGGTGTCGGTTGTCGCACTACTTGGATTTGCCGGCAGTTGGCCACGACGCACGCTCGCGCGCGATCCTCCGCCAAACTGGAGTTTCCCGGAGGCCCAATATGTTTAGACAGTTTGAGAGTCTCCGACGGTCCGACCATGACGCTTCGCCCCGGGGGCGAGGTGGCGATGGCGGCGCGCTCCGAGCCGTCTCTGCTACGAATACTTGACACCGATAAAAGCGGCCAATTGAGCCGAGCTCGCGATCGCCTCTCCACTTGTTTTAAGAAATTGCGGCGCACCATCAGTGAGTTCCGTTTGGCTGTGTCCTAAAATGAAAGTGTTCGATGCGGTCTGCCGGTTCATCTACAATGCCCTTCGGTCATTCCATATTAGCATTACCCTATTAGCATGCCCTTGGCCATTTCAATGTTCTAATGTTGCTTTTGTATTTTGCCGCGGCACACAGGCGACGTGGACACACCTAAAAAGACCGAGCTGGCTTCGGAAAAGAAACCTGCCGCCTCGCATCGTAAGTGCTAGATGTGGCACAATTTAGCTCGGCTGTAATTTATAGATGTTAGTTTCTTTCACGTATTCATGTCATCACACATTTGTTTACCAAATTCATAGCTGCAATTTTCCTCCAATTTATGAGTTATTTGCTTAAATATTTTTTATCATCTCATTCAGTAGAATTTTTTTCATGAGTCTTGACGTGTGTTCGTGTTCCAGTATTAGTGTTTATTTGTACCTAGTAACTATTATTTTTATAATAGGTATATTCTTTTTTCTCGAATGCCACCTATTTAAACTATGAAAGATTATTTTTGAAGTCAATTATTTATAATATTGTATGTTAGAAATTACTTAAATAGGTACCTATCTAATTAAAATAATATTTTGATGTTCATGAAAGTAATGAGTTTCATTAAAATATGAAGTAAAGAACAGAGCTTCAGTAAACTATAATAAATAAAGTCACGTCCGAATACGAATTTCTGTAACTTTATACATAAAGGATAGGTGCGAGTATGTTGAACTATATGTATATTATTATATTATAGCAGCAGCGAAAACTATCAACAGCGCATAATAATTTAATTATTCTATAGACGTTTAACAACTTATTACATTTAGCCGTCCATCCCATCTAGTTCATCAGGATATTAGTGAATTTAATGTTCACAGACAGTTTCCTCTAGTGTACGTAATCTTAAATTAAGTCATTGAATTATCTAAATATTAATTTAGTTTGGAAGGTTAGGTTTGAAAGAATCCGATCACTTTCGAAAACACGGACCTTGTTTAGATTGACTCAATTCCTTCAAAATAAAGTAGAAAAGTAAAAGTAAAAAAAAACACGAATGTCTCGTAACGCCCCCATGAACACAAGACAATTATTATATTAATTGTGTAATTATGGTAAGAATAGTTAACTTTTCAGTCGGTGGTTATATGAAAACAAAGTCATCAAACCTAAATGTACTACATTGTAATAATAATTGTAACCAACGTGTTCTTTGAGAGTTATTTGAGACTAATCAGTGTGACTATAAGTGCTATTATGTGCTTGGGGGCTATTCACGTAACATTTTCACACAGAGTGATGTGAAACTAGAAGAAAAAAACTGGATAATAATTAATCTTTACAACTATTAGTTTAGACTTCAGAGTGTAAAATTGGATGTATTTCAGGTATTTCAGGAAATACAGCTCAACTTACAAAATGCTCGACTTTGCCACGCTTATGTAAATTCAATCCCACAATTGTCGACCAACATGGCGTTTGAACTACATTCAATTTTACGCTCTATTTCAATAATATCTGGGTGACCGAGCTTCGCTCGGTAGTTTAAGGTGTTGCGGCCCTACCAGCCTGCGAAATTCAAATTTTATTTAGTTTTTCGCAAATCTTAGACAAACTACACATTGAAGATTTATGATTATGCATTTTGCGGGCCTACTTTTAATGCATCTACATGTTTTTAATAGAAACTTTGCTCGAAAGTTCCCACTCATCTCATATTGGTTCCCGAAAGATAATTTTTTGCAGTTTCAAAGATTTCGAGCTATCGGGAACCAATATGAAGTAAATGAGTATTGTTGAGCAGAGTTTTTGTTAAAAACATGTAGATGCATAAACGTTGTGCCCGCAAAACACATTGCCATTAGCCTTGAATGTATAATTAGCCCACTATGAGCGAAAAACTAAATAAAATTTGAATTTTCGCGCCCAGATGGTACCCATCGCCCTTAACTACTGGCTAATAGATGGCAGCTGCAGGAGTGCTTCGCTCGGTAGTTTAACTACTGGCTAATAGATGGCAGCAGAAATCATATTTTATTATTTTTTTGGTAAATTCGACATTTTATAAAAATGAATCCTAGCTAGATCGATTTATCGCCCCCAAAACCCCCTGTATACTAAATTTCATGAAAATCGTTGAAGCCGTTGCCGAGATCCAGATTATATAGAAATATATATACAAGAATTGCTCGTTTAAAGGTATAGGATTAATTTTTCAGGGTTCGCGAAAAAGGTTTTGATTTCAGTATCGTCTGCTTATACTTAAGTCTACATTTATACAATTACGTCTTACATTTACGTCTTATACTACAAATGCCTTCACTTGTATTTCACATCACGAAATGTAGCCGACGCGTTACGTGAATACTGAATAGCCCCCTTCTTATTGACTAACCACGTGTATTAACACTGTACAATACATCCATCAGTCTGATAGATAGGTTCATACCACGCCCTGCTGGTTTGTTGACGCAACCTCAAGCGAAATGTGCACCCTTGTTTATCATCGTCTTTATCTAATGTACTTCATTCCCTTTATAGCTTGAAAAGGCTGCCATAATAGGCTCCGAGCTGATAGACTTGACCCACCTTTGTGTTCCATCATCTTTTCTAAACATTGTGTTTAATATATTATCTCAGCTAAATATTTTGTTAAATGTGCTCAAGAAGTCAAGCTGTCTTTTAGGACAATAGTTTTTAAACTAAAATATATATGTGAAAATTTTCCGTAAGTTTTCTATCGGCAATCGACATCCCTAAAGCCATATAATCTTAAGAATATTGGTTTCTGGCTCTTTAAGTTATGTTTTCTAGTTTAGTGCTTCCTAAGGCTTCAATGTTAATATGGTGTCTATAAATATCTCTGCTTTGTCTTGGATTAAAAATAACATTGGGGTCAAGTAAGAAAATAATAATAATACGAGCGAAGTTTGATTTACTTATTTCGATGTAATGATGGATATTATAGGAAAGGCAAAGGAGACCGGCGAACTTCCATACATTTCCTTGCCCAGACTAAAATCCACTCCAATCCACGTTCAGATACTTCTGATACTTGTAGTACTCAACCAGTCTTATAAAACTGTCATACAAAGTCAATCAAATAAAGTAGGGAGAAAGAAGATATTCACATTATTGTTATAAGTGAGGTTAGGTTTAGATATATATGTCATTGTTTCCAAGTGAATAATTTTACTGCAGATTATCTGACATTATAGGTAAGTCTAAAATAATAGTAAGATAAGATTAGAATCAACTAAGGGTTGTAATTACCATAATTACACACTTTTTGTTGCCATATTTAAAAAAAATATTGCCATTCGACCGGTTTTTTAATTGTAATTTACTTTTGATTCCCTACTTCTACAAATATGGTATTTACACAAAAAATCTATGCAAAATATCAATCCAAAATAAATCACTCCAGAATCTGAACGGTCTCTGGGTTATTTTTGTTAGAGCTGGGCCAATTTTCGCCATTCTCCTTTAGATCATTGTTAAGTCTTGACTTAGGTTTTCGCAAGATAATAATGTCCATCAGTTTGAGTCTAACATCAGATGACGGGATATAATTAAAATGGGAGTCACGAAATAGTATTAAAAAGTCTTATCGAAAGAAGAGTTTTCTTGCGCCACGCTCGCAGCAATCTCTATTGACGCAAGAGTTTTAATACCCTTGTTTATTATTGTGTTGCTTAAGTTGCTTTCCATGAGTAAGTCGATCCATTTACGACTTCCATAGTCTAGTCATCCTTTTTATATATCTATTCTTTTATCTAGCTTTCAGGGTTTGATGTTGTATCTTTCGCTTGGGTTTGACGTACTAGGTATGTACAGCAACAGAAGCAGAATATCTTGTACAGGTTTAAATGGTTTCATTCAGTATATTGTTTCTTTAGAGCTCTAACAAAAATATACTGAAGTAGCTAATCCCGCAGCAATACCACGCAATATTACCATGTAACGGTACCATTGTTTACATTACATAAACTTCCAGTCTGTTAATAGAGCGACTTGAATACAAACTTCCAGCTGGAACTGCATAATGATTTTCTGATGTGGTACGGGGTAGGTACCTACTTGCTCTGAATTCATTAGAGGTTGATTTTCCAAAAATCCTGTCTGAATGGATGGATACGTCATAATGCTATTAACACAGTGTTAAAAGATCCTATACGAATATCTTTAAACTGTACTATTAGTGTGCCCAGTTCCTAGACGTGTAGTACAGCCGAGTGTTGATAGATCAGTTATAAACGTCGGAGATAAAGGAGAGGTTTTTTTGACAAAACTATTTTTAGCAAATATACAATAAACATCTGTTTTAGAATGTAAAAGTGACCCTCTATAATATTAAGTATACCCTAATTATTACTATCCAATAAAGTAATTAGCATTAAGTACTTATTTTTATTTGAATTTTTTTTATTAATATTACATTTATTTCTTATTAGATTAGAAATTAGAAGTCGTATTGTCAAAAACCAAACTGAATTCTTCGACATGATCTTCTGTTTGAAATATTTTCGGGCTATATTCAAAAGTTTGTACCTATTGCTCGCTATTTTCTTTCTTTTCCGTCATATCTTCCGCAACGAATTAGAATCGTATGTTCCCACATTTTATGGTTGACTCCAAGGTTTGTGTTTGCCTGAATATCGGGGAGTTTGCTGTCGGGGGTTAGAAAATTAGGGCACCTTGCTCTAGTTCTATTGCAGAAATACTATGAAAGATATTAGATAAATGCCAGAAGGTTTTGTGGCATTTGCTTGTGACAATGCAATTTGAAGAAAATTATTCGTAGACAAAATACAAATGTACTTACTGAAAATACCAATTTGAAATGCAGATTCTGTCGAAATAAAAACTTGTAGTCTTATTGGTTTGAAATTTGAATGTTACTATGTAGTTACAGGCTTCAGATTTCAAAAACGTGATATTTAGTTATACAAACACACATGACTAACTCCAATAAGCCATAGATCATGCGTAACCGGTATTCGAACCCCGGCTTCTGAGGTATGAACTAATTGGCTATGGGTACGTTTCCACTGAAGCAGAGCGGACTGTGAATCGGCTAAAATCTCTGCAAATCTCTGCTACCATTAGTTTGGTAATCACTTCTTCCATCAACGATTACTGAAGCAAAAACATTGTAGGTGTATAAAATCCATAATATGAAATTGCTCTTTACAGTAAACTTGCGTGTGTTTGATTACTTCATTCATGCTCGTATTTAAAGCTATGTTCCCTTGCGGGTAGGTTATAGGAAGCTCATTATTTCCTAAAATATCTCGGATTACAATAACTCACAAGTCTTAGTACCTACTTGCGAATCCCTCGATGATGTCTGTCAGATGATTTTAGATGATTTTATTGTCGTGTGTGTTTATATACCAAACGACAACCATATAGGTACGTATTTAAAACCATGATAAACATCAATAAAGGTTTAAGCTAGAAGGTATTTGTTGCGCTTACTAAACCTGTCTTTTATCTCAAAAATTAATTACTGTACTTTCGAATGCATCTCCGCGTAATAGCTATTAGCTAATTACTTACGAATGAAATTATGTTCAGAGTGTCGGTCCCGTCTACAAAATTAGCGTAACTATTTTTTATCTGTATAGTGGCGCATAAGATGGCGTCGCCTAGGGTATTAACTCAGTACACGAACATTTGACAACAAAGGACATGGCCGAAACTTGTATGGAGCTGTGCCCTGGAAAAAAAATATTCATGGCCAGCGACCAACAGTACGATTATGTCTTTACAATAGTTTAATTTTTATAATCAGAAAACTTGCGAGATACATAATATTAGCATAACAACTTTCAACAAAATGCGCCTAAATATTTTAAACAGCAATGATTTTTTATTAAAATATCATGCGTATTGTTTATGAACTAATTATTTTTTCATATTACAAAGCTTAGAAAATGCGAGTAAACATTTTGAATTGCAATTTTTGAGTCAAATTTAAGGCAAATTTAAGGCGCATTTTGTTGCAAGTTGTTATGCTAATATTATGTCTCTCGCAAGTTTTCTGATAATACAAATTAAACTATTGTAAAGACATAATGATAAGCTTTATTATGACGTACTGTTTGTCAATGGCCATGAATATTTTTTTCCGAGGGCAGAATCCGGCCATGTCATTTTGGCGCTCATCATGGCGCCGCATGCCACGCAAAGCTAGGCTAGTATGAATGGATAGGGCGCCTCCATATTTCTGTTATCTCTATGAGTAATAGTTAGTAGACTAGTGGGTAGTGTAAGAGAAGTATCAAGTAATACAGTGATAAACCCGTTTAAGACGATTTTACAGGGACCGAACTAAAAACGCGTTTTAAGCGAGAAATCGTAGGAAAATATAACTTACTACAAACATTATGTAAGTAAATGTGTACATTATGTTCTAATTTCGTATATCTGGGTATGTACGTATATATAAATTACGTTAAATTCATAATTTCATTATAATTACGTTGTTTATAAAATAACATTGGTTTGAGTACAAGTCTTTCAACATAATTTTGTTGCTGTGCGTCTTCGCTTTGATTCAAAGAAGCTATGTCATGTCTCACCATGCCTTCCTGACTCATGTTCGTCTTCATCATTATCACTTAGGGCCTCTTTTTGTATGTTATTCTATTTAATTTCGTTCTTCGTTCTCCGTATAGTTGGCCTAGTGAAGTCCGTTAGCTAATTAAGCGAAATGATTTTATGAAAAGTATGAAAACAAGTTGCAGGGACTGGCGTGAAATGGCGTATTATGCGAGAAATCGTATTAAGCGGGTTTTACTAGGTATAGTAATGGGTTCCCTCTGGTTTCCAGGCAAGGACGGCTCGAAGGTGACGACCGTGGTAGCGACGCCGGGGCAAGGCCCCGACAGGCCGCAGGAGGTGAGCTATGCCGACATGAAGCTGATCGGCAACGGCAGCTTCGGCGTCGTCTACCAGGCCAAGCTGTGCGACACCGGCGAACTCATTGCCATCAAAAAGGTGCTCCAGGACAAAAGGTTTAAGGTGCGTAGTGAAAATGTAGGACCAGCTGTAAGCTGCCTTAAGGCCATTGATAATAATAGTCAAGATAGGCCCATCCGAACATTTTACGTAAACCTTCTTCATACAAGAAAATGTAGCGCCATGTGTCGAAACTCCTGCGAAATACTGCGTAGGCTTACCGCTTACTACTGACGCCGTACTACTACTCCCATAAACTAGCGACCATCTGGCGACATTGTTTCGCGCGGTCCGCCTCGTCTAGAGTATACGTCAATGCTTAAGGCCCGGTTTCCACCATAGCAGAGCGGAGCGGAGCTGTGTTTGAGTAACCTATCAGACATCTCCGAAACTGAGGGGAGAGGAGATGTCGAAATGGCGAAATCTGATTGGTTACTCAAACAGCTCCGCCCCGCTGCGCTTTTAGTCTAAACCGGGCCTAACAGACGTAGGTGTATAATTTACTGTAATACTTATTTCACGTAAAAATCCCGCTTTCGGTTGTCGGTGTTGTATTTTTTAATCTTTAATTATTTACTTCTTATACACGTCAAACTACTCGTAGTTTAGTTTAGAGATGTCGCACAACAGAATTGACATCAATAAATGATAGGTATTTTGATTTATTCAAATAACTCAACTCTAGCAAGTTAGCGCCAGCGGCTTCGCATACTTGATACCTTGAGCTGTGCGTTGATAGATTACAATTTTGTAAGTTCCTCAAATGTGTTTGTTCACTTACTAATATATATTTTTTATAATTACAGAATCGGGAACTGCAAATAATGCGACGACTGGAGCATTGTAATATTGTCAAATTGAAATACTTCTTTTACTCGAGCGGAGAAAAGGTAAATTTACATCTATATCAATATGCACATTTATTATGACTTATGAGTAACCAGTATTAATTATTACATAATATTTGCTTGGATTTAGTTATGTATGTCCTTTATTTTATTTTTGACCCTATTTATTATAATATGTGACATTATTTTTGTAATTCATAATAATAGATACAATGCAACTTAATCACTATTATATTATTATTTTGTGGTATTTTTTCAGAAATCACTGATTAGGCGAAATTTCGCCCTACATATATTGTTGGTGTGGCACTATCGAAATTTGAGGCGATCTTGTTAGAGTTCTTTCTTTACATTAGTCCATATTCTTTGGGTATTTTAGTGCAGTTTAGCGCATAGCATCTTCTATGAATTGTGAACTTCTATCATGTAAACGTGTTCATAATATGATACTTTTGGAACAATTTATGTTAGAGAGGCTTTGGATGTATATCATGTATCATGTAACTTTGAATAACAATTACCTGTAAATACAGATTCATAATATACTTTGCACAGATCAAAACAATTTTTGTTGTTGTTTTTGTCTCATTGTATGTACTCTTTGTATTATGTGCTTATACTCATAGTAGACAACTTTAGTTCAGTTTTATTCTAACAATACTAAAATCGGCGTCTACGAGCGCCAAGTTGCATAAAGTACATACCTACACGAGGGTTAAATATCCGTTTAGTTTCCCCTTTTGGTAGATGATATGCGATTTTCAAAAAGAAGAGAGACAACAAATATTTCAGTAATTGCTAAAATTTTGTTAATTTGTTGTTATACGTTGCATTGTATTTATGGTTATGTTGATAAACCATGAAGTTTATTGAAACAATAGCTAATAATTCAGTTAATCAGAGTTTGTATGTTTTATTTGGGGAAAGGTGGCAGTGCCCGCGGCCGTTAGCTCTCTGCTAAATGCAATGCAGTCTCTAGATGTCGCAGTATGTCTAATGAACAAATAAAATCTTTTAAGCTAGCGTGCTAACGCACATATAGGACTCTCTGGCTAGGGTTACCGATTTACATTTTGAATGACTATTTCGCTCCCATAATAATAACCAAAAGCTTGGCCGCACATTAGCAGACCAACCGCTGACAGTGTTTTGGTTAACAGTATTTATACCACTGACTTCTATTTTACTAGTCAACGTAAAAATGAAGACGTTTGATTTTCGCCATTTTGGCGCTAATTGTTGCGTAACCTGGCGTGAGTGTCCATGGAACTAAAATCAAAGGACATTCAAAACGACAGTCACTTGCAACAAATGCCAATTTAGTACCATGGACTTTCGAGGGGGCGCTTCAATTCGGCAAATGAACTGTCAATTTTATAGAATATTTAATCCAGCGTACTAGAATAATAGAGATCAGTGATTTATACTGTATTGGGAAGGGTTTTCTAGATTCTCGATGATAGTAAACTTTATTGAGGGATCATGGTTGTGTCGCATTTTGGCTTAGAGCAGGCCGGCCGGCTTAAAGTCATAATGTGCGCGCTTGGCTTTACATAATATGAATTCTCATAAAATATCGGTCGGTGACCTTATATTATAAAGCCTTCAGCAGTTGTGTGTTCAATGTAAATACAACTTTATAATGAAGGCGAGTTCTAATCATGTCATTAGTTCAAGAGCTTTTGTTTTGTTTCAATCGATTTAAGCTCAAAACTATCATTACATTATTTACATCTGTTTCCGTCAGTACATCCAGTTTTGCTTGTGTTTATTTTTTTTCTTATGTTTGTCTTTTTAAGTTTTCATTTTCATTGCACCCTGCTTTGAATAAAGCACCAAAGTCATTTTCCTTTACAAATCATAATGATTTGCTGTTGAATGGTTCGCAAATTATACATACATGTATCGTTTTATTCATGACTTTTGGACTCACTGTTTGGATTTATTTGAGAAAAAGTTTTTGATGGTCTTCTCAGTTTTGCAGTACTAGTTATTTATCTAAACGTCAAGATCATTTATTTGACAATCCTAATTAATTAATAGCGTACTTTATTTAGACCCTGTTCCACAACCGCCAGATAAACTTTATCTAATGAATAAACTTGACATTTCACAGATCCCCAATACAAAAATGGTCACAACATCAAATATATTCGTTAGATAAAGTTTATCTCTTGATTGTGAAACAGGCTCTCAGAGTTATAGTTGGTTATAGTATGGTCTACCGAATAACAAGCTCAATATTTTAGAAGAAGCATTGTCTTTGTAGGGAGCTGAGTGTGCCTTGCAAAATTTATAAACTAGGTACTTTGCCAAAGTATTTTATTTTGTTTTACTATGCTGTTTTCGAACAGCTTGAAGTCGAAAACTTGATTTATAACAGTTCAGTTTGAATACGAAAAACTTCGGCCTCCATTTTGGAATAGGTAAGTGGCTAGTGACTCGAATAAACTTGCAATTTATTTTATGTAAATGGTAATAATCTCATTGTATGTGTCTCAGTAGATGGTAAACAACTTTGAATGCTTTTTTTTAAGGCGCTGTGATCAGTCAACTAAAATCTACAGTTCTTATCACTGTTAAAAAATATGTGGATATAATTGAGAGAATTTTTCACATGATGCCGAAACACGATTTCGCAAACTTCACTCGATAGAAAAAAATGCCAAAGTTGCCTCTGCAAATACATAAATCTGCATTTTTCTCAGAAATGGTTACATATTTTTTTGTGAAATTAAATTAGGTTGTGTGTTTTATTGTAACAGAGATAATGGCCTTTTTAGATCTTTAACATTATGTCTGCATTTTCTTTAATTTCACATTATCTTGTTTCTTCGAACAAAAACTGTCGTGCGGCATCCTTGCCTCTCGTATCAAATTAGACAGTGACAGTGAATCCACTGTTAACATTTTACAAGTAGTTATAAGAAGATTAGCGGACATCAAACACTGGACCCAGTTAGACACAAAATAAACACAGACGGTCATGCCGATTTTGAGTAGGGAAAAGATAAAAAAGAGACAAGTTTTGTTTATAAAATCCAATTATTTTTACAGTGGGAAAAACATCAAATAACAATGAATTAAGTTAAATAATGTGGGTATTATATTTTTTGTGTGTATTTCCGACATTATATCGAAACGGCAACGATTTCGATTCAACTTATTTATGAATGCTATAAGGCTATTGTATTATATTTACAAGTAGGACAACCTTGTAAGAATTCAAATTGCTCAAATTTTTAGTTTCTAAAAATACTACTCTACCAGAACTTAGTCTTGTCCGAAATATAAAACTGAAACTTATAGGCACGTATGCCAATGTATAATACACATGTAGTATATCTAACTTTGCAGTAATCTGCGTAGTAAGAACGTGATAAGTAAAAACTAACTCACTTAGCCAGTAGTTCAAGGTCAACATTTTTATCCTTAGCAGTTTGTATCGAAGCCGAAACCTTTGGACGTGAGCCAATTTTATCTGTTACCCTGTTATTATGTACGCACTAACTTCAAGTAGGTAGTTTTTCGCGTAAACATGGTCTAGGTTTTTATTTGTGCACAAAAAATAGAACGCATCGAGTACAGCCGCTCACTCAGCTTATTCTATTCTTTCTCGTTTATATTTCTTGAGATGTTTTTCCTTGACCTTAGTTTCTACGTAATTATGAAAATATGGATATAGTTTATAACGCGTCGCGTCTATGATTTCTTGCGGTCTTTGTAATTTAAAAATAAATAATATGTATATTCCACTTATGGCTTGTTTCCACTATTACAACCGATTGATTCAACTGTTGAACTATAGTGGGATTTTTCCCAATATAGTTTAACTGTATCCACATATTTTTTTGGAACTCCCATGATAAACTTGCAACTCCCATGATTCAATCAACACATGTTTAACTTAAATCAACAACCAAATTACGTTTAACATGTTTAAATTAAATCTTAGGACAAAATTATGTTTAATTAAACATAATTATCATTATCCTATCAATGTTATAAATATGTAGGTTTGTATGTATGATACTCAATGACGCCATAACTACTGAACTGATTTGGCTGTGGAATGTAGAAAGTTTATATCCTGCTCAATTAAGATAGCGGCTACTTTTTATCCCAAAAAATCCACGATTGCTGTAGGATTTTGATGACAAGATTTTTTATAGCAATCTGCAGTTATTTAGCTTTACTCCACAATACAAACTTAACAAAATACGTAATAGTGTGTTTACAAACACATGATCAATTTTTTTTTCATCTAATTTAATTAATTTCTATCACTACTGCACTACTGAGACCAACCCACTATAGTTAATAATAATAATAGTTGAACTAATGGGAACAAGCGCGACTTAGTGTGTAGATACTTACTTGTACTCGTAGCAATACTGTTACCTAATTCGTATTTTCTTCCTTCAGTGACGTAATCTTATACATCTAAGACTTATTCTGAATTCTGATTGAACCACCATCATTGAGTAATTATTCGTATAGTATTTTTACTAGCTAGCGTTATAGGAGACTTTCGGGACGACCCTAAATTGAAAGCGCCGGCTTTATCTTGTACAGAAGTCGCCAACTTTCTGTTCCTAATAAATTAAAATAGTCCTATACCGTCAGGCTATTTTATCACCGTTTACGACACAGTTTTTACCCATTTACGTATAGTTGTGAGTCGTGATACTTTAAATCGAATGATTAATTAACCTCTTCAATAGATCCATACTTTATGTTTTATTTAATTTTCCATATTTAGTTTTAATTTCCTTTTAAAAAAAAACTTAACAAAAAGATTTTCATATAAAAATGTGTATTAAAGATCCCTGATGAATTAGTCATTATTTTCATATTATTATTGAATAAATTAAACCTTTCTTATTTAAAAATAATTATAGTAAATTAAAAGTAAAATTATTATTATCCTTACAAGTTAAAATAATACTGATAGGTTTACGGATAGGTATGCATTTTCATAATAAATTCATAATATTTGTTGTATGCATTAATTGTGGTGTTATAATAAACGTTTTATTTGCAGAAAGACGAAGTGTACCTGAATTTGGTGCTGGAGTACATACCGGAGACTGTGTACAAAGTCGCACGCCACTACTCCAAAGACGAACAAACAATACCTATTAGTTTTATAAAGGTGTGTTTACTCGCAACTTCGCAACTATCAACCCTTTTCGCGGGTCAAAGTCAGAACACTTAGGCCTGGTTGCTTAACTTGACTTTAACCGAAACATTATAGTTAAATATGACGGCCTGACTCTAATGTCTTTCGGAATAAGGGTCAGACCGTCGTGTTTAAATATAACGTTTCGGTTAAAGTCAAGTCAACCGGGCGTTAGTGAGTACAGAAATTCTTACCCTGAGCTTTAGAACGCTATGACGAACTCTCAGTCATGTAGGTGTTCCATCAAACGGTAAACAAGTTATAATTTGCTACCACAATACTCCAAAAATGTCCTAGTGCGATAACGGGATTCAAACCCGGACCTCCAATTAGAAACAGCCTCTAGCCTCAAGCACTGGGGTCACAAATATGTACCGCGCATAGTTTTGGTTAATTTTCATAAAACACATTTCCTGTTCTTTTCTGTTCCCTTGATATTGTTTTTGCAAACTTGCAAAGTTATTCAACCACATTTCTCACTTTTTTTATCAAAAGGCATTATTAGTACCTGATAACCGGATAACTGACATCAACCTATGTAGCATATGTACATAGAGATAATTAATTTGTCTACTGTTGTTGATCTTTTTTCAGAAAAGAGAACCACAAAAGTAGTCAAAAGTATCTCTACATGCCTAGGCATATAGATAAGTGGGGACGCGCGCTCGGATTCGAATGGGAGGACGCGGGTTCTATTTCCGCCACGGGCCACTTTGGAATTGTATAATACTAAATTGGCTCAGGTCTGGTCTGGTGGGAGGCTTCGGCCGTGACTTGTTACCACCCTACCAGCAAAGACGTACCGCCAAGCGATTTAACGCTCCGATGCGATGCTGTGTAAAAACCGTTGGAGTGACTTTACCTTCCCAGTTAGTACGTTAACATCTTCGGCTGCATCATCACTTACCATCAGGTGAAATCGCAGTCAAGAACTAACTTGTATAGTGTAAAAAAAATGTAGAGATATTTTTTTCTACTTTTTACGTTTACCCATACTAAGTTGGCAATTGTTTTCAGCTGTACATGTACCAGTTGTTCAGAAGCCTCGCGTACATCCACTCGCTGGGCATCTGCCACCGGGACATCAAGCCGCAGAACCTGCTCCTCGACCCCAAGACGGGGGTGCTGAAACTGTGCGACTTCGGCTCGGCCAAGCACCTCGTGCGCGGCGAGCCCAACGTCTCCTACATCTGCTCGCGGTATTACCGGGCGCCGGAACTCATCTTCGGAGCAATTGACTATACTACAAAAATCGGTGAGTCCACTGCTATATAGAGGAACCCGAGCCGCAGGCAAGGGCTTTGAACAATTAATCAAAGCGATTGATTTTACGACGCAATGACGGTTCAGCTGCTAGAAAAGGCACATCCAAAAAAAGCACTTTCTTCATAATAATTAAAATTAAATGATCTAGTAATTATAATGAAGAAAGTGCTTTTTTTTGTTATTTTGTTTAAAAGAAAAGTTTGTATAACAGATAAATTACCATATTTCCAGACGTATGGAGTGCGGGGTGCGTAGTAGCGGAACTGCTCCTAGGCCAGCCCATATTCCCCGGCGACTCGGGCGTCGATCAGCTCGTCGAAATCATCAAGGTTTTAATCTCTATGACCACTTTATTTTCCTGTTTAACTTTATTTTATTAATATAACATGTACTAATGATTACGTAACAGTTTATGAGATCAGTCCGAGAATCGACTATTTCGTGTGTTACTCTGGTCGATTTCGATCCTCGGACTAATCTCTCAAAATGGATACTCACAGACAAAGATTTTCATATGAACATATGGATACGATACTGTCATTACCGCAATTTTATTGGCATAAGCCTACTATGTCTTATTAGCTTACAAATTGCAAAAAACCGCATTAAATTTAAATTTGGCGGACCGACCCGTTCAGTAAGCTAAGTTAACAGTTCTCTAAATCCTAACTACCGCCAACTAACTATGCCGATGTGAAAAATAAATATTTTCATTATATTTTTCAGGTTTTAGGCACACCGACAAGAGAACAAATACGCGAGATGAATCCCAATTACACAGAGTTCAAGTTTCCGCAAATCAAAAGTCATCCCTGGGCAAAGGTAAATTTCACTGTTGATTAAATAAATTAAAAAAATCTCGCATGAAGTACAAGAGACTGTTATGAGTATATTATTAACGTCGTAATTTTCCTCAAAAACACATTAAATATTAAAAAAAAATGCACAGATTTTTGACCATTGAAAGACTATCTTCATGTAGTGCACAAAATATTATATTATACAGAAAATTGTAATAATTTCTGCGCATTTGAAAAAAAAAGTACTATACAAGCCTTGGCCATAACTAGGCGTTGATGGGCTTACTTATGTGTGCCTCGGCTTCGCCTTGGTCCGCATTTACACGTTATTCCATTAACGCCTCTTTCTGGCCGCTGCAGTAATGTACTATTATAGCACTTTGTTTTATACCACTGCATCACAATATTATTAAGTTGTTATCCAAAGACAAGGTGTGATATCACATAGTCAATGGTTAGTGTACATGACGGCCCATGGTTGCAGTACATGTTGGAGAGAATGACGATGCCCAAGTCTGCCACTGACCACCAGCGCATCCGAGTAAGATCACGAAGGACGACTGAACTAAATGCCTACGTCTATCTATGTTTTAAAAAAATATGTTTAAAAAAAGGCTAAAGAGTAGTCATTCCTATTGGTAGCGATTCAGTTTTAGTCTCTTCGCATATGGGTCGTAAGCGTAGACGTATCGTAAATCGTTACAACGCTTCGCGTACGAGCCCTGCAGAGTTGCACAAACGAATAGTCCCATAGACGTCTAGTGAATAATTGAATAGTGATTATATTATAGACCAGTCTTTCCCAAAGTGGGCGATAACGCCCCCTTGTGGGCGCTGCAGGTCTCAAGGGGGGCGGTAAGAGACCCAGAAAGAAAATGGGGGCGTTGTGTCGAGGCGGGGGGGTGATTTGTAATTTTATTTAGCTAGTAGGCCTCTTAAACAACCTCTTAACTGCAAGAGCTCTCGACTCTCAACAACAACTTGTGAACATCAACTAATATGAATTAAAAGATTGCTCAAACTCGATTCTATATTTCTCTCCGCGTAGTTCATATATCTGTCATATTTTATTGAATATAGAAAAAATGAATCATCATGTCAATCGGTCGCTCCGTTTCGTAATGAAAGTAGACATAAATAAAAAGGCAACAGACACACTTTCGCATTTTAATAGTTATTAGTACTCGTAGATATCTATCATGTTTTAACAAGTTTTTGTTAAATAACTCGAATTGTGCATTCCTGTAGCAGTCGGATGATTCATTGAATACTTGTTCGGACTTGTTGAGTACGATTGAGCGTCGAATGAGATTAACGAGTTTATGCATGTTTGTTTTATTCCTGTCGGTGCGTGCTGCTTAAGCATTTCTATATAAACAATGTAATATTTATTTTATTTTCATTTGTGGTCTCGCGCGTAATAGATGAGCACTACTTACACCTCCTCTACACTACTCGCGAAGTTGAACGTATTTCTCATTGCAAAACAATGTCGGAAGTAAAAAAGAAGAGACGGCAATACTGTGCGGAATATATTAAATTCGGATTTATTGAAAATCCCACAAACCCATCGTCGCCTTTGTGTCTTCTATGTCTAAAAACATTTTCGAATGAAGCAATGAAGCCTTCAAGGCTGCAAGATCATTTGAATAAAATGCATCCAGATAAGAAAGACAAGAATGTAGCATATTTTCAAGACCTAGAGAAGAAGCATAATACACAGCCAAGTGTAGCAAAACTATTTTCGGCGGCTGCTAAGCAAGATGACGACGGACTTCGAGCTTCGTACAATATCTCTTTGTTAATTGCTCAAAAAGGCAAACCACATAACATCGGAGAAGAGTTAATATTGCCAGCAATAAATGAAGTAATAACTACTGTGCTTCATAAACCGGCCGCAGATATTATCCGAAAAATTCCTTTGAGTAATAATTCTGTGCAAAGACGAATTGATGAAATGGCTGAAAACATTGAAGAATCATTGTGCGATCACCTGAGGACAAGTCAATTCTCAATTCAGCTCGATGAGTCCACTTTACCAACTAATGAAGCATTGTTGTTGTCTTACGTGAGGTTTATTAAAGATGAGAAAATATGTGAAGAACTATTATTTGCTAGAAATTTAGAGACCGATACAAAAGGTGAAACCATATTCAATACATTGGAAAAGTTTTGCGATGAGAAAGAGATTCCTTTGAAAAATATTATTTCAGTTGCTACGGATGGCGCTCCGGCTATGACAGGGTGCCATAAAGGCTTCATAGCGTACTTAAAAAATAAAATTCCAGATGTCCTTGGTGTACATTGCGTTATTCATAGACAACATTTAGTTGCTAGAAACTTAAGTGAAAAACTATTTCAATCACTGCAATATGTCATCAAAGCAGTCAATAAAATCCGCAACAGCTCTTTGAATGATAGATTATTTCATCAGCTTTGTGTTACTAATGACGAGGATTTCAACCGTTTGTTGTATCATACTGAAGTTCGTTGGCTATCAAGAGGCAATTGTCTGACTCGATTTTACAACCTGTTTGACTCTGTTATAGAGTTCTTGGAAACTAAAGATACAGAATTGCACGACAAGCTCATAACATCAAAAAATGATATAGCTTACATGACAGACCTGTATAAATTATTCAACGACATGAATCTCCAAATGCAAGGCAATAAACTAAATTTAATTAAAACAAAAAACGTCGTTGCTGCTTTCGCAGCCAAACTGCTTCTACACAAAAAGAATCTGGGCAGACGTGAGTTTCACAATTTTCCAAATTTATCAGTATCATGCAGTAACGACGAATTGTTTGCCTACTGCCAACATTTGGAAAACCTCCACATTGACTTCACCGAACGATACCAGGACATTTTGAACTTGGAAATACCAGACTGGGTGTTGGATCCGTTTTCAAATGTCAACACAGCAATGTCACCTCAGCTGGAAGAAGAACTTATAGAATTGACAACAAACGAGGAAATAAAAATCAAGTTCAAAAATGGTTACCAAGAATTTTGGCTACAAAAACCGATCCCGCAATTGTACCCTGGATTGTGGTCAATCGTTCAACGATTCTTGATAGCATTCCCATCGTCATATTTGTGTGAACGTGGATTTAGTGCTGTGACAACATTGCTTACTAAAAAGCGAAATCGTTTGCTTGTTACCGAACGTGGCGACTTGCGACTGTTCTTGAGTAAATTGGAACCTGATATCAACAAACTTATTAAACAGCATCAGATTCATCCTTCACATTAGTTTTTATATAAGGATTGATTATTTTAGTTATATTTTTAATAAAAGATACTCTGTTTTAATACTATAAAGTTGCGTTTCAATAATCATTCTTATTGGCAGGTGGAGCCCGTAAGAGTTAACTTGAGACCTTAAGCGCCGTTGTATGTTACCTACTGCGCTCAGGTTTCAAGTTGCGGGTTATAGTAAAAGTTTCGTTTAGAATTCTCCGTTAATATACATATATAGGTCACAATAATTAATTTATTCAATTTGAAGTTATAGTGGTTTTTAAATAGGTGAAAAAATGGGGGCGCTAAAAAAATATTTATTCTCAAAGTGGGCAGTAGACAAAATAAGTTTGGGAACCACTGTTATAGACAATGGTAGTCTTCATCCAGTTTGACGTTTTAATTATTTATTTAGTACCAGAACATATTATATTATGTTATTTACAAAATTAGTTAGACAAATGTTAGAAAAATTAGTTAGAATTTTTTTCAGTCATATTGAAAGTTAGAGGTCATGAGAAATTGAAGATCAGTGGAATTAAGGTGTCCTTTAAAGAGAATAATGAAAAGTTAACTTTGGACGCCTATGTTTTTCCGCCAGTATGCTACGATTATCGTAGTGACACTAAACGCCTCTTACGATTCGCTGCAACACCGCTTCGTATGCGGAATTATTAGAATATGTTCGTGCACGTATTGCTCTCGTCGTACGTGCATGTTACGATACGCTTACGCTACGATGCCGTGTGCGAAGGATTTTAGCAACTGAATTTAAGGTGTCTAAAATACTACGATCTCTTTATACACAATTTCCACGCGATAAGGGATAGAGCAATTTTTAGACGTGCTAAATTTAGACACTATAACTTAAACGAAATAAAAATACCATTATGTTCTCAAGGTTATGTTGCAAGCTTCAGGCGTATGTAATTTATTCTGCTACAAAATGAAGCTGTCAGATATAAAGCGTATTGTGGAAAATAATATTTTACTTATAAAAAATATGTGCATAATATAACATATGATATAAACATTATACCTAATTCAAGAGTTTTTTGCTAGTTTATTTACATGGTTCAGCGATTTCATTGTTTCTCTCAAAGATGAAGGCATTTGGTGTGACCAATTTATTCGCAGTATGATAACTTTATAGTTTGAAATATTATGATTATGATTTTTTTCTTAATTCTGGTCCAATATTGAGTGATTTTTTTATCTGCCTATATTGTTACGAGCTAACGTAACTGCGTAATATAATTTTCTATTAATAATAATCTTATTGCGAATAAATTCGTCGGTCGGTTGCGGTTCGGCCTTGTGTGAACTAAAGGTTACACTAATTGGTTTAAACTACGTAACGATTGTTGGTGTTCAGTGTGCATACTCGCCCAGCTACATGAGTGAAGTTTTTCCTTTCAAATGTCGCTACTCGTACTGTAACAAAGGCCCTTCAGTCTACAGAACTTCTCTGAAACGGCACTTGTCATCATTTCGCACACAGACGTCGATAGCTAATTAATTGTTCTCTAACCATTAACATTGTAACATTGTAAATTAAATCCGCCATCATCGAAATATAATTTCTCATATACATTATATCATATCATTGTTAGGATATTTCTTCAATAGCCTCACATCATTGATATGGAGAATGGAATTGAAATTCAGTTAGTTTATCGCTTATTGCAAATAGCAGTTGATTTGGATTATATTGTTGGTAACTTGAAACTTCAAGTTTACTAGTTAAAGAGTTAACTGAAAATCGAAAAGTTGGAAGTACGTTATTGCCCGTTAATTATCAAGTTTGACACGACCAATATTATGACAAAATCCACAGTCACAAACGATTCTATGACGTATAAAAATATCAGTATCGTATATCCCTATCTCAACAGTATGGTTGAAAAGTGAAGGCACTACTTCTATAGAGTGGTATTATCCTTTTCAACTAGTACCGCGGCGAAAGGCACAAATAACTAATCAATTCTTAGGCGCGCTAAATTAAGAGACTCTAAAACAGAATTGCTACCAATGCGTGAGCGCTAAACAAACACATTATTTGAATTCCATTCGTTGTGTACGGATGTCGGCGCAATACCTCGCTGCCGGTGGTCCGCGGCGGCGCAGTATTGCGGCGCGTCCTCGTGGGTACAAGAACGCTAACGGCAGCGCTGGGCGCAGGTGTTCCGCGCGTGCACGCCGCCGGACGCCATCTCGCTGGTGTCGCGGCTGCTGGAGTACACGCCGGGCGCGCGCCTGTCGCCGCTACAGGCGTGCGCGCACAGCTTCTTCGACGAGCTGCGCGAGCCCAACGCGCACCTGCCCAACGGCCGCCCGCTGCCGCCGCTCTTCAACTTCACCGAGTACGAGCTGGGCATCCAGCCCTCGCTCAACGACTTCCTCAAGCCGCGCGCCGCGCCGCCGCCCGACGCCGCGCCCGCCGCCGCGCCCGCGCCCGCCGCCGACCACGACGCGCAAGGTACGTGCTGCTGTCACGTGATGCACTGCGCTCATCAAACAGACATCCAGCCCTCGCTCAACGACTTCCTCAAGCCGCGCACCGCGCCGCCGCCCGACGCCGCGCCCGCCGCCGACCACGACGCGCAAGGTACGTGCTGCTGTCATGTGATGCACTGCGCTCATCAAACATACATCCAGCCCTCGTTCAACGACTTCCTCAAGCCGCGCACCGCGCCGCCGCCCGACGCCGTCGCCCCACGCCGCGCCCGCCGCCGCGCCCGCGCCCGCCGCCGACCACGACGCGCAAGGTACGTGCTGCTGTCATGTGATGCACTGCGCTCATCAAACATACATCCAGCCCTCGCTCAACGACTTCCTCAAGCCGCGCGCCGCGCCGCCGCCCGACGCCGCGCCCGCCGCCGCGCCCGCGCCCGCCGCCGACCACGACGCGCAAGGTACGTGCTGCTGTCACGTGATGCACTGCGCTCATCAAACAGACATCCAGCCCTCGCTCAACGACTTCCTCAAGCCGCGCGCCGCGCCGCCGCCCGACGCCGCGCCCGCCGCCGACCACGACGCGCAAGGTACGTGCTGCTGTCATGTGATGCACTGCGCTCATCAAACATACATCCAGCCCTCGTTCAACGACTTCCTCAAGCCGCGCACCGCGCCGCCGCCCGACGCCGTCGCCCCACGCCGCGCCCGCCGCCGCGCCCGCGCCCGCCGCCGACCACGACGCGCAAGGTACATGCTGCTGTCACGTGATGCACTGCGCTCATCAAACATACATCCAGCCCTCGCTCAACGACTTCCTCAAGCCGCGCGCCGCGCCGCCGCCCGACGCCGCGCCCGCGCCCGCCGCCGACCACGACGCGCAAGGTACATGCTGCTGTCACGTGATGCACTGCGCTCATCAAACAGACATCCAGCCCTCGCTCAACGACTTCCTCCTCGAGCCGCGCGCCGCGCCGCTGCCCGACGCCGCGCCCGCCGCCGCGCCCGCGCCCGCCGCCGACCACGACGCGCAAGGTACGTGCTGCTGTCACGTGATGCACTGCGCTCATCAAACAGACATCCAGCCCTCGCTCAATTGAATAAGAACTTCCGTTAAAATTGAAAATTTGGACAATTACAAGCAGTAATACAAAATAGTATAAAAATATTTTTGGTTGGTTTGCAGGCGAGAATGCGGCGAGCGGACCGAGCGGCGGCTCCCCCGGCGCGTCGTAGACGGACTCGCAGCCACCTCCTACCGCTCGCGACGCACTCCGCACCCGCGACCCGCCCCCGCGCCCGGCACGCCGTCACTGCGACCCGCGGCCTCGTGAGACCCGGCCTCGACGCGGAGAGGAACACATTGCTTTGAAGTGGAGGAACGCTCGAAGACAGCCTCGCGCGTAGAGCGATGTCGACCGCGGTGGAGGCGCTGTGCACGATTTGGTTTTCGTCGAGGATTCCTAGTGGGCGCTGTTGAATTTATATATTTTTTTTTACAAAACGTTACTTCGTACGGCGGCCGCGGCGCCCGCTTCCAGCATTCAGGCGCTCGCCGCTCTCGCGCGAGAGTCGGTCCGTATGCTATTTTAGTGATAGTACTTTTCGTGTTGGCCATCGGGAAATTTATGCATAATAGGTGTTTTCGGCGAGTTATCTGGTGATACTGTAGTGTAATTGTCGATGGAGCTTGAGCTGTTGTAGTCGGTGAGAAGGGTACACCCGATGTAGACTCTGAGCCGTCGCGATGTGATCGATGTTTATTTTTGTAAGCTCAAACCCTCTCGTGTACATACCTTGCTGCGTCGCAACTCGCGGTGACCGACGGATCGGCCGGTGCGAGTTCGCTCCGTCGCGACCGTTTGTAAAATCGTGTATTTTTATTTTTTACCTTTTGTATCCCGTTGTATTTGTATAGCGTACGATCCTCTGTCGAGTGTCCGCGCCACCTCACGCCGCACGCCGATAACTCGTAACTCGTAAGCTGCTTGGCCATGTAATCAGTAGGAAGTTCAGTAGCGCATAGAGTATTCGAGGCAAGTTGCGACTCGCGACGCGCCACGATAACTGCAGACGGAGCATTTTGTCGCAAATAACGAGCATACTTGTAAATTTTTATAACTAGCGTAAACTGATCTCTGAAGATAATTTTAAATATTTAATAATATTTCAGATTATTATTATGTATTTGTATAAACAATTCAAATTTTAGATTTTACTGCATTATAAATATTTGTTTATTCTGGCAACTTTACATTGATTAGTATTTTCTATTGCAGACTTATTCAGCGCTGAATAAATGTAATTGTATTTAATGTCCTATAATGTACGCGTCATAGTTTTTTCGATAATATTGTATTCTATATTCTATGAATGATATTTCTGCTATGTAAAAATTGTCATTGAGAACACATTGATAGTAGTCATTTATGGAAACTATAATATTAAAGTAATAAATAATAATAATAATTAAATTCATCGTCATAGTTTTAAGTATTTGAGCAATTTAATTTTGCACTCGGAGTTGCCGTACAGTTATTAGGAGAAGGTATCAAGCCTCTAAATATAGAGTAAAATAATAATTAAATATCTTTTTATTGATGGTTTTAGAAGTAGCAATAATGCGTAATCTTCGTTGTAAAAACTTTTTTATGAGAGCACCTCTTGCACAGACGAAATCGTGCGCACAGCGAGATCGCGGATCCGTCTCTGTGTCACGACCACACTGTCATGTCATAGTTGCTGCGACGCGCTCGTGACTGGTTGATGTCCATGTACTATGAGCGTGCTAACTAGATGGCTCATCTGATAACTGTAATACAAATCTGGCCCCCTAACGTATATAATATACGCTCGTATTATTACATATTTGTATGTACTAATTACTTATAAATTCTAGTAAGTTAAGAGATGTAATGCGCTCGGCGCATGATTTCAAATCACACATAGTGGAGCTTAGTTGTCCCTGCCCCTATTCCTTTGCTGACACCTCTATAATTCGTGTAAATATAATATTATAATAATAATTATTATCCTGGAATGACTCTGAGTAACGTTAGTCGGTAGAGGAGTCGCTCGCTCACCGGCCCGAGGACTCTGGCCGGTGGGGTATTACGATAGTTTAGATATGCATATTTTATTAAGTCTTATCTAATATGAATTTTGTAATCGACGTTGCTTCTAAAGACCCTCTGTGTAAAAAGTTAAGACATACTAGTGACCTGAATGTTTGAAGCGATGTATTGGAACGTCTTGACCCCAATTCCCACTGAATTCTCACATTCACGAGCACATTTAACCACCAGACATTTTGCCGCAAACGTAACTTCGAATGAGGTTGACTTATATAAATTATTTAAAGTGAAAAGAGTTTTCTTATTGCTAGTACTGTAATATTAAATCTAATAGTGAGTGAAATTTGTATTTTGTTTTAATTTGTTTTACTGAATTTGAATACATCGTAACACCCATATCGTTGTTAGTTATGAATGAAAATAACATAATTATAAAAGTAAATATTAAATGAATAGTAAGCGTGGCTTTTTATTTACTAGATACGCCTTAATAATTGTGATATTATTGTAGTCAGGGAGGGCTTAGGTGCTTGTCCATCAGAGTGATAATATGTTGCTATGCTTGTTGTATTTCAAACGGCACTGATGGGAAAATGTCATGAGAATCGCCTGATTTTTATATGATCTCTCATTAAACTATTCTATTGGTGCGTTACTACGTTACGTCATAGGAGCATAACTCATCTCTGGTGGGCAAATACCCATAACCCTGGGGCCGGCCCGTGTGCAATTTGTACCCTGGCGCCAATTGTGACTTCATCTGCGGTTACAACCTTGGAGTTCCTGTTTTAAACTATGGCTATTAGACAAAATTGTATTTTGCTGCGGTTGCTGGGGCTGACAACTGTTGATGAACTTTTGAAATCTTGGAGCCCACAATGACGCCGGGCTTAGAATAGCTCTAATGGCGAATAGCACTCGGTTCGGTCTACGGCAAGAATGAACATTGATTGAATGGGGCGCCTCCATGGTTTTGGTATCTCATACTTGAAATGTCTTTCTCTACTCTTTGGTCTAGGTTTAGCATTGAGGCATAGAGGCATGGCATAGAGGTTTAGCGATCCTTGGTGGCTAGATTCCACCTAGATTCTTGCGCATAGATAATAGAGTTACATCAAACCAGTTGTCAGGCATATGAGTGTTGGACACCTGTCAATTGTGAAATGTCAATCTATTATCAAATTTCAAAATTCAAAGATAACAATTAACAATTAACAATTTACAAAATCAAAACACTCATCACAGTGATTTAGATTTTTGTCCTGTTTTAGGAAGGAAATTTCTAATTTTGCGTCATAAATTATCAGGAATTTCAGGGAACGTTTTCTAAAGTCCGACGCATCCAAATCTATCACACGTTTTAAAGTTACATGGAGTTACAAAACGTAAACTACTAATAATTGTCACTGTTTTATTTGATTCATTTTAAGTAACAATGCACGAAGCTTACGAAGTATCTCATTTGCTGAATGCCACTGTACAAATTGAAGCAATCGCTGCGTATGGTGAGCACAAGTTTTACTTATTAACTCCCTCCCTCCTCCCTAATCCTCATTCCTCCCCTTGTTAAGTTTACTTTGCCTCTGTTTTACATTAAATAGATTCAATAATATCATCACTTTAAATCTCCCTCTTCACTTCCGCTATGGAGCATTTCCTAAAGAGTAATCTTTGGATTTTTATCTCATACCTATCCTCCCGAGCAAAGGAGATTCATTTTATTAGTTTTTGACCATCTCCATGGAAGTTAATATCCTGTGGAATCTAAGCAAAAAATTCTGGGTTCGGTACTGATGGTCTCAGTTTGGGTCTATATTTATCACTGGATGCTGGTTCTCTGGTAGACTTAAGAATAACATCAAGAGATTGAATATTGCAGTGCAATGTGGTATAACCTACTATCTACCAGGTTAAAGTTTATGTATTTTCGAAGTTAGTTTGAAATTACATTGTTGACTTTGTTTTTCCATGACAGTTGGGAACTTTATATACTTATGATTTATATAATTTATAATTTATCTGAATTTATAAAAAAAATGTTTTTAGATGGAAACCTGTTACTGGGTACTCGGCAGGGTCATTTGTTGATGTACTCCTTATCAACCAATAATGGCAATCAGAAATATGAACTACAGCTATATCGTTACTGCAAAAATTTCAGCAAGAAACCTATTCAGCAAATAGAAGTTATACCAGGTAAACAACATTATCAGCTGCTCTTATTGCAAATTAAATTATATTTTAAGGAGGTGATCCTCCCTTCTCACTAAGCAAGAGTCTTCATCAGGACAGGGCATAAAAGTAACACCAGAATAAAGGAAATTTACTATTTTAGCACATTTCGATCACATTATAATTCAATTTATTTTAAATAAATCAACTAATGGTTATTACATGTAAAAAAAATCATATTAGATTCTGATAATTTTGTACATAATTTCTCTATATTAATATTCTGTGTTGTAGAAGACCACCTGTTACTCTGTCTCACGGACAACATTCTGTCGTCATATGATACTAATGGTGTTAACTTTCCATTGGTTAAAACATTCCATGAAACTAAAGGAGCTTCATTATTTGCATTGGACAACAAGGTATGTGAATAATATGAACAAAATCTCATCAAATCACAGAAATCTGGAGGTCCGCAAAGGCTGGTTATTTTGTAGTGAGGCACTCTACATAATTATGCTTTCTTCATGGCTGGCTCATTCTAAACATATTCAATACTAGCTGTTGCCCGCGGCTCCGCCCGCGTGATGTTAGTTTTTTTACAAATTTCTTGATTTTTCCCAAGATAAATAAGTGAAAGTCCCTGGGTTTGATAGACCCGTAAAAGAGTCTTCTTCCAATTTCTCTTGTCAATGTGCAATCTTCTTTCACAAAATCCACCTATCTCTTCTTTGGTCTTCCTCTACTTATACACTGTCAAAATCACTTATATTCGCATGGAGTAAGACAGAGTGGGGCGTGTCATCGTGGATTGAAATATTCTGAGAGGATACCAACGCCCAGCTATTGTAAGGTTGAGAAGAAATTCAGTTATCTTGTATAGTTATACCTAGTTGTACGATCAAAAGGACGATTTAAACTGTCGATATTTCGACCCAATGGCACAGGCATTGATAATAATAGTCAAGATAGGCCCATCCGAACATTTTACGTAAACCTTCTTGATACAAGAAAATGTAGCGCCATGTGTCGAAACTCCTGCGAAATACTGCGTAGGCTTACAGCTTGCTACTGACGGCGGAGGGAGTTTTGCTCCCATAAACTGGCGACATTTTTTCGCGCGGTCCGCCCCGTCTAGAGTATAAGTCAATGGGCACAGGTCGTCGTCGTCGTCGCACAGGCACTTTTTTTTTTTTTTTTTTTATCGTGGTGAATCCTCATGGATACCCAGTCGCCCAGGGGAGCGGCTGGGTTATGCCGGACTCTTACCGGCTAAACCCCACGGTGTTTCCTCCTCGCACCGTATGACGGGAACACGGGAACGCTTGTGCAAACCTCCGCGAACCCGCCGGTGCCCGGCCGCTTGCGCAGCCCCTCCACGAGGTGGAGCATGGCAAGGCGACGGACCCCCCCGGGACCGCCACCCAGGGGCCGTGGGCACGGGTAAGCCGATACCTGCGAAGCTTGCTCCTGCACTTCGCAGGCATCGACCTCCCATACCCCGCGGCGGATCTGATCTTTGACTCCGCCGCAAACCACCAAACGGCCGCAGAGGACAGGGAGAACGGCAACGAAACACCGACACTATTCTTCCCCTGCGGCCCCGCCGCCGACGCATCTAACGGTGCGCCACCGTTTGGTCGCGGGAGATAGGGCGAGCGGCAACGACACACCGACACGCCTCTCCTCCCGCGACCCCTCCTGGCTGCAGGAGACAGAAAACTCTGTCCCCCGCACCCCTCTTGGACGCATCCAGAGCGGGCCCATCTCCAGGCCCACTCCGAGCGTCCCCTCCTGGATTCCTTTTGGCTTCACCGTGGGGCCCAACCACGGCTACTGAGCCCCCCCATCGCGACAAGATTGGAATCCATCGGGGGGAGGGGGTCGCACAGGCACTTGTTAAATCGTCCTTTTGATTGTGCTACGTAGATAAGTAGTCATAGGTTTTTTAACTATCTCACGGGAACTTTTTAATTTTTCAGGCATATAAAGTACGATCATAAAATTTCATTTAAATCCGTTACTTGAGAGACGCCTGCTAAACACCATTTTTGTCATGTTTTATTTTCCCGCGGAAACTTGATTGGTTTTACTATATATTATGTTTAAACGGCAACATAAGGTATCAGCACAACTATCATTAGTTGTTTATAAACCTGTTACATTAATTACAGTTTTTTAACTATCCCACGGGAACTCTTTAATTTTCCGGGATCAAAAGTATCCTATATTTTGACCAGGGACATAAGCTACCACCACACAAAATTTCATTGGAATCGGTCCAGCCGTTCCAAAGATTAGGCCGTACAAACAGACAGACAAACAGACAAACAGATAAACAGACAAACAGAGAAACAAAAAAATTGAAAAAAATCCAAATCAGTTCTATTTCACTTCTTACATCCCCCTGACTCCGTTTTTAGCATTTTTTTTCATTGTACAGAGATTCGACCTCTACAGATTTATTATGTATTGATTGATGATTGATGATTGATGATTGATTGATTGATTGATGATGATGATTGATGATTGATGATTGATGATTGATGATTGATGATTGATGATTGATTGATTGATGATTGATTGATTGATTGATGATGATTGATTGATTGATGATTGATGATGATGATTTTGTTTTCACTTCTTAAACTATATTGAACTCTGTATTCAAATGCTTATAGTTCTCAGTTTTTTTTGGTAATCTTCCCATATTTTGATCAATCATCTAGATTCTAGAGGTGGAAAAACAAATTACATTTTTTCTTAAGAATCCTGTGAACTACCATGTCTCCCATACAAACGTAATACCAAAATCATTTGTAATTCGTGTATATTTCGATCATGTTGTGGTGTTATTCGGGTTCGTATAGTAATAATCTATGCTCCTGGCCATATCTGGTTCCAAAATACTTTTGTTAAACGAAATTGTAAACGAATTTAGTTTTGCTTATTTTTATGTCAAAGAGGACATGTTTTCTGCTTATTTGTTTTGTAATAAAAACAACACTATCTCACGTCGCATAAGTTCAGGAGCACAGTTTTTATCGTCCAGATAAAGAAAAACACCAGTTAATAAAGAAAGTTACAAGTTTTCATTCATAATTTTTGGTTTTACAGAATTCTACCAAAGTTATAAAAATTTTGATCAAAATTGATTATTATTTTATTTTAAAGAAATATTTCCGAACCAAACATGGCCAGGAGCATAGATTACTACTATATGAATCCGAATAACACCACAACATGATCAAAATATTCACGAATTACAAATGTTTTGGTATTTTGCATTAACGGAGACATCGTAGTTCACAGGCCTCTTAAGTTTACATACTGGAACAGGTTTTTCTTTCATGAAATTAAATAGTTACCTCAGTAAACTTACAATATTTTCCTTTCTTTTAGTCTGCTACGTCAATGACTGGGGAGTCAAACTCCTTGGTTGGACTTTGCGTAGCTGTGAGAAGAAAATTGCAGATATATTATGGAAAGAATGGAGAGTTCAAAAAGCACCTTTTCGACTTCACCATTCCGGACGTGCCTAAAGTGATGGCTTGGGGACAGCAATACTTGTGTGTTGGTTTCAAAGGAGAATATACAATGTTTGATGTTAGTACTTTATAGAATTAATTATTTGTTTATGACTACTTCAGTTAGTGAAGTGCTCGGAAGCTTTATATGTTGGGTGCAGTCTTCTACATTTTTCTTTAAATCAATGCAAGCAAACGAGCGGGCGGGTCACCTGATGGTAAGCGATCACCACCGCCCATGGACATTTGCAGCACCAGAGGAACTGCAAATGCGTTGCTGGCTCTTAAGAAATTTTTAAACTAGCTGCGTCTTTAAAAATATGCCATAAAAGCAGGTGTTTGCAGAAGTCTGTAATCATCATTAAAATTTATTGTCCTATAATCTACCAAAACCAAAAAAACTGTCAGCTAGCACCCAATGCAATCACTATATACATAAAACCACACAATACTTCTACTTAGACTTTACAAGAGATATTGACCTTCTATGACTCTTGAATTGGGGTCACCATTTTTAATACCTTGGGTCCCCAATATCAGTTGGTTCCGCGTGTTATGTGCCCCTACCTCTTAGGCTTTGCTATGCTTTGTTATCGCGGGAATTCATGTAGTTATAAATTAAGTGGAACTCTTTTTGACTTGCAATGATTCTATATTCAATCTCATTTAAATATTCCAGCTGTCAACAAGAGACCCAAAAGAACTGTTCCCCACAAGCAGTTCAAAATCACTAGAGCCCACGATAGCCAAATATTCTGAAACATCGTTTCTACTTGGTCGAGACAACACCTCTGTGTTATTGGAAGAAGGCAAAGACATTGAGATCAAAAAGACTATCAAGTGGAAGGAAGCACCAATAGCTGTGGGTATGAATATTTTTTTATAAAGCTATTTAAGTCAGCTGATTATGACAACTAATTGCACATTTTGGTGTAATAGTTTGTTCGCTATCATTTTGTCGAGCAGTCAGTTGCGGCGTCGGTGTTCTCAAAGGATTTCAAATGACGCCGAAATGTACTTGTAACGATAAATTTAAAGCGCAAAGACTTTATTTTGATGTAGTGGCAAGTTTTGGATGGTTTTATAATATATCCGTAATGTTAATTAAATAAGGTTAACGCATTAATGTGTTAAATAAATTATGTTTATTAGTTATCTAGTACCCAAAACACAAGCTATCGCTTACTTTTGGTACGGTTGCGATGTGTGAGCGATGTCCTGTTATATATATGTAATGAAATGAGTGACATTTCATTCATTTGAATTTGCCGCGCTTCGCGTATCAGCTGTCTGTCGCATAGGTACCTATGATTAGTGATCTGTGTCGATGATTTAAAATGGCGAGGGACGCTGAAATTGTTTTGTGCATTTTTTATCGTAATAAAAACTCATAGAAAGAATGTGATTGAGGACTCGAGATATAGTGAACTTTAAATGTCGTTTCTTTGTTATTTCAGGTGAGATAGAAGTGTAATTGTCGTAACTTGATAATAACTAGATAATTGTAAAATAAAACAAAACTTGTAATAAAACAAAACTTTGTTATTTCAGAGAAACAACTTGTGGTTTCATTTTGGAGATCCTCAATGTCTTATAAAACGACATTTTTGTGAACTAAGAGAATATGGACCGGCTTCAGTTTGAGTTTACGATGATAACCTCAAATGATGGCAAATCAAATGTTTTAGCCATAACTTCAATATGTACTGAAGAAGGAAAATGTTATGTTTTACCCGAGGAACTGAAGCCGGTGAGTCATCATACATATATTGTTAAAACGAACACTTTCGCAAAAGTAAAAAATAGCATTAAAAAAAGACACCAGAGTAGAAAAGTATGGATAAAGTTGGATGAAAATCTAAAGAAGACATATGTAGATGAGGAAGGTAATATGCAATTTTTTGATCAATATTTAGATGAAGTGAGCACAACACAAGCAAAGGACAAAAATGACACTTTGCAACAAATCTTGGAACAATTAATAGAAACTACAACTAAGAAAGAAAGTCAACATAACTTAAAACATATCTCAGAAAAATTTATTATTGAAAAATTCACAAGCAAAAATCCTAATGCGATGCAATGGATAGAAATTTTTGAAAAAGAGTGTGCGCGCTTTAATATAACAAAAGATGAGACAAAAATAGACATTTTGAGAGGTTATTTTTAGATAAACCTTGTTTGGATTGGTATAGCTCGATGATCATAAAACTAACAATAAATTCTGAATGGAGTGAATGGAAAGACAAGTTTTTAGAAACTTTTAAAAACCAAGGATGGGACATAGTCACATATGCTCTCGCATTTAGGTATAAAGAAGGACAGTTAATTGATTATGCCATAAAAAAAGAACGGCTTTTATTAGATATAAACAAATCTATAGATTCCAAAACAATGATAGATCTTATTGCAACTGGTTTACCTGGATTTATCTTAAATAAGTTAAACAGGGATGAACTCAACAACACTACTGACTTGTTCAACGAGATAAGAAAATATGAAGGCACGATATATAAGAAAAACTCAACTAACATAAAGAGCAGTACATTTTATAATAAAAATAAAACTTATGAGAAGAAGTCATGTAAGATTTGTGAGTCTTTGGACAAAGGAATTAGATATCATCCGGAGGAGTCATGTTGGTTCAAGAAAAATAAAAATGAACCTGAAAAAGTTCTTAAAACTAAAAATGTAAACAATAACTCCATAATTGAAGTAGACATAAATACTGAAAAAAAAACTAGTAAGCACACCATTAATCAAAATCAAGCTTTTATTAGAAAATAAACTAGAAGTGAGTGGTATTTATGATTCAGGCTCACAGATTTCTATTATAAATTCAAGATTAATAAAAGTAAAAGAAAAAAAAGATGATGTGAACATAGCATACATGAAAACGGTTAATGGTGTGAAGAAGATGGATGGCTTGATAACAATAAAAATTAAAATATTTGATTTAGAAGAAGAGGTGGATGTATACATAGTAGAAAATGAAGATTTTGATGATTTCATAATCGGATTAGATATGATAAAGAAATTCAGATTAACCCAAAATGAGAACTTGCAGATAGAACAAAAGAAAATAACAAATAAAATAGACAGGATGTCTAAAGATAACAGAAATGAAGATAATAATATAAAAAAATATACAGTAAATTTCAATGAACACATAGAAACAGAGGAATTTATAAGTATGACAGACCATTTAGATAATCAAAAGAAAATTGAGATAGAGAAAATTATAAAGGAATATAAAACAATATTTGCTAAGGACAAGTATGATATAGGTTCAGTTAAAGATTATGAAGCTCGCATAGATTTACAAGTAAATAAATATTGTAGTAAAAGACCATACAGATGTACAATACAAGATAGATTAGAAATTGAAGAGCAAATATCGATGTTACTAAAGAACAATTTAATAGAAGAATCATACAGTCCTTTCGCTGCTCCAGTGACATTGGCGTTTAAAAAAGGTGAAAATAGAAAATCCCGTTTATGTGTAGATTTCAGAGAGTTAAACAAAATAGTTATACCACAAGCTCAACCATTTCCTTTGATAGATGATCTAATTATCAAAACTAGAAATTGCAAGTATTTTACTACACTAGATATAAACTCAGCATTTTGGGCAATACCATTACGGGTGGAAGACAGAAGTAAAACAGGATTTGTCACACAAGATGGCCACTTCCAGTGGACCTGCCTCCCTTTTGGCTTGAAAACATCACCAGCAATTTTCCAGAGAATCTTAAGCAATATTCTAAGAAAACACAATCTCACAGGATACTCTGTTAACTATATTGATGATATTTTGATATACTCGTCTACCTTTGAAGAACATATAAGGCACATTAGAAATGTATTACAGGCAATAATTAAAGAAGGCTTTAGACTGAAGTTTAAGAAATGTACCTTTGCTTCAGACTCGGTAAAATACCTCGGCCATATAATTTAGAACAATTCAGTAAGACCACTAAAAGACAATTTGATTTCAATAAGGAACTTTCCAACTCCTAAGACGCAAAAGAACATTAGACAATTTTTGGGAAAAATAAACTTCTACCATGACTATATACCAAGAAGTGCAATTATCTTAGATCCATTACACAATTTATTACGAAAAAACGAGAAATTTGTATGGTCAGAGAAATGTGAAGAAGCATTCAATCTGATAAAAAGATATTTATGTTCGCAACCGGTCTTGGAAATATTCGACAAAGACTTACCAATCAAAATCTTTACCGATGCATCTTTGGAGGGCATTGGAGCAATATTAAAACAGACACAACTAGATGGTAAAGACAAACCGGTGGCATATTTCTCAAAAAAATTGAATGAACATCAAAAACGGAAAAAGGCTATATATTTAGAATGTCTTGCTATGAAAGAAGCTGTTAAATATTGGCAGCACTGGCTCATCGGAAAACAATTCACCATTTACTCAGATCACAAACCTCTAGAGAACATGAACATTAAATGCAGGACAGATGAAGAATTGGGTGATCTCACATACTACCTATCTCAGTATGACTTTACCGTAAAATATATACCTGGTAAAGAAAATGTAGAAGCAGACTGTTTGAGCCGAAACCCTGTATTAGAACCAGAAGATAACAGAGAGGAAACATTGAGAATAGTTAATTTAATACAAATAAAAGATATAGTTGGAGACCAAGAGAAAAATGAAACAATAAGAGAAAAGAAACAAAATTTAATACTAAAAAATAATATCTATTATAAAAAAATAAAGAAACAGGAAAAGATTATCCTCTCAGAAGAATTTAGTAAAAAACTTATAAAAAAGGTGCATGAAGATTTATGCCATATTGGGATCAGACAACTGCAGAAAAAAATAAGTTCAATATATACGGCTATAAACCTAACAAAAAATATCATAAATATTTGTAAAACATGTGAAATATGCATAAAAAATAAATCAAGATGTCAAAAAAAAAATTGGATTACTGTCACAACTGGGACCAGCCACCAAACCATTTGAAATAATGTCAATGGATACTATTGGTGGATTTGGAGGATCTAGGTCTACAAAGAAATATCTACACCTTTTAGTAGATCACTACACAAGATATGCATTTATTGCGACTTCGAAAACCCAGAATGCATGTGACTTTATAAATTTAACAAAGAAAGTACTAGAGACAGATGAGATTGGAATTATCCTGACAGATCAATATCCGGGCATAAATTCAAGAGAATTTAAACAATTTTTGCAGGAAAATAATATTAAACTAATTTTTACAGCCGTGAATACACCATTCTCGAACGGCTTGAATGAAAGATTAAACCAAACAATAGTAAATAAAATAAGGTGTAAAATGAATGAGAAAAATAATAAGAGAACATGGACAACACTGGCAAGAGAATGTATACAAAAATATAATGAAACAGAACACTCCGTTTTGCACCAAAATATTTACTGGATGGTACAAATGTCAGTATTCTACCAAATGAATTCAAAACGATGGAAAAGGAAGACAAGTGGATTGCTGATAGAAGATTGGCATTAGAGAATACAATAAAATCTCATGAGTATAACAAGAAAATATTTGATAGAAATAGAAAAATGCAAGAATTTAATGTAGGAGACAGTGTATATGTAGAAAATGGAAATAGACTGAATAGAAAGAAATTAGACGAATTAAAAATAGGCCCTTTCAAGATAATAGAGAAAATATCGAATTCCATTTATAGGATTGATACAGGCAACAGAAAAACAGAATCAACATTATTTCATATAACAAAATTGCAACCTGTCATAACAGAGGCTGAAGAAGATGAAGGAGATGATAATGAATATGAAGATGACTTATAAGTACATTTTACAGATATATTGCTTAGAATTTTCGCTCTTAGGGGGGGAGATGTAATGAAATGAGTGACATTTCATTCATTTGAATTTGCCGCGCTTCGCGTATCAGCTGTCTGTCGCATAGGTACCTATGATTAGTGATCTGTGTCGATGATTTAAAATGGCGAGGGACGCTGAAATTGTTTTGTGCATTTTTTATCGTAATAAAAACTCATAGAAAGAATGTGATTGAGGACTCGAGATATAGTGAACTTTAAATGTCGTTTCTTTGTTATTTCAGGTGAGATAGAAGTGTAATTGTCGTAACTTGATAATAACTAGATAATTGTAAAATAAAACAAAACTTGTAATAAAACAAAACTTTGTTATTTCAGAGAAACAACTTGTGGTTTCATTTTGGAGATCCTCAATGTCTTATATATATATTTATATTGTTTCAGTATGGGATGAGCCGTTTGTGCTGGGTTTGTTACAAGATCAAGTGATAGTGCAGACTGTGGAGCCTTCATTGTTTATACAGACTTTACCGGATCTCAATAAAGCAAGACTGATGTATAGGTAATGACTTACTTCAACCACTTCCCACTAATGAGTTCAAGTTGCTAGAACTATAATCTTCTCTCAAAATGTCTTACTCTATCATGGACCCAGTGGTTAAGAACTTTGAGAACATGCAGAGCTCTCATGGACCTTTAATATAGTATGTACTGATTTTTTTTAATTTGGCTCATAAACTGCCTCTTCTATCAACAGAGCCAGCAGATTACTTATTTTCATAGGCAAGTTTTCTCATAGTTAATATCATCATTATCATAATTAGTTATTAAGTTAAATTATATATTCGCATGCTTGAGATGGGCTCTACCAATCCTCAAGTGTATGCTCATTGTTCAGTGCTCATACCTTTTTTATTCTTTTTATTCTAATTTTGATAACAAAAACATGAGGCGCGGCACCTAGTGGCTGGGCCTTTCTGGATGGTTCTGAAAATGCTTGTACTGCAGGTGTAAGCGCGGCCTGATCTTCGTGTCGTCGATGGGGCAGGTGTGGTGCCTGAGCTCCGTGGACATCACCAAGCAGCGGCAGCAGCTGCTCAAGGACAAGCAGTTCCAGATCGCCATTGATTTAACGGTAACTACTGTAGTCATCAGTGAGCAAGAGCAGATGTCGCACAGTTTAGTGTTTCACTATTTCCGCGGGAACCATCGGTTTTACCGGGACTAAAAGTAGCCTATGTGTAATCCAGGATACAATCTATCTTCATTCCAAATTTTAGCCAAATCGGTGCAGTAGTGAAGCGGCGTGAAATATTTAAAGTTTGTAAAATACAAATGCCAAGTGTGCCAAATTTGGAGTCTCTACACCCAGTAGTTTGGGCTGTGCGTTGATATATCAGTCAGTCAGTCAGTTTGTTCTTTTGTATATTTAAATGGTGATAACTATTTACCTTTTAAACTTGAAACTCCTTTGTTACTAAATTAAATGTAATCAATACGACTATACTCAATTACTATGTTAACTCGACTTTTGATTTTGGAATATTATTTCCTTCCTGCTAGTTTTCCTGTTTTATGAATTATATTATTGTCCTCATTTTGTTAACTTGCGTTTAGTTTCAAATTGTGATTTAAAGGGTTTATACACTTTTCTTCATTTGTTACGTATAGTGCTTACGATTTTTGTAGCTTAGTTAATTTTGTAAAATTTTTATAGTCAGGGAAATATGAACAGTTGTGAAATCACACTAATATTATTTAGGTAAAATTTTTTATGTTTATTTTGTTTGATAATTTTGATGTGTACTTTTTATAAGTAGGTTTGGTTGAGTCATGAAAAGGATTTTATTAGATACTTCATCCCCACCCACCAACAATCATAGCATAATATTATGTATCAATATATTATATTTAATACAGGTAAATTTTAATAATTTATTTGCTACAGTATAGAGCTGACTTTTGTCTTTTATAGTGGTACGAGTTGACCCGGCAAACGTTGTTTTGCAACACAAATTATTTGTAGAAGTATGAACAATAGTTTACGTTCTTCCTATAGAACGTAAACTATTGTTACTCCTGTACTGTACTATTGTATACTCCTGTATAGGAGTATCATTACAAACACTAAGAGAGTTTTATACAATAGACTAGAATTTTTAATTATAGAAGAGAACTCTATTTTGCCATTAGGGATATAAAAAATAGCTTACGACCTACCGAACATACACATAAAATTGTATAACAATAAACAGTCGAGCCTTTAGGTGGAATGTGGTAACAAAAATGGGCACGAGTATTTTATTTATTAGAAGATTATGGCCAACTAGTACATATTTTAAACAACATAATATGTTAGTTAATTATGTTCGCGGTGATTAATTATGTTGTAATAACAATTGCGATATCGGTGTTACTTTTAACTAACAAAACTGAACACCATACAACTGAGTTGTGTATATGACCATTATTGGTAACAGTCAGGTCAGTGTACGTAACCACATCTAAAATGTTTCAAACCAAAATCAAAAAGAGGCAAGCTGAAATTATCAGACTTATAAATGTAAGATCGCAGTATTATAAGCGGTAGTGATGTTCAATATTTATCTATTTAAAGGCAATTTGTTACCGAGGTTTTAATAATTATAATCACAACTGTTCATGTTTAACGCTGTGGTAAAATAATATCTATTGTATAATATGTTGTGCTTCCACATTCTGATTTAATTTCCAGTAAAAAAAATTCAAACCATGTCTTTGCCGAGAATCGATAGTAAAAAACGTAAAGATACTATGAAACTATTAGTATGGGTAAGTTTGGTGAAGGACGATCTAATTGGGAAAATCTAGTCTAGTTCTCTTATCTACTCTCTCGATGTAGCGGGTGCCCGCGGCTACGTTCGCGTGAATTACGTTTTTTCACAAATACCGCGGGGACCGTGGATCTCTCCAGGATAACAAGTAGCCTACGTACAAGGGGATTCGTTTTGAAAAATCCTTTCTTATTGCACCCTTACACCTAATAAGAACCTATATGTGTCAGTCTCTAGACTCAGCGGTTAGGGCTGTGCGATCGACATACATACACGCGTAGAGTGTCTGCACTAGTCAGTCGAATTCTTCCTTTATAATATGTATATTATTTAGATTAGAATACTAATCTTCGCGTCGCACATTTCACAGAATTTGTCAGACAGTTCGCCTGAAGAAAAAAACCAAACGGTCCGGTCCATTCAAAAGCTGTACGCGCTCGAGTTGTTTGACAACAAACTCTACTCCCAGTCTATGAAGGAGTTCATCAAACTGAACACTGACCCTGCTGACGTCATCAAACTGTTTCCCGAGCTAGACAAACCGGCGGACACTCAGAAGAAGAGTGGCGAGTCTGATTCGAAGAAGAAAGATCAAGAAAACGCTCTAAAGGCGTTGACTGAATATCTGTTAGCGTTGAGAAGCAAGCTCGGGGTGAAGACGACGGAAGCGGGTGGTAGTCAAGACGAGGCCACCAGTCAAAGAAATGTTGCTCAACAGTTGGAGTTGATCGATACCACGCTGTTGAAATGCTATTTACAGGTATAGATTGAACTTTTGCTGACTTCAGTTAGTTCTTGATTGCAATATCATGTGATGGTAAATAATGATGCAGCAGAAGATGTTGAATTTGGAAGGAGAATAGCCTTTCTCGGTTGCTATTTGGCAATGCACCGGAGTGCTAAATCGTTTGCTGGTAGAGTGGTACAAACTGTTCTCAATAAAGTCTCACTATAAAATAAAAACCTGAGCCAATTTAGAATTGATAAAACCCTAATTATAACCGTATACGGGGGCTGAAATTTTGTATACATGTTTAGTTTGGGTAACAATGCATAGTAATCTGTGTGACGTCAATTTAAATCCAACATTAATGTGCAGACCAACGATGCGCTGGTGGCAGCCTTACTGCGCTTGAACAACTGTCGGCTGGACGAAGCGGAGCGCACGCTGTTGCAGCACAGCAAGCACAGCGAGCTCATCATCCTGTACCAGACCAAGGGCCAGCACACCAAAGCACTGCAGCTGCTGCGCGAGCAGGCCAAGCAGCCGGACTCCAGCCTGAAGGGCTATCACCGCACCAAACAATACCTGCAGCGTCTCGGTAACTACGGATAAATAAACTTGGCCCTCCCATGGTCTGCGGGACGCGGGACGGGTGTGCGATTGGCTATACACGATACGATGTAATGACTCGCAATTCAGAATTCGCCTATGGTATTTTCTTGCGTGTGTATCATTATCCACGTCGCAAGATTAATATTATCGTGTGTAGCGTAATTCACGTCAGTCACTGACAGCTGATTAGTTGAGCGCACTGATCCCTATTCTATGGATCCACAGTGAACCTAGCCTGAGTTGTATAGAATGTTTAATCCATAGAATAGAGATCAGTGGTTGAGTAGCTCCCGCCCCGCGTCCCGCAGACCATGGGAGGGCCAAGTTTATAGCGGTCTAACTAAAGGTGGGTTTCACTAGCACTGTAGGTACAAACGCTACAAGTATAGCGGTTTTATTAGGACCCCTATTTAGCGAGCCGGATTTGCTAATCAAATCCAAGTAAATGCATTAAATGACTGATACATTGTTTCAGGTTCGGAGCACATAAATTTAATCTTCAAATTTTCCGATTGGATACTAAAAGAGTACCCCGAAGAAGGCTTAAAGATATTCACTGAGGACATATTAGAAGTGGAAAACCTACCGCGGGCGAAGGTCCTGGATTTCCTACTGAGGGAACACGAAAATCTAGTCATTCCGTATTTGGAACATGTGATACACACGTGGAACGATACTAATCCGTTTTTCCACGACGCTTTAATAAAAATGTACAGAGAGAAAATAACTGATAAGAAGGCTGATGCTACTGAAGAAGAGTTGCAGCACATTAAGTCTAAGCTTGTGTCGTTCTTGGAGACTTCCTCGCATTATACGCCGGAGAGGGTGATTCTACACTTTCCGAATGATGCGTTGTTCGAGGAGCGAGCGATCATTTTGGGCAAACTTGGGATACACGAGCAGGCGTTGGCTATTTACGTACAGATTCTTGGTGAGTGCAAATCGCTAATCTCTATGTTATGGATTCATTATTTCATTCATATGAAAGTTCCTTTTTAGGGTTCCAAACCAATTTGGTAAAAATGGAACCCTTATGGTGAGATAAGATTCTTTTAACTTTTTACTTCTTTTATAGTACCTATGGAACCCTCGGTGCGCGAGTCCGACTCGCACTTGGCCGGTTTTTTGTAGTTATAGCGCCTCCCTCGAACGACTAAATTGACATTTGTTGCTAGTGACCGTCATTTTGATTGTCATTTTATTTTAGTTTCATGGACGCTTACGCCAGGTTACGCTACAATCAGCGCCAAATTGGCGAAAATCAAGTGTCTTCATTTTTACGTTGACAGTCAGCTATCCATAGAATAAAAGTCGGAGAGAACTATAGGAGTTCAAAAATGTACCACAAATTTTAAGTGACATCCCTAAAAACGGGTCATTCTGTATTACGCTTCGTTGACATCACAGTTAGGGTTGCTAAAAAGATTTTTCTAAATTAAATAATAAGTTTCGTATTGAAAATAAAACAAAATAATTGGGTCTTCTTATCTCCATTTGTGAGTTTCTAGGATCAAGTAAAAAGGTTAGCTGCGGTCACACTATAAGAATTAACCAACACCTTGTATATTTATTTATTTATTTAATTTCAGGCGATGTGGAAAGAGCCATTCGATACTGCGAAAACGTCGGCGAAAAGTCTAAAGACAAAAACGTGGATGTGTACGTGATTCTGATGAAGATTCTCATGAACCCCGAGCAATGCAACTCACTGACGGGCCCGCTCGCCAGCGCGCCGCGACACCCCAACTCGTCGGTGCAGGACATGGAGACGGCGCTCAGTATACTGGAGAAGCACGCCGACAAAATATCCCCTATTAAGGTTTGTTGTGGCACTTTTTATTTATGCAGCCTTTGGGTATATCTCATGAACCCCGAGTAATGCAACTCACTGACGGGCCCGCTCGCCCACCCGCCGCGACACCCCAACTCGTCGGTGCAGGACATGGAGACGGCGCTCAGTATACTGGAGAAGCACGCCGACAAAATATCCCCTATTAAGGTTTGTTGTGGCACTTTTTATTTGTGCAGCCTTTGGGTATATCTCATGAACCCCGAGTAATGCAACTCACTGACGGGCCCGCTCGCCCACCCGCCGCGACACCCCAACTCGTCGGTGCAGGACATGGAGACGGCGCTCAGTATACTAGAGAAGCACGCTGACAAAATATCCCCTATTAAGGTTTGTTGTGGAATTTTTTATTTGTGCAGCCTTTGGGTTAATTCTCATGAACCCCGAGTAATGCAACTCACTGACGGGCCCGCTCGCCCACCCGCCGCGACACCCCAACTCGTCGGTGCAGGACATGGAGACGGCGCTCAGTATACTGGAGAAGCACGCCGACAAAATATCCCCTATTAAGGTTTGTTGTGGCACTTTTTATTTGTGCAGCCTGTGGGTTAATTCTCATGAACCCCGAGCAATGCAACTTACTGTCGGTCCCGCTCGCAACCGCGCCGCGACACCCCAACTCGTCGGTGCAGGACATGGAGACGGCGCTCAGTATACTGGAGAAGCACGCCGACAAAATATCCCCTATTAAGGTTTGTTGTGGCATTTTTTATTTGTGCAGCCTGTGGGTTCATTCTCATGAACCCCGAGTAATGCAACTCACTGACGGGCCCGCTCGCCAGCGCGCCGCGACACCCCAACTCCTCTGTGCAGGACATGGAGACGGCGCTCAGTATACTGGAGAAGCACGCCGACAAAATATCCCCTATTAAGGTTTGTTTCTGCACTTTTCATTTGTACAGCCTGTGGGTTAATTCACATGAACCCTGAGCAATGCAACTCGCTGACGGGCCCGCTCGCCCACGTGTCGCGACACGCCAACTCGTCGGTGCAGGACATGGAGACGGCGCTCAGTATACTGGAGAAGCACGCCGACAAAATATCCCCTATTAAGGTTTGTTTCTGCACTTTTCATTTGTACAGCCTGTGGGTTCATTCACATGAACCCTGAGCAATGCAACTCGCTGACGGGCCCGCTCGCCCACCCGCCGCGACACCCCAACTCGTCGGTGCAGGACATGGAGACGGCGCTCAGTATACTGGAGAAGCACGCCGACAAAATATCCCCTATTAAGGTTTGTTTCTGCACTTTTCATTTGTACAGCCTGTGGGTTAATTCACATGAACCCTGAGCAATGCAACTCGCTGATGGGCCCGCTCGCCCACCCGCCGCGACACCCCAACTCGTCGGTGCAGGACATGGAGACGGCGCTCAGTATACTGGAGAAGCACGCCGACAAAATATCCCCTATTAAGGTTTGTTTCTGCACTTTTCATTTGTACAGCCTGTGGGTTAATTCACATGAACCCTGAGCAATGCAACTCGCTGACGGGCCCGCTCGCCCACCCGCCGCGACACCCCAACTCGTCGGTGCAGGACATGGAGACGGCGCTCAGTATACTGGAGAAGCACGCCGACAAAATATCCCCTATTAAGGTTTGTTTCTGCACTTTTCATTTGTACAGCCTGTGGGTTAATTCTCATGAACCCTGAGCAATGCAACTCGCTGACGGGCCCGCTCGCCCACCCGCCGCGACACCCCAACTCGTCGGTGCAGGACATGGAGACGGCGCTCAGTATACTGGAGAAGCACGCCGACAAAATATCCCCTATTAAGGTTTGTTTCTGCACTTTTCATTTGTACAGCCTGTGGGTTAATTCACATGAACCCTGAGCAATGCAACTCGCTGACGGGCCCGCTCGCCCACCCGCCGCGACACCCCAACTCGTCGGTGCAGGACATGGAGACGGCGCTCAGTATACTGGAGAAGCACGCCGACAAAATATCCCCTATTAAGGTTTGTTTCTGCACTTTTCATTTGTACAGCCTGTGGGTTAATTCTCATGAACCCTGAGCAATGCAACTCGCTGACGGGCCCGCTCGCCCACCCGCCGCGACACCCCAACTCGTCGGTGCAGGACATGGAGACGGCGCTCAGTATACTGGAGAAGCACGCCGACAAAATATCCCCTATTAAGGTTTGTTTCTGCACTTTTCATTTGTACAGCCTGTGGGTTAATTCACATGAACCCTGAGCAATGCAACTCGCTGACGGGCCCGCTCGCCCACGTGTCGCGACACGCCAACTCGTCGGTGCAGGACATGGAGACCAAAATGAGATACCAATATTGAGTTGGGTATCATATGAAAGGGCGTTACTTATATTTTACAGGAAAAATAAAATCAACTATCTATTATATTATTTATATACTTTTTATGATAATAACAATAAACCGCCGAAAACGAAGTTAGGTTTGCGGTTCGGCACCAAAAGTACCTAGTAATGTGTAAATTATACTCGTAAATTCATGAACAAAAGTGATTCTTTTAATGTTTTACTTTTATAGTATAGACCCTCGGTGCGCGAGTCCGACTCGCACTTGGCCGGCTTTTTTTAGTTCCATAGACGCTCACGCCAGGTTACACAGCAATCAGCGCCAAAATGGCGAAAATCAAGTGTCTGTCGTAGAATAGGGATCAGTGGCTGGAGAACTAATACCGGTGTCGTTGTTCAGGCGCTGTCGGTGCTGCCGGACGCGGTGCCGCTGGGGCGCCTCAAGCTGTTCCTGGAGAGCGCGCTGCAGAGCCAGCTCACGCTCAAGCGGCGCACGCAGGTGCTCAAGGGACTGCTGTACGCGGAACACTTGCAGGTATTACGTCCATTTTAAGCGTATCTACAATTTGTCATAGAAGAATATGACCATTGATTAAAGATCTGAAAGATCAGCACTTACTGACGTCACGCATTTATTTTTAGCCTCCGCCCTGAAGCCGGATTTTTAATTTGTCAAAACCGTAAAATGACGCTAATGTATGTGACCGACAGCGGTATGTGCGCGCTGTCAGCAATAACGAAATGTTCGACGCGCGACGCCATGTTTGAGAAATGTTTAGCTTCAACAGACAGATGGACAAAAAAGCTATCTTATACGGGTACCGTTTTTTTTTCTTTTGAGGCACGGAGCCCTAAAAAGAAGAGGATCGGAATTTTTGAAATATTTATTTTAATTCCAATAAATTATTAAATACTCATCAAAATGATCGCACCCTGCGGAATTTGAACCGGCATCCCCTAGCTGTCCCAAGCTCATTATATAATTGTTTGCAGGTACAAGAGGTGAAGCACTTCCACGAGTCGAAGAAGACCGTGATCACGGAGTACGACCTGTGCCCCGTGTGCAAGAAGCGCTTCGGCAACCAGAGCGCGTTCGTGCGCTACCCGAGCGGCGACGTCGTGCACTACTCGTGCCGGCTCGACAAGTGAACTGGCAACGCGTGTGTCTCACTGACCCCTATACTACAAGTACGCTGGACTTCCGAATGTAATAAAATGGAAAATAATTAAAATGGAGACTTAATAGAAAAAAATCTGTAAAATATACGGCGAAGGCATTGACTTATACTCTAGACGGGGCGGACCGCGCGAAAAAATGTCGCCAGTTTATGGGAGCAAAACCCCCTCCGGCGTCAGTAGTAAGCTGTAAGCCTACGCAGTATTTCGCAGGAGTTTCGACACATGGCTCTACATTTTCTTGTATGAAGAAGGTTTACGTAAAATGTTCGGATGGGCCTATCTTGACTATTATTATCAATGGGCGAAGGTCCTATGTCAAGGATTGATGGAGGAGCAAACGATAACTCGCTGAAACGGTCCAGTAAGGTTAGCATAGGTTTTTACAACTTTCGAGTCGATGTAGTATGTAGATGTATGGAGAAATCAGTTCTGTTTATTCGAAACGGTCGACTCGAAAGTTGCACAAAAACATGTACTAACCCTACAGTTATAGTAGTGGCATCTTTTCTTTATGCTTCTCGCAAAAAAAGGTATAGGATTTTCATACAGTTTATATATTTTCGTACCATTCCATAATAGTAGATTTTTTCTTGGCAAGCGCGCTCCATCCTAGACCTCATCATTTCTGTCCATCCATATCCATATGATTGTAGTCAAGCGCAAGCTTAAAAAAAAAACAAAAAAAAAACATGGTTAACGTAAATTTTTCCTTGAGAAATTGTGTGCTTCGTACACAAATATTAGGATAGCTTCATTGTGGTTGCCACTTACATTTCATTAAGCTTCCTCCCACATTTCTGATTGCAAGGGAATGCTGGAATTTCCTCTTGTTTTGAGCAATCGAACTCATGTATGCTAATGCATCCAAATCTCTCTGATATCAGCTCGTCTTTCAATGGTTATCGACAAATTGGATCGTCGATTTGGCAGCTGATATCTGGGCCAGTTATATATAACGTTTCTCAGCTTTTAGGGGCATTTCACACTTAAACGGCCGGCAATACTCCGTTCCGAATCTTTCGCGTTGCGTTCGATAGTAAACATTATTCGTTTGCACGGATTTTTACGATCAATTTATAAAGATTTGGGTTGATAATGGTGCTATTTGGTTTTACTAAGTCTCAACTAATATTACACATTCAAGATCAATGCTGTGCACTTTGCACGGAGAACATTATGCAAAAGAATAAGAATGATAAAAAAGAAGTGTCAAAATTTTAGAATTTTTCGAAACCGAATAGACGCCCTTTTAGTAACTGGGCGCCCCTATAAAAATTTGCTTTTTTTTCTCGTGTTGATTTATTAAGTACGTTTGGGAATATTCGTTGACGGTTGCTGCCGTTTACGTGTGCATTGACCCTTAATGAGTAATGAATCTTTATATAGTGCGGTAACTGGCTATTTTGAGTCTTATGCCTTTTTATTGCACCTAAGTCATTGAACAGACAATTGTTAATTCTTATAGTTTTACGTATACATACTTTATTCTATAATTTTTAATGTATTCTCGATGGCTGTATTATTAAGTAATAATATGTACGAATGATATTATACAATCAGCAATAATAATCAATGTATAAACTGTTTCTATTGTAATATAGTAAATTTTATACAGAAAAATATATATTTCTTTGATTTTGAGAAAACACATCAGTGCCAATTCTGTGGTACAAAATATCTAACTAAAGTATTTTGACGCGTCTTAATCTTTTCAAAATGCTTTCCGACTCCCGTGGTAAGGGATTGCACTATGTCACGGAATACATAAATAGTACCTAACGGTACAGTAAGTAGGAAATTGCGACTCTAGCGTTGACACAATAAGAGCAATTCAGTTCGCAATAGCGCCTGGCTACGCCTCAGGAAAGAACACAGTCAATAAACGCAAAGTTGTAGTCTCATTCTATCGCGAAACTTTATCGCATTCGACGTAATAAGGTTGCCTCGCACGCAGCGCGTGAAATAGACCGTACAAGAACTAACGCGAGCAAAGTAGCCGGCGTGTGGCGGCCGTCTGAAATTAGTATGTCGAGACGGCTGTAGTTTCTCGGCCACGTGATAGGTGGACCTGGGCTGACTGTTTAGACGCCTCAAATAGTTACGAGATTTTGCGGTACAACGATACAACCGAATTGGCACCATTGATTGAGAACTAAAAATTTAAATCTTAACTGTATCTATACTTGGGCTCACTAATTAAAAGCTCAAGAAAAAAAACGAGCTTTCAATTGATTTCAAATAAACGAAACTACTAACGATATACTATCAAGATTCAAGGCCAAGTAGTATAAGTACAGTCGTCGAGACTTGATACTGATGCTGAATATATTCATAGATCTCGATAAAAACATGCTTATTAATAGAGGAATACATAATTGATGGATGCTAATCGTTGTGGGCGAGCGGCGTGACGTAGCGGTGACGCAAGCCGTCGCTGACGCAGCGGCCGCCGGAACGCGTACCGGCGCTCGCGCCGCACCGCCGCGCGCCTCTGTGGCCCAATGGATAAGGCATCGGCCTCCTAAGCCGAGGATTGTGGGTTCGAGTCCCACCAGAGGTAATCCTAGATTTTTTACCGAAAAGGTTTTTAGATAAATTTATTTTCACAACAGAAATATTATGTAGAGACAGGATACTTTGAATGTAAGCAGGGTATATGCAGGTAGAGATTCTTGACTTTTTTTTACTACAAGTTAATGTCATCAGATGGTAAATGATGATGCTGCCGAAGATGTTATAGTACTAATTTGGAAGGGATAAGTTAACTTACTACTCCGGTGTCTACACAGCATAGCGCGCGCTGGAACACGATAACTAGGTAGGTACGAGTACGTCTTTCCTGGTAGAGTGGTAACTAGCCACATCGAAGGCTCCCACGGGGCCGTAAATGAAATGAATTTTATTTGCAAGAAACATTGTACATAAGATGTTCACATAAAATTAATAATTTGCCAGTATGTTTCGTCAATTGACATGCAAAATATTATGTGTGTTATGAATTGTCTACATGATCATTCCCTTTTTTGCACAATTTCGATAATTAGGTATATTAAATTATGCTCAAAGTACCTGCACATTACAGTAATGCTAGGTACAGTATTGTTTTAATATTATATCATACAAACATAGTACCAAAAGGTCAAATCAATTCTGTAACATTACTGCTTTAAGAGATGGTGGTACGGCCTCCGAGTGTACCTGATTCTTTAGAATTTTATAACTTAAAAATTGTAAGATTCTTAAGAGACCCGTAGACCGTAGTGGCAATCTAGCCCGCGTCCTCTCACTTAAACCCTAGTGCGAACCACTGAGCCAGGGAGATCTTTTTGATATGGGATAGGCTTGCACTTGTGTGGCGACTGGGGACTCTACACACCTACATACATACATAGGTCGTACATACCTACTTAGTTGCAGCCTCAAATTACATCGGGCTGTTCGGCGCGTCAGTTTTAAATTGCGAACCTAGTTTTTTTTAAATTTAACGATTTCATAGTAGGTATACTTACCATCAGCAGCCGGCACCGCGCCCTGCCATTTATACCAGTCTATTTTTCTACCTTATACAAATTATAGTGAAAAACCTTCATACGAAGTTTAATTTAAATTAGCAGCATTGTGTGACAGAGAACGCAAGTGCAAATTTCATTTTAGAGTACCTAAATGAGACCTCGCTTTATCACCATGTCGTGCACACAACATAAAAACGTGGTCGTTTTTGGAGGTTTAGGGCTCATATAGCGATTTAAATCTTTGAGGTCGATACGCCTTGGGCCTTGGAACGCGAAAGTTAGGAGGGTTTTCTAAATTTTACGATTCTTATAAGAAACATGGAAGAAAATCGTTTCGTTTGCCACTGCAGACTGCTCTCAGCGATTTGCTGTTTGTATTTTAGAAAGGTGAAGGAGTTATAAGGTTGTGGAGTAATTTAAAACTAGGTTTTAGTAGTAACTAGTATTTTTATCGCTATTAATGTATGTACCTAGGTACTGTACTGCTACCGTAATCTGTAAGTAGGTAGTCTTGATATTATAAGTAAATAGGTACCTGTGTATGTTCCTCGTTATGATTTCTAGCTTATCTTGATGTTATTGTACGAAGAACATTGTTTTTAAATTAATATTATCCGAAAACGGCAATGTTATGGGTATCTATCATATTAATATTATTAATGTAAAATTCTGTATGTTTGGATGTATGTACATCAATCACGAAAATCGACGAAGACGAAGAACATCAATCAAGTTACTACTAGAACTAATTTGGCTGAAATTGTATAGTTTTGCCCTGGCTTAACACGGGATATTTATTGAAAAATCTACGGTTCCTGTGGGACGAGACATTTGACAACACCGTGTAATGTAAAAGTAAAGTCTAAAGGTCCTTTCTATGATAGGAACAAACGATTTCATAAGCCCGCAGGTAACTAAGCCCCATCCTTACCTTATTTTACGTAGACACCTGACTAAACTCATATCTTGTTAATATGGTCGTCTGAATACACGTGTTGAAATATCGTATGGTCTACAAACAAATTTGACATAGCCGCAATAAAAGCAGCCGAAACCTATAAAGAATTTTTCAGGGGCTAGATAAAAGAAATTAATGCTCGAATTTTTAAATACGAGTAGCTACTCTTCGTAGCACATAACGTAGCATCTACAGTCTCGTAGGTAGGTATTTATTATGCGAACCCTGTAGGCTGTAGCGATTCTCTACGGACTAAGAAGCTACGAGATTTACGTTTAAAGTATCTTACAATCTAAATACCTATAGAAATTAATATAAAACTTGTAACTTAGATAAGTGTTCTCTATCTAAATGAAGGTTTCGACACTTTTGTATGTAGGTAGGTATATGGAGAGAGTTGCTTTAATGTGTATAACCGATTGCTTTTTATGACTAACTTTCCCTTTTTATGAAGTTTTTACTTACAATACACATGAAGAATAAGTATGAACAAATCTGGGAGAGGTTTGGGCTTAGCCTACCATAAAAAGTGAGTGGGTTGGCAGGTTTCACTTACCAGTGAGAACATAATAAATAACTTTGAACATGAACAAATATGAGGCTAACGTATCACTCTGCATTTATTTTTACTGATTGTCTCAATAAAAATTTCTTAAAATATGGCCAACCTAAAAATAACATTACTTAAACGCTCACAAAGATTTTTGTATCTAATATTAAAAGTATGTAATGTTTGTATTAGGTATATGGTACATTATAACTTCGTTCTTCCAATATGAAATTCTGCGTAACAGATTTATAAGGTGTGGTTATCATAATTCTATTTAACACGTAAAAACCTGTCATTCCAGGATTTAGCATTCCTTCAACAATGACTGCTTCGCCACCCAAGATAACATCTATCTAGTGCAGGATAGGTAACATAAGTGTCGATGCGACTCGCATATATAGAAGTCCCGTATCGCGGGGGAAAGCTGTTAGATATGATAACGATACAATTTTATTGATAACGCCCGGTGAGGCATCGATCAGTCGATATGATCGCCCGCACTCAGCCGTACGAACTTTAAATAAAACATCGAAACGACGGTAATTTCTATCGCGAATGAATTTTATCGATACGGCATAAACTGTCACATTACTTAGGTGTTAAGTGTAGTGGTGGTAACCGGTGGTTGGTGTACGATGAAAATGATGGGCGACGGCGAAGCAGGCTACGGGGAATATTACAACTATGACAATAGCTGGTCCATCATCCCGCCAGACTACGGCGCCGACCCTAGCTGCCAGTACCGGCCGCAAGTGGACGAAGACTACCGTTATGGCACTTACGCGTAAGTTACCTTATATCGATCCACTGGAATTAATTAATAATGTACCTCTTTTTGGCCCATGATACGTCATCTCTACGGCATTAATTTTCCTTACGATATTAAAACGACCATAATTCAAATTCATTATTCAAAGCATCTACGAGTATTGAGAGATTATCTAAATATACCTACTCAGTTACTTATTTATTGACTAGGATACCTTACACTATGGTACAAAAATACAATTCAGAATCGACCATATCTATCTTTACATCCGTATCTTAAAATGGTAGTAGGAGAACTCTACCGTACTTTACTCAGTTTTGTGTTCCAAGTCGGTAGAAAAAGTAGGAAGAACCTAGGTGTATATTGTTACACACTTAATTAAAATAAAGCTGATAGATTAATCCAACGAGTATGTGACTAGCTTTGCTACTGATTATCTTCAAGAGCTGTATCTTTAAAATGGGTATCTAGTTGGTACCTAGGTAGAATAATTTACTTACTTACTACTTACTTACCAATACTTTTACGTCATTGGATATCTACTCGTATTAGTCACTTTGTAGAACGTGAGGAAGAAATGCTGCACTAAACATGTATACGCTTACTTAGGTATATATTTGTAAGTGTAGGTAAGTATATCTTATACCTTTAAACGAGCAATTCTTGTATTTCTATATAATCTGGATCTCGGAAACGGCTTTAACGATTTTCATGAAATTTAGCATACAGGGGGTTTTGGGGGCGATAAATCGATCTAGCTAGGATTCATTTTTATAAAATGTCGAATTTACCAAAAAAATAAAAATATGACTACTGCTGCCATCTATTGGCCACCGAGTGAAACTCGGTCACCCAGATATTATAATTTTATGAATCATACAAAAACGTTCTTTGCATAACTTGAATATGCAAAGACTGTTGATCAGTGTGCCTCTACCTTTATGAGAACTGAATAAATCTTTGAATTGAAAAACAAAAACTATGCCTATAGACTAGCGACTAGGAAAGTGATGATACAGTCTAAGGTGGAACGCGCTTGCCTAGAAAATGCCTATTCATCCTTGACTTAAGTTGTGGTGGTTAGAAAGACTGTGCCTGGGAGGGTATTCCAGACCTTTTTCTTAGCGAAACCTATCATTTGCAGATAATATTCTTAAACCTGGTCTAAAATTAAATATGTAAATTAATAAGTATAAAGTACCTATAGTATAGATGCTTAGGAAAAGCGTTTATACGGTTCGTTGGCTCCGCTCGCGTGACGCGCTCCCATCGTCCCGGCGGCAGTGAATCGCCTGAGTACCATCGAGCTCGTAATCCGACAGCTGCGTCTTCTCCCATGCCTTCGTGGAACCCTTAATTGGTTCGGAAGCCCTCTTCGCGGCTTGCCGTGCTTTCAACCATTTAGGCACAGTGCGCCTAACCATATCGCCGCAACGGAATATTCGTGAAATCCCATCGACTTTTACGCATAGCGAACTTTTACCAGAAGATATTGGGAAACTTTGCGTCATAAATTTTATTTAAGTGCAATAGGTGCTGACAGACGGGTATTATATCTTTGATATTAGTTTGTTTTTTTGTCACGAACGCGGGAAGAAACCTCATTACACCACGTCGGCGTAATAAGCGCCTCCGGCCTTGATTTTGCATATTTATTGCTTGTTTTCGCAGTTCGTAATTGAGACATTACGAAACTGTCGCGTAATTTGATTCAGGGCGTACCCTGCAATGCAAAGAGGCATGGGTACGAGTAAGTCTGGTCACGGGGTAGTTTTTCTGGTGATAAGCAGCGGGTGGTACGCCGTACGATCGCGGTGAACTTTGTATGGTACGGTATAATATAACCCACTAAACTTTTACACAAATTACTTTCCTATCGTGCCGATCATCAGCCCCTATTATTTTATCATTACCCGCCGTTACGAATAGCAAATGATTGTCTCTTCGAATACAGCGCTTCTTTAGTTACATGGTTGCCCTGCTTATTTTGGATATTAATGATTAATAGAAATCCTTGACCTTTGCAAAAAAATATTAGGTAACTATTCTAAAGAACGCGAGATATCTACAAACGTAGTGTAAATACCTACATATTACTCGATATTACTTATATTAGTAGAAACCGACGCTATGGACAGTGGATACTGGACTACGCTATGGATATAGTCTTTTATTATTACCTACCTATTTCATTTAGAACGAACTCTTTTCAACGTTCCTTTTGTTCTCATTCTAGATTTTCTACTTGTTTCATACTTGTTTTAATTAAAAATTCAATATTTTATTTATATTTAGTTTTAATATTCGTTTTGACTTTTTTTTATTCAAAGTTTCACCGTTATAAAAGTAAAACAATTTTAAACATATAAGAAGTGCAAGCAAGCTTCGATAGATTGTACAGCAAATATCTACTACGACTGTATGATATTATGACTGTCTATCGAATATTGTGATGTCTTTCTATTAGTCTACTTCAGCAATTTCTCGAGTCAATTTCGTCGGAGCGCTTCGGTTGCAACGCTAATGTATTGAAATGACTCGAACACTCGGTATTCCTTTTTGTGTCGTCGTTTTATGTCTGGCGAAAGCTTTATGAAATTGGATGTCGTATTTTGGGATTGTCTTTTGCATTTTTTCAAATATCAACTTTGTTTTAAGCACCTACCTAAGAATTCTACCGATTACCGATTTAATCTACCGATTTAAATGAATTAAAATAAATACTTGACTTATTAAAATTCTTATAGGTAGGTATGTATACATTTCTAATACTTTAACGTGTACATGGTAGATAATTCTGATAATATTTTTTTTTAACATTAAAGCTTTATTAAAAGCCAATCGCGTTTCTAGTCTTAAAACTTTGTGTAAATGAGAATAATTATTATGAAGAGTCTTTAAAAATAATATTTTTTTTAACTATGATATTAACATAGATTTATAATAGGTCGTCGCTCGCGCTCCGAAATTAACTATAGACCTTACTCTTGTATTAGACAGCTGAAATTCGATACGCCCGTTTTGATGATAATTGATATATTAGTGTATTAAACAATTAAATTGTTTGTGTAGCTAAAATCTCCGCCACTCCTAAACAGTTTGTTGCTTGAGCATGAAACTTCGTAAAGAATTAAAAAGTTACAAAATTATAATGCTTGTTTACGATAAAAATATGTTGAATTGATTAATCGGGGTAGGCTGTAGGACTGAGAGTGCCGGCGACGGGTAGCGCCGAGCGCGCGAGGGCGCGAGCACCTGCCGCCCGCCCCACACAAATCTGGCCCTCGCAGCTTTGAGCGTACACGACTCACGACTAACCTGAGGCAGTATGCGCTAAATATTTAGTACTTGCAAATCTATACTTATGTAACTGATGATTATAGGTTTTTAAAGCATTCTAAATTAATTGGACATGTTTTATTATACTTATTAGATATTAGACAGTAAAAATTATTTTACGACTTATTAAATAAACGTACAAAATTACATAAAAATCAGAGTCAGCCATGACTTTCATACAATGTGTATACGTACACATATTATATCGTGTTTTGGGGGTAAGAGGGTTGGGGTTTGCTGTTACCTTGAACTTTAATGAAGATAATATGTGGAGGTAAAAGTTTGAGTAAAGCCTGGATTAGTGAAAACTCGAAAATTACGCGGTTGGAGCCGCTGGCAATAGCTATACCTAGTGCAGTTATTATCTCGCTGCAGACTCGGCGTGTACAATCGTATTTTTATTTGTATCACCCATTTATAAAGATAAAAAAACAACTATCGATATCAGTCATCGTAACTATTTTTTTTTATAAGTACTTAATTTGATTTTTTTAGAGATGGCCAGATCAATCGTGTCCAATATTGGCAAGATTTGCATCCGCATCTTCTTACCTATCGCTGCTGGGGCATTTATAGATTGACCAATGACCATGAGTAGGTACATCTCACCGTTTAGCGAAATAAAATTTTATCTGAAAATAAAGCACATACTGCCGTGCCGAGCAGCGAAGCGCCGATCATAAAGCGATGGGTAGATTGTAGATATTTTAAAAACTCATTCTCAATAAGTCAATTAAACATTTCACGTGCGCTGCGCTCGCTGCACGCCACTTAGGGGTGGATCAATATGAATATGCCTTTTGTTATTCGTTGCCCTTTACTCGCGCACTTTGGATCGATTCTACGTAATTTATAGATACTAACTTTTGCTCCTGGCTTCGACTCTGATAAATACGGTTTTTACCAATTATTATATACACCTACTATAAAATTATCAAGGACAAAATAGCCTTTGTGTCAATCCGAGTTTCTTCTCCGTGCAAACTTGCCTTCAGAACCTGGCGGTAGAGTTTCGACTTTTCATATTTAGGCCTATTTGAAAAATAAAGTTTTTCGTTTTCATTGCAAAGCTTCATTCTAAACTTCAGCCAATTCGTTTCAGTAGGTACCTACTGCTATGTGAAGGAGAAATAAACACACTCACATACAAACTTTCGGTTTATACAGTGTCAGATCTTCGTTTATGAATTACTGAACCAAATCAGATCAAAATTCCATCGAGTTAATTTTTTTTAGGGTTCCATACCAAAATGGTAAAAATGGAACCCTTATGGTGAGACTTTCTCCGTCCGTCCGTCCGTCTGTCACACTCGATTATTTCAGTAACTATTAAAGCTATCAACCTGAAATTTGGAATAGTTGTAGGTAATTGCGGCTCGACGTTATTGCAATCATAAAAAATTGAAAAACTTTTTTATTTTTATTTAATAAGGGGGAAAAACCGGGTCGTCAAAATTTCAAGATGAGATAAAAATATTGAGTAGGGTATCATATGAAAGGGCGTTACTTGTGTATTCTAAAACCGATTTTTATTTATTTTTATGCCTGATAGTTTTCGATTTATTGGGAAAACTGTCGAAAAAATACCGTTCCCCCCCCCTTATCTCCGAAGATTACCGATCGAAAAATCTGAAATAATTATGATCAATAGAAGTAAACGTATATTTTACAGGAAAAATAAAATCAACTCTCTAACTATTATACTTTTTTTGATAATAACAATAAACCGGCAAAAACAAAGTTACGTTTGCGGTTTGCCAACAAAAGTATATTCGTGAATAAAAGTGATACTTTTAATGTTTTACTTCTTTGATAGTATGAAACCCTCAGTGCGCGAGTCCGACTCGCACTTGGCCGGATTTTTTTTTATCTGTAGGTACGATGTTATTTTAGTTCGGGCCAACCACAAGTTCTTTATCTAAAAAAACAAATTAAGTAAGTACCTACTTTAAAGCTATTGTTTCAAAATAAAAGCGATGTTATAATGAAGCTACAATATTATAGGTACTAGTGGAGTTTATTGTTTATCCTTAAAACTCAACACCATATGGAACGGATTATGCACACCTGTTAAGGACTATCTGTCTTGTAAAATTCTTAGGTAAAGCTAAAGACTAAAGATTCAAATTACTGGCAATTGATAAAATACCTTTGGAGCTATTTATATTTTTAGTTATTAATACATACGAAGTAGGTTACCTTTAACTTAGTTAGAAGTTTTTGGTTATAATTTTTCACGGCCCATGGGTGTCTCAGAAAGTAAGTGGTTTGACCATAATCTGTATTTTTATGTATTCTATGAAAAAATCCACAACGCTTAACAACTGCAGATTAGCAGGCGTAACACACATTTAAGAAAAACATTATAATATAGAAAACTTTAAGTCTAGTTTTTAGAAATGTTTTGATTCCTCGTTAACCAAGTGATATTTATAGTTTTCGATTAAACCCAGGAAAACCTGTAACAGCTTTCCAGCTAAGTTAATGTGTTTTAAAAATCATCGTTCCAATGTGTAATATGCAAATATGTACTTAATTCACTGCTGCACACCTGGTGTCTTCCCTAATCCATTTCAATTGTGTTGTAGTATTCTACCTACTTAAGCAAATAAATAACAAACAGATGTTCGATCCTTTTGCTAAGCCTCCATTAAGGTTCTTCTCGTATTGCCTAACATTGTTTAGTAATTATGAACTAAAGTATAAAACAAATCCACCATACTATTCCAACCAAAAATTTGGATTTGTTGTATGTTAAGCAATTGTGATTGACCAAAAATATAAGTAAGTACAATGTATCTAATTAAATATATTGATATAATAAAATGAAATTTCAAATATTTTTTTTTAGTAAGTATGTGCTTTCTTTTGTTATTTTATTTGAGAAAACCTAACTTAGGCTCCTACCTATTTACACTTAAACTTTATTCAAGTTTTAATAACAATACTTACCTACTTGTTAATTTCATAATATAAAGTTATGTACATATTCAAATTTTTTATGTAATGAATATTCAGAGGCCATGAAATTGGTGTTTTGGAACTATTCTTTGTAAGATAAAATTAATAAAAAATAATAGGTATGTAGAGTTGCTCACAGTAACATACGAGTAGGTATAACAAACAGTTTTAATTCTATATCTTTTTTGAATTTAAGGCGCCCCATATCTCTACTTGTCAAAATGAGTAAAATTGGTCAATTGATATTTAAAACAAGGAACAAATGAAAGACTTGAGCAAACAATGCGTCTGCACTCTGCGCACACGTGCAACTCATAAACTGATAATAGCAGACTGTTTGTGTAGCGGGTACCTGTTCACGGAACTGCTCTGTACTATAGCATTGTTTTTCGAGTGACAATGTACTAAGTACTTGCACATGTGCAAGCTGGCTGTGGAATTCTACAACTTCATAGCTTTGCGAAGGACCGAAGAAAAAATATTTAAATAGGCTATTTGGTTTTAAGTTGTAGGGTACGATTGTAGTCGTACATCCAAAAAAAAATACCTACTTATACAAAATGTCAATTTACTTAAGTTAAGGAACAGCTGTCCTAAGTTTTTCCCGGCTTTGTTCCAGGGGTTTTCAGGGCGGGGCGCGTTGGAATCCTTGTTAACTTCGTTTTAAATCTATTATTAGTTATCATTTATCATTAATTAGGTACCTATACCTATAGGTACATACCTATAGTTGTCACAAATATCGTGTTGGCTTTCATAAGTGCCTATAAGTTAGGCCTATGTGAAGTAAAGATATTCTGGGTTATGAGATGAAACTATTTAAAATAATGTTCTCATATGCCAAATAGACCAATTTATAATGGGCTAGGCTTAAAATAAATATTTGTTCCCATCGTGTCGATGTGGTTGTTGTGAAAAAATATACGTACAAAAAAAACTCAACACGGGCTTAGGACGACTTATTAAAAACACTCTAAATGAAAATCGTTATCCGGGCATTTAGAGCGGCGTCCATAACGAACCCGGCCTCAACAATGGGCTTAACGCGCGCACTCATTACAAAAGCAACATAACGTAACGCGCTACGTCGAAAGCTCCTCTATTCAAAAGTATACTCCAGTTTTTTTGTCGGGAAGGCTCCGGAAGGCTGCGATTGGTCGGATCGAAACCCGCCCAGTCGAAGGCGCGCCGCTATTGGCGGAGATCGGTGGAGCACCCTCAAACCGAGCTGAGTAGGCTGTCGAAGTGCGAAGGCGCGGGGTGTTCTTCACCCCGAGGGCCACTCGAGGGTTGTTTAGTGCGGGCGCGGCGTCGCGAGGCGCAGCACGTGTTCACGCGGGTGTGTCTGCCAGTCTCCAAGATTATTCCGAAGGCGAGTTCTCCCGCGCGGGAGATGAAGTGCGAGGAGGGCGAGAGCGCGCGCTCGCCGCCGCCGCTGCTGCCGCCGTCCCTGCTGGCGTGGAGCCCCATCCTGCTGCCGCCGTGGGGCCCGGCGTTCTTGCCGGCGCTCTATCCGGCGGCCTTCCGATCTGCTTTCCCGGGGTAAGCGACGGGATGTGATTTTCTTAGCCCGTACCTTTGGGCCTCCAATGTGATATCAAAGTCAAAGTCAAAGTCAAAATATCTTTATTTCACATAGGCCTAACATACAGGCTCTTGCGAACGTCAGTATGTCATTTCTTGCATAAGAATGGTGATAACTACAATCCGTAAAAAGGTCATTAGGTTTTCAGTGATTCGTCGGTCATACATAACTTACACTTTAGGGGTCACATGTGCCGATCAGACGGTTAAATATTTCCATTTTTAAAGAAGAGATAAAGTCACCATTGGATATTTGAAAAATTTAACTTATGAGTTCTTCACGCTAATCCAGGTTGATGCAAGTGGACCTAAATAGGTACGTGGGGGTTTTAATAATAATTGATCAAATGCGAGTCAGGCTCATGCACTTAGGGTTCCGTATCATCATGGCCAATCCAACCAAAACATCTCAAATTAAAATAAGGGTTCCATTTTTACCATTTTGGTATGGAACCCTAAAAATAGCAAATAATCACGTTTGTTGTTGCCCCTCTTAATATTTTATTTTATTTATTTATTTAGCACAATGCACTAAAACATAAAACACACAGACATAGAGAGGACATAGTACAAGGACACCTTATCGCTACAAATGAGGATCTCTTCCAGGTGCCCTAGATGTGGGAGCAATTTAAACATGATAAACGGAGTAGTATTTATTTTAATTTATATTAATTATTTATATTAATCTGAACTAAATATTTTGTAAATATTTTAAGCGTCTTACTTGTTTCCGTTCTCAATATCGAGCAAAATTCAGCAAAAATCACGTAGGTATATTGTATGGGAGCGCTCTTAAATATTTTTAGTAGGTACCTAGTTGTTGTTATTGCGGCTACAGAAACACATCATCTGTAAAAAGGTCAAGTAGGTATCTATTACGGTTCAAAAGATACAACTTAGTGAATCGTGACAGACGGGCGGCGAAGTCTAAGCATGTAATAGGGTCCCGTTTTTAACATTAAGGTACGGAATTCTTAAAAAACAAAATACCTACTCATTTTGCTTGTTTGCATTTGTGACTTATTTTGTGAGTTATCGTAATTGATAATAATAGTCAAGATAGGCCCTTCGGAACATTTTACGTAAACCTTCTTCATACAAGAAAATGTAGCGCCATTTGTCGAAACTCCTGCGAAATACTTACTGCATAAGCTTACAGCTTACTACTGACGCCGGAGGGGGTTTTGCTCCCATAAACTGGCGACATTTCTTCGCGCGGTCCGCTCCGTCTAGAGTATACGTCAATGGTTATCGTACAAATTGAGAATTTACTTTGCGATTGTGTTAGTGCAACTATTTTAAGCACCTATTCCAGTGATAATTCAAATAAAATAAATATAAACAAGTAAAAAACATGCAGTATAATAATTGTTGTGGATGTTTACTAATTACTATATTACCATGTAAATACGGGGATTGGGATAATCCCAAGATCGTGAGATGCGACAATTTCCTTACGTCTGGTGAGAGCTTGTTAATAGAAGTGTTTACAACCTGCTAAAGGCCCTTGTGCGCTGCGACGCCGCCCTTTCATGCCGTCACGTACGGAACCTTCGCGGCTACATGTAATTCTTGTATTTTAATAGACATCCGACTGTTCGGCCCTTGTTGGATCTGCCGAGCCTATTATACAGGTCACGTATTCTGGAGAGGTTCTCACTTCACAATTGAGCAGTTGAATTGATGGAATTTGTGTGTGTTTCTTTTCAATTGTACACCCTCAACTCAAGTTTAGATTAGGCACTCATATTTATTTTGTCGTGGAACGTTAGTAGCACCTCCTTATTTCCTAGTTCCAACTTAAGTGAGTCTTATTTTTCATATTTTGAATATTATTCATACAGGTACTATTTTAACGCAAACATGTCTACTTTATTGGGCTATTAAGATAATTAATAATAGATATTGTTAAATATATAGGTACCTACCTACTGATGAGTACCTTTTTTGAGTATGACTACCTACTCACTCAATAGTAGGTATGGTACTATTGAGCTATTCTAGAATCTAAAGAACAGAAAGCCTTCGACTGCAAACGCGTTTATGTCTTTTATTCGCGCATGGAATTTATTAGCTTTTAATTATGAGTTTGTGTTACATTAATTATGATTTATTGATACAATAACTGTTGTGATATTATAATTTTTAGTTATGTATGTTAAGTTATTAAAGGTAGTTATTAGGTATTTGTTGAGCTCTTGTTTATTAGAAACGGCACTGATTTAAAGAGGCAGTTCTAAATAGCAGTTTTGATAAGTTAAAAATTAAAAATGGCATGTTTAATAACCTAGTTCAGCAGTTAAAACTAAGCAGTAAAGTAAACAAAAATGAGTAATAAAAAATAATGAACTGGATCAGTGAATATATAATTGAGCAGGAAAATAATTAAATGGGTGGTAAAAAAAATTGAACGAGCGGTTACGCGTGGGCAGTAAGAAATCGGAATTTGTCGGTAAGAAATCTCATTCTAAGCAATTCTATAAACAATGCGGTGGTAAAATACAATAAAAAAAACAGTACTTAAATAGTAATGAAAAATTAAATTACTTTTGCTTTGACTGAAGGAATGGTAGGTCTAGGACACGGGACCCGTTGCGGGGGGGATGGGAGGGGGTGAGGGGGAGGGGAGGGGTAGGGGGAGTCTACCCCCCAAGCCAAATCGTACGAGGCCTAATACTTTTCGAGAAATATTTTTTTGAAATTAAAAAATCTTCACCTCTTCTCATTATTTATGTCTTTAATCTTCTTAAAGGCCAGTCGACGGAGCCCCGCTTCGCGGGGCTCCTATTTCTGGGTGGTCATAAAAGAAAATAACCACTCAGAAGGATGGCGGGGCCTTGCAGGCCCCGCCATCCTCTTCGTCACCTAACCCAGCCGAGTCGGGGTGCCCTCAAGTCCCGAGCTCGCTTCGCTCGCTCCTGGACCCTAAGTCGTTTGTGCAGTGATTTACGAAAGTTAGTGACAGTGTGATACAAATCTTTCGTAAAAATATTAGCAAACTGGCAAAAAATACGTAAACATAACCTAAAAAAATGTGATTTATAATAATAATTTTTCTTATTATTTCTCGTTAATTTGAGTTATTTACGAAAGCTAGTGACATTGTGAAGTGTATTACATAAAAAACTTTCGTGAAAATACCACTCGGACAAAAACTTCCTTTTTTGTCCGAGTGGAATGTTTTTAGCTTCAACTGGAGGTACTGCGTACTTCAGAGAACCTTTAAGAGAAAAGGAACCGCTCATTCCATCATTTTTACCGCTCATTCAGTTATTGGACTGCTAAATTATTTTTAGAATTGATATTGTATGATAAAATAACCGACTAATTGATTCTTTATTACTGTTCATGTGTTACTGTCGCAATAATTAATCAACCGCCATTAAATTAAATAACTGCTCAATATGTTTTCCAACTGATCATAATAACATCTCGAATATTTAAATAACAGCTCAAAAAATTAGTTCCCATTAGAAACTACACCATTAATTTCTTATGACATTCTTAATATTTTTCTTAAAGAACAATCGCAGAAGTTTATACAAATAATTTTTAGCGCCTAGATATAACATTATTTATTTTATTAGATGTAACATTTATTACAAGACGATTCTAGTAAAAAATTAATTTTTTCAAGGTAGGTATCACCAATTATTGTAAAGGACGAGTCAAAAAATAAAATATTTTAAGAAATTCAATTGATTACTGATAGGTTCCGTTTCCACACTCCTGACAGCTAGTGTTGCCCGATGCCAAACTTTTCCACTTTTATATTCCATCTTTCTGTCGATCGGTCTGCTTTTGTACGAGTATAACGTTGACAGATACTAAAGAAAAACTACTTTCTTATTAATATAAGATACCTATGCAAAAGCAAGTTCCTAGTGCCAATGATTTTTAAAAGGGAACTAATTTTTTGAGCTGTTATTTAAATATTCGAGATGTTATTATGATCAGTTGGAAAACATATTGAGCAGTTATTTAATTTAATGGCGGTTGATTAATTATTGCGACAGTAAAACATGAACAGTAATAAAGAATCAATTAGTCGGTTATTTTATCATACAATATCAATTCTAAAAATAATTTAGCAGTCCAATAACTGAATGAGCGGTAAAAATGATGGAATGAGCGGTTCCTTTTCTCTTAAAGGTTCTCTGAAGTACGCAGTACCTCCAGTTGAAGCTAAAAACATTCCACTCGGACAAAAAAGGAAGTTTTTGTCCGAGTGGTATTTTCACGAAAGTTTTTTATGTAATACACTTCACAATGTCACTAGCTTTCGTAAATAACTCAAATTAACGAGAAATAATAAGAAAAATTATTATTATAAATCACATTTTTTTAGGTTATGTTTACGTATTTTTTGCCAGTTTGCTAATATTTTTACGAAAGATTTGTATCACACTGTCACTAACTTTCGTAAATCACTGCACAAACGACTTAGGGTCCAGGAGCGAGCGAAGCGAGCTCGGGACTTGAGGGCACCCCGACTCGGCTGGGTTAGGTGACGAAGAGGATGGCGGGGCCTGCAAGGCCCCGCCATCCTACTGAGTGGTTATTTTCTTTTATGACCACCCAGAAATAGTCGACCGGCCTTTAAGAGGATTAAAGATATAAGAAATTAGAAGAGGTGAAGATTTTTTAATTTCAAAAAAATATTTCTCGAAAAGTATTAGGCCTCGTACGATTTGGCTTGGGGGGTAGACTCCCCCTACCCCTCCCCTCCCCCTCACCCCCTCCCATCCCCCCCGCAACGGGTCCCGTGTCCTAGACCTACCATTCCTTCAGTCAAAGCAAAAGTAATTTAATTTTTCATTACTATTTAAGTACTGTTTTTTTTATTGTATTTTACCACCTCATTGTTTATAGAATTGCTTAGAATGAGATTTCTTACCGACAAATTCCGATTTCTTACTGCCCACGCGTAACCGCTCGTTCAATTTTTTTTACCACCCATTTAATTATTTTCCTGCTCAATTATATATTCACTGATCCAGCTCATTATTTTTTATTACTCATTTTTGTTTACTTTACTGCTTAGTTTTAACTGCTGAACTAGGTTATTAAACATGCCATTTTTAATTTTTAACTTATCAAAACTGCTATTTAGAACTGCCTCTTTAAATCAGTGCCTTTTTAAAAACACTATTTTATTTTCTTAGACTATTTTGGTTGTGAAAACTTGATACCACCTTTACTAAATCTACACCATAAGCATTGCGCATTGCGCATTGCGCTTTTATAAGCAGAACAATCGAGAAAAATTTCTTAGTAACAAAACGAAAATTGTCTTGTTACAGATTACTAGATAGCATGAAGATGCCAGGCCAGCGACCAGGGTTCCAGATATCTGACATCCTCGGTCTGAACGAAGCTAAGGGTTTGGACGCACCGTCTCAGGGGAGCTTAAACCCCCTGGATTTGCCTCCCTACGCACCCCCGCAGAACAACTATCCGCATGACTTGTTGAGGCACCACCAACCTTGGCTGTCGTTGGATCAACATGATGCCACCGGTAAGTCCATTAAATTAACTGTATAATTGGACTAGTAGATACATAATATTACATAATATTACTTATAATTTGTCAAGTGCGAGTCGGGCTCGCGCAGTGAGGGTTCCGTACTATTAAGACCGATTCCAATGGCCACCAAATTGAAAATGAGCAAACAATCATGCTTGTTGTATGGTAGCCACCCTTTAGTTGTTGATATAGCGGAAACAAAAATACATCATCTGTGAAAATATCAAATGTCTAACTATCACTGTTCAAGAGATACAGTCTGATGACAGACGGAGGGGTGGACGGACAGCGAAGTCTTAGTTATAGGGTTCCCTTTTTACCCTTTTGATACGGAACCTTAAAACGTGAAGTAACGTAGAGTTCTGATGAGTAAACTCGTAATTTTACATACCTCTCGGGGTATTGACAGTGCTTTTCACTATGAAGAGCAGCTCCAGATAATGATGCTTCACAATAGTTTATTATTGCTTTTAACTGAACAACTACGTACTACAGAAGCGTAGGTAGGTAAGTACTCATCTGTGGTACTCATACTCGAAGTTGCAAAAAAAACTTGAGGAGCTCCGTTAAAAGTAAATAAGTAATAAATTTATATACTTACATTAAAAGTTTCGTAAGTCTTTTTGAGTAAAAAATATATTCGCATATATTATAGTAGGTACTATAATACATTATTATTAATCGCTTATAAACAAAAATTACATAAATGTTTTTACATTAATTTTATTGCTCTGTAAGGATCGGCAAATTATAAAAAGAATAATTTCTAAATTGTCGTTACGAAATTGACATTTTTATCGGAAGATAGATATCACAGATTATAATATTGAATTGTATTCATTTTAGACAGGCCAATTCAGTCGTTGTTATAAAACAAACCAACATTAATATTTTAGTTAACTTGATTTTTACTGTATATAATACTTAATTATAAATATACTTTATTATAATACTTAATTATAATTGCCAGTAGGAATGGAACTCAAGACCTCCGGACAGGACGGACCACCCAGACCTGTGAACCCCAAGTAAACCCCAAGGTTTAAACGGGACCCTATTAATAAGACTCCGCTGTCCGTCGGTTAGACCAAACTCCCCGTGATAGACAGTTGAAATTTTCACAGACGGTGCACTTATTTCTGTTGCCGCTAAAACAACAAATACTTACCTACTAAAAAACATTCTGACGAATTGAGAATCTCCTCCTTTTTTAAAGTCGGTTAAAAATGGAATAAAATTAATACTCCCATACTATAAACTTGATAGTTTTTGTTCGTTTGTCAATTTAGCGGGCAGAGGTGTCTAGTTTACATTAATAACATTGATAAAATGTTTTGGTCTTGACCTTCTTTGTATTAGCCAATCAGGGACAGAATTTTTCTTTACTTTGAATAGGTACGTAATTGAATTTAAAGTCAAATATACGATCAGAAGTAACAAAAGATTCTGACGAACTGAGAACCTCCTCCTTTTTTTGAAGACGGTTAAAAATAGCACGTGGCTTTAAATTAAGAATCATTTGCTATCAGAATGTCGGACATTTTTTGTACTCAAACTATACTAGGTATCTCTCGTACGTTCAGCGCGATAAACCGATAACATCAATTTGAATATCTTCAAAATTATCACTCGATGAAGACAAGTACCCGGTCGAAATTATCGTTCACAAATATATTGACCCACTCGAAAGTAATAGGTGTTCGGTAGTTCGATGGAGAGGGCGAGATTATTTTTTGAAATGCTCCTCCAATGAAGTGCCTTCACCCGCTAATCTGCGGTTGTCATTAATTACGTTATCTCTTATCTAATATTTCGGCACTCGTGTCTCGATGTTACATTCGATTGCTTGTTGAAAAACACTAATCCTCTGTTGTGATTAACTACTTACCGGGCTACTAAAAAAAGCGTTGAAGATAAAGCAAATACATACTTAGATTATTTTAGATTTATTCAATAAAACATTATTAGATATACTTAATAAGTTATAATTAATAGCCATCATAAAGTAACTGATTTAAATTTGCATTATAATATTTTCGGTATTGTCGACGGAGTTTCAATTAATTCTGCGAATAATTGGCAAACACAAACAAACGTGAAATAGAAGTGGAATACTGTGTTTCGACTTTTTTATAACAAATTATTGATGGCAAATTCAAATTATTGATGACAATTACCATTGGGGTCAGTTTACTTACCCCTTCTAAGTTAGTAGTTACGATAACACCTTCGGCTGCGTCATCACTTACAATCAACTTGAGTTACTTGCGTGAGATCGCAGTAAAGTACTAACTTGTATAGTGTAGTAAAAGAAAATATTTTTTTGTAACTACGAGTTTTAAATGGCAAGTTTTTCTGACACGATGAGAAAGGATTACTTCATTTTCAGTGCTTGAGGTAAAGTTCGTAGCGTAGCGTCGTAGACCCTCTACAGTCGACACTGTTTAGCGTCTACTAACGAGCTACAAGGGCTTGTGGTCTGTGGAGAAGACAGTCATTTTGTAATTTCCCAATCATTACAAAAAAAAACTTTATTATAACTATGGGTCATATCATATAGAATTTCTGTAAAATCGTACAAATCATGGTAAATAGGGTACGTAGGTGCGTCACGCCCTCGGCCCGGGGCTAACCGATTGTTTGTCGACGAGGGGTGCGATGCGGAACGAATTTGTCGCCAATCGACGAGCGAGGCAGCTGGCTATCAATTACACTGTTTGCGGCTGTTAGGGATGCTATTTGTTCATTATTCGACGACAGTTATAGATTCTATTGTTGCGATTGATGTTATGGCTGTTGTTTAGATCTGCTGGCAGATTTACATAAGTAAAAGGCTTTCATATAAAAGCCTAACTTGTCTGAATGTTTTTCTTCCACGACTCCGATACGAACCGCCAAGGCGTGGAACACCCTTCCTGCTTCGGTGTTCCCAGCCAAGTATAATCTGGGTGGCTTTAAGAGAAGAGTGAATGGGCATTATCCTAGACCTCATCATTTATGTCTATCAGATATGATTATAGTCAAGGGCAAGCCTATCAATTATAACAAAAAAAAGGTACAACTGCAACGTGTTTGCTGCTGTCCATTGTAGAACTTGTGATCAGCAGCCTCATATTAATTAACACAATCACGAAGTATTGGCATATTTTCTATGATTGCTTTAGGTTTTGTTTGGTTTGTGGAAAGAAATTAAAAAAAATGTACCTATAGGAATATATTCGATCGAATATTGATAATGCGAATTTTCGACGACAATCGCTCATACATAATGAATTTGGTTTCAAAAGCGTACCAAAAATAATCGTAGAAATAAAATAGATATATACCTAAGTAAGTCATATTGTTACGGCTAGGGGCCAAGTACCCACGGTTATGAAATCTATATCTATACTTATAATAAAACTGTAAAGGGTCGAATTCTGTACATTGAAGATATTTTGAAAATTTTTGTTGGAGGACACTATTTAGTCGATACTGAAGCCAAAACTGTAATTTGTTTAATTTTTGTCTGTCTGTCTGTCTGTCTGTCTGTCTGTCTGTCTGTCTGTCTGTTTCACGACCGGGCATCACGGCTAATCCGCTGGATGGATTTAAATGAAACTTGACATGATTATAGTTCATACCCCGAGGTAGGACATAGGATACTTTTTGTCCCGAAATTCATCATGGTTTCCCTGGAAGACGGCATCAAAGTCCAAACGTTTTTTAGTTATAATTCATTAACGCGCTGTCCGATTCCATTCATTCTTTTTTTGATAGAAAGGAGGTTCTTTAAAGATTATTCCATACAAATCTTATCATCATCATTTTTGTAGTTCAGAAATTACAGACATCAGAACCTTTAAGTTCAAGTAGGTAGGTGACTTGAAACTCGGAATGCACAAAGAACCTAAGGCTAGGACGCAGGGCTCAAGTAAGACTGGAGTACCCTTACAGCCGTAAATAAATAGGCTTAGCAGGAGATTTTGTATGGTTTAAAATTTTTCACTTTTAGGGTGAACAAAAATCATTTAACTGGCGTTATCGCTACGTTATACCGTATAGCGCCATCTCTACAATTTATGTGGAACTTGAATGTAAAACTCTGAGATAGGTACTATCGAATTTTTTTAAATAAAAATTAACTGTCATGTTATTTACTGTTTCCTGACTTTATATTAAGATGGCACTGTTAACACATGAACAGATTTAAACTTTATCATCCGCAATATGGAAAGGGTAAGATAATGGTTCACAAATATTTTTAACTCTTAGGTCTTATCGATCCTAACCGACTGACTGTCATCTAAGGTCTTTTTATACGTAAAGAAATATATAGCCATTGTCCATTCTGATGTTTTGGATTGTATTGAGATGAAACAAAGATTTTTAAAAGACTCTTATATTATGTTGGGCTGGGGAATATTGTTAGTAGAGTAATTTATCCCAGCGGTACCTACCCGGCCGAACTCTGAAAGAAGAGTTCTACCACCAGTACAACTTTTCACATGGTTTAATAATTTTTGACATATTTTGTGGTTTCAGAATAAAAATCACAATGAAAAGGACGATTTTAACTGTCGATATTTCGATACATTGGTACAAGTCGTGGTCACGTAGTGACCACGACCTGTGCCACTGGGTCGAAATATCGACAGTTAAAATCGTCCTATTGATCTTTCAACTACGTATTAATGAAACTTTATATTATTATTAAAAAAAAAGAGTTTTCAAAATCACCACAAGATAACCCGTGCAAAGTAAGAACAGGTTTCTGTACAACATCACACCAGAATCCCGCGAAAAATCAAGGAATTCCAGTAGAAAGGTATATTATGTAAAAAAATCGTAATTCACGCGGGCGGAGCCGCGGGCAACAGCTAGTACTTATAATAAAACTGTAAAGGGTCGAATTCTGTACATTGAAGATATTTTGAAAATTTTTGTTGGAGGACACTATTTAGTCGATACTGAAGCCAAAACTGTAATTTGTTTAATTTTTGTCTGTCTGTCTGTCTGTCTGTCTGTCTGTCTGTCTGTCTGTCTGTCTGTCTGTTTCACGACCGGGCATCACGGCTAATCCGCTGGATGGATTTAAATGAAACTTGACATGATTATAGTTCATACCCCGAGGTAGGACATAGGATACTTTTTGTCCCGAAATACGTCATGGTTTCCCTGGAAGACGGCATCAAAGTCCAAACGTTTTTTAGTTATAATTCATTAACGCGTTGTCCGATTCCATTCATTCTTTTTTTGTTAGAAAGGAGGTTCTTTAAAAATTATTCCATACAAATCTTATCATCATCACTTTTGTAGTTCAGAAATTACAGACATCAGAACCTTTAGCGCTAAGTTCAAGTAGGTAGGTGACTTGAAACTCGGAATGCACAAAGAACCTAGGGCTAGGACGTAGGGCTCAAGTAAGACTGGAGTACCCTTACAGCCGTAAATACATAGGCTTAGCAGGAGATTTTGTATGGTTTCAAATTTTTCACTTTTAGGGTGAACAAAAATCATGTAACTGGCGTTATCGCTACGTTATACCGTATAGCGCCATCTCTACAATTTATGTGGAACTTGAATGTAAAACTCTGAGGTAGGTACTACCGAATTTTTTTAAATAAAAATTAACTGTCATGTTATTTACTGTTTCCTGACTTTATATTAAGATGGCACTGTTGAGACAAGTTTTCACTTCTGTCGACATTCCCGGAGTGCCGCGTCTTTATCATCCGCAATATGGAAAGGGTAAGATTATGGTTCACAAATATTTTTAACTCTTAGGTCTTATCGATCCTAACCGACTGACTGTCATCTAAGGTCATCTTATACGTAATAAAGAAATATATAGCCATTGCCCATTCTGATGTTTTGGATTGTATTGAGATGAAACAAAGATTTTTAAAAGACTCTTATATTATGTTGGGCTGGGGAATATTGTTAGTAGAGTATTTTATCCCAGTGGTACCTACCCGGCCGAACTCTGAAAGAAGAGTTCTACCACCAGTACAATTTTCCACATGGTTTAATGATTTTTGACATATTTCGTGGTTTCAGAATAAAAATCACAATGAATTGGAAAAGGACGATTTTAACTGTCGATATTTCGATACATTGGTATAAGATACTACGTGACCACGACCTGTGCCACTAGGTCGAAATATCGACAGTTAAAATCGTCCTTTTGATTTTTCAACTACGTATTAATGAAACTTTATATTATTAGTAAGAAAAAGGAGTTTTCAAAATCACTACAAGATAACCCGTGTAAAGTAAGAACAGGTTTCTGTACAACATCACACCAGAATCCCGCGAAAAATCAAGGAATTCAAGTAGGAAGGTATATTATGTAAAAAAAAAACGTAATTCACGCGGGCGGAGCCGCGGGCAACAGCTAGTAATTTAAATAACTCCGTTAGTTCTTCGATCTTTTGAACCTAAGATTTATCTAGTACTTATTTGTTATTAACTAAGGTTATTACTGTAATAAACATTGTTTTATAAGATATTCCCCTGCGATATTCGGCGATCAGGTATGGAAGCCTCAGCCTAGTCAACATCGAAGAACATCGAAAACGAGAGACCCGTCGGAGATCTCACTGAAAAAACTTTATGTTTTTACATTTGTTTAAACATTACATTTTGTTTAAACACTACATGTAAAAGAGCGCCATAGCGTCATAACTCAATAGGTATCATATGTAAGTATTAGGTTTTTATTAACTTTGAGCACTATTTAGTTGGAAAAAAATAACTTCCTTTGTAGTATTTTTTTTTACATCATATTAAAAACTTTCAGTAAAATATCTTTAATAATATCATGTACCTATTATAGTAGAAAGAAGCTACACGTCCAAGTAGACACCTCAGTATCTGCTAAAGCAGGATAGAGAACAAAACGTTGAATGACACTTATTACCTCCATTACCGAGACGCGTTTATCAGAAAGGACGATCTCAGAACAATGGGGACATGAGACATCTGCCGCCGGGTGGGTGTTCCCCCTTCTCCCCTCCATTACCACGCCCAGTCTCACTCCCGCGTGTATGTACTCACACATCATGAGCGAGCGTATCGTGTGAAACTGAACCGAGCGAGGGGAGACTGGGAGCGAGCGAACAATACAATATTTGCGGTGATATTTTCATGTCCCATTATTCTTCTGGTAGCTCCTAGTTAGAGTTAAATAGAGCGACCCTAACAGATTAAGTGGAGATTTAAATTTGAGTGCAAAACTGTAGTAGTTACACGCTTTGTATTGTAATTGTTTGCAGAGGTCGATTAAAAATATTCTCGCACTTTGATAAATTCAAACTATAGGTACTTACTTATGGGTAAAGTGTACCTATCAGCAAAATTAATTTAACCCAGATTCTATACCTTGAGGATGGTTGGCATAACTTTTACTATTATACTACATACCTACCTACAGATATTTCAATCCATATCCATTCAATGAAATATCTATACCAAGGTGTATACCTAGTGAATTTTGAAAAGTCTATAGATGTCGCTACGGAATAATCTACCTTTACCTAAGTACACTAAAGACATGTATGTGAACAACGTCATTGGTATGGTTATCAATGCAATCAACGAACAAGGTTACGGTCTATTAATCAGCGTCAAGTGTTGTATGCAGTTTCACAACCTTATACTTAGGTACTCTAACAGCTAACCTAGTATAGGTAGTAGGTGTATGTTTAATTCGTCACAAATTAAAGAAATGATTTTAATTGAAAAAGCGCCTCATTAATTTTTTATTGAAAGGATTTTGTAACTTAGGTAAATAGAAACTAAGTTTCAAATAGTTTTTCCTTTGTTCCAGGAGTCCTCGGCCAACAAGTGAGTCCGGATAGCACGTCGCGAGCTTCCGATTTATCTTACGCGGTTGGACCTTCAGCGGCATCCCCCACGGTGGTGGACCCGCGCCACGACCACGACGTACACGATAACGACCACGACGTACACGACCACAGCCTCGACCACGACGACGACCACGAACACGACCAACCTCCTAACGCATCCTCCGACAGCATCCTCTCACACAAGAAGCGCAAACGACGCGTCCTATTCTCCAAAGCACAGACCTACGAACTGGAAAGGCGATTCAGACAACAGCGATACCTATCCGCTCCTGAAAGAGAGCATCTCGCGAGCCTAATTCGTTTGACGCCAACGCAAGTAAAGATATGGTTCCAAAACCACAGGTACAAGACGAAACGCGCCGTTCAAGAGAAGGGTGCGCATGATTTGAACATGGGTGGTATCAAATCACCACGACGCGTTGTTGTTCCTGTGTTGGTGAAGGACGGCAGACCTTGCATAGGCAAGCCCGATGGATTACCCCCACTGGGCATGGCTCTTCCTCCGTATCAGCCAATGCACCATCAACCTCCCGTAACGGGCCACGGCCCTCAGCCAAATGGATGTTGGTGGTGAGAAAACAGATTATATCTAGAGTTATTGTGGTTACCTAGTCGATGTAGCAGAAATTTTGCAATATATAAAAAGAAACTATTATATTTTTTCCAATGCCTTTATTTTATTTTCGTGTGTGTTTTTTATCTACTCGTAAGTGGCAATTTCATTCAATTGTGAAAATTATAGTTAGGTATTTTCTGTGAAAGTAAATTTCAAACAGATTATTACAAGTAGTTACATTTTTATCCATCACGAAGATTCAATGTGTGCCAACGATGCTTATCAATCTGACGCATGCAATCGGTTTATACTTATATAGCAAACTGATAAGTATGAAGGTAACATAGAAACAGAATATTGGCATTGGTTTAGTTATAACATGACGATATTGCAAACTTATTTTAACTACAAAGAAAGTATTATTTATGTTAAAATTCCTATTGTTTTTGAAATTATAAACAATAATATGAGATGGATCAGTTATCAACTCGAATACTATAATAAAAGTACCTACGAGTATCTATTAGGTACATATACTTTTAAATTGGACTATAGAGGTGTTGGTTCCTATTTTTTTGTAAGATTTGGAATAATAGTATACAAAATATATTTATAAGACTTGAAAAAAATAAATACATTCCAGCTTTACATTCCAATGTTAGTTTAATAATTTTACCTGTTAATTTAATTTGAATCGAGATATTCAAAATGTCAAATAAATGTTTAAGATATTTCCAAGTAAAATCATTCTGGAAAGTTACTCAAAAACACGGTTAGGTGGTCTCCTGAAAATATTCCAATTTAACATTTCTTTAAATTTTGTATATTAATGTAAAAATCATAACACATTTATACTATGCTTATGAGAGTTGAGCAGATTTTATCAGATTGCAATATTTAGTTGTAAGTGTCAGTATTACGAGTATCATACTTAGTCGAATATGCATAGTGAATAGTTTATTTATGTATATTCTGCAAAGAATATTTATAAATGATTTCGTGGTGTTATCTAATAGTAATTAGAAAATGTAAATTTTGTACATAATAATTGATACCTGGTATCCACTAGCAATGCGCAGAATCTTTGTTTATACCTAACGACAAACGCGATCGTTATTCGGGCTAACGTTACCGAACTTACCGAAAATCCAGTTTGTTTGTATATCTTTGTAGTTTTCCAGTGAGTTTGGAAAGATCCATAAATGAAATCATTTCTTAGCACGGACCTATCTTATCTTAGTCTTACAGTAATAACTAAGTATGTTAAATTTGTAAAAAATATATTAAAATATAAATTATTATGTGAATATTAAATTGATTGACAAAATATCATTGTGTTTAAATATATGTAACCGAGGACCCTTCTACTTTTTCCGTTACACGGTAGGTACACCCGCACAAAATGTTCCTAACAATGAGACGTCGAGCAATCATTCTGGTAAGAAGTACTGCCGTGCTATTCTGCAAAACAGCTACGACCGTACATCTCTGCATCTATGAATTTGTCAGTTGTAATAGAGTACAATTTTGCATGCCATAGTCGGGTTGGCAGCTGTCTGGCAGCTATTTCATTTAGTAGAATAGCACAGCTGAATCTTAATAGGTACGTCAAAATGATTGTACCTACCTACTTAAAATAAAGCTTTTACGATTGTTACCTTAAAATAATAGTATTTGGCCTCGCTCAGAGTTCGCTCGTTTGCAAAATGTAAAAAGCCTAGGACAAGCTCCAGCTTGTAGAATAAAGGAATCCAGCTCATACTTATATACCTATACTTACTCACTATAAATAATTTTTGTCTAGTAATTTTTTTCGTCTATATTCATGAAATGGTCGGCTAGTTCATGAAGTGATTAAATTCTAAGGTTCCGAAATATTATCAAATTAGACACTAATCATAACAATTTAGAATATAGATATTTGTAGGTACCAATACCACCGTCGTGTTCATGTTATAGTCAAGAGGTCCTCCGCCCCGCCTCGTATAAGTATATCCCACCAAAAACATTCTGTAAAAAACTAGCCAAAGTCAAAATGGAGCTGCTTGTTTATCTCTAAAAAGTACTGAAATCTAGACAAAGTCGTGCCAAGTCTAAGGTTCCTTACTGCGATTTCTTTATTATTATAGTTAATGTTGCGTGACTTGGCCGTTGAAGGGTACACAAGGGTTCAAACCAGGTGCTCCATGACACCATTGCACCAATCTGTCGCCAGAATTCATCGTCAATGAGTAGCGGTTCTTGGTCTTCAACGGCCAAGTCACACAACATTTACTATAATAATAAAAAAATCGCAGTAAGGAACCTTAGACTTGGCACGACTTTGTCTAGATTTCAGTACTTTTTAGAGATAAACAAGCAGCTCCATTTTGACTTTGGCTAGTTTTTTACAGAATGTTTTTGACTTCTTTTTGTAGAAACTTCAAAATATTACAAAATATTTCTGTCCGTTTTTCTAGATACATTAACTGCATAAATAACTTTGTAATCTCATATAATTTATATGGAATTACAAAGTTATTAATGCAGTGATCACCAGGTACTCCAGATCTTCGATTATCCTAGTTTTTATAGTTTTCCCTTTATGTGGCCATTAAACCCTAACTCTGTACCAAATTTCAGCTCTCTGAGTTTATGGGAAGTACTAGTTCTATTTTGATGATCATGAGTCAGTCAGTCAGTCAGTCAGTCAGTGTCGAAAATGCGAAACTTTGCTTTCGCATAACTTCGGAACTATATGACCTACAGACTTGAAATTTTGGGTTTTAATTATGTGATTATAGTTTACTGGATAGCGAAAATTTTAGCGTTCTGGTCTTATCCAGAGGTTCTCAAATAGGAGCCCGAAAATGCGGCGAAATGGTTCCTGTAAAGATGGTACGGCAGTTTCGCTTCGCGCTTTGACTTTGGCGGGGACACTGCCGTGCCCTCTAATTAACTAGCAAAGATTGACCGCTCCCTTGCTCAAAAAATTAAGAAGAATTAATTAAATACCTAATAAAATATAAGAACAAAACAAACCAAAATGTATGGTGATAAATCCTTTGTCACTCAAGTCTAAACATATTATGTAAGTATTCGGTGCCTAAACTGAACAAAAAAACCGGCCAAGTGCGAGTCGGACTCGCGCACCGAGGGTTCCATACCATAAAAGAAGTAAAACATTGAAAGAATCAATTTTGTTCATGAATTTACGAGTATAACTTACATGTAGGTACTTTTGTTGGTGAACCGCAAACGTAACTTTGTTTTTGGCGGTTTATTGTTAATATCACCAAAAGTATATAAGTCAGCGAGTTCATTTTATTTTTCCTGTAAAATATACGTTAACTTCTATTGATTATTTTAGATTTTTCGATTCGTAAACTTCGGAGATAAGGGGGGGGGAACGGTATTTTTTTCGACAGTTTGCCCAATAAATCAAAAACTATCAAGCATAAAAATAAATAAAAATTAGTTTTAGAATACAGAAGTAACGCCCTTTCATATGATCCCCCAGTCAATATTGTTATCTCATTTTGAAATTTTATCGATCCGGTTTTCCCCCCTTTTTAAATAAAAATAAAAACAATTTTCAAATTTTTACGATTGTTATGACGTCGCGTTACTATTACCTATAACTATTCTAAATTTCAAGTCGATAGCTTGAATAGTTACTGAAATAAACGAGTGTGACAGACGGACGGACGGACGGACGGACGGAGAAAGTCTCACCATAAGGGTTCCATTTTTACCAATTTTGGTATGGAACCCTAAAAATCGGTGCGAGCCTATCCATATGTGCATTGTGCAATATACATCACTCGCTACACATTTCCTCCGTGGTTAAGCTTTGTAAAAGGCGTCATGAAAAGTCAGTGTAGCGGTACACGTACGCTGTCCATTGTTTACCAGTTAAATATTTGCGGTGCCGCCATTTATCTAATCTGTTGCTGCCGATAGTCCGCGACCCGATTACTGACATACGTACTTGTTGCCCGATGTTTTCTTTACACCTGCTCCATTTTGTGAGATGTCTACAGACAACATTGTGAAATTAGCTTGTGTAAACTAAATATTATCAGTACCTGCCTGAGAGTTCTCAAACTGTGAACCCGAAAACTGCCAACCCGCAAAGGGCCCAGCTTGGTGGACTATAAACAATAAATAAATAGGTACATATTTCAGCAATTTCCATCCAAATATAGCCATCTCCAAACTGCCCTTCTCAGAGCAGACCTGTGCCCAGCAGTGGGTCACGACATCCAGATACCAACCTAAGTACATAGCTATTAAATACCACGCTTGCTAAGTGAATTAGGCACGTAATGTTCAAGGTCAAGTGATGGAAGTGTGGAACGTGGGATTCATTGCTATATATTATATACTTGCATCACATTATTATCAATCGTTCTTAAACACAATCGTTGTGGAAAAAACATGCATTAAGAAAATTCACCTCCACACTAGTATGGGGATTGGGAAAATCTTAAACATATAGGAGATACCATAAGATGCAACAAGGAAACTTTTTAAGTAAGTATGTTTCAAACTTCACCATAATGTGCCAGTTGAATAAACTGTCCAGTCTCCACGTAAGTATTTTTTTTCGTTACTTTTAAGAAAGAAAAAACTAACATCCCTTTCAAGTTCTTTAAATAAAAATGACAGACGGACGGACAGACGGAGAAAGTCTCACCTGCATAAGGGTTAAATTTTTACCATTTTAGTATGGAACCCTAAAAACTATTTAAAACATAATTATGTAACAAAAAATCATTTTAGGAAGTTAGACTCAGTCATCTAATAGGAAAACCAAGGATTTCCATGGATTTTTGGAATTTTTGTGCAATAGTAATCTTGGAATTCGACATACCTACCTAAGTACATTGTATTTGTTGAGTATTTTCTAATCTCTAATATAAATACACATTGGAATAGATGCGCCTTAGCGAGCACGTATTTGTGAAGGAGTGTACATTTCCGTCAAATACCTACTCGGACAAAGAGCTAACGCCTCCGTGCATTGATTGAGAACACGTCACACAAAGAGATGTCGCCGTTTATTAAATAAATAATAACCCTCATACAAAAGGCCGCCGTCGCCGTCGGTAGTTCGACAATGGGCAAACAAACTGGGAATTAATTTCGATGAATTCTCCAAACGCCTTCGATAAAGCCAAAGGACCCAATAGAAGTGTCGGAGCGGCGGTAAGCCGATTAGTTCGATACACAACAAATACTCGGAGGTACAGCCTTTCAGCTCCTGATGCTGATTTTGACACATGTGCGTTATTTGGGTATTTCTATTTGTGATTGTGTGAAAAATTGAAACTACAAATTGAGTGTTTTGGCTCTAAAATTTCAATTGATCTCTCATATGTATATCATACCTAAACCTTTTTTTTATTGCAATAAGCATCCTTTACCTGCACAGAAATAAAAATTACAGTCAGATATACTGGTTTATTACAAAGTGATACTTAGCTCTTAGGTAGGTATCTACTGAAGCGTAAGAAATGTATAATATGCATATTGCACATATTATTTCGGTTTTCATCAAGATCGATGATAACTTGCATTATTTTGAGCGTTTTTGGTTATATATTTATAGCCCGTTTGCAGATGCCGATAACTTTCCCTCCTGTTTCATACTACCGCGACTTGCGTTCGTCTGATCACAGACAAGTGTGGGTCGCAGTAGGTAGTGAGATGGGAAGTCATCGTCAAAGCTTCTGCGAAGGAGTATAAGGTAAGTATAATAAAATTATACGAAGGTTCATAATTCTTCGTTAGATCATTACTTCGTTGCCTTGAGTTGATGTTTAGCAAGACTTTTACTGGCTGCCTAGCTCTATTGCCAAGTCGGTCAGACTTATTCAGATTAAGTACTTACTTGTATTTTCAAACCATAAACGATACAAAATTTCAACTAATTGAAGCTTTAACATTTATGACACAGCATATTATAGCCACGAGGAAGCTTTATTGCGAAAACATCATAAATGACAAGACAACGATTCCATTTATTATAACAAATCATCGTGCTCTGCAATACAGTTGAAATTACATTGGTTACTCATGTAAGTATAAAGGGAGGGTTGTAAGTATTTGATTGTTAAGCTAAATTGACGCTTAGTGGAGCTGTACAAGGTGTATAATTGCGTGTATAATGTGCAGTTGTATGAGACAATATTGTGGATGTAAGCGCAATATCGTTATGATGGACGAGCGGCGGTCAGCGCGCAATCGAGTTGAAACCTGATAACATTGATGCACTACTGACTACACTTCACACCTTGCTCGCTTGATGGATCCTTGATTAGGAGATAATGCAAGTAATTTGTCTAATGGGTCGTAAACATAAACAGGACACTAGATTAAACTATTGAAGTAGATATCTACGCTTCTTTAGATATACCCAAATACTACATAGATATCTTTGGATATACCTACCTATTTCATTAATTATTTACATACCTACAAACTGCATAATAATATTTAAACTCATCTGGGCCATTAATGTCACAATTAATGGCCCGGATGAGTTTTTAAGGGTCAAATTTATTATGAGATTGATAGTTCAGAAGTCTGCCTTCAGAAGCCAGGTGATTCGAATCACACGCAAGCACTTTTTGGAGTTATATGTTATGTAACTAACTACCTACATATTATGACTTGCTCTACGTAATTGTGTAGGTACCTATCTAGAGAAAAAAGTACATTCCTGAAGGTTCTAAACGATAGTGTTGCGCTACGGTTAAACTAAAAATCTAAAAGCTAAACCCTTTTAAATGTTGCATGATAAAGTATAGGTTACATTCATTTTAAAGCCAAGAATAGCAAGTTTATAACATTAGTGTAGAAGTTCTTCTGCTCAGATGAGCAGAAGAACTTCTACATGATACCCAGATGGGTATATTTTTCGTATCTTATCACGTGCAGAACAATAAGATTATAATTCATATACTCAATTAATCACCTTTTTACCCCCCTTTTCTGTGAATCATATCTTTTTATACGAATACAAATAGGGTAGGTATTTCCCTACTTTTATAATTTATATTTTTTTTCTTTTAATATTTTGCTGTAAACTTATGTATTTTCTCTATAATGTTTATTAGAGTTTTTCTTTTAAGCTGTATTAAAAATTGATCAAGAGCGAGTCGGACTCGCGCAACCCTCAGGGTTATGTACTAACAAGTCACTTCTGCGTCCTCTGCCCACCAAATTCAAAAACGAGCAAAAAATGACGTTTGCTGTATGGGAGCCGAGCCCCCTTTAATATTTAAACTTAACTTATCTCTATACCTTATACGAGTATATTGTTTACTGGAGAAGAAGAAAATATTATAATACTTAGGTATTATGGAAAAGTCAGAAGCCTAATAGCACCGACGTATATTGTAGTCGGTGCCTAATAGGTATCAAATCCTATAGCCATTACGTACTAAGCCTTATGCGAAAATCATTTGCGGGCGTGCAAATTGCATTTACAAGGTTCACATGCCGACGGCTGATCCAATAAGTAAATCAAAGTCATCAAGCTTTCTAGCCGGCTCGAGGACCGCTGTGAGAGCTTAGTTGGCACGCGCGGGGCATTTGCGGCGACGACGGTGTGTTCCGACTCTGCCTAATAAACATGTTATAAATTATGTGTAATGAATTTGAATACCTATATTTTGTATTTTTGTCATAATCATCATCATCAGCCCATTTCAGTCCACTGCTGGATTAAGGCCTCTCTATTTGCACGCCATCCGCTTCTGCTTTTAAATTGCTGTAGCCATGACTGTATTCCCGCTTTTGTCATTATAATTGTCAAAAATCATTTTTGAATAATTTATTCAGGGGTTTTGGTTAAAATAATCGGATTGTGGTGGATCGTCGTTTTAAGTTAGTTAATTAGTGCTTGTCGTACTTGACAAGCAGTATCCAAGAGTAAGTACTTACCTAAGACCTAGTTGAGGGAACTACTAGATAGTCAAAGCTATATATAATACAAAAACAACTAACACCTCAGTGGTTATCTTTTGGAGTTTTCTTAAAATAAGAAAATATGATAGTTATTATATTAACTATAGCTGTTGTTCCGCTGATGTAGTCAGTTTCAGCTTTCAATAATATATGAAGAAGGAAAACTAATTTTTTTAATGCTTTAGAGTAGATGCAATTTTTTATGTTGAAGATAAGAAGGCTCTGATATAGGAGAATGAAGGCGATTAAACCACAGTCGTACCGATTTGCTATAATATACAAAGAGATTTTTTTAATTACTATTCGTAGAGGGAATTCTAACTTTCTAACTCATGGAAGACTTGGCCACCAAAACACGAATATATTTTTGGTTTTACTTATTTCAGATTCAGCTCAACCTTACATGTAAGTAGCTTACCATAAAATATTACTTTCCCAATTAGTTTATTGAATTAATTTATTGTTACAAGCTACTTTAACTTTTAATTTAATAGATGACTAAATAAAAATATGTATATTTAAATTTACAAAGAAAATGCGTGTAAATATCTAAATAGGCACGCGGCAATTTGCGGCGAGCACCCTCACCCGATGGTTTATTGTCTCTAATAAACACGTTATGTACGAATAACGCACCTAACGAATATTAATAACTTGCCAGCTCCCCGCCATGACTGTTGCTTTTACATTTGCTTGCCTTTAACATTTATTGCCTTGCTTTTACATCATAATGTTACATTTTCCTTTGTATTATTAGTTTGGTATTGAGTTTGCTCGGAAATAGGCTGCCTGATTTTTGGGCTAGTACTGGGGATTACTTCGGGATAAAGAGTAGAAAGCCTCTGGAGCAATACATAGATTGTATAAGTTATCTCCATTCTAAATTTCTTCCTAATTAGGTGAAAGGTGGTCATGACAGTTATACACCTCGCTAACACTCTGATATATTAATGAGCATTACAATTTTCGAGTCGGTTCCTACTTCCTTCAGTATATAAGTTCTTTAAAAATTCTGAATTAATTGATTTATCTTGCAAGCAGTCGAAAGATTTCAAGATTCTAAATTGTTTTATCGTGCAAGCAGTCGAAAGATTTCAAGATTCTAAATTATTTTATCTTGCAAGCAGTCGAAAGATTTCAAGATTCTAAATTGTTTTATCTTGCAAGCAGTCGAAAGCGACATCGCATGCTCTACCAAATCTTCGTCATATAATTTCAACCATTCAAAATTCTGATTTTTTTTCTCAGTGAACTTAATATTTCTGATGTAAATCTGTTAGGTACGAGTACATAACTGGCGCACTTTGTCACATAGTTATTTAACCAGAATTTTAGTAGACAGCACCACATGGCAACAATGCGCTGCGAAAATGCCGTTACTATCTGACGTTCGCGGAAAAATGTTGTAGTTTTGCTATTTGTATCGTTAGTCCCATTTTTCACGTGCCAGCAACGACGCACCGACATAAAGGTTTACGACAGGCCGTCATATTTATGGCGCTGGTATTGTGATATATTTTTTGTTGTTCGCATTAGGTTTTATCTGACTTTCCGCTAAATCAAGTAGCTACTGGCCGGTGTCAGGAAATACCCTCGCATATATCATCGTTGCGGATGCGCGCGATTTGGGGTTACGTCTCGATTCGGTAGGGCCAGGCCTCGCCAGGCGTAACAATTTGTCTTATCGGGTACGCGATCTCGACGTTTCCTATGCCATTCGTGTTTATCTCGTTTAATCCACTTAGTATCTTTTCCAGTCTATTGTTTCAAGGTGAATAGACAGGATACAGGTACAAACTATACGTGTTTGGAAACTGAGAAAATTTATGCAATACATTAATACTTTTCTTAATCCCATATGCTTATTCATTTGTTTACTAAAACGTACAAAATTAAAGCTTAGTTTAGTTTTTTTATTTAGGATTAGTATAAAAAAAATTATAGCGATCTGTATTATCTCCCGTGGTGACTATTTCATTCTTATCTTAGCAATAGGGAGCTCAATAGAAATTAGTAAAAGGAATATTTGGCCTACTGTGTCCATCACTCGAGGACACTACAAAGAATCTTTAGGCTGTGGTCCGGAGGGTCGGACATTTGAAACGAGTAGTTCGATTAAGATGTCTCGCGTGGTCTCGCGCCCTTTTTTTAGCAAAAAAAAGGGAAAATGAACAGTTCGGGGCGGAAATATTACAGAGTAACGGCATTTCCGCACGATAAATCGCCGCCCAATCAAAGGAAATTCTTTGCGTTACCGTCCGTATATCTTTATTAATGCTATACTTTACTTTATTGGACTTTTTATCGGCTCCATTATCATTGTGTTATTTAATTGTGTTCTATGTGCATTATGATAATTTATTACTAGGAATGGAATAACTCTCTTATTTTTTCCGCAATGAGCAGTATTAATTTTAAAGGAGTAAGTATGGATTAATAAAATTAGAGATTGTTGTATAACTCTACATGTTTTAGGATTTTATAAAAAAATTTAGTAAAAACTCCCCTCTGAAATGTGCATAAAAATATGTTCTAGGCTTTTTTTGAAGAATGATCTAAATTCTAAACCCTTTAAAACATAGTCCCTCTATATCAACATCAATAAACTATGTCGTTAAGGGCGATGGGTACCATCCGGGCGCGAAAATTAAATTTTATTTAGTTTTTCGCTCACAGTGGGCTAATTATACATCGAAGGCTAATGGCAATGAGTTTTGCGGGTACAACATTTATGCATCTACTGCATGTTTTTAATGAAAATTCTGCTCAACAATACTCATTTACTTCATATTGGTTCCCGATAGCTCGAAATCTGGGAAACTGCGAAAAATTATCTTTCGGGAACCAATATGAGATGAGTGGGAGCTTTTGAGCAAAGTTTCTATTCAAAATATGTAGATGCATTAAAAGTAGGCCCGCAAAATGCATTGTCATAAATCTTCAATGTGTAGTTAGTGTAATATTTGCGAAAAACTAAATAAAATTTGAATTTGGCTGGTATGGCCGCAACACCTTTAAGGGCCGGCGGAAAACGAATATGAAGTAGGTAAATAAGAATGGTTGCACCAAGTACTTTATACCTACTTACCTACAATTACGTGGGTAATTACGGGGAAAACCATAACTAAAGGATACGGATGAAGTCTGGGGCAACAGCTACTGGATCACGTAATAGTTACAATCGCCGAGGTTATACCTGTCTCCTGTCGTTATCAGCTGGGGGAGGCTAAATCAGAAAATCGATACGGAGCGAGCATTTACGGCGACTCGAGTCTTAACTCGCCTGTCCGTCCATTTACAACTTTTTGCCCTCCTGTCGAGAAAACTTTAATAGTTTTCTTGTTTACGTTAACTTCCAATAAAATCAATGAAACCAGCATAGGTGACCTACGTGAGTATATTTCACGCACCGAGAGTTTGACCCAGCATCTGTGAACTACCTACCTAAGGAGAATATCCCAGACGCTCTGCTACCATATGTCTTATTCACAATTTGTTGTATACTAAATCGCTTATGAAGCTGTTCATAAAATAGGCGTATAGATAACATTACAGGCTATCAAATTTTATATAAATAAATTCTTTACTCTATTTCGGGGGGACATGAAGATAGACAGGCTTGTCTAACTAGCGAAGAAACGTATGATCTTGAGAGCAAGTTAATATTAAATATTGATCACAGGCAAATTAAAAATAAAGACGTTGTGTATGACCTTTTTGATGGTAGAGGTCGTCTGAAATAATACAACTTAGGTGCAAGCACATGCAAACTATGACATTTTCGCTTTAGCATGGCATGGCGAAACTTTTATGAAAGTCACCGTCATATCGGTGTCAACTGTCATGTTTCGCGTGCATTCCTGTCACTTTACTATCACGTGCATGGCGGGTATTATGTGCGTCTAACTCTTTGATTAGGTATAGATATAAGCATTGATCTACCTCGTTGGATATAAGTAACTATAGAAGGAATGACGTGATTCGTTGTTCTTGATGAATTCTTGAAAAAGGAGAAAAAAATCTTAAAAATAATAACTGAATCTGGCTTGGTTTGAATATAATAGAGTATATACTATAAAGCAAAAATTTATATCGCTATAAAGAGTACATTGTTAAACAATATATTTATTTGTTGTTTTGTGGTATTCTCCAATAAATTTATACTCCCTTATTCCCCTTTCTGGGGCAGGAAGAACGGAATTGAGACGTCAATATTGACGCACTTCCGCCCGCCACTGCAATAATTGCGCCCCCGCTGATTGTTGTGAAAGAGCTGTCAAATGTCAATTAATGAGCCGCAGCATTATTATTTTCACCAGATTGTTACAATCACTGACCAGTGACCACCAACGACCAAAGAAAAATACATTGACGTCCAGATGACGCCATAAATCTGATAAAACGGCAGCTGATAATGTCTCAATTTGCTTTTTTTTGGAACAGAATTTGTTTATAATTGAAGCTTTTATTAGCTCAAGCTTACTTTTGGACAAGTATTGTATGTACCAAGTGCGTTGAAGTTATATTTTATGATCGGTCGACCACCGTGTCAGATGCGTGATTCAGCAGCCGGCTAATGGTCATTTAGTTTGTTGGGACATGATTAATTATCGTTATCAAGCCTCGGCCAAATCTGGCCAGCTGATGGGTCAATGATGAGAGCTCCTTTTATGGCTACAGAGTTAGGTACAAGTGGACGTGACGAGCTAAAGTTTCAACCCACTTTTAGGATGGTTTTGATACTATATAAGAACAGTCAAAATATAAAATTTCAATAGACCTAGTGGCAAAAATTGTGGCATTCCTATTAATTAGCTATCATCTATTTTTATACTTTATAATATACAAAAAATATGAAATAGGAAAAAGAGATCAAACTGTAGATCTTCAACTAATTATTCTGTATTCAAAACTTTTGTGACAAATAGATATTAATTTTGTTGTATAAGACTATGTCAGTTATAATGTTTTAGATGATATTGAAAACAATTAACTACACTCTCTTTGAAATGACTGGTAGACAATGCAATACGATTTGCGATAAAGGCACTCGTACTTTTGAAAGTTACCAACGGACCTGTTGGCTACTATGAATTTTCCACACTTTTTGCATTGAACTATTGGGGGTTTAGGTTTGGGTCAGTGTCCACCAAACGGACAAATTAGATAACAGCAGGGGTGCGGTCCGCAACAAAACGTACGCAGACTTTGCAATCACAAAAACGTTTCATCGCCTCTCCTGAGCAGGATGAAATAAATTTCAAGTAAAAAACAAACTCATTCGCAACTGAGATTATCATTCGTTTGGATTTGTTCCAATATTTTTATATTCTCTAAGGGCGTCCATTGTGTTCTCTTTAGCTGTACACCTTGGAGCAATAAATTAACTGAGTGGAGATGAGGCCTACTCAAACGAGGGGTTTATGTAGAGATAGAAATCCTTTATTTTTTACTTAGATACATTTTGTTCACCGAATTTAAAATGTCTTAAGAAAAGTAATTAGTAATTATAAACATAATTAATGAATTTTTTGATCGGCAAACAAGCAATCAATAATTTTTCACCTATCACAAATAAATTAAATCAAGTTAATCCCTTAACCGATTCTCTGCCGCCGTTTCTTTGAAATTCGGAAGCCGAGTTGGAGGGTCTTTAAAGACAGCTAGGCGTTGGTAATGCTTATAATTGGCTCCTTTATACTGGCCACCGGAAAGAAGACCCACGTCAAGGCATCGCGCGTATAAAAGGATTTGTAATGGTCGTTGTAAGAGAATATTTACGTGCTCCTATTATGTTCTCCCAGACAGTTTGTCGCCAATGTGCGCTATTGACTATCACCGAAATTGGATTATTTTTGCATTAGAATCATAAGAATTCAGAAGGCATCTAATTTGTATGGTTTTATTTTAGGATTTTTTTTATTATCTGCATTTAGAAATTTACCTAGGAATAAAAGTTACAGGAATAAGAGGGTTGCAATGTCAATTAAATGAATGTTAGTTTACAGCTATGGATTCGTAGTATAGCAAGCTTGCAAGGAGACGTGTTTAGATATAATATTCGATAAGAAATACTGATTATATCTATATTGTGAAGTACTTTTACAATATTTAAAGATAATAAACAATATTGATAACAAACGATTTAATGTCTATCTATTGGTATTGTTCGATAACATTAAGTACAGCTATGATTTGTACCTAATTGGTAATTACTTTGATTATATCTTAGATATTTTCCGCTACTATATTACCTATATACTTACCTATGACCATTTAGCAAAGCGATGTTCTAGAATATTATCTACTTACTTTACAGTTTTATTTAATACTAGCTGTTGCCCGCGGCTCCGCCCGCGTGAATTACGATTTTTTACATATATACCGCGGAATTCCCTGATTTTTCGCGGGATTCTAGTGTGATGTTGTACAGAAAACTGCTTACTTCGCACGGGTTATCTTGTGGTGAAAACTCCTTTTTTTAATAATAGTACATAAAGTTTCATTAATACAACATAGTTGAAAGATCAAAAGGACGTTTTTAAATGTCGATATTTCGACACAGTGGCAAAGGTCGTGGTCAGGATGTGACCACGACTTGTACCAATGTGGACATAATTCTTTGGTAAGTAAGTATTTGATGAACGCGACGAAAAGAAGCTCTAAGATACGAAATTAAGACACACGCATGTTAAAATTTCAACAAAATTACTGCATTGTTATGAAATTTTAACATGGAATTGCTATAAGTTTGGTAGAAATCTAGTTAACATGTTCCAGGTAGGTAAAACCGCCATAACCACTGAAGCACTAACTAAACAGGATAGGTAACTGGGAATACTAGGCAGACAATTAGACATTTAGTTAATTCATCATGATCAATATTCAAGAATAACTGAATGAATACAAAAAAAAACTCATTTCATAAATAAACTGATTGATCGAGTCAATTCGCTACTCGGTTCCATTTAATTCTCAGGAGGCGTTCACACGTGTAATTTGTTATTACAACCAAATCTTGGCTGAATATTGTTGCGAATGTGTTCAATACGTAGTCCAGGATCCTCGTATTTGTAGTTAGTTTTATGCAACGGCGTCACGCGTGAAATTGATTGGGTCCAGTTTATTGAAGACACGGAAGTTTCTGCCCAATCGTTCATTCAAGCGACTTTCATTCATAAAAGTCTACAACTCAGGCACTACGGTACGGCCATTCGCAGGTAGATTATTGTTTACTGTGCATTGATCGTCTTACATTTTACACATTCATTCATCTTTTTTTTACTATTGAAAGGGTCCAGCAGATTTAAGATTTGGATAAGCATGAGAAGGAATAATAAAAGTTGAGTTTACTACCTAAATTAATATTTTTTTTAAAGATTATTTATAAATTATACTTGGGAGGGCCTGTATGTTCAATAGTGGACGTGATGATGATAAAATGTTGTGTTTTTATGCAGCAACCACATTGACGTTAACGAATTATTACGCTCTGCGCTATAAGTAAATTCATCCTTATAAATTGTAGCGTAAATAATTCTTAATCGGGATATCCATTAAACATACATAATATGGATAGGTTATGTATTTTTAATTAAATTTTAATTCGTCAGTATTCGTATGTGATTCATCCGAATACCAATCATACCAATGATTCATCGGCAAAGATCATAATTGTTTTCGATTTCAATGAGTCTGGAGATGAATAATTTCTTAGCCATTGAGAATCAAAGCCGAGATTTTAAACGCTTGTTTGAATAGTCTTTTTAGTGCTAGAGTGCTTTACAAGGCAAAAAATTGTAAGTCAGGTAATTGTCTTGTCCGGCTGCGAATGCTTTGGCCACTCGGTTCCCACGATGGCACAGTTATTGCAGTTTATGAAGTGACTCCAACACTTGTTCATTCCTTTGTTTGAAAAGAGCTCGTGAGACAAAGCGCCTGGTTTGAGTGAATTCATTGATTTGAGTAACAGATGTGCGACTTTTACCTTCCCGCATATAATTATATCATTATTTACTTATACTTTATGACAGCATGATGATAAGCTCTCATGAAACATTACATCTGTATCCACTGTAAGCGAATTAATTACCTATGAGGCCTAGCAACTCTGCGGCGGTTATATAGGTAAGATGAACTGTCTCCTTGGAATATTCATTGAAATATTGTCAATAGTAGGGCCTAATTGTTTAGAGACTCTACCCGAAGACTCAGTATTGTCGTTTCTTTATCTACTTTAGGTACTTAATATCAAACCAATAAATTAAAAAATATTCGAATCTGTTTCAAACCTTTTATGTACTATAAACAAGAATGAAACTTCTTACTTCTACTTACTTGCAACATCATACTCTCTGAGCGTGCCATTCATTATAATTTTAATGTGCAATACAAAGGTCTCAGAGCGGATTGTTCCGATATCCGCACGGAAACGGATGAGACTGTGGCTGCGGTGGCTGTTTACACTCCACACAATGAGCCAGTGACCACCACTGACCACCCAGCGAGCTCGTAGCTGCGAGAACGTAGCCTAAGTACCAATACTGCGCTTGCGCGGCAACTAGAAAGTATTCAACTCTACAAAAAATAAAATTAAGCATGGGTACTTTTATTCTATATCTTTTAAAAAGAAAATCTTTGCTTGCACAAATAAAAGTTATTTGTGCAAGCAAAGATTTTCTTTTTACACACTGATGATGATGATGATGCTATCATACTAACTTATAAGGAGGAGTAGGTAAGTAACCCGTAAGGTTAACGTCTACATTCTACGCAGCATCGCGCCCGAACGCTAAATCGCTTGGCGGTGGCTCTTTGCTGATAGGGTGGTTACTAAACGTAGGAATTATATTTAATAGGCCTACTTGTTGTAAACTAACTGTACTAATCCATGTTTCAGATGATTTGTAACCTAATAAAATTAAAACTATGACTTGTCTATATATACTTATAATAAAACTGTAAAGGGTCGAATTCTGTACATTGAAGATATTTTGAAAATTTTTGTTGGAGGACACTATTTAGTCAATACTGAAGCCAAAACTGTAATTTGTTTAATTTTTGTCTGTCTGTCTGTCTGTCTGTCTGTCTGTCTGTCTGTCTGTCTGTTTCACGACCGGGCATCACGGCTAATCCGCTGGATGGATTTAAATGAAACTTGACATGATTATAGTTCATACCCCGAGGTAGGACATAGGATACTTTTTGTCCCGAAATTCATCATGGTTTGCCTGGAAGACGGCATCAAAGTCCAAACGTTTTTTAGTTATAATTCATTAACGCGTTGTCTGATTCCATTCATTCTTTTTTTGTTAGAAAGGAGGTTCTTTAAAGATTATTCCATACAAATCTTATCATCATCACTTTTGTAGTTCAGAAATTACAGACATCAGAACCTTTAAGTTCAAGTAGGTAGGTGACTTGAAACTCGGAATGCACAAAGAACCTAGGGCTAGGACGTAGGGCTCAAGTAAGACTGGAGTACCCTTACAGCCGTAAATAAATAGGCTTAGCAGGAGATTTTGTATGGTTTAAAATTTTTCACTTTTAGGGTGAACAAAAATCATGTAACTGGCTACGTTATACCGTATAGCGCCATCTCTACAATTTATGTGGAACTTGAATGTAAAACTCTGAGATAGTTACTACCGATTTTTTTGAAATAAAAATTAACTGTCATGTTATTTACTGTTTCCTGACTTTATATTAAGATGGCACTGTTAATACATGAACAGATTTAAACTTTATCATCCGCAATATGGAAAGGGTAAGATAATGGTTCACAAATATTTTTAACTCTTATGTCTTATCGATCCTAACCGACTGACTGTCATCTAAGGTATTTTTATACGTAAGGAAATATATAGCCATTGTCCATTCTGATGTTTTGGATTGTATTGAGATGAAGCAAAGATTTTTAAAAGACTCTTATATTATGTTGGGCTGGGGAATATTGTTAGTAGAGTGATTTATCCCAGTGGTACCTACCCGGCCGAACTCTGAAAGAAGAGTTCTAGCACCAGTACAACTTTTCACATCAATACATATAATAAATCTGTAGAGGTCGAATTTCTGTACAAATAAAAAAAATGCTAAAAACGGAGTCAGGGGGATGTAAGAAGTGAAATAGAACTAATTTAATTTTTTTTCAAATTTTTTGTTTCTCTGTTTGTCTGTTTGTCTGTTTGTCTGTCTGTTTGTACGGGCTAATCTTTGGAACGGCTGGACCGATTCCAATGAAATTTTGTGTGGTGGTACCTTATGTCCCTGGTCAACATATAGGATACTTTTCATCCCGGTAAAATAAAGAGTTCCCGTGGGATAGTTAAAAAACTGCAATTAATTTAACAGCTTTGTAAACAACAACTAATGAACTTAATTTAGTAAAATTTGTTATGCTGATACCTTATGTTGCCTCTTTAACAAAATATATATATAGTAAAACTTATTAATCCAAAATCGAGTTTCCGCGGGAAAGAAAACATTACAAAAACAGGAAAAGCAGGCGTCTTTCAAGTAACGGATTTAAATGAAATTTTATGATCCTATATTACTTTATATATATGCCCGGTCAACATTTAAGATACTTTTCATCCTGAAAAATTTGTGAGCACCAGTGGGATGTTTAAAAAAACCTATAGCTACTATACTACGTAGCACAATCAAAACGGGGTTGAAATATCGACAGTTTAAATCGTCCTTTTGATCGTGCAACTAGGTATAACTATACAAGATAACCCGTACGTAGCAGGAACTGGTTGCTACGTACACAGCAGCGCATCAGAATGCTTAATTACAATATCTAGGCGTTGGTATCATCTCAGAATAAGATAAGTTTGGTTAGTATAGATATGACAATCCACGATGACACGCCCCACTCTGTCTTACTCCATGCGAATTGAGTAACATAAGCGATTTCGACAGAGTGTTAGAAGTAGAGGAAGACCAAAGAAGATATAGGTAAATTGTGTGAAAGAAGATAGCACGTTGACAGGAGAGATTGGAAGAAGACTCCTTTACGGGTCCATCGAACCCAGGGACCACTCATTTATCTTGGGAAAAATTAAGAAATTCCACGAAAAACATTTTTGTAAAAAAAACGAACTGCACGCGGGCGGAGCCGCGGGCAACAGCTAGTATTAAATAAAATTTAATAGGTACCTTTAACATTTCTGATCAAAATCTCTTTGCGTAGGCCCAGAATACATAATTTTCTATGACGTTAACGTATGTTAAGTTTTAAAAAAAGATATTAGATTTGTTACTACAATTATGTAACAATACAACCACAGATGGATACACAATTTCACACCTACACTGAAAGTTCCACGTGGTAAGATGTATAGCGCTTGCCAAGAGCGGTTTTTGAAGTAACGAGACTTGAATTAGCTACACGATTAAAGGTAGATAATAACAGTGGAATTAATAATTAAATTGTAAGTCGTCTAAACATTATCGTGCGCCGAATAGCGAAAATCCCGCCGTGTGCCAACTTTGCCGGCCTTCGCCTTAATACACACTGCTCCCGTTTATTGACGGTCAATTTATTTTTAAGCTGTATCATTATCTTGCATACCAATGGAAAACATTGAGAGAAAATTAATTCAACACTTGAGTCACGCTTACATTTTATCCCTATCTTCTACCAAAATCACATTTTTTTTGGAAAAATTCTGGTTGGTGCAAAATAAAATTAACGAGCCCCGGGGAAAAAGTATCGGAGTAAAAAAAATGTTGTGTATGTGAGCAAATTGAGTCATATTATTTATGTTTTGTTTTAAAGTAATCGTCATGTTTTTGATAATTCCACAAAACACTCCTATCGCAATCTCAATCATAATGATTACGCTAATTGTTTTTATAACTTTAAAATTAATACACTTTTCAATATTAACGTAAAAGTAAAATACTTTCTCGGTCCACCACTCCATCATTAGCCTCAGATAGTCGCGTCCATTTATCACACCTTTTAATACCAGCCCACATTATGGCATTGTGGGCAAGCGTGATTCTGTAAACGGTGCTTATTATACTCTGTATAAAAATATGTGCTCGAGTATAAAGGTAAACATTGATTTTTTCAACTGCCTAGAGAGAATACTTGTTTGGGATGCCACTGACAGACGGACAATGGGACAATGAGGGATGTTCCTTGAATGCCGACCGCACACTCTGCGCATGAGCACCCACCCAACGCTTAAATAAACTGCCGAATTACAACTAACGTTCCACTAATAAAAATAACCTTGCAAATCTATAGAAGGCCTGCTGATCCGGCAAACGTTCTTTGCCATCTAGGTAGTGAAAATTGCTTACGTCCTATTCTAAGACCTACCTGTACTGAAAGTCGACAAGAAATTTCATAAAGATGGCAAAGTCAAGCCATGATAACTGCGAGAAGACATTTCTCTAATTTATGTATTAGAGAAATAATTTTCTCTGGTTTTTTGAAAATCTGGCTTGACAGGATTTTATGGATCCTAATTAAATGTGTAGTAGAATCATTCGAATTTACGACTTGCATTTTACCAAAGTTTTCGTACCTACCTAACTAAACTTTTCAGTATGCGTTTGTTGAAAAAGTGAAGTCAAACAAAAGTAGTGTTTGCTAAAAAAATTCAAATATCGCTGCATCTGAAATTTTTATTACACCTAGTCGCTTATAGCAGCCAAACCGGACGCGGGGTTTGTTGATACGAACTTCAATTACGCAAAAGAAATACGAATAACGTCATTTGTACGAATCTCAAATAGCCTAGCTACGTAATTATCAAAGCGAATGCTTATAGCATCGTGAAAAATGCTCTGAAGTGCAAATAAAAACAGCTGAATGTCAAATAAGAGAATGGAATACATTAATTTGAGCAGATGCAGAGTTGCGGCGATAAATAAGATCACACCCACTTCGCACGACGACTTGCCCGCCCTCAGCATGCGGTGAAGAAAAGCATCGCCGCGCGCCGTCGCGCCTTGAAAAAGAAATCGTTTTTATAGGACAAACTATTTTTTTTAAAACCGTTTATCGTATTTTTTCTACAAGAGCTTGTGTTGATTGTGTGACTAAGTGCTGGTTGTAGTGTCATAATCATATTAATTGACAAGAGTGATTACATATTTTATTAATTTTAAGAACTAATCTTTCTAAAAACCTACTCAAAAGATGATATTTAGAACAAAATGCCCACTCTCCTTATGTTTCAATGTTTCCACCGATGTCTGAAAATGTGGATATCAGAAACGTAATTGAACGCTGCTACAAGAAAGAGACAAACTCAATATACTTACCATCCCTCACGACGAAAGGCTGTCGTTGCTATTACTTAGCAAATCAGGCTTGCGAAGTAAGTATAGGGAAAATGTAAAGATAAAACATTTTTGATACTCATAGATACTTGCTGAAATGAATTCGGAAAGCAGGAGACACTGATTATAAAGCGAAAAGATAAGCTTTAGGCTAAGCTTTAAGCTTGGCTTGCACCTATATGTAGGTATATACATTATTATATACATAGATAAAAGTAAAGTAACCATCAATGTAAGTTACAATAATTAAGCTTAATAGTCAGCATGGCCGACTGCGCACTGCGCAGTGCCGATATGAATCAAAAATGAGAACCGTACGCGAAACACAAAAATATCTTATTCCTCGCCAACTTGGTCATTTTCGTAAGACCTATGACAGATCATGTTTAAAATAATTATTGGTTGAAACAATGACCTATTTTGGTCCTTTATTTGTAATTGTAAAGGAATAAATAAAACTCAGTTCTTCATTTTCACATATACTGCCCACTGATCTTGCAAATCCCTGAAAATCTGTCTCGAGTAAATTGAAATCAGAGGGAGACAACATGTTTAGCTTCATCGGTCTTCAGCATGCGAAGAACAAGGATAGGTGATATGGGAGTGAGAGCTTAATAACGAGGCAGCCAAGGGTTAGTTGTTTCTCTGATACTTGCTTTTATAGTAGGGTTGTCTACGTACTAGAAAAACAACTAAGATTCATCTTACAATTTGCTTAAACTAGAAATTAGGATGCAAACATTTTGCGAAAAGGGTGCGATACCACCACCGACCACTTTTCCACCAGTCTCATTGAGTGTTGAGGTTCCTCAAAACGTTTTTTTTCTGACCGCCAAAGTTAAGTGTGTTTTATATAGTAAAACTTTTTTAGGCTAGACACCTTTTGTGTAAATTATAAAGAAATATTTGAGTATATTTGTGGCAACCCTAAATAGGCAATATACGGAGATTTATATACTTTCCTATGTAGGTACGGTAAGGCGACGCCTTACGATGCAGCTTATTTCCATTGTCGCTTGCTTTCTATATAGGGTTTGAAGTTTGAACCTTGTTAATGTCTTCGGGAATTCTTACAGGGCTTTATGGTGGATGTGATAAGTACAGGAAATTAGCTTACTTCAATAGGTTTGAATCGAATGGCATTTATGATGCATTTATAAATACCTTTTATAAATGCAAAAATTTAGATTAAAAAAAAAACTGATGATAGCAAAACCAACGTCTATTTGACTTATCTACGATCGCCATAGAAACCTACTTAAATCGAAATGGATTCAAAAAATTTATGAGAATGACATCACAGAAATAATTCACGTGACTAAAGGCCCTTATTCCACTAAGCGCAGCGGAGCTGTGTTTGAGTATAGAAATAGAGCAGAAAGAAATAAGAGAGCGACAAAAGTAGAGACTTAGAGAGACATATCTCTACGTGCGCATTCTAACCCTGCAGGCCTTACCGATGACAAATCTCATACTACATCAAATTGAGCTATGTAATTAAAAAGGTGTGTCTAAATCAAATTGAGCTATGTGTGCCATATCCCACCGTGATTTAACTTCGGATATGTATGTGCAGTTCTTAGACAGGAACTTATCGTTCTAATATTCTCTTGACCGAAAACATAATACTGTTATATACTGCACCGACCTAGGGATCGAATATACTATATTCGATATATTCAATATAGGATCTCGTGATCTGATCCGCCGTCGAGTGTGTTCACCGCTAGTCTAACAAGGAAGTTAAATTTAATAAAACTTACTTAAAATATTGTAATAACAGCAGCTTACGCTAATGACGACAGCCACCAGCCGCCTGTCACGGTAACGAGAACTGATGATGTGGGTTATTGCGCCACGTGATCCTCTCCCACTCACCTCCTTACTGGCGAGGGAGTATCCATTAGACCTCATAAAGTTACAGCTTGAAAACGATCAAGCAATAGGAAAGTGAAGTAACATAGAAGGCTACATTCAAGGCACTACATTGATAACGTTACCACTTGAAAATATTCAAGATATAGGAAAGTGAAATAACCTTGAACAGAGGTCTCCAAACATTGAAGCCTAAGCCATAACGATTTTTTCAGTATATTCCAAGGGACAAGACAGTTATAATTTTTCTGCCCTTAACTATATTTCAATTTAGAAGTTTTAAATAGGTGAAACTTTGTATATGTCTTTGTAACACCTTCATGACAAAATACAAGTTTTAATTGTGGTCATGTAATAAATAATTAATTACGATAAATTTTAACGTAACGGTTTGACGCTGAGTGTTATACATCTTAAGGTAAAACTTTTTATCTTTTAGGAATTATAAATTTAATACAGTTGAAATGAAATAATAATATCTAAAAGTAAATAATAATCTGACTCCGATATTTTATACAAACAAATATATAAGCTGTTACGTACCAATAAAGTAAATCCGAGCAAAGCCCTCAGGGCCAATAAGAGGCAGAGGTCCCTCCCACTTAATCTGCAAGTATCGCTAACAAATTTAATATTTACTCTCGCTGACTTATCCTTATAAATCGTCGACAATATTAAAACCACCATTACACTTTGATTGTCGTGTTGCAGCCGCCCCTGCACATTCGCCGCTTGGTCCGAGTCATAAATGAAAAGCGACTTAGTATGTTATGTATAGAACTAAAATAAATAAATAATAGAAGGAAGTGGAGGGATTGAATGCGGAGGTAAGTAAAATAATAATATTTGAAACTAGCTGTTCCCCGCGGCTCCGCCCGCGTGCAGTTTGTTTTTTTTACAAAAATGTTTCCCGTGGAATTTCTTCATTTTTCCCAAGATAAATGACTGATCCCTGGGTTCGATGGACCCGTAAAGGAGTCTTCATCCAATTTCTCCTGTCAACGTGCTATCTTCTTTCACACAATTTACCTATATCTTCTTTGGTCTTCCTCTACTTATACACTCTGTCGAAATCGCTTATGCGTATCGTGGATTGTAATATCTATACTAACCAAACTTATCTTATTCTGAGATGATACCAACGCCCAGATATTGTAATTAAG